>CM038227.1:24005991-26405991 GCA_021442155.1 Cymbidium sinense | reverse complement strand
ATGATATATTAGGTTTCACATTTAGGTTGATACTCAATTTAAGTTAATTTAATCTAAAAATAAAATTATATTTTGATGGAAGTATCCCCTCCAGTTGAAATCTCTATTTATCACAGCCATCATCAGGGTAATAATTATGCTTGATCATTTAATTTATTATTTCAGATCCTGTAAACTCTATTAGTTTAACAATAGAGGATCAGATCTACTATCACATGACTGAATTAGCTTCTCAGATATTTTAATAAGTTAAAATTTTTATAATAATTAGATTTTTAGGTTTAGTTAACTTGGACCCAGTCCTAAGACCAAACCGGGAATCAACCCGTGAAACATCCTCAGACACTAAGTTTAAGCATTCAGCATAGTGTCGGGGCCCATGCGAGCATTTAACAATTCAGATAATTTTATTTCTAAATCATGAGATTAATTTCATATTTTCATTTAATTCTAACTTAGCATGCGCAGTCTTTTCCGACATTAAAATTTACACTCTAAATTTCCATATCTGGGCACATGCAGGCATTTATAACCCATATAATTTCATCTAATTAATGAAATCATTGATTTTGAAAATCATAATTAGAATGAAATTTCTTAATTTTTGGATTGAAGAGAACTCCATAACTCATGGAGAATTTAATTTAATATCACCTTCTGTCTGCTTGTACGAAGAGTTGTAGATTCAGTGGCGTAAAAGACATTTTAGACTTATATTATAATTTGGAATAGCATAATTCATATTTGGTTCTTTAGTTGTTGAGCTTAAGAGATTCATATCAATTTCTTATGCTTATTAATATGCCTTCAAATTTATCGCATACTTCTAATGAATTCTTTGACTTCTCTCAACTAGATTGAAATGAATTGTGAAAAAGTCTATTATTCACTAGAAAACTTGTTGCACTCAATAATGAGACATTGAGGCTATTGTAAGCATCTGTATAGTCTAGTTATAGATTCAACTAGGTTTATTCAAATTCACTCAATGTATGATATGGTTCAACCATTTATTAAGAAGCAACACTTATGATTTGTGCTCGTTGATGAACCACTTAATCAATCTCCTTAATTTGTGAATGCATATTTAAGCTACTTATAAACTTCAGATAGTTAAACTATGTACTCATATAAAACCTGTTTATTTATCTCAAAGTGAATCATAAAGTAATCACAATGATCAGTGATGACTCTCTTTTATGCTTGTTAACAAGCCCCTTAAATTCATTTCAAGCCTCTTACAAAACTTTTCCTCTCCTCCAACTCATTTGTAATGAGTCATGGTAGAGTTTAGTATTTGTTAGGATGACTTGTTTATATCCAATGGTGAGTTATTTTAGCTTAATATAAGTCTTCTGTAAGTCTCACTTGAACCATATTTGTATTCTTATAAGTTATGATCCCACTATAAGTCTTCAATGATTCACTAGGATTCTCCTTCTAGATTATTTTAAGCAAAATATTGTGAGATTATATCAAAGGAATTCAAGTTTATTTTGAGTTTTATAGGTTCACTTGAGTTTGATCCCTATTTTTTATTTGAAATATGATTTTCAATTTAATTTGTAATCAAATCTCTTTCAAATTCATTTCAAGTCCATTTATATTTAATTTCCAATTCATTTCTTTAGTAATTTTTATTTTATATTTAACTTAATGTTAAATTATTTTTTATTAAGTCTCAAAAATTTGATGAAATTTAGACAGTATTTCAACATAGGGCAACATCTAATAGTTTTTTGGGCCTACCCGTCATGCCCTGATGAGCGCGATGATCGGTGTTTTGAAACACCTCGGCTAATTTTCAATCCCGTTACGTCATGATGAGCTTAATGGGGTATTCAATCACCTGCATAACAATAAATATATATGCAATTTCTATACATTCAAACCTCCTCCTTTTTTATACTCTTGCAAATAGCAGCAATTTCATGGAGATAAAGCGACGACACTATGAAAAAATTGGATTAGGAGGCATACAACTTATAAGTGTAGCGATGTGAGGGATAGCAGAGAGAGTTTGGGAAGGAGATGGAGGGCATGCCATGAAGAACCTGCCTGATGGCAGAGTTGCTTCTTATTGGCTGGGTTGTAATGGAGACTAGGCTATGTATGTTAACGGGATGAAGGGAGAGTTATTATAACCAGAATTGAGAGGAATTTACCTGATGGTAGAGTTGCCTCTTGATTACGGCAAGGGAATATAGATTATGAGAAGGTTAGGATGAATGGGAGGTTGGTAGTAGTATTGTATGAAGGATGAAAAGAAATTTTTTTTTATTTTTTGATCTATAGTGATTTACTCTGACAAGACGGAAGAGGATTCGATCGATTGATTTCTTCCTTGATGGGTTTGTTTCGACCAACAAGAAAGAAGTGGGGGAGAAGGAAAGCGAATGGGAGTAGGTCAGATCTGCGGATCATGCTATGAGAGAGAGGACAAAGCTGTGGCTCGATATCAGAGAAGGTAGACGGAGGAGTTTGTCTTCACGTAGTGATCAGAGAGAAGGAGATCCTGCCGTCTGCAAAAGACTTCGGC
This sequence comes from Cymbidium sinense, assembly GCA_021442155.1. Taxonomy (NCBI): domain Eukaryota; kingdom Viridiplantae; phylum Streptophyta; class Magnoliopsida; order Asparagales; family Orchidaceae; genus Cymbidium; species Cymbidium sinense. The sequence continues at coordinate 26,403,452 of CM038227.1, read as the reverse complement.
TTTTGGCGATGAGGCGAATCTGAAGAAACATCCAAGAGAACGTAGAAACTTGCGGTTTTAAAGGAGGGTGGGGATCAGCGGTTACTTTGATTGAGACGATCGTCGCTAAGTCGCTTGGAGGAAAACCCCTTTAGGCTTTGTTTGGTTACTGCATTTGGAATCAGTAAAATCGATCATAAAAGTGATGTAAAGGATTACTTTATAATTATTTGGTTGAGAGCTTTACAAATTCACGACTTTGCATTTTTTTATTTGGTTGACAAAATATAATGTAAAGTAAATTGAAGGTTTTACGTCAGCGAGTCTGGTGCCGTGACCGGCAACGGACCAAATGATGCGGTGTGGCGGCGTGTGGCCAAACGGCGGCTGGTAAATATAGCCGGCGACAGAGCCCTACATCACTTTGATTACTATGTATTTAGAATTCCACCAGTTGGTGAATTCAAATACCTATAAGAACCTTTGTATTTGAAATTGGAATTTTACTTGGAACCAAACGCTTGAAATGTTCAAAGCGTGCATTTGGAATCAGCATTCCAAATGCAATAACTTCAGAAGAGAACAGTGAGCTTTGATTTTTTTCATATTTTCATATTTTTTTTATTTATTCCAAGACATGAAATAATAAGAAGGATCAACACGAACCAAAGAGACGATTCAGACAAGTCAAAGGAGTGAGAACGAGAGAGAGGGACAAAGGAACAGAGAAGACCTACATCTTCATGACTTCACTTGCTCGAGACGCCACACGAGAATGAGAGAGATTCGAGAAGCAAGAGGGAGGGACTGCGGTCTGTGGTTCAAAGTCGAGGAGAAGTGGAGAATAGGAGAACCGAATAAGAGATTAGGGCTTTAGGGTTAGCCTTACGTGGTAATGCGGCTCGGACCGCTCAGTTAGTCGATTTAGGAAATAAGATTATAAGAGTTAGGATTCCCATAATGTATAATATGTATAGCTAATTACGTTTAGTATTATAATATATATGTATTATACACTATAATGTAATATATATATATATTCCTAGTTAATAAATAAATTATTTTCTTATAGATTTTTTTAATACATTTTTAGTTTCGAGCCTAATCGAGCCGAACATGAGTGAGCAAGTCATCTATTCTTGTTCGGCTCATTTATATTTCAAGTTGAAAATTTTTGTTTGTGTTCTTCTCCTTAGTTTAACGAATGAATCGAATACGAGCTATTCGCGAACAACTTGTTCGCAAACAACGAGATATTTTGACAACCCTAACTTGAGGTGCTCATTCTATCATTTCATCAAGAGGAGGTAGGCCTCATACTGCTTGCATTGAATGCCATATCTATGGTGAAGGAAAACATTCAACTATTTGATTCTAGCATCACTTTAATCTCACTTTCAGTCCCCACTTTATGCTTTTAGTTACAATATTATGGATTTGAAGAGCAATGAAATCATTATCCATTGCATACTACAAGGGCTTGTATCGGATTCCCAACCACATTCTAATTAGCCTCCATCGCAATCACTTTTGCTTTCTCAATATTAGGAGACTTAGACATTCATTAAGTATTTAACACAATTTAAGTGGTTTGGATTTAATCTTAATTTTATTCAAGTGGGGGGCCCATGAGGCACATTTCCTTTCCTATAAATAGGAGCCCATTTTAGTCGATTTTATCTCAGGTTCAGCTCCTTGAATGCTTGTGTTTAAGAGTTTTGGGCATTTAAGGGCATCCTTAGTATAATCTAAGAGACTCAATTCTTGCTTATAGGCAAATAGTTCATTATAAGTCTCCCCTATGTCTAGTTCACGATTTTTTCTTTTCAATTTTAAGCATTCATTTATATAGCTTTATAATTTTAATTTCATTTTTAATTGTGTTTTAGGTTCAAGAAGTTCTTTCAATTTTGTTTAATTTTGAGTTTTATCATTGAAAAATTTAGCAACATCTCGACCTCTTATTAGGCTAACCATAACGCCTTGAAAGATATGAGTGGTGTTTAAGTCACCACAGTTAATCTTTTACTCCCACTGCATCAAGAATGACGTGTATGCGTATTCATATACCTGCACAAAAATACAACAAAATTTTCTATCGTGCAAGAAAAGCACATTCGAGTACTTATTTTGGCGATCGAGCTTCGACTCTCATCTTGTCAAGAAATGAGCGTATGGGTCTTCTTGCCATGTCGAAAAAGGAATGTATAAGTTATCTACACAATAAAAATTACATGCATAATATTTTTCTTATTGCATCAAAATAATGCGTATATGTAAATGTCGTGACAAGCTTGCTTAACATTATACCTATATGTTCAATGTCAATGATGATGGTGACAAGTTGGGGCCGGCAACAAGTTAATGAGGATAATTTTTTTCTTTTTATTTCTTTTTCTTTCTTTTTTTCTTTTTTTTTCTTTCTTTTTTTACTCTTTGATAAGAGGAGGAGAGTTTTTGAGAGAGAGAGAGAGAGAGAGAGAGAGGGAGAAGAGGGAGAATTTTAGAGAGAGTGAGAGTGAGAGTGAGAGTGAGAGTGAGAGAGAGAAAGAGGGAAAAAGAGAGATTGTCTCTCAATTAGAGAGAGAAAGAAGAACGAGGAGGAGAGAGAACAATAAGAAGGAGAAAGAGAAATGAGGGAAGGGAAGAAGACAGAGAGGAAGAGAAAGGAGGCAGAGGAAGAAGATAAAGGGAGAGAGAGGAAAAGGAGAGTGGCCTGCGATGAGTGGTGCCACTTTGATGTGATATAAGTTATAGAGGTGATAATGCTAACTAAACGGCGTCTATATCGATGGTGGTTGTGATTACGTGCCGATACATATGGTTTGGAATGGGGAATGAGAGAGAGGGAGAGAAGAAGAGATTGAGAGAGTGAGGGAGAGAGGGATGAGGGAGTGTGGGCAAATGGACATTTTCATTTTTTCTTTAACACTCAACAAATAAAAGCATGAATTAATGGAAGGTGTATAGTGGAAGGAGAGTTGCCATTGCAGTAAAAAGTGTGTTGCTGGTCTTCTTTCTGTGGAGGATGAGTCGGTTGAAGATATTTACTGAACCATACCAACCCAGCAAACTAGGTCGGAATTGCCCAACAGTTCCCCCACTGCTCGAAGCCTCTATTCTCCCTTTAGCGTTGTAAATCACGCAAATCCTTGCCACTTCAGTCTTAAATCGAACACCTTATGTATAGGGAATCACAATTGCCTCACTCTTTCCTCTCCCAAGGGGAAAATATTACGTGCGGACTCCGCACTGTGCGGAGTCTAATCACAAGCTCCCATTTTTTTTTATAAAAAAAAAAAGAAAAAAATTTGATTGGACTCCGGATGCATCCGGAGTCCGTACATAGGTAATATTTTTTCCTCCCGAAGCCCTAGTGGCCAGTCCTTCTCCCTCCTCTGCTCTTCTCCTTCCTCTTTCTCGTGTTCAATCAAAACCTGTTGACAACTAGATCAAAGAAATATCTAGTCTTTACTCTCCCCGCTCCAACTATTTTCTATATTTCGCTCTTACACATCCACTATTTTTGTTGATCAATGACAAACTATTAGCCTTCATTGATGTATTATTGATCTTTTCTTCTTCCTTTTCAACTTCGCAAATGATATTAGTAAGTCATCTTCATCTCTCTCTTTTTCTCTCTCTTTATCCTTACCAAGACATTTTCTTTGCTTGAAAAATTTTAATTTTTAAGATATCATGAAATTACTTACAATTATCTAAAGTTTGGCGTAGGACTTTTGATTTGACTACTTTGATGTTTACAAAATTAAATTGTTGAGATAAGATTTTTATTTATTAATTTGATATTCAATAAGACTATGAATTTTTTTATTTTGTGATCTTAGTGATAGATTTGATTCATCTTTACAATTCAATTCGAAGAGATGGTTAGACAATTATTTATCAAGCGATAAGCATATTCTTTATTTTTAAGGGTGTTATCTTTATTATTTATTTTAGTCTCTTAGATATTTTATAAGGTTGTCAGTCTTGTCATTGGTATTCTGCATTTATTTTATATATGCCTGTAGATTATTTTGGGTTGGTGTTTAGCTTATAGTTCAGACTGCCTTCATAAATCGACATAGGAGAATGAAACTTGATTAATGAATCACATTTAGAGATTTAGTGTGTATGTTGAGTATGATTGCATATAATTATGCTAGAATTGATTTGAATTGGTTACATTTTGTCATGCAAAAATGCTTTTAGTGAAGTTGTTTTCTACATTTTTGTATATTTTCTTAAATTGTTTAGGTAGGTGTACAGTTTTGCTAAAGTGGTGATGGATGACTTTTAGTTTATATTCAGGTCTCCCTTTTGGAAAATTAAAAAAAATAATAATTAATTAAAAATTTTAATGATAATTTTGAAATAGAAAAGAATGGGATTGAGTGTTTAAATTATTATTTTTTTTTAAAAAAATGGCTATAAAAATGTATCCAACTGTTAGCCGGTCACCACTTGTAGCAAAATTGCACAGCTTCCCTAAATAATTTAAAAAATTATGGAAAGGCAAAAATGCCTTTAGATGATGTTTTCTGCTTGAAATGCCACATCATTACAAATAACACCTTCTCTTAGGATGTTTTCACTCTTTTTAAAATTTTGATCTAACCCTGCTTCCTTTGCTAATTTGTGTTTAAGTCATACTCCATTTTAAAATCTGGCCTAATTTCTTTTAGGCTATATTATTCTAGATATCATTTTCCACTTCTTTCTCTCTCTCTCTCTCTCTTTAATGTATAGTAGATTCTCCTCCTTTGCTCTTGAATTTTCTCATCTAGAATTTTTAAAGTAAAATCAATGTGTTTCTTTATTTGTATTTATGATATGTAAAATCTAAAATTTATTTTTTTCAAGTATTTTTACTAATTTAGGTACCTCATCAACAAGCTAAATGCCCACTACCGTAGCTTTATAAAAATGTAGCTTTATAAAGCAAAGAATGAAATGCATTTACTAATATATGTATATTGTTTCAGTCAACATCATCTTCTTCTTCTTCAATATATGCAAGCTTCTCAGCTCAAGTTTCCTACATGGTATCAAAGTCTAAATTCCTAATGGAATGTGCATCGCTCACACTTAGCTTGAAACTCAATGTCAGAAACCTCAAATATTGATGGCTCTAACAGTACTAATGCCAACCTACTCAAGCTAGGAGTAACACCAATACCCCAACCACCCATGCTAAAGTTTTTAATGTCAAATATTAAGAATATTACACATAGTTAATTGACACTTGATACCCATCTCACCAGGAAATCACAAATGCTAAAGCTCTTTCACGCCAATGGCTTCCATGAATATCTCAATGGCACTATCTTCAAACCACTCGAATATCTATTGCAAATCAATGGCAACCAATCACCCAATCCAAATCATGCTCTAGGTCTCTTAATAGACCAAAATCTTGCAGCAGCCCTATGCCATATCAACATCTCTTCTACCTCATATGTTCTAACTTTTGATTTCTATTAAGAAATCGGGACAATCATTCAACATTGACTTCAATTCAAAAATTATCTTGAATCATATAGCTCAAAAGTGAACTCCACAACATTTCCTTAAAAGATTAATCCATGACCCAATATCTATATGAGATTCAATTCAAAGTTGATACTATCACATTAGTAGGTTCTTCTATTGATACTGAAGGCATCATCCACTACACAATGGACGTCCCTCTAACTACCAAACATTCAACACTACCATCAGAACAAGTTTACAACAAGTAAGAACAATGAAGAAACAAATTAGGCAACTGAAGCTCTTCGTGAGCAACAAACCATTAGCTAGCACACAAATCACATAGCCCCTACCTACTATCCAAGACAGAGGTAGGGGAAAGCCACTACAATGTTTTAAAAACTAGATTTGACTGGCTAGTTCAAACTGTTAAATGGTGAACCAGCCATGCGATCGGTCCGATTAATCTAAAAATCAACATTCGCATTGAATGACCAAAATTAGATTGAGCAGCTGATTCAACTAGTTAACAAGCAAATTGATCCCAATTTTAAAATATTGATCAGTTAAATTAATAATTATATTAAATAATTATATTAAATAATTATATTTAAATATTATACTTAAAAATATGTAATTTAAATATTTTTATAAGAAATCTTATCAATTTTAAAATTATTTTTATTATTATAATGAGCTTGAATTAAATTAATTATAATTTATAACATATTCACCAAATCATAACTCGAGTATGTCACAAGTTCAAATTTTGGAGCTCTACTTTTCAATATAAATAGTACAAGAAATGAAGCTTTTGTAATATCAAATGGGCTTTGAAATATAAGAATGTAATAATAATATTTTAATTTTTTAACTTTTTAATTTTATTAGAAATTATATTTATAGAATTTCTAAAATAATTTTTATATTATAAATTATATTTGCGTTCATAAATCTAAATTATCAAAAAATTAAAATTTTATGATATTTTTAATATATATATACTTCTGTTTATAATAATATTTTTAAATATTTTTAATATACATATACTTCTGTTTATATTAATCTTGAAATTTATAATTATTAAAAATATTATATATGTACTTATCCTATTTATTTTTGTTATATTTTGAGATCGATGTTTAGTAATTTTAATATTTATTATATTATTCGATTCAATTCCGATGAGATCATTGAACTTTGAGCCTCTTCTTCTATTTCAATATTGAGTCTGATTTTCATAACATTGAGCCACTATTTAACAAAAGCAAAAACTTCAATCCTACCCATGGAAATCAATTGTCTCCCCAAATATAATGTCCAATCTATAATAAATTTGCTCACTTTGCCTTCAAATGTTAGTAGAAAATAGGCCTCTCCTTCCAACCAAAATCTTGGAACTCATCAGTCCTATCCCTATTGCAACTACATCATCAGAACCTAAATGACTATTGGAAACTAAAGCTAATAATTAGCTCACATCCGAGGCAACCCAATTACAACAAATGTAGCCATATAAAGGAAACCAACAAATTACAATTGGTGATAGCTTATTCACAGCCGAATACTCCAACAAAATTCCCTCAAAAACTCAGGATTGATGCTCTTCTTATTGAAACTCACCTAATAAATCTTCTACCTACACCCACTATTAATAACAAATCTTCATTTTAGCTACTATATCAACGACCATCAAATTACAACCATCTCAAAACTTTCAGCTATGTCTGCTTTTCTTGACTAAGGACAATTTCCGCCAACAACTTCTCAGACCACTCCATTCCTCGTATCTTTATTGGTTACTAATCATACAAAGGTTGCAAATGTTATAATTCCACAACAAATCAAATCTACATGTCATGGCATGTTCATTTTATTGAATTTTTCTTTCTTTATCATGAATCATCTGTTGATTCTATCACACCCTCATCTCAACCCAACTCCTATTCAATACCACCTCTTCTACTTATACCTGTTGCTGCATCCACTTGAAGCATTCCAACCAAACACTCAATTGTTCATCCACATCCACAATACCAAACTATTCCAAAATAAAATATGTCTTTCTCCCAAACATTCCTCTTACCTTCTCCTACTCCTATTGTCCCTAATAACACACCAACAACATCTACATCTCCTCCTTTAACAATTTTCAAACCATCTCACTCTATGCTCCTTAGGCTCAAAATGAGCAATCTGAACCCCAAACAAATCCTCAGCCTCAACAATATTACCACCATTCCAATCGAACCTACCTACTCTCTGCCATCAAGGGTATAAATTGGGAATGTGTCATGCCCGAATAATTCTAATTCATCCTCTTTCAAGAAACATGAAACTCATCCCATCTTAACCTAACTAGCATGCACTTGACTGTAAATGGATTTGCTGCCTCAAATTCAACTTAAATGAACAAATAGCTAAGCATAAAGCCTAATTGGTTGCACAAGGCTATAAACAACAACTAAGGATTTGATTATACTGAAACATTCAATCATGTAGCCAACCCTACAATTCGCATCCTTTTAACACTTGCCACATCATTGGTTCACTTCAATACTTCACCATAACAAGGCCTGACATTGCTTTTGTAGTTAATATCTTATGTCAATACCTACTCAGTCCCTTAAACATTCATTTATATCACCTAAAACGCCTACTATGATATCTCAAAGGTACTCTCAATTAAGGCCTCCCAATTCAGCTAGCACATACAACTTTACATACGCTGATTCTGATTGGGTTGGAGACCAAAATGTTCATAAATCAACCACCGGCTACTGCAGCTTTATTGGCAGTATTCTCATTTCCTGGTGTCATAAACAAAAAAATTGTTGGTCGTTCTTCCACCGAATTGGAATATCGTCATATATTTTATGACTTAGACGACAATTTGAAGACTTTCATGTTCTTCTCATCACTGCTACACCACTCCATTATGACAATGTCTCTACACTTAACTCTTGCAAATAACCCAATTTTCCACGCTAGAACCAAACATATCAAAATTGATCATCATTTTATTCAGGATTGATCAAATTGCCGACATCTTCACCAAGCCATTATCCATCAGCAGGTTTCTACTTCTTCGGGACAAGTTAAGGCTCCAAGATTCAACCATTAACTTAAGGGGAGATGATAACTATACATACTAGAAGCATTATATACAGCTCCTCATATAATTCTTACCGTATAACAAACTATATCTTTACCATATACATGACTTATATTGCAACGACTCTGTATCTCATCAATAATATATATACCCATTGCTGTAGCTATACAAAGCAGAGAATGAAATGCATTTTACCAATATATATTTGTCGACCTCCATGCATGCCATATAAGTTGAGTCGAACTCAGCCAAATTCATGACTTTCGATGCAACAATAAAAAGGAAAATATCGAGCGTCAAAACTAGTCAAATTGACCTCCGATTGACGAACGGATATCGCTATCGCGTTCATAACATGAAAATTGATCAAAATATATATATTTCACAATCTTATGGTTGACCAATCAAGAGATCGAGCTGTCAATGCGCCAACACATATATCGGAGTCAGGAGGCTGAGATAATGCACAAACAATCTCCTTTCATGAAATTGATCACGCCGTTAGCGCGGAAACGTCAAAACCTATCAATCAAGATTGCCCGCGCTAAATTCAGACGAGTCTATATGAATGTCGAGCGGTTGGAAGCCATAATGCACGTTTTTGAGCCGAAATTGATTCGATTCGATGCCGACTTGAGCCAAACGAACTCTGATTGTGAAACGGACTACGTTGTTGCATCTGGAACATCAGAATAATCTAAAATTAATATCCAATTTATCTATGTGATAATACAATCACGAAAAAGGTAAAATTAAAATTTATTTTATCTTAAATAAGAAAAGGGAGCCTACTCATATATAAACCTCTTCTAAAATATTACGTCGAGTCGTAGCTTTCGTCTGACTCCAATCTGGCGCGTGTCCAGTAGTTTTTTCCCATTTTAGCGGCAATGCAACTAGGCGACGGCGACCACGTCGTTTATCACGACAGACCGCCCTCACCGCTCGTTCAAACTCCGGGAGAAGAAGCCTCGTTGCGGTGGAATTTAAAACGATATATATATCTAGATTTAGGGTTTAGGTGTATTTTTTCTTGCAACCGAATTCGAGAGAGAGAAAGAGATTTTCTCATTTCCTTTTTACGAAAGAACCATGAAGATGGAGAACAAAGGCCTTGAGGAAATAACTGAGGATGTATTAAATAAAAATGCATCGGTAATTTTTCTCAACCGTTGTATAAGTACAATTTTTTTTTACGATTTGTTAGTGTTATTCCTTGAAATTCTTTTATTTAGTGTATATTTCCTACACTGTTTAGAGTTCTCTGCAAGAGGACTTTGCTTATTTTGAGAGATTTTTGCATCTGTACTCTCTGTACTCTCATGAGAGTACAGATGATTTTCTGAATATTTTTGCAGTTTAGGAGAGAATATAGTCATTATATTTCATTAGAAGCAATTTTGTGGTTGTTTGGTTAATTTTTATGTGAGATTTCCATCTGTACTCTCTATACTCTCTGTACTCTCCTGCGAGTATAGAATATTTTGGGTAGTTTTTTCCAATTTGTATGGCATGTTTGGAGGAAATATGTTTATCACAATCCATCACGAAAAATTTGGAGGCTGTTTGGTGATTTTTTTAGTGTTATTCTGCATCTGTACCCTCTGTACTCTCTTGAGAGTACAAATGATTTTGTGAACTTTTTTTTCAGTTTCTTTAGCCTGGTTGTTCAGATTATGTTCATTACATTACATTGGAAGCAATTTGGTGGGATATTTGGATGGTTTCTGTGGGATTTTTGCATCTACTCTCGAGTACTGAGATCATTTTGGTTGTTTTTTCACTTTTTTTGCTTTGGAGGGAATATGTTCATTATAATCTATGAGGAACAATTTGGAGGTTGTTTGGTTATTTTTTTAGTGTTATTTTGCATTTGTAGAGTATAGACGATTTTTGGTCATTTTCTCCAGTTTTTTCAGACTAGTTGTTGAGATTATTTTCATTACATCTGTAATCTATGTTCTCTCTGTACTCTCTGTACTCTATACTCTCCTGAGGGTACAGAGCATTTTGGTCATTTTTTGTCTATTTCTTTGGCCTGTTTGGAGGAAATATGTTCATTAGGCACAATTTGGAGGTTGTTTGGTTGATTTGTTAGTATTTTCTTGTATCTGTACTCTCGTACTCGAGAGTGATGATTTGGTCATGTTGTCCAGTTTCTTTGGCCATTGTTGAGTACATTAGTTGGAAGCAATTTGCATTGTTGGATGATTTCTAGATTTTGCATACAGACATTAGTTGCATCACTCTTTAGTAATGAAGTCATTGACATTTCTGAGGCTTCATCGCATAAATTCATTAGACTCCATTAAGACTCGATAGACATGACCTCAATTCTGTCTTGTTGGGACATAGAGAAGCAAGCTTTCTTTCTGGGTGGGCAGTGCATTCCTTTCACCCCCAATGAAGTTGCAGTAATTGTAGGGATGCCAAACAGAGGGGAGAAGGTCTTATGGAATATAGGTAATGTGTTATCTGTGAGGTCAGCACTTTGAGTGAGGAAGCCCTTAAAGAGCATCTTGAAGGTAAAAAGCACAAAGCAAAGGAAGCCTTACAGAAAGTAAAAGAAGCCTTAAAGAGCATCACCCCCGATGAAATTGCAGTTGATAATAGGGATGCCAAACAGAGGGGAGCTGTCTTATGGCATAGATGGAATGTGCTCTCTATTAGGTTAGCACTTCCAGTGAGGAAGCCCTTAAAGAGCATCTTAAACGTAAAAAATACAAAGCAAAAGAAGCCTTGACAAGAAGCGCCCCCTCGTCTGACTCTCGTACTTTTCTGTACTCTCTATACTATCTCTCAGTACTCAGCACTCATGTAACTTGATATAATACTGTTTATGTTTCTATGATGATTTCTTTACTTGTTTGGAGGCTATTTGGTTGGTTTTTTAGTGTTATTTTGCATCTGTAGTCTCTTGAGAGTACAGATGATTTTGTGGATATTTTTTTCAGTTTCTTTGGCCTGGTTGTTCAGATTATGTTCATTGCAATTCATCAGGAATAATTTGGAGGCTGTTTGGTTGGTTTTTTAGTGTTATTTTGTGATCATTTTTTCCTGTTTCTTTGGCCTGGTTGTCCAGAGTCTGTTCATTACATTACATTGGAAGTAATTTGGTGGTTGTTTGGTTGATTTAGTAGTATTATTTTGCATGTACTCTCATTACTCTCTTGATCGAGATGAATTTTGATATTTTTCCTATTTCTTTGGCTTGGTTGTTCAGATTATGGTCATTACACTCTAGTGGAAGCAATTTGGTGGCTGTTTGGTTGGTTTAGAAGTGTTATTTTGTATATGTACTCTCTGTACTCTCTTGAGAGTACAGATAATTTTGTGGATATTTTTTCCAGTTTCTTTAGCCTGGTTGTTCAGATTATGGTCATTACACTCCAGTGGAAGCAATTTGGTGGCTGTTTTGTTGATTTAGAAGTATTATTTTGCATCTGTACTCTCTGTACTCTCTTAAGAGTACAGATAATTTTGTGGACATTTTCTCCAGTTTCTTTGGCAGTTGTTGAGAATTCATTACATTCCTGGAAGCAATTTTGGTATTTGTTTGTTGGTTTTTTAGTGTTATTTTGCATCTGTACTCTCGTACTCTCTTGAGAAATCTGAGATGATTTGGACATTTTTCCTATTTCTTTGGCTGTTGTTATAGTCTTCATTACATTACATTGGAAGTAATTTGGTGGCTGTTTGGTTAGTTTAGTAGTATTATTTTGCATCTGTACTCTCTATACTCTCTTCAGAGTATAGATGATTTTGTGGATATTTTTTCCTATTTCTTTGGCTTGGTTGTTCCGATTATGTTCATTACATTCCAGCAGAATCAATTTGGTGGGATGTTGGTTGGTTTAGAAGTGTTATTTTGCTTCTATACTCTATGTACTCTCTTGAGAGTACAGATAATTTTGTGGATATTTTTTCCTGTATCTTTGGCCTGGTTGTTTAGATTATGTTCATTACATTCTAGTGGAAGCAATTTGGGTTTTGTTTGGTTGGTTTAGTAGTGTTATTTTGCATCTACTCTCGTACTCTCGAGACTAGATGATTTTAATGAACATTTTTTTCGTTTCTTTGGCACGGTTGTTTAGAGTGTGCTCATTACATTCTAGTGGAAGCAATTTGGTGGCTGTTTGGTTAGTTTTTTAGTGTTATTTTGCGTACTCTCTACTCTCTTGAGACTACAGATAATTTTGTGGACATTTTTTTCAATTTCTTTGGCCTGGTTGTTCAGAGTCTGTTCATTACATTCCAGTGGAAGCAATTTGGTGACTGTTTGGTTAGTTTTTTAATGTTATTTTGCATCTATACTCTCTGTACTCTTTTGAGAGTACAGACGATTTTGTGGACATTTTTTCCTATTTCTTTGGCCTGGTTGTTCAGAATCTGTTCATTACATTACATTGGAAGCAATTTGGCGGTTGTTTTGTTGGTTTAGAAGTGTTATTTTGCATCTGTACTCTCTGTACTCTCTTGAGAGTAGAGATGATTTTGTGGATATTTTTTTTAGTTTCTTTGACCTGGTTGTTCAGAGTCTGTTCATTACATTACATTGTTTGGACATTTTTTTGCATATGTACTCTCTGTATTTAGCTCATTTTTTTCCCTTCCTTTGGCCTGTTTGGAGGGAATTTGTGGAGCTATTTTACATGTCACATTTATGTGGAGCTGTCTTGGCAGGTGAATGCGGTCAATGAGCAGTACGATGATGAAGTCGTGATGTTTAATGAACCAAATTTAGGGAAACTCCTTAGCACCATTTGTTGAGAATGAAAGCACCTATCTTGTGACTACATCAAAAGCTTCGGTGTTGAAATACTAGTTATTGGCCAAACTCAAGAAATTGAAATCAAAAGATTTTTTATGTGCAAATGCGTCGAAGAAATCACTGATCAACTTAACAAAATTCGAAAACTGAAGGAGTTGTCACCATGATTAGATTCTCTGATTTGGAGAACGGATGGTTAAAAATATATAGAAAGTCATAATCATTTGTTGGCAAACCCTGTTGACCTACATCTTCTCAGATCACACAGATGCATTAGCGATGAAAAGGCTTCTGTGTTGAAGACAATGATAGAGGCCAGAATTAGAGCAACTGATGCATTCAGCTATCTAAGTGAGAAGGTTGGCGGTGAAGAGAATATTGGATTCACAAAAAGAGATGCTTTCAATTTTATTCAGAAAGAGAAAAGATCGAGGATTGTGAATGGTGGATAATGCATTAATATAATTTGTTCAAAGGAAAAGCAAGCGGATGGGATGTTTGCATATGATGTACAAGTTGATGAGTTAAATTGTTTAGTAAGTTTTTTTTTGGAGCAATGGCATGTCTAGGATAGAATATGACTATTTTGGTGATGTGATAATTTTTAATACAAGCTATCGACTCAATAAATATAATCTTGTTTGTGCCCCTCTTGTTGGAGTGAATCATCACTGGCAAAATGTGTTATTTGGAGTAGCCTTTTATCGAGAAGAGGCGATTGAGTCATTCTCATTATTCGACATTTCTTGGTTGATGAGTGATAGACATCCTACATAATATTCTTGATCAAGATCGGCTATGGCCGAATCAATTGTATTACCATACGTCATAGGTTGTGCCAATGGCATATTTTGAAGAAAGCTCCTTCCAAGGTTCATTGCTTTAATAGTAATAAGAGGGTACAAGGGCTATTTTATGCATGCATGAGCAAATGTGACTCAGAGGAAGAGTTTGAAGAAGCTTGGTCTGCTAGAAGAAGGCAATTTGTTACATGATCATCTTTGTGAGCTTTATAAAATTAGATCCAAGTGGTCCATTGCATTCAGACTCATTCGCATGGGCATCTTGTCGCATAGCGTAGTGAGTCAATGAACAACGTATGTCACGAATCTCTAAACCAACAAGTTCGATTATTTCTTGGGGTTGGAGAAGGTTATGGAGACATGACGCTGGAATGAACATGATGAAGACTTCAAGTGTAGCCAGTCATCGATTGTTCATGTTGTTAAGACCAGTCCAATTCTAAAACAAACTGCTATATTTTATACAAGAAAGTTGTATACTATGTTTGAGGAAGAATTTTTGCATGGAGTTGGAGGCCTATCACTAGCGTGTCGGATGGGATGAGTATTTGGTGAGAAACTTAGAGAATAAAAATTCATCCAAAACATGGACCATTTTGATGGGACTACCTAGATGTAACTTGTACTTGTAAGAAATTTGAAATGATGGGATTACTTTGTGCCCATTGTATCGAGTTCTTAGTCGGAAGATGTAGTCGCATTCGGATAAGTATCTTCTCATGCGATGGTATACCAGAGCAAAGAGGGATATTTACATCGATAGAGCATATAAAAAATTAAGAGATGTCGAAGGCACTATGGAAATGCTACTGGCATTATTTTTTGAAATCACGTTAGTCGATATGCATATCAAATAAGTGTAGGGCAGGGGTAATAATAGAGAGGGGTATATGCTTCAATCCTTAAAAAAACTATGATGATGTAGACTCTATACTAGTGGGAATTCTCTTCCGGTGATAGAATAAGAAGAAGAAGTCAACCACATCGAGACAAGGGAAAAGACATCGTAAAGGATCCAGTTAAGCAAAGTCCAAAGGGTGTTTCCAACATGAGCTTAAGGGATATTGGGAGAGATCCAAGAAAGCCAAGAGTAATTCTCTATTTGCCTCTTAATTTGTAGTATTTAAAATATTGCTGCTAATCTTGAAACCATCATATTTTGTTGTTAGAAACCAAAGTTCAAGCGATAGTGTCGCGACGTGTTTCACCCCTTGCAACACCTTTCTCATATATGCGAGTGTTTTGAACGCACAAAATAGCACATCGATCTTTGTTAAAATCATTAAGCGATATGATGTTCTACTCGAGAATTCAACTCGAGCTCAATGATCGGTCGATCGGTGAAGGGTACACTAAGTTGATGATGGATATATTACAGAAAATATTTCAATACATGATATCATTTAGTTATGTGTTCTTATTTGTGCAATCATTTCAAAGCTTTAGAGTCTCAGATGACTTTCTTCTTCGACTTTATTCAAATGTACTATTATTATAAAATGCTTGAAAACTCATCGTGAGAGTGCAGAGAGTAATATAGACTATGCAACTAAATCTCTCATATTTTACCAAATTGTAGTATTTGATTGATGAGTCTACCACTTTACGAATGAGATTATATTAGCACGATATTTTAAGATAGATAAATCTAAACTAGATTTTATTTTAAAAATATAATACATTAATTCTTAATAGCACATTTTGTCTTCAAATATCATTATTATTACTAGAAAATTCAATCTTATTATTCTCAATTATATTGGTGCCATATGTAATAATTATTAAAAGTGTTGATTAAATGTGACATATTTATCATGTGAGTACTTTCCATTATATGTATATATATATATATATATATATATATATATATATATATATATATATATATAGTAATCATATAGATTACCACCAATCAAACTCGGTAATGTAAATTTTAGCTTCACCTTTCATTTGATCAATTTAAAATATGATATAAATTTAGAGAGTACAGATAGAGTACAAGAGTACGAGAGTATAAAGTGAGTACATGCTATAAAGAGTCTGAGATATTTCAACTTATAAAAGGTAACCAAGGAGCATCCAACTTGCTTACTTATAGTGAACAATTCTCTTATCTGCAAAGCAAAAGTGGAAATATGAAAAAACATATCTGAAAATAACAGAGTACAGAGTACAGAGTATAAACATGCAAACTCAAAACTCATAAAACAACCAATATCCAACTTGCTTTAAGGTTATAGTATTCCTCTTAATAGCTTGGAAACTTAAATGCCATTGATTTCTTGATTAGTAAGAAGCACACTATATATTCTTAATAATAGAATCAAAGGAAAAGAAAATAAGTTCACACTTCTCCAAATTAAGAAATTTACGACTTTATGTCCTTTGTTTGGTTGAACTAACAAATTAGATTTTAAAATTGATATACAATCAATTTGGGTTTAAATAGTATTGATCTAATATAATATAGCGAAAAGTCATTTATATCATTATTAAAAAAATTTGATGGGTCTAAAATAGTTTATTTTTGTCAAAATATAAATTCTGTAAGAAACTTGGTCACACAATGTAAAAGAAAAGCAATGAATCTATCGAATCAATTCCAACGATATAAAACAAGTTAAAACTCCCAAGTAAAGTGCATGGTTCATTATGATCTAAGCTTTCACTTCTATATTTTTTCAAATAGGAAAAATGCCAAATATTTTGCATTATGATCTAAGCTTTCCGATAGATGAGATGAATAATAAAAGATCCAAACTCGCATAATATTGAAAAAAATATTTCCTACTTATCAACCAACTTGGTGTTCTCAATAATATGAAAAAAATTGAAATACCACTTGCAATTATTTCTACTTATCAAACTTTAAATGTCGCTTGGCTTTTCATTCCCAAACAAAAGATAGCGTAAAATCGACCTAAAAATTCATCTTCTTAGGCCAATCTTGGTGGTCACCCATTAAGTGGGATTTCTAATTCGCCTCCATGTACTTGGAACATCCATGATCAACACTGTTATCTTGGACTGACAGCCCACCCACCATTTCCATTGGCCATTTTGTGGGATCGCTCTCAAAAGACTGGCCAGCATCTTTAACAAGTAATTTGATCTGAAAAGCAAGAAGTATAATCAATAAGGGGGGCTAAAAAAAAGACCAGTTTATGAAAAGCAAATTGAAAATAACTCTTACAATCTCTAGAAGAATGGCCTTATGGGTTGGTTTTGGTAATGAGTCATAAAAATACCAGGCCCCTAGCGTAATATGCCCAACTAGGAGTGTCCAGTGTTGATTATCTATAATTGGAAGTAAGAGTAGCTCAGCCCTTAACATATCTGATGACATCTTTGGATGAACATTTTGCTTTCCTTGTGTAGGCCATATTTTGCATAGCTCTGTAAGAAAAGAAGAGAATGTTTAGAAATTATAGTTTTTATCTATAGAAATAATGATTGAATTGTAATACCCTGCATATTTGTGGGGTAACTTACCCAGTGCAAGCATGAGATGTACAAATAGGGACATACGGAGCAGTACTCTTGGCAATAAGAAGGAAGGCATCAATGTGTGCATCGAGAGATATTGGATCGACAACTCATCGATCTGCCCTCGTGCAATAATGATATTCCCAGACATGAATACTGTATCACCCCTGCAAGTGATAAATATTTTAAAGTGATCTTAATTAAATGAATAGGTTATTTTATGTATGAAGGAGCTGATTGAAGATTGACTTACCCTCGAATGGGAGCATGGCGTGTGTCAATAAGATGGAGCATCGACTTAAAAATAGCTGGATGAGAACTCAACAAAATGATGTGCTCTGGCAAGCAATTAACGATGAAAGTTAGTGATGAAGAGCTAGATTCACTATGAATTAAGGATCGATCTCGAGATGATTCATACCTCCGTGATGCTCCTCCACCACGATAGCATTGTGGGTAATTGACCTTTACTGGCTCATCTTTGCGAACCTATAAAAAAATTTAGTGAAATCTATTTCTATTATCTCAAATTTAAAAGAAAGTAACTTAATACCTATGATGTCGACTTCTCATCTTGATTGGAGGCCACCACATCACTTATTCTTGCTCGTGACTTCTTGTAAGTGTGTGTGAAGGGGGAACTAACAGCTTTCCTCTTCCTTATCTCCGAGCTTTCACACCACGCTCAATGCTGCCGATTAAAGATTTCAGAGCATCTTCATGTGCATTGGAGGCCTCCACAATAGCTTCTCCTATGGTAGACTCAATAGGGGCTTCCCTAGTGAAGGCAACCTCAAGGGCTTCCCAAGTGGAAGTATCCACGAGCCCTGTGTAGTTGCTTCCCAGAGAGTCTCCACGAGATGGTAGGACCCCGGCCCAGAGAACCTCCTTGATAGCGTAACAAAATCAATCCCATCCATTCTCTGTCATTGTTGCTTGAAAGAAGATACTATATCTTTCAAGTCCCTAAAACCCAAGTATCCTCTCCATGAAAAGAGGGGTAGTAGCAAAGGGCTAGATACACCTGGATGGGGAGAATATCAAGGAGAGACATATGGAGATTCAATGGGGCTGAACTCAGTGGACTTAGAATGGGACTGCTATCGGGCTCAACATGTAGTGCATGTTGGGCAGGGGAAAATGATTCAAGGAGCGTCTCCTCTTGATATGTCCTCAAATGGAAGGCACGTGTTAAACCGATAAGAAAATGTGATGACTACAACATAAATAAATACATAATTATAAGAATAAGTGATATTATTATATGTCACTGGTGTCCTCTAAACCGTGAAGGCTTCATCAAAACTTTATTTTGCCATCGCGATAATGGCTTTGCAAATGGAGATGGCGGCCTCATGATGCTTATGTGCTCAGTGATCTACAATTAATATTTATGTAAGTTAACTTCAATGCATCAAATAATACATAACAAAGATATAAAACATATACCATAAGAAGAGTGACAAATCCACTCATGTACGGGTGTCCTCGGGTATGAATCTTTGATGTAATACCATCAAATTGTGAAATAGGAAAGCCAGACGCCGGTTGTATTCAACAAATTTATCTATGTCATCGGCGTAAGCAATCAATTCCGATGCCACCCTATAGTTATGATATACAAAAAAATATTTGATAGCAGAAAATGTATGTACAACTATACAAACTGTGCCATAGGCAACAAGCGATCTGCATGCTCAAGCATAGTCTTATAGTCCACTGACTGCGGATTCGCCATAAGACCTTCACTCATTTGGCATCCCTACAATTCGCAACTTCATGGTGAAAGGAATGCTGCCCACCCAGAAAGAAAGCTTGCTTATCTCCAACAAGACAATTGAGGTACTATTGAGTCTTGCGAATTCGTGGAGTCTAATGAATTGATGCGATGAAGCCTCTTTAAAATGTCAATGACTTCATGTAAATCATCTTTGCAATATTAACATTCTAACGGTGGTAGGCGCATCTCAAGTTATCCTTTTCCCGGACATTGTAAACTTCAAAATGAAAAGTCAGTAATGAAATTGTCAACAACCGGGCCAGAAATGAAAAATGTCCATAAAATCATCTCTCAGAGAGTAGAAATCTGAGATGCAAAATAACACTACTAAACCAACCAAACATCCACCAAATTGCTTTTGGAATATGAACATAATCTGAACAACCAGCCAAAGAAAAAAAAATGTCAAAATCATCATACTCGAGAGTCAGAGAATCTGAGATGCAAAATAACACTTAAACCAACAACATCCCACCAAATTGCATGGAATGTAATGAACATATCTCAAAGAAAGGAAAATATCCAAAATCATCATACTCTGAGAGTACTGAGATGCAAAAAATACTAAACCAAAGCGAACCAAATTCCGTAATTGAATGGAACTCAGACAATCAAAGAAAGCGGAAAAATGTCCATAAAATCATCACTCTCGAGAGTACAAAATACAGATACAAAATAACACTTAAAAACCAACATCCCAAATTGCTTCCATGAATGTGAACATAATGAACAACCAGGGCCAAAGAAATAAGAAAAATGTCCACCAAATCATGTACACTCAAGAGAGTATAGAGTACAAATAAAATAATACAAAAAACTAACCAAACAAATCACCAAATATTGCTTAATAGAATGTAAATGAATCTCAACAACACCAAAGAAATTGGAAAAATATCCACAATTATCTGTACTCAAGAGAGTACATATGCAAAATACTAAAAAATCAAACTAAACCAAAACCCCAAATTGTTCCAATGAATGTAATGAACATAATCAACAACCGCCAAAGAAACTAAAAAAAATGTCCATTAAATCATCAGATTCTCAAGAGAGTACAAGAGTGATGCAAAAATAACTAAAAAAACTAACCAAATAACCACCAAATTGCTCCAATGAATGTAATGAATCTAAACAACCAAGCCAAAGAAATAAAAAAATGTTCCATAAATCATATGTACTCTCAAGAGAGTACAGAGCATGATATAAAATAACACTAAAACCAACCATTATTACAATGAACATAATCCAACAACTAGCCAAAGAAAGGAAAAAATATCCATTAAATCATATGTACTCTCAAGAGAGTAGAGAGAGTACATATGCAAAATAACACTAAAAAAACTAACCAAACAACCACCAAATTGCTTCCAATGTAATGTAATGAACATAATCAAGAACAGCCAAAGAAATGAAAAAATTATCTGTACTCTGAGAGTAAGAGAGAAGATATGCAAAATAACTACTAAACCAACCAAACAACACCAAATTTCTAATATAATGAACATAATCAACAAACAGCCAAAGAAACGGAAAAATATCCACAAATTATCTATTTCTCAAGAGAGCAAAAGAGTACATAAAATAACACTTCTAACCAACCAACATCCCACCAAATTGTTTCCAATGAATGAATGAATATAATCAACAACTGTGCCAAAGAAACAAAAAAATGTCCATTAAATCATCTCAGATTCTGAGAGAGAGTACAGATGCAAAAATAATACTAAACCAACAAAATAAATACCAAATTACTTCCAATGTAATGTAAATATAATCAACAACAAAGCCAAAGAAATGAAAAATGTCCATAATATACTCAAGAGAGTAGTAAAGATGCAAAATAACACTTCTAAACCAACCAACATCCCACCAAATTGCTTCCACTGAATGTAATGAATATATAATCAACAACAAAGAAAGAAATAAAAATGTTCATTAATCATCTCAGTACAGATGTGCAAAATAACACTACTAAACCAACCAAACACCAAATTGTTCCACTGGAATGAACATAATCTGAACAACCAAGCCAAAGAAATGAAAAAATGTCCATAAAGTATCTCAGATTTCTCTCAAGAGAGTATGAGAGTACATGCAAAATAATACTAAAAAAAACCAAATGCCTCCAAATTATTCTTGATGGATTGCAATGAACAAATTTCCTCCAAACAGGCCAAAGAAATAGAAAAAAAATGACCAAAATCATCTGTACTCTCATGAGAGTACAAAGAGTCCAGATGTAGAAATCAGGCCACATAATTTTAATTCCATCTACTGAACATACTATCATCCCTAATCAAGCCATAAAATTCATCTTGAAACATGACCAAACATCCTACCATGTGATATACTAAACATTTCACAAGGCTAATTAGTTCAAAAATTTGAAAATAATGTACCATCTTGACAGTACAGAGAGTACACATGCAAAATATCTCCAAAAACTACTAAAATACATCCCGTTCATTTAACCCTAAACTCAAATGTTCTAAAATGTTCACATACTGGACGATGAGAAGAATAGAGAAAACCCTAAATTCATTAAAGTTCGGAAACATAGGTGTAAATACCTCATGTAGTCTCCTACCTCCAATGGAAGTTATTCAAGACTCGCTCAAACCACCATAACCGACGTTTGCCGATCGAGAGCGGAGTCGAGCTAGCTGAGAAAGCCCTAAACCCACATATGGGGAGGAATGTCGAACGACGCGCATCTTATTTTTCTTCTCCCGCTATTTGAACGAGGCGGGCCGGGCCGGGTCGGGCCAAGATAAATGGCTTGGTCGTCGTCCGTCTAAAGCATCGCGCTAAAATGGAAAAAACTACTAGATGTCGGGTTAGATTGAGTCCGACGTAAAGCTACGTATGACTGACGTAATATTTTCTCCTTAATACCTAACCTTAACTTATCGATACATAGCCCTCAAGCCCCATACATGCATTTCTCCTCTTCCTTCACTTATCCCTTAGTCGAGCCCATCATGCATGAAAGAGCTCCCAGCCTTCCTGCATGACTCTGGAATGAGCCCCTTTTTTTGCTCCAAGGAGCGAGCATACGATTGAGTTTGTCATCTGTCCAGTGCCTCCTTCCTCTCTTGTACTGAAACTCCTTTACTGATTCACACGCATAAATTCTATTTCTGCCATTCCTCTTGAGCAATATTGATCGACGTGCCATCCGTCTTCCCTTTATCATTATTTCTTTTATTTTTCGTAAATAGCTCAAACAGAACCTTTCTTCCTTGATAACTTTCCAAATTGAGCAACAAGCCCTAATCGACCAATCTCTTTCCATCCTCATTCCAATCGATTTTTCAGGTTGTCTCTACTCAATCTGAAGTTTTATTTTTCTCTTGAATGAAATAGGCTCGATGAATTCCTCTTTCGCATGCTACGTGGTTGGATTAGAGATAGAAAATGTAAGGCTTGATATGCTATATGGCTTAGGCCTTATTTTGTTGCCAATCATTTGTTTGTTTTGTGCTGATTTGCCTTTACTTGAGTCATGGAGTAAAGTTAAGATAAAAAATTAGTGGGATTGCTTGTTTTTTTGTTGGATTTCTTCTTAAGATTCACCAAACGGTAAAATCATTGCAAGATTAAGTTGGAATGAGATAGAAATGAGGGATAAGGCCTTATGAAATTTAAAATTTCCATTTTGGCTGTTTCAAAAAAAAAAGAGAAAAAAATGAGTGAAGTGATGATAGAATTCGTAGTGTGGCAGAACAATCTTGCTTAAATTTTAATCATTTCGCCTTCATGTATATGTAAAAATGAAATTATAATAGATGCTAAAATTTTAAGTATTCGTACACGTCTTTCTTGATGTGGCAGAAAAAGTTGTGTTACTTGCAGATACATAAGTACTTGTACACATCTTTCTTAGTACGGTGGAAAAATTTGTGTTACATGCAGGTGCTTTAAAGACTTATATATGCTTTTCTTGGCATTGTGGGATGACACATTCGACCGTGGTATTTACACAACTCATACATACCTTTCTTGGCATGGTGGAAATAACATACAAGTATATGTGAGAGACGACGAGATGTTGTCAAATATAAAAAATTTTCAATCGACAGAGGCCTAAACAACTCAATATGAAATCAGCTATAGATATAAAATTGATATTTAAACTGATATTGCAGGTATATAAGTACCCGTACACGCCTTTCTTGGCATGGCGGAAAAACTTGTCTTTTATAGAGGTGCTTCAGAGACTCATACATGTCTTTCTTGATATGGTGGGATGGTGCATTCGGCCATGATATTTATACCACCCATACATATCTTTCTTGGCATGGTGAATTCAATATAGATTATACGGACTGCTAGATGTCACAAATATTAATAAATGTCGCCATATTTTACAATGACAAAGACTCAAATAAATTAGTTTAAATTAAAAATTCTAAGCCTAAAATTGAATGTTAAATTAATTTTAAAATTTAATTTGAGTTTGCTAAATTTTGAAGAAAACAAAATTATTAAAATTTGATTCTAATTGAAATCAGGAATTGTTCAATTGCTCTCAAATGAATAAACATCTCTCACTTAATATTTAAATTATTTTGAAATTTACATTGAGATAATCAAAAGAAAATTTCAATCATCTTTGAGATTGAAATTTGCAATATTTTGGAATATTTAGATACTTGACCATGAAGCAATTGAAATGAATTGAACATTTTGCCAAAAAATATAAACTTAGTACTTCAATATCTCATTTCAATTGATTTGAAAGATGATCTAATTGAACATTTAATTAGACAATGAGAGATCTTCTTGGAATTATAATATAGTTCTCAAATATAATTCACTCCAAATAAATTGAAGAAAATTAAAAAATTCATAAGAGATTCTTAATGAGATTGAAGGATTGCTAATAAGCATATTCAAGAAAATCTTGGAAAATATTTGAAGCATACTATTTGTCTTATTGAGTACTCAAATTGAATTAGAAAGAAATTGAATAGAGTTTGTGATGAATTTGAAGATTGTCAATAGATATAAATGAAAGCCTGTTGAACATTCGAAGACTAGTCAACTCTAAATAGAAGAAAGCAATTGAATGTCATTCCAAGGGATCTAACAAGGTATTAGAACAATTTAAAATGTCTTTAACGCCACTAGATATGCACCATTTTAATGCTAGCAAATAGAAGGCGTTAGCTTAAATTCTAAATGGACTTCAAATGTATTAATTTTGCATAAATTATGGACCCAACTATCATTCAATTCAAGTGCTTTAGAATTCAATCATTTGAAAGAGATGAACTCTTGTGCGAAATATAAAATAATCTTCAATTTAATGTGATCTTTCTAAAATTTGTATAAGTGTTCTAAATTACCCGCATGGGCACACCAATCAATACATGAATCTAGTTAAAAATATGGAGTTGATTCTTTTTGGATGTGAAATGGCTAAAAAACTTAATGATATTGTTATAGTTTTCTCCACTTAAAATAATCTCTGAGAAGTTAATTCTGTTATATGATAATGTAATGACTATCTCCTAACTCCCCAATGATAGCTGAGTTAATTGAAGATATCAATTAGAGGGGTCATCATTATTAAAATATTTAAGATATTTATATTCAATAATCTTAAATTTAAAATTCTCAAAATATAAATCTAGATATGATCCTCTATTATTAAATTAATAGAGTCGAAGGGATCTGCAATAACAAAATGAATGACCAACACCACAATGATGGTTGCATTAAATGGAGATTTCAACCGGAGGGGATACAATCATTAAAATATGTTTAAATTTTAAATCGAATTAGCATAAATCAAAAATCAATTTAAGTGAAAAATCTAATGAATTATCAAACTCAAATGATTAAATGAAATCTAACGTTTAAAACTTAAAGCAAACTCTACTCAACCCACCTTCCACAATTGCTTGTTGAAGGTGACAAATTAAGTAAACTCTAGCTCACAAAGGAGCTAATATCAAGTGTGATTTATGCTCACTTAATCATCTCATGCCGAAGGATGTGGTATGTGTCCTCTGTCGATGTTAGGCTACATATGATGCGCTACTTAGAGTCCTCTCGACGGGTGGTCGCCGCTAAATGATATCATTATATTACGGACACGACTATAGCCCGTATACTCTATAATAGCTTTGTCCTTTGAGTTGTGAACCATATGGTGCACTTGATAGGGAAAAAAGCTCTCTGTTAGCTAAGATGGACTTAAGCTTGTCTCCAAACTCCACGTGTCTACAAGGTTTTCTTGGACGACGCATATGATCAAGTAACAAGGATCCTTCTGGGTCATACCTTACTAGACAGAACCATGATAAATGGATGACGGAACCATGAGATCTTGTTGGGCGCGTCATCATTCCGCAAACCATTCGCTTCAAGTTATAGGATGACGAATTTCATAAATCTAAATTCCAAACTCCACATGCTGCTATTATATGCTACGTATTCAACGATCTAATAACTAGCCTTAATTAAAAATTCTCTCTCAGTATTGAGAGGGGTAATTAACTATAAGTTCTTGCTCTTATAGGAAACCAAGAACCAGATCTAAAGCTCTCACAAAATGATGGCGAAATCTCTAGGTAGTGTCTTATCTACTATTCCATCTGTCTTCTGAAGATTTGATTGACATTAAATCATACTTTTTTATCGAGAGGTCGGTGATGAATTTTCAGAGCCCACAATATTATTCTTCTTCTTCAGTTTCTGTAAGCTTCATTCAAGTTTCCTACAATATTGTGTTTTTAACTCTACTATTTTCTATGATATTAATACTTTCTTTTATGTATGGTCATTGAAGAAACAAGTAAGTTCATGGAAGTAGTTTTTTTTTTCTTAACCCAACAATTTCCATAGTAGGGGCTAAAGATAGTAGCACCCATGTTATTTATAAAATTCAGACTTAGATATTCTTACTGATACACATGGTTTAATGGAAGCTGGTTTCTACAATGAAGAGCCGAAGCTTCTCTCTGATATAGATTCGTTATAGAGAAGCAGCCATGGTGTTGCAGGAACTGATAGCTGCTTTGTATTCCCTT
This sequence comes from Cymbidium sinense, assembly GCA_021442155.1. Classification (NCBI taxonomy): domain Eukaryota; kingdom Viridiplantae; phylum Streptophyta; class Magnoliopsida; order Asparagales; family Orchidaceae; genus Cymbidium; species Cymbidium sinense. Next base: position 26,377,003 of record CM038227.1, on the reverse strand, counting down.
ATAATAGATTGAACTACTAAATAGTGCTGAGAAGTTGCATTAGTTGACGGAAGGGGAAGAGATCCAGATAGCTATTTCCTCATTATATGTGCTATTTGTTATTAATTAATTAATTATTATTACTATTTTGGAAAACTCTCAGCTAAGAGAATTGCAATTCCAAAGATAAAAATAATATCTCCACTCACAAAAGAGATAGATTAAGGAAGACTTCCAAGTCTACTCTTAACATAAATTTGGCATTAAACTATCACACCTTCAAAAGAAGTCAAAATTTCAATTTTCAGTAACATTAATCTTCATTCGGCCATCAAAATATGTAAATTTCATATAAATTCTAATTCATAAAAGAAAAGGAAGAAGATGGACAAGGGGGGTCCTTGATTCGAGTAAAGGAATGTTCTTCCTCCTTGTTCTGCCATAAACTTAAAAATTTATATATATATATATATATATATATATATATATATATATATATATATATATATATATATAAGCATATATAATTACATCTGGTGACGGACGGATCGATTTTTTAATTAATTGGTAAATTGAATCAAAATCCGATCCTAAGATTTAATATAATCCGAACCAATCCAATCCAAAAAAAAAATTTGGATATTCGGTTCGGTTTTTAAAAAACCGAAAATAATAAAAATGGAAAACCTGTTATTTAATTATAAAGGCAGATTTCACGGTTTTGTTAAAATTTCAGTTTTTTTGGATTTTCGGTTAAATTTCGGAATCTATCAGGAATTTTGTTTTTGGTGATTAAATTGTTTAATGATATCTTTGAGAAGCTGAACTAATGGATATTAGCCGTGGATGAGTAGTCTTTTAACATTGCCGCCTATTAGTTGGTGCATATGGGTATGGTTTCCTTATAATTTTTAGAACCCTGTTGCTCTCTATTATTCTTTTTGTAAAAGCCGAAGTATACTTGACATATATTTGCAATTACAAGAATTTTCTACGCTTCCACCAGAAATTTATTTTACTGCCCGGGAATTGCTGATCTATGCTTTTCATGTCAATAATTTGCACAAATATGTTGAACTCATCTCTTTAATTGACAGAACCATGTAGGAAGTCATTTATGATTTTCTGTTGAAAATGTTGCTTTTGTGTTGTATTTAGGTAGGTTGTTACCATTAATGTTTTGTTTCGCTAATATCAATTTCATATGATTATCTCCGTCTGTTCTCGTTATCTCAGACCGCAAGTTATTCATGGAGACGGTTGAGAAGCAAGCCAAAGCTATTGGAAAGAGAGGAAAAAGAAAGCAAAGAAGCCGATGACGCTGCTATAGTACTAGAGAAGCTCAACGTCGGGGAAAGCAAAGGCGACAAGAAAGCTAAAGAAGAAGCTCCTACCGCAGCTGATGAGAAGGAAAAGGAGCACACTAAACAAAGGCTGCTGCGTAACCAAGCTTCTTGTCTTTAGTCTTTAGATCTAAGGCGTTATGACAAAATTTTGAATTTTCGATTTTTTTGAATTATAAATTTTTAAATCCGATCCATAATCCAAAAACCAAATTTAGCTAAAATTAAATCCGAAATCCAAAATAAAATTAAAAAACTGATCCAAATTTAAAATTTCGGATCGGTTTTAATCGGATTTTCGATTTAAACCGAATTATGCACAACCCTATATATAATGCAAAGACTTCCATCAAGTCTTCGTCTTGTTGCCAATAATGAATCGACCCTTCGTTTTATTCTGGCTCTCTATAATAGATCCAATAACTCTTTGTGTTAGAGTTATATTTAATATTCATGCCTTTATAGTGGTTTTTTATTTAGACTTGTGTTAGCTAATAAGATAATTATTATGCTTGTAGTTGATTACTTTGTTCTTTCTATTGATTAATACACACAATTTTCTTATATATATATATATATATATATATATATATATATATATATATATATATATATATATATATATATATATAATTTATATTTTAAAACTCATCTTTTAAAAAAGAAAAAAGTGATCATTATACACAATTGTACCTTTGTGTTAAATTAGAAGGAAACCTATAATTAGGAGTGTTAATTTGAATCGACGGATCGGGTTCGGATTTAACCCGAAAACTCGATCTGAATAGTAATTTTAACATAACCCGCTTATTAAAGTCAACCCAATCCCAACCCTCCTTTAACTCGACAATTCAATAACCAATGATTTATTTATATATGCATTTTAGGTCAAAATCAGATCAAAATCGAGTTAAATTCGAGTTTATGTGTAAACAATCGGATCAATTTTGAGTTCGCAGGTTAATTTTGAGTATAATTCGAGTTGACGAGTTAAAATCGGGTTAATTTTAAGTTGAAGGGTCAACCTGAAATATTAAACGGGTCAATTTTTTCAACCGGAATCCAACTCAAAATTTATTCAGGTCAATTCGAATTCGGATTTTTTGAGTGAGGTTCATATCGAGTTATCATGTCGGGTCAATTTTTGACTTCTACTTGTAATGGATTAGCATCATAAATAAATAAATAATTCACTGGTTAATGGCTTTTATATTTCCTGGCATGATTTGCATAGTTCCACCATAACCATGGCGATAACTATATGATATCGTTATCAATGGCCCCGTTTAGATTTCCAAAATTCATGCGGGGCCTCTCGATAATGAGAGAATATTACGTGCGGGTGCGGAGTCCGCATCACAGTCATTCATTTGTTTTCTTAAAAAAAAAACGGAGCAATCTTAGCGGACACGTAATATTTTTTCCTCGATAATTATATGATATTGTTATCAAAGGCCCCTCTTTTAGATTTCCAAAATTCGTGCGGGGACTCTATGGGGAGAAAAATATGGCAGCACAGCCAAAAAAAATCTCTCGCTGTCAGCAATTGCCCGTTGATTCCGTGGACTTGCTTGTTAATCACCTTTTTGAATTTCTTATTGATTGTGATATATATATATATATATATATATATATATATATATATATATATATATATATATATATATATATATAATTTAAATTATAAAAATCTTGTTTTTTGGATAAATTTGTGGAGGTAGTTGTGGTGTTTATTTTTAGATGTGAGACACCACCCAGATCATAGGGGTACTTATTGAAGTGATCGGGATGACATTAAGATATGATAAATAATCTCGAAAGATAAATGCATCACTCTACAATGGACCTAATCACCTAATAAGGACTCTTAAGACATGATTATTCTTCGAATATACTAGAGATCTTTCCCCTACTTTACATGGAGAAGTGAAGTAGGATTTATTTTAAGCCGGGTTCTTTAGTTTCTTATAAATACAAGCCTCTATAATTAATTACATCCTAGAAAATGAGATTTCTTAATAATAATCTCGATTAAAGTAGACGATTATTGTCTCTAAAGATTTCAAGGTTAAGACTATCAAATGATTGGTTATTTTAGAAAGTCAAATGAGAGCGTTCAATTAGAGAGACTTATTTTAGAATCCAAAGAAAAATAAGTAAGAAATGCTTATGATACTAGGAAGCTTAGTGATCATTCCAACTTATCCTATGGTATGACTTTATATATTTGAATTTGATAAGATTTATTTTATTTGAGTTGAAATTTTATTTGATTGTTAGGGCTTATAATCCATCAACACTAGATTGTGAAAATACTTAAGAGGTGAGAATTTATGCTTGTAGCCTGAAGGAAACATCTACCTTGGATCCTATATCTAGGGAGCTAAAGCGCGAAATAAATCTAAGTAAAATGTGAACATAATGGTTTACCTTCACAAGAGAGGATAAACCGTCCGCCTTCTGGACTTACAACTGTCTGGAGTGGCTTCCAGCTAACTCCTCATATGATTCAAATTCATATAGTCTGATCTTATGAAATTGCAAGATAAGTAAGGTAGTTATTTAAATGGAAAAAGACTGAAGTCCTAAATCCACTCCCTAAAAGACTAGAGCATGTGTGGTATGAGCATGTGACTTAGCCTAAAAATGCAAAATATTTTCAAATTTTATCTCACTTTGACGCATTCATTCAGACAAAAGCTTTGTGATTTTTATATGCTTAAATGCATGATGAAAATTGATTGTTGGTTAAATCAAAAGCGAGAGGATAAGACTCCATCAAAAGGGATTGCTCTCATAGGTCAAGCGATCTCTAAACAGCTGAAATGGAGGCCCTCATCTTTAGCAAGAGTGATAGAAGATGCATGCATGATGTGAGACATATAACATTCAGCTAAGGGGTTGCTAAATCTTTTAATTATCTTGATTATAACCTAAGATTTATGGTGAGGTTATGAGCTATTTAAAATTTTAATTATGAGTGATTAGTTTGATAGAAAATTTATTTTATCCTAAGATCCTACCGTATCCAAGTCACACAGTAAAACATCAAATATTAAGAAATTATGAAAAGGAGGCAATCCTATTGCACAATTTAAACAAATCATCAATCAATTTTATAAACTATCGCAAAATTATAAGAGGCCAGTGCGATCGGGTACCGCCTTACATCCCGAAAAGAGAAAAGATGGATAGTCGAGCTCTACCCTTATACAACCCGGAATATGAAAGTATAATTTCACAATTAGAATGAATACATGCTATGCATGTCTTCATTCTTCATTTCTTTTTTTTTCCTTTATTTCTTCTTTGACTTGATTTGCTCCAAGGAATAACAAGGAATCTAAGGACTAAACTTTCTAGCCACTGCTCATCCTAATCCCTCATAGCACTAATCTTAATTCTCATTGCAAAATTACATTCGTATAAGAAAAAGTAAATATTATCATACCTGCAAAACAGAGGTTAGTTAAATATATATACAATCCAAAGTAGTTATATCATAATTTGGACTTAGCATCCTACATATAGGTAACCACGCTCACCTGTCCTAACTCGGATTATGCTTAGGGGCTTAAGCAACCTACAAACAAAGCATTTATATTTATTTTCACGACAGCCCCTTTAAGCATGATCCCCTGTAGAAAACATGATTAGACTAATTGCGGCTTAACATTCTGTCTACGAAGCATACACCATAACATCCAGTCTAAAACATCACATCAAAAAATAAAATATACATCACACATACATTGTCCTAACTTAGGACTATAAATGGTGACTTAATTCTAATGTGGGTACTAAAGCTTTGTGTGGCGTGTTTTAACTAAACATTAGAGTTGTAACTTGTCTAAATTTGGTAAATGTTTAAGTTAACATGATGGTTTCATTTTGAGTGGTTTAGTTGATTTGTGAATTTTTAATTTATGTTTTATTTATTTCATTTGATTTGCACTTAGCATCTAAGTATTATAAAGAGAAGAAAGAGGTTTACTCTCTTTCATCTTTATCTTGAGCCACTTTCTAAAGTTTATTTTTATGACTTAGTTGTCTTTAATGAATGACTTATTAAATATTTTCTTTATTAATCCTAAGGTTGGGTTAACCTTAGATAATCATATTCAATATAAAAGACATCTTAAAATTAATATAATTGAATTACTATTATATGATAAATATCAAGTCATTTCTTTCCATCACATGTAATATGCACATGATTTAACATGATATATATATATATATATATATATATATATATATATATATATATATATATATATATATATATATATATATATATATATATATATATATATATATATATATATATATATATATATATATATATATGTATATATATACATATATACATGTTTAGGGATTATATTTTATTTTATTGAATTATTTATATATGTAAATTAAGGCTCTATCTAAATTCTAATATAAAAATACATAAAGTGAAATTGAATAAGTACACGCCTTTGTTAATTAGGGAAGTGAGATAATCAAATGATCTCCTTGGGGCTACTTAAAACCTCATATTCTCAGGATGTGGAGACTATAACTTATTATCACTAAATTTGGTAAATGTTTAAGTTAACATGATGGTTTCATTTTGAGTGGTTTAGTTGATTTGTGAATTTTTAATTTATGTTTTATTTATTTCATTTGATTTGCACTTAGCATCTAAGTATTTATAAAAGAGAAGAAAGAGGTTTACTCTCTTTCATCTTTATCTTGAGCCACTTTCTAAAGTTTATTTTTATGACTTAGTTCTCTTTAATGAATGACTTATTAAATATTCTCTTTATTAATCCTAAGTTTAGGTTAACCTTAGATAATCATATTCAATATAAAAGACATCTTAAAATTAATATAATTGAATTACTATTACATGATATATATCAAGTCATTTCTTTCCATCAATGTAATATGCACATAAATTAACAAGCATATATATATATATATATATATATATATATATATATATATATATATATATATATATATATATATATATATATATATATATATATATATATATATATATATATATATATATATATATATATATATATAATATATATATATAATATATAATATATATATAATATATATACATGTTTAGGGATTATATTTTTATTTTATTGAATTATTTATATATAAATTAAGGCTATCTAAATTCTAATATAAAAAATACATGAGTGAAATTGAATAAGTACATGCCTTTATTAACTAAAGTGAGATAATCAAATGGTCTACTACTTAAAATCTCATATTTAATGTAATATAACTTATTATCATTCAAACATATGTAAATTTATATATATGAACATAAGAAAGAAAGCTTTACATTTACATGTTATGTATTTTTGGCTTCAATAATTATACAACAACAACAACAACAAGCCTTAATCCCACTATGTGGGGTTGGCTACATGAATCCTTCGTCTCCATTGTGTCCTATTATGTGTCAAATTCTCATTTAATTCAAGTATACTAAGATCATTTTTTATACATCTTAACCAAGTCTTTTAGGTCTACCTCTACCTTTCTTAACATAAGGCAAATCTAATGCATCTACTCTCTAATCGGTCATGGACGTAGGCTTTATGTGAAACCATCAAGGACTCTCCCTAATCTTATCTCCACTGGAGCTACTCCAACTTTTTTCGAACATACTCATTTTGCATTCTATCTCTAAGGGTAAACCACTCATCCACGAGCATCCTCATCTCGTAACACTTAACTTAGTCTTATGTTTCTCTTTTATTGGCCAACATTACACCATAAGTCATTCGGGTCTTACCACCATCTTATAAAATTTTCTAAGTTTAAGTGGAACTTTTCTATCACATAATAGGCGGATGCATTCCTCCACTTCAACCATCCAACTTGAATTCTACTAATAACATCTCCATCTATTTCACCATCATTTTGAACAATAGAGCCTAAATATCTAAATCTCACTCTTATTAATGACTTGATCACCTAAAGTCACAACACTACCACTAAAATTTCTACAACTAAAATTACACTCCATATATTCAGTTTTAGATCTACTTAAGCGAAAACCTTTAGACTCTAAAGTTGACCTCCATAATTCAAGTTTACGTTGGACTCCCTCTAGTCTTATCAACAAGAAGAATGTCATCAACAAAAGCATACACCAAGGTACATCTTCTTGTAAATGCCTCGTAAGAACATCCATAACTAAAGTAAAAGATAAGGGCTTAATGTTGATCCTTGATGTAATCCAAGCGAAATAGGAAAATATTTTGTCAATCCTCCTTGTGTTTGGACACAATGACTCTAGTATACATATCCTTAATGACTTGAATATAACCAATATTAACTTCTTTTATTCTAGAACTCTCCAAAGAACATCTCTTGAGACTTTATCATAAGCTTTCTCAAATCAATAAATATCATATGTAGATCCTTCTTATTTTCTCTATGCTTCTCCATCAAACCTCTTAACAAATGTATAGCATCCATAGTAGATCTACGGCATGAAACCAAAGCGATTGTGAGAAACTTACGTATCGTAACATGCTCAATTACTCTCTCCCATAATTTTAATGTATGGCACATTAACTTAATTCCTATAATTTGCACACTCTTGTGCATCACCTTTATTCTTAAATATAGGAACCAACAAACTCTTTCTCCACTCATCGGCATCTTTTAGTCTTTAAAATAACATTAAAAAGATTTGTAAGCCAAGAAATTCCTTGATCTCTAAACATTTCCACACTTCTATTGGAATATTATCCGTCCTCTTGCTTTTCCACATTTCATTTTCTTTAAAGCTTCACTAACTTTACTAATCTGATAAAATGAAATTCTCTATTTTTGTTTAGGGTATTAAGGTTGCTAAAATCAATCGTACTTTCAGATCCTTCATTGAAAAGTTTATTAAAATACCTCATCCACCTATTTTCAATATCTTTTTCTAAGAAAAGCACTTTATTATTTTCATCCTTAATACCCTCACTTGAACTATGTCTTTACTTCCTATCTCTTTGGTTGGCTAACTTATACATACATCTTTCACCTTCTTTGGTATCTAATCTATTGTATAAATCACTAAAAGCTAAATTTTTTTGCATCATATATTGCTTTCTTAGAATCTCTAGACCATTTTATATCTTTCCCAATTCTCGAGTTTTACATCTAAACCAAGTTTTATAACAATGCTTCTTATTTCTTATCTTTTCTTGCACACTCGACTCCACCACCAACTATTCTTATTAAAAAAGCTTTTCCTTTTGATTCTAAGCACATCTTTAGCAACTTGCTTAATTTCACTTGATATTTTTTCCCACATAGCGTTAGCTTTATGAACATCCCAAACTCTAATTTCTTGTAGCTTGCTCTTAAAATATTTTTATTTGTGTTCTTTAAGTGTCCCCATCTAATCTAGGACAATAATTTAATTTATTTTTCTCTTACAACCTTTCATCTTAAAATCTAAAACTAATAGTCGATGTTGGGTACTTAAAATTTCACTTGGAATGACCTTACAATCTTTACAATCTAAACGATCTATTTTTCACTTGGCTTCAATAATTATGAATGCATATAATTTTAATAGAAAATATGATTTTGTTCTCTAATTAAGTATACATACACATGTATAAAAGACATAAGCAAGTACGTGCTGTTGTTTAAACTAGGGAAGTGAGGTAATCAAATGACCTCCTTGGGGTTACTTAAATCTTATTTTTCTTAAATACATATGAATGTATATTGATTAGAAGAATATAAATCATGCAAAGTTGTATTTTTATTTAGTTGAATTATTTATGTATATAAATTAAAGCTTTATCCAAATTCTAATATCAAAATACATAAGAATGAAATCAAATGGGTACATGCTTTTGTTAACCAGGAAAGTGAGATAATCAAATGACCTCCTTGAGGCTACTTAAAATCTTGTATTACCGGGATGTCTAGACTATATACCTATTAACATTCAAACCTATAAAAATCTATATATGAATTCAAGAAAGAGAGCTTCACATTCACATATAGCACATGCAAGTGCTATATGAGTTTATAACTATCATCATTCAATATGTTATTGTCAATTTATAAGCTTTGAAAAATAGATTTGAATTTATTAATGATAATAGCCACCCATATAATTAAGTTAATCCAACACATACAAGCTTACATAAATAAATTCTATTTGATTCATTTAGTTTTGAAAATATGAATGCATGGAAACATATGACACACAAAACATTTAAAGTGATTGAAAATGAATGACTAAACATAAACACATAGTTCATTCAAATATGTTAATTCATAAGCACAATCATATTAAATAAAATTGTTTAAAGAAAACCAAAGCTCATTATTAATTTGATTTTGGATTTGAGTTGAACTTAAAGAGGAGATAAATTATTTGTTGTTTTAATTTCATTCCCATGTTGGTAATCATAATTGGTTTAAGGAAAGATAATTAGATAAATTTAATGAATTGATTAAGTTAAACTATGAAGTAAATCATTTAATTACCCTTTCTTATACTTCTTTAATTTGATTAATCACTTAATCATGAGCCACAATTGATATGAACATGTGAGAAAAGTGGGATTAAGTTTTAGTGGAGGTGGTCAAAATTAGGCTTCGAGAAAGCTCGATTCTATCATCATCGGTGATGGGAAGCTTAAACTGAGAATACTCACAGTTTGCTTCGTCTTAGTGTTAGGCTTCTCTGAGTTTAATTGCTTTGATCGAAATGAGGGGTAATCTCCTCCTCCTTATTGGATGACCTTGATCTCTTTATCATTTTATGATTCGATCCATGATTGGCAGACCAATATAGTGAGGTGGCTTGGTTTTGTTGGAGGAAGGTCTGTTGGGGCTGCCATAAGATGTCTCTATCTCATTTGAATTGAGCTAATGAGGGGAGGTGGGTTAACTCTCCCTCCCCTTAGGTGACCTAATTTGGGTTAGCCACTTAGCTAGGAGTCCGCTCTTGGCTTTGGGTGGCTGTGAAATGCAAATGAGGGTTGTTGATCCCCCATATTTGGATTTTGTCCTATGTGAAGGGCTTTATCAAATGAGTAATGGGTCAAGCCGGGTCCAAACCAGGTTGAGTTTGATTTGGGCTGACCCAATGTGAGCCAAATATGGGTCATGGCAAATTTCATTGGGTTTGGGCTTGGTTTGAGTGGGTTTGGCTCAATTTGGCCCATGTAGGTCAAATTGGGCTAGGTTGGGTCAAGTTGACCAATTGGTCAAATTTGGTCAAACCAAGGGTTGAGTCATGTTCAAATGAGTTTTTGGAATATTTTGGTGCAATTGGTTTGATCTAAATTGGCTTTGATTTGGATTTGACCTATTAGAGTTCATATGGGTCAAATAGGTCAAGTTGACCAAATTGGCCAAATTGACTTGGGTTTGGCCTTGGTTCATGTTCAATTGGTCAATTGAAGATGATTGTAGGCTTTCATTTTAATCAATTTGAATTTGGGAATGATTTAGGCCAAATTGATACTGTGATAAATTTAAAATAAGTAATTGGGTTCATCACTTTGATCATGTTTAATAATCAATTTGGAATGAACTTGAGCCATTGGTTGCAATCAATTTGGGTTAGCTTTTGATTTGACCAAATTTGATCTTTTAGGTCAAATTGGGTTAACTTGAGTCAAAGGGCCAATTGGGTTTGGTTTGGCTCAATTAATGATAAAGTCATGTTTAAATATTGGTTTTAGGTTGGTATGAATCATTGGTTTCAATTGATTTGGCTTAGGATGAAATTTGGTTCATTTGGCTCATGTAGATTAAGTGGGTTGGTTTTGTCAAATGGTTATGTTCACTTGGTTTGACCCAATTAATGACAATTGATCAATCAAGGATGATCAACAATCATCATAAGAGGTTTTGGATAGTTTGGTTCAATCCAATTTGGGTTGGATTGAGAGTTGGCTCAAATGAGTCCTTTAGGTCACTTTGAGTCAAGTGAGCCTAAATAGGTCAATTGGCTTGATTGAGTTGAATTGGTTGTAGTTAGGCCATCCAAGATGATCAACAATCATCATGGGACAGATTTGAAAGGCTAGTTCAATCCAATTTGGGTTGGATTGGAGCTTGGTTCAATTTGATCAAATTGGTCACTTTGGGTCAAGTGGACCAATTGGGTTAATTGAGTTAGATCTTGGGTTGAATTGAGTTCAATTGAGTTTGGATATTATTTTTGGATTTATTTATGGCTTTGGTTGCAATTGATTTGGATTCAATTGGGTTTTGGTTTATTTGAATAATTCAAGTCAAATGGGTTAGGTTAGGTTTGATTCTAGCTTGATTGATTTGATTGTAGATTTTGGTAAGGCTTGAAGTGATGATTGAAGGATTAAATTAATTTATGAGAAAATCAATTGTGTTTCATTTGAATTGAAGGAAATTTGGCTAAGTCCATTGGTTTGAATCATAATGCTTAAGTTTGATTTGATTGAATTGATTTTAGCTTGATTGATTTTGATTGTAGATTTGGATATGGATTGGAATGATGATTGAAGGATTGAATTGATTTATGAGAAAATCAATTGAGTTTGATTTAGATTGAAGGAAATTTGGCTAAGTCTGTAGAATTAAATCATGGGCTTAGGCATGGATTATGGTGGGTTTGATTTTGGTTTGGAGATTTGATCATAGATTCACTTGAAATTGGATATGTGAACTTGAGATTAGATTTTGGCTAAGGAAGTAGTCATGGATTTGATTGAGCTATAGGATAGGTAGGCCACTCTAGTCCTTAAGACATGATCTAAACCACATGACTAATCCTCCTAAGACTCTTAGGTTAAATGTTCACTTAGCCACTAGAAGTGTCCTATGACTACGGAGCTCTTAGTGTCTAGAAGATTCCCAAATCTATGATAGGAAGATTGAATCCTCACTCCAAAAGTGAGGTCAACAGTAGTAGAGAAGAAAATAGTCCACACATTCAAGAGAGGATATGGGAGCGGCGAACCCACAATAATAATAATAATAATAATAATAATAATAATAATAATAATAATAATAATAATAAGTTGTTGATTTTATTATTGTGGTTGTTTTCTTATACTCTCACATAAACACACACACACACACACACACACACACATATATATATATATATATATATATATATATATATATATATATATATATATGGGATTTTAAGCCATATTATGCAAACCGGCACTCTCCACTTATCACTTATTTTTTGAGTTAAAGATCAATTTAGTCATTTTATTAATTTAAAATGAGATCGATTAGTCCACACCATTTGGATTTGGATGAAAATGAATAAATATGTACGAAGAAAGTGGAGTAATATTGAGCTTACAAATTATGTTAACATAATCTTGTGAATCGAGTAAGGGTTTCATTTTCCTACCTCACATACAAAGAAGGAATCACACTAAGGGTTAACACTGAGGAAGATGTCGCACGGAGATGTATTCTAGGTGAAAAGTAATGTGTGCATTGGTTTTTGTCTTGCACAGAGATAGTGTGAGATCTTCTAGGCAAGGTGTGGCTCGTGTGGTGGCTTGGAGACTAAAGAAGCACTTTGGTGGTGTGTGAGCCATTATGGTGGGAGCCAATAAAGAAAATTACAAGCATGATAGCTACGATTCGAGCATCAGAATGTGATATAGGCCAAGACACACTATGGGGGGCTCACAAGTTGATGGCATGGAAAGCCTATATGTTGAAGATTGCTCATTGGAGTATCATGTGTTGAAGGCGTGGGTGGAGAAGGTGTGCATGCTAGGCTACCAGTAAGTATCATGGCTGTGATATTTTGATTATAAGTATTTTACATGTAATTTTTTTTATTTTTAATATATTATTAAAATTTTAACATGGATAAATCAGACAAATGCGGCTAATGCATGAGAAGTTGATCATGAGATTTTATCATCTACATCAGGGTATTATTTTTAATTTTTTTTTCTTAGAGAGAAAATGTATTATTTTAGTGAAGAAATTATTATGTATTAATTATCACAAATAATTTGAATATAAAGTAGAAGATACTACATTGTTATAGATAGATTGATCGATGTTATATATGAGTAGCTTGATGATTCAACCTTCTCATAATTATTTTGTAATTTGAGTGAGACTATCAATGTGTCAATTGAAAAAATTGATGATGAAAATATAAGAGGAAATAATTATTCTGGTGATGAATGCAATGATGATAATAATTATTCGTTCAATGAATTAAGTGAATGTGAATAATTTTATGATAGTGATTATGATTTGTGAGATGATGATGCTTTATTTGAAGAAAAATATAAATCATTTTATTAAATTTGTTGGCACCTATGATAAAGGAAAGTAGCCCATTAATTTTGATGATAATTATTCATATAAAATTATTTTTTAAACATAGAGGTGATCTTGATATGGTTAATTTTGAAGGTGGCATATTATTTAGTAACCAAGAGGAATTTAAATAAGATGTACAAAAAATATTAGTTAGCACTATATATATTTCAAAGCTTGAGGGGAGAAACTCATGACAAATCATACTATTTCAATAGCACACATGTATATGAAATTATCACCATAAAATTTTGAACTTAATAATAATTGCAAAGAGATATGTGAATAAAATTAGGAACAATCAATAAAATATAATATTTTAAGAAGAAAAATGATTGTTGATTTAAAGTTGTATGTGTTCAAACATCTAAGCTAAAAATGCTTATTGACTAGTTCATATAAAGAAAAAAAGGATCAATTTAATAAGATTTCAGTCAATTGTTTTGAAATTACAAACACCAATCTAAGGCCTATTATTTATATGCATATAAGTGAAGATTCAAATTTACAGGATAAGAAAACATTTTTAAGAGTTTATATATGTTTGTTTAATTGCTTGAAAGAAAGGTTTTCTAGTTGGATGAAAACCCATAATTGATGTTGATGGTTGTTTCTTAAAGGTGCATCAAACAACTTTTAATAGTTAATACACTTGATGGGAAGAATAACATATTTCCAATTACATGGAGAGTAGTAAAGGCAAATAATAAGAGCAACTGGGAGTGAAATATAGATTTATTTTCAAGAGACTTAAGTTTATTTAAAAGAGAACTGTACTTTTATTTGAAATAACCAAAAAGGTTGATTTCTAAATTTGATATGTACTACCTAATGTCACAAACAAATTTCATATTAGGCATTTACACCAATGTGATATTTTGTTGAACAATACATGTGAATGCTTTGACGCCTTTATTATTGATGCAAAAGAGCTACTTGTTATTTTTATACTTGAAAGTATTATATCAAAGGTGATGACAAGAATATTGGAGAATAAAGAGAGATTTTGAATGAGATGAAAAATTATGCCTAATGAATAGAAAAGTTCTTACAAAAATATCTATGAAATAGAAGTATGTGTTTGTATCAAATAAAATAACAATCACTATGAGATTATCACTATATTTGAGGCACAATATATTGTGGATTTAAGATCCAATCATGTAGTTGTTAAAGATGTTAATTAATTATATGTCATGTGTGTATGCTTTTACCGTAATTCATATGAATAAAGGTGATTTGTAAGGATTATATTAATCATTGGTACTATATAGAAACATATAAGTGCATTTATGAGTACAATATCATGCCTTTAAATGGCCTCAAAGAATGGTCTAAGAGTGATAAAATTTAATCATTGCCTCCAAGATACGATAAATATAAAAGGGATATGAGCCATGGGAATTTTGGATTCGCATATATATATATATATATATATATATATATATATATATATATATATATATATATATATATATATATATATATATATATATATATATATATATATATATATATAACAATAGAATCATATTAGGTGAAAATATTTAATTTAATTTAGTTTAGTTTTAATTTGGTTTAATGAACGAGTAGATTAACTACTATTATTATCATATGCTATTATTATAATAATTTTTTTGTGCATATAAATAAGTTCGCAAATTTCTCCAGTCGACCATCTTAATTAGATAATTGTATCTTTCTTTGGGCGCAGTGACAGTCTGTTTCATGATAGGAGGTCATTTGGGCAACGTTGAGGTCAATTGAGGCCATTTCATGTTTAATTCATGTGTCACCACATTCTACAACTAGTCATTCACGTCATACTTGACCTAATCAATTGTGAGATGTCTTATTTGATAAGTTTTAATATTTCAATGACAATGACACAATCAATTTTATGAATGGAGATCCCTATCTATAAAAGATTAATGAACCAATCAGATGCTACTTCAAGGACCTTCCCGTGATGGTCTATATATATCCACTACTCCATCACCAAAGTTCTTAGTACCCACAATACATGACGTTTCCACTTCAGATGCATTACTCTTGCACAACTACCTTGGTCACCCTCAATCAACCACACTCCAAATTATATTATCACAACCACCAATCATTAAGCATTATTCTACCAAATTTATTTGTATCGCATATCATCTTGCTAAAAGTTTACTGCTTACTAGTTTTCTCAAATCTATTTTTGTGATCCTTTAGAATCAATCCACTATGATGTATGGGTCCTTCCTCAATACTTTCAATACAAGACTACAAATATAACATATCTTTTATTGATGATTATTCTCATTACTGACGAATATCTCCCATGACAAGCAAACCTGAAAGTACTTCCAAGTTCATCTACTTTAACCAACTCATTAAAAAACAATTTTCACATCTCATTAAAATTTTACGAACTGATGGTCGAGGTGAATACTCAAATCAAACTCTACAAACAGACCTTGCTACTAATGACATTATTCATCAAATTAGTTGTCTTCATACCTTATAACAAAATGGATGTGTTGAACGCAAACACTACTGCATACTAGAAAAAACTCAAGCCTTACTACTTCAAGCTAACCTCCCTCAAAACTCAAGACTGATGCTCTTCTTATTGAAGCTCACTTAATAAATCTTCTACCTACACCCATTACTAATAACAAATGTCCAATTCAGCTACTATATCAACGACCACTAAATTACAACATATCAAAACTTTTGGCTACATATGCTTTCCTTGGCTGAGGACATTTTCTGCCAACAAGTTCTTTGACCACTCCATTCCTACCATCTTTATTGGTTACTCCCCATCATACAAAGGTTACATATGCTATAACCCCACAAAAAAAATCAAATTTATATATCATGGTGTGTTCTTTTTATTGAATCCTCCTTTCCTTATCATGAAACATTTGATGATTCTATTGCACCCCTATCTCAACCCAACTCCTCTTCAATACCACCTCTTCTACTTGTACATATTATTGCATCCACTCGAAGCATTCCAACCAAACACTCAATTATTCATCCACATCCACAATGCCAAACTATACCAGAACAAAGCATCACTTTCTCCCAAATATTCCCATTACCTTCTCCTACTCCTATTGTCCCTAAAAACACACCAACAACATCTACATCTCCTCCACCTTTAACAATTTCCAAATCATCTCAATATATGCTCATTATGCTCAAAATGATATCACCACCATTCTAATTGAACCTACTTGCTACTCTACTGCCATAAAGGTGTGGGTTCATGGTTCAGAATAAGAGTATATTTTATGTGTCGGTGAGATTTTCAGAAGGCAAATGAAATAGTAGTTAAGACACTACCCAGAGATTTCACCCTCATTTGGTGAGGACTTTAGATCTATTTCCAGGTTTCCTATAGGCGCATGCACCTATAGTTAATTACCCCTCCCAATATTGAGAGAGAACTTTTGATTAAGACTAGTCGTTAGATTGTTGAATGCGTAGCGTATAGTAGCAGCATATGGAGCTTAAATTTTAATCTTATGAAATTCATTATATTAACCTAAAGCGGATGGTTGGAGGAATGATGACGTGCCCCATCTAGATCCGATGGTTCCGTCATCCCGGGCTGTTGTGGTCCCTAGTCTACTTAGTCAGAGGAGATAGTCAATCCAACCTAACTGAAGGATCCTTGTCAGCAGCCATGGGTTATGTCATCCAAGAAATCTTTATAGGCCCAGGGTAGTGTTTGTCTAAGGAGACATGCTTAAGTCTACCTTAGCTGACATATGGCTTTTTTCCCTATCAAATGTACCCTATGATTCACATCTCAAGGTACAGAGCCATTGGGGAGCATACAGGCTATAGTCTTGATCGTAATATAATGGTGTCATTTGGCGGCAACCACCCGATCAAAGGACTCTGGTCATAACTACATCATAAGTGGAGCCTACTGGCCAAATCACAAAGGATATGTGGAAAATCTTTATTGACATGAGATTGATTGAAAGTGAATATAAAAATATATTTTATTTGACATTGGCTCTTTTGTGAGCTAGAGTTTTCTTAATTCATCACCTTTTGCAAACAGTTGTAAAAGATGGATTGAATGGAGTTTGTTTTAAGTATTTAAGGATTGAATTTCATTTAATCAATAATAGTTTAGTGATATATTAGATTTTGTATTTGGATTGATACTCAATTTAAGTTAATTTAATCTAAAATTAAAATCACATTTTTGATGGAAGTATCCTCCGGTTGAAATCTTCATTCAACACAGTCATCATCAGGGTTTATGAGCTCGCTCGATCATTTAATTTATTATTTTAGATCCTGCCGACTCTATTTGTTTAATAATAGAGGATCAGATCTACTGTCATATGATAGAATTAGCTTCTCAAATATTTTAATAAGTTGAAATTCTTATAATAATTGGATTTTTAGGTTTTGTTAACCCGGACCGTCCTAAGACCAAACCGGGAAGCAACCCGCGCAGCATCCTCAGACACTAAGTTTAAGCATTCGGCATAGTGTCGAGGCTTATGCGGGTATTTAATAATTTAGATAACTTTATTTCTAAATCATGTGATTGATTTTATATTTTCATTTAATTCCAACTTAGCCTATACAACCTTTTAAGATATTAAAATTTGCACTCTAAATTTTTATATCCGAGCACATGCATACATATATAGCTTAGATAATTTTATCTAATTAATGAAATCATTAATTTTGGAAATTATAGTTAGAATGAAATTTCTTAATCTTTGGATTGAAGGAAGCTCCATAATTTATGGAGAATTCAATTTAGTATCATCTTCTGTCTGCTTGTAGGAAGAATTGCAAATCTGGAGGTGATGATTTCAACTTAATTTTTTTGATTTAAAGTATTGCAACTTTGCTTATACTTAATTTGTTTATTGCATTTTTTTAAATATCAACTTATGGCCATTAATAAGCTTTTAAATATTT
Organism: Cymbidium sinense; assembly: GCA_021442155.1. Taxonomy (NCBI): domain Eukaryota; kingdom Viridiplantae; phylum Streptophyta; class Magnoliopsida; order Asparagales; family Orchidaceae; genus Cymbidium; species Cymbidium sinense. The sequence continues at coordinate 26,358,392 of CM038227.1, read as the reverse complement.
ATCAAATCATCATATTTTATTTGAATTTCATTCTTAATCCAAGCACTCAATAAATCCCATGTGCTTCGATTTCATGTCCATTTATAGCCTTCTTTAATTCATTTTAAAATAAATATTGCAATGTAAGAATTAAATAAGAAGGTTTTGTTCTTTATGAATTTTATTCTAGAGCTTGATTTGAGCTTTATCTCATTTTAAAAAAAAAAGCCTTCTATCTTCATGTAACCTCCCCATAAGTATGACATGAATTCAAAAGTTATGCTTGCATTTGGCTTATTCTCTTTCAACCATTTCGAGTATTATATAATACGAGCTAAAAGGTTCAATTAATCCATGTTAGCCAATGAATCATTATATCTTGCCATAGCTTTTTAGTGTAGCTCTTTCACATTTTTCATATGTCGTACTCATCATTATACTTATTAATTTTAAATAAGAGTAGGTCCCATATTGATTCTTTCCTTCTCTATAAATAAGGCTAAGAGAAGGCCTTACATTTCATATCATTTGCTTGAAAATGTTTTGTAGTCTCTAGGGATTTTGAAGTAAGGAAGGAAATTTACTTGCATTTGAAGTAAGTATTTTATTCTTTAAAAGTTTTCCTTTAAGTGCTCTCCCTTTATTTCTCTTTGATTTAATGTTTATCTTCATATTTATTATGCATCTTTTATTTAATTTAAGTTTAGATTATTGCCATTTAAATCTGTTTAAGTCTCGAATTTCAGTCCAAATTACGGCAGCATTTCGGCATAAAGTTGTCACATCTAACAGTTTTGGGGCCTTCCCGTCATGCCCTAATGAGCGTAACGATGGTGTTTCGAAACACCTCATCTAATTTTTATCGCATCACATCCTGATGAGTGTGACGAGGCCTTCAAATCTAATAGTAGAGTTGCCTCTCATTTTTCGTTGGATTTAGAAGAGCTTCATTTCTTAGAAGCAGTCACCGAAGTCCAGAGGAATCAGAGTGGACAGGTCGGTGGGTATTGTAGTAGAATAGACAGCTCAATTTGTAGCAGTTGGCTGGTGGGACATTGGTGGTCAACTTGTGCAGATGATCAATGAAAGGAGGGGTCTAATGCTTGTGAAGAATTAGGATGGTGGGTTGATGAAAGGAGTCACCTGTCAGGAAGGTACTGACTTGGGCTTTGACGTCGATCAAGGAGAAAAGGGAGCGACAGAAGTCTTCCGCTGTGGATTTGCTCCAGACAGATGGGAAGGAGAGCGCCTGGTTCATTCAAAAGGGCTGACAAGAAAGAGAGGGAATGGGAGAAAGAGAGATTTTTGATGGAGCATCAGGGTGCGGTTAAGGGAGGAGAAAAATTGAGCGTGAAGGAGTGTATCCATAGCGAAAGACTTCTGCGGCTCCCTCTTTCTATTTGATCGATGTCGAAGCTCAAGTCAGTACCTTCCTGATAGGTGACTCATTACAACAACCTACCATCCTGATTCTTCACAAGCACGAGACCCCTCATGTCGTTGATCATCTGCACAAGTTGACCACCAAGTTTGTTCCCATTCCTACCTTTCATCTTATCCTCCAATCTCCCTGCTTCCCTATTTCTTCATCCTAAAACTCTAATTGCCCATTCTACTATATCGGCCCCATCAGCTAACCGCTCCAAATTGAGCCATCCGTTTCTACCAGATTCGCCAACTCTCCCTCCGATTCTCTCGCCGATGACTTGTTCTAAGAAATGAAGCTCTTCTAAATCCAACGAAAAACGAGAGGCAACCTACCATCATATAGGCTACTCTCAGCTTAATCTATATTTTTCTTTTCTCCATTCAGATCATTTTTTTGTTCCATCTAGCAAAACTGCGAGCCCAAGATGCGATCCTTCTCTTTGCCACAGCAGAGAGGGAACTCTGTCATCAGACGGGTTCCTCTCAGTCTCCAGCCTTTTCCCATTCCCTTTCTTCCTCTCGGTTTACTACTCCAGCATACTTCCTACATAATTGAGTTTAGATGCTAAGGATTATCTTTGTGGTTGGTGATAGATGTATAAAGAAATGTGTAAAAATTATATGTATATATGTGTTTTTTTATGCAGGTTTGAAGGCCTCATCATGCTCATCATAGTGTAACGAGATGAAAATCGGTCAAGGTATTTGATGAATGTGACAGGAAGGCCCCAAAATCGTTAGATGTGACACCCCTATGCCGAAATGCTGCTAAAATTTGGACTAAAATTCAGGACTTAAATAGATTTAAATGGAAATCATCTAAACTTAAATCAAATAAAAGATGTGTAATAAATATAAAGATAAACATTAAATCAAAGAGAAATAGAGAAAAGCACTTAAAGGAAAACTTTTAAAGAATAAAACACTTCAAATGCAAGCAAATTTCCTTCCTTGCTTCAAAATCTTTAAAGACTACAAAACATTTTCAAGCAAATGACATGAAATGTAAAAACCTCTCTTAGCCTTATTTATTATTTAAAATTTATAAGTATAATTATGAGTATGTCATATGAAAAATGTGAAAGAGCTACACTTAAAAGCTATTGCAAGATATAATGATTCGTTGGCTAACATGGATTAATTGAACCTTTTAGCTCGTATTATATAATACCTAAAATTGTTGAAAGAGAATAAGTCAAATGCAAACATAACTTTTGAATTCATGTCATACTCATGGGAAGGTTACATGAAGATAGAAAGTTTTTGTTTTAAAATGAGATAAAGCTCAAATCAAGCTCTAGAATAAAATTCACAAAGAATAAAGGCTTCTTATTTAATTCTTACATTGCAATATTTATTTTAAAATGTATCAAAGAAGGCTATAAATGGACACGAAACCAAAGCACATAAGAATGAAATTCAAATAAAATATGATGATTTGATAAATATTTAAAAGCTTGTTAATGGCCATAAGTTGATATTTAAAAAAAAAAATGCAATAAGCAAGTTAAGTATAAGCAAAGTTGCAATACTTTAAATAAAAAATATAAAGTTGAAATCATCGCATCCGGATCTGCAATTCTTCGTACAAGCAGATAGAAGGTGATACTAAATTAAATTCTCTATAAATTATGGAGCTTCCTTCAATTCAAAAATTAAGAAATTTCATTCTAATTATTATTTTCAAAATCAATGATTTCATTAATTAGATAAAATTGTCTAAACTATATATGCCTACATGTGCTCAGATATAGAAATTTAGAGTACAAATTTTAATGTCTGAAAAGGCTATGCATGCATAGTTCGAATTAAATGAAAATATAAAATTAATCTGATTATTTAGAAATAAAATTATCTGAATTATAAAATACCCGCATGAGCCCTGACACTATGGTAAATGCTTAAACTTAGTGTCGAGGATCGCGCTTCTGGTTCTTGATGTCGACAATTAAAACCCAAAAAATCTAATTATTATAAGAATTTTAACATATTAAAATATTTAAGAAGCTAATTTTGTCATATGACAGTAGATCTGATCCTCTATTATTAAACTAATAGAGTCGATAGGATTTGAAACAATAAATGAAATGATTAAGTGAACTCATAAATCCCGATGATAGCTGTGTTGAATGAAGATTTCAATCGGAGGGGATACTTCTATGAAAAATGTGATTTTAATTTCAGATTAAATTAACTTAAATTGAGTATCAATCTAAATATGAAATCTAATATATCATAAATCTATTAATGGTTAAACGAAATTCAATCCTTAAATACTTAAAACAAACTCCATTTAATTCACCTTCTGAAATTGTTTGTTAAAGGTGATTAATTAAGAAAATACTAGCTCACAAAAGAGCCAATGTCAAATCAAATATATTTCTATATTCACTCTCAATCAATCTCATGCTAACAAGGATGTGGTCAATGTCCTCTGTCTATGTGATTTGGCCAATAGACTCCACCTATGATGCAGTTACGACCAAAGTCCTCTGATCGGGTGGTTGCCGTCAAATGACACTATTATATTATGATCACGACTATAGCCCGTATGCTCTCCAATGGCTTTGTACTTTAAGATGTGAGTCATAGGGTATATCTGATAGGGAAAAAGCCCGCTATCAGCTAAGGTAGACTTAAGCTTGTCTTCTTAGATAAATGTCACCCCAGGTCTACAAGGATTTCTTGGATGATGCAACCCATGGTTGCTGACAAGGATCATTCGATCATGTTGGGTTGACTATCTCCTCTGACAAAGTAGACTAGAGACTACGACAGCCTGTGATGATGAAATCATGGGATCTAGATCGGGCACATCATCATTCCCCCAACCATTAACTTTAAGTTAATATAATGAATTTCATAAGATTAAAATTTAAACTCCATATGCTGCTACTATACATTACGCATTCACTGATCTAACAACTAGCCTTAATCGAAAGTTCTCTCTTAGTATTAGGAGAGGTAATTAACTATGCCTATGCATGTAGGAAAGCTGGAATGAGATCTAAAGTCCTCACCAAATGAGGGAAAAATCTCTTGGTAGTGTCTTATCTACTATGTCATCTACCTTCTGAAAATCTTATTGACACATAAAATATACTCTCTTCAATGTGAGAGATTGGTGGCAAATTTTCGAAGCCCACAAATTTATGACCTCTCGGTGAAGATAGTAAAATTTAATGTCGGTCAAATTTTCAGAAGGTAGATAGAATAGTAGATAATACATGACCCAGAGATTTCACCCTCATTTGGTGAGGACTTTAGATCTGGATCTAGGTTTCCTATAGGCTCTAGCACCTATAGTTAATTACTCATCCCAATACTGAGAGAGAACTTTCCATTAAGGCTAGTCATTAGATCGCTAAATGCATAGCGTATAGTAGCAGCATATGGAGTTTAATTTTTAATCTTATGAAATTCAGTATATTAACTTAAATCATATGGTTGGGGGAATAATGATGTGATCGATCCCATAATGGTTCCATCATCGAGGCTATCGTGGTCTAGTACTTAGTCGAGAAGGTAGTCAACGATTGAAGGATCCTGTCCCAGCATGGGTTGCATCGAAATTCTTAGACACGGGTGTGTATAAAGAGACATGCTTAAATCTACGTTAGGCGGCGAGTTTTGACCAAATATACCCTATGATTCATAATGAGCCATTGAGACCACACTCTGATACAATATGATAATATAATGATGTCTTTTGGCACCCGTCAAAGGACTCAATCGTAGCATCATGTGAAGCTTTTGGCCAAATCACGCAGACAGAGGACATGGGCCATGTCTTTATTGATATGAGATTGATTGAGATAGAATATAGAAATATATTTGATTTTACATTGGCTCATTTGTGAACTAGAGTTTTCTTAATTCATCACCTTTAACAAATAATTACGGAAGGTGGATTGAATGAAGTTTGCTTTAAGTATTATGGATTGAATTTTATTTAACCATTAATAGCTTAGTGATATATTATTTTTTGTACTTGGATTAATACTCAATTTAAGTTAATTTAATATGAAATTAAAATCACATTTTTGATGAAAGTATCCCCTCCGGTTGAAATCTCCATTCAACATAGTCATCATCAGAGATTATGAGTTTGCTTAATCATTTAATTTATTATTTCAGATCTTGTTGACTATATTAGTTTAATAATAGAGGATCAGATCTACTATCATATGATAGAATTAGCTTCTCAGATATTTTAATAAGTTAAAATTCTTATAATAATTAGATTTTTAGGTTTTGTTAACGGTCCTAAGACCAAACCAGGAAGCAACCCATGCAGCATCCTCAGACACTAAGTTTAAGCATTCAGCGTAGTGTCGGGTCCCATGCGGGTATTTTATAATTTAGATAATTTTATTTCTAAATCATGAGATTGATTTTATATTTTAATTTAATTCCAACTTAGCCTGCACAGCCTTTTTAGACATTAAAATTTACATTTTTTTATATCACATGCTGGACAATAAATTCCCCAATAAATGTGTTTCCGGCATCATGTTTGTTGAAAACTGGCTTAGCTTTTGAGTTGAGCAAAGATCTTGAATCATTGTAGCTTCAATTTCAATAGTTTATGGAGCTTTGACGGAATTCATCATTAGTGTGATGTGTTATGTTTAAATGAGCTAAATAGCAGGGTTGATCGATTTGTCTTAATTGACTTGTTAGATTAGGAGCTTCTTTTACCATCTATTTTGCTCCAATGGGTTTGTTGAAGATCTCTTTATTTTGTGCCTTTATGAATTTGGATTTCCTCTGACTCTACCTTGGTGCTTGATCAGACTATTTGAAAAGAGATTGGGATATCACCTTATAGGTAATATAAGGATTGATTTAAGGTAGCTCTAAATTGAGAGTTATTTCTTCAGAAGGTTTTGGTTCACCGATCAAGTAGAAAGAACTCTTGGATTCTGGTGGCTTATAATCACTAAGCTGGATTTACTTTGGGATTGATCAGCTATCATCATTGGACTGACGAGCAGGGGCTATTTCACTACGGCCTTTTCTTACAGCTTGTTGAGTGAGAAGAGCGTCAGCAACTCGACCATTTGTGGGCTTGTTGAGTTTGACCTTTAGAACCTATTCAAGTCTTCGACTTAAGCTGTGATGGATTGATGGTTTTATCATCAGACTAAAGAATGAGGGTTTTCACTGCGGCCTTTTCTCGCAGCTTGTTGAGTGAGAATAGCAGTTAGCGACTCGATCACATTTGAGCTTATTGAGTCCAACGGTCAGGACTCGCTTAAGTCCTAGACTTGAGCTGTGAACAAACTTGTGCTTCCCAACTTAACAATATTAAAGTTTGCAAATTTAAAATCCTCTCATTTGACTTTTTGAACTATTACAAGCATAGAAGATGAATCTTTCAATTGCAGAATCATCTTATGTGCAACTTATTTAAAGATATATTTTTACTATTAATGATAACCAAAAGTACCTTTAACATTAGAATAATAAAGTAATCAAATGGGGATCTCGGCTCAAAGTATGATATCTACCCTAATCAGAATAGATTCAGGGATCTAACCTTATAGAACGATGTCAACCCAAATAAACTTAACATAAAGTAAAAAATGCCCCGTGTCTTGCAGGAGGAATTCTAAAGCACTTTGAAAGAAATCTAAATTAAGTTAAGAAAAATGAATCAATATTTAAATTGATATATTTAACATTAAGAAGGTTTAACATGTAATATTAATTTCAACTATATATAAAATGTCCCCTGTGTAACTGGGGAGATTTTCACGGTGCTTTAGAAAATTTTTATCGTCTTGATTATATATATTTATTTAAGGATCTCGGTGTGAAGCACAATGTTAACCTAAATAAATATACATAAAAAATGTCCCTATCTTGCAGGGGGATTTTTATTATACATCGAGAATATATTTATCATGTATAATACTTTTTTATGTATCGACCATTAATTGGCGGCATTAGTCTTTCACCATTTAGGCCAATGAGTTGGTATGCCCCTCCTTGATACACATTCTCAATGACAAAAGAGCCTTCCCAATTAGGCTCAAATTTGCCACCAATTTTTTTATTAGAAATAATTGGTCTTCTCAGCATCAAGACTAATTCTCCTTCTTGGAATATTCGAGGCCGCACCATATGGTCAAAAGCCCTGGACATCTTTGCTCGATAAACCTCCAAATTTTGATGAGCTTGCAATCTAACTTCATCAAGCGCTTCGAGTTACTCCATTCTCAAATGAGCATTTTGATCTTCAGTTAGATTGTATTGGATGGCTACTCGAAGTGAAGGCAACTCAACTTCAAGCGTAAGGACCACCTCGGTTCTAAATACTAATGAATAAGGAGTGACTTTAGTCGGTGTCTTGTAGGTAGTTCGATATGCTAATAATGCATCTATCAATTTGGTATGTCATTCTCTCTTATTTTTAGTGAGGATCTTTTTGAGCAGTTTGACCAATGTCTTGTTGAAAGCTTTTGCCAAATCATTTGCCCTTAAGTTATATACTGAAGAGTCTCAGTCTCATAATTTTGATCGGCCTACTCAACATGAAAATTTTGATAAGATGGTGCCACCAAGAATACCAATATATTATCCACCAAAATTATGAAGAATGATGCATAAGCTTGGAATTCATATTGGAACTATTAAATATAGAACTTAAATTTTTAACAGGATGTGGAGCCAAAGAAGTCTTCAAGCATCACGAAGAAGTGATAGTTTTATCACTAAAGGTGTTGGGTTCATCCACAAATCTCATCAAAATAAAGTTTATTATAATATAATAAAACCTGAGATCGAAACTAATAGTGATGAAGAAGATAATCTCTATGAAATTCTTCTTACAAATGATGAAGAAGTAGAAGCCAAACCTGCACCTGAATAACTCGAAGATGGTGGACAAACAACTACTATGGATGAACTCAAAGAAATCAACCTAGGAGCTGAGAATGATCCTCGTCCAACTTTCATCAGTGCCCTTCTACCTAATGAGAAAGTTGAAGCATTAAAAGTGTTACTTTGTGAATCCTGGGATTGTTTTACTTGGACTTATGTTGAAATGCCAGGCTTGTCCTTGATGTAGCAGTTCACAAATTAGCAATCAAGCCAAAAATAACACCTGTTAAACATGCTTCGAGGTGAATGATATTAGAATTCAAAGAACAGGTGATCATTTAAACTAAAAATCTAATTAAATGAGGATTTATATGCGAAGAAAGTATCTTGATTGGATAGCTACTATAGTGCCCGTGAAGAAGAAAAATGGTTAGATTCGTATCTGTATCGACTTCTAGGATCTTAATAAAGCTTACCCAAAAGATGACTTCCCGCTTCCTATATCAGAATTGTTAGTTAATAATACATACGACTATGATATGTTTTCTTTTATGGATGGATCGTCAGGGTATAATCAAATCAAGATGACACCTAAAGATGAAAGACATACATCGTTCAGAACATCGACTGACATCTATTGCTACACAATCATGCATTTTGATTTGAAAATTGCTGAAGCTTTCTACCAAAGAGCTATGATGTGGATTTTTGATGAGTTGATTCACCAAAAGGGTGAATGTTATGTTGATGATTTGGTGGTGAAGAGCTTAAATCATGAAAATCATTTTGAAGATTTGAGAACATTATTTGAGAGAATCAAAAAATATGATCTCAAGATGAATCCTCTAAAATGTGCATTCGGGGTGTCCTCTAGAAAATTTCTTGGGTACATTATACGTCACAAAGGAATTGAAATCGATCATGCTAAAATCAAGACAATTATGGAGATGCCTCCACCGAAGAGTTTGTGTTAGTTCCATTTTTTACAAGGACAGCTTGCATTCATCTGACGATTTATATCAAACCTATCAGGATACTGTCAGCCATTTACAAAGTTAATGAAAAAGAATGATCCATTCAAATGGGACAAGGAGTGCCAAGATGCCTTCAATAGCATTAAAAGCTACCTATTAAATCTACCAATCCTTACAGTGCCTACTCTTGGAAAGTCTCTTATTTTATACACAACTGCATTAGAAGAGTCCCTCGGAGCATTATTAACACAACACAATGAAGAAAGTAAAGAGAATGCTCTTTATTAAATCCACCAATCCTTACATCGCCTACTCTTGAAAAGCTCCTCATTTTATACACAACTGCATTAGAAGAGTCCCTTGGAGCATTATTGACACAACACAATGAAGAAATCAAAGAGAATGCTTTTTATTAAATCAGTCGGAGGTTAATAGGAGCAGAAATGAGATACTCTCTGATAGAGAAGCATCGTTTGGCATTGATCTTTGCAGTCCAAAAGCTCTGTTATTATATGTTATCTCATAAAATCACCCTCATCTCAAGGATCGATCTGCTGAAGTATTTGATGATAAGACCAACATTAGTAGGTTGTTTGGCAAGATGGGCAGTATTGCTTTTATAATTTGATATCACATAGGTTCTGCAGAAGACAGTGAAGGGACATATTTTAGGAGGTTTTCTTGCTACACATCCCATTCCTGCAGACTCACCTCTTAACGATGATTTTCCTGACGAGCAAATTATGCTCATTCATGAAAGAGAAAATCACAAATTTAGAAAATATACTTTGATAAAGCCCCATCAATCAAACATGTCTAACCTCCAAATCTCCCAAGGTCAAGAGCAAGCATCGACATTATCTTCATAATACCAGAAGGAGGGTTAATGAGATGATCATATGGGTTAACCGAGTCAAGAACTAATAATAAAGCTGAGTATGAAGCATTGATGGTAGGTCTCGAAGAAACTATTTTTATAGGCATTCAAAACCTACACATTTTCGACGATTCTTAGCTTATTATAAATCAAGTACTTGGCATCTATAAAATCAACAAGGTTGAGTTAGCCTTTTATCATAAGAGAGCTCTTGAGCTTATGAAGCAAATACCAAATGCCACATTAACTCGAGTCTCTCGATCTGAAAATAGCAAAGCTAATTATTTAAAAAATCTATCGAGTCGCCAAAATTCTGCGGGCTCCAAAAATTTTCCACCGACTTCTCACTTTGAAGAGAGTATATTTTATGTGTTGGTGAGATTTTTAGAAGGTAGATGAAATAGTAGATAAGACACTACCCAGAGATTTTGCCCTCATTTGGAGATGACTTTAGATCTAGTTCTAGGTTTCCTATTAGCGTAAGCACTATAGTTATTTAACCCTCCCAATACTGAGAGAAAACTTTCAATTAAGGCTAGTTCATTAGATTGCTGAATGCCTAGTGTATAGTAGTAGCATATGGAGTATAAATTTTAATCTTATGATGTTCATTATATAAACTTAAAGCGGATGGTTGGAGGAATGATGACGTGCCCAATCTATATCTCATGATTCCATCATCCCGGGCTGTCGTGGTTCATAGTCTACTTAGTCAGAGGAGGTAGTCGACCCAACCTGACCGAAGGATCCCTGTCAGCAGTCATGGGTTGCGTCGTCCAAGAAATCCTTGTAGACCTAAGGTGGTGTTTGTTTAAGGACACATGCTTAAGTCTACCTTAGCTGACAGAGGGCTTTTTGCCTTATCAGATATACCCTATGATTCACATCTCAAGGTACAAAGCCATTGGGGAGCATACGAGCTACAGTCATAATCGTAATATAATGGTGTTATTTGACAGCAACCGCCTGATCAAAGGACTCTAATCGTAACTACATTATAGGTGGAGCTTATTGGCTAAATCAAGCAGACAGAGGACACGGGCCACGTCCTTGTTGGCATGAGATTGATTGAGAGTGAATATAGAAATACATTTGATTTGACATTAGCTTCTTTATGAACTAGAGTTTTCTTAATTCATCGCCTTTAACAAAAAATTATGGAAGGTGGATTGAATGAAGTTTGCTTTAAGTATTTAAGGATTGAATTTCATTTAACCATTAATAGCTTAGTGATATATTAGATTTCATGTTTGAATTAATACTCAATTTAAGTTAATTTAATCTAAAATTAAAATCACATTTTTGATGAAAGTATCCCCTTCGTTTGAAATTTCCATTCAACACAACCATCATCAGGATTTATGAGTTTGCTTGATCATTTAATTTATTATTTCAGATCCTATCGACTCTATTAGTTTAATAATAGAGGATTAGATCTACTATCATATGACAGAATTAGCTTCTCAGATATTTTAATAAGTTGAAATTCTTATAATAATTGGACTTTTAGGTTTTGTTAACTTAGACCTGATCCTAAGACCAAGCGGAAGCAGCAGGGCGATCCCAAACACTAAGTTTAAGCATTGATTCGGTGGCCCATGCAGGTATTTATAATTCAGATAATTTTATTTCTAAATCATGAGATTAATTTTATATTTTCATTTAATTCCAACTAAGTCTGTGCAGCCTTTCAGACATTAAAATTTGCACTCTAAATTTCTATATCCGAGCACATGTAGACATATATTGCTTAGATAATTTTATCTAATTAATGAAAACTTTATTTTGAAAATCATAATTAGAATGAAATTTTTTTAATTTTTGGATTAAAGGAAGCTCCATAATTTATGGAGAATTTAATTTAGTATCGTCTTCTATTTACTTGTATGAAAAATTACAGATCCAAAGACGATGGTTTCAACTTTAAATTTTTAATTTAAAGTATTGCAACTTTGCTTATACTTAATTTATTTATTGCAATTTTTTTTTAAATATCAACTTGTGGTCGTTAACAAGCTTTTAAATATTTATCAAATCGTCATATTTTATTTGAATTTCATTCTAAAGCCAAGCACTCAATAAATCCCATGTGCTTTGGTTTTGTGTCCATTTATAGCCTTCTTTAATTCATTTTAAAATAAATATTGCAATGTAAAATTAAATAAGAAAGCTTTGTTCTTTGTCAATTTTATTCTAGAGCTAGAATTGAGCTTTATCTCATTCAAAAAATAGCCTTCTATCTTTATGTAACCTCCCCATGAGTATGACATGAATTCAAAAGTTATGTTTGCATTTGACTTATTCTCTTCCAACCATTTCAGGTATTATATAATACGAGCTAAAAGGTTCAATTAATCCATGTTAGCCAACGAATCATTATATCTTGCCATAGTTTTTAAGTGTAGCTCTTTCACATTTTTCATATGACGTACTCATCATTATACTTATTAATTTTAAATATGAGTAGGTCCCATATTGATTCTTTCCATCTCTATAAATAAGGCTAAGAAGGCACATTTCATATCATTTGCTTGAAAATGTTTTGTAGTCTCTAGGGATTTTGAAGTAAGGAAGGAAATTTACTTGCATTTGAAGTAAGTATTTTATTCTTTAAAAGTTTTCCTTTAAGTGGTCTCCCTTTATTTCTCTTTGATTTAATGTTTATCTTCATATTTATTATGCATCTTTTATTTAATTTAAGTTTAGATGATTTCCATTTAAATCTGTTTAAGTCTCAAATTTCAATCCAAATTTTGGCAGCATTTCGGCATAGAGGTGCTACATCTAACTATTTTGGGGTCTTCCCGTCACGCCTTGATGAGCGTGATAGTCGATGTTTTGAAGCACCTTAGTAGATTTTCATCTTGTCACATCTTGATGAGAGTACGAGGCCTTCAAACCTGATGGTAGAGTTACTTCTCATTTTTCGTTAGATTTAGAGAGCTTCATTTCTTAGAACTAGTCGTCGGCATGATGAATCGCGGATGGATGGCGAATGCAGAAATACGATTTGGAGCGATTAGGCGTGGGATGTTGGTGGTCAACTTGTGCAGATGATCAATGACAGGAGGGGTCTCATGCTTGTGAAGAATCGGGATGGTGGGTTGATGTAAGGAGTTACTTGTCAGGAAGGTACTGACATGGGCTTTGATGTTGATTGAAGAGAAAGAGGGAGTGGCAGAAGTCTTCCGATGTGGATTTTCTTCGGATGGATGGGAAGGAGAGCACCTGGTTCATTCGAAAGGGTTGCGGATAAAAAAGAGAGCAAACGGGAGAAAGAGAGATTTTGGATGGAGTGTTTGCGTGCGGTTAAGGGAGGAGGAAAACCGAGCGTGAAGGAGCGAATGAGAGATCCGAATGAGAAAGCTTGTGGTTTTAGGAATACGGGATGAGATGGAGATGGTTTTTTGGGATGAAACAATTGAACTCTTATGCGGGTGTTGACCTCCATATATGTGTCATAAGCCGAGTCAAGCTTACAAATCAAATTTGACGGACTTCAGAAGTGACAGTGCGTAAATCGGGGCTCAAAATGTACTGGATATCACCGAAAATATTCAAAATGACCTCCGATTGATGAACGGACTTATCTATCGCGTTCAGAACATCGAAATTGGTTAGAATATAAATATTGCATAATATAAAGAGCGACTAATCAAGCGATCGAGCTATCAATGTGTCGACGTGCATATCAAAGTTGGGAAGCTACGACGATGTCCGAACGACCTCCATTAATGTAATTGAGTGCATCGTTAGCTTCAAAATATCAAAAACTATCAAATGAGATTGTCCACACTTAATTTGGACGAGTCTATGCAAATGTCGAATTATCAGAAGTGATAGCGTGCAAATTGAGGCTAATACACTAGACGTCACCAAAATTAGCCCAAATGACCTCCGATCGATGAACAGACTTTGTCATTATGTTCAGAATGTTGAAATTAGTCAAAATATAAATATTGCATAATCTAAAGAGCAACTGATCAATCGATCAAACTATTAATGTGTCGACGCATATATCTGAGTCGGGAAGCTATGACAATGTCCGAACGACCTCCATTCATAAAATTGATTATGGAGTTAGCTTCAGAACGTCAAAACTACCAAATGCTCAATTCGGATGAGTCTGTCCAAAATGTCGAATGATCGGAAGTGACAGTGCGCAAATCGAGGTTGAAATGCATTGGACGTCGCCAAAATCAACCCAAACTATCTTTGATCGATGAATGGACTTTGCCGAAATTGGTTAGAATATAAATATTGCACAACTTGATGATCAACCGATCAAGCGATTGAGTTGTTAACTTGTATATCAAGGTCGAGATCGCCGAACCAAACCTCCGTTCGTGGTGATTACAGCTGTTAAATATCAAAATATCAAAATTCAAGTAAGACTATTTGCACTCAATTGGATGATTTGCATGAAAATCAAGTGGTGAAAATGGCAGCATATTTTAGTTGAAATTGACTCAATTTGGCCGACTAGACGAAAACCTCGATTGCAAAAGCATTTTGCCGTTGTATTCAAAATATTGGAATAACCTTACATTGATATATATATATATATATATATATAATGATTATCTAGTCGTGTCGGCATAAAGTTCACATTAAAGTCGATTAATTAATTAAAAATTAATTTAGAAACCTAAATCTAATCCTACCCCCTCATCCCCTCTTTGTTCGGTTGAGGAACCACAAAGGAGCAACCGTTCCCTCCACTCTTCCCTTAACCGTACAAAAAAAAAACTGATCCCGCTTCTCTCGGTTCATCAAAAACACTCCCTCTTAATTTAAAAAAAAAAAGGATGGCAAAAAGGAATGGCAGCAAAAAAAAATGAAGACTCTACCCCTCTGCTTTTGTTTGTTCACAGTTTCACCTCTTCCGTGCTCATCCCAGTAATGATTTCGACATTACTATCATTTATGTTGGCAAATCCAAGGGAGTGGAGAACAAAGAGATAGCTCACACATACATAAAAAGCGATATAGTTATTCGATTAAGTCACTCTCCCTTTTCTTTATTCCTTCTTCTTCACCCTTCTTCTTCGATCGTTGTTGAGCATGGTGGCACCTCCCTGACCATTCACGATGGGGCGGTGGCGTGGCAGATTAGGTGGCGCCACCACCGCGGGACACGACCTTCATGAAGATCTTCTTTGGCGCTCACATAGGAGACCTGAGGGAGATCATGGGGCCATGAGCGATTCAGAGATCCTGGAGGCAGTCATCATCATGGATAAGCACACTGGCCATTCAAAAGGCTAAGGCTTTGTGATGTTTAAGGATTCGAATGCAGTGATTCGTGCTTGCTAGGATCCGTCGCCGGTGATCAACGGGAGACGGGTAAATTGCAACCTTGTGTCCCTCAGTGCAAGCCACCGGCCTTGGCCGCCTCCGGCAAATCAAGTTGCAACATGGCAGTTTTGGCCTCCGGTTTGTTAGGCCATGGCTTCTTCTGCCTATCGTGGAACCTCTCTTGCCTCTGTCCCCACTGGAGCCACTTACTTTCATCAACCATTACACTACGCCTTGTGCCTTCATCACCCTTAAACCTGATGCCAAAGGCGGGAAGGATGAGGGATTTGGCTGATATTATGAAGTTTTGCGAGAAATGATACCGACTTATTGGGTGCCAGGTGTTTAGGCCATTGCCAAAAGGCACTCTTGGAAAGATACAAAAGAATATTCTGTGGGAGAAGGCAAAGTAGCTCGTCTCGTGGACTCCACTACACATGTTGGCCATTTTCAGAAGGGTGCCATACAAAAAGGATGACTGCTATTGAAGAAATGACTGAGATGGATGTTCTTTGCAGTGATAAAATAGGAACCTTGACACTTAACAAGCTCATTGTCGACAAGAATTTGATCGAGGTCTTTGTTAAAGGTTATGACAGGGATTTGGTAGTTTTAATGGCTGCAAGGGCATTAATGCTTGAGAATTAAGATGTTATTGATGCTATAATTATGTCGATGTTGCCAGACATTAAAGAGGTTAGAAGATCTCGTCACGCTCATCAGGGTGTGACGAGATGAAAATGGTTGTCTTGTCGCATGTGCTTTCCTTCGTCAGGGGTGTAAGTAACTCTCATTTGATAAAGATGTATCGAAAGCGGCGCAAAGAGACAAAGGAAGGTGTTTGATGCCGAGAAAAGAAAAAGATTATATATGCATGTGCTTGTCTTTATGCAAGTTTGAAGTCCTCGTCATGCTTATCAGGGCATGATAAGATGAAATTCGGTTGTCGTGTCACAAGACACCGCTCGCTACGCTCATCAGGATGTATTGAGTAAACCAAAACTATTAGATGTTGCTCCGCCTATGCCGAAATGTTGCCAAAATTTTGACTAAATCTAGGACTTAGAAAAAAAAGGGGGAGAAGAATAGTTGCATATATATATATATATATATATATATATATATATATATATATATATATATATATATATATATATATATATATATATATATATATATATATATATATATATACTTTATATAGTGATTGAAGGCCTGTTATGCTCAGTACGAGATTGAAAACATCACTCACCCGCTCATGGAGGCGTGTGAGTAGACAAACAGTTCAATGTAGCCTATGGGATATCGAATATTGTCAGTCTAAATTTTGGGACTTAACAAAAATATATATAAAATATAAAGTCCTAAAGAAATGAAGTGGAAATTAAATATAAATAAATTAGAAATGAATTTGAAAGAGACTTGAGTATAAATAAAATTAAAAATCATATTTAAAATAAGAAAATAGGGATCAAACTCAAGTGAACCTATAAAACTTGAAATAAATTTGAATTCCTTTGATATACATGAACTGAAACTCACAAGCGACTTAAGATAAATTTGAAGTCCAGTTATTAAATAAATATGAAACTTGATCTGGAGTTGAAGATAAATTCATATTGAATCTGAAGTTCTTTTTATGTGAACAAATCATATTTAATATCAAATGAAATAAGGATCTCAATTGAATATTAAATGACAAATGATTGGCGGTAAGTTTAAATATCTAATTCCAAATTGAGAATAAAGTGTGCAAGAAATTTGGTAGCTTTCTTATAAGCACAAATTCAATTAGACAACTTATGATAACTCATGAATGTGGCCTTTGAAAGGATCATTGAGATCTTGTGCTTAAAGTCAGGTTTGAAGCATAAGAGATTAGTTAAGTGCTATTTTCAAGTTAAAGTAAAAATCAAATGAATTTCAAAAGAGATTTTCACTAAAGACGAGTAACCTGTTGGCAAGTATAACTAAAGCTCATAAAAGACTACAAACAAAATAATATCTAAGAATTGGAAAATTTAATAATACATTTCGCCACCGGATCTGCAACTCTTTGTACAAGCAGACAGAAGGCGATATTAAATTAAAATCTACAAAAATTATAAGACTTCATTCGATCAAAAATTAAGAAATTTCATTCTAATTATGATATTCAAAATCAATGATTTTATTAATTAGATGAAATTAGCTAAGCTATAAATACCTACATGTGCTCCGACATAGAGATTTAAAGTGCAAACTTTAATATCTGAAAAGGCTACGCAGGCTAAGTTGGAATTAAATGAAAATCTGAAATTAATCTCATAATTCAAACATAAAATTATCTAAATTATTAAATACACCTGCATGAGTCCTCACACTATGCTGAATGCTTAAACTTAGTGTCTGAGGATGCTGCGCTGGTTACTACCCGGTTTAGTCTTGGGACTGGGTCCGGGTTAACAAATCCTAAAAATCTATTATAAAAATTTCAACTCAGTGAAATATCTGAGAAACTAATTCTCTTAGGAGACAGTAGATCTAATTCTCTGTTAGTAGCTAAATAGAGTTGATAGGATCTAAAGCTCTTAAATATATTCAAATTAATTAATTTTTCAAATCAAATTAACTCAAATTGAGTGTCAATCTAAAAACTATTTAAATGAAATTCAATCATTAAAAGTTTAAAGAAAACTCAATCTATCCACCTTCAGCAACTATTTGTCAAAGGTGACAAATTAAGAAAACTCTAGCTCACAAATGAGCCAATGCCAAATCAAGTGTTCTACTATGGTCACTCTCAATCAATCTCTTGCCAGTAAAGACATGGCCCGTGTCCTCTGATTGCGTGGGGTAGTAGGCTCCCAGATGAAACGTTATGAGTCCTCTGTCGGTGGTTTGTCCAGTCAGCTCTATTATATTATCATGACCATAGCAGTATGCTCCCCAATGGCTCGCCCTTTGAGTTGTGAATCATGGGGTATACTTGATAGGGAAACAACCCTCCATTTAAGGTAGACTTAAGATTGTCTCCTTGACAAACATCACCCAGTCAAGGATTTCTTGGATGGCCCACCCATGTGGCGATAAGAAACCTTCGGTCAGGTTGGATCGACTACCTCCTCTGACTAAGTAGAGAAGGGACCACGATGATGAACCATGGGATCTAGATCTGGCACATCATCATTCCCCAAACCATTCTGTTTAAGCTGAAATGATGAATTTCATAATCTAAAATTTAAACTCCATATGTTGTTACTATATGCTACGCATTAAGCGATCTAATGACTAGCTTTAATCGAAAGTTCTCTCTCACTTATTGGGAGGTGTAATTAACTATAGGGGCTTGCGCCTATAGGAAACCTCGAACCAGATCTAAAGTTCTCACCAAATGAGGGTGAAATTTTTGGGAAGTGTCTTATCTACTATTCCATTTGCCTTCTGAAAATTACATCGACATTTTAAACCATACTCTCTTTAATTCAATATTGTCGAGAGGTCGGTGATGAATTTTCGGAGCCCACAATGGGATCGTGTGGCTGAGGGAAAGATATGAGGGAATTTTGGATTAAAATTTTAATTTAATTAATATACATATTTTTATTATAAAATTTGCATAGATTTTATACATATACAATTAATTTTATCTTAATTAAACCCATCCCTATTTTATTTTCACTCTCTCATTTATTATTATTATTATCATGTGTATATATATATATATATATATATATATATATATATATATATATATTTTTAGACAAACTTAATATTTTGAGTTCAACGGTGAATGCTTTCACTGAGGTTTCCGTGATTCGTCGAGGCAAATTTAAGTTAATTTAAACATCGTCGCACTTCGAGGCTCTCCATTTGCTTAACACTTGACCGAATCGATCGTGAAGGTTTTGTTCAATAGTTATTGATATTTCAGCAATAACGATACAGTCTGTTTTGCGAAAGGAGCTCATTCGGATAGTGTCAAAGCCTCTTGACTTCATTATGCATGAAATTGCCTATTCTATTTATTTTCCTTCATTGGATAATAATTGATCGATATGAAATATCAATTATAATTAATTTTGATATTCTGAACTCAATGGTTCAGCCGACTTCATGATCGGAGGCCGTTTGGTTCGAGTAGGCGTCGAATTGGATCAATTTTAGTTAAAAAAATGCGCATTGTTGCTTCCAACCGCTCGACATTCGCACAGACTTGTCCGAATTGAGCGCGGATAGTCTCATTTGGTAGGTTTTGACATTTTGAAGCTAACTACACAATCAATTTTATGAACGAAGGTCGTTTGGACATCATCACAGCTTCCCTACTCTGATATATGTGTCGGTACATTAACTGCTCGATCTCTTGATTGATTTACCGTTAGATTGTGCAATATTAATATTCTGGTCAATTTTGACATTCTGAACGCAATGGAAAAATCCGTTCATCGTTCGGATGTCATTTCGACTAATTTCCATGAAGTCCAGCACATTTCAGCTTCGATTTGCGCACTATTATATTCGAAGTTCTTCAGATTTGGCTTATAGGCTTAACTCGACTCATGTAACATATATGGAGGTCAACACAAGGTTATAAATTGGGGACGTGCCATGCCCGAAGAATTCTAATATATCCTCTCTAAAGAAACATGGAAACTCATTCCATCCTCATCTAACCATCATGTACTTGGCTGTAAATGGATTTACTGCCTCAAATTCAACTTAGATGAACAAATAGCTGAGCATACATCCCTGCTTGTTGCACAAGACTATAAACAACAAGGATTACACTAAAACATTCAACCCTGTAGTCAAACTCCCTACAATTCACATCCTTTAACACTTGTTACCACTTCCAAATGGCCAATTCTTCAATTTGATGTTTCTAATGCATTGCATCGTGGTACTCTCACTGACACCGTGTACATGTCCCAAGCTCCAGGCTTTAAGGACCCTCTTAGACCGAATTATGTTTCTCTTCTAAAGAAAGTTATTTATGGCTTTTGACAATCACCTCGACTATGGTTTGCAACCTTCTCCAACTCTCTCCAATAATTTGGCTTCCAATTCAACAAAGCAAACACCACCTTAATGGTTTATCATCAAAAGAATACAATATTCGACTATATATCTTGATATATGCAGATGCCATTTTACTAACTGACAATGATCAATCTACCATTATTCACTTTATCTAAACTACACCACTCCTTCAACCTTAAAAGCCATGGCAACATCTCCCTTTTTTCTGGGCATTAAGTTCAACATCTTCCAAATGGATTATTACTCATCAAATTAGCTATGCCATAAAACTTCTTACAAAAGTAGGTATGCTTAACTACAAACCAATCCAAAACCCTTTCTGTCCAAAATCAGTCAGGATGATAATGAATAGCTATTTTTTGATCCTCAATTCACCGCCACATCATCGATTCACTTCAATACTTCACCATAACAAGGCCTGACGTTGCTTTTGTAGTTAATATTCTATGTCAATACCTCCTCAGCCCCGTAAACATTCATTTCTATCACCTAAAATGCCTACTATGATATCTCAAAGGTACTCTTAATCACGACCTCCCACAACCTTACATGCTTACGTTGATTCTGATTGGGTTGGAGACCCAAATGTTCATAAATCAACTACCGGTTACTCAGATTTATTGGCAGTATTCTCATTTCCTGGTGTGTCCAAAAGCAAATAACTGTTGGCCATTTTTCCACCAAAACTGAATATCGCTCCTGTCTATAGCGGCTATAGATATTTTATGACTTAGACGACTGCTTCAAGGTTTTCATATTCCTCTCACCACTGATACACCACTCCATTGTGACAATGTCTCTACACTTAACTCTTGCAAATAACCCAATTTTTCACGCCAGAACCAAACATTTCAAAATTGATCATCATTTTACTCAGGATTGATCAAATTGCCGACATCTTCACCAAGTCATTATCCACCAAGAGGTTTCTACTTCTTCGGGACAAGTTAAAGGTCCAAGATTCAACAATTGACTTAAAGGGAGATGATAACTGTACATTCTTGAAGCATTATATACAGCTCGTCATAGAATTCTTACCCTAAAACAAACTATATCCTTACCATACACATGACTTATATTGCAACAAACTCTTCACTCCATCAACGATATATATACCCACTGCTGTAGCTTTACAAAGCAGAGAATGAAAAGCATTTTACCAATATATATCGTTCTTCTTCAGTTTTTGTGAGCATCATTCAAGTTTCCTACAATATTGTGTTTTAATCTTGCTATTTGCAATGCTATTAATACTTTTTTCATGTATGGTCATTGAAGAAAAAAGTCAGTTCATGGAAGTTAGTTTTTTTTCTTAACCCAACAATTTTCATAGTAGGGCCAAAGATAATAACACCCATTGATATGACCCTGAAAATTCCACTAGTCGAAGCACAAATCTTGACGTAGAAAGCAATCTGATCATGAATTAAGACTAACCAAGATCAAGCGTTTATTATCAATCGACTCTTAAACATGGAGTGTTTATAGTCAAATCAACCATCTTGACAAGCCAAATCTAACAAGCCCAAGATATCATAATTCTGACATCATTTGAGCATTCAAATACACAAAATACATCATACGATCAAGGGGATCATTTTGATCCGTCCGATGAAGTGGAGTGATACGGGTTTTGCATGTATTTACAGAGATGCCACTCCTCCAATCTATAAATAGCCCCTCATTTCTCATATGAGGAGGTCCCAAGCAAGAGATAGGAGAGAGCTCTAAAGATCCTCAAGCACAATCGTGACTCGGGTCGCCCCACACCGTCGGCCGACGTTAATCCTTGCCGTCGTCAATCTCTGTCGGTCTCCATCAGATGACTTCTACCAGTGATTGTTTCATGCATTTCTGCCAGTGATTGTTCCTTGCATTTCTACCAGTGATTGTTCCCTGCATTTCTGCCAGTGATTGTTCTTTGCATTTCTACCAGTGATTGTTTCCTATGTTTCTGCCAGTGATTGTTCCCTGCATTTCTGCAAGTAATTGTTCCTCGCATTTCCACCGGTGATTGCTCCACAGTTCATCATCATCCGTTACTACTAGCAACTGTTACAACCTGATCGTTGTCACATAGCTGTTGTTCCTTTCTCATATACAATTGTAATCCGTGCGGAAGATCATGTACTCGAAATAGATACATAGTGGAAGCTTTTCTTGCTAGGCCAGTGGATTTTCCTCTTTTAGGTTTTCACGTAAAATTCTGGAGTTTTCTTGTTCACTCTTTAAATACTGTGTATGGATTTCACAAGCTAAGGCAAAACTTTTTTACTCTATGGTTTTAGCACACAATAATTTGGCACCATCTGTGGGAAACTAATTTCCATTATTTCATCTTGTATAACAACCAAGTTTCCCAACAAGATCAAAACCACCATCGAGATGTAGCATTTCAAGCTTTTAAGGAGCGCAAGCGAAGAATGAAGATTCATCAAATTTCGTTCCTTCAGATTTTATCATAACGGGGCAAATCTTAATCTCAAGATTATCCAAATCGATATTACGGATATCTAATTGATTATCAGTTCGAGAAGCAAATCAGTAATACTAATGAAAAAGGCCAAGGTTAAAGAGCAACTTTGGCTACAACCACAATCGGATATTTTAATGGACCTCTTACATACAGGTTAACGTCATCGAGCAAAGACTCTGACAAACAACCTAGGATAGGTCAAAAGGTCCTTTGTGGACATCCTACAACCTCTTCCATACAGGTTAACGTCATCAAGCAAAGACTCTGACAAACAACCTAGGATAGGTCGAAAGGTCCTTGGTGGACTTCCTACGATCTCTTCCATATAGGTTAACGTCATCGAGTAAAGACTCGACAAACAACTTAGGATAAGTCAAAAGATCCTTGGTGGACTTCCTATGACCTCTTCCATACAGGTTAAAGTCATCAAGCAAAGACTCTGACAAATAACCTAGGATGGGTCAAAAGGTCCTTGGTGGACTTCCTACGACCTCTTCCATACAGGTTAACGTCATCGAGCAAAGACTCGACAAACAACCTAGAATGGGTCAAAGGTCCTTGGTGGACTTCACGATCTCTTACATAGGTTAGCGTCATCGAGCAAGACTCAACAAAACCTCGGATAGGTCAAAAGGTCCTGGTGGACTTTCTCTTGCAGTTAACGTCATCGAGCAAAGACTCGAACAAACAACCGGATAGGTCAAAAGGTCCTTGGTGGACTTCTACGACCTCTTTCATACAGTTAACTTCATCGGGTAACACTCGACAAACAACCGGATGGGTCAAAATCCTCGGCGGATTCAATTGACCTCTTCCAGGTTAACGCGTCATGTCGACAAACAACCTATGATAGGTCAAAAGGTCCTTGGTGGACTTCCCGGCCTCTTCCACACAGTTGCGTCGCCGGAAACACTCGACAAACAACCTCGGATGGGTCAAAAATTCTGGATTCAATTCAACCTCTTCCACAGTTAATGTAATGGTAACACTCGGCAAACAATCACCGGATGGGTCAGATTCTCATTCAATTCAACCTCTTCCATACAGGTTGCGTCAAGTCGATAAACAACCTCGGATAGGTCAAAACTTTACCTCTTCACAGTTAACGTCATCGAGCAAACACGACAAACAACCTGATAGGTCAAAAGGTCCTTGTGGACTTCCGGCCTCTTCCACAGTTAACGCCATCGAGTCACACCGACAAACAACCTTGGATGGGTCAAAATTCTCGGATTCAATTCACCTCTTCCATATAGGTTTCAGCCGTACTCGACAAACAACAGGATAGGTCAAAAGGTCCGTGGACTTCTCGACCTCTTCCAGGTTAATGTCATCGAGCAAAGACTCTGACAAACAACCTAGGATAGGTCAAAAGGTCCTTGGTGGACTTCCTACGACCTCTTCCATCAGTTAACATCGCCGAGTAACACTCGACAAACAACCTCCATGGGTCAAAATCCTCGGCGGATTCAATTGACCCCTTCCACATAGGTTAACGTCGTTTGGGTAACACTCGACAAAACACCCAGGTCAAAAGGTCCGTGGACTTCGGCCTCTTCCACCGCAGTTGCGTCATTGGGCACACTCGGTAACAACCTCGGATGGGTCAAAATCGCCATTCAACCTCTTCCACAGAGGTTAATGTCATCAGGTAACACTCTGACAAATAACCTCGGATGGGTCAAAGATCTTTAGCGGATTCAATTCAACCTCTTCGATACAGGTTCACATCATCGAGCAAACACTATGATAAACAACCTTGGATAGGTCAAAACTTTGTACCTACTTCACACAGGTTAACGTCATCGAGCAAACACTCTGAAAAACAACCTATAATAGCAAAGGTCGCGGTGGACTTCACCCTCTTCCATACGTTGCGCCATCAAGTCACACCACGACAACAACCTCGGATAGGTCAAAATCCTCAGCGGATTCCTTCGACCTCTTCCATATAGGTTGCGTCGCCAGTAACACTCGACAAACAACCTGGATGGGTCAAAATCCTCGTGGATCCCTCTCTTCGTATTGCGTCGCCGGGTAACACGACAAACAACCTCGGATAGGTCAAAATCGCCATTGATTGACCTTTTCCATACGTTGCGTCATTGGTAACACTCGACCAACCCTGGGTCAAAATCTCGCGGTTCAATTCAACCTCTTCGTTAACATCATCGTTTCATTGAGTAAACACTCGATAAACAATCTCGGATAGGTAAAATCCTCACCATCGTCGATCCGCCACCGTACCCGGTAGATCCGCCGACCTTCGCCCGCAATCTTGCGGTCACCACCATGTGATCATCCCCATTCTGGCCCGGTCATTCGTCGCCCGCTTTATACCGACCACCCCCATCGGCCGACCAACTATGCGGTCACCAACCGGCATTTTTGCGGTCACCCTCGTCGCCGGTCATCCCCGACTACAGGCCCGGTCGCCCGCGCCGATTCTGCGGCCACCCCATCGACGCCGCCCACGCCGGTCGCCGCCGACCATCGCCATTAATCGCCGTCGTCACCGTTAGCGGTCGCCGACCCGACGCCCGGTCACCACCATCATTCATGCCCGTTGCCGCTGCGACCACCCCGTCGGTAGCCAACCATCGCCGGTCACCACGCGCGCCAGCTACCGTCGTTAGTTGCGGTGCCGACCACCCCGTCGACATGCGCTGCGTCATTCCGCGGTATCTTATGCGGTCCTGCCAGACCGCCAGCGGCAATCTCCACCGGTCACCATCGCATGGTTATCCGCGACCACCGTCGCGGGCCGTCGCATCGATTCGAGCATCGATCAACCCTGTCTCGGTTCATCTCTTTGATCACCCAATCGGTCGGTCGCGAGGTTATGACACCTCTGGAGCCTATCGAACTACGTGTCTTGATCCTCCGATCCGGTCGAGGCGATGCCTCTTTCAAGGAAAACTAGAGCCGCATATGAATTATGGGTCTTGATCGCCTCGATCCGGTCGGTCAGCGAGGTTAGTTAACACCTCTTTCGAGGAGAACTACAGCCGTATGAACTACGGGTCTTGATCCTCTCCGGTCGGTCCCTCTGAGGTTAGGCACCTCTTTCGAGGGAAAAGCGGAAGCCTGGGTGGGTCTTGATAGCCTCCGTCTAGTCGGTCAGCGAGGTTATAACACCTCTTTCGAGAGAAAGCGGAGTCTTGCGTATGACTGGTCTTGATCGCTCCGACCTTCTCAAGAAGAAGAAGGTGCCTTCTCAAGAAGAAGGTGCCTTCTCCCCTTAGCCCTAGGGGTTTTATAGACCTTTTGGAAAAAGGGGTCAAAAGCGTCAAAACCGTTCAAAACCATTCAAAACGGGCCAAAATATGAAACGGGCCAAAATGGGCGTTTTGCGGTAGCCGCAGACGGTATGCCCAGCTTATCGCCAGCGGTCCGCTGACCGCCCTCCGCCGTCCAGCGTTCGTGTGACCCGAACTTCAGGCCGTGACCCAGCAGCGATCGCCTCGCCGAGCGACGGCCCATTTCTGCGCCCGACCCGCTCAGCCTCCGCAGCCAGCCGACCCGACTGCGTTCCATATTCGGCCCATTCAGCGGTCCATGCCGTTCGCTTGCTCTCACAAAAGCCCTGCGCCCCGCAGCGTCTATTTTGACCGAGCCGACTTTCTTGACCCATAATGCCCACTAGCAATTTCTTGCAGCCCGTTCTGCATAATCCAACCCAAAACCTGTCATGCGCCGTAAATGTCGCATGGGTCCATAATCCCAAATATTAGCACGTACCCTACATCCGACGCACCGCTTCATGGTCATAATCTTATGCTCCTGTAAAGATATGTTCTCTCAAAATGTATGGTTAATGAACATATTTCATTGAAGAATGCTATTTTCAAATATTCGACATATATTTTTGGATGATTGAGATAATATCATCCAAAAATAGAGGCGATATGATCCACGAAAATTCCACTAGTCGAAACCGCGAATCTTGGTAGCAATCGATCATGAATCAAGCACAAAAGATCAAGCGTTTATTATCAATCGACTCTTAAACATGGAGTGTTTATAGTCAAATCGAGCATCTTCGAGCGAATCTAACAAGCCCAA
Source organism: Cymbidium sinense (assembly GCA_021442155.1). Classification (NCBI taxonomy): domain Eukaryota; kingdom Viridiplantae; phylum Streptophyta; class Magnoliopsida; order Asparagales; family Orchidaceae; genus Cymbidium; species Cymbidium sinense. The sequence goes on along the minus strand of CM038227.1, from coordinate 26,331,445 downwards.
AATATCATAATTCGACATCATTTGAGCATTCAAATACACAAAATACATCATATGATCAAGGGATCATTTTGAGTCCGATAAAGTGGAGTGCGGGTTTTGCATGTATTTGAGGCCACTCCTCCGATCTATAAATAGCCCTCATTTCTCATATGAGGCCCAAACAAAAGAGGAGAGCTCTAAAGATCCTCCAGCAAATCGTGCGCCACTTTCGGCGGTCGTCAACCACCACCCGTAGTCGGTGCGTTGATCCTTGCCGTCGTCGATCTCTCGTCTCCATCATGATGACTTCACCGGTGATTGTTCCTGCGTTCGCCGATGATTGTTCCGCATTTACGCGGTGATTGTTTTCGCATTTTACGCGGTGGTTGTTCCCCCATTTAGGTGTGATTGTTCCTTTCTGTTGTTCCTTGCATTTCGCGATAATTGTTCTCAGTATTTTCCGGTGATTGCTCAGTTCACCATCATCTTCTTCTACTAGCTGACCCGATCGTTGTCACATGTTGTTCATATACAATTATGTAATCCGTTGTCGGAGAAGATCTTATGTCTGAAGCGGATACATAGTGGAAGCTTTTTTAAGGCTGACCGTGATTTTTCCCTCTTTTGAGATTTTTCACATAAAATTCTAGAGTTTTCTTGTTCACTCTTTAAATATCGGTGCATGTTCTTTTAAGGCGAAAATTTTTACTCTCAGTAGCGATTTTTTACGCACCATGTTATTTATAAAATTCAGACTTAGATATTCTTGATACACATGGTTCAATGGCGTGTATTCTAGAGTGAAGAGCGAAGCTTCTCTCGATTCTGGTCGTTATAGAGCGACCATGGTGTTGCAGAACTCCTGCTTTGTTTTCCCTTACAATCGATTGAACTCTTGAATAGTGCTGAGAAGTTGCATCAGTTGAAGGAAGGGGGAGAGATACAGATAGCTATTTCTCTCATTATATGTGATGTTTGTCGTTTATTTATTATTATTATTATTATTATTATTATTATTTTGAAAAACTCTCAATTGAGAATTACAATTCCAAAGATAAAAATAATATCTCCACTCACAAAAGAGATAGACTAAGAGAATTACTTTTATTAGTATATATATATATATATATATATATTTAATTAATGTTAATTCGGATCGGCGGATATTTGATTTTATAATTTGGCTGTCAGAATAAGGTTGGCGTAAAACCTATTTATTAAACATGTCAAAACCTCAATCCGAATCCAACCTGCATCTAACCTGATTGATCCAAATATGACTTGAATGATTTATTCATATATGCATTTCAGGTTAAAATTAGGTCAAAATTGAGTTAAATTCGAGTTTATGGATAAATAAATCTAGTTAATTATTAATTTAATTCGAGTTGGTGGGTCAAAATCAGGTAAATTTTAAGTTAGAGGGTCAACCTGAATTCAGTCCGGAATATTAAATGTGTTAATTTTTTTTAACATAATTCCAATGCAAAATTTATTCAGGTCAACCTGAACTTGAATTTTTAAAATCAGATTTATATTAGTTGTTTAATTTCTGATACACTTACTTGTAATGAACTAGCATCATAAACAAATAAATAAATAATTCAGTGATTAATGGCTTTTATATTTCCTGGCATGATTTGCATAGTTCCATCGTAATCATGACGATAGCTATATGATATCGTAATCAAAAGGCCCCTCTTTTAGATTTCCGAAATTCATGCGGGGCCTCTATGGCGAGAAAAATTTGGCAGCACAGCCAAAAAAAACCCTCGCTGTCAGCAATTCTGTTGATTTTGTGGACTTGCTTGCTATTCACCTTTTTGAATTTCTTATTGATTGTTTTATAATTTTAGGATATATATATATATATATATATATATATATATATATATATATTATTTATGGGATAAATTTTTTTGGACAAATTTGTGGTGATAGTAGAGAAGAATAGAGTATACATATTCAAGAGGGGATATGGGAGCGGTGGCTCCACACCTCAATAATGTAATAATAATAATAATAATAATAAGTTATTGTTGATATTATTATTATTATGATTATTTTCTTATACTCTCTTACAGGGGTGCAAATGAACCGAGCATTCAACAAGTTACTCATGACTCGGCTCGATTAAAGCTCGTTTATGTTCGTTCATTTAATTAATCGAACGAGCAATCTTTTACTTCGATTGTTAAATGAGCGAACAGTTATTGATTCGGTTATATTAAGTGAGTATCATTTAAATTTCGCGAAACAGCTCGTTAAGCTTCGATAATGGCTCGATTAAGGAACTTGTTCATAAAGCGATCTTGTATATCTGATTAAGACTTGTTAAACGATCATATGGCTCGATTAGACGTTTAGCGATCGTATAAAGAACCGTATATGATAAAGGCTCGATTAAGGCGTTTATTTTATTAAGCAGTTCTTTGTTAATAGCGAGCTGTCAGAGCCTTTTGGTGAAAGCTGGTAAGCAAATTTTTTTAAACGAGCTCGAACACATCCTAAAAGCTGAGTCGAACGGCAGCTTCGAGCTCAATATCTTGGCAATGAGAGCTTGAACTCGAACAGGGCTCTGCTCAGTTCGGTTCTGTTTGTTTGCAGCCCTGCTCTCCTACACACACACACACACACACACACATATATATATATATATATATATATATATATATATATATATATATATATATATATATATATATATATATATATATATATATATAATTTTTTTGAAGTCATACTGTAAGAACCGGAAATCTCCATTTATCACTTATTTTTCGAGTTAAATTATAAAAATCTTATTTTTTTTGGATAAATTTGTGGAAATAGTAGAGAAGAATAGACTACCCATTCAAGAGGGGATATGGGAGCTACAACCCCACACGCAATAGTAATAATAATAATAATAATAATAATAATAATAATAATAATAATAATAAGTTGTTGATATTATTATTGTGGTTGTTTTCTTATATTCTCATATATATATATATATATATATATATATATATATATATATATATATATATATATATATATATATTTTGAGGCCATATTATGCGAACCAGTACTCTCCACTTATCACTTATTTTTTGAGTTAAAGATCAAATTGGTTCCTCAACTATTTATGAAAATTAAAAACAGTATCATATTAAATAAAAAATCAATTTAATCATTTTATATTTTAAGAAAAACTCGCTTAGATTAGTGAATAAGAAATACTCGCTTCTGATTGTAAAGTTGGTTGTATGACTTGCGATTCAGACAGCAACTACTGAGCTCACAGATTAGTGTTTCTTCTCCTTTGCCTTCTACTCAATTTTCCTCTAGAAGAGGAGGCTTCAACATTATGCATTCCTAATACGAAAGGTTCAGCTGGTAGAGTAGTCACATTCACATGTATGATTGAAATTTTCTGCTAGTGATGACTCTTTTCATGACTAACACCTCAAAATGAATCAATCATTTAAGTACAAATGCTTTTTTTTAGGAACCTCAGTAGCAGTAGTGGTCATTCCAATTGTTATCCTCTATTGCATAGGTTGGTGTGTACAAATACTGCTTGGATGGAGGATTATTTACGATGATGGTTGAGAAATTCTATCAAATTGAATAGTAGCTCCAATATCCCGTGATTACAATGTTGTTGACGGATATTGGCTCTGCGATGGTCGCATAAGCGATGTTAAGATCCATGATATAGAACAAATAAATTAGTCATAAGAATATGATTGATTTAAATTTAATTTCATTAATGATTGATTTTAAATATCAATTTTATCTTGCTCCACTACTATTATAGCTAAAATTCGACTAGCCAAAGATAGAAAGAGAATCCTATCCCCAACGGAGTCGCCTGAAATCTATGGCTCCAAAAATTCACCACTGACCTCTGGATAAATTTTTGATATTGAATTGAAGAGAGTGTGATTTGAAGTGTCAGTGTAATTTTCAGAAGACAGATGAGATAGTAGATAAGACACTACCCAGAGATTTTTCCATCATTTGGTGAGGACTTTAGATATGGTTCCAGGTTTCTTATAGGCGCAAGCCCCTATAGTTAATTATTCCTCTCAATAAGTGAGAGAGAACTTTCGATTAAGGCTAGTCATTAGATTGCTAAAAATGCATAGCGTATAGTAGCAGCATATGGAGTTTTAGAATTTAAGATATGAATTCATCATTTCAGCTTAAACCGGATGGTTAGGGGATTGATGACGTGCCCGATCTAGATCCCATGGTTTCGTCATCCCGAGCAGTCGCGGTCCCTAGTCTACTTAGTCAGATGAGGTAGTTGACCCAACCTGATAGAAGGATCCTTATGCCAACACATGGGTTACGTCGTCGAAGAAATCCTTGTACACGGGGTGGTGTTTGTCTAAGAGACAGTCTTAAGTCTACCCAGACAGAGGGCTGTTGCCTATCAAGTATACCTATGATTCACAACTCAAAGAGCCATTGGAGAACATCACTGATCATTGATAATATAATAGAAACTTGGCCAAACCACCGTCGAGGACTCACGGTATGCTACTTCACTACTAGCCAATCACATAGTCGAGGACAGACCCGCGTCCTTACTAGCAAGAGATTGATTGAGAGTGAACATAGCAGAACACTTGATTTGACATTGGCTCCTTTGTGAGCTAGAGTTTTCTTAATTTATCACCCCCGATAAACAGTTGTAGAAGGCAGACAGATTGAATTTTGATTTAAGTTTTTAATGAGAGAATTCCATTTAAGTAGTTTAGGATTGCTACTTAATTTGATTTGAAAATTTAATTAATTTGAACATGTTTAAGAGCTTTAGATCCTATCAACTCTGTTTAGCTGCTAATAGAAGATCAAATCTTCTGTCACCTAACAGAATCAGTTTCTTAAATATTTCACTGATTTGAAATTTTTATAATAGATTTTTAGGTTTTGTTAATCCGGACCCAGTCCTAAAACCCGCACAACATCCTCAGACACTTGAATTCAAGAATTTAGTATACTATCGGGACACATATGGGTATTTATAGCTTAGCTAATTTCATCTAATTAATGAAATCATTGATTTTGAAAATCATAATTAGAATAAAATTCCTTAATTTTTGATCAAAAGAAGCCCTATGATTTTTTGTAGATTTTGGCGAAGAAGGCATTTTGTAATTATAGGTTCAAAGGATAATTTAATTTGTTATTTTAAGAAGAAGGTTTATTCCTCGAAGTAATTCTCATTTTTTACCCTATTTTTATTAGAACTTATTTTTTTTTCTCTTTCATTCAAACTTGTTTTCCCCCTCTTTCATTCAAACTTCTTTTCCCCCTCTTTCATTTAAACTTATTTTCCCCCTCTTTTATTCAAATTTTCTCACTCATTACTTCTTCTAGTTTCTATAAATAAGGCCAAGGGAGAGTCTCCTATTCTATTCCATTTGTTTGAAGGGTTAGCGTTAGGACATTGGAAAGGGATCGGTTAGGAACTTTAGTGGGCTTTCAATTCTGCTCAGATAAATTTTGTAAATGATTTTCACCATTCTGTTATTTTGTTTTACTTTCATTATATGTCATTTTACCTTCCCCTTCTTTTTTTATGTTTTTAGTTTAAAATTAGCTACAAGTTTTCTTACTTAGCATTCTTACGTTAGTTCATTTCACTCTCCCGTTTTTCTAAGTCAAAAGATTTGGCATTTGATAGCCTCCGGTGTCATCCCAGATAGAGTGGGGGTTTGGCTTACTCGGTATGCCCTCTTGAGCGCAGCAAGTGGTGTCTTGGGACACCGCAGCCTAGTTTTTCATCTCGTCGTGCCCTCTTGAGCACAACGAGGCATTCAGACCTGAAAGAAGACAAATGCAATATAGATTCATTCCCCTCTTTTTTTTCTAAGTCTAGAAATTAGACAAAATTTTGGCAGCATTTCATCTAGGGGGAGCGACATCTAACAAGTGTTGGCTTACTCGGTACACCCTCTTGAGCATAACAAGCTGAGTCTCTCATGACACAACCTATTTTTCATCCCGTCAGCCTCTCTAGCAGCACAACGAGGCCTTCAAACCTATAAAGAAACACATATATATATATATATATATATATATATATATATATATATATATATATATATATATATATATATATATATATATATATATATATATATATATATATATATATTCACATTCACGATCCCATATGTTGCATTTTAAGCTAGCAATGCCAGAAAGGACCTAAGCGATTGGGGATGCAAGGCAACGAGTGTGACGCCAAAAATCGAAAGAAAAATTCGCCTCTTAACGATGTTCTTCCCCGATTTTGTGGCGAAGCGGAAGTAGGAAGGGAAAAGCAAGGAATGCGATGCCGAAAATTAAAAGAAGAATTCACCTCTTGACGATGCTCTTCCCCCGATTGTGGCAAAGTGAAAATGGGACGGGAAAAAGGTGAGGAATATGATGCCAAAAATTGAAAGAAGAATTCGCCTCTTGATGATGTTCTTCCCTCGATTGTGCCAAAGTGAAAACGGGAAGGGTTACGGGGAGTGCGACGCTGGACACCGAAGGAAGAATTCGCCTCTTGATGATATTCTTCAGCCAATTGCGGTGAAGAAAAAATGGGACGGCTAAAGCAGAGTCGAAAAGAAAGAAGAATTCGCTGACGATGTTCTTCATTCCTGAAGCGAAAATGATGAAATTTGGATTTGCTTGCCATGGGAAGGATTCGCAGAACGGCGTGGTGTGGAATGCAATTGGGTCAGTTTTGGGCCAGCTTTTATTTTAAACGGGAAGGATCGAGGAGACTCACGAATGCGCTGAGACCAGGTGAAAAATGGGTTGGGAAGGAGGAACGAGGGAAATGCGCTGACGTGGTTCGTGGAACGGCGGCATGATGTGGAATGCCAGCGGAACCAAATGAGTCGGCCTCAAAGATTGTCGCTTCGGATGCTGGCGCAAATTGGGTCTGTCAAGCCCGGGGTCAGTCTGTACCGCGGCCGTGTCTGCGCCGATAAAAGAAAGAGGATTAAAGAGAAATTTAATCTTGGAAACGAATTTTGCTCAGATGGAAGAGGCTCAATTTAAAATTGATTTAGTGGGATTGAAGATGATTCCGAAAGTCGTGCTGATTCATGGGTGCAGAGAGAGGGAGATTATTTTGAGGGAAACAGAGAGAGATTTGAGAGGAAATCAAGAGAGGAAATTACCTAAAAAAGAGGAGAAAGGGGAGTTTTTTCTTCCTTTTTTCTTGAACGTGGGAGAGAATGAGGAGGGAATGGGTTGGAACCACATTTTTTTTTTCATTTTACAATTTTTTTAGGAAACTGAAAATAGGGGGAACGGTTGGGAATGAGGGGTAATTTGAGAATTTTTTAATAAATTTTGACTTTATTAAATGGTTTTAATGTGGATTTCGTATTGGTAAATGCACATAGTCAATATATATCAATTTAAGATAATTCCATTATTCTGAATGCAATGACGTAGTCTGTTTCGTAAACAGAGGTCATTTGATTCAAGTCGATGCCAAATTGAGTCCATTTCAACTCAAAATGCGCATCGTCGCTTTCGACCGCTCGATTTTCACACAGACTCATCCGAATTGAGTGCGAATAGTCTTATTTGATAGATTTTGGCATTTTGAAGTCAATGGCATGATCAATTTTATGAATAGAGATCATTTGATCCTTTCCCTCAATATGACAACGCAATCGACTGAATTGAGCTTGATTTGATCATCAAGTCATACAATATTTATATTTTGATCAGTTTTGACATTCTAAACACAATGACAAAGTTCGTTCATCGATTGGAGGTCATTTGGGTTGATTTTGGTGACATCCAGTGTGTTTCAGCCTCGATTTGTTCGCTACCACTTCAAATCACTCGACATTTGCATAGACTCGTCCGAATTTAGCACAGATAGTCTCATTTGATAGATTTTTATATTTTAAAGCTAAAAACATGATCAATTTCATGAACGGAGATCATTTGGTCATCATTGTAGCTTCTCGACTCTGATATGCGTGTCGATGCTTTGATAGCTCGAGAGCTTAATCAATTGCTCGTTAAATTTTTCAATATTTATATTTTGATCAATTTTAACATTTTGAATAACGCAGAAAATTCCGTTCATCGATCGGAGGTCATTTTGACCATTTCCAGTGACGTCTAGTGCCTCTTGAGCCTCAATTTGCGCACTGTCACCTCTGAAGTTCGTCGAATTTGACTTGTAGGCTTGATCTTTACTTATGGCACACATATGGAGGTCAACAAATGTGATTCACGCATGAAGCGAGTCACATTTGTTGCAAACTAGTTGACCTTTTAGGTTGGCCATAGAACTTGGATCATTTCAACTTCGATTGCGATAGCTTACTGAGCTTTGACAGGATTTATCATTAATATGCTGCCTTATTCAGGACATGCTAAATGACAGGGATTGACCGATTTGTCAGAATCAACTTGTCGGATAGATAAGAGTTCTTACACCATCTACTATCTGCTTCAATAGTTTTGCTGAAGATCTCTTTCTTTTATGTCCTTACAGGTTTGAGCCTCCTCCGACCCTGGCTTCATGCTTGGTTTGGATTGATGGAGGAATTGGTTTACTTATTTTGATGAAGGACTCCGCTAGGGAATCGGTTTATCCGTGCTTGATCGGATTTGAAATTCCTTATGTCTTAGCTTTGAGCTTGACGGACTTGATGAAGGACTGACCTGATTTGTCCATATTGATTTGTCAGGAAATGCATGCACTCCATGAATCCTATGCTTGTTAGTTTGATGGATTTATTGAAGGATACATACAGATGACCCAGCCTTCCGGCTTATATAGGGTCAATGTTGAGTTATTAGTTTAGTAGCATGTGCTTTAACAGACTGAATAACCACAAAATTCTTTTAGTTCAGCCGTCGACTTTGTTTGAACTATGGAATTGCTTCTCGGTCTTGTGCTTTCTGTTTTGACAGGCTTGATGAGGGGATTGTCTTTGAGCTTGATCAGATCATTTGAGAATAGATTGAAATATCACCTTGCAGGTAATATGAAGATTGATTTGAGGCAGCCCTGAATTGAGTGCTTCCTTAGATTGCTTTGATCTATCGATCAGGTAAAGAGATCTCTTGGATCCTGGTTGCTTGTAATTATTAAGCTGGATCTAGTTTGAGATTAAACATATATCATCATTGGACTAATGAGCGGGGGCTCTTTCACCGCCTTTTCTCTTACTTGTTGAGTGAGGAGAGCATCGATCCCACATCCGCTTGTTGAGTTCGACCTTTAGAACCTACTTGAGTCTTGGACTTAAGCAGTAGTGGGTTGGTGATTTGGTCATCAGACTGACGAACGATGGCTCTTTCACAAAGGCCTTTTCTTGCGGCTTGTTGAGTGAAGAGAGCGTTAGCAACTCGGCCATTTGTGGGCTTGTTGAGTCTGACCTTTAGAACCCATCAGTGTCTTAGACTTTAGGATGTATAGGTTGATATTTTTCCAACTTAATTGATTGAAGCTTCCAAAATTGAGAGTTCTTCTAACTTAATCTCCAAAATTTGGCAAATCTGGGAGATAAATTTCTTAATATTTAGGGTTGTCCTTTCATGTATAGAAATATATTCTTTTTATTCCTGCAAGACTCTGCAACTTAACAGTAATAATTATGGATATATTCAGGGATTTCAGTGTAATGCTCAATGTCAACCTAAATAAGAATATATTTGAGGATCTCGTCTTATAGCACGATGTCAACTCAAATAAACTTAATATAAACTAAAAAATGTTCCTTGTATTGCAGGGGAAATTCTAAAGTACATTTAAGAGAATTTTCAAGATGAAAATATACAAATACATTCATATTTGAATTGATGTACTCTAAAGGAGATTTTAACATACAACATCGATTTCATCTGTATATAAAAATCTAAAAATGCCCCTTGTGTAACAGGAAAATTTTCACAAAAAAGTTCTTCATCTGGAGTATGTTCATTTAAAGATCTCGGCATGAAGCACGATGTCAATCTAAATAGATATACTAAAAAAAATCCCCCCTGTGTTACAGGGGATGTTTGCTTTATTTCAAAAATGCATTCTTGCTTTGCAAGAGAATTTCCAAGCAAAACTTACACATGTAATGATATTTAAGAATAATTAGTCTTCTCAGCAACAGGACTAATTCTCCTTCTTGAAAAGTTCAATGGATTCACTGAATGATCGAAAGCTTTGGACATCTTTGATCGGTAGATTTCTATATTTGTTGAGCTTGGTGCTTGACCTCGTCAAGTCCATCAAATTCTCACATCCGTAGAAAGACATTCTCATCTTGAGTGAGATTGCATTGAATGGCTACTCGTGGCAAGGTAGTTCGTGGCACTCAAATACTTTAGCATGAGGAGTGGATTTTGTGGGAGTACAGTCTAGATGTCACGCTGTTGTCTATTTATAAGTATGGGCTCCAAAAATTTTCCACTAACCTCTTCGATGAAAAGAGTATTTTAAAGTGTCGGTGTAATTTTCAGAAGGCAGATGAGATAGTAGATAAGACACTACCCAGAGATTTCATCCTCATTTGGTGAGAACTTTAGATCTCGGTTCTGTTTCTTATAAATAAGCCCCTATAGTTAATTACCCCTCTCAATAAGTAAGAGAGAACTTTCAATTAAGGCTAGTCGTTATATCGCTCAATGAATAGCGTTAGTAGCAGCATATGGAGTTTCAGAATTTAGGATATGGAATTCTTCATTTTAGCTTAAATCGGATAGTTGGGGGAATGATGATGTGCCCGATCTAGATCTCATGGTTTTCATCCCTGTCGTCTACTTAGTCGAGGAGGTAGTACCCAACCTAATGTAAGATCCTTTCAGAACACATGGGTTACGCCGTCCCAAGAAATCCTTGTAGACACGGGTGGTGTTTATCTAAGGAGACAGCCTTAAGTCTATCTTATCCGATAGAGGATTGTTTTCCTATCAAGTATACCCTATGATTCATAACTCAAAGGCGAGCCATTGGGGAGCATACTGAGTTACTGATCATAATATAATGGAGTCGACCGCCCACCCGATAGGACTCATAATTGCTTCATCTATGGAGCCTACCTGCCATGACCAAAGGACATGGGCCACATCCTTACTAGCGTGAGATTGATTGAGAGTGAACATAGCAGAATACTTTATTTGACATTGGCTCTTTTATGAGTTAGAGTTTTCTTAATTTGTCACCCCCGACAAATAGTTGTAGAAGGTAGATAGATTGAGTTTAAATTTTTAGTTTTTAATGATAAAGTTTTATTTAAGCAATTTTTAGATTGATATTTAAAAATTGATTAATTAGAATATGTTTAAGCGCTTTAGGTCTTGTCAACTCGCTTTTAATGTAGGGATTAGATCTATTGTCACCTGATAGAATCAGTTTCAGATATTTTACTGATTTGAAACTCTTATTATAGGTTTTTAGATTTTGTTAACCCGGACCTAGTCCTAAGACTAAATCGGGAAGCAACCCGCGCAGCATCCTCAAACACTTGAATTTAGGCATTCAACATAGTGGGACATGCGATTTTATAGCTTATTTATCTAATGAAAATCTTAAGTCTACCTGCTAGGGGCTATTTTCCTATCAAGTATACCCTATGATTCACAACTCAAAGGGTAGAGCCATTGAGAGCATACTGATGCCATGATCGGATCGTAATATAATGGAGCCGACCGCCAAACCACTCAATCGAGGACTCTTGTCAATCGCTTCATCTCTGTGGAGCCTATCGCTGCCATGTAGTTAGAGGACACGGCCAATGCCCCAGGCGTGAGATTAATTGAGAGTGAATATAACATAACACTTGATTTGACATTGACTTCTTTTTGAGCTAGAGTTTGCTTAATATGTCATCCCCGACAAATAATTACGGAAGGTGGATAGATTGAGTTTGATTTGAGCTTTTAATGATAGAGTTTCATTTAAGCAGTTTTAGATTGATATTTAAAAATTAGTTTAAAAAATTGATTAATTTGAATATATTTAAGAGCTTTAGATCCTGTCAACTCTGTTTAGCTGCTAATAGAGGAGTAGATCTACTGTCATCTATCAGAATCAATTTTTCAGATATTTCACTGATTTGAAACTCATATTATAGGTTTTTAGGTTTTGTTAATCCGGGCCTAGTCTTAAGACTAAACCGGGAAACAACCCGCACAGCATCCTCAGACAATTGAATTTAAGCATTCAACATAGTATCGGGGCACATGCGGGTGTATTTGAGAATTCCTTAATTAACACCTTTTGTTCGCTTGTACGAAGTGTTGTAAATCCGGTGGCGTAGAAGGCATTTAAATTTATATTTTAGTTTAAAATACTACTAATTTTAGATCCTATCAACTCTATTTTAGCTCTTAGCAAAGGATTAGATCTACTTCCATATGACAGAATTAGCTTCTAAGATATTCCACTAACTTAGACTCATTATTATAGATTTTTAAGCTTTGTTAACTCAGACCTAGTCCTAAGACTAAACCGGGAATAAATCCGTGTAGCATCCTCAGACACTTGAATCTAAACATTCAGCATAGTGCTAGGGCCCATGCGGGAGTTTATAGCTTAAATAATATCATCTAATTAATGAAATCACTGACATTAAAAAATCATAATTAAAATAAAATTTCTTTTATTTTTGAATTGAAGGAAAGTTCCTTCATTCGTGCAGCATTTAATTTAGTGTCTCCTTTTGTCTGCTTGTACAAAGGGTTGTAAATTTGATGGCAAAGAAGGCATTTTGGAGCTATATGTTCAAAGGATAATTTAATTTGTTATTTTAACAAAAAGATTTATTCCTAAAAGTAGTTCTCATTTTACCATTATTTTATTCAAATTTATTTTCACCCTCTTTTATTCAAATTTGATTTCCCCCCTCTTTTATTCAAATTTGATTTTCCCCCTCTTTTTTTTTAAAAGTTAAAAGGTTCGACGCAATTTTGGCTACTCCCATCCCCAGTGGGGCTACATCGAGGAGTTTTGGCTACCGCACACCGATGAGCGTGAGTTGGTGTTTAAAGCACCTCGGCCGAGTTTCAATCTTGTTATGCCCTGATGAGCATAACAAAGCCTTGAATCACCTTCATAAAAGCAAATATATATGCAAATATTCTAAATTTGTGATTTTGAGATGCCTCATCATAAGGGGCTACATCAAACTATTGCACCCATGCCCCGATGAGCGTGTGGTGTTTGAAGCACCTCGACCACTTCAATGCTTATGCTGATGAGCATAACGAGGCCTTCAATCACTGACACGCTGAAAGATGTCTTGCGACACCACAAGATTTCATCTGCCACGATGAGCATGAAGAGCTTCAATCACTCGATGCCCCGATGAGCATGCGGGTGTCTGGAACACTATGGCGTCATTCATCATCTTCTTTGATGAAAAGAGTATTTTAAAAGTGTCGGTGTAAATTTCAGAAAGTAGATGGAATAGTAGATAAGACACTACCCAGAGATTTCATCCTCATTTAGTGAGAACTTTAGATTTAATTCTAGGTTTCTTATAGGCACAAGCCCCTATAATTAATTACTCTCCCGAAGTGAGAGAACTTTGATTTAACGGATCACTATGTGCATAGTAGTAGCGTGTAGAGTTTTAGAATTTGAGATATGAAATTCATCATTATTGCTTAAACCGGATGGTTAGGGGAATGATGATGTACCCGATCTAGATCCCATGGTTTCTTCATCCCGGGCAATCGCGGTCCCTAGTCTACTTAGTCAGAGGAGGTAGTCAACCCAACCTGACAGAAGGATCCTCATCAGCAACACATGGGTTATGTCGTCCAAGAAATCCTTGTAGACTTAGGGTGGTGTTTATCTAAGGAGACAAGCTTAAGTCTACCTTAGCTAATAGAGGGTTGTTTGCCCTATCAAGTATACTCTATGATTCACAACTCAAAGGGCAGAGCCATTGGGAGCATACGGGCTATAGTCATGATCGTAATATAATGGAGCCTGACTGGCCAAAACACCTGATCAGAGGACTCTAGTTGTAACTACTTCATCTATGGAGCCTACTGGCCAAGCCACACAATTAGAGGACACGGGCCATGTCCTTACTAGCGTGAGATTGATTGAGAGTGAACATAGCAGAATACATGATTTGACATTGGCTCCTTTGTGAGCTAGAGTTTTCTTAATTTGTCACCCCTAACAAATAGTTACGGAAGGTGGATAGATTGAGTTTTGATTTTTAGCTTTTAATGATAGAGTTTCATTTAAGCAGTTTTTAGATTAATATTTAAAAATTGATTAATTAGAATATATTTAAGCGCTTTAGATCATGTCAACTTTGCTTAGTGACTAACAACGGATTAGATCTACTATCACCTGATAGAATCTATTTCTCAGATATTTCACTGATTTAAAACTCTTATTATAGGTTTTTAGGTTTTATTAATCCGCACCAGAAGACTAAACGGAAGTAACTGCAAGAAGATCTCGATACTTGAATTTAGGCATTGATATCGGGCACATAATTTTTATAGCTTAATTATTTATCAAGGAGATAATCTAAGTCTACCTTATGACAGAGGGCTATTTGCCCTATCAATTATACTGATTCACAACTCAAAGGGCGTGAGCCATTGATATACCTGCCACTCGCGTGATCGTAATATAATGGAGCTTGATGACAAACCACCGATGAGGACCTTATAACCGCTTCATCTGGGAGTTATCGCCAAGCCACGCAAATAAGACACGGGCCAAATCCATACCGGCATGAGATTGATTGAGAGTGAACATAACAGAACACTTGATTTGACATTGGCTCCTTTGTGAGCTAGAGTTTGCTTAATTTGTCACCCCCGATAAACAATTACAGAAGGTGGATAGAATGAGTTTGATTTGAGCTTTTAATGATAGAGTTTCATTTAAGAAGTTTTAGATTAATATTTAAAAATTGGTTTAAAAAATTGATTAATTTGAATATGTTTAAGAGCTTTAGATCATGTCAACTCTATTTAGCTGTTAACAGAGAATTAGATCTACTGTCATCTGTCAGAATCAGTTTTTTAGATATTTCACTGATTTGAAACTCTTATTATAGATTTTAAGGCTTTGTTAACCCAGACCCAGTCTTAAGACTAAACCGAGAAACAACTCGCACAGCATTCTCAGATAATTGAATTTAAGCATTCAGCATAGTATCGAGGCACATGCAGGTGTTTTGAGAATTCCTTAATTAACGCCTTTTGTTTGCTTGTACGAAGTGTTGTGAATCCAGTAGCGTAGAAGGTATTTTGATTTATATTTTAGTTTAAAATATTACTTGTTTTAGATCCTATCAACTCTGTTTTAGCTCTTAACAGAGGATTAGATCTACTTCCATATGACAGAATCAGCTTCTCAGATATTCCACTAAATTGGACTAATTATAATAGATTTTTAGGCTTTGTTAACCCGGACCCAATCCTATGACTAAACTGGGAAACAACCCGCGCAGCATCCTCAGACACTTGAATCTAAACATTAAGCATAGTGTAGGAACCCATGCGGGAGTTTATAGCTTAGATAATTTCATCTAATTAATGAAATCACTGACATTAAAAATCATAATTAAAATGGAATTTCTTTTATTTTTGAATTGAAGGAAAATTTCTTCATTTGTGTAGCATTTAATTTAGTATCATCTTCTGTCTGCTTGTACAAAGGGTTGCAGATTCGGTGGCGAAGAAGATATTTTGGAGCTATATGTTCAAAGGATAATTTATTTTGTTATTTTAAGAAAAAGATTTATTCCTAAAAGTAGTTCTCATTTTGTCATTCTTTTATTCAAATTTGTTTTTACCCTCTTTTATTTAAATTTGATTTTTCCCCTCTTTTATTCAAATTTGATTTTCTCCCTTTTTTTTAAAGTTAAAAGGTTCTTTTCTCTCTAGCATCATCCCCGTGTAGTCATGAGGTCTTCCACGTCACACCCTGATGAGCATGACGGTTGGTGTTTTAAAGCACCTTGGTCGAGTTTCATTCCCGTTACACCTTGATGAGTATAACGAGGCCTTGAATCACTTTAAAAGTATATATATATATATATATATATATATATATATATATATATATATATATATATATATATGCAAATATTCCAAATTTCGGCAGCATTTTGGTAGTATTTCGGCATCATCCCCGCGTAGGGGGCTACATCAAATTGTTTTGGCCTACCCGTCACGCCCTGATGAGTGTGACAGTTGGTATTTTGAAGCACCTCGGCTGACCTTCAATCTCGTTACACCCAGATGAGCATAATGAGGCATTCAATCACTCGGTATGCCCTGATGAGCATAATGGCGGATGCACACTACAATGGATATCTCGTCATGCCCGATGAGCATGACGGTATCTAATCACTGACGCCTTGATGAGCTGAAGAAAGTGTCTGAATACTACGGTTCATCGTCACGCCTGCTAGCATTACGAGGCCTTCAGACCTATATAAAGACAAGCTTATGCATATATAATTTTTTTTTCATGCATTTCATCAAACACCTTCCTTGCCTCTTCTACAACACCGTTTTTAGCATACACCTTTATCAAACGGTAGACTTACCCCAGACGATGAGATAGTGAGTCTTGAAGAAAGATCGCAATCAATTTCAATTTGAAGGTCGGACGCCGGGCAGCGGTTTGAAGGCTAAAGGAAGGATTTGTCAGCTGATAATCGGTTGTAAGAAGTGTGTTATGGGTGAGGGAAGGAATGCGTTAGGGAGAATGAGTTCATAATGAGGAAATGGGTTTATGGCTAGAATGGTCATGGGATATGAAAGGAAGCCAGGCCTGGCATAATACGTCACCGAATCAAGTCTGACCCCATGTCATGGCCATGCTACTGAAGGGCTGAGTGGGTTTAGATGGAAGGCTGAGGGTCTGATCTGTTAACGCCGCTAGCTTCTTGACAAAGCAAGGGCTTCGATAGCACGAGCTGAGTTAACGAATAAGATCCATCAATGGGTCGGACCACGCACGCTGGGCTTCGCTGAACGCAGCTTGGCCACGGTTCTCGATGGCCAGCGGCAGTTGAAGGCGACGCCGACGGCCGGCGATGACATTCTGAGGAGACTTAAAATCAGCGCAGGGGGACGTTCGTGGTCTGTCAGCCTGCAGAGCCTGCAGGTGGTGATAACCCGAAAGCTACGACAGACGCGGGATGCGAATGTGGATGCAGACCGGTGGCGGATCACAACAAAGGGAAACATAAGAGTGGAAGAGAATAATTTTACCTGTTTTTTTTTCTTTCTGACGGGAGGGAGAGGTGCAGGAGAGAGAAACCAAGATTTGGAAAATGAGAGGGAGAAGTTGAGGAATGGGGGCAGTGGTTACATTTTTAAATTTTTTTAATTTCTTTTTCAAAAATCTAAAAATAGGGGGTAACGGTTGAGGAGGGGGTAATTTGGGGATTTTTTAAATAAAATTTGAATTTATTTAAATAGCTTTTATATTCAATTATTACATTCAATATATACAATTTATTATGACAAATGAAGCCATTTTTTGAGTTTCACTGAGTAACCATTATTTGATTGCGATTTTTCAAATCGAAAAGACCAATCTCACTTGATAGATTTTGGTATTTTGAAGCCAATGACATGATCAATTTCATGAACGGAGCTCGTTTGACTTGCATCAGTGCCTCCTGACCTCGATATGCAAGCAGACGCATTGATGACTCGAGCGCTTGATAAGTTGCTCATCAAGTCATGAAATATTTATATTTTGACCAATTTTGATGTTCTAAATGTGATGGTGAAGTCTGTTCGTCGATCGGAGGTCATTTGAATTAATTTTGGCACGTCTAGTGCATTTCAGCCTCGATTTAGGTGCTGTCACTTCAAATCACTCGACATTCACACAGACTAGTACGAATTAAGCGCGGATAATCTCACTTGATAGCTTTTGATGCTTCACAGCTAACGACATGATCAATTTCATGGATGGAGGTTATTTGGACATCATCACAGTTTTCCTACTCTGATATACATGTCGACACATTGAAATCTTGAGCGCTTAAACGATTGCTCGTTAGATTTTGCAATATCTATGTTCTGATTAATTTCGACATTCTGAATGCAATGGAAAAATCCGTTCATCAATCGGAGGTCGTTTTGACCATTTTCAATGACATCCAGTGCATTTTGGGCCTCGATTTACGCACTGTCACCTTCGAAGTCCATCGAATTCGATTTGTGGGCTTGTCTTGATTTATTACACATATGTGGAGGTCAACAGTAAGGGAATTTCACTTTGAGGTTTTGGCCTCCAAATTTGCTCACCTATTTTTGGGGACCTTTCAATGGCGGATTCTTGGACATGTGGTCCAAGTGTCATGCATCGTGTGAGACTTGAATTAGTAGACATTTTGCTAGGGCTATAAGAGGAGGTATGTTTGGAGGAGCAACTCTAATCTCCCTAAGGATAGGACCTTCACATTTTTTTTTCATCAGTAATTTCTTCTTAGCAACTTTAAGGACCCGATACACTCTTGCATATACAGTTTTGAGTTTCCTCACTAGAGAAGTTGGTGTCGGGTCTAGAAGGACTGCTTGATTTGACCAGTAGAGCTGTTTCACTTTACCCATCTTAGGTTGTCAAACTTGTTATGGGTTGGAACACTCGCTTCTAGTTTCACAGCTGGTTGTAGAATTTTTACTTGAATAATGGTTGTTGAGCACCCAGTTCAGCATTTCTCTTTCTCCACTGTCATTGAGTTAGCTTGTTTCCAGATGAAGAAGCTTTTGTGCTACTACTTCTTCTCGAGGCATTGACCTCCATATTTATTTTTCTTTCTACCGGGACCTTTCAGTAACGGATTCCTGAACACACAGTTCAGGTGTCACGCCCCGATGCTCACCATGTAGAAATTGCTCAAAACGGTCCTGAGCTCTTACTACCACTGATTGTAGCATTTGTAATGGAGCATTTTTGGCTTCTTTAATAATTGACATTTGATACCTGCTATTCATAAGACATTTTCCCTTAACAACCTTCAGAATTCTATGTGCTCGAGTAGATAAAATTTCATGTTGTTTCTTCATAAAGGTTGAAGCTGACTACTATTGAGCCCAAAAATACCGCTTAACATCACCAGTAGAGCTATTCCTTTTCATCCATCTAAAAATTTTTAAATTTATTATGGGGGTAGAAATACTCGCTTCTGGTTGTAAGATTGGTTGTATGACTTCTGATTCAGACAGTAACTATCGAGCTCACAGTTTAGTGTTTCTTCTCCTTTGCCTTCTACTTAATTTTCCTCTAGAAGAGGAGGCTTCAGCATTATGCCTTCCTAATACGAAAGGTTCAACTGGAAGAGTAGTCGCATTCACATGTATGATTGAAACTTTCTGCCAGTGATGACTCTTTTCATGACTAACACCTCAAAATGAATCAATCAATTAAGTACAAAGACTTTTTTTTAGGAACCTCAGTAGCAGTAGTGGTCATTCCAATTGTCATCCTCCATTCCATAGGTTGGTGTGTACAAAATGCAGATGCTTCAGATGGAGGATTATGTGTAACAGTGATGGCTGGGAAGACTACACTATCAAATTGAATAGTAGCTCCAATATCCCCAATATTGAATTACAGATATATGGCTCCACTAGTCTGATGATAAGCTGTTCAAGATCCATCGATATACCGAACAAACAGATTAGTCATAAGAATATGATTGATTTAAATTTAATTTCATTGATGATTGATTTTAAATATCAATTTTATCATGCTCCATTGCTATTATAGCTCAAATTCGACTAGCCAGAGATGAAAAGAGAATCCTATCCCAAGTGGAGTCGCTAGAAATCTGTAGGCTCCAAAAATTTGCCATCGACCTCTCGATAAATTTTTGATATTGAATTGAAGAGAGTGTGATCAAGTGTGTAATTTTCGTAGATGATGAGATAGTATAAGACACTACCAGATTTCTCCTCATTTGGTGAGAACTTTAGATCTAGTTCTGTGGGGCAAGCCCCTATAGTTAATTACCCCTCTCAATAAGTGAGAGAGAACTTTCGATTAAGACTAGCCATTAGATCGTTGAAATGTGTAGCGTATAGTAGCAGCATATGGGGTTTTAGAATTTAAAATATGAAATTCACCATTTCAGCTTAAACTGGATGATTGGGGGAATGATGACGTGCCCGACTAAATCCCATGGTTCCATCATTTCGGACAGTCACGGTCCCTAGTCTACTTAGTTAGAGGAGGTAGTCGACCCAACCTGATAAAAGGATCCTTATCAGCAACACATGGGTTACGTCGTCCAAGAAATCCTTGTAAACCTGGGGTGGTGTTTGTCTAAGAAGACAGTCTTAAGTCTTCTTTAGTTGACAGAGGGTTGTTTTCCCTATCAAGTATACCCTATGATTCACAACTCAAAGAGCAGAGCCATTGGGGAACATACGGGCTACGATCGTGATCGTAATATAATGGAGCCTAACTGGCCAAACCACCCGATCAGAGGACTCTAGTCATAACTACTTCATCTGTGGAGCCTACTAACCAAGCCATGTAGTCAAAGGACACGGGCCACGTCCTTACTGGCAAGAGATTGATTGAGAGTGAATATAGCAGAACACTTGATTTGACATTGGCTCCTTTATGAGCTAGAGTTTTCTTAATTTGTCACCCCCGACAAACAGTTATGGAAGGCGAATAGATTGAATTTTGTTTTAAGTTTTTAATGGTAGAATTCCATTTAAGTAGTTTCAGATTGCTACTTAATTTGATTTAAAAATTTGATTAATTTGAATATATTTAAGAGCATTAGATCCTGTCAACTCTGTTTAGCTGCTAACATAGGATTAGATCTACTGTCACCTAACATAATCAGTTTCTCAAAAATTTCACTGATTTGAAATTTTTTATAATGGATTTTTAAGTTTTATTAATCCTGACCCAGTCCTAAGACTAAACCGGGAAGCAACCCGCGCAACATCCTCAGACACTTGAATTCAAGCATTCAGTATAGTGTCGGGGCACATGCAGGTATTTATAGGTTAGCTAATTTCATCTAATTAATAAAATTATTGATTTTGAAAATCATAATTAGAATAAAATTTCTTAATTTTTCATCAAAGAAAGCCCTATGATTTTTGTAGATTTTGGCGAAGAAGGCATTTTGTAACTATAGGTTCAAAGGATAATTTAATTTGTTATTTTAAGAAGAAGGTTTATTCCTCTAAGCAATTCTCATTTTTATACCCTATTTTTATTCGAACTTATTTTTTCTCTTTTATTCAAACTTGTTTGCCCCCTGTTTCATTCAAACTTATTTCCCACCTCTTTCATTCAAATTTTCCCACTCATTACTTCTTCTAGTTTCTATAAATAAGGCCAAGGGGGAGTCTCCTATTCTATTTCATTTGTTTGAAGGGTTGGCGTTAGGACATTGGAAAGGGATCGGTTAGGAACTTTAGTGGGCTTTCAATTTTTCTCAGATAAATTTTATAAGTGTTTTTCACCCTTCTGTTATTTTGTTTTACTTTATGTTCATTGTATGTCATTTTACCTTCCCCTTCTTTTTTTGACATGTTTAGTTTAAAATTAGCTGCAAGTTTTCTTACTTAGCGTTCTTACGTTAGTTCATTTCACTCTCTCCTTTTTCTAAGTCAAAAGATTTGATTTTTATCCTCCTGCCATCTGTAGTCTGACGGGGTTTTTTTACCTCTGAAATGTAGTGAGTGGTGTCTTCACATCGAGTGAGTTTTCATCTCATCGAGCCCTCTTGAGCACAACGAGGCCTTTAGAATTTGAAGAAGACAAATGCAATATATATTTATTCCCCCCAGTTTTCTAAGTCTAGAAATTAGACCAAATTTTGGCAGCATTTCGTCTAGGGGGAGCGACATCTAACAAGTGTTGGCTTACTCGGTACGCCCTCTTGAGCACAACGAGGCCTTCAAACCTGCGAAGAAACACAAATATATATATATATATATATATATATATATATATATATATATATATATATATATATATATATATATATATATATATATATATATATATATATATATATATATATATATATATATATATATATATTCACATTCACAGATCCCACATATTCTGATGTATTTTTGGCACACTGCAATGCTAGGCAAAGGAACGGGGCTAGGTATGCGATTGGGGATGCAAGGCAAGGAGTGGGACGCCAAAAATCGAAAGAAGAATTCACCTCTTGACGATGTTCTTCCCTGATTTTGCAGCGAAGCGGAAGTAAGAAGGCTAAAGCAAGGAATGCGACGCAGGAAATCGAAAGAAGAATTGACCTCTTGATGATGTTTTTCCCTCGATTGCGACGAAGAGAAAACGGGACGGGAAAAAGGTGAGGAATGCGACGTTGAAAATCGAAAGAAGAATTCACCTCTTGATGGTGTTCTTCCCGATTTGAAGAAACGCGATGGCAGGTGGGGCGCGACGCCAAACCGAAAGAATAATTCTGATGATGTCCTTCCTGGTCTGAAGAAAACAACAAATTTGGATGGCTGCTCAGAAGGATTGCGCAGAACGCGTGGTGTGGAATGCAACGTGAGATGCGGTCCGAAGGGCGAGCTTCTGAACGGGCATGCACGGGATTGCCGGAGATTCACCGACGAGATGCGCTTCCTAGTGACGGAAAGCAAGAAAAATGAGTCGACGGGAAGGAGGAATGGCGGGAAATGCATGGCGTGGTTTATGAATGCGGGTCGGTGGTGATTTGCGGAATGAAGGCAACGACAACATGGTTTCACATGGTGCGGAGCGGTCAGGTGATGTGATGCAGGCTGGAGCGCCAGCTTGGTCCGCTGCTGAGCCTGACGAAAACAACGCACAGTCACATGGTCACGGGTCGACAACAGGCCGAACAGCCGGGCCCGCGGGAGTGGGTTGCGGATCACGGATCTGCCACTCCGAGGGACGGTCAGGCGAGAGCTGATACGAATGGCGGTTGCACAAGAGGTTTTGCTTAGCGATTGATGGAACGCCAGCGAAATTTGTTGACGTATGGGCCAAGGAGTTTCGCGAAATTGAGAGTGGCGCGAGCACGGATTGCGATCGCGAGCCCGCTTGGCGCGGGTCGGGTGCGACGTCGTGGAGCGGGATTCAACGAATGAGTTTTGAATTTATCTGGGGATACCGCCGATGGAGCAAATTACGGAACGCGTGACGGATTGGATTTCAGAAAGTGCGACTAAGGAAATTGGGGAGGAAAATTACAGGTGTGAGGAGAATACAAGGGGAGTTTTTTCTTCCTTTTTTCTTGAATGTGGGAGAATGAGGAGGGAATGGGTTGGAACCACCCCCCTTTTTTTCTTTTTATTTTCTTTTTGCAGTTTTTTCAGAAAACTGAAAATAGGGGGAACGGTTGGGCATTACGGCTAATTTGAGAATTTTTTAATGAATTTTGAATTTATTAAATGGTTTTAATGTGGATTTAGTGCCGATAAATGCACATAGTCAATATATATATATATCAATGTAAAGTAATTCCGTTGTTTTGAATGCAATGGTGCAGTTCGTTTCGTAATCGGAGGCCGTTTGTTCAAGTCGGCCCCAAATTGAGTCCATTTCAGCTCAAAATGTGCGTCGTCGCTTTTGACCGCTTGATTTTCACGTAGACTCATCCGAATTGAGTGCGAATAGCCTTACTTGATAGATTTCGATGTTTCGAAGCCAATGACATGATCAATTTTGTGAACAGAGGTAGTTTGATCCTCGTCGGCGCCTCCTGACCTCTATATGCGTGCAGGTGCATTGACAACTCGAGCGCTAGATCGGTTGATCATCAAGTCATGTAATATTATATTCTGATCAGTTTTGACGTTCTAAATGCAATCAAGAAGTCCTTTCATCAATCGGAGGTCATTTGGGTTGATTTTGGTGACATCTAGTGCGTTTCAGCCTCGATTTGCGCACTACCACTTCAAATCACTCGACATTTCCACAGACTCGTCCGAATTGAGCGCGGACAGTCTCATTTGATAGATTTTGATGTTTTGAAGCTAACGGTATGATCAATTTTATGAACGAATGTCATTTGTTTATCATTGCAGCTTCCCGACTCTGATATATGCGTCGACGCTTTGATAGCTGGTGAGCTTAATCAATTGCTCGTTAGATTTTTCAATATTTATATTTCGATCAATTTTGACATTTTGAACGTGATGGCGAAGTATGTTCATTGATTGGAGGTCTTTTCGACCATTTTCAGTGATGTCCAGTGTCTCTTAGGCCTCAATTTGCGCACTGTCACCTCCAAAGTCCTTCGAACTTGACTTGTAGGCTTGATCTTTACTTATGGCACACATATGGAGGTCAACAGCCACCATCTATTATTACTTTAAGTTACATGTGAACTCTACATTCCCTTTTCATTTCTATAGATTGGAGGCTATAATGCTTCTTATTATTATGTTATTTGAATCCTTTTAAGAGTTTGGAAAGCTCTGATTGTTCATAGAAGAAATGAAGAGTGAGAAGGGTTCTAGCTCAAGGCATATATGATTTTTTTTTAACTTGCTTAGAATCTTGTAAGCCCCTTTTTTATTTGTTTGTTCAATGCTTATATTCACATTATTTTGCATATTTACTTGTTTATTTTAATTTGAATTTAGCTTTAGATTTTTTTTTATTTAGTGCTTTTAAGCCATTTTTTTTATTTTCCTATTTTTAAGTCTAAAATTTAGTCCAAATTTTGGTAGCATTTCGACATAGGGGTGTCACATCTAATAGATTTGGGGCATTCCCTTCATGACCTGATGAGCGTGACGGTCAGTGTTTTAAAACACCTCAATCGATTTTCATCTCGTCACGCCCTGATGAGCGTGACGAAGCCTTCAAACCTGTAAAAAGAAGCATATACATATACCATATACACATTCACATATTTTTATGCATTCACAATTAGCCACAACGATAAACTATGGCATCTAAACTAAACCCAGAGGAAGGAAGGGAATGAAAAAGTGCCGGAGATCGGGTGGAACTCGTTTGATGACGGAGTTCTTTCTCGATTTTCGTCACTTACAAGGAAAGAAAGAGGAGTTGTTTGGCTGCAGGATTTGAGCAGGATTTAAGTCGGATTCAACATAAATCCAACCAAATATATTTTCGGATGTAATCTCGTAAACGCCGCCTTTGCGAGTTAAATATGGATTTACCAAATCTTATAGGCAGACGAGTCTACGGGATACAAAGAAGCTAATCGCATGAAGGAGGGTTTTGGCTGAATGGAGAGGAAGGGAGGGTTTTGATTGGGTGAGTTCACTCGGCTTGATTACTGGAGGATCGAGAGTATTCCGCTTGAGAGTAGGTCGCATGAAAGGATGGGAGGTGGAGAAGGAACAAAGGGATTTCAGATGGAAGAGCTTGCGATTTGATGGGAAATCAGGCGAGGATCTTCCGATCGAGTGAGGGAAATGAGAGAGAGAGAATGAGGGCTTGCGGGTTGAGAGGGGTTGGGAGATGGAACCAGCGAGAGGATGGAACCGAGAGCTTGTAGCTTCTTCTTGCAAATGAGAGGGGCTTGGTTCGATTTCTTCTTGTGAACGAGAGGGGTTCCGTTCGGTTTTGAGGGAGGATTGGGCACGTGTGGTTGAGAGAAAAGTGGGAGGGAACGGTTGTGGGAGACGGATCGAAGAGGAGGCGGGAGAGGTTCTTCATTTTCAGAGGGCAAAATTGAGGTTCAACATAATTTAAAGATGTACACAAATATTAATTATTATTATATATATATATATTTCAAAGCTTGAGGGGGGAAACTCATGACAAATCATATTATTTCAATAGTGCACATGTATATGAAATTTTCACTATAAAACTTTGAACTTAATAGTAATTGCAAAGAGATATGTGAATAAGATTAGGAACAGTTAATAAAATATAATATATTTAGTTGAAAAATGATTGTTGATTTAAAGTTTTATGTGTTCAAAAATATAAGCTAAAAGGCTTTGAAAAATGCTTATTGGCTAGTTCATATAAAGAAAAAAAAAGGATCAATTTAATAAGATTTGAGTCAATTGTTTTGAAATTACAAACACCAATCTAAGGTCTATTATTTATATGCATATAAGTGAAGATTCAAATTTGCAGGATAAGAAAAAGTTTTAAAGATTTCATATATATTCATTTAGTTGCTTGAAAGAAAGGTTTTCTAGTTAGATGAAAACCCCTAATTGATGCTGATGATTGTTTCTTAAAGGTGCATCAATCAACTTTTAATAGTTATTGCACGGAAGAATAATATATTTTCAATTACATGGAGAGTAGTAAAGGCAGAGAACAAGAGCAATTGGGAGTGATTTGTAGATTTATTTGCAAGAGATTTAAGTTTATTTAAAAGAGAACTTTACTTTTATTTCAAATAACCAAAAAGGTTGATTAAATTAGGTGTTTGAGCTCTTAAGGAGGTTATTTCAGACCTTTGTCCCCATTTAAAATCTATCAAACTCAAGGACTGGTAATATGCATTAATATAATTTAGATATGCATTTCTATAGATATTATATAATTTTTATATATTTATTAATATTATATTAAAAATATTATTATCATATATTATTTTAAGTGAAATTCACTTATAAAATAATATATATATATATATATATATATATATATATATATATATATATATATATATATATATATATATATATATATATATATATATATATATATATATATAATGTTTAGTCGGCAATAACCTATTACAGATTCGAATCATAGACGAAGAAATTTCAGTCTTTGTGACGTGATCGACATATTTTCATCACAATCGTGCAACCGCATCGTTATCAAGGGAGAAATTATTAAGTGCATGATTTTGACGTAGAGCTATCATCGAATTTTTATCACTGTATATTGATGTACATAGATTATATATTAATTTTTTTATTTAAAAATATTTTAAGTACTTTTAATATATATATATATATATATATATATATATAAAGCATAATTTAAAAAAAACAAAAATAGTTTAAATATCTAATTTTTTAACTATTTTTATTTTTTTAATTATACTCTAAATATTTTGTGCATAAAATATATATTGATATTAAAAATATTTAAAACATGTTCTAAATATTAAGAAAAGAAGAAAAATTGATGTATAAAATATATGTATATTAGTACATAAAAAAATCAGAATATAGTTCTAGTGACTCTACAAATAATAATTTCTCCCATTCATTTATCCCTAAATTTTAAGAAAAAAAAAAGAAATTAATATATATAATACTCAATTAATAAATTCTCTTAAAAAAGGCACTTATGGTTAAGACAATTGTTTTAAACTAAGTATGGTTAGAAGCTTAATTAGGTAATTAAGTATTATTAAAAAAAATTTAAGAATAGGTATAGTCGCAATTAGTTGACCACACGCCGACGACGTGGCATGGCTATGCCACGTCTGGTCCGCTCACCAATTGGGCAATCGGCCCCAACACTATTAGGGCCGACGGTCGAGGCCTCGGATTGTTTCGACTTGGCTCCTCGATTCCTTCGCAGACTCGAGCTCGGCCAACATCCCCATCCGACCGTTCGCAACATCGACTTCCGACACCTATCCGATCTCCAACCCTTGCATTGTGCCGTCTCCTTCGGGTATTCGAAATAAACTTATTTTTCTTGTCGACAGCCGCGTTTACGGCGTTTGACACTTTCCTCTCTCATATAGCAGGGTTTGGAAGCCAACATTAGCTTCCGACGACGATTCCGGCGGCTCCATTTTGTTCGGGGAAGTTTTCTGTGGCGAATTCGACTTATTTTTGCACACATCCCCATCGTTATTTGTAAACTCAAGGTAAATCCCTACCTCTATCAATTTATAAAGTAATAGAGTATGTATGGTAGGAATTTGAGTAGTATTTTTAAACTTTTGTTTGAGATTTGAGTTGTATGTTTGCGTAGGCATTACGATTCAAGTGTTAAGTAGCTATATAGTTTATTTGACAAGAATTAACAGAGAATTTGTTTCGCTGATCCTTTTCTATGGAGGCGAACTAAGTATCGATGAGCAGTTCAGTCCAAGTTACATGGGAGGTCGAAATCGTCGCTTAAAGTTACACGATCTTACCGGAATTGAAGCAACGAATTATGAGAATCTTGCACATTGATCCGTAGCCATACGCCACTCTAACAGGTCGTTATGCAGTGAGTGGCAGATTTATAGCGTCTGTAATATCTGACGATGACTTTTGCGAAGTTACACTTGACGAAGCTTCCCGTCAGATGTTGGTGTTGTATGTCGATGTGGAAGATGTTAATATTACATCCACATTAGCTTATCCGGTAGTAAAGTCAGTAGATATACCGCTAACGCATACACAAGATTTCATCGCACAAGCACCTCCGGGGATACAACGCAGCTTTGATGAGTTGATTCCCATGTAGTATATGGTCAACATTTATCTGATTATACTTGTAATAATTAATATGATAATTTGTTGCTCAACTTATAAGTTATGTGCGACGATGTTTGTTCATTGTTGGATGAACCGTATGTGCCCTGAGTGCGAAATAAGATGAGTATCAAACTATGAGTAGTCTCAAGTAGTGAGTCCGGCATGATATTAGTGATGAATTATTGTTAGAAGCTCTTGAGAATATGATACCATAATCTGAAAAATCACTCATTTCAATATTAATGAAAGAGAGTCATATGTTGTCCACAAACGAGTATGTCCGGATGTGTCAAACTACGAGAAAGTGGGATAATGATGTTTACTTTGACGACCCATCCGACAAAACTGCCATAACAGATGAAATTGAAATTCCAAATGACCTTGTTGAAGGTATGTGTTTCGCAAGTAAACGAATCAATTCTTTGTTGGGTGGTGCATAGTAAATAATGTTCAATTCCAAGCTTACCTCTAACCGTAAGAACTACACGGTTGTATGTGTACAAAGACGATAGTCCTACAAGGCCCGTAAGTGGCGAGATGAAGGCAGATGAGGGGTGCTTGGAGAATATCAAGAGTTGGTGAAAATCATATATGTCAATACAAGAAGTCATCCGCATGTAGTTCAAAATTCATAGCATTTCATCATACGGATCGAGAACCGATTGATCCAAACCCAGAGAGATTATAGGTAGAATGGAGTCAAAATTCAATTTAAAGTGAGGCGAGCAAGGATTATTCTAAGGAAGAGTCATAGACTCTCGCCTTTATATGGAAGCCGGTACTACTTGTACGATACATTTTCTTTTACTTATAGAGACATAGGATAATGCTTATCTTTCTTCCGTGTTGCTACTTAGATTTTACAATATTAACACTATTATATTTTGCTTCTTTTTTCGACAAATGATGGCGAGGAGCACGCCCTGACATTGCGGACGAATCTTAGGCCACCACCATTGGAGCCTACACTTGCTGAGGTTCATCCTAGCATTGCCTCCTTGCATGGGCAGCATCGAGCCGCTCACCCTGATACTGTAAGTGATTTTTATTTTTTATTCCTATCAGATACATGCTCAGCAGGCTTTGACATATGGTTAACACGAGTCCCTCTTATCAGCTGGAAGAGGGTTGAGTGGCATTTACCGAGATAGTGTTGCAGCCTACTTATTCCCGAGTAGATCTATTTGACCCTAGTTTCAAAAGGGTCGATGGTCGGGGTAAAGCGGATGTCAACTGGGTTGATTACCACCAGTCACACATTACTGCTTGGGAGAGGCGGAGGGATTGCCTCGTCGAGGGCCTGGGATGAGGATGTGGACAGAAGACGCCTATCACCAAGATATGTGCCGGTTCGATCGTCAGATACCGGGCCACCCGACAGATCCCGACCACTTACTACGAGAGCATCGTGGAGCGTATTTATGTAAGTCCCGATATAAGTATTCATCAATTTAATATTTATGTAAGTGCTTAATTTTACATACTTTTTTGTGTGAGCATATCGCGGCGACTGACATCTTTCACCATACTTGACGTGGATGATCACCCCTTACAGTGTATTGATGCACGATGATATGCAGAGACTGGGATGACCGTACATATTGGTGACACATATTACGGATCGGTGCTGAGGTGTCGCACACCATGACTGGAGCGCCAGACCATCTACTTCCACTGATCCAGGTCCTTCTACGTATGCTGATCCAGGTCCTTCTACATATTAGCCTACATATGAGTCGCAACCACCTATTTTCCAGTCACATGATGATATGACGCTTGCCAGATCTTGCGGTAGAGCCACTATCTGCGTGATCGCCCATCCCGTACCGCGACACACGGAGTGGTGCGATTCCACGCAGACGTTGGAGGCGTTAGATGTTTAGGACAATATACTTTTGTGTCTGCACTACGTTTTATTTATCTGTTTCATTACAAACTTGAGAGTCATGTACACATTAAATTTGGTTATGTCATAATGAACTTCTTATTATTTGTCATTTAAATGAATTTGTTAACTTCATATGATTGATTAAACTATTATCAACTTGATGCGGTCACGAACCATTTCAAGTTTAAACTGCACTTTTTTTCTTTTTTTTTAAAGTAGGTTTATTACTCTCTACTTTTTAGAAGAACAAAAATTAAAGGATTAAAATTTGTTTGATTAGTACGGAAGTCTATGTATACGTGAAAATCCTGATTCTCTTCATAGCCCTAAACCATGACGTTGTTATTTATCTCACATAAATCACACTTTAAAAAAATTAACCTGAAGCCAGTCGCTCAATTAGTGGGCGACTGGCTTCAGACTTAATGTGGCATTGCCACGCCACATCGGAGTCGACGTAATGTGACCAGTCGCCTACTAATTGGACGACTATACCTATTTTTAAATTTTTTTTAATAATATTTAATTATCCAATTAAACTTCTAATCATATTTAGTTTTAAAAAAATTGCCTATGGGTAATTCCCCGCCCCCTCCAAAGGAAAACAAATCAAGGACCATCTCTCTCAGATTTCAAGCAATCGTGCGGGTCCCATGGACGAGAAAATTCAGCCGGCACAGCCAAAAACCTCTCTCTCACCAGTAGCTTGTTGGTTCCCTGGCCTTGCTTAGAAATACCTTACCGCTCTGCTCTCCCTCTCCATCTCCATTTCCATCTCCATCTCCATAGCTCCGCCTTTGAAGAAAATTACTATCTTCCGATACACCCAGCAGGCTGTCCTGTCCTCCTCCTTCAGTAAAGCTAAAAAAAATGGTGTTGCTCTTGGATAATTTTATGTCCAAATGCTCTGATACGCTCGCCGGTCTCGTCATGGAAGAGGCGACGATCTTGATCGGTGTGAAGGGTGAGCTACAAACGCTGCTCGAGAAGATGAGAAGAATCCAAACCCTTCTGAAAGATGCCGAGAAGAGGAAGTTTGATGACTCATCCATCGACCGCTGGCTCTCTGAACTTAAAGATGTCATGTACGATGCCGACGACATCGTCGACCTCTGCCGGATTAAGGGCCCTCAGTTGCTCACCGATAAAAATCCCAATTCTAAAACGTCTCCGGCATGCCGCGATTCCTCATCTGTCTTCTCCAGCATCACTAGCGTTCCTCTGCGTCATGAGATTGGAACCAGAATTAAAAACCTTAACGATAGACTCGAAGAGATATATGAAAGAAGAAAAGAATTTGAAATGCGGGAATTCATAAAAACAGAAACCCCCCAAATCACTCAAGTTGATCATCGTCAAACTTCTCCCATGGTTGATCCTTTGGTCGTGGGAAGAGAGGTTGAGGTTGCCGCAAACGAGTTGGTCAATCTTCTGGTTGCGGAGAAGGTTGAAGAAAAATGCCGGCTTTTTGTGGTAACCGGCATGGGAGGGATAGGGAAGACAACTTTGGCTCAAAAAATTTTTAACCACCATAAAATACAGACCTATTTCAAATTAAAGGTGTGGGATTGCGTTTCCCAGTTCTACTCGGAAATCGAGTTGTTGCAGCGAATAATAAGAGGGGCTAAGGGGAGCTATGGGAATGCTAATACTAAATCAGAGCTGCAACCCCTTCTCAGTGAATCTGTTGCTAAAGGCAAAAGTCTTTTTCTTGTTTTAGACGATGTGTGGAGGGCGGATGTGTGGGTTGATTTGCTTAGAGTCCCATTGCACAGCTCTAAGGTGAGCGTCAGAGTCTTAGTTACAACTAGATATGAAAATTTCGCACAAGATATGAATGCTGCTCGCACTCATCCTGTGATGAAGCTTTCTGTGGAGAGCGGCTGGGATATGCTCCGCAAGCGGCTTTTTTCAGACGAAGAAGACGAGCTAGCGAATGACCTTAAGGAGCTAGGATATGAGATGGTGAAAAAGTGTAGACGCCTTCCTCTTGCAATCAAAGCTATTGCTGGTGTTCTCTCCAGAAAAGACCGCACCAGGAAAGCGTGGAACGATGTTCTCATGGATGACGCTTGGTCCATCAGCAAGCTTTCCGATGAGCATAGAGGTGCCCTGTACCTAAGTTACGAAGATCTTCCCTCACATCTCAAGCAGTGTTTTCTGTACTTCTCTTTATACCCCGAAGATACCACTTTATCTCGCCGGTATTTTACTAGTGTTTGGGTAGCTGAAGGGTTCGTGACAGAGAGCCAGAATTCATTAATGGAAAATCTAGCAGAAGAATACTTCAATGAGTTAGTCAACAGCAATCTTTTGCTGGCACAACATTTTAAATTTCAGGATGCAAGGTCCATTTGCAAGATGCATGATCTTTTCAGATCCCTAGCTATCTTTTTGTCCGGAGGAGAAACTTCCTGTGGAGATGCGAATGCGAAGAAGAATTCTACCACCTCCATGAAGCTTCGCCGCCTATCGGTTGAAAATAAAAAAGGGGCGGCGGCGGCGGAGATGTTTGATTTGGTTGCAGAGCCGGAAGCCTTGAGAACCTTGATTGCTTCAGGTTCTGATCTACTGCTGGACGACGAAAGATTGAAGCGGCTTTTGCGTCTGCGTGTCTTGGAAATCGCCGACACGCGCATAGAAGAAATCCCCGACTCCATAAAAAATCTAGTGCATCTGAGGTATCTTGATTTGAGCTTCACGAACATAACGGCAATACCGAAATCCATTGATCACCTGCCGTACCTACAGTTCTTGAACGTCTGTAATTGCAAGAAATTGACACAACTTACAGACGAAGTCACTCGGTTGCACAATCTAAGGCACCTTGATCTCTGGAACACGCCTCTCAGTTTTATACCAAAAGGAATAGGAAACCTGCAGCAGCTTAATCATCTGAATGGCTTTGTGGTCGTCAATAATGATTCTGGCAGCAAATTGGAAGATCTGAATTCTCTGAAACAAATAAGAATTCTCAGCATCCGTAACTTAGAGAGAGCTCAAAGTGGAGCGAATGTTCTCACAGAACTACCTCATCTTTCTGATTTGGAGTTGCAATTGTCCAAGTACGACTCAGAACCAAACATGGAAGAGAAGCTGATGGTAGAGAAGCTGTTCGACGAGCTGACGCCTCCACGAAGCCTGGAAAAACTCAAGATTGTTCGCTTCTTTGGCGGTCGTTTCCCCAACTGGATGACCCTGTCATCTTTTGAAACACGTGTTCCTTATTTGACCAGACTGGAATTGGCAGTCATAACATCCTGCACTCAGCTCCCGCCATTAGGCCAGTTGCCTGATCTCAAAGAGGTTACCATAAAATCTGCAAGACGAGTGAAGAAAATCGGGCCAGAATTTCTTGGCGGTGGCGTCGGCCCAACGACAAGGATTGCTTTCCCCAAGCTCGAACGGCTTAGAATCGACGACATGCCTGCGTTGGAAGAGTGGTCTTTCGGCGCACAAGTCGAGCAAAATGCATCCCCCAGGCTCAAGCTGCTGCCATGTTTACAGAAACTAGACATCATTGGTTGCCCGCTGCTGGAACAGCTACCAGAAGGTCTAAAGCACTCCGCCATGAAATCTCTCAGTATAGAATTAGCTGAGAGTCTGAAATCACTGGACGATCTCCCCCCCGGAACCGAGGAACTCGAAGTAGAGTACAATCACAATCTCGAAAAGATCTGTCGCCTTCCTGCGTTGAAGTATCTGGCGGTCAAATTCTGCGAATCCTTATCTTGCGTGGAAACGCCTGACGCTTTACAGTGTTTGGTGCTCCATTTTCATAAAAGAAAGAGCCTTCCACAGTGGCTACTGAGGCTTCTGCAACAACGAGGTCTGCAAAGTGGCGCTGATGACGAGTTCATGCTTGATTTGTTTTGTCCTCTGCGGGCTATTCAAGAATGCTTAGAAGGAGAGTCTCATTGGGACATAATCAAACTCATCCCGGAGGTGACTGCCTATGCATTAGGGGGAGGTTATCTTCGCTACATTAAAGACCCCTATGTTTACGATACTAACCTGTGATCAATTTCAGATGCTGGAGCTTCGTTAAGTATGATCAGTGTGTTGCTGTTTGTGCCCTTTGGTTTTTCCTGCAGGAGTTTGTTCCATAGTTGTGATGTGTTCTCGTGTGGTTGTCTTCTTCCCGATTATGTTTAGTGTTTGCTTTCTGCTGTTGGTTTAATGTTCGTATTTTGTAAGATGTTGTTATCTGTAAGTTCTGTAAATAAAATGTGTTTGTAATGCATGTTTTTCATTCTAGTCTTCTTCCAACATCTAATTTTTAAGAACTGAAAAAAAAAAAATCTAATTTTTAAGAACAGAAAAAAAAATCTAATTTTTATTTCACAAACAGAGGTTCTATTCGGGACAGCCTTCTCACCAGTTTACTTTTTCGACGAGTGCCTTATATCAGTTTGACTATTACATTCTTATTGATTTTTAACTAAAATTTAGTGATTAAAAATTATTTTTAAGAATCAGATTCTTTAAAATATGATAATTATAAAAATTTATTGCCTAATTTTATCAAATATAAAAAATAATTTTGATGTTCTCAATAGTTTTTAAAAAAATATTTTCTCACGATAATTTTACGATCACTTTTATCAGAAATTGAAGCCACCCCAAAGAGATCTTGAGCAAAGTAACAACTGAATTTAGCACCATACTTCATGTCTATTAAAACTAACTATAAGAAAAAAAAAAGCATAATTCTTATTAAAACCCAGTAATAAAAGAAGAGATATAGTAAATTTATATATATATTGCTTTAGAGAAAAGCAAATCAAACAATAGAATTTAGTAACTGACTGAACTCAGCATCACTTATGGCTTGTTTGGGACGTTGTCTCTGGGAGCGGTTTATGCCATGCCATGGGGAGTTTGTTTGTCTCGTCGAAATTGACTGCTGCAGCTCAATTTGGGACTCCTCCCTCTCTGCCCACATTAAATTTTATTCATAAATTATCCCTTGGCATTTTAACATCCTGTGAGCCCTCAAAACTCTCAAGGAAATGAGGGTAAAACCTGATTCTCTCCCAGGCCGATCTCGCCTCAGGGACTCGTTTTTCTCCTGCTCTTTTGCGTGGGAGTCTTCATCTTCTTTGAACATCGTGAAGGTAACCCTTGTCTTTCCTAAAGTCCACCTGACATCTTCTTCATCCTTTTTCTTCTTGTTCCTTCTTCGATCAATCTGCCCCTCATCTTCCCCTCACCCGAAACTCCAGTCGTCTGCCACTCTCCATCCATTTTCTTCTTATATCTTCTTCGATCAGTCTACTTTAAGTGGTATAAATGTTGAATACATTGACTGCTTTCTTTGTTCTCTTTGACATGAAATTCTGGTTTTATTATGGTTGTTTAGATTTTTTTTTTCTCGAGAGTTGCATCAAGTTTTGCCAATTCAATGATCTTTGATGAGATCTCTTAATCCACAATAGGTTTTGTGGTTTGATTCTTTGTGCATCTCTGTAGAGAGAGAGAGAGAGAGAGAGAGAGAGAGAGTATATGTAATTCTTATATGGTTTTGATATTATGTTAATATTAGCATCAGGCATGTATGTGCAGCTGTGTTTGCCTATTTTAGTTTAGGGAATTATTCTATTTCTCATTGCTTTTTTATTAATATATATGGTTTCATAATATTTTCCTTTCCATAGATTTTTTTTTTTTTGGAGAGTATGGGGGTGGTATTAGTCCTTGAATGATGGTTGGAATGAATTGAGTTCAACATATAATCAATCATTGTTAAAAGATTGAATATCACTGACCATAGTATAAGTAAAGAAATATAGACATACAAATTGCTGAGCAGATACATGCATATCTAGGATTAGATTTGAATGTTGGCTACTCTAATGGAAACCTTATTCCTCAGAGAGAGAGAGAGAGAGAGAGAGAGAGAGAGAGAGAGAGAGAGAGAGAGAGAGAGAGAGAGAGAGAGAGAGAGAGAGAGAGAGAGAGAGCAAATTCCATTTTTTTCATATTTAAACCATTTCCAAAGGTTGCCTTTCTTTCGAATTGTTGTATGTTGAATCTACTCTTCCGTGCTTATTTTGCGTGTTCACTCTTGTCACTCTTATAAATAATTGCCTGCAAATTCCTGAAAAAAAACTTCCAGTTTGCCACTTTTGTCATTTTCATAGAAAGTACATGGCTTTCATAGAATGTACTAGTCATCTTCACTAAACTATTGTAGCCTACTCCTTATCTCTTCTGCTTTCCGTTTCTTCACTGAACTATAAGAGTTTAAAGTTGCGTGTCCTTTTGATGCACAAAAGTTTTACCATAAATGTATTGTACATGACTAAATGATCTGCAGCAAAGGGTATTCTTTTAGCCACGTAATTATTCATTTTCATAAAAGGATGATGACAATCATTCGACCATGTATCTTACCTGAGTTATGTTATAGTTCTCTTCAAGAATAGTTTATTTTCTTGCGAGCTGATAGTGTGAAGTTAGAAGTGGTTGTCCCTTTGTTTCAGATGATGTGCTACATGTGACAGTGATGCTGACGTTGGTCAAAATTTACTTAAAGTAAAGCGTATTTATGGTTATTGTTTTTTTTTGAAAGCTTGAAATGGCATTTTTTTCTTAACATTTTAACATTTTAGGTTTCAATTATCATGGTGATACTTCAATTCTAATGATGTTGTATGGATGGATGCATGTGAAATTTGAAAAAGAATATTCATCAAAGTTGTTTCAGAAGATTTTTTTTTATATATTGTTAGGTGAAACTATTAAACTATTTTTGTTAAAAGATTTAATGCATACAAATTAACTCCTCTTTATAGCTCAGGCCTTTATCTATTAACACTGTCAATTTAAACCCGTTGCGACTTTCTATTAACAGTGTTTACTTTAATCCATATTAAGGGATCTTATCATTTAATTCTCTATCTATTACTATCGCAACTCTGTTGTAGAATTTTTTAATATATAATAGTTGTGATCTTGTCAAACATCTTTAAAAAATTAATGTTTTAAAAAGTTCTATGTACACATTTATCTTTCATTAAACAGAGGTTTGACTTTGGAATGCTTTTAGGTTGCTTTGTTCTTCAAGAATCTGGTATATCATAATTCTCTTTAATTGGGAAGGAAATGGCTGTGACGACATTGATGTTATTCTTTCTATCTTATAGCTGGTAGCATTTTATGTGATTATAATCCTTCCTTTTGAAGTTTGGATGCTCACATATATTGTTGCTCCTTGGGATAGATTTTGATTGAGCCTGAGTCGTCCTTATTTTCCTTTACTGTATCTTTCTACGCTTTCTTATGTCTTTTCTGAGCTTCTTGCAAGTATTTGTATAGGGTGGAGCCTTGCAGTAGTTATGCACTTTTCTCATAAGGGGATTGCTATCTTGTTGCTGATTATCACTTTAGTTTTTTTTTTGTATTCTATTCTTAGATTAGTTAGGGGAATTTCTTTATTAGGTTTATTGTGACTTTTAAGAGCATTAGCTTTGAGATTTTTTTCCCTACAAGGATTGTGTATCTTCTATTTTTGTTAGTAAAATTTCTATTTTTTTTGGAAATAAATATTTTGCTATTTATTTTTTAGTTTAAAAATATTTTGCAATTTCATCGTCCTCATATTGATATTTTTATTGCTTATACAATTTCTTTATCAGGAAATATGAGTTTAAGGAGATCTACTAAGTCCAGAGTTGTATTTTGCAATTGCAATGTTATGTATTCACAGAAAAGAAAATTATGAGAGAAGATTTTTTCGGATGTCCAAGAAATAATATGATGATGAACTATTTCAAGTGGGTTGATTCAATTCCGGTGACACATCAAACAAGGATCATGCTAAGAGGGGTAACAATGGAAAAAATATTAAAAAATTTGATCAAAGGATAATAGGCTTAATATTTTGATCGCACTATTTGTTGTATTTATAAATTTAATATTAGTCTTATTTATTAAGTGATGTGTAATCTGGCAATGCAATTTAGTTGACTTATGACTATATATAAGTATTAGTTATCCTATTTTTTTATTTTTTTAAATTATTAAGCTCATATGCTTATAAGGATATTTTAGTAATTTTTGCATAAATAGCTACAACACAGTAGTTTCTGAACTTAGTTTTTCTAATATAATCACAGCTTCAACAACAACTTCACTTCTTCCGAATAACTTCAAACTTCATGTTGAAAACTATCCCAAACGGACCCTTACTGTTGCCCCATACTAAACAACCACCACAAGGCCATGGCTAATGTTGGCGATAGTATTACAGAGTATGTTTGATTACTGACTGTAAATCCCAATGATACATAATTAGGAAAGCTCTTCTTCATGGATTGCTTATAATGTGTGTATAAAATATTATGATTTTTCCATACATTTTATTAAAATTTTATTAAGATATCGTGATATAATTATTGTTTTTTTTTTTCATTAATAGAGTGGTTTATATTCTCTCCTCAAGACCTGATGGATTCACTTTTGAATTCTTTCTTTCATTAAAATATTATTTAGTGATGAAGCCTACATTGCCATTAGAAGCTTCCAATCTCTCTCATTGCCATAGTTATAAGTCTATTTCTTTATGTAATACTTTATATAATATTACAATTTTAAGTAACATATCATGGTATAAATTTTTCATTAATAAACTAATTATACATAAAAATTTATTGATTTTATTCTTGTATATATATATATATATATATATATATATATATATATATATATATATATATATATATATATATATATATATAATAATAATAAATGATTATAATATTGAATTGTTATAGTTTATACTATCTATGCAAAAAAAAAAAACACAAATGGAAGGTGGATGGTGAGATCATTATTAAAAAAGTTGAGATTTTCAAACAAGTTATATTAATTAAGGTTTTGTAGTTGGAGTAAATGATGGGTATTCTTGCCAATAAGATAGATAATCAATCATTATATACTATCACAAGAATGAATACTAAAGATAAAGTTGTTCTTTAATTAAATGAATAATAGAAATAAAGCATGATCAAATTTCTCCTTTTTGTTGGTCTACTAATGAAAACTTGAACAACAATATTGCAATAGTGGAGAAGAAAAGATTCAAAGATAGTGTTTCTCAAGTAGAGGAAATTGTGTTTGTAGGGAAGAATATGAGTGTGGTGTTTATTTTCGGATGTGGGGGGACACCACGCAGTTCGTATGGGGTACTTATTAATGTGAATGAGTACTATATTGAAGTATGATATACTATCTCGAAAGATAGAGACATCACCCTTCAATAGAACTAATCACCTAATAAGAACTCCTAAGGCATGATGGGTCTTCAATATGCCAAAGATCTTTCCCCTACTTTACATGGATGAATAAAGCAGGATTTATGTTAAACCAAGTTCTAAAGTTCCCTATGAAGACAAGGCTCCATAGTTAATTACATCTTAAGGAATAAAATTCCCTAAGAATACTCTCGATTAAAGTAGACAATTATCATCTCCAAAGATTTCAAGATTAGATTATCAAAGGATTAGTTATGTTTGGAAAATCAATCGAGATAGATCAAATGGAGAGACTTATTTTGGAAGCCAAGGAGATGAGTTGGGAATACTCATGATATTAGAAAGCCTAGTAAGCATTCTAACCTATCCTATGATTGAGCTTTATATCTTTGAAAGTGAAGAGATTTATTTGTTAGAGTTGAATTTTATTAAATTGCCGAGCTTATAATCCACCAACACAAGGTTGTGGAAATGCAAGAGGTGAGGATTTATGCTTATAGCCCAAAGAAAATAGCAACCTAGGATCCTAAATCTCGGGAGCTTTTAGCATAA
Organism: Cymbidium sinense; assembly: GCA_021442155.1. Taxonomy (NCBI): domain Eukaryota; kingdom Viridiplantae; phylum Streptophyta; class Magnoliopsida; order Asparagales; family Orchidaceae; genus Cymbidium; species Cymbidium sinense. The sequence continues at coordinate 26,291,380 of CM038227.1, read as the reverse complement.
GCTAAAGCACGATCTAAATGTAAACGAAGGTGGCCATGAGGTTTACCTCCACAAGAAAGGATAAATCTGATTGCTTGACTTACAACTGCATTGAGTGGATGCCAACTAACTCCTCCTACGATTCAAATCCATGTGGTCCGGTCATATAAAATTACAAGATTGTTGGGTTGTTATTTATTTAGAAAAGAGACTAAAGTCCCATATGAGACTAATGACTTAATCTAATGCAAAAATCTTTTCAAATTTTTTAAAATTTTTGATACTTCATTTTGGATGATGGCTTTAAGATTTTTATGCCTACATGCATGATGAAATAAAGTTGTTGGTCAAATCAAAGAGAAAGAGGGTGAAGCTTCACAAGAGGGGTTGCTCACGTCAAGCAATCCTTATAATGCAAAGTGACGAGGCCTCATTTTATAAGAGTGATTCAAGATGATATGCATGATATGAAATATACAACCATACAACTAAGAGATTGTTAAATCTTTTTAAGTATCTTATTTAAAAGTTATATGTCAAGTGAGTCAAACCAACAAGTTGAATTTGGTGGACTTCGGAAGTGACAGTGTGCAAATCGGGGCTCAAAATGCTCCGGACTTCATTGAAAATGGTCGAAAAGATCTCTGATCAATGAACAGACTTCTTCATTGCATTTAGAATATCAAAATTGATCGGAATATAAATATTACACAATATAACGAGCACCCGATCAAGCGATCGAGCTATCAATGTGACGATACGCATATCAGAGTCGGGAAGCTGCAACGATGTCCAAACAACCTCAGTTCATGAAATTGATCATTCCATTTGCTTTGAAATGCTAAAAACTACCAAATGAGACTATCCACGCTTAGTTCGGGTGAATCTGTGCAAATGTTGAAGGATCGGAAGTGACAGCGTGCAAATCAAGGCTGAAATACACGGGACATCGCCAAAATCAATCCAAATGACCTCCGATCTACAAACGGACTTCTCCATTACATTTAGAACATCGAAATTGGACAGAATATAAATATTGCATAACTTGATGATCAATCGATCAAGCGATCGAGTCGTCAATGCACCTGCATGTATATCGAGGTTAAGAGGTGCCGACATAAACCAAACAATCTTCGTTCATAAAATTTATTGCGCCGTTAGTTTTAAAACATCGAGTTCTATCAAGCAAGACTATTTGTAGTCACCTATGAGTTCAGGTGGATGCCGCTTATCTAAAGTGATGACGTGCATTTCAAGCTGAAATTGACTCAATTTGATGTCGACTTGAACCAAACGGCCTTCGATTGAAAAACGGACCGTATTGTTGCATTCGGAACATCGGAATAGCCTTGAATCAACATATATATTAACCTTATATCAATGTCAGTGTAAAGTTTATATTAAAGAGGATTAAATAAAAAAAATTATAAAATGGGATAATAACATAAAACTGGCTCATCTGACCCCCCTAAATCCCTAAACCATTCTAACCCACGCTCGACCAGCCCTAATCCATGTGTGACCTGAGCCTCAATTTCTCTTCTCTCTCTCTCTCTCTCTCTCTCTCTCGCAAGAAGTCCTCCTCCTTCACGCACTATCTGTTATCCTCTCTCATAAGTGAGAGCGCAGAGAGCTAAACAGTTCCTCTCTTCCACTGTTCGAGTCCTTCACTGCCCAATGCATACAGAACATTCTATTCTAATTTTCCTCTCCAACTGATCAAAGAGAAAGGAACTCCTCCCTCTCTCATTTTTCTCTCTTCTCCAACCACAAGCAAGGTAGTTCTTTCTTCCCCTCCTCTTCTTCTCTTCTTCATCTTCTCTTTTTCTTCTTCTTCTCAAAACTAAGACATTTAAAATTTTCTTCTAAAATTCATCTTCCTCTTCCTCTTCTCTTCTTTTCTCAATTTCTCCTCTTTACCTCACCCTCATAATCTCTTCCCTTTTCCCCATTTCAGAAATACCATTTCATTTTCCTTAATGAGAAAAAACAGTCATTAGGTTCTTTTCATTTGCATCTCTCTTTCCTTCCTTTCTTCACAAATTCTCCTTCCAATCCCCTTTGCCACAACCAAGAGACATCATTAAGTGTTCTACTTTCAATTTTTCGCCCCTTTATTCATTCAATTTTTCTCATGGAAGAACATCGTCATTAGGTTCTTCTCCATCTCTCTCTATCCTCTCGACTTTTCCCTTTCTTGAGAGAGAACATCATGGGGTTTCTCTCTTGGTTTTCAGTATCTCCAACTCCATCTCTTTGCTAATCATTGTAACACGCAGAGGAAATAAGCCATAACATGTGTGAATATGAATGTATATATGCTTGTGCTTCTTTGCAGGTTTGAAGGCCTCATCATGCTCATTAGGGTGTGATGAGATGAAAAATTGGTTATAGTGTCGCAAGACACTTCTAGTTACGCTCATTAGGGGTGCGTAAACCATTGTTAGATGTCACTTCCCTGGCCAAAATTTTGTCAAATTTCTAGACTTAGAAAAGGAATATATATATATATATATATATATATATATATATATATATATATATATATATATATATATATATATATATATATATATATTATATTGCATTTGTCTTCTTTGTTTAAATGTCTCTTCATGCTGAGCTGACGAGATAATCGGTGTCAGAACACCACTCATACCTCATTAGGCGTCTCAGTAAGCCAAAATACTCTGTGACATGGGGATGATGAGGCTACCAAAATTTCATCATTTCTTTTTTTGGGACTTAAATTTGAAACTAATTGAATATCCAATTAATTATGAAACTTAAAATCTAAAATAAAATGAATAAATGAAATTTTAAGCTTAATGAATTAAAACATCAACTTGTGAGATAGATAGTTAACAAAGTTAAGCATTGAGATTAAAATAAGTTGAATGCTTACAAGTGAATATGGACAAAGTCATTTACTAGATTTTTGGATCATTTTTTATAATTCATTTAGAAAGGATTAAAAGAATTTTAATTGGCTATGTTATTGAAGTAGGGGCTTAGATATATGGGTGCTTGGTCAAGAAAATCATGAACTTCAAATAAACTTGATTGCACATGTTTTGAAGTGATTTATAGTTTTATTTACTCGAGTCAAACTTGTGCAAGCTTTTAAATATAATGATGCAACACTTTCATACATTATGAGATATGTTCACAACTAGTTGCATCATATATTTATGAAAGCATAAAATATGATGTGTATATTTCAAGGAAATATTCTTGCTTCAAACTAGATATTTTAAAATCCACATAGCATTTTAAAAGAATAAATATTCATGCATATGCTAAGCAATCAATTTCTCTTAATTTAGATATCTTGAAGTGTATGTGAGAGCTTGAAAGAAAAGAATGCTTACATATGTCTTTGAAATGATTATATGCCTTATCCAAGTGCTTCGAAGCTTGTGAGAGTTTTCAAACAAATGAATTGGAAAAAAATCAAAGAATACATAAGAGATTTTTAATGAAATTGAATGATTGCTAATAAACATAAGCGATAAATCCTTAAAAAATATTTGAAGCATATTTCACAAATACTCAAATTAGATGAAAGAGTATAGTTTTGATGAATTTGAGAATCATCAAGAAAAAATCTATTTAATATTCAAGACTAATCTTCATTAATCAATTAAATAAAATAAAAAAAATCTATAGATGATTTTACAACATCTTCTATGCCACGATTCACAATACTTGCATTAATAAGGCATAATTAAAGGCATTCTCAAATACACCCTCATGGGCTATATCAATGCTTAAATTCAAGTAGAGGATGCTACATTGTTGCTTTCGGTTTATGGTCTTAGGATAGGGTTTAATAAAAACCTAAAATCTATTATAAAATTTCAACTTAGTGAAATATCTAAGAAATTAATTTCATGTAGATCGATCCTCTGTTAAGAGCTAAATAGAGTTGAGGATCTAAAGTTCTCAAATATATTCGAGTCAATCAATTACTATCCATGATTCGTGTTGAATGTGATTTCAAAAGGAGGATACTTCCATTAAAATGTGATTCTAATTTCAAATCAGATTAACTCAAATTGAGGGTTAATCTAAAAAAAATGCTTTAATAAAATTCTATCATTAAAAGCTTAAAGCAAAACTCAATCTATATACTTTTCGCAACTGTTTATTGGAGGTGAAAAATTAAAAAAACTCTAGCTCACAAAGGAGCCAATGTCAAATCAAGTGATCTGCTATGTTCACTCTCAATCAATCTCTTGCCAGTAAGGATGTGGCGTATGTCCTCTGACTACGTGGCTTGGCCAACAGGCTCCACAGATGAAGCAGTTACAACCAAAGTCCTCTGATTGGGTGGTTTGGCCAGTAAGGCTCCATTATAATACGATCACAACCATAGCCTATATGCTCCCCAATGGCTTTGCCCTTTAAGTTGTGAATCATAGGGTATACTTGATAGGAAAAAAAACCCTCTATCAGCTAAGGTAGACTTAAGCATGTCTCTTTAGATAAACACTACCCTAGGTCTATAAGAATTTCATGGATGACATAACCTATATGTTGTTGATAAGGATCCTTCGGTAAGGTTGGGTTGACTACCTCCTCTGACTAAGTAGACTAGGGACCACGATGCCCCAGGATGATGGAACCATGGGATCTAGATCAGGCACGTCATCATTCTCCCAACCATCCTGTTTAAGCTGAAATGATGAATTTCATAATCTCAAATTTTAAACTCTATATCTTTATATATACGCATTAAGCAACTAGTCTTAATCGAAAGTTCTCTCTTGTGGGAGGGTAATTAACTATGGGCTATAGAACAGAACTAGATCTAAAGTCCTTAGTAAATGAGGATGAAATCTCTGGGTAGTGTCTTATCTACTATTTCATCTACCTTTTGAAAATATCACTGACATTTTAAACCATACTCTATTTCAATTGTGAGAGGTGAGTGAATTTTTTGGAGAGCCTTTTACTCCTGGGGACAGATTCTCTTTCCATCTTTGGCTAGTCATATATGCTATAGTAACAAAATATTTGAAAATTCAAAATAAAAATGGTGACTTAAATGTGTATTAAATTCAAATTACTAATGTATAAGACTCTATGTCAAATTAATTCTTCTGTAGAGTACATCTTTATTACACTATTATTTTATTCTGTAGTGCCTCTGTATTTTGAAAGTATGGGGTGAAATAATAATTACTAATTATTAATCCGCATCTTCACTTTTGCATAATGAATCTACAAAGCACTCCTTTCACTGTCCAATTAGGGCGTGCAAACATCACCTTGTCATCATCAACAGAGATGTTGGGTATAATTCAATTTGGTAGCTTGAATTTCCCAACTATTATTGCAACTCAAAACCCACCATGGTACACTCATCCAGAGGCCATCTTTGGAAGGCCTCGGTTTGAAGCTCCTTCTAGCCATGCAACCAGTTCAACACCAACACTGTCAAGGAGTTCTCCCAAGAGAACTTCAATTTTTTTAAAGGCTAGGTCAATTTGAAGCCCCATGATGAAAGAAGCATTAGTGGGCAAGCGTATCTTTAATGCCTTGTGGTACAACTTTCATCAATTTTGTACGAAAAACATGATCATGAAGCTTCCTCATCGAAGCAAATTAAAGGCGGAAAGAAGAAGAAATGTTGGTGAGGCTCAGATCCCTTGAATGACTAGTGAATAAGCAACTATGGCTAGAAGTGTATTCCTACCCACAATAACTTTGACAATCTAAAGTGGGTAAAGGAATAGCTCTACTTTGGTAAAAAGCGGTCTTCGGAACCAACAACGTCAAGCTCCACCACCATTGAGGAGACAACAAATTATCGATACAAAGTTCTCAAAGTAGGGGAGGCTTAATGAAAAGAAGATTTTAGAGGCTGTGATAATTGAAAATCGAAGCTCCACCAAAAGTTGCCATCTCTTAAGTAACTAGTCATCGAGCAAGTATGCTTCACATGGTGAGCATCGAGCATGACACTTGGACCCGTCCAAGAATCACTGAAAGGTCCGAAGAAAGCATATATGGAGGCCAAGATGAAACTTTGAAGAATGGAAGAGGTGTGACATCGATACATATACTGAAATCACCACAAAAAACTCATCAAGTGGATACCCAAAAGAAGGGATGATGGTCAACACATTGAGAATCCTCAGATCCCATCATGGATTAGATTCACCCTCATAAGAAGGTTGACTCATGCGGTCCTTTAATAGAAGAAGTGTTTGTTCACATTGAACAGATCCACTGGAAACGTCGAAAAATTCATGTGAAGGTGATGAAGACACTATGGAAGTAGAAGTCATCTATATGGTGAGATATAGATGAACTTTCCACTCGGCACCATCGATCAACATGAATCGGGGAACTGAACCTGAATTCGACGTTTATGAAGAAGAGTCTTCACAAAAAGTAGAAGATGGATCTTCAATCTTCTGAAGAAGAAGAAGAAGAAGAAGATCAAAATGAGAAAGAGATCATGTTGAAGTCTTTATGGTTGAACTAGGAAATGATCGGTACAGCTTTTATAATCAACGTCATCATTTACCAACAGCTCTGCAAATGCAAGGAGAAGGAAATCAAGTTCTTCCCACGAGATGAGCAAGGAGCATAACAATAAGAAAGTAGAGAAGAAGAGCTATGCTTGATGATGTTGGCTAGCTAGAGAGCAAGAGAAATGCAACGTCAAATGGAAGTCAAAGATAAGAAAATTGCATTACCAAGATGAATGATATGATGGTACAAATGAATATGATGAGATGTTGTAGAAGAATATCACATCAAATCATCACATGTTCTGTATCAACATAATAATAGAACTTTTACCACCGATCACTTTAGTACCTCAAGCTCCTACAATACATGCTACACAAGGCGAAATTTAACCACTACCTCTTTAATCGATAATTCAAAATTTTTGGCTAGCACACGAATGATAAGCTCTATAAATAATAATCAATGAAAAGATAAAGGCAGTCATAGCCTCAGGCGTGAAAAAATTTGGTGAGTAATACCCAGCTAAATATGATCAAGTGTCATACCCAAAGGTTACTCAGTGCCAAAATTTAATACTTTCAGTGGGCTTGGTAATCCAAAGGAACATCTAGCCTAATTTAAAGCTACTTATGGTAACACAGGATGGAATGATGAGCTGCTTTTTCATCAGTTTGTTAATAGCTTGACCTTAGCTGCTTTCCAGTGGTATGCAAAATTGTTGAATGATTCGATTAAAACCTTTTGATTAGAGATAATTTCATGAAGAGGTTTTGTGCAAAGAAAATAATCATCTTGCTCTTGCGAAAAGGAAAAGATGAGTCAGTGACAAAATTTACTAAGTCATTGGCATAACCTAAGCATGAAATGTGAGCAGCAAATGGAAGAGAAACATGTGATCCAATTGCTAATGGGCAATATAGATGATAAAATGGCACAATTTCTATGTATCAATTACATTCGACTTGCTGATAGGGTGGCTAAAAATTTGAATAATCCTAAGTTTGAAATCTATGAGATAAAGCAAAGAGAAACAAACCTTCATATTCAAGAAGAAACAAAACTCATGCCGCTTCCTATAGCTCAAATGATGAAAAATAGGTGATATATAATGTGGATAAAGAAAAATAGCCGATGTACAATGATGATAAAGGAAAGAAATCTATCTATTCTAATCCATAGCCAAAATTGGTATTAGGAGGCAATGATAAATCTCAGACTTTTCCAAGTGGTGGAGAGCGTCCAAAACATGCAACAAGAGATGATGAACGAATGCGACCATCTCTTAAGAAAAAATGAACAAATATTATTCCTTTAGAAGGGACAGTGTGGCTAAATTATTTCGGCAAGTAATCAAAGCGGTTTTACTACTAGAAATTAAAAGGCACGAAGAAGGCGTCAAGTCGGTAATCCAAATTATTATCCTATCATCGGATGATATCATCTATTCAAAGATTGTTATGTCTTCAAAGATTGGTAGAAGAAAATATCGGTGAATTTACATTATCCAGTGTTCTAGTCAACCCAAAAGAGAGTCTACAAGGATGATTACATCCTCTTTATCATCCTCAAAAGAAAAGAAGGAGAAATCAATTGAAGAATGGGAAACAATAGTCTCCAAAACCATGAAAATGCGAAACAACTAAAGGCATCCCTAGTGTTAAGTGGTAATCACCACTTGAACCTATATTGGACTTAAAGAGATGCCTAAACCAAGTATTTGGGCTTCTCGCATTCGATAAAATACTTCATCACGCGCTATCTACTAAGCGCCTCATCAAAGAAGTCAACTAAGAAAAAGAAGATCAAGAAGAGAACTACAACTCAAAATCATTAACAATTTAGAGGTATCACCCGACAAGACAACCATTTACTTTTATGCCTAAACTTCATTTGAATCGGATGAAGAAGATAATGGTGAATCTTTTGTAGAGACATGTCGAATCATTTATGTTGTCGATGTTCTTCAACATCAGTTACTCCATGATAAAAGTCGGTGTTCAACCCATCAAAATTCTATCGAAAGCAAGAAGAGCACGAGTTAACATCGAATTTTGTTTAATGACTCAACAAAACAATAAGTTTAGATGAAGATCTATGTTTTCCGATGGAGAAGAAACTCGACATCATCACGTATGAAATGTATGAAGTTGAAAAATGAGTCTAGCCCTTTTGGCCAATCTTCGAATAAGGAAATTTGAAGAAACTACTCTTCAAAGAATTTGAGAAGATAATGATTCAAGTTGTTGAGAAGTAAAGTCTTACCACCTTCATCAAAGAAGGAAATGCAAATAAAGACAAAGGCAAACAAATTGAAGTCAATGAAGATATCATTCCCAAAATCTAGAATAAAGCCTAAATCAAGCAAAAGATAGATTATAATATTCTATCACATCTCGAAAGATCACACTGCGAGTGTGTATGAGGCTCTGTTAATATCAAAAGACCTCCGAAAAACTTTGATACAGGCTCTCAAAGATCCGGAGAGTTATGAAGCTTACTTTGTTAAAAAAATGCATGATTGAATCATTACAAACTCAAGATCTCCCAGTAATCATATTTTCTGAAGAAGATCTTATGTTGGGAATGGCAGATCAGAACCGTCCTCTATATGTTACAGTAAAGAGTAATGGCATCTCGATCAGCCAAATATTAATTGATCCGGGTTCTTCTATCAATCTTATGAGTCTAAAGGTATTAAGAGGATTATCACTTGATATCCAACATCTTGGGAGAGATAAGTTGATGGTTCATGGTTTTGAATGAAAAAGGAGAAAACCACAGGTTCTTTTATTCTCCTCAAGTTTAGGATTTATATATAAAAAAGTTTCATGTAATCGATGTCATACATCATTTAGAGCTCTCTTGGGCCATGGCTACATGAGTATGGCATGGTCCCATCTATGCATCAATGTATGAAGTACCTAAGATGGAGAAGAGTTCAATTCGGCAACCTACAACCATTCTCCATCCATGAAGCAAAGATTTATGAAGATGCAAAATATTTCATCCTCAAAGAGCCCAAGCCAAGAGCCTCTTGAAGTGGTAGCATCCACTTGAACTAAAAACAATTTCCAAGTGAAAAGCGAGAAGCAAAGAGGAAGAAAGAAGGCAATGACTCTCCTAAAGCACTTGATTCTAAATCAAGAAAATCAGTTCCTCATTTGGGAAGTGACACAAGAAGAAGAAGATATTATCAAACCTAAGGAACTTATAAAGAAAGAAAAAGTATGAAATAAGTGATTATTAGACTATGATTTTGAATACTTATGGAAATAGAGTTCAAATGGTGCATCAAGAAGGATAGCTCACTTGGCGAGTTAGATGACTCACTCAAAATTATACCCATCCCTCAAGTGCTTCAAAGAAATCACTCCAGGAGGTTAATATTGAAGAATTGATAACATTCTTTATGTGAGTTGAGTGAGTGGCGAAGCAGAACTCTATTTTACAAATCAGAAGAGTCTCCTCACAATTTTGATCACACTCAACATGAAAATTATGATGAGATAGTGCCAAGAATACCAATATACTATCACAAATTGAAGAATGATGCATAAGCTTGGAATTCATATTGGAACTACTAAATATAAAACTCAAATCTTTAGATGTGGAGCCAAAGAAGTCCTCAAGCATCATGAAGAAGTGATAAGTTTATCACTAAAGGTCTTGGGTTCATCCACAAATCTCATCAAAATAAAGCTTTTATAATATAATAGAAGGCGAGATAAAATTAATAGTGATGAAGAAGATGATCTCCATGAAATTCTTCTTAAAATGATGAAGAAGTAGAAGCCGCACGAAGAACTTCAAAGATGGTGGACAAATAGCTACTATGGATGAACTCAAAGAAATCAACCTAGGGCGAGGATGATCCCGTCAACTTTTTCGTGCCCTTCACGATGAGAAAGTTGAAGAGCTAAAAATGCTACTTTGTGAATTGAGATTGCTTTGCTGGACATATTCTAAAATGCAGCTTATCCCCGATATAGCAGTTCATACTATTAAACCAGATCAAGCTAAGCAAGCTCTAGGAATGAGATTGGAGATTGAAGAATGTCAGAAACTAATGATCGAAAAGGCTTCATCCGAGAAGTATGCATTGGATAGCCAACATTATCCCAGTTAGGAAGAAGAATGGCCAAATCCATGTCTGCATTGACTTAGACCTAAATAAGGTGCCCAAAAGATGACTTTCTTCCAATATCAGAACTACTAGTGGACAATACTTCCAACATATGTTCTCATTCATGGATGGATCATCGGGATATAATCAAATCAGATGGCGAAGATGAAATACATCATTTTAGAACACTATTGGCATCTATTGCTACCTTTCATGCTTTTGGAGAGCTACATACCAAAGAGCCATGATGCATATTTTGATGAGTTGATTCAGTGGAATGTTATGTTAATGATTTGGTGGTGAAGAGCTTAAATCATGAAAATCACTTGAAGACTTGAGAATTGTATTGGAAGAATCAAAATATGATCTCAAGATGAATCCTCTAAAATGTGCATTGTATCCTCCAAAATTCCTTGGGTATATTATGCGTCATATTGAAATTGATCCTTCTAAAATCAAGGCTATTATGGAGATGCCTCCACCAAAGAGTTTGCATCAGTTTTGTTCTTTACAAGGACATCTCACATTCATCCGTCAATTTATATCAAACTTATCAGGACACTATCAACCATTTGTAAGGTTGATGAAGAAGGATGCTCCATTCAAATGGGATAAGGAGTGCCAAGAAGCCTTCAATAGCATTAAAATCTACTGTTAAATCCACCAATCCTTGCGGCCTACTCGGGAAGCCCTCATTCTATACATGCATTAGAAGAGTCCTTGGAGCATTATTGGCAACACAATGAAGAAAGTAAAGAATGCTCTTTATTATATATCGAAGATTAATAGGGCATAAATGAGATACTCTCGATAGAAACTTATTTGGCATTGATCTTTGTAGTCAAAAGCTCCATCATTATATGTTATCTCACAAGATTACCCTCATCTCAAGGATCGATTATTTGAGTACTTGATGACAAGACCGTTGATGTCACTTGGCAAGATGCGATATTACTTTACAATTTGATATCACATATTCCACAGAAAGCAGTGAAGGGACAAGTCTTAGCAGATTTTCTTGTTGCACATCCCATCCCTGCGGACTCTTCTCTTAATGATGATTTACCTGATGAGCAAATTATGCTCATTCATGAAGAGAAAAATCACAAATTTAGGAAATGTATGTTGATGGAGCCTCATCGATCAAACAAGTCCAACCTAAATTTCCAAGGGCAGAAGGAATCAACATCTTCATAACACCGAAGGAGGGATAATGAGATGATCATATGGGTTGACGAGCAAGAACTAATAATGAAGCAGTATGAAGCATTAGTGGCAGTCTTGAAGAAGCTATTTTCATAGGCATTCAAAACTTGCATATTTTTGGTGATTCTCGATTATAAATCAAGTACTTGGCATCTAGAATCAACAAGCTTGAGTTAGCTTTCTATCAAGCGAGTTCTTGAGCTTATGAAGCAAATACCAAATATCACACTAACTTGAGTCTCTGATCAGAATAGTAAGTGATTGCTTAGCAAAATTAGCTAAGAAAATGGCAAGTATGAATGGTGATTATGTCATGATCGACATATTTACTTTGAGTTCTAGAGCCAATAAAGTATCAATCCCTTGGGGTTATCAAAATTTGGAATAGGATGCTTGAGGTTCCATACTCCCCAAAATCAAAAATATAAAATTATAGAAGAGTAAAGACATTATTTGAAGCGGTGTGAAGCCTTTATGTAGAAGAGTCACATGATTGGAGGCAACCCTTCATCATACTTTAAAGAAGATTACCAAATAATAAATCTGACTCAAATAGAAGAGAATGTTGCTATGCTTTCAACAACACTATATCGTAGATCCTTTGAACAAATGTACGATATTTAAATGCGAGATGAAGCTACAAAGTGATGGTTGAAGTTCATGAAGGACTTTGTGGTGCACATCGATCGGTCCCAAGATGGATAAAATCAAAAGGATGGGCTATTATTGGCCATCTGAAGACTATATCAATCATGCTAAAGTGTCATGAATGTCAAGTACATGGGAATATAATCCATCAACCTCCAAATCCACCACCCAATATAACATCTTGGCCATTGAATGTTGGGTATAGATGTAATCGGCCCAATTGATCCACCATCATCAGCTGGACACCGCTTCATCCTAGCAATGATTGATTATTTCTCTAAGTGGGTTGAAGCTTCCCCATTTAAATAAGTTATTACTGATCGAGTAATCAACTTCTTCATGCATAATATGGTTTATAGATTTGGAGTGCCACAATAATTTTTTGATAAGTAAACTTTTAAAGATTGCAAATGGTTTGGCGATAGGCCTTCAATAGACATTAGTCAAATTGCTCAAGAAGATCTCACTAAAAATAAAGAGAATGACATACCAAGCTAATAGGCTATGGGCATATCAAACCACCAAGATGCGACTAAAGCCACTCCTTATTCATTGGTATTTGGAACTAAACCAGTTCTTTCATTTGAAGTTGAGTTGCCTTCACTTTTAGTAGCCATCCAATAATCTAAGCGAAGATCAAAATGCTCATTTGAGAATGGAGGAACTCGCTTGATGAAGTTAGATTGCAAGCTCATCAAAATAAGTTTATCGCAAAGATGTCGCTTTGACCATAGTCCTCAACATTCCAAAAGGAATTAGTCTTGTCGAGAAGACCAATTATTCCAATCAAAATTTGGTGGCAAATTTGAGCCTAAGGAAGGCCCTTTTGTCATTGAAAGTGTACCAAGGAGGGCATACCAACTCATTGACCTAAAGGGTGAAAGACCAATTAATGATTTGATACTTGAAAAAGTATTATACATGATATACATTCTCGAAGTACAATAGAAATTCTCCTGTAAGATAGGGGCCATTTTTTAGTATATCTATTTAGGTCGACATCATGCTTCATGCCAAGATCTCTAAATAAATATACTCACTCCATATCAAAAAAAAATTATGTGAAAATTCCCCTGTTACATAGGGAGCATTTTTAGATTTACATATATAGAGAAAATTAATGTTACATGTTAAAACCCTCTTAAGAGTATACAATTCAAATATTGATGTATTTGTGTATTTTCATCTTGAAAGTTCTTCTAAATGTGCTTTAGAATTCCCCCTATAATACATGGGGCATTTTTAATTTATGTTAAGCTTATTTGAGTTGACATCGTGCTATAAGATGAAATCCTCGAATATATTCTTGATTGACATCGAGCTTTACAAAATCCTTGAAATATATCCATAATTATTATTGTTAAGTTGCGAGTTCTTGAAAAAAAGAATCTATTTCTATGAAAGATAACTAAATGTCAAAATTTATCTCCAGATTTGCCAAATTGAGATCAAGTCAGAAGAACTCCCAATTTCGGAAGCTTCAATCAATTAAGTTGGAAAAACATCAACTACATCCAAGTCTAGGACATGGATGGGTTCTAAAGGTCAAACACATAATATGGGAGTTCTCCTCACTCAAAGCCGAAAGGCGCGGTGAAAGAGCCTTTTGATGATGAAAACCACCAACCCATCACTTAGTTGAAGTAGTTCTAAAGGTCAAACTCAACAAGCCCAAATGTGGCGAGTTGCGATGCTCTCCACTCATAAGCCATAAGAAATAGTGAAAGAGCCCTTTCGTCGGTCAATGATGATAGTTGATCTCAAAAACCAAGCAGTGACAAGCAACCAGATCAAGAGATCTTTCTACTTGATCGATGGATCAAGACAATGAGAAATTCAAGTACCTCAAATCAATCTTTATATTATTGCGGGTGATATTTCAATTTATTCTCAAATGATGATCAAGCTCAAAGCATCAAAGCCAATCTCCTCATCAAGTTATCAAAGCAGAAAGCATGGATCGAGAAGCAATTCCATAGTTCATACAAAGTCGATGGGCGAACTAAAAAATTTTATATTTATGCATTAAAGCACACATTGCTAATAACTCAACATTGACCTATATATAGGAAGGCTGGGTCATATGTATGCACCCTTCACAGTTATCAAAGCGCACAAGATTCATGGCATACATACACTTCGACAAGTCAATATGGACAAATCAGTCAATCCATCAAGTCGTCAAGCTTAAAGCTGAGAATTTCAAATCCGACCAAGCATGGATAAACCAATTCCAGTGAGTCCTTCATCAAAAAATAAACCATAAACCAAGCTAGGGTTGGAGGAAACTCAAATCTTGAACATAAAAGAAAGAGATCTTCACAAAGCCATTGAAGTAGAGTAGATGGTGTAAGAACTCTTATCCCAATAAGTCAATTTTGATAAATCAATCCATCATTTAGCATGTCTAAATAAGGCATCATACTAATGACAAATCTATCAAAGCTATTGCAATCAAGTGAAATGATCCAAGTTCTATACCCAAAGGGTCAACCAATTTTCAACAAATGTGACTTCGCATGAATCACATTTGTTGGGGGCATTTGTTGACCTCCATATATGTGTCATAAATCGAGTCAAGCCTACAAGTTGAATTCAATGGATTTTGGAAGTGGCAATGTGCAAATTGGGGCTCAAAATACACTGAATGTCACCAAAAATGGTCAAAATGACTTTCGATGATGAAACGGACTTGCCATCATGTTAAACATCAAAATTGATCAAATATAAATATCTACAAGATCAAAGATCGAGCTATCAATGTGATGACACACATATCAGAGTTGGGATGCAATAACGATATTCGAATGACCTCCGTTCATGAAATTGATCACGCCGTTAGCTTCAAAATATATAAAACTATCAAATGAGACTGTCCACACTCAGTTCGGGTGAATCTATGCAAATGTCAAAGGATTGAAAATAACATCACATAAATCGAGGCTAAAATATACGGGACGTTGCCAAAATTAACCTAAATGTCCTCCATTCGATGACCAGACTTCACCATTGCGTTCAAAACATCGAAACTGGTTAGAATATAAATATTGTACAACTTGATGAGTTCAAGCGATCAGTCGTGTCGTGCGTATGCATGTCGAGGGGAGGTGATAATAAATGATCTCATTCATAAAATTGATTGTGTTGTTGTTAGTTTCAAAATCATCAGACTATTATCAATTGATGAGTCACGCATGGATTATAAGCAATCTAAAATGATGATGTGCATTTTGAGCTTAAATTAACTCAATTTGGCGTACAACTTTAGCCTTGATTGTGAAATAGATATGCATATTGGAAAATAACTTTGAATATATATATTAATATATCAATAGCATAAATTTGTATTAAAAAATTAAATAATAAAAATATCATAAAAGGACTAATAACCTTATGGTTTCGTACCCCATTCTAAACCACCTATAAACCATCTAAGCTTCCTAATGCTGAGATCAGTTTCTTCTCTCCCTCATCATTCCTCCTCCTTCATGTTCTCATCCTCTCTCACTTCAGTGAATGATCCCCTCTTTGATCATTCCTTTCATTTGATGGTGATCTTCCCTTCCTCTCCAGATCCTCTCATCTTTTCTCCAATCATCAAGGGACCACTTTCCTTCTTTTTTTTCTCCTTTTCAAACCAAAAGTCTCACTTCTCTCTTTTTTCTCTTCTCAACCCACAATTGGTTCTTCCTTCCCTTTTTCTATTTCTCTCTCATTTTCTTCTTCTCTCAAAATTGACATTTCTGGTTTTCTTCAAAGCTGAATTCATCCATCCTTTCTCTTCTTCACCTTTCAATTTCTCCTCTTTTCCTCTCATTAATCAAATTTTTCTCCCCTCATTTCCATCATCTTTTTCATTTTTTCCCTTCATCAAGAATTCATTATTATTCTCCCTCTTGCATCTCTCTCTTCCTTCTTTCTTCTAAACCAAAATTTTCTCCAATTCCCTTCATAGAGGAACAAGTCATTAGTAGTTCTTCTTCTGTTTCGTCATTGCCCCATTTCATTACCTTTCTAATTTATCTTCACCACAACCAGAGAGGAACATTATCATTAGGAGGGTTCTTCTCTTAGTTTTTGGTGTCTCTATTTCTATCTCCCTCTTCGACTTTTCCCTTTGCCGCAACCGAAGAGGAACATCATCATTAGGCGGGTTCTTCTCTTGGTATTCGGTATATCCAATTTCATCTCTTTACCGATCATTACAATGCACAGTGGAAATAAGTCAGAACATGTGTGAATATGAATGTATATATGCTTGTATTTTTTTACAAGTTCGAAGCCCTCGTCATGCTCATTTAGGACGGATGAAATATTTGGGGTGTCATAAGACCCATTCCTTCGTTAGATGTCGAAGTAAGCCAACATCTGTATATGTACTAATCTTAAACATTTTCTAACTTAGAAAAAAAAATGAATTATGTATATATATATATATATATATATATATATATATATATATATATATATATATATATATATATTCTTATATATATTCATTATATTACATTTATCTTCTTTCGTTTAAAGGCCCTTGTCACACTCATCAGAGAGATGAAAATGTGTGGTGTCCTACACTTCTTATACTCATTAGAGGCGTCAATAAGCCAAAATACCGATACAACCCCAACACAAGGATGGGGAGTTGCCAAAATTTATCAATTTCTTTTTTTTGGGACTTATACTTGAAAATTGAATATCCAATTAATTATGAAACTAAATCAAAAAAAAAATGAATCCAAATAAAATTATGAATTGAAGAAACTATCAACTTGTGAGATAGATAATTAACAAAGTTAAGCAATTGATTAAAATAAGTTGAATTGTGAATATGGACAAGTCATTTACTAAATTTTGAATTTGTAATTTAAACGATTAAAAAGAATTTCAATTGGCTATCTTATTGAAGTCGAGGACTTATGAGAATATGTGGGTGCTTGGTCAAAACAAATGCAATGAACTTCAAATAAACTTGATTGCACTTGTTTTAGATGTTTTATTCTCTCATCAAACTTGTATCTTAGATATCATGTACTTTTACATTATGAGATATGTTCACATCAACTAGTTGCATATATATATATATATATATATATATATATATATATATATTTATATATATATATATATATATCTCTATATATATATATATATATATGAAATCTTAAATATATGATGTGGCATTCTTTGTAAATATTCTTGCTTCAAACTAGATATTTTAAAATCACATAGCATTTTAAAAGATATAAATATTCTTCTTTTAAAACTTTCTTGATTTAGATATCTTGTGTGTGAGCTTGAATAAAAACAAATGCTTACATATGTCTTTGAAGTGATTATATGCCTTATCAGTGCTTGAAGCTTGTGAGTTTTCAAACAAATTAAATCAAAAATCCATAGATTCTTAATGAAATTGAATGATTGTTGACAAATAAGTAGAATCCATGCTTCTTGAAAGCATATTTGTCTATCAATACTCAATTAGATCAGAAGAAATTGAGTATAGTTGGCGATGAATTTGAGAATCATCATGAAAAAATCATTGAATATTCAAAGAATAAACAACTTTTAATCAATTAAATATTAATAAAAAAACTAATGAGATATTAGATCAATTTACAATGCTCATACATTTTAAACTTTTAAAGGAATTAAAAGAGTTCTTAAATACACATGTTGACATATTTGAAATGCTTAAATTCAAGTGTCTACAGGATGTTTGTTGCTTCTTGGTTTGGTCTTATTAGGTTAACAAAACCTAAAAATTATAAAATTTCAACTTAGTGAAATATTTGAGAAGCTAATTTCATGTGGCTAGATCATTCTTTATTTAGCTAAAAAAAGTTGATTGATCAAGTTCTCAAATATATATATTTGAGTCAATCAATTAACTTGATGATGTTAAATGGTGATTTCAAAAATCTTCATCAAAATGCAATTCTAATTTCAAGCAATTGACTCAAATTATGTCAATTTAAAAAAAATGAAATTTTATCATTAAAAGCTTAAAGCAAAACTCAATCTATCCACCTTATATTTTTCGAGGTGACAAATTAAGAAAACTCTGCTCACAAAGGAATGTCAAATCAATTTTTACTATGTTCACTGATAAATCTTTTGTAGGATGTGGCTGTCCTCATACATGGCTTGGCTAGACTCCACAGATGAGCGATTATTCTACGATGGGTGTTTTGGCCATTATATGTCTATATGTACTCAATGGCTCTTTGAGTTGTGAATCAGGATATACTTGATAAAACAATTCATAGGTACTTAAAATTCCTTTGATGAACATCACCTATCTACAAGGATTTCTTGGGCGTAACCCATTTTTATGATCCATGTTGGGTCAACCTCTCGCTAAGTAGACTAAGGACTCTGATGGCAACATGGGATCTAGATCAACGTCATCATTCAACCATCGGTTTAAGTTGAAATGATGAATTTCATAATCTCAAATTTTACATATCTTTTCTACATGCATTAGCGACTAACGACTAGCCTTAATCAAAGTTCTCTCACTTATTGGGAGGGGTAATTAACTATTAGGGCTTGCTCTATGAAACGACAGATCTAAAGTCCTCACCAAATGAGGAAGAAATCTCTGGGTAGTGTCTTATCTACTCTTTCATTTACCTTCTGAAAATCTCACCGACATTTTAAACCATACTTTCTTTCAATTGAGGAATTGTGGCAAAGAGCCCAAGGGTGATTACTTGTATAAATTTTCTATAAGAGCTTAAATAGAACACATTAAAGCATCAATCTTTTAAGAAACTAGAAAAACCATACCATTTCTTATGCACAAACTAAACAAATTGTCAAATATTTTATAAAATAGCACAAAAGAATAAGAGTGTCGGTTGATCTCATCAAAGAGAAAAATTGTGGGTGTCTACCCTTATACATACATATGAATATTATGATTTATAATGAATGCTATGTTCTTCATTTCTTCATTCATGATGTATCTTCCCTTTGATTTGGTGGACTTTAAAGCATCACATGGACAAAAATTCTAATAAATCTTAATCCTTAACTAAATCTAATTCAAATTCAATTGAAAATATGAAATAAATCTAACAATAACTACAAAACAAGTTATAAACATATAATTTCAATTATATATATAATTTTGACTTAATGTAAAAGCACACTTTTCTCCTAACTTGGATTATGCTTAGGTTTTGAGCAAATTACAAAAGAACATTATATTTATTTTTAAGCATCCTTAAGCATAATCTAATGAAAATATGATTAAGCTAATATGTTCCATCAGTCAGGAACCTAACATCAGTCTAAAAATTACATCACAAAATAAAATATACATCCGTCATACAGTAACTTGGGTATGTTGACCACACTTTTGGAGTGAGCTTTCAATCTCCACCTTAGACATAGGACTCTTCTAACATTTTATTCTTTTGTAAGACATCTGATTTGGTAGGATTAACCTAACTCTAAAATTTTTAGAAGAAGCCATAAAAGGTTGTGCCTTAGGGCTATTGAAATTGCCTACTATAGCTTCGATCCTTCCCTCCTTCAAACCAATTCCAAATCAATTCCAACTCAATTAATTTTCTCAAATCATGAATCAATGCCAAATCAAATCTTAAATCAATTCCAACTCAATTAATTTTTTTTTCAAATCATAAAACAATTCCAAAATCCAAATCATAAATCAAATATAAATCAAATGATTAAAACCCATGATTGAATTCAAATACCAAAATCTTTCCTAAGCCCTTTGATTTCATCTTATGGACTTAGCTCAAACCAAATCTGAATCACTCCAAACTCAGAAGATTTTCTCATAACCCATTTATATTCTCATTTATATTCATAAATATAAATGAAGTATAAATTAAAAACTAAATACAAATTAAACCAAATTCAATTTACATCTTTCAAGCCAAATTCTTGAACTTAGCCAAATCATTCTCAAATCAATCCAAACCTTTGGATTTTCTCTTCAAACAATCATTCCTTCAATCACATATCTAAATATAAACATGAACTATAATCACCAAACCAAAATCAAACTAACCCAAGTCAAACCCATGTTCACCCTTTTGACTTGAAATTGTCAAATGAACCTAAACCCATTTGACTCCAAATCACTTGCGATTGGATTTATATTTCCATCATAAGTCCATATGTAAGTTCAACCAAACTTTAATGAAGCCATGATAAGCCAATTGACCCATTTAGGCTCACTTGACCCAAAGTGACCTAAAGCACCTTTTTAAGCCAAATTCTAATCCAACCCAAATTAGATTGAACTAAGCCACATTGTGATCAACAATCATCTTAGGATGATCAATCACTCAAATTAGGTCAAACCAAGTCAAACCTAGCCTTTGACAAGTCAACACTTAGCCCAAATGAAACTAAAGCCAAAATATAAGGTAAATTGATTGAAATCATTAATCTAAACTAATCCATAATCAATGATTGAACATGATCAAGCCATCAATTGAGCTAAATCAAGTCTTATTGGCCACTTGACCTAAGTTGACCCAAATTGACCTAAAATGTCAAAATGGGTAAAATCTTGATCTAAACTAAATTGATTGCAACTAATGGGTCAAATTCATTCTAAATTGATTGTTGAACTTGACAAAGCTTCAATTGACCAATTAGACCCAATAGCCCAATTGATCATGAAACTTGACCTAAAAGGTCAAATCAACTTAAATCAAACAATCAAAATTGATTGAAACCAAAGCTTGCAATACATTTCAAATGTTCAACCAAGCCTAAATCAACCCATAACCTAACCAAATTAGGTTAAATGGGTCAAATCGGTCAACTTAACCCATTTGACCTAAATGAACCTAAATGAATCAAAACCAAATATAAATCAAATTAAACCAAACCAATGATACCCATAGGCTCCAAATGATCATTTGAACTTGACCTAACCCATGGTTTGACCCAATTTGACCCAACTTGTCCTAAATGGGTCAAATTGAACCAATTCAAACCAAATGAACTCCAAATAACTTGGAATTTGTCCCAACCCACTTTAAAATCATTTTCAATCTGTCCAATTCAAAATCATGGCCAAATGACCATTTTGGCCTTAGGTTAAAGGGTATCCTATGGCCAAATTCACTTGGAATTTGGCTAATTCTTTCTCAATGACACTTGACATCCTCCTAGTGGTCCACATGGGCACCAACGAGGGTGGTGAACATGTCCTAATGAGCTTGGCTGACCCATTAACCAAAGGCCAAAGCTGACTCATGGATGAGCACTTGGATCACCAAATGCACTCAAAGCACATAGGCACTTCTCATCCTCTACAAATGACTCACATGATGTTCAACATCCAAACCATAAACCAATTCATTGATCAAAATGGCATTTGACCTTCCATCATCCGATGGATTGTTGACCTCATTTTAGAATGATCTCTCAACCCCTCATCTTAGACATTGGATTCTCTTAAACAAGAGTTCCTTAGTATTAAGGCACTTTATTTAAACACTTCCTAATCAGAGACTTAGAAGAGATAGCAATGAATAGGTTATGCCTTGGGTGTTAGAAAATTTTGCTACTTTATAGCCATCCTCACCTCCTTCTTTCAAGTCAAACTCCAAACTCATTCAATCAATTCCAAATCAAATCTCAAAAATTTTGATTTTCTCAAATCATGAATCAGTACAAATGATTGAACCCATTGAATTTCAAATCCAAAATCTTTTAAATCACTTTGATTCTATCTTATGGACTTAGCCTAAATCAAATTCAAATCGATTCAAATTCAATTTTCATAACCCCTTATATTTTTTTTTTATTCATAAATATAAATGAAATATAAATTCAAAACAACAAACTAAATCCAAAATTCAAATTCCAAAAAATCTTTCTTCACATTTTGATTCCTTATGGACTTAGCTCAAATCAAATTCAAAAAAATTTTCTCATAACCCATTTTATATTCTCATTTATATTCACAATATATATATATGAAATATATATATATATATATATATATATATGAAATATAAATTCAAATCAAAACTAAATTCAAGCAAATTCAAATTTCAAAATTCAACATAAGCCTTTCAAGTCAAATTCTTGAACTTAGTCAAATCAAACTCAAATCAAGTCAAACCCTTGATTTTCCTTCATGATTCAATCAATCCTTTAATCATGAATCCAAATATAAACATAAACTTCAATCATCAAACCAAAACTAAATCAAAAAAATCAAACCCAAGTCAAACTCATTTTCATCCTTTGAACTTGAAATTGTCAAGTGAATCAAAACTCATTTGACTCCAAATCTCTTGCAAATAGATTTATATTTCAATCATAAATTCATATGTAAGTTCAACCAAACTTAAATCAAATCTTGATCAAGCCAATTGACTCACTTAGGCTCACTTGACCCAAAGTGACCTAAAGTACCCCTTATGAGCCAAATTCTAATCATAACCAAATTGGATTGAACTAAGCCATCTAAGCCTCACATTATGAGCAAATCATCATAAGATCAATCACTCAAATTGGGTCAAGTCAAATCTAAGGGTTGACCAAGTCAACACTAGCCAAAATGAAACCTACTAGCCAAAATCCACAAGGCCAAATTGATTGAAACCATTGATCAAAACTAATTCATGATCAAGTTTGAACCAAGTCATATTTTGAGCCTAACCTAGCCCAATTGGCCACTTGACCCAAGTTGACCCAACTTGACCTAAAAAGTTAAAATGTGTCAAAACTTGATCTAAGCCAAATTGGTTGAAACCAATGGGTCAAATTCATTCTAAACCACTTGTTGAACTTGAAGCCTCAATTAGCAACTAGACCCAACCTAGCCCAATTGACCATGAACCCAACTTGAAAAGGTCAAATTGAGCAAAATCAAATTAAACCAAAATGATTGAAACAAGATACCAAATCATTTAAAATGACCAACTAGACCTAAACCAACCCATGACCTATCCCAATTAGGACAAATGGGTAAAATTGGGTAGCTTGACCCATTTGACCTAAATGAAATCAAATGAACCAAAACCAAATTGAACCAAACCAATGATGCCAACATATTTCAAATAGTCATATGAACTTGACCAAACCCTTAGTTTGACCCAATTTGACCAATTGGTCAACTTCCCAAGTTGACCCATTTTGACCTAAATGGTCAACATGAGCCAAATCATATCAAATCAATTCCAAATTCATTGAAACTTGGCCAACCCATTTTTCAATCATCCAATATTCAAATTGAAATCAAAGCCAAATGACCACTTTACTCTAGGTCAAAGGGTAATTCTTAGCCAAATTCCAGAATTTGATCAAATACTCTTTGGCCACTTGACACCCTCTTAGTGGACTCAATGAACACTAGTAATGGTGCACATGACCCAATGCATTTGGGTTGTCAAACCAACCCAATGGACAAGACCAACCCACTCATTTAAACACATAATGACTCCTCCACCTAAAATTGCATATGGGAACCTCCCCCACTTGCATCAAAAAAATGAACCATGTGCAATTCAAACAACCAAAATAACCCATTGAATCAGATCAATGGTATCTCCACTCTTGTCTAATCCATAGGAGATATACTCCCCTAATTTCACTTGAATTCAACTCTCTTGCATTGGATTGAGTGATAGGAAGCCAAAGGAAGCAATTGCAAGTCTCCCTAACCTCCCTCAAGCCAATTCAATTTTTGCATTCTTGGTTTTGCCTAAGTCAAAAATAGTGGAGGTAGTAAGAATTTCCATCTCATTCAATCCTGCACCAGAGCTCAATTCCTCCCTTAAGCACCTTGAGGGAACCCAATCGAGTTCACCCAAGCCTTCATCCAAGTTCTCAAGCCACGGGAAGAGTGATCTAGACCAAGGCATGAGCAATTGAAGCCACCTTGGTCAATAGAAGGATCTACTAAATTCACTTGAAAAGCTTGTCTCCACTAGGCAAGCTACCTGTTTGGGAAGCTGATAGCTCTAGAGGTATATCAAAACCAAGCAGTTTGAATTTTCTTTGGTCCTTTTTTAGAAGGAAAGTTTCCCAAGTGAAATGGATCATTATATCTTCATCCCCTTACATGATGATGGTGTGGGTTGAGTTTGAGCTCAATACAAGCTCAATCGAGCAAAATCATGCTAAGAATGGATATTGCCCTCTCCCATGGGAGCTATTGACCATCCATCTATGCATTTTGGATGGACGGTCCTGATTAATCCACGCTAGATCTATGATTAATCCCTTTGAAAATTACAAGCTCTGATTGATGATCTTTGATCGAGGATCCAGAAATGCCAACTAGTGCGGCCGATGTGATAGCGATGAATCTAATTGCCACATGGAAAGTGCATACTGTCAATATGGCAGATAATATATAATTAGGAATTTAATTATCTAATAAACATAAAAAACTTCAAAATAACATAACTAAATATAGAAAAATAAAAAAATACAAAATAAAATGCATTGTGAAGATAATTCAAAGGGGAATAATCTAAACTTAAATTCAATGGATTTTGAAGAGTGATATTTTTTGAATTTGACTTTTATTGGAAATGAAATTATGTTAATTACTCTCTAATTATTTTTTTGATTAATCCCAAACTTCTCAGGTGTATTTAGTGGGATGACTTCTGCCTAACCTAATTTTCTTGGGATTTATTGATGGTTTAATTAGGGTAATTGCTTGGTTCATTCCTAATTACTCTTTTAATCAATTAAATGATTAATTAACCTTCAAATAGTGATGAATCCATTAATTAAGTTTGTTAATTACCTTAGAATAGTGAATAGATTTAAGGAATGAGATTTGGAGTCCTTTCACATATCTTTCTCCCTAAGTTTATTTCATTTGGATAAAATTTAATTAAGGGGCAAATTAATTTAATGGTTAAATCACTTTATTAAATGGCTTAATTAATCAAAGTTTTCAAATCAAATTAATCAAAATTTTAACTTAATCAATTCATCTTGGGTAGATGCTTGGGTGTTCAATAACTTAAGTAGCTTAATCATTTCCAACCCATGTTGGGTTATGAAAGTATAATTTAAACCCTTTAGCTTAATTAATCATTAATTGTGAGTGCATTAGGTACATTTCTTTCCTAGGATACATTGCTGATTTAAATTCCTTGTGGTTTTATGTCATACATTAGCTCATAATTATTTGATTAAATATGTTGTTAAATGTAGGTAAGGGGATTAATTAATACACATTAACCTAATCAAAACATAAAATTCTAATGATTCTAAAATTAAACTAAAATAACATACACATGTGTGGAGATGGGTTAGGACGAGCAAATCTTTTCATTTCCTAATTCAAATCAAACTCAAAACAAAACTAAAAATCTCTTTAAATAATTTTGGTTTACTTTAAATAATCTTATTCCATAGGATTGTCTTTAGGAATTAATTAGGGCGAATTAATTTACATGCTTTCATCATTTTATTTCTTTCCTAAGATGCTAAATGTATATGTCATATGAAAATCATGCATTCATGCCTTTTAACAGTCAAATTAAAATGAAATGTTTCCTTTATGTCAACTTGCATGTTTTGGCTAAAGTAAGATATGAATGACTATTATCACTACTAAATCCAAAATTATTTTCAAAATTCATAAATCAAACATTACATAACTGAAAGGTATGCTACTTATATTTATTTATAAGCTTGCATATGAATATAATATAAAGATGTGAATTGTGTGACTTTCCATCTCTTCTCTTTTAGCATAGTTTTGAATAGGATTTATAAAGTGTATAGTTCATTTGAAAAGAACACAACACTTGCTTAAATCCATTTCTATTCATTCCTATGTTATTAATTAAGAAGGATGCTCACACTTGCACATGTAAATTAAACAACCAAAATAAACAAACAAACATAAACTTTTTTTGCATGATTCTCTTTCCATGCATTTCTTTTTATACATGCACATGTATTAAAGAAAAGTGGTATATTAGTTTGGACAACCACTTTTAAGGGCTTTAAGTAGCCCTAAGTAGGTCTTGTACCTTACACCTCTAGTGTTAACAATGATGCCATACTCACTTATGTCTTTTATACTTATAAATGTGCATAAGAAAAATGGATAAAAGAATCACTCTCTTTAACTTAACAAAATCATGCATACATGAAACATTCCAAATTTTCTTAAGCAACCTCTCTTAGTATTCATCATTAAGGTGTGCTAAATACTTGCATTGCATGTATAGATATGCTTAGGATTCATCCATATGCATGTTACACATGTTGGAAAGAAATAAAGTGTTGTTTGTTTTGTGATAGTAATTCACTTTACTTAATCTTACAATGCCTTTCTTTTTGAATAGATTTATTTAGGAAAAATCTAAACTTAGGATTAATTAAAGCACATAATAAAACATTCACTAAACAAAAATTAAATATGAATCTACTTTAGAAATTACTTAAGGTAGGGAAGAAAATAGAAGTTCTCTTCTCTTTTCCTTCTCTTTACAACTTAGTAATTAAGTGTAAGTTCATTCAAACCAAATCAAATCATCAAATAAAATTAACCCAAATCAACTAGACAACTTAAATGAACCACCCTCTAAGTTGAACAATTTTATACTTAAAAAATATAAACCTTAAAGCCTAACTAAGCATACCACAAACCTTAAATGGCACACACATTAGACTAAGTCACCACTTCTATGTTAGGTGTGGTGGTTTGATGTTGCTTTTTTTGGTGCATGCTTTGATGTTTTCTTTTATTTTATGATGTAATATTTTAGTCTAGATGTTAGGGTGTATGCATGAAGATTGAATGGTAGGGCGATCTTAGTCTAATCATTGTCTTCTACAGAGGATTGTGCTTGAGGGGCGTTGTAATAAAAATATAACTACCTTTGCTGTACAGGTTTCTTATACCTCTAAGCATAATCCAATAGGCCAGGTGGACTTGGTTACTCATGTGTAGAGTGCTAAGTCCAATTTATGCATATACTTGCTTGGGATTGTGTGGTTTGTTTAGCTAATCTCTATTTTACAAGTTTTACTTAGATTTACTTTTCCATTTTCATGTAATTTTGCAATTAGGATTTTGGAATGATTGTTATGGGGGATTGGGAAGAGTATCGGTTATAAGACTATATCTTATGTACCATGTGAAGCTTTTGGAGCATCTATATTCCAACCATCCAAAAGAAAGAAAGAATAAAGAAGAAAGAAGAAAAGAAGAATGAAGACCCCCATAACATGAATTTCTTGCTTAATTATAAGTAATTCATTTGTAATCCAGGTTGTAAAAGCATAGAGCTCAACTACCCACATTTGTCTTTGGGATTTGTGTAGTGGAGCCTAACCACACTGGGCCTTTTATAAAATTATTTGATGTTTGTTTAGCTCGTGCATTAAGATGGAATGTTTTTCCTAGTTTCTTCCTTGCACTGATGCATGGCCTGGATGAAGATTAGGCTCTTAGGAAAAATAAATTTTCTACCAAATCAATCAACTCAAAACTAAAAATTAAACTGCTCACAACCTCACTTAAAGCCTAGGCTATAAAATCAAGATAAAAGAATTAGCAACTCCTTAGCTGGATGTTGTATTTTCTTCCTCACATCATGCATAAAAAGCATATTATTTCACTCTTGATTTGGAGGGCTTCCACCCGTTCCAAGGAATTTGGCTTGACCTTTGAGAGCCATGGTAGAAACACACCTTCTTTCTAGCTAATTTTGGCCCACAATCTAATTTCTCACGCATTATGCATATGAATCCTATAGCCTAAGTCAAAAGAATTGTCCAAAATGAAAATAAAATATATAAAAAATTTGCATTAGATTTAAGTCATTAATCATGCCCTACATAATCTAGTCTCTTAGGGAGTGTGTTTAAAGACTTAGTCTCTTTCTAAATAAATAATAACTTTTTCATCTTGCAAAGGCATATGACTTGCCTACATGAATTTAAAACCATAGGAGGAGTTAGTTGGTGGCCACCCCCAAGCGGTTGTAAGTCCAATAGTCGAATGGTTTATCCTCTCTTGTCGAGGTAAACCATATACCAATTATTTGCCTTAGATTTAGGTTATGCTTTGGCCCTCACCAAAGCTCCCTAGATTTAAGTTCTGAGGTTGCTTCTCCCCTTTGCGGGCCATAAGCATAAATTCTCACCTCTTAGCCATTTTCCATGACCTTGTATTGTGGAATTGTAAGCCATATATTTCTAATGAAAATTTAACTCAAACAAATAAATCAATCAAATTTCAAAAATATAAAGCCCAACCATAGGATAGTTTGGGATGCTTACTAGGCTTCCTAGTATCTAAATCATCCACTTACACATCTTCCTTTGGCTCTGAAAAGAACTCCCTCTTTTTTGATCAATCCCATTTGATCTTCTAAAACAGCTAATTGATTGATAGTCCTATTCTTGAAATATTTGAAGATAACGATCATTTACCTTAATAGAGAGTATTCATAAGGGATCTCATTCCTTAGGATGTAATTAACTATGGGAGTTTGCTTCCATAGGGAACTTAACAAACTCGGTTTAAAATAAACCCTGCTTTACTTTTTCATGTAAAGTAGGGGAAGAATCTCTGGCACATGCGAAGACCCATAGTCCTTAGGAGTCTTTATTCAGGTGATTAGGTCCATTGTAGGGTGGTGACTTCTATCTTTTGATATAGTACACCTCTCCTCAATATCATACCTGATCACCCTAATAAGAACATCTGTGAATCTAGTGGTGTCCGACAAGGCATATATATTTTCCAGTTCTCCATTTTATTTTATTTTTTGAAAAGATTAGAATTAAGATTGGGAGAATATATATAAAACACCTATAGGGAGATATACTCCCCCTCATTCCTACTCAAACCACAAGAATTAAATTCCATAGAGCCAAGGAGGGTGAGTCGAACCTCCCCAAGCTTTTTCAAGGCCTTCCCAAGCTCCATTGATTTCTCCTTCTCGATTTTGCTCAAAGTCGAAATAGGGGAGGTTAATCCCAATCCCAATTCACTCAATTCTCCACCAAAACCAAATTAACCTTGCACACACCATCAGTGGACTTCATCGAGCTCAACCAAGTCATTTCCCAAGTCTCCAAGCCATGGGAAGCATCACCTTGATCAAGCCCGATCACCATTGAAGGGGAGCTTGGTCAACCAAACCATACACTTCAAATCAAGATCCAATACCTTCAATAGGGCTTCATCACTGCTAGACGAAGCTACCTCCTCCGTTGGAAGTGCCGGTGATAGCCTTCAGCGAGGTAATTGCTCAAAATCATAGCCATAGGAAAAATTGCTTGGTCCTTTTTGAAGGAAAGTGTCATCCCTTGAGATCTTGACCTTTGGATGTGCATCCCCCCTCCTTTCGAAGGTGTGGGATCATTTTGATCCAATCTGAGCTCGGGTGAGCTTGTTGGCGGGAGATGAGCTGTTCTCTTTCTTCGTGAAGGAGAAGGATCACATGTCATCCATTCCACGTAATTGGCATGGATGGTTGTGATTAGATCACGATAGATCCCCCTCTGATTTAAGCCTAAATTATGGGATTAATCTCAATCGCTCGATCTTAGATCGAACAGCCAGTGGAGAAAGCATGTCCGCCGTCGGCTGACTCAGCAAGTGGATGTGAAAACTTAAATAACCTATCCATCATGCCACATGGAAAGCGCAGCACATTAGCCGCCACATGGCCCGATGGGATTAGGGGGTTAATTAGCTTTATTAATTTATTTTTAATGTCAAAACTTCTAAAATTCATAACTAATTCTAGAAAAATCCACAAAATACAAACTCAAGTTCATTTTAAAGATAATTCAAAGGAGAATAATATAAAATTTAATTTAAATAATTTTGAATAGTAATTTTAACTCAATTTAAGTTTTATTAGAAATATAATTAAGCTAATTACTTCTTAATTACTTCTACAATTAATTCTAAACATCCGAAGGTTAATTAGTGGGATGATCTTTGCCTACCATGATTTTTTTAGAATTTTATATTGGATTATTGACCTCATTTTAGAATGAGCTCTCAACACCTCCACCTTAAGCATAGGATTCCTCTTAGACTTTAAGAGCTCCTTAGTCTTAAGACACATCTAGTGATTAGGTGGACACTCCCCTAGCCCTTGAGGACTTAGAAGAGTTAGCCATAGGAATAGTTCATGCCTTAAGGAGGTTAGGAAAACCTCCTACCCTTAGCTTAAACCTTTCATCACTTTCCCTCCATCAAGTCAAACTCCAAATCAATTCTATTTGATTTTCTACAAAACTCAAATCAATTCCATAATTCAATTCCATGATTGAGATCCATAATTGAAACCCATGATCAAAATCCATCAAAAATTCCTAAGTTCAAATTTCCTAAGTCCTTAACCCTTTCTTAAGGACTTAGCCAAAATTATGATCAAAACCTATTCAAATCTTTGAGATTTTCTCATGATCCATTTATACTCTAATTTAAATTCACATTTATAAATGAAATATAAGTTTAAACCCATCAAATCAAATTCAAAATTCCAAATCAATTCATAAAAATTTCCTTAAGTCCCTTTAATTTTCCATTAAAGGGCTTAGCCAAAATCAACTCTAAACCTTGTTCAAACCAATTCAAACTCATGAGATTTTCTCAAAACTTATTTATATTCTCATTTATATTCTCATATATAAATAAAATATGAATATAAATCAATCAAATGAAACCCACAAATTAAATTTCAAATTTAAAATCCTTAAAATTCCCTTAAACCCCTTAAATTTTTATTAATGGATTTAACCGAAACTTTGATCAAACCTATTCAAATTCATGAGATTTTCTCAAAACTTATTTGTATTCTCATTTATATTCTCATATATATATATATGAAATATAAATATAAATCAATCAAATCCAATTCAAAAATTAAATTTCAAATTAAAAATTCTCTTAAATCCTTTAAATTCCTTTTAATGGATTTAACCCAAATCATGATTAACCCACTTCAAATCCTTGAAATTTTCATATGATCAATTTATATTCTCATTTATATTCTCATATATAAATAATAATTCAAACAATCAAATAAACTCAAATCAATTCTATTTGATTTTCTCCACTCAATCAATTCCAAGGTGAGAAGTGAAACCCATGATCAAAATCCATAAAAATTCTTAAGTTCAATTTCTGAACCTCTTGGGACTTGGCCAAAATATGATCACTATTCAAAACTTTGAGATTTTCTCATGATCAATCATATTCTCATTTATATTCACATTTATAAATAAATATAAATTCAAACCCATCAAATCATATTCAAAATTTTAAATGGTTCATGAAAATTTCTTTACCTTTAATTTTCATTAAAGGACTTGTAAAATCAACTCTAAACCTTGATCAAACCAATTCAAATTCATGAGATATTCTCAAAACTTATTTATATTCTCATTTATATTATCATATATAAATGAAATATAAATACAAATCAATCAAATCAAACCCTCAAATTAAATTTAAATTTAAAATCCTTGAAATTCTCTTAAATCACTTAATTTTCCATTAATGGATTTAACCAAAACTTTGATCAAACCTACTCAAATTCATGGGATTTTCTCAAAATTTATTCATATTCTCATTTATATTCTCATATATAAATGAAGTATAATTAAATCAATCAAATCAATTAAAATTAAATTTCAAATTAAAAATTCTCTTAAATCCTTTAAATTCCTTTAATTAGTTTAACCCAAATCATAATTAAACCACTTCAAATCCTTAAAATTTTCATATGATCAATTTATATTCTCATATATAAATGAAATATAAATTCAAACAATCAAAACAAACTCCAAATCAATTCTATTTGATTTTCTTCAAAACTCAAATAAATTCCATGATTCAATTCCATGATTGAGATCCATAATTGAAACCCATGATTTAAACCCATGATCAAAATTTATCAAAAATTTCTAAGTTCAAATTTCCTAAGTCCTTAATCCTTTGTTAAGGACTTAGCCAAAATTATGATCAAAATCTACTCAAATCTTTGAGATTTTCTAACGATCCATTTATATTCTCATTTATATTCACATTTATAAATGAAAAATAAATTCAAACCCATCAAATCAAATTCAAAATTCTAAATCAGTTCATGAAAATTTCCTTAAGTCCCTTTAATTTTTCATTAAAGGACTTAGCCAAAATCAACTTTAAACCTTGATCAAAGCATTTCAAACTCATGAGATATTCTCAAAACTTATTTATATTCTCATATATAAATGAAATATAAATATAAATCAATCAAATCAAATCCTCAAATTAAATTTCAAATTTCAAATTCTTGAAATTCTCTTAAATCCCTTAATTTTCCATTAATAGATTTAACCAAAACTTTGATCACACCTACTCAAATTCATGGATTTTCTCAAAACTTATTTGTATTCTCATTTATATTCTCAACATAAATGAAATATAAATATAAATCAATCAATCCAATTCAAAACTTAAATTTCAAATTAAAATTCTCTTAAATCCTTTAAATTCTCTTTAATGGATTTGCAAATCATAATTAAACCACTTCAAATCCTTGAAATTTTCATATGATCAATTTATATTCTCATTTATATTCTCATATAAAAATGAAATATAAATTCAAACAATCAAAACAAACTCCAAATCAAATTTGTTTGATTTTCTCCAAAACTCAAATCAATTCTATGATTCAATTCCATGATTAAGATCTATAATTGAAACCCATGATTTAAACCAATGTTCAAAATCTATCAAAAATTCCTAAGTTCAAATTTCTGTCATAACCTTTCTTAAGGACTTAGCCAAATATGATCAAAACCTATTCAAATCTTTGAGATTTTCTAATGATCATTATATTCTCATTTATATTCATTTGTGAAATATAAATTCAAAATCAAATCAAATTCAAAATTCCAAATCAGTTCAAAATTTCCTTGGTCCCTTTTTTTCATTAAAGGACTTAGCAAATCAACTCTAAATGATAATTCAAACTCATGAGATTTTCCAAAAAATATTTATATTCTCATATATAAATAAAATATAAATATAAATCAATCAAATCAAACTCTCAAATTAAATTCCAAATTTAAAATCCTTGAAATTCCTTTCCTTAATTTTCCATTAATGGATTTAACCTAAACTTTGATCAAACATATTCAAATTCATGGGATTTTCTCAAAACTTGTTGTATTCTCATTTACATTCTCATATAAATAAAATATATATAAATCAATCAATCTAATTCGAAAATTAAATTTCAATTAAAATTCTCTTAAATTCTTTAAATTCCCTTTTAATGGATTTAACTTAAATCATGATTAAACCACTTCAAATCCTTGAAATTTTCTCATGATCAATTTATATTCTCATTTATATTCTCATATATAAATGAAATATAAATTCAAACATTCAAAATCAACTCCAAAAAATAAACTCAAATCTATTCAAAATCAAATCTAAGCCTTTCAAGTCAAAATCTTAAACTTAGCCAAATCAATTCCAAATCAAGCCAAACTCTTGATTTTCTTTCATAGTTCAATCAACCCTACAATCATGAGCTCATATATAATCCAAACCTGAATCACTCAATCAAAACCCTATTCAAAAATCAAACCCAAGACTCTTTCATATTCTTTCTTTGAATATGAAATTTTCAAATGGATCAAAACCCACTTGACTTCAAACCACTTGTAAATGGATTTATATTTCAATCATTAGTCCATATACAAGATCAACTAAGCTCAAATCAAGCTTTGACCAAGTCATTTGACCCACTTCTCATTTGACTCAAAGTGACCTAAAGTACCCCATATTTTGATCCTAACCAAATTGGATTGAACCAAACTCATATTTGCCTCTCATTGATCACAATCATCATGGGATGATCAATCAACCAAATTAGGTCAAAAGTCAAATGGGTTGACCAAGTCAACACTTAAAAATTAAACTAACATAGCCAAATTCCACCATGCCAAATTGATTGAAATCATTGATCTAAGTTCCATGACTTATGTTTGAACTTGACCAATCTAACATTTGAGCCTAACCTAGCCCAATTGGTCTTGACCTGTTGACCCATTTTGACCTAAAGGGATGTCAAAAAACTTGATCTAAGTGATTGAAACCAATGGGTCAAGTCCATTCCAAATCACTTGTGGAACTTGACCAAAGCCTCAATTAGCCAACTAGACCCCAATTAATACCCATGCCATGTCATGTTGAGCCAAAATTGAACTTAACCCAAATTGGAAACAAACAATCCACTCCATGACTAACCTAACTTAAACCTACCTTGACCTCAAATGGTCAAATGGGTCAAATAGGTCAACTTGACACATTTGACCTAAATGAAGTCATATGAGCCAAAACTAAATCTATACCAAAATGAACCAAATCAAAGGCACCAAAACATTTCAAATGGTCATATGAACTTGACCCAACCCTTGGTTTGAACTAATTTGAATTGGTCAACAACTAATTGACCCATTTTGACCTAAATGGGTCAACAAAAACCATCAAATGGATTCCAAATCTATGAAACTTGGCCAAACCTAGTTTCTCCACCTTTCAACATGTAAAAGTGGAAAAATATAAACCATCTACCCTACATGACAAATTTTGGCTAACTCATGGGTATTTGGTCCCTCATCGATCACTTAAAACCACAAGCTCAGGGAACTTAGCGATGAGTGCACCCAACCCAATGGG
Organism: Cymbidium sinense; assembly: GCA_021442155.1. Lineage (NCBI taxonomy): Eukaryota > Viridiplantae > Streptophyta > Magnoliopsida > Asparagales > Orchidaceae > Cymbidium > Cymbidium sinense. Next base: position 26,256,248 of record CM038227.1, on the reverse strand, counting down.
TTTGGGTTGCTTGATAGGGAAATTTTTAATTCCCTTGCTCAAATTTACTTTGAATCAAACCATTAGTTTTCAATCTTAATGGGATTTGAATTCCAATTCTTTTCAATACAAATTGAGCTCAATCTTAGCCAACTTCTTTGTCTTGAATTGTTGCTACTTTCATCCCCAAGGTCAATCAAACTTGCCAAGCTTGAAATTTATAAAGGAGGAAGAGCTTATGGATCAAAAACTCAAGTAGTGGTGTTGGTCTTGATCCTCAATCCACCTAGGAATTTTGACCTCTCCACAGTGGCTTCTCGAGCTGTGGGTGTATGTAATTTTGACACTTAGCTTGATAGGTGTTGGTCCTTTGTGAAAGAAATGTTCATGGCATAAGAAATCAACCATTGGATGGTTGGTATTATGCTTGGGTTAATTTTGTGATTCCATCCAGATGGTTGGTCCTTAGATCATGGGCGATCTCCATTGATCTGGGAAGAACTTGGCATCTATCATCCATCACATTTTAGATTGACATTTATTTAGCGTTTGGTAAATCCATTATCCTTTTAAAACCGTGAATCCTCAGATCTTGTCACGGTGAGATATTGGCGTGTAAACCTTTGAGATGTGGCATTTAAGTCACACCCTCATGCGTGTAAAAGCACACCATAGCGAGTCACTATGGCAGGATTAAGTATGGATTAGTTAAGCCATTAATAATTAATTCATAGAACTCTAAAAATAACTCTTCATAGAAAAATCAAAAAAATAAGAGGAAAAATGCTATGGAAAGATAATTTCATCTAAAATATTTAAAAAATCTTTTCAATGGATTTTGAATTACCCTTTTCTTTAAATTTAGGTTTCTTTAGAATTTTTAATTAGTTAATTTTCCTTTAATTAGGTCATCAATTAATCTCAAATTTTTTGGGTTCATTTTAGGGGATGACCTATGCCTTCCCTAATTTTCTTGAGATTTATTGAGGGCTCAATTGGGGAAATTGCTATTTCATTCCCTAATTACCCCTTCTATTTAATTATGAGTAATTAAGGTATGATTAATGGTATTACCCTTTGATTAGGGTTGATTAAGGTCAGATCTAGTAAGTGGGAGGTTTATGGAATAATTTTGGGCTATTTCCCCCAAGCTATTCCCTAAACCCCCTTTTCTCTCATTAATCTCCTTTTAATTAAGGGTTAATTCATTAATTACCCCCTCAATCAATTTTTTCAAAAATTTTAAAAAGTTCTAGAACTTAATTAATCTACTTTGGGTAGATGCTTAGGCATTTAATAGCCTGAGCTTAATTAAGGAAATTAAAATTGAATTCACATGCATGAAAGGGTGTTTTAAAAGTACTTAAGCTAATCCCCTTAGCTTAATTAACTTTTAATTGTGAGCCAAATTACATTAGACCATTTCATTATTAGGTGCATTGCAAATTTAAATTACTTGTGGGTTTTATGTCATCTCATTGGCTCATAATTACTTAGTTAATTTTTCTAAGGTGGTGTAAGTAAGGGTTAATTAAGCCACTTAATTTATACCTTAAACTAATCAATGCTTAAAAATGGATTTAATTATCTAAAAATTAAACAAAAATACAAAACACATGTGGAAATGGGTTAGGAATAAATCTCACCTTTTAAAATTAAATCAAACTTTAAACAAAAATCATTTTGAAAATCACTTTGATTTATTCTAAATTTTCTTATTCTTTAATAATGTCTTTTAATTTGTAAAGTGAGTTAGTTGGCCTAGCTGTAAGTCTATCGGGTGGTTTGTCTTGTGGAGGTAAACCAATTACCCATTCTCTTAGATTTAATGCTTCCGACCTCAGCTCCTAGATTTAGGTTAGGTTGCTTTTCCCTTTAAGACCATAAGCATAATTCCTCACCTCTTAAGCATTTCCTTAATCTTGTGTTAATGAATCTTAAGTCCTAAATTTCTAATGAAAAATATAACTCAAATAAGCTAAATCAATTTTTATAGCATTAAAGCTTATGATAGTTTGAGATGCTGCTAGGTTTCTAGCATTGTGAGCATCTCCTATTTCATTTTTTGGCTTCAATAATAACTCCCTCTTTGATCAATCCCATTATTTTCAAATACAAACCAATGATTGTCCTTCCTAAAATCTTGAGATAATGATAATTTTTAATGTCGAGTTTTCTAAGAGATCGTCACGGATGTAATTAATGAGTTGCCCCTGTAGGAAACTTTAACAAACTCGATTTAAAATAAATGCTTTACTTTTCCATGTAAAGTAGGGAAGAATCTCTGGTACATATCGAACATCGTTAGGAGTCCTTGAGGATTGGTTCCATTAAAGGGAAGTGAGTCTTTTGAGATAGTACACTATTTTCTTGATGACATATTTGATCACTTGAATAAGTACATCTGCGGATCTGCGTGACATCTTACCAAGACAAATTTCTATATAGGTGTTGCCTCTTTCATTTCTCACCAACAGATTTAGAAGGTGACTCCCCCTGTATAAGAATTTTTCTCCACATGGATTGATTAGGGAAATTACTTGTTTCACCCCTAAACACTTTTCTAATTAATTAAATGATTAATGAACCTATTAAATAGTGATAAATTTATTAATTAAGCTTGCTAATCATATAAAATAGTGAATGGACTTATGGAATGAGATTAGGATATTTTTTCCAATCTTTTTCCCTAAATTTATTTCATTTGGATAAACACTTAATAAATTTGCAAATTAATTAATGGCTTAATCACTTCATTAATTTTTTCAATTAATCAAATTCAAAACTAAATCATTCTAGAACTTAAACACTTAATCTTGGGTAGATTCTTAGGTGTTCAATAACCTAAGAGGCTTTAAAGGAAATTATAATCAAACTACATGTGTAGGATGGTTATGAAAGTACTTAGTTAAACCATTTAGCTTAATTAATCAATAGTTGTGAGCCAAATGCATTAGGCTCCTTTACTTCTTAGGTGCATTGCAGATTTAAATTCCATGTGGTTGCATATTATATGTTGGCTCATAATTACTTGAATAATTATGTTAAAGTGGTATAGGTTTGGGTAATGTATTTAATTCATACCTTAACCTACACAAAACATAAAATCAACCTAATCGTTCTAAAATTAAACTAAACCAATTCACACATGGGGGAAATGAGTTAGGACCAGTAAACTTTTTTCATATTTCTTAAGTCAAATCAAATTCAAATAAATAAAAATCTCATTAAAGAATTTTGATTCATTTTAAATAATCTTATTTTATATGTTTGTCCTTAGGAAGTAACTAGGGTGAGTGAAGTCATGTGCTTACATCCCTTTATTTCTTCCCAAGCATACTAAATTTTATTTACCATATGAAATCATGCATTCATTTCCTTTAGAAAAAATCAATTAAATAAAATGTTTTTCTTTTATGTCAAATTGCATGTGTTGGCAAAAATTAAGAATATGAGTGACTATTATCATTATTAAACCAAAAAGTACTTTTCAAAATTTATAAATAAAAAATTATAAATAAAGTGATGTTACTTATGAGTACTTATAAGCTTGCATGTGATTATAGCATAAAATGTGTTTTAGGTTATTTTATTCTCTTCCCTTAACATGGATTTGAATATGATTTGCAAAGTGTATAGTTCATTTGAAAAGAACACAACACTTGCTTAAATCTATTCCTATGCATTTCTATATTATGACTTAAGAAGGATCCTCACATTTACACTTGTAAATTATACAACCAAATCAATCATAATCTTTTGCATGATTCTTCATCCATTTGTTTCTTTTTTATACATTTACATGTCTTTAAGAAAAGTGGTATATTAGTCTGGACATTCCGGGGTTGTCAGGCTTTAAGTAGCCCTAAGTAGGTCTTGTACCTTACGCTCCTAATATAGAAAATAATAGCATCATGCTCACTTATATCTTTTATACATGTGAATGTGCATTTTTTTAATGGATGAGAAATCCCCCTTTTCCATATAATAAAAACATGCATCAATGAAACATCCAAATTTTCAAACCATATCTCTTTGCATTCATCATCAAGGTGTGCTAAGATTTGCATTACATGTATAGCTATGATTAGGATTATTCATATGCATGGTATACATGTTGGAAATAAATAAATGGGAGTGTGTTATGTGATAGTAATTCACCTTAACTAATCCTAAGAGGCCTTTCTTGTTGAATAGGACTATTTAGAGTAAATTTAAACTTAGGATTACATAAAAATGCATGAAGAAAATTCATTAATGAATCTATCTTAAAAATGTTTTAAGATAGGGATGAAAGAGAAGTTCTCTTCTCTTTTCTTCTCTTCACAATATTTAGTAACTAAGTATAAGTTCATTCAAACCAAATAAAATCATCAACTAAAATTGACAAATCAATTAAGTCACTTAAAATGAAACTACCCTCTAAATTGAATCTTTCACACTTAGAAAATTCTAACCTTAAAGCCTAGCTAAGACATGCCACACAAGCTTCAAATGGCACACACAATAGGCTAAGTCTCCATTTTTAGCTCTAGGTTAGGGCGGTGCATGGTTTGGTGCCTGATTTATTTTGTTATGTTATATTTTTAGACTAGATGTTAGGGTGCATGTACGTAGTCTGGATGTTAGGCCGATATTATCTTAATCATGCTTTCTATTGGGGGTTGTGCTTAAGGGGTGTTGTAATAAAAATATAAATGCTTTTGTTGTGCAGGTTGCATATACCCCTAAGCATAATCCAAACTAGAACAGGTGGACTTGGTTACCCATGTGTGGAGTGCTAACTCCAAATTATTCATATAATTGTTTGGGTTGTATGGTATGTTTAGCTAATCTCTATTTTGTAGGCTTAGTTAGATTTATCTTTCCCTTTTTGATGTAGATTTTGCAATTGAAATTTAGAATGAATGTTATGGGATAATTAAGGTGAACATTGGTTATAAGATCAAGTCTTATGCACCATGTGATGCCTTTGGAGCAACCATATCCCAATCAAGACAAAAGGAAGAAAGAAAGGAAGCAAATCAAAATGAAGAATGAAGAATGAAAAATGAAGAATGAAGAATAAAGAATGAAGACCCCCAAAACATGAATTTCTTTTAATTGTAATTATTCATTGTAATACGGGTTGCATAAGGGTAGAGCTCGACTACCCACATTTCTTTTTGGATTTTTACGGTGGAGCCCGACCATATTGGCCTCTTATTCTTTAGTGCTAATTTTATAAATTGATGGATGTTTCATTTATGATTGCGCAATTAGGATGGCATGATTTTTCTAGTTTCTTAATTGCTTGATGGTTGTTGAATGTCCTGGATGTGATTAGACTCTTAGGGTCAAATAAATTTTCTATCTAATTAATTAACTCAAAATTAAATTAAACAACTCCTAACCTCACCTAAATACTAGGATATAAATCAAGATAATAAAAGATTTAGCAACCCCTTAGCAGGATGTTGTATGTCTCACATCATCCATAAATCATATTGCTTCACTCTTGCTAATGGAGGGGTTCCACCTTTGTCAGAAAAAAATGGCTTGACCTTTGAGAGCCATGGTAGAATCACACCTCCTTTCTGATTTTGGCTCATAACTAATTTCTCATGCATTAGGCATATGAAATCCCATAGCCTGTGTCAAATACAAATGTCTGAAAATCAAAATAAAACTTAACAAAATTTGCATTATATTTAGGTCATTATTCATGCCTTTCATGATCTAATCTCTTAGGAAGTATGTTTAATGACTTAATCTCCTTTCTAAATAAACAACAACTTAGCCATCTTGCAAAGTATAAGACTTACCTACATGTATATAAGATCAGAGGAGGAGTTAGTTAGCAGCCACCCTCAAGTGGTTGTAAGTCCAACAGTCGGGTGGTTTATTCTCTCTTGTGGAGGTAAACCATATGCCCATCTTCGCCTTAGATTTAGGTTATGCTTTGGCCCTCGCCAAAGCTCCTTAGATTTGGGACCTGAGGTTGCTATTTTCCTTTACGGGCTACAAGAATACATCCTCACCTCTTAGGTATTTTCATGATATTTTATTATGAAATTATAAGTCATAGATTTCTAATAAAAATTCAACTCAAACAAATAATCCTCTTCAAATTTCAAAAATATAAAGCCTAACCACAAGATAGTTTGGGATGCTCACTAACTTTCCTAGAATCATGAGTATCCCCTATTCATCTCCCTTTGATTTTAATAATAACTCCCTCCTTTTGATCAATCCCACTTGATTTTCCAAAAATAACTAATTTGTTGATAGTCCTATCTATGAAATCTTTGGTGACAATGATCATTTACCTTAATCGAGAGTATTCTAAAGGGATATTATTTCTAAGATGTAATTAACTATGGGGGCTTGCCTCCATAGGGAACTTAACGAACTCGATTTAAATAAATCCTACTTTACTTTTTCATGTAAAGTAGGAGAAAGATCTCTGGTACATTCGAAGACCCGTTGTCCTTAGGAGTCCTTATTAGGTGATTAGATCCATTGTAGAATGGTGACTTCTATCTTTTGAGATGGTACATCATTCCTCAATCTCATACCTGATCACCCTAATGATTACATCTACGAATCTACGTGGTGTCCCAATAACATTTTCAAATTCTAAATCTAAAAATAAAACACCACAGACTAGAATTTGTGACATAATTCTAATGTGTGTGTTAAGGCTTGTGTGGTATATCTTGCTAGGCATTAGAGTTATAGTTTTCTAAGTATAGAAAGATTTAATTTAGCATGAAAGGTTGGTTTCACTTCAAGTGGTTTAATGGATTTGAGAATTTTAATTTGTATTTTTCTTTTGTTTCGTATGACCTACATTTAGCAACTAAGTGTTATAAAGAGAAAAAAAGGGGATCATTCCCTTGCATTCCTATCGTAAGCCACTTTCTAAAGTATATTAATTTGACTTAGTTCCCTTTAATGAATGGCTTATTACATATTTTAAAATTAATCTTAAGTTTAGGCACACTTTAAATAACTCTATTCAATATGAAAGGTATCTTATGTTTAATCTAATTAAATTATTAGCATATGACACATATTAAATCATTCCTTTCCATCATATGTAGCATGCATATGACTTTTAATCCTAGGTGTGTTTATACATGCAACACATTTTAGCATACTTATATGATGAATGTAGATATGTATTCAAAGTTTGTATTTTCATTTCTTATTGAATTATTTAATAATATTAATTTAAAGCTCTATCCAAATTATTATACCAAAATATATAGGGATGAAATTAAATAGGTATGTGTTATTATTAACCAGGGAAGTGAGGTGATCAAATGACCTCCTTAGGGCTAACTAAAGCCTCGTGTTCCCGGGATGTCCAAGCTATATACCCATTTGCATTCAACCATATGTAAATTTATATACATGAATATAAGAAAGAAAACTCCAAATCACATGACTGATTAATCCAAACACTTAATCGATTATGGATGCATACATTTTTAGTAGAAAAGAGGGATTTTCCTCCTTTAGCCACACATACATACACATGTAAGGAAAAATGAGCAAGTATGTGCCTTTCTTAACCAGGGAAGTGAGGTAATCAAATGACCTCCTAGGGGCTAACTAAAGCCTCATATTCTCGGGATGTCCTGACTATATACTTTGATATCTCATTACACATGAATGTATATGTAAATAAAAGGAAGAAAATCATGCAAAAATTATATTTCTATTAGATTAAAACATTTATGTATGTAAAACAAAGTTCCATTCAAATTCATATGTATAATTACATGTAAATGAAACCAAATAAATATGTGTCATTATTAACCAGAGAAGTGATGTAATCAAATGACCTCCTTGGGGCTAGTTAAAGTCTCTTATTCCCAGGATGTCCAGATTATGTACTAATTAACATTCAAGTACATGTAAAACTACACATGAATTAAGGAAAAGAAAGCTTTACTTCACATACCTAAGTTATAAGCACATGAAAACCTATATGTATTCATAACTACTATCATGGCACATATTATTCATCATTTGTAAGCTTTTGAAAAATATATTTGGATTTAATAGTGTTAATAGCCACGCGTATATTAAATTAAATCAACACATGCAAGCTTACATAAAGGACATTCATTTTTTCTTTACTTGATTTTGAAAAGATGGATGCATGAATTCAAATGACATACCAATTTTAACATGATTGGAAAGAAATAAATAAACATAAACACATGATTTCATTCAATCAAATTAATTCCTAATAATAATCATATTAAATAAAACCATATAAGGTAAACCAAAGCTTTCTTTGTATCATTTTTTAATTTCCTGTTTTGATTTTATTTCATGATGTGAGAAAGATGTTTGCTGATCCTAATCCATTCCCATGTTTGTTAATTAATTTGGTTTAATGAATTGTAATTAAGTTAATTTTATGAGTTAATTGAGTTATGGTATGCATTAAATACATTAATTAACCTTTTCTTATGTCACCATAAAGTAATTAACCAAATAATAATGGGCCAACATGATATGCATGGAAAATGAATTTGCAATGATCCTAGAAAAATAAAAGGAACCTAATGCAATTAGCTTATGATTAATAGTTAGTTAGATTAAGGGACTATGGTATTTATTTTTCATATATGGGGACACCACGTAGATCTTAGGGGAGTACTTATTGAGGTGATTTGGTACGACATTGAGAAATGATGTACTATCTTGAGAGATAGAAGTCACCATCCTATAATGGACTAAATCACCTAATAAGGACTCCTGAGGCCAATGGGTCTTCGAATGTACCAGAGATCTTTCCCCTACTTTACATGAAAAAGTAAATAAGGTTTTATTTTAAGCCTGGTTCATTAAGTTCCCTATGGAGGCAAGCCCCCATAGTTAATTATATCTTAAGGAATGAGGTTCCTTAGGAATACTCTCAATTAAGGTAAATGATCATCATCTATAAAGATTTTTGAAGATAGAACTATTAATCAATTAGTTATTTTTATAAAATCAAGTGGGATTGATCAAAAGGAGAGAGTTGTTATTAAAACCAAAGGGAGATGAGAAGGGGATGTTCATGATACTAGGAAACCTAGTGAGCATCCTAAATTATCCTATGGTTGGGCTTTATATTTTTGAAATTGAGGAGAATTATATGTTTGAGTTGAATTTTTATTAGAAATTAGGGATTATAATTCCATAATACAAGATTGTAGAAATGCCTAAGAGGTGAGGATTTAGGCTTGTATCCCCAAATGGAAACAACAACCTCAGATCTTAAATCTAGGGAGCTTTAGCATAAGCCAAAGTGTAACCTAAATATAAGTGACAAAATGGGCATATGGCTTATCTCCACAAGAGAGGATAAACCACTTAACTATTGAACTAACAAGCACCTGGGGTAGCCACCAACTAACTCCTCCTATGATTTTAAATACATCTAGGTAAGTCATATGCTTTGCAAGATGGTTAGGCTGGTATTTACTTATAAGAGAAACTAAGTCCTTAAACTCACCCCCTAAGAGACTAGATCATGAAGGGCATGAATAATGACCTAAATCTAATGTAAATTTTGTCAAGTTTTATTTTAATTTTTGACAATTTTATTTGGCACATGCTATGGGATTTTATATATCTAATGCATGAGAAAATTAGTTATGGGCCAAAATCTGAAAGAATGAGGTGTGTTTCCACCATGGCTCTTAAAGGTCAAGCCATTTTCTCTAGCAATGGTGGAAGCCCTCCATTGGCAAGAGTGAGACAATATGATTTATGCATGATATGAGACATACAACATCCAACTAAGGGGTTGCTAAATCTTTATTATCTTGATTTATGTCTGGCTTTAGGTGAGGTTATGAATTTTTTAGTTGAATTGATTAATTGGATAGAAAATTTATTTTTTCCTAAGAGCCTAATCGCATCCAGGCCATTCAACAATCATCAAACAATTAAGAAACTAAGAAAATCATGACATCCTAATTACACAATCATAATATAACATCAATCAATTTATAAAATTAGCATAAAAGAATAAGAGGCCGAAGTGGTCGGGTTCCACCACACAACCTGAAAAAGGAAAATGGGTAGCTACGCTCTACCCTTATACAACCTAGTATAATGAAAGAATAAATTACAATTATGAAGTGACAAGTGTTATGGGGGACTTCATTCTTCATCCTCCATTCTTCACTTCTTGTTCTTCATTCCCTCATCTTAGTTTGCTCCATTTCTTTCTTTCTTTTGGTTTGACTTAAGATGTAGTTTTCTCCAAGGCCTCACATGGTATATAAGAAATGGTCTTATAACCAATGTTCACCTTAGTCCCCATATAACTTATCCTAATCCTAATGTAAAAAATTACATTAAAAAGGAATGAAAGTAAATCTAACTACACTTGCAAAATAAATGTTAGCTAAACACACCATACAATCCAAGAAGTTATAGGAATAATTTAGACTTAGTACCCCTCACATGGGTAACTAAGCCCACCAGTCCTAATTTGGGTTATGCTTAGGGGTATAAGCAACACTTGACAAAGAAACATTCATATTCTTATTAGTAGCACAACCCCTATAGAAAGCATGATTAGGCTAATATCATCCTAACATCCAGACTACGCACATACACCCTAACATGTAGTCTAAAATAATATATCATAAAACTAAACATTCTTCAAACCATGCACCGCCCTAACCTAAAGATAGAAATGGTGACTTAGTCTAATATGCATGTGTTAGAGCTTGTGTGGTATATCCTAGCTAGGGTTTAAAGTTATCTTTTGCAAAGTGTGAGAGGTAATTTATAAAGGGTTGATTCCTCTTTAAGTAGTTTAGTTGATTTGGAGAATTTTACTTAATGATTTCTTTTGTTTCATGTAACCTATACTTAGGAACTAAGTGTTATAAAGAGAAGAAAGAGAGGGAGAGTATCTCTTTTATTCCTACCTTAAGTGTTTTTTAAGGTAAATTGATTAATGAATTTCTTTTAGTGAATGGTTTATTATATGTTTTAATTAACCCTAAGTATAGATTCGCTCTAAATAGCCCTATTCAATAAGAAAGGAATCTTAATATTAGTTGGGGTGGATTACTATCACATAACACACACCCATTCATTTCTTTCCATCATGTATACCATACATATGAATAATCCTAAGCATACATATACATGCAATGCAAATCTTAGCATACTTTAATGATCAATGTAAAGAGATGTGATTTAAAATTTTTGATATTCCATTTGTTAATTGGATCATTAATGCATGTATTTATTATGTAGATGTGGTGAAAATTTATTCCCGCCTTCATCTATCCTCTTTGGAAAAGAGGATAAATGAAAATAGAAATATACGCCCCTTGGTGGGACACCACGTAGATTCGTAGATGTTCTTATTAGGATGATCGAATATGACATTGAGGAGAGGTGTACTATCTCAAAAGATAGAAGTCACCACCTGACTAATTGTCACTGAATAAAGACTCTACAGAACTATGGGTCTATGTTCATACCGAGGAGATTCTTTCCTCTTTACATGAAAAAGTAAAGTAGGGTTTATTTTAAACCAAGTTAGTTAAGTTCCCTATGGAGGTAAGCCCTCATAGTTAATTACATCTTAAGAAATGAGATTCCTTAAGAATGCTCTCGATTAAGGTAAATGATCATTATCTCCAAAGATTTCAAAAGGTAGGACTATCAAATGATTGGCTTATTTGTAGAAAGTCAAGTGGGATCGATTAAGAGGATGGAGTTCTTATAAAAGACAAATAAAAATAAGTAGGGGGTGCTTAAGATACTAGGAAGCCTAATAAGCATCCCAAACTACTCTATGGTTGAGCTTTACATTTTTGAAATTGAATTAATTTATTTGAGTTTAATTTTTATTAGAATGTTAGGGCTTATAATTCCATAATACAAGGTCACAAAAATGTCTAAGAGGTGAGGATTTATGCTCGTAGCCTGTAAAGGGAAGTAGCAACCCCTGAACCTAAATCTAGGGAGCTTTGGCAAAGGCCAAAAGCATGACTTAAATTTAAGGTAAAAATGGGTATTTGGTTTACCTCCACAAGAAATGAGAAACCACCCGACTACTTAGACTTACAAACACCTAGGGGGTGCCAACTAACTCCTCCTATAGCTTTAAATTCATGTAGGCAAGTCATGTTTTTTGCAAGATAGTAGGAGTTGTTATTTATTTAGAAAGAAGACTAAGTCCTTAAACACACTCCCTAAGAGACTAGATCATGTAGGGCATGATTTAATGACTTAAATCTAATGCAAATTTTTTATAAGTTTTATTTTCATTTTGGACAACCAATTTAACACAAGCTCTAAGATTTTTATGCCTAATGCATGAGAAATTAGATTATGGGCCAAACTTAGCAAGATGGGAGGTGTGTTTCCACCATGGCTCTCGAAGGTCAAGCCAAGTTCTTTGGCACGTGTGGAAGCCCTCCAAATCTAGAGTGAAATAATATGTTTTTATCCATGATGTTAGGAAAGAAAAGATAACATCCAAAAGGGGTTGCTAATTCTTTTATCTTGATTTTTTAACTAAACTTTAGGTGAGGTTATGAGTTATTTTTTTAATTTTGAGTTATTTAATTTTGGTAGAAAATTTATTTTTCCCCAAGAGCCTAATTTTCATGCCAATACATCAAAGCAAGAAGAAACTAGGAAAATGGCATCTTAATGCACAAATAAACAAAATATCAAACATTTTATAAAGCTAATAAAAGAATAAAGGCCATTTGTGGTGGGCACACCACACAAATTTGAAAACAAATTGGTAGAGCTCTACCCTTATACAACCAAATTACAAATGAATTAATTACAATTCAGAAAATTCATGTTATGGGGGTCTTCATTCTTAATTTCTTCTTTCTTCTTTTGTTTCTTATTTTGAATGGTTGGAATATGAATGCTCCAAAGGCTTCACATGGTACAGAAAATGAGATCTTATGACCAATGTTTATCCTAATCCCCCATAACAATCATTCCAAAATCCTAATTACAAAGTTACATGAAAATGGGAAAAAGAAAATCTAACTAACACTTGCAAAATAGAGATTAGCTAAACAAACCAAACAATCACAAGCATGTATATGCATAATTTGGACTTAGTACCCCACACAAGGGTAGCTAAGTCCACCTGGCTTGTTGGATTATGCTTAGAGGTATAAGCACCTGCATAGCAAAAGTATTTATATTTTTATTACAGCACCCCTTAAGCACAATCTCCTACAGAAGACAATCATTAGACTAAATCATCCTACCATTCAATCTATGCACATACACCCTAACATCCGGACTAAATATTACATCATAAAATAAAAGCAAACATCAAACCATGCATCCCAACGAAAAGCTAGAAATGACTTAGTCTAATGTGTGTGCTTTAAAGGTTTGTGTGGTATGCTTAGTTAGCTTTAGGGTTTAGATTTTCTAAGTGTGAAAATGTTCAACTTAGAGGGTTTTATTTAAGTTGTTTAATTGATTTAGTTGATTTTATTTGATGATTTGTTTTTTTGAATGAACTTATAATTAATTACTAAGTTGTAAAGAGGGAAAGAGAAGAGAATTCTCTTTTCCTTTATAAGTAATTTCTAAAGTAGATTCATGTTTGATTTTTTGTTTAGTAAATGTTTTATTATGTGTTTTAATTAATCCTAAGTTTAGATAACTCTAAACAAAAGCTATTCAAGAGAAGGCATTTTAAGATTAAGTAAAGTGAATTAATATCACAAAACACACATCACTTCATTTCTTTCCCAACATGTGTAGCATATGTGGATGACCTAAGCATATATATATATGCAAATGAAAATATTTAGCACACACTTTAATGATGAATGCTAAGAGAATGTGTTTAAGAAATTTGGATGCTTTATGATGCATGATTTTGTTAAGTAGAAAAGAGATTCTTTTATCCGTTTTTCACATGCGTATTTACATGTATGAAAGGCATAAGAAAGTACGGTGCCATTATTAGCGCTAAGGGTGTAAGGTACAAGACTTACTTTGGGCTACTTAAAGCTTCGCAATCTCAGGGTTGTCCAGACTAATATACCACTTTCCTTAAATACATATGCATGTACAAAAGAAAAGAATGGAAAAAGAAGGATGCAAAAGTTTATATTAATTTGTTTGATTTGTTTATTCAATTTATATGTGTACGTGCAGATATCCTTCTTAAGTGATAACATAGGAATGAATATAAATGGATTTAAGCAAGTGATGTGTTCTTTTCAAATGAACTATACACTTTACAAAATCCTATTCAAAATTATGCTAAAAAGGAAGAGAAGGAACCACACTATGCACATCTTTATATTTGTACTCACATGCAAGCTTATAAATAATTATAAGTAGCATACCTTTCAGTTTTAATGTTTGATTTATATGTTTTGAAAATAATTTTGGGATTTAATAGTGATAATATCCATTCATATTTTTACTTTAGCTAAAATATGCAATTTGATATAAAGGAAGCATTTTATTTTTAAAAGGCATGAATTTCATATGACATACACATTTAGCATGCTAGGAAAGAAATAAAGTGATGAAAATAATGGAAATTCATCCACCCTAATTAATTCCTAAAGACAATCCTATGAATAAGATTATTTAAAGTAAATCAAATTTGTTTTAAGGAGAGTTTCAATTTTGTTTGAGTTTGATTTCAATTTGAAAAATGTGAGAAGGTTTGTTGGTCCTGACCCATTCCCCCTTATGTATATTATTTTTGTTTAATTTTTATGTGATTAGATCAATTTTAAGCTTTAGTTAGGTTAAGGTGTGAATTAAATTCATTAATTACCCCTTACCTACACCACTTTAACATATTTAATCAAATAATTATGGGCCAATGATATGACATAAAACCACACAAGGAATTTAAATCATCAATGCACCTCAGAAAGAAAGGTCCTAATGCAATTGGCTCATAATTAGTGATTAATTAAGCTAAAGATTTTAATTTAAGTATTTTCATAATTCTTCTTGGACATGTGGATTGGATTTTGATTTCCTTAAGCCACTTAGGTTATTGAACGCCTAAGTACCTACCCAAGATGAATTGGTTAAGTTCTAGAATGATTTAATAATTTTATCAAATTAATTAAGCAAGTGATTAGGGGGTTAATCCTTAATTAAGTTTAGGTTAGGGAAGCAAAGGGGTTATGGGAATGGCTTAAGGAAAATTCTCCAAATCCATTCCATAAACCTCTTCTCTACTTAAGCAAGGCTTAATTAACTTAATAAAGGTAAACCACTTTTGTATTAATACCCTTAATTACATAAAGAGGTAATTAATGGTTCATTAATTGATCTCTCTAATTAATCCATCAATAAATCCCAAGAAAATTGAGAATGCATGAAGTTTGAGATTAACTAGTGAGAAAAAGAGAGTAATTAGGGTTATTAAGTTTCATTAAAACCATTCAAAATTGAAATTAATTTTAGATTCTTCTTTGAATTATCTTTCCAATACTTTTTTAATTTTTCTATATTTAGTTATGATATTTTGCATTTTCCATGATTATTAAGTAATTAATCCCTTAATTATATGGCTAATCCCGTTAGCGCCATGTGGAGGCTGATGCAGCATACACTTTCCACATGGTGTGATAGGAGAGGCCTTAATTTATCATCGCGCATTGCGGCTATACGCTTTCTCCCGTCCATCAGATTCGGTGAGATCAACATCGGTTCTTAAGGGGAATCAAGGATCTACACATCTTGATCATGGCCATCCATGCGGATGGATGGCCCATGATCCATCCACAGTTCTCACGGGAAATGGAGGCGTCCACCTTCATGGCATGATAGCTTTGAGCTTCATTGAACTCAGTGAACCCACCATCATGCAAGGAGACATACCAATTAATTTTACTTGAGATGAAATTCCTTTCACAAAAGTCCACCCACTCTAGTTTAAGCTCGGTTTGATCCATACCTCACGGAGGTGCTCGGGGAATGTTGAGGTAGCTTTAGTGGAAACAAAGCTCTGTTTTAAGTTGAGGTGATTTGGTTATGGATCTTCTATGGACCAAGCTCTTCAATTGGGCTCACCTCAAGTCCCACCTCCCTTATCTTTGGAGCTTGGATTAAGTTTTAGGCAAGTTCGATTAAGCCCTCTAAGGGTGCTCGAAGAGGAATTGGATTGATTTTAGGTATTTTCTCAGTTAGAAAAATGGATGAGCTCCCTTATTTTCAGTCTAAGAAAAATTGAAAAAGGAGAATTCGAATTCACTCTAGGAAGCTTGGGGAGACTTGCAATTGTTAGCTCTGAGTTCCCTAAGCTCAATCGAGTGTGTGTGTTGTGAATTCAAGTGGAATTAGGGGGAGTATATCTCCCCCTAGGTGAATCGGATTGTCGCAAGCTCTCTTTCCGTTTTGATCCAATACACCCTATTCAATGGGTTAGTTAGGCTATTAGGACTTGCACATGGTTTAATTTTGAGTGTGGAGTGGAGTAGTGAAGCTCCCATGTGCTCTAATTGAATGGAGATGGGATCCCATGTGCTCATGTCCATGGGGGGTGATCAATTTTAGCTTTAGGTTGGGTTGGCATGACCCAAACCCATTGGCTCATGTGCACCATGTCCATTAGTGACCATTTGGTCCACTAAGTGGGTGCCAAGTGTCCATGGAAAGAAATTGACCAAATTCCAAGTGATTTTGATTTTAGGTTACCCAATGGCCTAAGTGTAAAATGGTCATTTGGCTTAGATTTTAGTCTTAATATGTTTGGTATGATTGAAAAATGGGTTGGGCCAAGTTTCAATGAATTTGGAGTTGATTTGATATGATTTGGCTCATGTTGACCCATTTAGGTCAAAATGGGTCAACTTGGGTTAAGTTGACCAATTGGTCAAATTGGTCAAACCAAGAGTTGGGTCAAGTTCATATGACCATTTGAAATATTTTTGTAACTTTGGTTTGGTTCAATTTAGTTTATATTTGGTTTTGGTTTATTTTATTTCATTTAGGACAAATGGGTCAAGTTGACCAATCTGACCCATTTGACCTATTTCGGTTAGGTCATGGGTTGGTTTAGGTCTAGTTGGCCATTCAAAATAGATTGGTATCTTTGTTTCCTATCAGTTTTGGTTTAATTTGATTTTGGCTCAATATGACCTTTTAGGTTAGGTTGAGTTCATGGACAATTGGGCTAGGTTAGGTTTGGTTGGCTAATTGGGGCATTGGTCAAGTTCAACAAGTGATTTAGAATGAACTTGACCCATTGGTTTCAATCAATTTGGCTTAAATCAAGTTTTGACATATTTTGACTTTTTAGGTCAAATTGGATCAATTTGGGTCAAGTGGCCAATTGGGCTAGGTTAGGCTCAAATGATGACTTGGTCAAGTTTGAACCTTGATCATGAATTGGTTTTCATCAATGGTTTCAATCAATTTGGGCTATGGTGGATTTTGGCAAGTTTAAATTTCATTTTGGCTAAGTGTTGACTTGGTCAACCCTTAAGTTTGACTTGGTTTGACCTAATTTGACTGATTGATCATCTCATGATGATTGTTGCTCACAATTTGAGACTTAGATGGGCTTAGTTCAATCCAGTTTGGTTAGGATTAGAATTTGGCTCATAAGGGGTATTTTAGGTCACTTTGGGTCAAGTGAGCCTAAGTGGGCCAAATGGCTTGGTCAAAGCTTGATTTGAGTTTGATTGAACTGACATATAGACTTATGATTGAAATATAAATCCATTTGCAAGTGATTTGAAGTCCAATGGGTTTCGATTCATTTGACAATTCCAAGTTCAAAAGGGTGAACATGAGTTTGACTTGGGTTTGATTTTTTTTAATTTAGTTTTGGTTTAGTGATTGAAGTTTATATTTGGATTCATGATTGAAGGATTGATTGAATTGAAGAAAAATCAAAGTTTGGCAATTTGATTTGGCTAAGTTCAAGAATTTGACTTGAAAGGCTTAGGTTTGATTGAATTTGAGTTTGATTTTTGAATTTATTTTTGGATATTTGAATTTATATTTCATTTATATTTGTGAATATAAATAAGAATATAAATGGATTATGAGAAAATTCCTGGAATTTGAATTGATTTATATTTGATTTAGGCTAAGTCTATATTTAGGCTAAGTCTATAAGATAGAATCAAAGTGACTTAGGAAAGATTTTTAGTTTGGATATGAATTTTAAATTTAGTTTGATTGATTTGAATTTATATTTTATTTATATATGTGAATATAAATGAGAATATAAATGGGTTGTGAGAAAATTTCTTGAATTAGATTTGAGCTAAGTCCATAAGGTAGAATCAAAGGGACTCAAAAAATATTTTTGGAATTTGGAATTTTAATCTTAAGCTTCAATTATTTGGAATTGATTTGAGATTGAGAAAATCAATTAAGTTGGAATTGATTTAAGTTTTGAGAAAATCCATTGAATTGGTTCAAGGTTTAAGTTAGAGTTAGAGTTGATTTGAGTTTGGCTAGAAGGGAGAAAGTGAGGAATTTGGTTCAAGCTATATGGTAGGCAAATTTTCCTAACACCCCTATGGCATGACCTATTCCTATAGCTAACTCTTCTAAGTCTCTAGGGTTAGGTTAAGTGTCTACCTAATCGCCAGAAGCATATTAAGACTTAGGAGTTTTTAGTATCTAAGAGAAATCTCATGTCTAAGATGGAGGGGCTGAGAGCTCATTCTAAAAATCAGTCAACAAAGGACAATAGGTGTGTGGTGGTGATAAGGCATAGTATGGTGTTGATAAAATGATCAACATTGAGCGATCATAAGCACTACAGAAATGGTCTATTCAACAAGGTGTAGAAGAAATCAGCTTAGTGCAATGTGACTCTACTCATGTCAAGGACATAAGAGAGGGAAGGAGGAATCCACTAGGGATAGAGTATGTGAACCTTCCACTAGGGAAATAAGTTCAAGTAATCCACAAGGTGATGAGGGGTTTGATTTTAGTCTCACTAAAGATAAATTGATTTGGTTTGTTTAACTTGTTTTGATTATTTTTATTTATTTGACTCCACAGAGGAGATTGATTGGATTTGTTTTAGATTCTTAGATTTTGGATTTGGGATGAACTCGGTTGGTTTGTGTGGTGAAAAATTTCTATATAAGGGAGTCACCTTCAAATCTATTGGTTAGAAATGAAGAGACAAGCATATAGAAATTCATCTTTTTAGGATGCCATAAATCAAAGATGTACTTATTAAATGATGAGTATGACATCAAAATAATACTATCCCCAAGATAGAAGTCACTACCCTTTAATGGATCTAATCACCTCAATAAGGACTCCTAAGGACGATGGGTTTGTATATGTACTAGAGATTCTTTCTCTACTTTACATGAAAAAATAAAATAGGGTTTATTTTAAACTGGGTTCGTTAAGTTCCCTACAGGGGCAAGCCCCCATAATTAATTACATCCTAAGGAATGGAGATTCCTTAAGAAAACCCTCGATTAAAGTAAATGATCATTGTCTTCAAAGATTTTAATAGGAAAGGACTATCAATCGATTAGTTTATGTTTGAAGATCAAATGGGATTGATCAGAGGGAGGGAGTTATTATCGAAGCCAAAAATGAAAGATAAGTAGGAGATGCCCACGATGCTAGGAAACCTAGCGAGCACCTCAAACTATCCTATAATTGGGCTTTACATTTTTTTAAATTGATTTAGTTTGTTTGTGTTACAATTTTTATTTGAAATTTAGGACTTTTGATTCCTTAATACAAGATTAAGGAAATACCTAAGAGGTGAAAAATTATGCTTATTTAAGGGAGAAGCAACCTCAAACCTAAATAGGGAGCTTAGAAAGCACAACAAATTTAGGTGAAAATGGGCAATTGGTTTGCCTCCACAAGAGGACAAACCAGATGACTGGCAATGTCCTGGGGGTGGCAACTAACTCCTACAATTTTAAATACATGTAGGCAAAGCTTATGCTTATCTGAGGCTATTATTTATTTAAAGAGATTAAGTCCTTAAACTCACTCTAAAGAGACTAAATCATGTAAAGGGCATGCTTCAAATGACCTAAATCTAATACAATTCAAATTTCATTTTATTTTATTTTGGACAATTATTTTTTCTAATTTATAGAATTCCTTATATAGTGCATGTGAAATAAAGTTATTAGCCAAAATCGAGAAGGAGGTGTGTTTCCACCATGGCTCTCAAAGGTCAAGCCAAATTTCTCTAAAAAGCCCTCCAATCAAAGGGAAGCAAGATGCATTTGTGCATGATATTGTAAAAGAAATGCTCATCCCTAATTGCTAATTCTTTTATCTTGATTTTAAACCTAAGCTTTATGTGAGGTTTTGAGTTTTTTATTTTTAATTTTGAGTTATTAAGTTTGGTAAAAGATTTATTTTTCCCTAAAGAGCTTAATCCACATCCAGGCCATACATAAAGTAAGGAAGAAACTAAGAAAAGGATTCCACTTAAAGGCACAAATACAAATCATCAATCAATTTATAAAGCTAAAAAAAAGAATAAAGGCGTTGTGGTAGCATCACAAACTCAAAAATATCAAATATGAGTAGCCGAGCTCTACCCTTATACAACCCGAATTACAAACTAATTAAATTACAATTAAGCAAGGAATTCATTGTTATGGGGGTCTTCAAGCTTCATTTCTTAGAGGAGGGTTTCATTTAAGTTGTTTAATTATTTTAGATTAGTTTTATTTCATGTTTTGATTTGGTTCAAGTGAATCCTACAATTAATTAGTAAGTTTTTAAGAGAAGGAAAGAGAATGTAACTTCTCTTTCTTTCCCCAACCTAAGTAATTTCTAAAGTAGATTCAAATTTTAGTTTTGTTTAGGTGAATATTTTGATTAAATCTTTTAATTACTCCAAAGTTTAGATGAACTCTAAACAAACCTATTCAAAAAGAAAGTCATTTTAAGATTAAATAAAATGAATTAAATCCACATAACACACATTACTTCATTTCTTTCCCAACATATATAACATGCATATGAATGAATCCTAAGCATATCTATACATACAAATGAGGATATTTAACACACTTTACGATGCATGCTAAGTATTCTATTTAGGAAAACTTGGAAGTTTAATATACATGATTTTTCTTAAGTAGAAAAGGGTTTCTTTATCCAATTTTCACATACACATATGAAAGTAAGAAAGGCATAAGTGAGCACGGTATTAACCAGGAGGTGTAAGGTACAAGACCTACTTAGGGGCTAAGCCTCAAACCTGGAGTTGTTGACTAATATATCACTTTCCTTAAATACAAACATGTGTATAAAAGAAATGAATTGAAAAGAAAGAATGCAAAAGTTATATTAATTGATTCATTTTGTTTATGAAATTTATATGTCCAGGTATATGTAACCCTTCTTAAGTGATAACATAGGAATGAATAGAATATGGAATTAGGTGAGTGTTAGGTTCATTTCAAATGAACCATACATCTCCCCAAATTCTTATTCAAAACTATACTAACATAAGAGAGAAAGGAAACCTATGCTAGGCACATCCTTATATTCTTCACATGCAAGCTTATACTTAAAATATAAGTAGCACACTTTTAGATTTGATAATTGATTTATATATTTTAAAAATAATTTAGATTTAGTAGTGATAATGGCCACTCATATTACTACTTTGTAACACACAAATTTGACATAAAGTAAACAATTTTATTTTAAATTTGAATTTGAAAAAATATGAATGCTTGAAACCACATGACATACAAATTTAACATGTTGGGAAAGAATCAAAGCAATGAAACCATGTAAAATTCACTTTAATTAAATCCTAAATACATTCTTATGGAATAAGAAAGTCTAAAATAAATCAAAGTGAATTCAATGTGATTTTTATTTAGTTTGGAGTTTGATTTAATTTTAAAAAGGTGAGTTGAGTTTGCTATACCTAACCCATTCCCACATATGTTTGATTTTTGGTTTAATATAGATGATTAGATTCATTTTTATGTATTAATTAGGTTAGTGCATGAATTAAGCAAGTTAATTAACCCTTAGCTACACCACCTTAGCATAGTTAACCAAATAATTATGAGCCAATGAGATGGCATAAAAACTCACAAGGAATTTAAACTTGCAATGCACCTAATAAGAAAAAGGCACAATGCAATTTGGCTCATGATTAATGGTTAATTAAGCTAAGGGGTTTAGCTTAAGTAATTTCAAAACACCCCTTCATACATATGAATTGGATTTTGATTTCCTTAATTGAACTTAGGCTATTAAACACATAAGCATCAACCCAAAGTGGATTATTTTATTTTGGAAGTTTTTAGAATTTTTAGAATTTTTAGAATTTAATTAAGTGGATAATTAAATGGATTAATCCTTAATTAAGAGAAGATTAAGGAAAGAAAAGGGGGTTTAAGGAATAAAGTAGAGGAAATGCCCCAAAATTATTCCCTAAACCTCTTATCTATTGGATTTGACCTTAATCAACCATAATAATGAACTAAAACCACTAATCGTACCTTAATTATCCTTAATTACATAAGGAGGGTACTTAGGAAACATATTTGTAATTCCCCCAATTAAGCCTTCAATAAATCTCAAGAAAATTAGGGGAGGTAGAGGTCATCCTCTAAAATATACCCAAGAAGTTTGGGATTAATTAGAAGCTTAATTAAAAGGTAATTAGCAAAATAAAATTTCCAACAAAACCCAAAATCATAGAAAAGCATAATTCAAAATCCATTGAAATTAATTTTGAAATATTTTAGGTTGAATTATATTTCCATAGGATTTTACCTCATATTTTTCTAAATTTTATTAAGAGAGATATGATTTTTTAGAAGATCGAGATTAATTAGAATTAATTGAATCTAACTAATTCGCTCCAAAGCATAATGGTAGTTGGCGAGCTTTACATGCATGAGGCACTTAAACATCAAATCATAAAGGCGGTGTAGTGGCGGGATGAAATTTGATCTCTGCCATCCAATCAAAGATCGGACGGCCAGGGATCAACCCATTATTTATAAAAGGATAATTCATTTTCAAAATGTGGGAATAATCGCGGCCGTCCATCCAAAATGCACGGATGGAAGGCCAAGATCTCCCAGTTCTTAAGGAGGTGATCATGATCTAGGGGAAAATTCGAGCTCAATTGATCATGTAAATAGACTTACGATTGAAATATAAGTCCATTTGCAAGTGGTTTGAAGTCAAATGGGTTTTGATTCATTTGACAATTTCATATTCAAAGAGTGAACAGAAAGGATTTAGGGTTTGATTTCAGAATTGGGTTTTGGTTTAGTGATTGAAGTTTGGATTTATATTTGAATTCATGATTATAGGGTTGATTGAATCAAGAAGGAAAATCAAGAGTTTGGCTTGATTTGAAATTAATTTGGCTAAGTTCAAGATTTTGACTTGAAAGGCTTAGGTTGGATTTTGAGTGGATTTGAGTTTGATTTTTGGAATTGATTTTGATTGTTTGAATTTATTTTTAATTTATATATGTGAATATAAATGAGAATACAAATGGATCATGAGAAAATTTTAAGAATTTGAAATGATTTGATCATGATTTGGGCTATGCCAATTAAGAGGGATTTAAAGGACTTATGAATGTTTTTGAGTTTGGAGTTTGAATTTTTGAATTTGGTTTGATTGATTTGAATTTATATTTCATTTATATATGTGAATATAAATGAGATATAAATGAGTTATGAGACAATCCCATGAGTTTGAATTGATTTGATCATGATTTAGGCTAAGTCCATTAATGGGAAAATTAAGGACTTAGTAAAATTTTAGATTTAGAATTTAATTTGATTTGATTTGATTGATTTATATTTATATTTCATTTATATGTGTGAATATAAATGAGAATATAAATGAGTTTTGAGAAAATCCCATGAGTTTGAATTGGTTTAGAGTTGATTTATGCTAAGTCCATTAATGAAAAGTTAAGGACTTAGGAAAATTTTAGATTTGGAATTTATTTTGAGGATTTAATTTGGACAACAAATCGAACCCAACCTAGGGCTGATCATTGAGTGAATGCCTCTCGGTGACTTAGATCATCTCAAAGATATTCAAGGATTAATTTCATTTTTAGTTTGTTTTGATGGATTCTGTTGGTTTGCGATGGGTCACACTGAGAAGGAGCTTATAGAAGCCTAAACCTATCTCAGATTTATTGTACCAAAGGGAGTAGCTTCCCGGCCGATGGGAGAGCTATCCGACCAAAGGAGTGCCTTTTGATTTGCAATGATCAAATGAAGGGAAGAAAGCTTGGGGACTCACATCCTCCACCAGAAATGACCACTGGGGTGATCGGTTGCTTTGGGCAACAAATCAAACCCGGCCTAAAGCTGCCCATCAGTTTGCGACAATCATGCTAGAAAGAATGCATCATAGTCTTACATCTTTCAAAGCAGAATGACCAGGGTAACTTGCTTGTGGAAAAATAGATTGAACTGACCTAAGGGTGACTACAGAGTGAGTACCAACCCAGGGATTTATCTCAACTTAGGAAGTCAGGCAAATCCTATAGAGAGTTCTGCTGGCACTAGCCTAAAGATAAGATGCTTGCTTGGGAAAAGGGGTCCTTTGGGGGCTTGAATTCCTAATCCACATACAAATTAATTTTTATTTATTTTATTTATTTTATTTATTTTATTTATTTTAATTATTTTATTGTGGACCCTATTAGTTTGCGAGCGATCAAATTGAGAAGGAGCTTATATCAGCCTAAAACTATCTCATATTTGCTGAACCAAGGAAAAATCTATGCATCCGCTGAACAAATTCTCCAACCACAGGGGTGGTTACTAGGAAAAGGGGGACTGTCCAGTCCAAAAGTAACCCAGGTAGTGTCTAAATGGGGTCGTAAAAGACTTGATCCAAATAGAGTGCCCGCAGGGGATGCGCTAAGGGCTTAATCCAACACCCTAAAGAAAATTATATGGCTAATCATATATCCAATAAGTATTCAGTGTCAAACTCAAGGAGAAAGCACGGGGACTCATATCTGTCAAGAGTGGTGTACTCACCAGATGAGTCACTGTCAGCATAGCGAACATCAACCAACCTAAGGTCCCGTCAGTTTGCAACAATCAGCCTACAAATAAATCTCGGGGACTCACATCCTCCTACAGTGGAACTGATTGTTGCGATAGTCTATCTTCGGCTCGACAGGTGCTATCAAACCTAGAGTGACTATTGAGTGAATGTCACTGGGTGACTTAGATCAACTCAAGGGTAGTCAAGAGGAAAGGAGCCTTTGGGGGACTTACCTTAAAACATGATGGCTAGTTCAAGAAGAAAGCATGAGGACTCACATCTTCTTAAGCAAAGTCAACGTGAGGTAGCTTATTGGCTGGGCAGTGAAGCATACCATGCTAAAAAGGCACTCTTTTGTTTGCAATTATCAAGTTAGGAAAAAAGCACAGGAACTCACATCCTTCAACAAGTGACCACTGGGGTGACATACTAGTGAGGTAGCTTATAGACCCGACCTAGAGCAGCTAATGAGTGAGTGCCACAGGGGGCTTGCTCTCACATCAAGTAGCTCAAGACAAAAGATTTATGTTTGTTATTGTGTATGTGCTAAAAGGAATAGGATGCCTCTGGGGGACTCTCATTTTTACCTTAAAGCACGCCAGGGAATTATAAAGTGATGCCACGGATGGCAACAAGAATTTCCACTAAGAAAGGATGTCGCTTGGATTCTCTCACACCTAACTTAGTAATGCTAATCAAAATAGGATGCCTCTCGAGTTCTCTTACACCTATTCTAATAGCACCGGGAGATTGCATTTGTGTTGTGAAGGAAGGAAGGATGCCACTAGGGGACTCTTACACATACCCTAAACACGTCATGGCAGATTCGCAAGATAAGCAAACAACACTTCGAAAGAAGAGAAGATTTGATGAATGGAATCAAATTTTTTTTTTATTAATGAATTATTTTCAAACAAGTTTTATTTCATGGGTAATATTTTTTTTAGATAGAGCCCATTAATTGGAAGCATCGGTGTTCCCCTTTATCAATCAAGGCGATAAGATCCTCCTTGATAGGCTTTCTCTATAACATAGGGGACTTCCCAAGTGGGTTCAAACTTGCCTCCCATCTTTTGACAGGCAACACTTGGTCTCCTTAGGACTAAACAAGTTCTCTGAAAGACCTAGGGGCGACTTGTTGTGAGCTTGAATCATTTTGGCCTTGTACTCTTGCTTATGGCATGCTCATAGTGACTCTCCTCCAAACCTTGAGCTCTTCTATCCGCAACTTTGCATTCTACTTTGTAGTGATCTTGTCACCCAATGCTATCATTAGTGATGGGAGTTGAACTTCTAAAGGAAGAATAGCTTTAGACCCATATACTAAGGAAAATGAGGTAGACTGAGTTGGAGTTTGGTATATGGTGTGATAGGCCCACAAGGCATCAACCAATTGCTCGTTCCACTATCATTTATTATCATCAAGAGACTTCTTGATGTAGGATGAGAGTTTGTTGCTTACGCTAAACCATTAGCTCTGGGGTAGTAGATGGTGAAGTATCTCCAATTTATACCATGTCTTCTCGCAAAGCTGTTGATTTTCATGCTCTTGAATGCAGTACTATTATCAGATATAATTTGTCGAGGCACCCCGAATTTATATACAATATGGTTCCTAAAAAATTGAAGCACATGGTGGTGACCTCTCGAGTGGGATGGCTTCCACTTGGAAAAGTAGTTAGTATCAACTAAGATGAATCGATGCCCCTTGCAAGAAGAAGGATCGATTGGACCTACAATGTCGGTACCCCAACACTCAAATGGCCATGAAGCCAAAGTAGGGTGTAGAATATTGGGTGGTTGGTGGAGGACCACACCGTGTACCTGACATTGATGGCATCTCCTAGCTACGTCCATACAATCTGTGATCATATATGGCCAGTAGTATCCAAGTCTTTTGATCTTCGACTTCATCTTTGGACCGAACTGATGAGCTCCACATAGAACTAAGTGTACCTCGATTATAATGCAATGAGCTTCATGTTTGTCTAAACAACGTAATCACATCTGGTCAAAGGACCATCAATACAGGGTGTCATCAATGAGAGCATAGGAAAGAGCTCTCTATTTTACCTGATGGGCTTGAGATTTCTCTTGAGGTAGTTTGGAGGTGTTCAAATAATCTATGAACGGTTGCCTCCAATCAGCTCCTTGTCCATTTTGGCAACGGCAACCTCCCCTTCAAGAGAAAGTCTCACCATGAGTTCAGAATCAATAAGGGATAAGACTTATCTATTTTGGACCCTTATTGAAATGGACTCATCTTCCAGACATGCCAACTCTTTGGAAAGTTTTGCCAAGGCATCTGCTACTACATTCTTTGCTCGAGGAACTTTATAGATGGTGACTTCAAAAATCTGGGCCAACAGCTTCATGGAATACTCATAGTAATGACGAAGCTTGGGTTTGAGGACCTGGTAGGACCCGGCAATCTAGTTGATGACCAACTGAGAATCCCCAAAGATGTTGATGCTCTTGATGCTGATAGTGATGGAAAACTCTAAACTGACAATCAAAGCCTCATACTTGGCTTCATTGTTGGTACAGGGATTGGAAAGATAGTATAAGAATCTCATCACATCATGATTTGGAGTTAAAAGAACTATTCCTACCCCTTGGGAGAAGATGATCATTCCCTTTAGAAAAGATGCACCATCAAAATACATCTCCCATCGGTGGTTGTTGCCTCCCCAAGTTCATGATTTATTCATCGGAGATCATCACTAAGCGAGAATCGCGAGAAGTGGGTGTTAAGAAATCCACTAGTGCCTGACCTTTTACTGCACTGAGGGGTACAAATATGATATCGAACTGTGAGAGTATCATAGACCAATGAGCCAAATCTCTGAAAAGCGTTGGTCGTGTCATGAGGTTCTGCAGTGGATTGGTTCAAAAGATCAAGTTCTCCTTATGATAAAGCATGTAGTGTTGTGGCTTCTGAGATGCAAAGATCAAAGCTAGGCAATGTTTCTTAATAGGTGGATAGTTTGCTTCGGTGATAGATGATGGAGGTAGTAGAGTGCTTTCCTTCCCTTCATTGGCTTGGGCAGAGCACCAGAGTTGTCCAATGTAGCAGTGTAAAGGATCAATGGCCTACCCAGGATAGAGGTTACTAGAACTGGCAACTTCACCAAGTATTCTTTGATGTCTTTGAATGCGTGCTGACACTTGTCATCCCACTTGAACTTGGCATCCTTTTTGATAAGTGCTGAGAATGTCTTACATCTCCCTAATGAGTTTGAGATAAAGCGTCTTAGATATGTCAGCTTTCCTTAGAAGGACCTGAGTTGAGTTAAACTCTCAGGATGTGGCATTTCTAAGATAGCTTTGATCTTTTTAAGATCTATTTCTATTCTCCGATGTTGAACAACAAACCCAAGAAATTTCCACGAGCTACTCTACTTGGGATTCATTTTGAGGTTATATTATCTTAAGTTCGAAAACTACTCTCAAGTCAAAGAGGTGGTCTTCCTTTTCTACTTTGACTATAGATCATCAACATGACTGATGATGGATGAGTTCATTGAAGATCACGAGTCATGGCATTGGTATGTAGCACCAACATTTTTTTAAAGGCTAAAATGACCTATAATAGAAGATTATGATCGGGGTTCAGAAAGTAGTGTTTCTTTCTTCTTCAAGAGACATCTTAATTTGGTAATAACTAGATGATCCATCCATGAAAGAGAATACTACATGAAATGAGGCAATGTCCACCATTAACTCTGGTATAGGAAGAGGAAACTCATCCTTAGGACATGCCTTATAATTAATGCAAATGCTGAATTTGGTTCTTCTTCTTAATTGGGATAACACTAACCGGTAGGATATTTTTCTTTCCTAATGAAACTAGCATCGATCAATTTCTTGACTTCAAAAATGACTATTGTTCAATTTTTATAATGCATGCGTCTAGGAGCCTTAATATGTAACGTTATCTATTGCTAGCTTGTGGACATGAGATAATCTGCATTTCTTCATAACTCCATGCAAAGCAATCTTTAAACTCTCAATAGCCTAACTAAGTCATTGGTTTCTTCTTCATTCAGCACGATGTATCGTGAGGATTTTCTTCTATTCTGAGGTTGATTTCTTTTAGCTTGTCGATTGTTTAATGAATCTCCTCTTCAAACTTTGGTAGCGCCTCTTTGACTTGGAGATCATCTGGATCATCTAAAGTTTCTAAACACACATTCTCATAAGAGTTGGGAATTTGTGAGAATAACTATCTAAATGGTTGGTAACAACTAGGCAATAATCTTCATCATTTGGACCCACTATCAATCCTAGTCGCTCTTGATTGTGCTTCCCTTTATATTGTTCCATAATTTTTCAAAGTACTCTAACTTGCTTGGACCAACTATAACTAAACCTTTGTAAGATTTTGAACACAAGGTGAGTAAAAGTCAAAAGGTAATTCCATTAATTCTTTAAAGTATCTTCCTCAAGTTCTACATCAGCTCTAAACTTGAGGATGATAAACCCAAAGAACCTCTTCCTTCATGTCGAAGACTTGGGACTTCATTAACTACTAAACCTTCAACTTTTTTGAGATGTAAGTGAGGAGGTAAAGGTTCCCAACCTGAATAGTTTCACATAAACTAGATTGAATACTTTGCTTTGCTTGAGGCCTGGTCTTTGTCTCGGATCAAAGTCACCTCCAATGGAACCACGAGAGGGTTGGTGGTATACTAATCACATTAGACTCATCCTCAGCTATTTCAAGTCTATGTGAATAGTACTCTGGAACACAACCTCTATTGGCTAAAGGCCAACTAGGGGGTCTCCCACCTCTGGAACTGCCTTTATTTATGCCTTTGCCTCTACCTAGTGGAGGTTGAGCCATCCTACCCACATATCCATATGATGGAATGAATTATGGGTGGAATGTGATATGCGGATCCACTTCTTCTACAATTCCCTTTCTTGCTCACTTGGACTTTTCATTTTCTTTTCATTTTCTCTTTTCTTTTATTTCTTTTTTCTTTTTTCTTTTTTTGCATTTGAATTTTGTCCAAGTTCACAAGAAAGGGTGTTTTGAGGAAGATAATAGGTCACATCCTCATAAATCTCAACCTCTCTAACTGAGAATGGCTTTTCATCCCTGTTGACACGATACTCAATTCCATCTTTTCTTAACTTGATGCACTGATGAAGGGAGGATGGAACGATCTTGTTCTGATGTATCCAAGGCCTACCAAGAAAAGTAGTGATGAAGTATTTGAATCAATGATGTAGAACTTGGCTTCTCTTCAATCAGCTCTCCAATGGCAACTATAGAACCTAAAGCTGCTTCACCTTGATCATTGAATCCTCTCAACATCATCCTATCTCCTCGAAAAGTAGAGATGTCAATCCTCAAATAGGCAAGGGTCTTTAGACTCATAATGTTTACTGATGCACCTAAATCCATGAGAACCCTTGTGAGTCTGAACCTATCCATGTTGACTATAATGTATAGGGGGGACGGTTGTGCTCCAAGTCCCCCAGTAGAAGGTCTTCATCTATGAAGGTTGTCCCTTGGGCTTCTTTTGCATAGTGTGCTTCCTTACCTATAGCGGCCAGCTGAGCTAAGCATATTTTAAGATCAAGGAGGGCCTTGATTAGTGATTCCCTCATCTCTTTGGATAAGACAAGGGCATCATATATGCTTAGCTTAGATGGCAACTTTCTTAAATGAGAAAGGATGTTGTAGTTCACCTTCGGCTGGTCTTCCATAAACATATCCAAGGGTGGAGCATCTTCTGGAAGGGCTTCTGGATCTTCAGTACCAATGAGTTGTTTCCTTATATCAAGAGGTGCTACCCTAGAAGGTAGAACCTTGCCACTTATGGAGGTTGACTTCAGTAATCTCTAGAGGTAAGGTGGTGGCAAGTTATATCTACACTTCAGGCTCACCTACAGCTTCTCCTATGGGACTCTCAGAATTGGATGATTCAAAGTCTATCTCAAGAGGTGAATCAGTATTGAGTTGAAAATCTAACTCAATCGAAAAGAGGAAGATTATTATAGTTAATTAGACTTGAAGAGTTATCGGTTAGAATAGAAGAAGACAACTCATCAAGAGAGACATGATGTAATTCAAATCGCTTTATTCTTCAATTTCGTGGAAGTATTTAGAGGTACAAAGTAGAAGTTAAGTAGAGTGAGTGGAGTAAGGGATTTGATGCCCTTATCCACTGATACAAGAGTTCTACTAATAAAAGAAATAGAAGAGCGAGCTGAAATGGTAGAAGTCTCCGGTGTGGAAGCAATAACTAAAGGGTGGAGTCGACAGTGGGTCAGGGTGCTAAAGCGACACATCTTCTTCTTCTTGAGCTCCCACTTTCTTAGAGTTTGCACTGGCAACTTGCAAACCTTCCTTGGTGTTGCAGGTTTGAGGTGACTCAAACACCTGCAAGGAAAGCTTCTTAATCTTCTGAATTATTTTCTTAGAGGTTTTAGACAAAAAAAATGTCCCAACCTTCTTTGGTTTTGGTAGGATCACTTGTATCCCCAAGGATTACCCTAATGGAACTGAAAGGTTGTTCCACAAGGTATTTCTTTGGAATAATAATAGCACCGATCTTGAAACTGTGTTCAAGCCAGCCCATGAATGTAAAGCAATCCTCCAAAAAGTGGCCTAGCATATGGTGGTAAGAGCAAAACTTTGGATCATGACTTTTGCCTACTTCCTCCAATCTCCTAGGCTCAGGTAGCTAAAAATTAGGTTTCTTTAAGAGATTCTTATAGATTTTCCTGATTACCTCCCTCTTACAAGAATAAGGTTTGTTTAACTTATCTAATAGAGTAGGTGGACCATAGCTACACGGCGTGGATATGCATGTCACATCATGGTATGGTGGCGAGGTGGTGTTTGTCTGGCCCGTGGAGGTGGTGGAGGCGGTATGGTTGCCTGGTGGCAAAGGAGGTGGAGGCTGAGGTCTTGGTCACTCGGGCCGATCTCTAGCTAGTTGCTTCCTTTGTGTCATCACTCTGTGTTTCTTTTCATAAACCTTTATGGGATTTCTCTTTGGCAACGATCACGAAAAAAAAGATGTTTGGCCTCTCCTTGTAGACTAGCCGCCTTGTTGATTAGCTTCTCAAATGTATTTATGGTGAAGTCGTTAAGCATGAAGGAAACTGGGCTATGGATATTCTTCAAGAGAATCTCAAAGGCATGATATTCAGATAGTTGTGGTTCACACTTCATATTCAGGTTATGCCATCAAAAAATATAATCAACAAGTGACTCACCGGTCTTTGTTTATAACAAGATCTATAGTAACCCTTTACTAAGCTCCACAAATCTCTTGATGAAGAGTTGCTCTAACTCAAACAAATGTCCTAACAACCGTTGGATAGTTATACTAATCAAAAGTGATACCGCTAATCGACAAAAGATTCTAAGAGTAAAGCATCAACGCCACACACACTAGCCAAGTGAGCTATATGATGCTTCGGATTCCCACTGCCATCAAAGCTTTTGAAAGAAGGAGGCACGAAACCCTTGGGATATTAGATAGCATCGAATTCCTCTAGGTAGGGTAGTCTTTGGAACCGATGATCCTCCCTGGGCTAAAGCCAAGGCTTCCTTCACCTGCTGCTTAACCATGGATTTCAGATCTTTTTCATGTATGGAGGTACTTTCCACTACCTTCCTATATAGACTAGTGCTACCTTGCTTAACAGGAAGTAAAGTCTTAACTGGATCTAAGACATGCACTAGTTCAGGATGACTGACATCGACTGTACTTGGATGAACTAAAGGGGCTTGCTTTACTGCTAACAAGTCCTGCAACTGTTGTGCCATCCTATCAATCTGTGTCTTTTTTCCTTAACTGAAGTCAGAGGTGATGGGCTAATTTTATGGTGTTTCCTTGATCAATCTCATCACCTTCCATGGCCTTGCTCTAAGAGAACCTCTAGTCATCTTCATTGGATCAAGTCACTCTTTCTTCATCGATCATCATGCTACTCTCCTTTTTCTCCATAAAATAGTGTATCTCATCTAAGGATCGATCTAACTCGGCGGTACAAATTTGGTGACCCGGTGATCACTATCATATGCGAGAGGCACCGGACCTCGCCAGATGGGAGTCAATCTTGCGATGTACTCACTAGAAGAATAATAATCTGATATTGGTTGTAATAGGTAAATCCTAGATGATCCTCTATTATTTCCAACTATCATCATATCCATGTCATCACCATCTCCGCATCCCGTTGAATGGGTGGAGTTGGTGAAGGAATGACCAAGATGCTCCGGGGTCGACACTCCTTCCACACCACTACTGGGGCAGAAGATTGAGCAGGAGAACTCAGCAATACCATAATAGGTGGTGTAGGAGGAGTAGGATCCCTTGGCCATAGTCAGATCACCAATGGGATATGTTTTTCCCTGGATGCCTTAGATGGAATGGGTGATGCTAATACCTGCACTGCGATGGCGGATGTGGAGTAGAGCGGTGGGGTGGAGATACCACCGACTCTCTATGTGCAAAAGTTGCCCTCCTGATGGATGGCCCCCATGAGGAGAATACTATCAGTATGGTCAAGTGGGTAGCGTGAGCTAGAAAATCAACCAAAGCGGTAGGCGGCATGAACCTCTCTCTGGTGTAATGATGTATGGGCCTCACTCTCTCGATGGATATGCCTCCTCTATGGGGATAATAGATCATAGATCACTGTACTAGACTCGAGCATCCATATGCTACCTAGTGTAGAATAGAGGGCTGTGACCTCCTTTGTTATAGATGCACCTGGAGGATGACGGATACTCCCGCATCCTCTCTATGATCAGAGAGGATGAAACTAGTTTTTTGTAACCAATGGTGAAGTGATCATGGGAGACTTATCCATGACTAATATGATTGCTGCCTCAAGCTCTCTGGCTATCCTAGTATGGAACCATTTGACCATACGATTCTTGTTCCTGTGATGGGTGCGAGTAGGATGAGAGGAGTGTGAGCTAGACTTGTACTCAAATGTGGGGGAGGCAAACCCTAAAACTAGGGGAGCCTTACCCCTTGGGAGTACATGATGGTAGGGTGCTAGCATGCACCCAGGAACACACATGCACTTCAGGATGAGTGCCAGACCACTATGGGCTTCTTGGGTACTACCCTGGCTACATCTTTCCTCTTATGAGGAGATCTCTAAATAAGAGGATAATTCTACCGATGACCACTTGACCACCTTCTTCCGCTATGATGGGGCCCTCACAAGTGATCTTGGCCCCTCAAATCCATGGCCAAAATGGATCAAATGGGTATGATCGGGAAGTAAACTGATCTAAAGCTAGATCCATGCCATAAGGGAATGTAAAGATGAATTTCTAAGAACTAGTCATTGCTCACGTATGAAAATGGCTGTACTACACGAAAGAATTTTGCATCAATTTTCTATCTCCTAGATTTTGAATTTTTGAATTTTGAAAATTTGAACCCACCTCCAACAACTTGGAAGTATTAAGTGGGGTTCAAATAAATTTGAAGAGATTGATTGAATGAGGATTTTGAGTATGAATCCAAACTTCAACAAATTTAGGTATGTTGAAATATGGATTCAAAATTTTGTGATAGGATGCTTCCATAGGTTCATTATTTTGTTTTGATTTTGAATTTTTATGATTTGGAAGACCCTTTTCTTTAACAAATTTGGGTATGTTAAAGTAAGGGTCAAATGATTTTGTTTTCTTTGAATGTTTTCGGATTTTACTTACTTAGCAAATTTAGGTATGCTATGTGAAGTAAAAGTGATTATTTTTTTTGTGGATTTTGTTTTGTTTTGATTTTGGAAAATTTTAGAATTCTTACTTAGCAATTTTGGGTATGCTAAATATGGAATCTGAGTGTATTTTGTTTTATTTTAAAAATAGGATTCTTAGCAAATTTAGGTATGCTAAGGAAATCCTAAGTGTTTCATTTATTTAGAAAATTTTAATTTTTGAAAAGGGTAGGATCCTTTAGCAGATTTGGTATGCAAAGGGGATTCTAAGGTGCTCCTTTTTGTTTTTGATGTGATTGAAAGTGGAGTTTCAACTTTAGTAAATTTGGTATGCTAAAGATGAAATCCCACTTGGTTTTATGAAATGAAAATTTCACTTACCAAATTTGAGAATGCTAAATGAAACTCCAAATGGTATTTTTTGAAATTTTGATTTCATTTTTTATTTTAAAAAATGGAAACTTCTCCTTAGCAAATTTGGTATGCTAAGGGAAGAAGTTCCAAAGGTGTTTGAGAAATTTTTATTTTCACTTTGGAAACTTTACATAGCAAATTTGAGTATGCTAGGTGAAGTTCCAAAAATATGTTTTGAAAAGTGTTGAATTTTTTATTTGTAAACTTTACTTAAATTTTAGGTATGTTAAATGAAGTTCAAATATTGTTTGAAAATTTTTGAAATTTTGATTTTGGATTTGGAAACTTTACTTAACAAATTTGGGTATGTTAAGTGAGGTTCCAAATGTGTTTTGAAAATTTTTGAATTTTGGATTTGGAAACATTACTAAACAAATTTAGGTATGTTTAATGAATTTCCAAATGTGTTTAGAAAATTTTGAAATGTGATTATTGATTTTGAATTTTTGAATTTGGAAACTTCACTTAGCGAATTCGATTATGCTAAATGAAATTCCAAATGTATGTTTTGAAAAAATTTTGAAATTTTTGGGATTTGGACACTTCACTTAACAAATTTTGGTATGTTAATGAAATTCTAAATGTGTTTGTTGATTTTGAATTTTTTTTGAATTTGGAAACTTCACTTAGCAAATTTGATTATGATAAGTGAAATTCCAAATGTATGTTTGAAAATTTTTGTTGAATTGTAAATTTGGAGACTTCACTTAACAAATTTGGGTATGTTAAGGAAGGTTTCAAAATGTGCTTTGAAAATTTTTGAAATGTCATTGTTGATTTTGAATTTTTTATTTGGAAACTTCACTTAGTAAATTTGGGTATGTTAAGTGAAATTCCAAATGTATTTTAAACAATTTTGTTGGATTTTAAATTTGGTGACTTCACTTAAAAAATTTGGGTATGTTAAATGAAGTCCTAAATGTTGTTTGAAATCTTTGAGTTATGATTATTGGTTTTAATATTTTAAAAAGAAGACCTCCATTCAACAAATTTAAGTATGTAGAATGGAGGTTCATTTTATTTTTGAAATATGAGATTTTTCTTTTATTTTGTGTGTGATTTTGCTTTTTTGAAAAAGAGGAATTCCAACTTAAAAACATATGTGGGATATGTTTAAGTAAAATTTCCTAAATGATATTTTTATTTTTAGTTGGTAATGAAATCGTCATTTAATAAATTAAATGAGGATGTTCATGTGTGCTTTTTTGAAAATTTTAATTTTGTTTACAAATGAACATTCCATTCAATAAGTGTGAATATATTGAATAGAAGAATTCATGTGTGCTTTTGAAAACTTTAATGATTATGATTGCGATTTTTGAAAAAGATGATTGTTTATTTTATTTTGAAAATGAAATCTTCCTCAAAGTGAATTGAAAGAAGATATTCATTTGTGCTTTTGGTAAAGGTAGGAAGTGAGTTTCCACCACGGCCCTCAAAGGTCAAGCTGGGTTCTTTGGTAAAGGTGAAAGCCCTCCAATCAAGAGTGAAATAAGATGCATTTGTGCATGATATTAAAAAAATGCTTATGTGGTTTAATTTTTATCTTGATTTTAATCCTAAGCTTTAGGTGAGGTTATGAGTTATTTAATTTTATTTTAAGTTAGTAAGTTGGGTAGAAGATTTATTTTTCCCTAAAGAGCCTAATCCACATCTAGGCCATACATAAAGTAAGGAAGAAACTAGGAAAAATATGCCACTTAATGTAAAATATCAACAAAACATCAAACAATTTATAATGCTAATCACAAAAAGAATAAATGGTATTTATGGTGAAAAACCGAAAATATCAAATGTGGTGGTAGCTCTATTATACAACTCGGATTACAAATGAATTACATTACAATTTAAACAAAGGAATTCATTATTATGGGAGTCTTCAAGCTTTATTCTTCTTTCTTCTTTCTTTCTTTCTTCTTTTCTTCTTCTTCTTCTTTGGTTCCTCCTTTGATGGTTTCGATGCTAAAGGATGGTGCATAAGATAGGATCTTATGACCAATGTTCATTATAATAAAAAATCATTCCAAAATCCTAAATATACAAACTTTTACATGAGAAAAGTATAAATTTAATGAAAATAAAGGTTAGCCAAATCACCACACAAATCCCAAGAATGTATATTGACTTATCACTGATGGGTGACTAAGTCCACACATATTTATGCTTGGGGTATAAACACCGTAGCAGAACCATTTATATTTTTATTTATGATAGCTCTTTAGCACAATCTTTGAAAAAGAATAGTTAGACTAAGCACATCCTACCATTCATTATGAGCATACCCCATCACTGAAAACATTCATCATAAAATAATAACATTAAACCATGCAAACCTAACCTAAAGCTGAAGTGGTGACTTAGGCTAATGTGTGTGCTTTGAAGGTTTGTGTGGCATGCTTAGCTTAGGACTTTAGGTTTAAGTTTTCTAAGTGTGAAGGACATGTTCTTCAACTTAGAAAAGGGTTTTATTTAAGTTGTTTAAGTGTTTTGGGTTATTTTTATTTTATTTTTTAATTTGGTTTGAGTGAAACCTATAATTAATTACTAAGTTATAAAGAGAGGAAGGGAGAACTTCTCTTTCCTTCCATAATCTAAGTAATTTCTAGGTAAGTTCACATTTTAATTTCATTTAGGTAAATGTTTTGATTACATCTTTTAATCAATCCTAAGTTTAGACAAACTCTAAACAAACCTATTCAAAAAGAAAGGCATTTTAAGATTAAATAAAATGAATCAAAATTCACATAACACACATTACTTCAATTCTTTCCCAACATAGATAACATGCATATTGATGGATCCTAAGCATACCTATACATGAAAATAAGAGTAGTTAACACACTTTATG
Organism: Cymbidium sinense; assembly: GCA_021442155.1. Lineage (NCBI taxonomy): Eukaryota > Viridiplantae > Streptophyta > Magnoliopsida > Asparagales > Orchidaceae > Cymbidium > Cymbidium sinense. Next base: position 26,218,291 of record CM038227.1, on the reverse strand, counting down.
ATGCATGCTAAGTAATCCCTTTAAGAAAATTTAGAATTTGAATATGTATGATATTTCTTAAGTAGAAAAGGTTTTCCTTATCCAAACTTTCACATACATGAATGAGTAAAAAGAGGCATAAGTGAGTCTGACATTGTTAATCTAGGACGACCTACTTAGGGCTACTTAAAGCCTCACAACCTCGGGGTTGTCCATACTAATATAACACTTTCCTTAAGTACAAACATGCATATAAAAGAAATGAAATGGAGAAGGAATATGCAAAAGTTGTTTAATAGATTTATTTTGTTTATGCAATTTATGCATGCAAGTATAGGTAAACTTTCTTAAGTGAGAGAATAGGGATGAATAGGGTTTGGACTTAGGTAAGTGTTGGGTTCTTTTCAAATGAACCCTACATCTTACTAACTCCTATTCAAAATTATGCTAAAATGAGGAAGAGAGAGAGCCTATGCTAAACATGCTTTTATAATCCATCACATGCAAGCCTATAATTAAGATATGAATAGCACACTTTCAGATTTGATATTTTATTTATGAGTTTTGAAAATATTTTGGATTTAGTAGTGATAATAGCCACTCATATTTTATTTTAGCCAACACATGCACATTTGACATAAAGTAAATAATTTTAATTTTTTTAATTTGAAACATAAAATTATGAATGCATGAATCACATCGCATACAACTTAACATGTTGGGAAAGATATAAATTAATGAAAGCATGTAAGTGGTTAATAAATCTCTATTAGGGAGTGCCTTTCAAATCTGTAGAGAAAAAGAAGAAGAGACCATATAAAAATTCAACTTGGTAAAATGTCACGTAGATCCGTAGATGTACTCATTCAGGTGATCGGATACGTCATCAAGGTATAGTGTACAATCTCAAAAGATAGAAGTCACTACCATTTAATGGAACCAATCACCTAAATAAGGACTCCTAAGGATGATGGATCTACATATGTACCTGAGATTCTTTTCTACTTTACATAGAAAGTAAAGTAGTTTATTTTAAATCGAGTTCATTAAGTTCTCTATAGTAAGCCCCATTGTTAATATCCAGGGACATGATCCCAAAACTCTCGATTAGGTAAATGATCATTGTCTCAAGATTTCAATAAGAAGGACTATCAATCGATTGGTTTGTATTTGAAGATCAAACGGGATTGATCAAAAGGGGGAGTTATTATTGAATTCAAAATGGGAATAAGTAGGAGATGCTCACGATACTATCAAACCTAGTGAGCATCTCAAACTATCCTAAAATTCGGCATTACATTTTGAAAATTAATTTAATTTGTTTGAGTTACATTTTTCATTAGAAATTTAGGACTTAAGATTTCTTAACACAAGATTAAGGGAATCCCTAAGAGATGAGGAATTATGCTTATGGCCCATATAGGGAAAAAAGCAACCTCAAAACTTAAATCTAGGGAGCTTTATGGAAGCACAACCTAAATCTAAGTGAAAATGGGTAGTGGTTTGCCTCCACAAGAGGACAAACCACAACTTGGACTTACAACCAGGTGGCCATAACTCCTCTTATGATTTTAAATTAGGTGTAAGTCTTTATGCTTATGCAAGATAGCTAGGCTATTTTATTTAGAAAGAGACTAAGTCCTTAAATTCTCCTAAAGAGACTAGATCATGTAAAGGGATATGAAATGACTAAATCTAATCAAATTTTATTTTATTTCATTTTGGACAATCATTTTGAGTTCTAATAGAATTTTTATGACTAATGCATGAGAATCGATTGGCCAAAATGAAGTTTAGGAGGTGAGTTTCCACTCAAAGGTCAAGTCGGGTTCTAGATGGAAAATCAAGGGTGAAATGGCAATTCTAATTAATATAAATGAGGTTATGAATTGTTTAATTTTAATTTGAGTTCTTAAGTTGGTTAAAGGTTTATTTTTCCTTAAAGAGCCTAATCCACATCCAGGCCATACATAAAGCAAGGAAGAAACTAGGAAAAGCATGCCACTTAATGCACAAGTTAAACAAGCATCAATTAATTTATAAAACTAGTGCAAAAAGAATAAATGGCCATTTATGGTTGGGCACCACCGCACAAACCCAAAAATATCAAATGTGGGTAGCTGAACTCTACCCTTATACAACTCGGATTACAAATGAATTTAAGCAAAGGAATTCATTGTTATGGGGGGTCTTCAAGCTTTATTCTTTTTTCTTCTTTCTTCTTTCTTTCTTTTCTTTTTTGGATCTTCCTTTGGATGGTTGGATGCTAGATGTTCCAAGGCTTCACATGGTGCATAAGATAGGATCTTATGACCAATGCTCATCCTAATCCCCCATAATAAATCATTCCAAATCCTACTTATGCAAATTTTTACATGAAAATGAAAAGCATAAATCTAACTAACACCTGCAAAATAAAAGTTTGCCATTGTTAACCAAAGGTGTAAGGTACAAGACCTACTTAGGGCTACTTAAATCCTCGCAACCTCGGGGTTGTCCAGACTAATATATCACTTTCTTTAAGTACTAACATGCATATAAAATAAATTAAATGGAAAAAGAATATGCAAAAGTTGTTTAATAGTTCTATTTTTTTATGCAATTTATTCATGCAAGTGTAGGCAATCCGTCTTAAGTGAGAGCATAAAGATGAATAGGGTTTGGAATTAAGTAAGTGTTGGGTTATTTTCAAATGAACCCTACATCTTACCCACCCCTATTCAAAACTATGCTAACATAGAAAAAAAAAAGAAAGGCTGCACTAAACATTACTTTATAATTTAGCACATATAAGCTTATAATTAGGATATAAGAATAGCACACTTTCAGATTTGTTGTTTTATTTATAGGTTTTGAAAATATTTTAGATTTAGTAGTGATAATAGCCACTCATATTTTACTTTAGCCAACACATGCACATTTGACATAAAGTAAACAATTTCCATTTTAAAATTTTAAAACATGAACTTATGAATGCATGAATCATATGGCATACAATTTAACATGTTGGGAAAGATATAAAGCAATGAAAGCATGTAAACAAATTCACTTTACTTAAATCCTAAAGACATTCTTAAAGAATAATAAAATTTAGAATAAATCAAAGTGAATTTCAAAATGATTTTTGTTGGTTTGAGGTTTGATTTAATTTTGAAAAGGTGAGATGAGTTTCCTGTTCCTTACCCATTCCCAATTGTGTTTTGTATTTTTGTTTAATTTTTAGATAATTAGATCCATTTTAAGTGTTGATTAGGTTAAGGTATTAGTGGGTAATTAATTACCCTTACACACCACCTTAGAAAAATTAACTAAGTAATTATGAGCCAATGAGATGACATAAAACCCATAAGGTATGTAAATTTTTAATGCACTTAGTAATGAAAAGGCCTAATGCAATTTGGCTCACAATTAAAAGTTAATTAAGCTAAGGGGTTTAGCTTAAGTACTTTTAAAACACCCCTTCATACTTATGAAAGGGCTTTTAATTTTCTTAATTTGACTTAGTCTATTAAATAACTAAGAATCTACCCAAGGTAGATTAATTGAGTTCTAAAATTTTTTAGAATTTTTGAAAATTATTTAAATGGATAATTAATGAATTAACCCTTAATTAAGAAAGGGATTAAGGAAAGAATAGGGGGTTTAGGGAATAGCTTAGGGTAAATACCCCAAAATTATTCCATAAAACCCATACTCACTGGATCTAACCTTAATCCAATTAATCATAGGGAAATTTCACTAATTATACCTTAATTACCCTTAATTACTTGAAGGGGGTAATTAGAGAATGAGCTAGCAATTGCCCTAATCAAGGTCTCAATATATCTCAAGAAAATTAGAGGAGGCAGAAGTCATCCCCTAAAATGAACCCTAGAAATTTGAGATCAATTGGTGGCTTAATTAAGAAATAATTAGCTAATTGACATTCCCAAAGAAACCCAAATTCAGAGAAAAAGGGAATTCAAAATACATTAAAAACATATTTAAAATATTCTAGATGAAATTATCTATTCATAAAATTTTTTTCTTATGTTTTTTCTAATTTTTCTTGAAGGAGTTATGATTTTTTGAAGTTATCTAAATTAATTAAGAATTATAAATAATCCCCAATACCGCTCATGGCCTTGCGTGGCGGCAGTTGCATGCTTTACACGCATCATGTGACCTTAAGTTGTCAAATCAAGGGGCGGCTGATGCACATTTTTATCTTATCAAAGATCGACGGTAATCAGATTTTAAATATTGAGATATATAAATGTGCCTAATAATCTCAGCCGTCCATCTAAAATGTGCGGATGGATGGCTGAGATGGGCTGAGTTCTTCCCTGAGGATGAATGTGAACCGTTCCATGATGGGGAGATCAGCTTTCTTGCAAATTTCAAGACTCAACCCACACCATCTAAAGGACGAGGCATAATCCAAGCGGTGGATTTCACATGCAATGAAAATCTTTCACAAGGACCAACACCTCTTAGCATAAGTGGTGAAAATCACTAACTGGGAGGTGATCTCGGGATCGATGAGGTAGCTTAGTTTAGTGGAGAGCCACTGTTGAAGTTCTTCTTGAGGTTGAGTGGATGAATGGGTGGACCAACTCCTTGATCTCCCTTCGTTTGATTGAATTGAGTTCTTCTTTGCTATGGGAACTCAATTGGATGCTTGGGAGTTCACATTGGTCCTAGACCAAGTGCAGAGGAATTTAAGTGGGATCAAGTATAGAAGAAGTTGAGAATTAGACCTCCCTATTTTGCACCATGCAAATGAAAAGATTCAAATCTCTAGGGCCTTGGGAAAGCTCTCATGTTGCTAACTCTCTCAGGCTCAATCGATCAAGTGGTGAAAATTTTAGTGGATTAGGGGTATCTCCCCTACAGCAATCGAGATGGCTGAGCTTGCTATTTTGATCCAATTGACATCATTAGAATGTTTATTAGAGCAATGCACATGGTCGGTTTGGCGGAGTGGAATGCTAACTCCCATGTGCATCAAATTGAGCTTTGGGGAGTTTGAAATTTCATGCTATGGGGTTGGGTTGGTCCATGGGACCAAATGGGTTGATCCAAACCCATTGGGTTGGGTACCACTCATCACTAAGTCCCTTGAGCTTTTAGGAGAGCCTCAAGTGATGATGAGTGTATGACCAAAAATTTGGGCAAAATTTGTTATCTATGATAGGGGCCATTTTGCAATTTTTTCAAATTGGGTATGTTTGGCATGTTGAGAAAATAGGTTGGGCCAAGTTTCAATTGATTTGGAATCCATTTGATAGGGTTTGGTTCATGTTGACCCATTTAGGTCAAATGGGTCAAGTTGACCTATTTGACCCATTTGACCTATTTGGGTTAGTCAAGGATAGGTTTAGGTTTGATTAGTCATATGGAGTGGATTGGTATCTTTGTTTCCAATCAATTTGGGGTTTGGCTCATGACTCCTTTGGGTCATGTTAGTCTAAGAAAATTGGACTAGGTTGGTTGTGAGTGAGGCTTTGGTCAAGTTCCACAAGTGATTTGGGATGGACTTGACCTGTTAGTTCATCTTAGATCAAGTTTTGACACTTTTTTTTTTTAGGTCAAAATGGGCCAACTTGGGTCAAGTGGGCCAATTGGGCTGGCTTAAATGTTGGCTTGGTCAAGTTCAAACATAGGTCATGAGTGAACTTAGATCAATGGTTTCAATCAATTTAGCCTATGGTGAATTTTTACAATGTTAGGTTTCATTTTAGGTTAAGTGCTGACTTGGTCAACCCTTAGGTTTGACTTGGTTTGATTGATTGATCATCCATGATGATTGTTGATTATGATGAGAGGATATGAGTTTGGTTCCAATTTGGTTAGGATCAAAGTTGGCTCATAAGGGTACTTTAGGTCACTTTGGGTCAAGTGAGCCTAAGTGGGTCAAATGACTTGGTCAATGTTTGATTTGAAGTTGATTGATCTTGTATATGGACTTATGATTGAAATATAAATCCATTTATAAGAGGTTTGAAGTCAAATGGATTCTGATCCTTTTGAAAATTTTATATTCAGAGAAAGAATATGAAGGGGTCTTGGGTTTGATATTTTTTATTTGGGTTTTCATTGTTTGATTGAGGTTTGGATTTATATATGAGCTCATGATTGTATGTTTGATTGAACCATGAGATAAAATCTAGAGTTTGGCATGATTTGAAAGTGATTTTGGCTAAGTTCAAGATTTTGGCTTGAAAGGATTAGATTTGATTTTGATTGGATTTGAGTTTGATATTTAGAGTTGGTTTTGAATGTTTGAATTTATATTTCATTTATATATGTGAATATAAATGAGAATATAAATTGACCATGAGAATATTTTAAGAATTTGAAAGGGTTTAATCACGATTTGGGTTAAATCCATTAAAGGGAATTTAAAGGATTTAAGAGAATTTTTAATTTGAAATTTAAGTTTTGAATTGGATTTGATCGATTTATATTTATATTTCATTTATATATGAGAATGTAAATGAGAATATAAATATATTTTGAGAAAATCCCATGAGTTTACATGAGTTTGATCAAAGTTTAGGTTAAATCCATTAATGGAAAATTAAAGGATTTAAGGGAATTTCAAGCATTTTAAATTTGGAATTTAATTTTTGCCTTTGATTGGATTGATTTATATTTTTTTATTTCATTTATATATGAGAATATAAATGAGGATATAAATAATTTTTGAGAAAATCCCATGGATTTGAATAGGTTTAGTCAAAATTTAGAGTTGATTTTGGTTAAGCCCTTTAATGGAAAATTAAAGGAACTAAAAAAAAATTTCATGAATTATTTTGGAATTTTGAATTTGATTTGATGGGTTTGAATTTATATTTCATTTATATATGTGAATATAAATGAGAATATAAATGGATCATGAGAAAATCTTAAAGGTTTGAATAGGTTTAGATCATGATTTTGGCTAAGTCCTTAAGAAAGGGTTAAGGACTTAGGAAATTTGAACTTAGGTATTTTTGCTGGATTTTGATCATAGGTTTCAATCATGGACTTCAATCAAGGATTTCAATCATGGAATTGAATCATAGAATTGAATTTAGTTTGAGAGAATCAAATAGAATTGATTTAGAGTTTGACTTGAAAGAAGGAAAGTGAGGAATGGTTTAAGCTAAAGGGTAGAAGATTTTCGTATGGCATGACCTATTCCTATGGCTGACTCTTCTAAGTCTTCTAGGGCTAGGTGAGAGTGTCCACCTAATCACAAGATGTGTCTTAAGACTAAGGAACTCTCAAAGTCTAAGAGAAGTCCTATGTTTAAGATGGAGGTGTTGATAGCTCATCCTAAAAATGAGGTCAACAGTAAGCAAACTCACTTTACTTAAATCCTAAACACATTCTTAAATAATAAGAAAATTTATAATATATCAAAGTGAATTTCAAAATGATTTTTATTTAGTTTGAAGTTTTATTTAATTTTGAAAAGTTGAGATGTGTTTGTTGTTCCTAACCCATTCCCATATGTGTTTTATATTTTTGTTCAATTTTCAGATAATTAAATTCATTTTTAAGTATTGATTAGGTTGAGGTATGAATTAAGTGGCTTAACTAACCCTTACCTACACCACCTTAGAAAAATTAACTAAGTAATTATGAGCCAATGAGATGACATAAAACCCATAAGGTATTTAAATTTATAATTCACCTAGTAATGAAAAGGCCTAATGCAATTTGGCTCATAATTAAAAGTTAATTATGCTAAGGGGTTTAGCTTAAGTACTTTTAAAACACCCTTTCACACTTATGAAAGTGGTTTTAATTTCCTTAATTAGACTTAGGCTATTAAACACCTAAGCATCTACCCAAGGTAGATTAATTAAGTTCTCAAAAATTTTAGAATTTTTAAAAATTGTTTATAGGGTTAATTAATGAATTATCCCTTAATTAAGAGGGGTTAAGGAAAAAAAAGGCAGTTTAGGGAATAGCTTAGGGAAATACCCCAAAATTATTCCCCATAAGATCCTCCTTAATCAAACTCAATCATAGGGTAAATCCACTAATCACACCTTAATTATCCTTAATTAATTGGGGAATGAAATAACATTTCTCCAATTAAGGCCTCAATAAAAATCAAAAAAATTAGAGGAGGTAGAGGTCATCCCCTAAAATGAACCATAGAAATTTGAGATCAATTCGTGACTTAATTAGAGAATAATTAGCTAATTAAAATTCCCAAAGAAACCCAAATTTAAAGAAGAGGGAAATACAAAATCCATTGAAAACATTTTTTAAATATTCTAGATGAAATTATCTATCAATAGCATTTTTTTTCTTTTATTTTTCTGATTAATCTATGAGGAGTTATAAATTGTAAAAGTTATAGGGATTAATTATGAATTAATTAGGTAAATAACTAATCCCCGCTTAATCTCAGCTCACGGCGTGACGCGTGGAGATGGCGATCACCATGCTTTACATGCATCACATCGTGAGCCACCCACTTAAACATCATATCAAGATGGTGCGGTAGAATGGTGCACTAATGCTCTTATCTCGATCAAAGATTGGGCGGTGAGGATACACGATTTAAATCGATAAATGGATATAAAAGCGTACTATGTCTTGAATCTTATCTACAATGTATGTGAGATGGATGGTTTGAGATGATCAATTCTTCACGAGATTAATGGAGACTTTCCACGATCCAAGGGAGATAAACGATCAGCCTAACATAGAATTATTCAAGATTCAACCTACACCATCTAGAGGAATAGGCGTGTCGAGCGGTGGATTTCACATGCCAATTCCTTTCACAGGACCAACACCTCTAATCTAAGTGGTCAAAATCACCTCGCCGGAGGTGATCATCACGAGATCTATGAGGTAGCTTGTCAGTGGAGCAGTCACGTTGAAAGTTTCAAGCCTTGGGGTTGAGTGGATCTTCCTATGGACCAAGACCACTTGATGTTCATTGCAGCTTTGATCCAATTGAGGCTCTCTCCTTCTGGGAACTCAAATGGATGCTTGAGCTTGACTTGGTCCTAGATGGGTGTGTAAGGAATTGGATTAAGATCAAGTGTAGAGGAAGTTGGGGTGAGGTGAGCTCCCTATTTTGCACTATGAAAAAATGCAAGATTCAAATCCCTCTTAGAAAGCTTAGAATTCTCAGGTGGTTCTAAGGATTCCCCAATCGATCGAGTCAAGTCATTTTGGTGAATTAGGGGAGTATATCTTGTGGCTAACCATTAGTTATCATTTTGATCCAATTGAACATATGGATTGAGTTGTTTTGTATTAGATCATGGCACATGGTCGATTTGATCCCTTGAGTGGAATGTCAACCTCTCATGTGCATGAAATTGAGCTTAGGAGGGAGATTGAAAATTGAATTTTAGGCTCTAGGGTCGAGTTTGGTCCATGGGTCAAATGGGCTGACCAAAACCAATTTGGTTAGGTGCACCACTCATCACTAAGTCCTCTTGAGCTGTTAGGAAAGCCTCAAGTGATTGTGATGAGAGTATGACCAAAATACCCATGGGCTAGGCCAAAATTTGTTCTTATGTAAAATGATCATTTTTCACTTTGGGTATGTTTGGTATGTTGAGAAAATAGGTTTTTCCAAGTTTCATTGGATTTGGAATCCATTTGATAGAGTTTGGCTCATGTTGACCCATTTAAGTCAAAATGGGTCAACTTGGGTCAAGTTGACCAATTAGTCAAATTGGGTCAAACTAAGGGTTAGGTCAAGTTCATATGACCATTTGAAATGTTTTGGTGCCTTTGGTTTGGTTCAATTTGGATTAGATTTGGTTTTGGCTCATATGACTCATTTAGATCAAATGGGTCAAGTTGACCTATTTGAGGTAGGTAAAGTGTAGGTTTAGGTTTGGGTAGTAATATGGAGTGGATTGGTATCTTTGTTTCCAATCAATTTGGGTTAAGTTTAATTTTGTCTCAACATGACCCCTCTAGGTCATGTTGGGTCTAAGGTCAATTGGGCTAGGTTGGGTCTAGTTGGACAATTGAGGCTTTAGTCAAGTTCCACAAGTGATTTGGAATGGACTTGACCCATTGGTTTCAATCAATTTGTCTTAGATCAAGTTTTGACATATTTTGGCCCTTTAGGTCAAAATGGGTCAACTTAGTCAAGTGGGCTACTGGGTTATGCTCAAATGTTGGCTTGGTCAAGTTCAAACATAGGTATGAGTGAACTTGGATCAATGGTTTCAATCAATTTGGCCTATAGTAGAATTTGGCTATGTTAGGTTTCATTTTAGGTTAAGTGTTGACTTGGACAACCCATAGGTTTGACTTGGCTTGACCTAATTTCATTGATTGATCATCCCATCATGATTGTTGATCATGATTAGAGGGAAATATGAGTTTGGTTCAATCCAATTTGGTTAGGGTCAAAAGTTGGCTCATAATGGTACTTTAGGTCACTTTGGGTCAAGTGAGCCTAAGTGGGACAAATGGCTTGATCAAAGCTTGATTTGAAGTTGATTGATCTTGTATATGGACTTATGATTGAAATATAAATCTATTTACAAGTGATTTGAAGTCAAATGGATTTTGATCCATTTGAAAATTTCATATTCAAAGGGAGAATATGAATGGGTCATGGGTTTGATTTTTGATTTGGGTTTTGATTGTTTGATTGAGGTTAGGATTTATATATGAGCTCATGATTGTATGATTGATTGAACCATGAGAGAAAATCAAGAGTTTAGCTTGATTTGAATTGATTTTGGCTAAGTTCAAGATTTTGGCTTGAAAGGCTTAGATTTGATTTTGAGTGGGTTTGAGTTTGATTTTTTGGAATTGGTTTTGATTGTTTAAATTTATATTTCATTTATATATGTGAATATAAATGATAATATAAATTTATGAGAAAATTTCAAGAAGTTGAAAGAGTTTAATCATGATTTGGGTTAAATCCATTAAAGGGAATTTAAAGGATTAAAGAGAATCTTTAAATTAAAATTTAATTTTTGGATTGGATTTGATTGATTTATATTTATATTTCATTTATATATGAGAATATAAATGATAATACAAATAAGTTTTGAGAAAATCCCATGAGTTTGAAATGGTTTGATCAAGGTTTAGGTTAAATCCATTAATGAGAAATTAAGAGATTTAAGAATTTCAAGCATTTTAAATTTGGAATTTAATTTTTTCCTTTGATTGGAATGATTTATATTTATATTTCATTTGTATATGAGGATATAAATGAGAATATAAATAAGTTTTGAGAAAATCCCAAGGATTTGAAAAGGTTTGATCAAGTTTTAGAGTTGATTTTGGCTAAGTCCTTTAATGAAAAATTAAAGGGACTTAAGAGAATTTTCATAAATTAATTTTGAATTTTGAAATTTATTTGATAGGTTTGAATTTATATTTTATTTATAAATGGGAATATAAATTGGTCATGAGAAAATCTTAAAGATTTGAATAGGTTTTGATCATGATTTTGGCTAAGTCCTTAAGAAAGGGTTAAGGACTTAGAAATTTGAACTTAGGAATTTTTGATAGAATTTGGTCATGGGTTTCAATCATGGATTTCAATCATGGAATTGATTTGAATTTATAGAAAATCAAATAAAATTGATTTGGTGTTTGACTTAAAAGAAGGAAAGTGAGGAATGGTTTAAGCTAAGGGTAGGAAGTTTTCCTAACACCCCTAAAGCATGACATATTCATATGGCTAACTCTTCTAAGTCTTCTAGGGCTAGGGGAGTGTCCACCTAATCATTAGATGTGTCTTAAGACTAAGGAACTCTTAAAGTCTAAGAGAAGTCCTATGTCAAAGATGGAGGTGTAAGCTCATTCTAAAAATGAGGTCAACAATGTGTTTAAGAAATTTGGATGTTTTTATGATGCATGATTTTATTAAGTAGAAAAAGAGAGATTCTTTTATCCATTTTTCACATGTGCATTTATATGTGAAAGTCATAAGTGAGTATGGTTTGTTAGCACAAGGGGTATAAGGTACAAGACTACTTAGGGCTACTTAAAGCCTCGCAACCCCAGGGTTGTCCAAACTAATATACCACTTTCCTTAAATATATATGCATGTATAAAATAAATGAAGGGAAAAAGAAGGATGAAAAAGTTTATATTTGTTTGTTTGATTTATTTATGCAATTTATATGTGTAACTGTGGATATCCTTCTTAAGTGATTACATAGGAATGAATAGGAATGGATTTAAGCAAGTGTTGTGTTCTTTTCAAATGAACTATACACTTTGCAAAATACTATTCAAAATTATGGTAAAAGGGAAGAGAAGGAAAGCCACACTATGCACATCTTTATATTTGTACTCACATGCAAGCTTATAAATAATTATAAGTAGCATACCTTTCAGTTTTGATGTTTGATTTATAGGTTTTGAAAATAATTTTGGGATTTAATAATGATAATAGCCATTTATATTTTTTTTTACTTTAGCCAAAATATGCAATTTGACATAAAGGAAACATTTCACTTTTAATTTGATTTTTAAAGGCATGAATGCATGAATTTCATATGACATACACATTTAGCATGCTAGAAAATAAATAAAGTGATGAAAGCAATGTAAATTCATCCACCCTAATTAATTCCTAAAGACAATCCAATGACTAAGATTATTTAAAGTAAATCAAATTTGTTTTAAGGAGAGTTTGAATTCTGTTTAATTTTGATTTCAATTTGAAAAATGTGAGAAGGTTTGCTGGTCCTGGCCCATTCCCCCATGTGTATATTATTTTTGTTTAATTTTTATGTGATTTGATCAATTTTATGCTTTGTTAGGTTAAGGTGTGAATTAAATGTATTAATTACCCCTTACCTACACCACTTTAACATATTTAATCAAATAATTATGAGCCAATGATATGACATAAAACCACACAAGAATTTAAATTAGCAATGCACCTAGGAAAGAAAGGGCCTAATGCAATTGGCTCACAATTAGTGATTAATTAAGCTAAAGGGTTTAATTTAAGTACTTTTATAATCCTTCCCACACATGTGGATTGGATTTTGATTTCCTTAAGCCACTTAGGTTATTAAACACCTAAGTACCTACCCAAGATGAATGGTTAAGTTCTGGAATGATTTGATAATTTTATCAAATTAATTAAGCAAGTGATTAGGGGTTAATCCTTAATTAAGTTTAGGTTAAGGAAGGAAAGGAGTATAGGGAATGGCTTAGGAAAAATTCCCCAAATCCATTCCATAAACCTCTTCTTTACTTAAGCAAGGCTTAATTAACTTAATAAAAGGATTAAGCCACTATTCATATGCTTAATTATCCTTAATTATATACAGAGAGTAATTAAGGTTTCATTAATTGATCTCCCTAATTAACCCATCAATAAATCCCAAGAAAATTAGGGGATAGAAGTCATCCCCTTAAATACACATGAGAAGTTTGAGAGAGTAATTAGAGTTATTGGGTTTTCATTGAAACCCTAATTGAGAGAAATACACTATTCAAAATGGATTGAAAATAAATTTAGATTATTCCTCTTTGAATTATCTTTCCAATGCTTTTTATTTTGTATTTTTTATTTTTCTACAATTAGTTATGATATTTTGAAGTTTCCATCATTATTAAATAATTAATCCCTTAATTATATGGCTAATCCCATCAGCGCCACGTGGAGGCTGATGCGCCACATGCTTTCCATGTGGCACGACAGGAGAGGCCACTTAAGTTATCACATCATAGCGCTGCATTAGCGGCATCACTATGCACTTTCTCCCCATCCGTTTGATCTAAGATCAGACAGCTGAGATCAAGCCTGTGATTCTTAAGGGGGGAATCAAAGGATCTTACATGTCTTGATCATGGCCATCCATCCAAAATGCACGGAAGGATGGCCCATGATGCGTCCCTAAGTTCTCCTATGGGAAAGGGGAGCTGTCCACCTTCCATGGCATGATCTGAGCTCGATTGAGCTGAGATTGATATCAAATTCAACCCACACCATTATCATGCAAGGGAGAATACATCCATTGGAAAATTTTACTTGAGATGAAAATTCCTTTCACAAAAGACCACACACTCTCTAATTTAAGCTCGATTTTGATCCATACCTCACGAGGCTATCACCATGCTCAAATGTTGAGGTGGCTTCATCTAGTGGAGACCCTAGATTTGAGGTGATTTGGTTGAGAGGATCTTTCTATGGACCAAGCTCTCCTTCAATTGGGATGAGCCTTGATCAAAGTCCCACCTCCCTTATCTTTGGAGATTAGATTAAGCTTTAGGCAAGTTTGATTAGGCCCTCTGAGGGTGCTCAAAGGAGGAATTGGATTGATTTTAGGTATTGGCTCAGTTGGAAAAATTAAGAGCTCCCCTATTTTTAATCTAAGAAAATCAAAAGGAGAATTCGAATTCACTCTAGGAAGCTTGGGGAGACTTGCAATTTCTAGCTAAGTTCTCTAAGCTCAATCGAGTGTGTGTGTGTTGTGAATTCAAGTGGAATTAGGGGGAGTATATCTCCCCCTAGGTGAATCGGCCACAAGCTCTCTTGCCATTTTGATCCAATACACCCTATTCAATGGGTTGGTTAGGCTATTAAGACTTGCACATGGTTCGATTTTGAGAGTGGATGGAGTAGTGAAGCTCCCATGTGCTCTAATTGAGTGGAGGAGGTATCCCATGTGCTCATGTCCATGGGGGGTGGTCAGTTTTAGCCTTATGTTTGGTTGGGCTGACCCAAACCCATTGGTTCATGTGCACCATATCCATTAGTGACCATTTGGTCCACTAAGAGGGTTCCAAGTGTCCATGGAAAGGAATTAACCAAATTCCAAGTAGTTTTGATTTTATGTTACCCTATGACCTAGGGGTAAAATGGTCATTTGGCTTCGATTTTGGGTTGAATATGTTTGGTATGATTGAAAAATGGGTTGGGCCAAGTTTCATTGAATTTGGAGTTGATTTGATATGTTTTGGCTCATGTTGACCCATTTAGGTCAAAATGGGTCAACTTTATCAAGTTGACCAATTGGTCAAATCGGGTCAAACCAAGGGTTGGGTCAAGTTCATATGACCATTTGAAATGTTTTGGCAACTTTGTTTTGGTTCAATTTGATTTATATTTGGTTTTGGTTCATTTGATTTCATTTAGGTCAAATGGGTCAAGTTGACCAATTTGACTCATTTGACTTATTTGGGTGAGGTCATGGGTTGGTTTAGGTCTAGTTGGTCATTTGAAATGGACTGGTATCTTTGTTTCCAATCAATTTGGTTTAATTTGATTTTGGCTCAAAATGACCTTTTAGGTCAAGTTGGGTTCATAGTCAATTTGGGCTAGGTTGGGTCTAGTTGGCCAAATGGGGCTTTGGTCAAGTTCAACAAGTGATTTGGAATGAACTTGACCCATTGGTTTTAATAAATTTGGCTTAGATCAAGTTTTGATCCATTTTGACTTTTTAGGTCAAATTGGGTCAATTTGGTTCAAGTGACCAATTGAGTTAGGTTAGCTCAAATGATGACTTGGTCAAGTTCAAACATTGATCATGAATTAGATTTGATCAATGGTTTCAATCAATTTGGGCTATGGTGGAATTTTGGCTAGTTTAGGTTCCATTATGGCTAAGTACTGACTTGGTCAACCCTTAGGTTTGACTTGGTTTGATCCAATTTGAATGATTAATCATCTCATGATGATTGTTGCTCACAATGTGAGGTTTAGATGGGCTTAGTTCAATCCAATTTGGTTAGGATTATAATTTGACTCATAAGGGGTACTTTAGGTCACTTTTGATCAAGTTGGTCAAATGGCTTGGTCAAAGCTTGATTTGAGTTTGATTGAACTAACATATGGACTTATGATTGGAATATAAATCCATTAGCAAGTGATTTAAAGTCAAATGAGTTTTGATTCATTTAACAATTCCAAGTTCAAAAGGGTGAACATGAGTTTGACTTGGGTTTGATTTTTTTTAAGTTTTGGTTTAGTGATTGAAGTTTATTTTTATATTTGGATTCATGATTGAAGGATTGATTGAATCATGAAGGAAAATCAAGAGTTTGGCTTGATTTGAATTGATTTGGCTAAGTTAAAGAATTTGACTTGAAAAGGTTAGGTTGAATTTTGATTGAATTTGAGTTTGATTTTTGAATTTATTTTTGGATATTTTAATTTTAATTTCATTTATATTTGTGAATATAAATGAGAATATAAAAGGGTTATAAGGAAATCCTTGAATTTAAATTGATTTAGATTTCATTTAGGCTAAGTCCATAAGATAGAATCAAAGTGACTTAAGAAAGATTTTTTGGTTTGAATTTGAATTTTGAATTTGGTTTGATTGATTTGAATTTTTATTTCATTTATATATGTGAATATAAATGAGAATATAAATGGGTTGTGAGAAAATTTTTTGAATTTGAGTTGATTTGAACTAGATTTGAGCTAAGTCCATAAGGTAGAATCAATGGAACTTAGAAAATATTTTTAGAATTTGGAATTTCAATCATAAGCTTCAATCATTTGGAATTGATTTGAGATTGAGAAAATCAATTAAGTTGGAATTGATTTAAGTTTTGAGAAAATCCATTGAATTGGTTCAAGGTTTGAGTTAGAGTTGGAGTTGATATGAGTTTGGTTTGAAAGGAGGAAGTGAGGAATTTGGTTCAAGCTATAGGGTAGGCAAATTTTCTTAACACCCCAAAGGCATGACCTATTCCTATGGCTAACTCTTCTAAGTCTCTAGGTTAGGTTAACTATCCACCTAATCACTAGAAGTGTCTTAAGATTAATGAATTCTTAGTATATAAGATAAATTCTATATTTAAGATGGAGGGGTTGAGAGCTCATTCTAAAAATGAGATCAATAGTAGAAAATAAGGACTTTTCATCCATTAGCTAAATGCATCCATATATAAAAGTTATAAGTGAGTATGATGCCATTATTTTCTACACCAAGGGTGTAAGGTACATGACCTACTTAGGGCTACTTAAAGCCTCACAGCCCCGGGATGTCTAGACTGATATACCACTTTTCTTAGATACATGTAGATGTACAAAAAGAACCAAATGGATAAGGAATCATGCAAGAGATTATGTTTGATTTCATTGTATGATTTACATGTGTAATATGAAGATTCTTCCTAAGTCTTAATATAGAGATGCGTAGGAATAGACTTAGGCAAGTGTTGTGTTCTTTTCAAATGAACTATACACTTGCAAATCCTATGTGAATCCATGTTAAGAGAAGGAAAGAGAACTTCATAATACACATATTATGCTATCATCACATGCAAGCTAATAAATATTTATAACTAGCATCACTTCATTTATAATCTTTGATTTATAGGTTATAAAAAATAATTTTAGGTTTAATAGTGATAATAGTTACTCATTTTCTTAATTTTAGCCAACACATGCAATTTGACATAAAAGGAAACATCTTATTTAATAAATTTTTAAAATAAATGAATGCATGATTTCATATGGAAAATAATATTTAGCATGATCGGAAAGATATAAAGGAACGTAAGCACATGACTTCATTCACCCTAATTAATTTCTAAGGACAATCATATAAAATAAGATCATTTAAAATGAATCAAAATTCTTTAAGGAGAATTTATCTTTGAATTTGATTTGACTTAAGAAATATGAGAAGGGTTTGCCAGTTCTAACCCATTCCCCCCATGTGTGAATTGGTTTGGTTTAATTTAGAATGCTTAAGTTGATTTTACATTTTGATTAAGTTAAGGTATGAATTAAATCAATTAATTATCCCTTACCTATACCATATTAACATAATTATCCAAGTAATTATGAGCCAACATATGATATGCAACCATATGAAAATTAAATCAATGTACCTAAGAAATGAAGGGGACTAATGCAATTGGCTCAAAATTATTGGTTAATTAAGCTAAAGTGTTTGATTAAGTACTTTTATAACCCTCCTACACATGTAGTTTGATTATAATTTCCTTTGGAATTCTCTTAGCTTATTGAACACCTAAGAATCTACCCAAAAATTTGAATAATTGAGTCTTTGGAATGATTTGGTTTTGAGTTTGATTAATTAAACTATTTAATGAAGTGATTAAGCCATTAATTAGTTGCAAATTAATTAAGTGTTATCCAAATGAAATAAACTTAGGGGAAAAGATTGGAAAAGAGGTCCTAATCTCATTCCCTATGTCCATTCACTATTTTATAATGATTAGCCAAATTAATGGATTAATTACTATTTAACAATCTAATTAATCATTTAATTAATTAAGAGAGATTAAGAATGAAACAAGAAATTCTCCTAATTAATCGAGCAATAAATTCTAAGAAAATCATGGAAGGCAGAGGTCATTCCACTAATCAATCTCAGAAAGTTTGAAAATAATTGTTAGAGTAATTAAAGAGTAATTAACTTAATTATTTTCCAATAAAATCTAAATTGAGTCAAAATCACTATTCAAAATTAATTGATTTTAATTTTCTATTATTCTCCTCTGAATTTCCTTTAAAATGAGTATTTATTTGTATTTTTTTATTTTTCAACAATTAGCTATAAATTTTGGAAGTTTCACCATTAAAATTAGATTAATTAAGCCTAAATAAACTCTTAATCCCATTGAGCCACGTGGCGGCTGACGCGATGCGCTTTCCACATGGTACACTAATGTGGCGTACTTTCCACATGGCATGACGGGATTAGTTATTTAAGTTGTCACATCCGTTAGTTGAGATAGCTAGCGGCGGATGCACTTTCCCATGGATCATCTAATCTTAGATCAAACGATCATGATTTAATTTGCGGTTAAGAAAGAAACCAGGGAGATCTAAAGTGCGATTTGATCAAGACCATTCAATCCGATCATGCAAAACGATGGTGATCTATCTCCTCCCTAGTGGCGAGAGATGGATGTCGTCTGTCGATCGTCGATCGATCCAAGCTCACCCGAGCTTGAGTGGAGCTCCAATTCATCCCACACCTTCAAGGAAGCACAAGCAACACATCTAATGGTGGAGATCACGTGACATAATGATTTCTTTCACAAAGGACCAAGCAAATTTTTCTCTAAGGTCGGTTTCAATGCCATACCTCACTGGAGCTTGTGTGGTTCCAACATTTGAGGAAGCTTTGTTTGGATGAAATGAATCCTGTTGGGCAACACAAGCTTTGATTCAATGTAGTTAGCTTGGAATACCAATCCACGGCACGTAGGTGATCGGCTTTGATCAAACTCTAGCTCCGATAGTTGGGAAGCTTGGGATTTGATTCATTTGACTAGCCTTGGTCCAAGGCTTGTGCAAGGTTAATTGCACTTTGGTTGAGGATTGAGTGAGTTGAGCTTGGGATTGATCTCCCCTATTCTAATTTTGAGTAAAATTGAGAAATGGGAGGCAAGGAAGCTCGAGAATGGCTAGGAAAAGCTTGGGGAGGCTTTGATTTGACTTCTAGAGCTCTAAGGAATGAATCTCTTCTTGTTTGAGTGAGAATGAAGGGGGTATATCTCCCCCTCCTTGGATCGGACGGTGGATGGCCGATTTTCCATTTTGTTCAATGGCTTGGATTGATTGGTTTGAGCTGGAAAATGTCCCACATGGGTCATTTTGGGTGGAGGAGTGAGGGAGAGTGGCCAACCATATGATTGGAGAGTGAATTTGGTGAGCTAAGTGTCCAAGGGTGATTCAGGAGGTCAGTTTGGCCTCCCCCTTGGGTCACGGCTGACTCAAACTCATTGGGTCATGTTCACCACCCTCCTTGGTGCCCATGTGGACTAATAGATGGGTGTCAAGCGGCCTTGGGAAAGGAATGGTCAAATTCCAGATGAATTTGGTCATGGGGTACCCTTTGACCCAAGGGCAAAGTGGTCATTTGACTATGAGTTTGAATTAGGTAGATTTGAAATTATTTAAAAATGGGTTGGGCCAAATTTCAAGTGATTTGGAGTTCATGTGATTTGATTTGGCTCAATTTGACCCATTTGGGTCAAGTTGGGTCAAATTGGGTTAGGTTGACCAATTGGTCAAATTGGATCAAACCATGGGTTAGGTCAAGTTCAAATGATCATTTGGAGCTGATGGGTATCATTGGTTTGGTTTAATTTGGTATAGATTTGGTTTTGGTTCATTTAGGTTCAATTGGGTCAAATGGGTCAAGTTGTCCAATTTGACCAATTTGACCCAATTGGGTTAGGTCATGGGTTGGTTTAGGCTTAGTTGATCATTTGAAATGTATTTGCAAGCTTTGGTTTCAATCAATTCTGATTTGGTTTGATTTCAAGTTGATTTGACCTTTTAGGTCAAGTTAGCTTCATGGTCAATTGGGCTAGGTTGGGTCTAATTGGTCAATTGAAGCTTTGGTCAAGTTCAACAATCAATTTGGAATGAATTTGACCCATTGGTTGCAATCAATTTGTCTTAGATCAAGATTTGATCCATTTTGGCTTTTTAGGTCAATTTGGGTTAACTTGGGCTAAGATGACCAATTGGGTTTGGTTTAGCTTAAGTGAGAGCTTGGTTATGTTTAATAATTGATTATGGATTATTTTAGATCAATGGTTTCAATCAGTTTGGCTTATAGTGAATTTTTGCTTGTTTAGGTCTTGGCTAAGTGTTGACTTGGTCCAAAGCTAGGTTTGACTTGGTTTGACCCAATTTGAGTGATTGATCATTCTAGGATGATTGTTGATCACAATGTGAGGCTTGGGTGGCCTTGGTTCAACCCAATTTGGGTTGGATTAGAACTTGGTTCAAAAATAGTCTTTAGGCTACTTTGGGTCATGTGGACCTTAAAGGGTGAATTAGCTTAATCATGGCTTGATTCAAGTTTGGTTGAACTCACATATGGACTTATGATTAAAATATAAATCCAATTGCAAGTCATTTGGAGTCAAATGGGTTTTGGTTCATTTGACAATTTCTAGTCAAAATGATGAACATGGGTTTGACTTTTGTTAGTTTGATTTTGACATAGTGATTGTAGTTTATATTTATATTTGGGCATGTGATTAAAGGAGAGATTGTTTGAAGAGAAAATCCAAGGGTTTAGATTGATTTTAGAATGATTTGGCTAAATCCAAGAAATTGGTTTAAAGGATATAAACTGGGTTTGGATTTGAGTTTTGAATTTATATTGATTTGATTTGGATGATTTGGATGCCAATTTCATTTATAGTTGTCAATACAACCGATAGAATAAGTGATTTATAAAGAAATCACTTGGAGGGTTTGGTTAAGCTTATGGATGTGATTCATAAGGCTTAGGAAGGTTTTGTATTTGGAATTGATCATGGGTTTCAATCATCTAAATTGGAGTTGGATTTGAAATTGACTTTGGATTTGAATCATTTGGGATTAGAATTGAATTTGGAATTTATTTTGGATTTGACAAACTCAATTGAGTTGGGATTGATTTGAGAGAATCAATTGAGTTTGAACTAATTTGAGATTTGATTAGGATTGGTTTGAAGGAGTGTACATGGGCTGGATTTGAGCTATAGGGTAAGTGGTTGACTTAAATCCTAATGCATAACCAAATCCTATTATAATCCCTTCTAAGTCTCAAAGGTTAAGTTAAGTGTTCACCTAATCACTAGAAGTGTCTCAAGACTAAGGAACTCTTAATGTCAAGAGGAGTCCTATCTCTAAGATGGAGAAGTTCAGAGCTCACTCCAAAAGTGAGGTCAACATGGACTTAATTAGTTACTCTTATGATTTTCTACACATGTGGACTAACCATAATTCCATTAAACTCCCTTAAGTTGTAAAACACCTAAAGATCTACCCCCTTGCTTTCATTAATTAAGTTTTGATGTGATTATGATTTTAATTTCATTAATCAAGCAATTTAATTGATTAATTAGGCTTTAATTAATTTTCTTTTGAAAAGAAATGAACTTAGGGAAAGAGGCTAGGAAAGAGGTCCCAACCCCATTCCGTTAGTTCATTCAATGTTGAACAATGATTAATAAACTTAATTAACCAATTGTTACTATTCATTAGATTAATTAAACATTAATTAACCTGAAAGAGTAATTAAGGCTTAATTAGTAAATTTTCCTAATTAAGTGAGCAATAAATCCCAAGAAAATCATGGGAGGCAGAGGTCATTCCATCAAATTAACTTATTAAATTTGGGATTAATTGCTCAAGTAATTAAGCTAACTAATTTTATAATTAAACCTTAATTAAGCCTTAATTACTATTAAAATTAATTAAGATTATTTTTAAATAATTCTCCCCTGAAATATCTTTAAAATAAGTGTTTATTTGCATTTTTCAAATTTTTTTATGATTTGTTCTGATTTTTGGAAGTTTTAGCCCTAAAAGGATTAATTAAGTCTGATTAAAGCCTAATCTTATCATCACCACGTGGCATTATAGGATTGGTTATATAATTTTATTCCAATCATTGCTTGCGTGGTAACGACGAGATGAGCTTTCTGTGCACCGTTCGATCTAAGAACGGATGGCTACGATTAACCCTGGTGCAAAGGATTAAATCAGATAATTCTAACGGATCTAATCACGACCATCCATTTCGATCACGCGGAATGGACAATGCATGAACTATCATCACATAAGTGAGGGAGAACAGTGTACGTCTGCCATTGCTCGCTTAATTCGTGCTCACCCAACTCGGATTAACTCCAAACGGATCCCATACCTTCGTACGAAGGATCCAAAGGGATCCAACGGCTAAGATCACACAAGATGAAAATTTCTTTTAGAAGCTTTAAATCATTATTGCCTAAGGATCAGTTTCAATGGCATACCTCATCGGAGCTCAAGACTGGTAAATCTGATTGAGGAAGCTTCATCTAGTGGAGACAAAGCCCTACAACATGAGCCTTGATTAGGGTAGTTTGGTTGGAAGACCAACACCTAAAGCTTGGGAGGTTGGTGTTGATCGAAGTCCTATCTCTAGTGGTCGGGAGCTTGGGAGAAGTTTCTTTCTTGCTCGACGAGCTCGGGATGGTGTGTGCAAAGTTAATTTCACTTTGGTAGAGGTTTGAGCAAATGGGATCAAATGGAGGAGTGCCCTATTTTGGCTTGAAGGAAACCAAAAATAGAGTGATTGGGGAGCTCATGAAAAACTCTAGGAAGCTTTGGGATACTCTCCATAGGGTTCTCTAGCTCACACTGAGGTCTAGTGCTCGGTTTGGATTGAAATGAGGGGGGTATACTCCCTCATTCTCAAGATCGAATGGTTCAGCTTGATTTGGCATTTTATGGATGTTTGGCTGCCGGTGGTGGTTGGGAATTGTAGAAACATCCTAGGTGGCTCCGTTTGGTTAGCAAAGCTTGAGAGGTGGCTGTCAAGAGGTATTAGTGGGTGTCCTTGGGTTTCCATGTGCACTAATGGGGAAGGTGAGGTAATTTCACCTCCCTTGGGTCATGGCCGACCCAACCACCCTTAAGTTAGGTTGGCCAGTGTCCTTAGTGCCTAAGTGGACCATTGGGAGAGTGTCAAGTGGTCAAGGGATGGAAATGCCCACTTACATGGGTAATTTTCCTCATGTGATACCCTTGACCCTCTGGGTAGAATGGTCATTTGGCATTGAATTTGATTTAGGTAGATTTGAAATGAGTCAAAAGTGGGTTAGCCCAAATTTTAAGTGATTTGGAGTTCATTTGGTTAGGTTTGGCTCAATATGGCTCAAATGGGTTAAAGGTCAATTCATGTTAAGTTGACCAATTGGTCAAATTAGGTCAAACTAAGAGTTGAGTCAAGTTCATATGATCATTTGGGATGTATTGGTGTCATTGATTTGGTTTGATTTGGCTTATATTTAATTTTTGGCTCATTTGAGTTCAAATGGGTCAAATCGGTCAAGTTACCAATTTGATCAAATTGGCCAAATTAGCTTGGGTTTGGTGTAGGTTTGGGTTTAGTTGGCCAATTGAAGATTATTGTAGGCTTTGGTTTCAATCAATTTGGTTTTAGTTTTGATTTAGGCTAATTTGATCCTTTAGGCCAACTTGGGCTAAGTGGTTCAATTGGGTTCAATTGATTGGATCCAATCATGGCTTTAGTCAAGTTCAATAATCAATTTAGAATAAACTTAAGCCATTGGTTGCAATCAATTTGATTTATACCCAATTTGGTCTTTTAGATCAATTTGGGTCAACTTGGGTCAAGAGGGCTAATTGGGTTTGGTTTGGCTCAAAAGAAGGTCAAGTCATATTTAAATATTGATTTTGAGTTGGTATGAATCATTGCTTTCAAGGGATTCAGCTTTGGTTGTAATTTGGCTAGTTTGGGTTCATATGGCTTAAGGTAGTTGACTTGGTCAAAGGACTAAGTTGACTTGGTTTGACCTAATTTATGATAATTGATCAACCTAGGGTGATCAACAATCATGATAGGAGGTCTTGGTGGGATTGGTTCAATCCAGTTTGGGAAGGATTGGAACTTGGCTCAAATAGGTCAAATTGGCCACTTTGGGTCAAGTGGACCAATTAGGTTTAGTTGGCTTGATTTTAGGTTGAGTTGAACGTAGTTGTGTTTATATATGAAATTGGGATTAATATATAAATTCAATTGCAATTGATTTGGGTTTGGATGAGTTTTGGTTCATTTGGATATTTCAAGTCAAAAGGGGCAAGTTTGGTTTGACTTGGGTTGGTTTTGGTTTGGCTTGATGATTGTAGATTTCATTTATATTTGGAGAGATGATTGAGGGAATGACTAATTTATGAGAAAAATCAATTGAATTTGAGATTTTGAATGAAGGAATTTGGCTAGTTCATGGATATGGTTTATGTGGCTTAGGTTTGGATTTTGATTTAATTTGATTTAGTTTTGATGATTTAAATATGTTTTTTATTTATATTGTGAAAATGATTAAAGATATGATTTATTTATGAGAAAATCAATTTAGTTTAGATTGGGGTTAAGATTTGGCTATGCTCTTGATGGTAGGTCATAGGACTTAGATTTGGATCTTGATTTAATTTGATTTAGTTTGATTTAGTTTTGATCAATTGAATGCAGATTTGATTTATATTTAGTAATATAATTGAAGATATAAATTGATTATGAAAAAATCAATTGTTTTGGATTATTTTGGATGAGATTTGGCTAAGTTCATGAAAGTAGGTCACATGGCTTAGCAGGATTTGGTTTGATTGTAGACTTTGGGAAATTGGATTTGGAAATGAGTTTGATTGTAAATTTTAATAGATTGATTGAAGGATTGAATTGATATTTGAGAAAATAATTGAGTTTAGATTTATTTGAATTTTGCTAAGGCTAAGTCCATAAAATAAAATCATAGGGTTTAGGTTGATTTTGAGTTGGGATTTGATCATCAGCTTCAATCATTAGGCTTGGATTTTGGATTTGGATTTGGATTTAGTATTTGAATTGAATTTTAGGCTTGGTTATGGCTTAATAAGGTGAACATGGATTGGGTTTATGCTATAAGGTAGGTGGATCTCCCTAAGTCTTAAGGCATAGCCTAACCTTATGATTAACCCTTCTAAATCTCTAGGCATAGGTTAAGTGTTCACCTAAGTGCTAGAAGTGTCTTATGACTAAGGAAGTCTTAGTGTCTAGAAGACTCCTAAATCTAAGATGGAGAGATTGAGAACTCACTCTAAAAGTGAGGTCAACAAAAGGACCCCCAATAGGTGTGATGTAACTAACAAAGCACACCACACATATTGGCGTTGACCGAGACAATCAACAATGTCCAAAGGATTGCAAGAGATAACGAAAATGATCTACCTAAACCCTAAATGTAGACAAAATTATTATCTTAATGCAATGAAACTCACCTTATGCCACAGGCATAAGAGATCCAGAAGGATTTGGTTGGAATTTCATGTCAAGGCATGAAGGAAGATCTACTAGGGGATCACACATACATTGGAAATGACATGTGAGAGGTTTATGCTGAGGGCAAAAAAGGAGGAATTCAGAGATATGGATTTGAGTTTGATTTTGAATATGGTTTATGGAAGTAAATCTATGGGGATAAGAATCTATAACTCATCAAAAATCAAGGTAGAATTAATTTTAATTTGTTACATCTTAATTGATGAGGAGGCATATCCACTAGGGATATGGGCTTGAATCCATTAGAGATTGGGAATATGAACCTTCCACTAGGGAAGCAGGTTCAGGCTATCCGATTAGGATAAAAGTTTGATTTCATAAATTTGTTCGGGGTGTATTCGGAGAACACAAAGATTTGAATTTGATTTAGAATATGATTATTTGATTGTGTTTTTTATTATGGACTCCATTAAGGGAGGAATGTGATTTGGCTCCACTAGGGAGATTGGAAATGGATTTGAATTGAGGGCATATCTATTGGGATGTGAACTCGGTCAAATTTGATGGATTTAATTCATGGACCCTGTCGGTGTGCGATGGACCCACTGAGAAGGGGCTATATCGACTTGGCCTATCTTAGGTTTACAAGTTTAAAGGGATAGTCTACAAGCCATAAGGTAGGGCTATCCAACCTAAGAGTTGCCTTTCAGTGTGCAATGGCCATGCTAGGAAGAAAGCGTAGCAGACTTACATCTTCCAAAACAAAGAATAGCCGCTAGGGTGACCTGTTGGTAGCACAATAAATCAAACCCGACCTATGGAAACTACTGAGAGAGTGCTGCTAGGGGTCTTACCTCAACTCAAGTAGTCAAGATTAATTTCATTTTAATTTCTTTTAATTTGGTTTAATTTGATTTGATTTGATTCAATTTAGATTAATTTGATTTATGAATCTCGTCGAATGCGATGGACTACACTAAGAAGGGGATACTAAAGCCTGGGCCTATCTTAGATTTACCGATCCAAAATGGGTAGCCTGTCGGTTGAATGGTAGGACTATCCAACCTAAGGGGTGCCTTTCGGTGTGCAACAATTGTGCAAGGAAGAAAGTGTAGCATACTTATATCTTTCAAAGCAAAGAACAGCCACTGGGGGGACCTGTTGGTAGCCCAACAAATTGAACCCGACTTGGGCTCGTTGGTACAATGGTCATGTCAGAGAATGTGTAGTGACTTACATCTTCAAAGAAAAGAACAACCACTAGGGTGACTTGTTGGTGGCATAAAAGGTCAAACCCGACCTAAGGGTGACTATTGAGTGAATCTGGGGATTTACATCAACTCAAGAGTAGTTAGGCAATTCCTATAGGGAGTTTTGCGACCGCCTAAGAGATGATGAAAGGTGTGGGGCGTTCTTCTAATTCACAAGAGAATATATATTTTATTTGTTTATATATTTTTGTGGACATATTGGTGTGCGAGGGACCACACTAAGAATGGGCTACATTGGCCTTGACCTATCTCAAATTTACTGGACCAAGGGAGAATCTGCACATCTGTGGAACAGAATCTCTAACCATAGGGGTGGTTACTAAGAAAGGGAGATTGTCCAATCCAGAAGTAACCCAGGTAGTGTCTAAATGGGGTCACAAAGGATGTGATCCAAATAGAGTGCCCACAGGGCATATGCCACTAAGGGCGTTATCCTGGACCCTATAAAGAAGAAAGCATGTAGGTGTACAATGGCCAACTCAAAGAGAAAGTATAGCAGACTTACATCTGCCATGAGTGGTGTATCCACTGGGTGGGTTATTGTCAGCATAGTGAACACCAACCAACCTAAGGTGCCCATCAATGTGCAATGATCAGTCTAAGAAAAAGGTGTGTAGTCTTGTATCTCCTTAAAGTGGAACTAATCACTAGAATAATTTGTCATTGGCTTGACAGGTGCAATCCGACCTAGGGCTGCCCGTCAGTGTGCAACAGTTATGCTAAGAAGAATGTAGTAGATTTTATCCTCCAAAGCAAGGAATAACTACTGACCTATTGGTGCACTATCAAAAGAAGGGTGACTACCTGAGCCACAAAGAAGGACTAGAGTCGAAGTAGTTGGGAGGAAAGGAGCTCTTGGGACTTACAATCCTCAAATATACTCCGGTGACGATGACTAATTCAAGAAGAAAGTGTAGCAGACTTACATCCTCTTAAATAAAACAATCATGATGTTAGCTCACCGACCCCACAATAAGGCCTACCATACTAACAAGGTGCTCGTCGGTGTGCAATGGTCAAGTCAGAAGAAAGCGTAGTAGACTTACATCCTCTTAAATAAGGAACCACTGGGATGACATACTAGCAAGGTAGCATGTCAACCTAGAGCAACTACCAAATGAGTGCCACTTGGAGCATTATCTCACATCAAAGTAGCCCGAGACAAAAGATGTGTACTTGTTCATGTGTTTGTGTTGTGGAAAAGGAAATAGGATGTCACTTGGGTTCTCTCACACCTATTCTATGCACGTCATGGCAGATTTGCAAATAAGCAAAATGCTTCAAAGAAGAGAAAATTTGATTTGAAGAGAAACTTTTATTAATGATAAAGATTTCCAAACATGAGTTTATGGATAATATTTTATTAGGTATAGCCCATTAATAAAAGTATTAGGCACTCCTTTATGATTAATAAGTTGATAAAATCCTCCTTGGTAGGCATTTTCTATGGCAAAAGGGCCTTCCCAATGGGTTCAAACTTGCCTCCCATCTTGTGACGATAAACAATTGGTCTCCTTAGAACAAACAAGCTCTTCTACTTGAAAAGCTCTAGGATGGACCAACTTGTCATGAGCTTGAATCATTTTGGCTTTGTATAACTCAAGGTTCTGGCATGCTCCTAAGCATCTCTCCTCCAACCCTTCAAGCTCTTCTAATCATAATTTGGCATTATGCTCTATTGTAATCTTGCTACACAACTATCCTCACTGATGGGAGTTGGACTTCTAATGGTAGAATGGCTTGACTCATACACTAAGAAGAAAGGGGTAGATTGAGTTGGAGTTCTATAAGTAGTGCAGTAAGCCCACAAGGTTTCAACTAACTGCTCATGCCATTGTCGCTTGTTGTCATCGAGTGTCTTCTTCAGTATTTGTATGAGAGTTTTGTTGAAGGCTTCTACCAAGCCATTTTCCCTTTGGTAGTAGATGTTAGAATATCTCCAATCTATGCTATGTCTCCGGGAAAAATTGTTGATCTTGGTGCTCTTGAATGTAGTACACTTATTGGATATAATTCATCGAGGTACCCCAAACCTATATATGATATGGTTCCTAAAAAACTAGAGCACATGCTGAGTTGTGACCTCTCTGAGCGGAATCGCCTCTACCCATTTAGAAAAGTAGTTGATAGCTGCTAGGATGAACCGAGGGTCAATCGAAGGCACTATGTCAATATCTTAACACTCGAATGGCAATGAGGCTAATGTAGGATGTAGAATATTTGGTGGTTGGTGTGTAGAACCACATTGTGTACCTGACACTAGTGGCATAGCCTAGCCACATCCATACAATCTATGATCATCGACGGCCAGTAGTATCCTAGTCTCTTGATCTTGGCTTTCATCTTGACCAGATTGGTGAGCTCCACATTATCTTGAGTGTACCTGTCAAGATCTTATGAGCTTCGTATTTGTCCAAACAACATAACCACATATGATCGAAGGACCATTGGTATAAGGTGCCAACTATGAGAGTATAGTAAAGTGCTCTATGCTTCATCTGATGGGCTTGAGACTTCTCTTGAGGTAGTTTGCCTCTATTTAGGTAATCAATGAATGTTTGCCTCCCCTTCAAGAGAGTATTTTTTGATAAGTTCAATGTCAATAAAGGATAAGAATTATCTATTTTGGAGCCTTATTTATATGGACTCATCTTCTAGACTTGTCAACTCCTTAGCAAGTTTGGCTAAAGCATAATGTTATGGCATTTTCTCCTTGGGAAATCTTATAAATGGTAACCTCTAGGATTTGGGCCAACAACTCCAATGTGTACTTATGGTAATGATGGAGCTTAAGCTTTAGAACCTTATAAGACCCAGTGATCTTGTTAATGACTAATTAAGAATCCCCATAGATGTTGTTGTTCCAGATTCTTAGAGTATCGACTAACTCAAGATCAGTGATCAAAGCCTCATATTTGGCTTTGTTGTTGGTGTAAGGATTAAACATGTGATATGGGAATCTCATCACATCGTGGTCCAGAGTTAGGAAAACTACTCCTACCCCTGCCTTTCTGAAGAATAGATTATGGTTCTTCTCCTCTTTGAGAGGAACCCGCATCATCAAAGTACATCTCCCAGTGGTGAATGCTAGTGTCCCTTAAGTTCATGATTTTCTCATCGGGGAGGTCATCACTAAGCGAAGAGTCAACATGGAGTGGGTGTGATGCTAAGAAATTCTGCGAGTGCTTATCCTTTCACCGCACATATGAGTACAAAAGTAATGTCAAAGTGATGAAATCATGGACCAACGTACTAACCATCCATATATTATCGGCCATGTCATGATATATTACAGTGGATTGATCCTAGATATGAAATTCACCTTATGAGAAAGCATTAAGTGTCGTAGCTTTTGGGATGTAAAGATTAAAGTTAAGCAATGCTTCTCAATGGGTGGATAGTTTGCTTCAACAGGGATTAGACAATAACTGAGGTAATATAGTGCATTTTCCTTCTTTTGTCATTGGCTTGAGCCAATAAATCATCGAGAGTCTTTTAATGCAGCAATGTATAATATGAGCAGTCTGTCAGGAATAAGGGCTACTAAAATTGGCGGCGTCACCAAGTAGTGCTTGATGTCTTCAAAGGAAAGTTGGCACTTGTCATCCCACTTGAACTTGGTGTTCTTTTTTGACAAGTGCTAAGAATGGTTAGCATCTTCTTGATAGGTTGGATATAAAGCATCTTAGATATGCCAACCGCCCTTGGAAAGATCTAAGTTGAGTTAAACTTTTAGGGGGTGGCATTTTTAATATCGCCTTGATCTTCTCCGGATTGATTTTGATTCTGCGATGTTGGATAACAAACTCAAAGAATTTCTCCAAGCTACTTATATGTAATGCAAAGTTTGGATGCTCATATTTGCATTTTAACAGGATGTGATTGAGCGATTCTCTATCACAACTTTAACCTACTCTTATTATCGTTTTCCTCAAACTTGTTGTCATTGCCTTAACTGTCTAATCTCCTCTTATTATAACTGCGTGATTCTCTCTCCGTATGCTCCATTATCATGCATTCCACATCCTCCGAGCATTGGCTTTTTCTTATTTTAGCTTATTATGTTAATCATCTTGTATCTTTTGATTGTTTTATGCTTTCTTTACTCTTGGATGTACTTAGATGATTTACTCCTTAGGGCGATTGAGCTCTTTGAGTAGTTAGTTTATCCCTTTAAGGACCTTGTAACCTCTTTTGTGGCAATAAAATATACATGGGGCTTCTAAAAAAAAAAATGCACACTTCAGGGGGTTCATTTTAAGGTTAAATTCTCTTAACTATTTAAAAACTACTCTCAAGTCAAAGAGGTGGTCTTCTTTTTTTTTACTTTTGACTAAGAGATCGTCGATGTAACATTTGACTTGATGATGAATAAGTTCATCGTAGATTCGAGTCATGATCCGCTGGTAGGTAGTACTGACATTTTTAAGGGTGAAAGGCATGACCTTATAGCAATATATTCCGAATGGGGTTCAAAAGGCAGTATTATTGTCATCTTCAGAGGCCATCTTTATTTGGTTATATCTAGATGAGCTATCCATGAAAGAGAATCTTTTAAGATGAACAATGTCCACCATCGGATTGGTATTGGTAGAAATTCATCTTTTGGACATGCCTTATTTAAGTCCCTAAAATCGACATGTGAATTAGTCATTCTTCTTCTTAACGGTGATGACACTGGCCAACCAAGTAGAGTATTTTTCTTCCCGGATGAAACTAGCATTGATCAGTTTCTTGACTTCAAAAATAACCTGATGTTCAATGTCTAATCACATGTGTCTAGGAGCTTGCTTGATAGGTTTAGCACTAGGCTCTATTACTAGTTTGTGGACTACTACATTAGGAGATAAATTAGGCATCTCTTCATAACTCCATGTGAAGCAATCCTTAAACTCAATCAATAGTCTAACTAAGTCATTGGTTTCAGTTTCATTCAATAAGGAACTGATGTATGTCCGATGTGGATTATCTTCAGTCCCTAAGTTGATTTCCTTGAGCTCGTCGATGGTTGACTTGATCTTTTCTTCAAACTCTGGTCGTGCATCTTTGACTTCAAAATCATCTAGACCATCTAAAGTTTCTAAGCACACCTCCTCATATGAGTTAATGTGATTTTATAAGAACCTATCAGATTCTAAATAATTTATGATGAATAAGCAATAATCATCATCATCAATTGGGCCCACTGTACCGAATCCTAGTCCCGGTCTTGATTGAGAGCTTTTACATTTATTCTTCCATAATATTTTGAAATAGTCTGACCTGTGCTTTGACCAAGTACGTGGAATTAACCCTTTTTTACTAGATTATGAAGACACGGTGAGTATTAATCAAAATAAAATTTTATTAAATCTTTATATAAATCATCCTCAAGTTCTATATCAACTTCTTGACTTGAGAATGATGCTCCCAGAAAGAATCTCTGAGCCTTCACATATGTGGATGATTTAGGGACCTCCTTAACTACCAAACCCTCAACCTTTTGGAAGGAAAGTGGGGTTAGAGATAAGGTTCCCAACTAATGCCTAACTGTTTCACATAAAGACTTGGATACACTTATGCTTTGCTTCAAAGCATGATCTTTATCGTTATCTGGCTCAAGTGTACCTCCAAAGGAATCTGCTATTGAGAAGAGCTGGCTAGTGTGCTAACTTGTTGACCTCACTTTTGGAATGAGTTCTCAACTTCTTCATCATAAAGCTAGACTCTTATAGACACTAAGAGCTCCTTAGTCTTAAGACACTCCTAGTGATTAGGTAAACACTTAACCAAAGCCTAGAGACTTAGAAGGGTTAGCCATTGGGATAGGTCATACCTTAGGGACTTAGGGAAACTTTCCTACCCTATAGCCTAAACCCAATCCATGCTTTCCTTCTCAAACCAAACCTCAAATTCATACCTATTCAAATCAAATTTTTAAGACTCATTATCAATCTCATGATAAAATACAAGCTCAAAGTTCTCTATGAACCTTATGATTGAATTCAAAACCCTTTATAAGCCATTTGATTTCATCTTATAGACTTAACCTTAACTAAATTCAAATTAATCTCAATTCATTTGATTTTCTCATATATCAATTCAATCCTTCGATCATTTATCAAATTCCAATTCAAACTCAATTTCAAATAATTTAATCCCAAAATCAAATCCAAGTACCAAATTCCTTCCTAAACCATATGACCCATTCTCATAAGCTTGGCCAAATATCCACTTAAGTTATCCCAAACTTGATTTCTTTCTTTATAAATTAATTACTCCTTCATTTATATTCATAAATATAAATGAAACCCACCTTCCAATGACTAAAAATAAATTAAACTAAATTGGTTTCTTCTTAGCCCTTTTGACCTACACCTATAAGCTTGGTCAAATTTGCATCTGAATCACTCCAAACTCAAGTGATTTTCTCATGAATCATTTATATATTTATTTATAATCATAAATATAAATGAAATATAAATTTAAATGGCCAAACCAAATCTAAAATCAAACCAAAATCCAATTTATGCCTTTTAAGCCAAATTCTTGGACTTAACCAAAATTAACCTAAACCAAGTCAAAACCAATGGATTTTCTCTTGATTCAATCATTCCTTCAGTCATTTATTCAAATATGAATAAAACCTACAATTATCTAACCAACCTCAAGTCAACTTAAGTTATCCCTTTTAGCTTGAAAACTCTAAATGAGCCAAAGTCCATTGGACTTTGAATTGATTGTAGTTCACTTTATATTTCAATCTTAGGCTCATGTATATGTTCAACTAAACTTGAATCAAGTCAAAACCAAGCCAATTGACTCATTTAGGTCCACTTAACCCAAAGTGACCTAAAGGACCTTTTTGAGCCAAGTTCTAATCCAACCCAAATTGGATTGAACCAAGCCCATCCAAGCCTCATGTCATGATCAACAGTCACCCTAGGATGATCAACCACCTTCAATTGGGTCAAATCAAGTCAAATTGGTCCTTTGACCAAGTCAACCTTTAGTTCAAATGAAGCTTAAACTAACCAAAACCCATCATACACCAAATGGATTGAAACCATTGATTCACACCAACTCATGATCAATGATTGAACATGACTTGACCCTGAATCGAGCCAAACCAAGTTCAATTGGTCATTTAACCCAAGTTGACCCAAATTGGCTTAAAAGGACAAAATGGGTTAAATCATCATCTAACCCAAATTGATTGCAACCAATGGCTCAAGTTCATTCCAAATTGATTATTGAACTTGACCAAAGCCATAATTGAGCCCACTTTGACCAATTGGTCAACTTGACCCAACCTAGCCCAAATTGACCTAAAAACTTAAATTGGCCAAAATCCAAATTAAATCTAAATTGATTCAAGCCAAAGCCTACACTCATTTTTAATTAACCAATTGAACTTGAACCAACACCTAGCCCAACCCAATTTGGTCAAATTGGTCAAATTGGTCAACTTGACCCATTTGACCTATATGAATCCAAATGAGCCAAAATCAAACCTAGGGGAAATTGATTGAAACTTCAAATCATCATTTGAACCTAACCCAAGTCTTAGTTTGACCCAATTTGACCAAATGGTCAACCCATCCCAACAGGACCCAATATTAACCCATTTGACCAAATGAAGCCGAAACCCATGAAACCAACCCATGACCCATTGGAGGATGACCAAACCTGACCCAAACCCATCTTGGGTCAACCTAAAATCAGTCCAAATCTATTTGGAGCCAAGTCCAATGCAAATCCTCCATGGATCCTCTCCAACATTGGACTCTTTTCTCATATGGCAAAGTCCACTCTTCATTTCACCTTGGCAGCACTCACTCATCAAAATGAGGCATCACCTAAACCACCTAAGCCACCTAACCCATCCTAGGTCGGCTATGTACCAAAGGGAGGTGAGTTAACTCACCTCCCATGAATATCGAGCACCAAAGGGATCAAGGAAAGATAATTTGACCAAATCAACCTTGGAGCCTCCTGCCATGGCTTCCTCCAACCAAACTGAGCCACATGGACTTGATGGTGACCACTCTGGAGCTCTGGTGGTGGCTAGCCTACTGAAAAATGGGAAGCAATCCCATCAATATACCTCAGCAAATTGAGGGGTATACCCCCCTCAATTCACATGGGAAATGCATGAATTCAATTCATAAGAGCTTCCAAATTGAGCCTCCTTGCAATCACTAGAGCCATTCCAAGCTTCCCTCCTTTGGCATTTCCTCTTCCCATGGAAAACCAAAATAGGGGAGGCCAATCTCGATCCAAGCTTGCTCATTTCTCAACCAAAATCAAATTCCTCTTGCCACACCTTTCACGCACCTTGTTAAAGCTACCCAAGTCATTTCTTAAGCTCCAAAGCCACCAGAGGAGGGACTTCGATCACCACAGAGCTCCACAGTGATGGAAGTTGATCCACTGAGCGAACCAAGAGGAATTAGCTTGCATGCTACTAACAGGCCTCATCTACTACCTCCCTCAATCCCATGATCTTGAGCTCCAATGAGGTGATTTCTCAAAATTTTAGAAATAGAAAATTTTAGTTGGTCCTTTGTGAAGGAAATTCCCATGTGAGCCTATTCTAGCAGTTGAATCTATGGATCCCTTGCACGAAGGTGTGGGTTGATTTTGGATTGAATTTGAGCTTGGGTAAGATCAGATTGAGCGATCCATGGCAGACGGCCTCCGCATTCATCATTCGCAAGAAGGAGGATCACGGGTCATCCATTCTGCTTGATTGGAATGGACGATTCTAATCAGATTCTTTAGATCTACCTATTTTTTTCCCTTTTACATCATGGGATCGATCTACATCATCCAATCCAAGATCGGACGGTGGAGATCAATACCGCATCCACCATCGGCGATTTGATTGCCAACATAAATAAAATCCAGCGCCATTGGAAAGGGCCCATGGTGCTGATTAAACTTAAGAAAATTTATATATTTTTAAGGCTGAAACTTTCATAATTCATAACTAATTATAGAAAAATTTAAAATATATAAATAATGGTTCATTTTAAAGGTATTTTAGAGGGGAATCCATTAAAATTATCCTTGATTAATTTTGAATGATAATTTTAGCTTAATTAGGATTTAATTAAAAATTTAATTAACTTAATTACTCTCTAATTAATTAACCAAGCAATTTTAAACTTTTTGAGAATGTTTAGGGGAATGACCTCTGCCTCCCCTATTTTTCTTGGAATTTATTGATTGATTAATTGGGGAAATTACTTGTTAATTACCTTCTTAACTTTAAGTGATAATTAAGCATGTGAATAGTAATTAATCAACAAATTGAACCCCTTAATCACTGTTGAACAGTTAGAAGATTTAGGGGATTGGATTGGGGCCTCTGTCCTAATCTTTTTCTTAAGTTCCCTTCTCTTGCTCAACCAAAATCCTAATTAAGGATTAATTAACTAATTATTGGCATAATTAGTTAAATTAAAACTCAAATCATATTTAATTGAATTAGAGGGCTTATGGAATTAGTTTGGGACCCTTTTCCAAACCTTTTCCTCTTAAGCCTATTCATTTCAAAGGATAATCAATTAAATTTGGTAATTAACTAATGGGGAATGGATTAATGGATTAATAATTTGGTTAACCTTAAAGGGTAATTGCATTTGATTTCCTTAAATTGATCCATGGGTAGAGCTTTAGGTGATCAATAACCTAAAAGGGTTAATGAAATTATAGTTAGCTCACATGTGTGAGAAAATCATAAAATAATTTTAAGTGAGTTCCTTAAACTTAATTAATTAGTGATTGTGAGCTAATTGCATTAAGACCCTTTCATTTTATAGAATCATTGATATTTACTTTTTTAATTCATTTGCATATTATATTGGCTCATAATCATTTAATTAATTATCTTAAGGTAACATAGGTAAGGGTTTAATTAATTGATTTAATTCACACCTTAACCTAATTAATCAATAAAAATAATCTAATTGCTTCTCATTAAATCAAATTAACTCACACATGGGGAATTGGATTAGGATTAGAAAATCTCTTCTCACATTTCTTCAATTAAATTAAACATGAAATTAAAAAATGACATTAAGAAATTTTGGTTTATTTTGAATGAGTTTATTTAATATGATTGTCCTTAAGAGTTAATTGAATTGAATAAAATTATGTGCTTATGTCCTTTTATTTCTTTCCAATCATATTAAATATTGTATGTCACTTGATTCATGCATTCATCTCTTGCAAAATCAATTAAATTAAATGGTTTCCTTTATGTCAAGCTTGCATGTGTTGATTTAAATTAATATATGTCTGGCTATTATCATTATAAAATCCAAATCTATTTTTCAAAACTTATAAGTGAATTATTATATATGTTATGAATGCTACTTATAAATACATAGGAGATGTATGTGATTATAGCTTAAGTGTATGAAGTGAAGTTTCTTTTCATTCATTCATACATTGATTTATGTAAGTGAGAATGTTAATGGGCATATAGCTTGGACATCCCAAGAATATGAGGCTTTAGTTAGCCCCAAGGAGGTCATTTGATTACATCACTTCTCAGATTTAACAACGGTATGTACTCCATTTGAATTCATTCTTACATACTTTGATGCTTGAATTTAGATAAGACTTTATTCCATATGCATAAACATTTCAAAAAATATATAACTTTAGCATGATTTTTTCATTCTTGTAGTTGTTTGTACATTCACATATATTTAAGAGTAGTGGGTATATATCTCGACATTCTAGGCTTCTTTAGTGGGAGGTCTTTACCTCACTCCCCTAGTTCAACAATAGTAAAGTATCCACTTAAAATTTTTATACACTTATATGTGCATTTAGCTAATGAATAAAAATCCTTATTTTCTATTAAGAAATACAAACATTCATATTTGTTCAAATGATTGAATTGATTGATCACATAGTTTAAAGCCTTATTTCTTATGTTCATGTGTATAAACTTACATATGTTTGAATGTAATAGGTATATAGTTTGGACATCTCAAGAATACAAGGCTTTAGTTAGCCCTAAGGAAGTCATTTGATTACCTCACTTCTCTAGTTAACAATGACACGTACCTGTTTAATTTCATTCTTATGTATTTTTATATAAGAATTTAGATAGAGCTTTAAATTAATATGATAAAATAATTCAATCAACTGAAATATCTAAATTCTAAGTGTATATGCTTACACCCATCATTTAGGTGTGCTAAAACATATTGCATCTATAAGTATGCTTAGGATTTA
This sequence comes from Cymbidium sinense, assembly GCA_021442155.1. Lineage (NCBI taxonomy): Eukaryota > Viridiplantae > Streptophyta > Magnoliopsida > Asparagales > Orchidaceae > Cymbidium > Cymbidium sinense. The sequence continues at coordinate 26,180,097 of CM038227.1, read as the reverse complement.
ATCATATGCATGCTACATATGATGGAAAGAAATGAATGAACATGTGTCATGTGATAGTAATTAAATCCAATTAATCATAAGATGCCTTTCTTACTTGAATGAGGTCATTTAAAGTGAACCTAAACTTACGTTTAATTTAAAACATATAATAAGTCATTCACTAAAGAGAATTCTCAAATTAATATGCTTTAGATGTGACTTAAGGTACTCTCTTTTCTTCTCTTTATAACACCTAGTTGTTAAGTGTAAACTAAATGGAACAATAGAAAACACTAAGAAAAATTCTCAAATCAATTAAATCACTTAAACTAAAATCAACCTCTTATGATTAAATCCTTTCATATTTAGAAAATTATAATAAAGCCTAATTAAGGTATACCACACAAGCCTTAATACACACACTTTAGAAGTAATTCACCATTTTTAGCTCTATATTAGGGTGGTGCATGAGTGATGTATATATGGCTTTAAGATATAGTATTTTAGACTAGATGTTATGGTGCATGCTTTGTAGACTAGATGTTAGGCTGTGAATAGCCTAATCATGTTTTCTGCAGGAGATTGTGCTAAGTCCAAATTATAGGTTGTTTAACCCCTTAGCATAATCTAAATTAGGATAGGTGGGGTTGCTAAGTCCAAATTATATATATATATATATATATATATATATATATATATATATATATATATATATATATATATATATATATATATATATATATATATATATATATACTTGGATTGTATGATGTGTTTAGCTAATACTTATTTTGTATGTGCAGTTAGATTCACTTTTCCTTTTTTTTAATATAATTTTGCATCAAGAATTAGGATTAGTGCTATGGGGGATTAGGATGAACAGTGGCTAGAAGGCTTTGTCTTGGGAGGCCCTATTGTACCTATGAAGCAAGCACATCCAAATGAAGAAATGAAGGAGATATGAAGAATGAAGATAAAATGATCCCCATATCATTTATTCATTTAGAGCTTAGCTACCCATTTTCTCTTTTTTGGTTGTATGCATTTTTGACCGCCTTTTATTCTTTTGCATTGGATTTATAAAATGCTTGATGTTATGTTTAAATTGTACAATAGAAATGGCATGCCTCTTTCTAGTTTTTTTTATGAATGATGATTTAATGTGTGGCCTGGATCTGATTAGACTCTTAGGAAAAAATTAATTTTTCTACCCCGACTATAACTCATAACTAAATTTTCTAGATAATTCATAACCTCACATAAAGCCTAGGCATTAAATCAAGATAATTAAAAGAGTTAGCAACCCCTTAGCTAAATGTTTTATGTTTAATATCATGCATTCATATTACTTCACTCTTGCTAAGAGAGGGTTTCTATCCTTGCACAATAGGGGAAGACTTGACCTTTGAAGGTCTCCTCTATGGTGGAAAACACCTATTTCTCTTTTATTTAGCCAATAACCTCATTTTATCATGCATTTAGACATCTAAAAATCTTATGGCCTTTGTCAAAATAAATATGGTATTTTTATTTGATTGGATTGTTTAAGTTATATGCTTATTTGTTTACATTACTTTATTTCATTTAAGTTGAATTGTTTTATTCTTTATTCTTATGTTTGATTTAATTAATTTGATTATGAGTTTATTTGTTCTAAGGTTTGATTAGATTTTCATATGATTTATTTTAAGTTGTATGTTTATTAATTTATTTTCCCTTGAAACCTTAATCCTATGTTTATTAATTTCAAGTCCTAAGATAATGTTGATTTGGTTTGATCTTTAACATAATATTATGTTAATTTGAATCATGCTATTTAGTTTTATTTGAATTAGTTTACTTAAATTAATTTAGTTTGTTTTATTTAGTTTATGTTATTTATTAAGTAATTAAGTTGATTTAGTTTAGTTTATATTGACCAATGTACTTAGGTTAAGGTTTGATATTTATTCTTAGATTACATTAATTGTAAGTGTTAGGATTCATTACATATTTGTTTAATTCCATTTATTTTATTTCTCTTTACATGGATTATTAAGATTATTGATCCTTAAATGTGCAATTATTTAATTCTTTGGCTTATGACTATTAATAAACATTCCCTAAGAGTCTTCTGATGTTTGATTAGGATTCGTTTAAGTTATCAAATGATTTAATGAATTAAGATTTCCTTAATCCATTATTTGATTAATATTGATCTAGGAATTTAGAAATTCAACAACTCTTAATCTAGAGATCAATTGGGTTTCAAACTTTTAAGTAAGTGGAGTTACATGCCAATTTTATGTGTTCAAAGTTTCATTTTGATTAGATTTATAATTAAGGAGTAATTAGGGTTTTAATTATTTTATTAACACCTAAATTAAGTCTAATTTAATTTGATTCAGTTAAAAATTTTAATTTTCATGGATTCCACATTGTAAAATGTCTCCAATGAGGGTTCATTCATAATTTTTGGATTATTGGTTGATTTATTATGATTTAATTAAGTTTTGGTTAATTATTTGAATTATTTAATTTATTTAATTGGTTAATTAAGTCATTTTAAGGATTATTAAGTTTAACTGAGTTTTAATGATGTTTTAATGTTTACTAAGATTTATTAAGTTGATTTAAGGTTGTTTAGATCATTTCCATAAGTTAATTTCATTAATTTTAATTTATTTAATTAAATTATGGGTTTACAATTGAAAATTTCATTTCTCTTAAAATACAGCAAATTAAATCATCAAAAAAATTTAGAGAGTGTGTTTTAAGGTTAATTTCATTTCCCCAAAGTTGCATATTAATTGGATCACTGGTTAGAGAGTAATTAGGGTTTAATGTTTTTCAATAAAATTAAGGCAAACATTCCCAATAAAAATTGAGGATTTTAATTTTTATGGATTCTTCTCATCAAGACGAATCCATAGAGTTTTTATTTCTACTTTTCTGATTTTTATTTATTTTTCTATGACTTTTAGGAGTTTCTGTTAATTTTTATTAATTTTTCATCGTATATTTAACGATATTTAACCATTTTTAAGTGATTGGGGTCCACGTGGCACGGCAGCATGTCATGCACCTACGTGGCGTGTCTTACCACGTGGCACCCATGGGTTGGTCCACCGGGCTTGCGGTCGCCGCCAAGGAAAATGCACTTTGATCCAATTATCTAATCAAAGATCAAACGGTCCTTGAATTGATTCAAAGGGTATAAATCGACGTCTCTAGATCTAGACCATCCATTCCTTTTAAAAGAAACAGGCGGTCCTGATTGTGTCTCCTTCTTGGGATGATAGGAATCGAGATCATCCATTGATTTTGACTAATATCTTTTGATCTAGGCAATGAAATTTGATGATTTAAATTCCAAAACGATCAGTGGATGAAATCTTTTCAATCCATATGGCTTGATCTCACTTGAGATCAAGTTTATTTTAAATGATCAGCAAAAGCTTGATAAAAAATGAGGCGTAATGGCAAACCTCTATTCGTGATCAATGATGAATCGACTCCAATAGCTTTGGAACTTGAGGAAACTTGTTTCCAAAGGAATTGGATCCACTCCTGGGTTGCTCCTGAGACCGCTCTTCCTTCACCCGGACCATAGTGGTTCTCTAGCTTCCTGAGGGAAGTTTCATTTTCTTTGGTTTTGGCTTGTGATGGTTGGTTTTACGAGGTGAGGCTGCCAAATCGTTTCCCTTCCCTCTTATTTCCATTTTTCTTCTGATTGAGCTTTGTCATTTGGATTTAGTTGGTTAAGCTTAATTTGGATTTAATTAAAGTTATTTTATAGCCTTAATCAAATTTCATTAAGCTCAATAAGTTTCATTTCAAATTGACTCCAATTTGGTGATTAACATAAGCATTGGAATTGATTTCAATGTAAGTGTCTTAATCACCATTAATTGCTTTTAAATCTTGTTTTCATCATTCCTAATTGTTCATTGGATGATTAGTTTACTTTTGATTCACTTAATTTTGATTTGATTTGAATTCTTATTTCATTTTAACCTATTTGACCCAAATTGGGTTAAATGGTTTAACTCGGATTCATTTTAGTCAAATGACCCATTTGACCAAATTAGATCCAATGAAGAATTGGATTATGTTCGATTATCATTTCGAAATGATTTTTAGTTATCAATTTGAGTTTATTTCAATTTGACTTGGGCTTGAACCCAATATGACCCATTTAGGCTATTTTAGATCAAGTGATCAAATTAGCCTATTTTAGGTCTAAATGAGTTCAAATTCCTTTATAATTGTGTTCTAGTATGATTATTTGACCATTTTGTATGTTCTAAATAATTTAATTTGGTCATATTTTGGGTGGGTTGACTTTTGACTAAGTAGGCCCCACTTAGGTCAAACTTATGTTGACTGAGTTTGACTTTGGATTAATTTTTTATTTTACCTTGATTTCTTTGATCTATTTTAGTTTAATTTGATTTGATTCATTTGGACTGCTTTGATTCATTTGGTTTGCAATGTTGAGTTCAATCCACCTAATAATGGGAGGGTTTCCTTAGAACACTTAAGTGTCCTAAGTAATGAATTAGGATATTCCAATTTGGGATTAGGACATCCCAATTACGAAGTTTAAATTTCAAGTTAACCTCATTCAAAAATGAGGTCAACAAACCCTTTAATCCATATGAACCTAGACTAGCCAAATTGCAACCTAAGCTAAATTCATTGAAGTTAATGAATCAAATAAACTCAAAACCAACATTTGAACATGAATTGACCTTCACTTGAGCCAAACCAAACCCATTTGGCCCTCCTAACCCAAGTTGACCCAACTTGACCTAAAGGGTCAAACCAGCTTAAAACCTAATCAAACCCAAATTAGACTCAACCAAAGCTCACAAAATATTCCAACTGATTACCAAACCCAAGTCAAGTCATGACCCAAACCAATTTGGTCAATTGGGTCAAATTGGTCAACTTGACCCATTTGACCCAAATGAACCCAAATGAACTCAAATGAACCAAAACCAAACATAAATCAAATTAAATCAAACTAACAACATCAACACACTCTAAATGGTCATATGAACTTGACTCAACCCTTAGTTTGACCCAATTTGACCAATTGGTCAATCTAACCCATTTTGACCTAATTTGACCCAAATGGGCCAAATTGAGCCAAACCTAACCTAATGAACTCTAAATGACATGAAATTTGGTCCAACTCACTTTTAACTCATTTCAAATCTTCCTAAATAAAATCTAATGCTAAATGATCATTCTACCCTTAGTTCAAGGGTATCACATGAGACAAATCACTTAGGGGAGTGGTTATTTCCATTCCTTGGCCACTTGGCACTCTTCCATTGGTCCAGCTAGACTCCAAGGATACTATCCAACCTGACCTAAGAGGTGGTTGGGTTTGCCATGACTCATGAGGAGGTGAATTAACCTCACCTCCCCCATTGAAGCATTTGAAACCCATAGGACACTCATTAATCCCTCTTGATAGCCACCTCCCAAGCCTTGGCCAGCCAAATCAAGCCACCTAGAATGATTCCCTATCATTCCCAATCACCCCAAGCCATACGACATCCACTAGAAGCCAAAAATCACCATTAGTGGTGATTTTTGGCCAAAACTAAGCACAAAGGGATAGAAGCAAAAAGAGAATGCATTCTACTATCACACACTCTCTAAGAGCTCCCCCAAGTGACTAAAAATGCATTCCCTACTTCCTTTGGGCTAGAAGAATACCAAATCGAGTGAATTCTGGAAAGGAGGCGGTGACCATTGGTGGATACAACATTTCAAGAGGAGGCAAAGATCTAGATTCATCCCAAGGCTTGTTCTCACATCTAGGAGTGTGCTCCGATCAACACAGTCCCTGAAAACCTCCTCGATGAGGTAATTTTTAAATATCATAGCCGTCCATACGATCTGTTGCTTGTGATATTGTTTGCTCGATTTTAGAAATTTCCACTAGAAAACCCTTGCATCTTTCATTTTACATAATCGCAATGTAAAAAATAAGAGTTTTATGGTGAGACTTGACATGAAATCAAGCTCAAAACGGACTCTCCCATGCATTTTCATGTTTCTTCACTGTTCATCCGCCATCGCGCATCATTTTCATCGGTTGAAGAAGAGCAAAGCCTCAATCTCCGTGGAAACGGACGGATTATACACCAGATCACAAAATTTCAGCCTTTAGATTGTGGATCAAATTTGAACCGTCTAATCGAATCAAACAATCAGAAACGTGCTAATTTCATGCTTTTTTTTTGTCGATCGCACCTAATCGCGCATTGGCATGTCATGCCATGTGGAATTGTAATTAAATTGCACATGCCTCATGTCTGTCAACGCCATGCGTGACCGTTAAGTAGGAAATTCAACCATTTTATGCTTTTAAAAATTAATTAAATCATTTGAAACTTCAAAGATTCATAGAAAATAAAATACTTAACTAAAAATTACAAATAAGAGCTCGTTGGATTTATCTTTTGAAGCAGAATCCAATAAATCTAAAATCCATAATTTATATTAAGTATTCCAAGCTTAATTTAGGTTTTAGTAAAAATTAAATTTCATTAATTAAACCAAAAATGCACATCATATTGATTTGAAATTTTTAAGGATTAAAACTAAGGTTAACATACAAATATAAGAAAAATTTCAAGTCAAAAAAAATTCTGGATTTGAAGATATTGCATTTTGAATCTCAAATAATCTATTTTAATAAAAACAAATTAATAAACTTTATAAAATCATGAAAAATAATTTAAATCAATTGAAAATTTTAAAAATTATAACAAATAATATAAAAATTATAGAAATTTAAATAAATATTTGTTTTGAAGGTATTTCCGAAGAGAATTTATTAAAAATATTATTAATTAATTTTGAACATTAATTAGGGCTTAATTAAAGTTTAATTACAAAATTAATTAACTTAATTACTCTTTAATTACTTAAATAATTAACCCCAAACTTTATGTGCTAATCCAATGAGATAGCCTCTGCCTCCCATGATTTTATTGGGATTTATTTCTTAATTAATTAGGGAAATTAACTAATTAAACTTTAATTACTCTTTTAAATTAATTAATAATTAATTAATCCCATGAAGAATAATAAATTAATTAATTAAGTGGTTAATTATTATTTAATAGTGAATGAACCCATGGGATAAGATTAGGGCCTTCTTCTTAATCTATTTCCCTAAGTTTATTTCATTAATTAAATTAATTAAGACTTAATCAATTAATCAAATTAAAATTATAATCACATGGAATCTCAATTAATGAAGTCTTGGGTAGACCCTTGGGTGTTCAATAACCTAAGAAAATCCTAAGTAAAATATAATTAGCCCACGTGTGTGGGTGAATTATAAGAGTACTTAACTAAGTTCCTTGAGTTAATTAACTATTAATCATGAGCCAATTGCATTAAGCCCCTTTTATTTCATAGGATCATTACAAATTTATTTTTTATTCATTTGCATATCATATTAGCTCATAATTATTTAGTTAATTACTTTAAGGTAACATAAGCATGGGTTAATTAATGGATTTAATGCATATTACAACTTAATTAATCCATAAAATTAACTTAATCACATTTTATTAAACCAAATTAATTTACAAACATGAGAATGGGTTAGGATCAAATCTCTTCTCACATCCTTAGATCAAATTAAAATATGAGATTAAAAATGATACATAAAAAGCTTTGGTTTATTTTAAGTGATTTTATTTGATATGATTATCCTTAAGAATTAATTTGATTGAATGAAATCATATATTTATGTTTATTTATTCCTTTTCAATCATGTTAAATGAAATAATACATCCATCTTTTCAAAATTAATTAAATCAAATTATTTTCCTTTAAGTTAAGCTTGCATGTGTTGATTTAATTTAATATATGTGTGGTTATTATCACTACTAAAACCAAATGTATTTTCAAAAAAAGCTTATAAATGAGTAATAACATATGTTATGATGCTAGTTATAAATAGATAAGAGATGTATGTGATTATACCTTAAGTATATGGAATGAAGCTTTCTTTTCTTTAATTGATGTGTGATTTTACATGTATTTGAATGTTAATAAGTATATAGTCTAGACATCCCGGGAACACGAGGCTTTAGTTATCCCCAAATAGGTCATTTGATTACCTCACTTCCCTGGCTAACAATGATAAATGCTTATCTGATTTCATTTACATGTATTTCTACATTAGAATTTGAATAAGAACATTAATCCACATGCATAAACGTTTCAATCAAGTAAAAATAAAATCTTCGCATGATTTTACTTCCTTTACTTATGTATACATCCATATGTATTTGAGAAAAGTGAATATTTAGTCTGAACATCCTGGAAATACGAGGCTTTAAGTAGTCCCAAGGAGGTCATCTGATTACCTCACTTCTTTGGTTAACAATGGCATGTACTAGCTTATGTCTCTTATACATGTGTGTGTATGTAATTAGAACCCCTATCTTTTATCAAAAATACATGCATTTGTCATTGTTCAAGTGATTTAATTAACTGATCATGTGATGTGGAGCTCTGTTCCTTATGTTCATGTATGCAAATTTACATATGGTTGAATGTAATGGTATATAGTCTGGACATCTGGGGAATATGAGACTTTAGCTAGCCCCATGGAGGTCATTTGTTTACCTCACTTCCCTGGTTAACAATGACATGTACTTATTTAATTTTATCTCTATGTATTTTTGTATAAGAATTTAGATAGAGAAATTAATATGTTGAAATGATTCAATAGAATAAAAAAATATAAACTTTAAATGTACATACTCACATCCATCAGTGCTAAAATATATTGTATGTGTAGGTATACTTATAATTTAATCATATGTATGTTACATGTGATGGAAATCAATGATTTAACATGTGTCATGTGATAATAATTCAATCAATTTAATCTTAACATGCCTTTTATGTTGAATACGATTATTTAAAGTGGACTTAAATTTAGGATTAATTTAAAATGTGTAAAAAGCCATTCACTAAATAGAACTAAGTTAATTAACATGCTTTAGAAAGTGGTTTAGGATAGGGATAAAGTGAGAAATTTTCTTTCCTCTCTTTATAACACTTATTTGCTAAGTGTAGGTCACATGAAACCAAACAAAAATAAATTAAAATTCTCAAATCAATTAAATAACTTGAAGTGAAATCATCCTTTATGATTAAATTAAATCTCTTTCACACTTAAAGAACTACAACTCTAATTCTTAGCAATACATACCACACAAGCCTTAACAAACATATTAGAATTAAGTCACTACTTCTAGCTTTATTAGGTGGTCCTTGATATGATGTATGTTTTATTTTGTAATGTAATATTTTAGAGTGGATGTTAGGGTGTATGCCTCGTAGACTAGATGGTAGGCCATGATTAGCCTAATCTTATTTTCTACAGGAGATTATGCTTAAAGGGGCGCCACTTAAAAATAAATATAAATACTCTCTTTGCAAGTTGCTAAAGCCCCTAAGCATAATCCAAGTTAGGATATGTGGGCTTGGTTACCCATATGTAGGGTGCTAAGTCCAAATTCTAAATATAACTGCTTGGGTTGTATGTATATTTAGTTAACACTAATTTTATAGGTATAGTTAGATTTACTTTTTCTATTTTTAATGTAATTTTGTATTAGGAATTAAGATTAGTGTTATGAGGGGGATAAAGATGAACATTGGCTAGAAGGCTTTATCATGGGAGACCATGTGATGCCTTTGAAATGGAGTAAATCAAATTAAATGGAGATATGAAAATGAAGACCTCCATAACATTCATTCATTTATAAATTTTAATTGTTCTTTTGTAATTATGGGTTATATGAGGGTAGAGGTCGGTTACCCATCTTTTCTTTTTAGGTTATACGGTAGTACCATACTGTACCGGCCTTTTTATTCTTTTGTGTTGGTTTTATAAAATTGATTGATGTTATGTTCAAAACTTTGCATTAGAAATGGCATCTTTTCTTAGTTTATATGTTTGATGCTTTAATGTGTTGATTTGACTCTTAGGGAAAAATTAACCTTTTACCTAACTACAACTCATAACTAAAGTTTTCAATAATCATAATCATATAAAGCCTAAGAATTAAATCAAGATAATTAAAAGATTTAGCAACCCCTTAGTTGAATGTTGTATGTCTCAAATCATGCATGCATATTACTTCACTCTTGCTAAGAGAGGGTTTCCATCCTTGCACGATAGGGGGAGACTTGACCTTTGAGGGTCTCCTCTGTGGTGGAAAACTCCTCTTTCTCACTAATTTATCCCATAATCCATTTTCATCATGCATTTAGGCATAAGAAATACTATAGCCTTTGTCAAAATGAAGAGTCAAAAATTAAATAAAAGTTGAAAAGATTTCTCATTAGACTAAGTCATTGTTCATATCACTCATGCTAGTCTCTTAGGGAGTGGGTTTAAGGACTTTAGTCTCTTTCTAAATTAATAATAGCTCAACTATCTTGTAATTTCATATGATCAGATCACATATATTTAAAGCATAGGAGAAGTTAGCTGGCAGCCACTCCAGGAAGTTATAAGTCCAGCAACCGGGTGGTTTACCCTCTCTTGTGGAGGTAAACTTTATACCCATCTTCGCTTAGACTTAGGTCATGCTTTGGCTTATGCTAAAGCTCCCTAGATTTAGGGTCTAAAGTAGTTATTTTCTCCTGCTACTAGCATAGATCCATACTTCTTATGCATTCCCACAATCTTGTGTTGTTGGATTATTAAATCCTAGCTTTTTAATAAAATGTCAACTTTAATTGAATAAATCTCTTCAATTTCAAATATATAAAGCCCAACCATAGGATAGATTAGAATGCTCACTAGGCTTCCTAGTATCAAGAGCATTTTCTATTCATTCCCTTTGGCTTCAATAATAAGTCTTCTCCTTGAGTTTTCCAACTTGAATTTTCAAATACAACCAATTCTTTGATAGTCTAGCCTTAAAATCTTTGGAGACTTTAATTTTTACTTTAATCGAGAGTATTCTTAGAGAATTTCATTCTCTAAGAAGTAATTAACTATGGGAGCTTGCCTCCATAAGGAACTTAATGAACCCGGCTTAAAATAAACCCTGCTTTATTTTTTTATGTAAAGTAGGAAAAATCTCTGGTACATTCGAAGACCCATCATGTCTTAGGAGTCCTTATTAGGTGATTAGGTCCATTATAGGGTGGAGATTTTAAACTTTTGAAATAGTGCACCATTCCTTAATGTCATACCTAATCACTACAACAAGTACCACCTAAGATCTGTATGGTGTCCCACATCTCAAAAATAAACACCACAGGACTATACTAACATCCCATTCTTCCTCTACTGGTTGTGGTGGTGAAGCGACTATGACGCTATTGGGTTGTCACTCTCTCTTTACCATAGTTGAGGTGGAAGGTCAAATGGGAGAGCTCAACCTCACCTCAATGGGTGGAATAGGTGGAGTGGGATCCTTAGCCATGGATGGAGATATCCTCTCATATGCAGACTTACCTTAGGGATTACAAAGGAGGGACTTGACAAGTGATGGCGCATGAGTGGAACGTGATGGTGGAGACACCATGCCTATTCACCCAAGCTCTCTTGCAGTGGAAGTTGGGACTATGTTGTCGGTATGATTGGCTCAGGTAGCCCATCAATCGGGAAATCATCAAAGAGGTAAACCTCCTTCTCCTTTCTCGCTTGGGCAACTCTTGCCTCTAAGACTTTCTCTCTGCATACCTGATCCCTAACACTCCTAGGGATCAGAGTCCTTAAATCAAATAATATACTGGACTCCGAGCATCCATGAGCTCACCACTTAACAAGAACCGATCAAACTGTAGGGCTTCCTCCAGGTACCTCAAACTATGTTGGTGGTGGAGGTAATGCAGCAATCCTTCTATAATCCTCCTCTTCGTCCAAAGCTTAGATGGGGTGAAACATGCTTCCACTCAAGAGTGGAGAGGTCTCACGAGGGGAACCCTCATCAGCAACGTGAGAGGCCTCATCGGCCTGCCTGGCCTCACGCTCATAATGTCACTTGATCTTCTTATTCTTATTATGGTGTTGCATCCTAGTGAGTTGAGAAAATGAGAATTAGAACCTACCTTAAAGGCAGGGGAGACTATCTCGAAGGCCAAGATAGATTTCCCCTTCAGAATTGGGAAACCAATGAGGAGATTCTATCCCCGCCTGGACTCAGGGCAACAGATAATGATGGGCACTATAACCACGACTTGTAGGCACCGAAACTGAAACTAGCAAATAGATGGAATGATAGAGCACCAGTGGGAACCTTAATGGCCTTCCTCTTCAATGAGGGAAACTCAGAATCTGATGGGAGGTCAAAACGAAGGAGTGGCTTCTGCCCTGCCACCTCCTCTATGTTGATGGTCATGAGGGCTGCCCCTCGTAGGTGACTCAAACAGCCTCGAAGCCACGCCCAAACTAAATGATATGTGTGGTGTTAGTGAGTATGGCATGATCCAAGGCCAAACCCACACTAGACGGAAGGAGAAGATCATCTTTCTAGAAGACGTGATGGAAGACTGACTGAAGAAGCAAATGAAGGAATGAAGCTATCTCTCTGCATTTGTTGAAAATAGAATGAATCGGCCCTTTCTTTAATAGCTACCTTCAATCATTGATTCTTGATTTTAGAATTTGAACCCACACTTAACAAATTTTGGTATGCTAAATGGGGCTTATTGAATTGGAGAGATTTTGATATTTGAGGAGAGACTTTTCCATAGGATTTAACTTTAATTTGGAACCCACATTCAACAAATTTAGGTATGCTAAGTGGGGTTCATTCATTTTGGAGAGACCTTGGAGATTAATTTGTTTTGTTTTATCCTTTCTTTGAAAATTTGATTTTGGAATCTTCACTTAGCAAATTTATGTATGTTAAGTGAGATCCAAATGAATGTTTAAAAATCTTTGAAAATATTTTATTTGTGAGGGTTGTTGTTATATGTTTGATATGTTTGATTTCATTTTGATTTGAAAATGTGATCCTTACTTAACAAATTTAGGTATGTTAAGTAGGTTTCAAATGTGTTTGATATTTTTGTTTTATTTTGATTTGAAAAAATGAAACTCTTATTTAACAAATGTGGGTATGTTAAATAGAGTTTAATTTATTTTATGTGTTGTTGATGATGGAATTCTTATTTGGCAATTTTGGGCATATTAAATGGTATTCAAATGTGTTTTGATTTTCAATATTTTTTAAAAGGAAAACATATTTAACAAATTTAGGTATGTTAAATGGAGTTCAATTTGTTTAGATTTTCAAAAATGAAACCCTCATTTGAAAATTTTGTGTATGTCAAAATAGAGTTCAAATATGTTTTAATTTTTTGTGTGATGTTTCTTTTGAAAAGTGGGAACTCTCACTTAACAAATTTGGGTATGTTAAGTGAAGTACAATGATATGTTGATTTTTTTTTTGGAAAATGAAACTCCATTTAGCAAATTTATGTATGTTAAGTGGAGTTGGTTAATTTTTGAAAAAAAGTGTTTAAAATATTTTGGAGAACTCTCATTTAATAAATTTGGGTATTTTAAATCGAGTTTTGATTGATTGATTTTATTTTGAAAATTATGCTTTTGAAAATTCATTGAAAAGGATTTTGAATTTTTTTAATTTTTTTTTTTTTTTGAAAAGGATCCTCATTGAATAAATTTAAGTAAGTTAAATGAGGCTTGATTATCTTTATTATCTAAAAATAGAGACTTGAAAGTTTTATAATTTGCAAACCTTATGTTATGTGAAGTGTATTTCAAAATGATTTTATTTAGAAAGAGTGCTTTTGAAAAATTTTGCAAAAGACATTAGTTGTTTAGTTTGAATTTTATTGAAACTTTCTTGAATATGGGATGAACCTTGCCTAACCAAGCTAGTGGCAAAGAGGTTCTAAAATTTTTGTTTAGTCATCTCTTTTATTTAGTTAAGACCTACATGGAGTGAGGTCCTAAAACCTAAAGGATGTTGGCTAGCTTCGCTTAAGAATGAAATAAGCTAAGTGCCATCGAAAAGAAAGATAGTCTTGAGCTTATATAAAATATAAGTCCACTATCGATGCTTGGAGACAATAATTGTCTACTAAAGATGGTGAGAGGAACTATCCAAAGTGGAGTTGCCAGAAAAATTTATGGTGTTTATTTTTGGATCGTAGGGGTACTTATTGAAGTGATCGAACTACATTGAGGTATGATGTACTATCTCAAAAGATAGAGACATCACCCTTCAATAGACTTAATCATTTAATAAGGACTCCTAAGGCATGATGGGTCTTCAAATATACTGAGATTTTTCCTACTTTACATGAATGAATAAAATAAGATTTATATTAAACCAGGTTCTAAAGTTCCTTATGGAGACAAGCATTTATAGTTAATTACATCTTAAAGAATAAAATTCTCTAAGAATACTCTCGATTAAAGTAGATAATTATCATCTCGAAAGATTTTAAGGTTAGACTATCAAAGGATTAGTTATGTTTGAAAAATCAATCGGGATAGATCAAATGGAGAGACTTATTTTGAAAGCCAAAGGAGATGAGTAGGGAATACTCATGATATTAGGAAGCCTAGTGAGCATTTCCAATCTATCATATGATTGGGCATTATATATTTGAAAGTGAAGAGATTTATTTATTAGAGTTGAATTTTATTAGATTTCTAGGGCTTATAATCCATCAACATAAGGTTGTGGAAATGCCTAAGAGGTGACAATTTATACTTGTAGCCTGAAGAAAACAGCAACCTCAAATCTTAAATCTATGGAGATTTTTAGCATAAAAAGTACACCACCTGCTCTAAGGTGAGCATGAGGTTTACCTCCACAAGAGAGTATAAATCGCCCGATTGCTGGACTTACAACCATCTAGAGTGGCCACCAACTAACTCCTCTTACGATTTAAATCCATGTGATCTTGTCATATGAAATTACAAGATTGTTGGGTTATTATTTATTTAGAAAAGAGACTATAGTCCTTAAACTCACTACCTAGGAGACTAGAACATGAGTGGTATAAGTAATGACTTAATCTAATACAAAAATCTTTTCAAATTTTATTTAATTTTTGACACTTCATTTGGACGACGACTTTAGGATTTTGATGCCTACATGCATAATGAAATAAAGTTGTCGGTCAAATCAAAAGAGAAAGAGGGTGAAACTCCGTCAGTAGGGGTTGCTCCCAGAAATCAAGCAGTCTCTATGACTGTAAGGATGGAGGCCCTCATTTTGTAAGAGTGACTCAAGATGATATGCATAATGTGAGACATACAACCATACAGCTAAATGGTTGATAAATCTTTTATTTATCTTATTTAAGACCTAGGCTTTATGGTGAGGTTATGAGATGTAAAAAATTTAGTTATGAGTGATAACTTGGGTAGAAAATTTATTTTATCCTAAGAGCCTAATTTCATCCAGGCCAAACATTAAAGCATCAATTATTTAAGAAACTAGAAAAAGCATGTCATTTCTAATGACAAACTAAACAAATCATCAAATATTTTATAAAATAACACAAAAGAATAAAAGGTCGATGCGACCGGGTACCGCCATACAACTCAAAAAGAAAAGATGGGTAGTTGAGCTCTACTCTTATGCAACTCGGTGTATGAAAGAATAATTATGATTTATAATAAGTGAATGCTATGGGGGGTCTTCATTCCTTCATTCTTCATGTCTTCATGTTTCTTTTTTATTCTTTGATTTGGTGGACTTCAAGGCATCACATGGCACCGATAAACCTTCTAGCCAATGCTCATCTAATCCCCATAGCACTAATCTAATTCTAATGCAAAATTATATTAAAATAAAAAAAGTAAATCTAACTACACCTACAAAATAAGTGTTAACTAAACACACATACAATCCCAAGCAGTTATATATATAATTTGGACTTAGCACCTTACACATGGGTAACCAAGACCACACTAACTTGGATTATGTTTAAGTTTTTCAACCTACAAAAAGAGCATTTATATTTAAGCATTTAAGCATAATCCCTACAGAAAATATGATTAGGCTAATATCAGCCTACCATCCAGTCTACATAACATACACCTTAACATCTAGTCAAAATATTATATCATAAAATAAAATATACATCATGTCATACACCGCCCTAACTTAGGGCTAGAAGTGGTATATCTTGTGTGGTATATCTTACTAGGCATTAGAGTTATAGTTTTCTAAATATGAAAAGATTTAATTTAGCATGAAAGGTTTGTTTCACTTCAAGTGGTTTAATAGATTTGAGAATTTTAATTTTATTTTTCTTTTGTTTTATATGACCTGCATTTAGCAACTAAGTGTTATAAAGAGAAAAAAAAAAGGGGGGGATCATTCTCTTTCATCCCTATCTTAAGCCACTTTCTAAAGTATATTAATTTGACTTAGTTCTCTTTAGTGAATGGCTTATTACATATTTTTAAATTAATCCTAAGTTTAGGCTCACTTTAAATAATGTTATTCAATGTGAAAGCCATCTTAAGATTAATCTAATTGAATTACTATCACATGACACATGTTAAATCATTCCTTTCCATCACATGTAACATGCATATGACTTTTAATCCTAGGTGTGTCTATACATAAAAACATTTTAACATACTTATATGATGAATGTAGATATGTATTTGAAGTTTGCATTTTCATTTCTGATTGAATCATTTAATTATATTAATTTAAAGATCAAACCAAATTCTTATACAAAAATACATAGGGATGAAATTAAATAGGTATGTGTCATTGTTAACCAGGGAAGTGAAGTAATCAAATGACCTCCTTGGGGTTAACTAAAGCCTCGTGTTTCTGAGATGTCCAAACTATATACCTATTTGCATTAAAACATATGAAAATTTATATACATGAATATAAGATAAAAAGTTCCAAATCACATGACTAATTAATCCAAACACTTAATCGGGTATAGATGCATGCATTTTTAGTAGAAAAGAGAGATTTTCCTCCTTTAGCCACACATACATACACATGTAAAGAGAAATGAGCAAGTACATGCCTTTATTAACCAGGAAAGTGAGGTAATCAAATGACCTCCTTGGGGCTAGCTAAAGCCCCGTATTCTCAGGATGTCCAGACTATATACTTTGCTATCTCACTACACATGAATGTATATGTAAATAAGAGGAAGAAAATCATGCAAAAATTACATTTCTATTTGATTAAAATATTTATGTATGTGAAACAAAGTTCCATTCAAATTCTAATGTAGAAATACATGTAAATGAAATCAAATAAGTACATGTCGTTGTTAACCAGGGAAGTGAGGTAATCAAATGACCTCCTTGGGGCTATCTAAAGCTTCGTATTCCTAGGATGTCTAGACTATATACTTATTAACATTCAAATGCATATAAAACTACACATGAATTAAGGAAAAGAAAGTTTTACTTCACATACCTAAGTTATAAGCACATGAAAATCTATATGTATTCATAATTACTATCATGCACATATTATTATTCATTTATAAGCTTTTGAAAATTACATTTAGATTTAATAGTGATAATAGTCATGCATATATTAAATTAAATCAACACATGCAAGTTTATATAAAGAAAACTCATTTTTGCTTTACTTGATTTTGAAAAATGGATGAATGAATTCAAATGACTTATCAAATTTAACATGATTGGAAAGGAATAAATAAACATAAACACATGATTTCATTCAATCAAATTAATTCTAAGAACAATCATATTAAATAAATCCATTTAAAGTAAACTAAAGCTTTCTTAGTATCATTTTTTTAATTTCATGTTTTGATTTGATTTGAGGATGTGAAAGATGTTTGATGATCCTAATCCATTCCCATGTTTGTTAATTAATTTGGTTTAATAAAATGTAATTAAGTTGATTTTATAAGTTAATTGAGTTATGGTACGCATTACATACATTAATTAACCCTTTCTTATGTCACCATAAAGTAATTAACCAAAAAATTATGAGCCAACATAATAAGCATGGAAATTAAATTTGCAATGATTCTAGGAAATAAAAGGAACCTAATACAATTGGATCATAATTAATAGTTAGTTAGATTAAGGGACTTAATTAATAACTCTTATGGTTTTCCCACACATGTGGATTAACCATAATTTCATTAAACTCCCTTAGGTTATTAAACACCTAAAGATCTACCCCATGATTTCATTAATTAAGTATGATGTGATTATGATTTTAATTTGATTAATCATGCAATTTAATTGATTAATTAAGCTTTAATTAATTTTCTTTTGAAAAAAAATGAACTTAGGGAAAGATGCTAGGAAAGAGGTCCCAACCCCATTCCATTAGTCCATTCACTATTGAATAATGATTAATAAACTTAATTAACCAATTTATTATTGTTCATGGGATTAATTAATCATTAATTAACCTAAAGGAGTAATTAATGTTTAATTAGTCAATTTTTCTAATTAAATGAGCAATAAATCCCAAAAAAATCATGGGAGGCAGAGCTCATCCGATTAAATTAACCCACAAAATTTAGGATTAATTGCTCAAGTAATTAAGGAGTAATTAAACTAATTAATTTTTCAATTAAACCCTAACTAAGTCTTAATTATTATTCAAAATTAATTAAGATCATTTTAAATTAATTCTCCTCTAAAATACCTTTAAAATGAGTGTTTATTTGTATTTCTCTAATTTTTCTATGATTTATTATGATTTTTAAAGTTTTAGCCCTTAAAAATGATTAATTAAATCTTATTAAAGCCTAATCCCATCGGCACCATGTGGCACACTAATACGGCCCACTTTTCACATGGCATCACGAGATTGGTTTTTTTAATTTATATGAGTCGGCTTATGATGATGGCGGGGCGTGTTTTCTGCAAATCGATATTAATCTGCAGCATAAAAGGATAAAATCAAATATTCTAATGTGATCATGATCCCATTTTCATACGAATGAGAATGGTGTGATCTTTCACCACACGAGCAAAGGAGAATGATGTATGTCTACCATTGCTCACTTGATCCGAGCTCACCCGAGTTTGGATCGACTTCAAATGGATCCCACACCTTCATGTGAAGGATCCAAAGGATCCAATAGCTAAGATCACTCAAGATGAAAGCTTTCTTTAAAAAACTCCAAACCATTTTTGTCTAAGGATCGGTTTCAATGGCATACCTCACCGGAGCTCAAGACCGGCAAATCTGATTGAGGAAGCTTTGTCTAGTGGAGACGAAGCCCTATTGATCAACATGAGCCTTGATTTGGTGTAGTTTCTTGAAGACCAACACCTAAAGCTTGGGAGGCTGGCGTTGATTGAAGTCCTATCTCCGGTTGTTGGGGAGCTTGGGAGAAGTTTCATTCTTTCTTGACGAGCTCTGGAGATGGTGTGTGCAAAGTTAATTTGACTTTGGTGGAGTTTTGAGCAAATGGGATCAAATGGAGGAGTGCACTATTTCAGCTTGAAGAAAATAAGTAATGGGGTGATTGGGGAGCTTAGAAAAAACTCTATGAAGCTTTGGAATACTCTCCTTAAGGTTCTCTAGCTCACACTGAGTTCTAGTGCTCGATCTAGATTGAAATGGGGGGGTATACCCCCTCATTCCCAAGATCGGACGGTTCGGCTTGATTTGGAATTTTATGGATGTCCAGCCGCCGATGGTGGCTGCGAATGACAGAAAATCATACTAGGTGGCTCAGTTTGGTTGGCCAAAGCTTGGGAGGTGCTGCCAAGAAGGATTAGTGGGTGTCTTTGGGTTTCATGTGCACCAATGGGGGAGGTGAGGTAATTTCATCTCCACTTAGGTCATGGCTGACCCAACCACCCTTGAGTCAAGTTGGGTAGTGTCCTTAGTGCCTAGGTGGACCATTGGGAGAGTGTCAAGTGGCCAAGGGATGGAAATGATCACTTACATGGTGATTTTCCTCATGTGATACCATTGACCCAAGGTAGAATGGTCATTTGGCATTGGATTTGATTTGGGCAGATTTGAAATGAGTCAAAAATGGGTTAGCCAAAATTTCATGTGATTTGGAGTTCATTTAGTTAGGATTGGCTCAATATGGCTCAAATGGGTCAAATTGGGTCAATTCGGGTTAAGATGACCAATTGGTCAAATTGGGTCAAATCAAGGGTTGAGTCAAGTTCATATGATCATTTGGGATGTATTGGTGTCATTGATTTAGTTTGATTTGGCTTATATTTGATTTTTAGCTCATTTGAGTTCAAATGGGTCAAATGGGTCAAGTTGATTAATTTGATCAAATTGGCCAAATTGGCTTGGGTTGGGCATTGGTTTGGGTTTAGTTAGCCAATTGAAGATATTGTAGGCTTTGGTTTCAATCAATTTGGGTTTGAGTTTTTATTTAAGCCAATTTGATCCTTTAGGTCAACTTGGGCTAAGTGGGTCACATTCAAAGATTAGGTTCAATCATGGCTTTGGTCAAGTTCAACAATCAATTTGGAATGAACTTAAGCCATTGGTTGTAATCAATTTGGTTTATATTTTGATTTGACCCAATTTGGTCTTTTAGGTCAATTTGGGTCAACTTGGGTCAAGAGGGCCAATTGGGTTTGGTTTGGCTCAATTGAATGTTTAGTCATGTTCAAATATTGATTTTAAGTTGATATGAATCATTGGTTTCAAGGGATTTGGCTTAGGTTGCAATTTGTCTAGTTTGGGTTCACATGAGTTAAGGGGTTGACTTGGTCAAAGGACCAAGTTGACTTAGTTTGACCTATTTATGATAATTGATCAATCTATGGTGATCAATAATCATGATAGGAGATCTTGGTGGGCTTGGTTCATTCAAGTTTGGGTAGGATTGTAACTTGGCTCAAATAGGTCAAATTGGCCACTTTGGGTCAAGTGGACCAATTGGGTTTAGTTGATTTTGGGTTGAGTTGAACTTAGTTGGGTTTATATATGGATTTGGGATTGATATATAAATTTAATTGTAATTGATTTGGGTTTGGATAAGTTTTGGTTCATTTGGATATTTCAAGTCAAAAGGGGCAAGTTGGGTTTGACTTGGGTTAGTTTTGGTTTGGCTTGATGATTATAGATTTCATTTATATTTGGAGAGATCATTGAATTTGGGTTTTGGAATGAAGGAATTTGGCTAGTTCATGGAAATGGTTTATGTGGCTTAGATTTGAATTTTGATTTAGTTTTGATGATTTAAATGTATATTTCATTTATATTTATGAAGATGATTGAAGATATGATTGAGTTATGAGAAAATCGATTGAGTTTGAATTAATTTGAGTTAAGATTTGGCTAAGTTCATGAAGGTAGGTCATAGGGCTTAAATTTGGATCTTGATTTAATTTGATTTAGTTTGATTTAGTTTTGATCATTTGAATTTATATTTAATTTATATTTAGAAATATTATTGAAGATATAAAATGATTATGAGAAAATCAATTAATTTTGGATTGATTTGGATGGGATTTGGCTAAGTTCATGAAAGTAGGTCACATGACTTAGGCAGGATTCTGTATGATTATAGATTTTGGAAAATTGGATTTGGAATGGAGTTTGATTGTAAGTTTGATAGATTGATTGAAGGGTTGAATTAATATTTGAGAAAATTATTTGAGTGTGGATTGATTTGAATTTAGCTACGGCTAAGTCCAAATAATAAAATCATAGGGCTTAGGTTGATTTTAAGTTAGGATTTGATCATGAGCTTCAATCATTTGGCTAGGAATTTAGATTTGGATTTGGATTTTGATTTGGTATTTGAATTTAATTTAAAGTTTGTTTATGGCTTAAGAAGGTGAGCATGGATTGTGTTTAGGCTATAGAGTAGGTGGATCTCCTTTAGTCTTAAGGCATAGCATCTTATGATTAACCCTTCTAAATATCTAAGCTTAGGTTAAGTGTTCACCTAAGTGCTAGAAGTGTATTATGACTAAGGAAGTCTTAATGTCTAGAAGACTCCTAAATCTAAGATGGGGAGATTGAGAACTCACTCTAAAAGTGAGATCAACAATGGGCTTCAAAACGAGCCTCATTAGTAGAAGATTATATGTTTTGGATGGAAGTATCTAATAATAAAAATTAACACATCCTAACATAAATTTATAATAATTAATGACAAATGATTTAAAATTTATAGTAGAGATTTCATGAAAGATATGATGAATTAAATATGGTTAATTTAGTTTTGGAGGCCCAAGATTTTTTATGAAGTGTAAGATATTATGAATTAATTATATCCTGTGTAGTACCTTAGAATACCTTTGATGAATGATCTTCACTTATAGTTTTAATTTAAGGAAAATGGTCTAAACAATAAACTAACAATAGAATGACTTAATTTTAAGAGGTTAGTTAAACAAGAGATGTTCATAAGAGGTGAGGTAATAAAGTGATAAGTGGTACAATTCAATGAAGGAGCATGGTATTTCCTTTATAATAGTCTAAGTGACAATGACTTGACTAAGTTAAGAATAAAGGAGATGCATAGATGTCCATTGAGGTCTTATTATCTCTTTTGAAGGGACTTATAACAAAATAATACTTGTAATATTTCAAAGGATGTTGTCGAAGTTATGAATTTTATAATTCTTTAATGAATAATCCACAAAAAAGGTGACAACTCTTTGTGAGCTATGAAAGAGAACTAAAGAAGTTACATGAAGAAGCAAGATCATACTTTTTTTAATAATTAGAGAACTTTTCTATACTATATTCATAATACCATAATAAGATATCAATCTTGATGACTCACTAGAAAGTAAAGCTTCGACCTCCATAACTTATAGGAAAGCTACATAAATTGAGTTTCATATGATCATCTATAATGTAAATTCTCATAAATAATAATGCAAATAAAGAGATGCATGAGATTATTCTTCTACTCATTGTAAGTGTAATGGTTGAACCAGTCGGTCTGGTCTAAGAAGATCGAACTATTACAATGTTGAATTTGTGACTCTTCCTACACGTGAACTACCATAGCTGCCACTAATTGCATTAATTTTGTAATTTGTCTCCATTGACTTTTTTTGGTTTGACTATAGCTTAAAGGCCAAGCATCTCTAGGGTATCTTTCACCTACCCTTTCACTTTGACCCCTCTCTCTCAGCATCCACATCCCTTCCTCCTTTATCTCCTTCCCTCAACTGAAACCCTAGCTGATGGCACTCTCCATTTGTTTTGTCTCCTTCCAAATTATGAGCCAACCTCTTTTCCCTCCTCCTACAGCCATCAAGGGTGTGTTTCTTCATTTTCCATTTGTGTTTTCCCTTTTTTTCGTAATTAATTATTCTTTATTTATTTTGTTATAGAGATGTTGTTGTTTAGTATTTTTCATTCCTTAATGAAAAAGAGACTTGATTTAAATAACTTCATTTCATCATGCTTGTGGATAGTCACTCGTCTTCAAATAAACTTTATGTCTAAAATACTTAAAAAAATAAAAATTATTGTATTAGTTAGGAGCATCTTCATGTCAAACATGATCTTAGAATCCTATGGAGTGAATTTAGATTCTTAAACTCCTTTTTCTAATAAATATTAGTTCAACCATCTTGCATTACATAAGACTTGGCAACATTATTTTAAAGTGTAGGTGGTGTTAGTTGGCAGCCATCCAAATGAGTTATAAGTCTAGAAGAGTCGGGATAGATTTATTCTCCCTAGTGGAAGTGAACCAATACATCACAATTTTTACTCGTTAGATTAGGTTGAGCTTCTGTTATATGCAAAGAACTTTTAGTTCTAAGATCTGATGCTATTCATTTTTTTACTATGGGTATAAGTCCTCACCTTTTAAGTATCCTCTTAATCAAGTCCTAACATTTTAATGAAATACCAACTTAAATAAAATAAATAAATTTTAATTTCAAGAATACATAGCCTAACTATATAATTGACTAAAATGATTACTAATTTTCTAGTATCAAAGCACTTCCTACTTATCCTCCTTTGGAATCCATTCAAAACTATTCTCACTTGAATTCTCCCATTTGTCTTCCTAAATTACCAATCCTTGATTCTAAACTTTAAACTTTATAGAAATATTAGCATACTACTTTAATCAAAAGTTTTCTTAAGAGAATTTTTCTCCTAAGATGTAATCAACTACAGAGGTTTGCCCCTATAAAGAACTTATAACCTAACTTAAAATAAATTATATCTTACTTTATCTATATAAGATGAAGACAAAAATCTCAAGTACACTTTGACTCATTGATCTTAAGAACCACACAATAAGATCTATGTGGAGTCTCTCTCATATTTTTAAACTACATTATCTTTCCTCATTTAAAAGATAGTTATGTGCCTTAATCTGTGTGTAAGAAGTGTAAGGCTTTATAGAGATTTGAGAGAAAAGAAATCTAAAAATCATCTTACTTTTCTTCATAATGAATTTCTTGGTGTGAAGTAACTCCATGATTTTTTTTTTTATTAGTGATTTTTCATGAAATGTAATATTCTTCTTGCCCTTTTTTTTTTTTTTTGCTATTGTCATATGATATATTTCTCAACATATAATTATTTTAGAGCAAAATTATTTTGATCAAATGATAATAATAATAACAACAACAACAACAATAATAATAATAATAATAATAATAATAATAATAATAATAATAATAATAATAATAATAATAATAATAACAATAATAATAATAATGTTGATGATGATGATGATGATGATAAGATAATTAGATTTGCAAAGATATAATATTTGTTTCTATGTTCAATAATGAAGGTTTGATTAAGCATTACCTTTCTTTAATTATACATGAAAGCTATGATCCTTGAAATTGTAAAGAGTTCGTATAACAAGTAAACATAATATAGAAAAGATTAAAGACCTATATGAGTTGCAGTTATATGGTTTATTTTAATTATTTAGAATTTAAAATATCCAGATTAGAATGTAGATGTTAGGAGTATATATTATATATATAAAATATAATAAATATATTTATATATAATATATATATATTATTATAATTATTATATATATTATTAATAATATATATATGCTATTATTATTATATATATATTAATATATATATATATATATATTATATATATATATATATATTATATATATATGTATATTATATATATATTATAATAATATTGTATATAACATATATATATATATATATATATATATATACTTATATAATAATATGTATTTTTTTTTATATATATATTATATTTTTATTATATGTTTACAACATATAATATATTTGTATATTTACGCAATGTTGTGGAATACGCATAATATTGCGAATACATAAAACAATATTATGATGAATAATGATACCAGGCAACAAAATATTAATAATCCAACATGCATGTATAATAACTTTGAATTAATAATCATTATATTATAATCATTATTTGACAATATTACATAAATAATAATTATATGATATATTATAAACATTTCTGGTAATTCATATAGTATTTAATAACATATTTATTAATATATGTATTATATGTTTATTTAACATATAGAATGTATGATAAAGATGACATATAACGTAATATATGTGCAACATGACATGTAATAATATGTACACAATTTATATATGTACAATATTATATATATGGTATTCATTATAATATGTATAATATATGTTATTTATTAAGATATGTCATATATTTTTAATATATTGGTTTATATAACATGTATTATATGCTATATTATTTGTATATATTTAATATTATATATATATATAAAAATTATATAATATTTTTATATTAATATTTTTATTCTATTGAGTCATTATCTGTGGTCATGAAAATAAAACAATTTCATTTGAAACTTTATAATCAAATAGAATTACATTAGAATTTTGTTGAGAAGAGGACTATACCTTAAACACGCACTCTAGCAAAAGTAATTCTAGAGCAATTTGTATTAATACCATCAACAACTATAAGATTGCCAACAAATTAACAATTTTAACAATACCCTTCCTTTGCGATGTTTCATGTTTTAATGGTGGGTGTAACCATATAAATGTTTGCACTTGTGTGATCTTAGCATGTGTCCAAATTTAGGTTTAGACTTGGCATCTATGATACATCGACACTTTCAAAAAAGATGTCGTGTCCAATTAAAACATGACACACAATTACTGCATGTGTCGGACATGGTAAAAGTATCCTAAAATAATATTAAAATTAAAGGGACACCTGTCCTTATAAATTAAAATTATATAGAAAAATATTTTAAATATATATTTTTTATATTTTAAATTATTTTAGAGAGTTTTGAAAATTTAGAGAATGAGATTTAAGCTAAAAAGAGGTAATAATAAGATATATTTATTATAAAAAATTATAATTAAATTCATAATTTTAGAATTGATAATAAATTATATTCATTAAAATTAAAGTATAATAAAATAAATTACTTAAGTAATATATATATAACTTAAGTAATTAATTTAAATTTTATAATTAAATGGTTTAGTTTTTATTATTTTTAATATTTTATCTATTTAATTTATACATATTATTCTTAATTATTAATATAATGGTGTATCCAACACATGTTCGTATCCCATATTTTTAGAAATAGAAGTCTTGCGTCGTGGTCATATCCAGATCTCCATATCCAGTGTGCATCGGCTTTATCGACGATTTATCCCAAACTAAGTCATTTCACATCCATCTCACAGCTAAACCAATTTGATAATCTGAACCTTGTGGGCTTCGAAAATTCGTGCCCAGCCACTCAATGAACGAGAGTATAGATTTTATGCCGAACAAAATTTTCAAAAGACAAATGATTATTTATAGTGGATAAATAAGGCACTACCGAGAGATTTTGCCCTCATTTGATGAGAACTTTAAATCTAGTTCTAGGTTTCTTATAGGTGCAAGCACTATAATTAATTACCCCTTCCCAATCATTGAGAGAGAAGTTTTGATTAATACTAGTTATAGGTCATTGCTTAGTGTATAGTATCAAGAATTTAGATTTAAAATTTAATGAAATTCATCATTTTTTTAATGCTTGAAGCATATGGTTTAATGATGGCACGCCCGATCAAGATCTCATGATTTCGTTATATCAAGCTATCATGATCCCTGGTCCACTTAGTCGAGAGTGTTGGTCGGCCCAATCGAATCGATCCGCTGAGTCATGAGTAGTTATTCAAGGAGACCATATAGATTATGGTTGATATTTGTCTAAGGGGATAATTTTAAGTCCACCCTAGCTGATAAAAAGCTTTATGCCCTATTTGGTATACCCAATGATTCACAGCTCAAAGGAGTAGAAATCATTAGGGAGCATATTACACCTATAATAGTGGGATATTAATTCAAACCACCCGGCCAAAGGCTCTCGTAACTTATATGTGGAGCTCTCAAACCACGTTTATCTTGGTGTTGAACATCTTAAGTGCGGATGTAGTAGTTGACTCTTTATTAGCTAAAATTTTCTTAAATTGCACCCTCAATAAATAAATGCGAAAGACGGATGGAGGGATTTTAATTTCGATTCTTAATTAATGAATTTCATTTAAGCATTTTTTATTTTTATTGAAATCTTCTTGAATATTTGATGGTTGATAAGAGCTTGATTTAACATTGAATATTTCAAAAAAATTTGATAATAGTAAATCCCTCTGATTGATATTCTAAATCAACATGTCCATCATATGGGTAGACCTTGTCAACTCTACTTTTGTTCATAGAGGATCGGGTCTATGGTTTGCATTATAAGCATTTAGATTTAAGATAGTTTTGTATTAGCATTTTCAAAAAATTGATGTTGATAATCTCCTCCAGTTAAAATTTACAATCGCCATAGCCATCACTGTGGTGAGGTCTGTCGATTAGAGCTTGAAGCTGTATTTCATGATTTTGCAATTGATTGTCTTTTGTATTTTGAAGAGCATTAATGTTTTCAAAATGTAATGATTAATTTTAAAATATTTATATTTTCAAAATATAATTATAGAATTAATCATATTCTCAATTACAAAATGAATTCTAATTTTATTTATTTTTAACCCGTACAGCATCCTCAAACACTTTAATTTAAATATGCAGCAATATATCGAGATCATACATGAATTTAATAATTTAGATAATTTTATTTCTAAATTATGAGATTAACTTTATACTTTTATTTAATTCTAACTTAGTCTTCTTAGACTTTTTGAGAGATTGAAATTTTCACTTTAAATCTCTAAATATCTTTATGTATTTTTAATTTAGAAGATTTCTCTCAATTAATAAAATTATTTTTTGAATATTATAATTGGGAATACAATCACTTAATTTGGATTGAAGGGAGCTTTCTAATGCATATAAATTCTCATTTTGAATTCTTTGCACACATTTTAATTTATTTGGATAGAAAATTGAATATCTTGTATTATATGCAAATTTCACTTTTGTATTGCCTTCTATCTGCATGTACAAAGGATTATAGATTCGGTGGCAAAAATAAAGCTGAGTGGAGGTAGGAGCAGAGGTGAAGAAGCGGAGGCCAGAGCTGAGCGGAGGAGGAAGCGGAGATGAAAGAGGTGGAGGCGAGGCCCAGGAGAAAGTGGAGGTGAAGCGAGCAGAAAAGTCAAGAAGCGAAGTCAAAAGCTGAGGAGAAGTAAGATTTGAGTGGCTCGATTCACTCCCCACCACTATATTAACATCCTATTTTTATAATTGAGTATTGAGAGTATTACATTTGAGTTGTACTCTGCTTGAAAACATACATTCAAATATATTGTAGGTCGCATATTATATAATCTTAAACTCAATTGAAACCTTCTTCAATTCATTTGAAATGAGATACTATAATATGTGCATTCAATAAGAAAGCTTATTGGCAAGCTTTCAAATTTGTTGTCTTATTTATATTTCTTCAATCCGATTTCAAACTTGTTCGTATGAATTAGAACATAATTCATTTGTTAATCGGAAAGCCTATTTATGTTCATTGACGAGCTACTTGGGTTTGCCATAAATCTGCTTAAATTTTTTTTATTCTTTTGATTTGTTTAGCATAGGATATAATACAATCCAGTTATTCATTAATGAGCTTTAGTTATGATTGCCAATAGGCTGCTCGTTTCAGGAAAAATTTCTTTTAAAATTCATTTGATTTTTAATTTAACTTGAAAATAGCACTTAACAAATCTCATGTGCATCAATTTTATGTTCAATTAAAGCCTCCTTTAGTTCATTTTAAATTAGACATTCCAACATATGAATTAAATAAGAAAGCTTGTTCTTTGTGAATCTAACTCTAAAGTTTGATTTGAGCACTATCTCATTTGAAAATTGGTTTTCTAGCATCATACAATTTTCTTATAAGTATGGCATGAATTCAAGGTCATGTTTGCATTTGACTTATTCTCTTTCAACCAGATTAATATATAATATAATATAAGCCAAAAAGTTCAATTAATTCATATTAGCCAACAAACTATTATATTTTGCTATAGCATGTAAATGAGCTATTTAGTCTTGTGTTGTTCAATTATGATCATATTTCAATCTCATGTTTAACATATATATTTTTATCCACAATCATCCTCACTTAGCTCATTTTAAATTAATATTAATATTCTTTGAGCCTCTTTAAATTCAATCTTTGTGAATTTATTTTTTTATTTTAGGACTTCATATTTCATGTTTAATTTAATAATTAATTAATTTTCAATTTTAAGTCTTAAAATTTTCATAAAATTTCTTGCATTTGACGATTTTTACCTCATATATAGGAGATTGTATCGAAACTATTTTGTCTTACCATTTACGCCTAGATGAGCATAATGATTAGTGTTTTTAAATGCATTAATTGATATTTAATCTCATTATGCCCTGATGAGCATAACATAATCTTTAATGATGTATGTAAATAAAATTTATATATATATATATATATATATATATATATATATACATAATCACTTTTTTTTTACCTTTTGCAGAGTGATAAGAAATAATGATTTAAGAGAAATAACGATACAATAAATTACACAAATTTCAAGGTTGAAATGTTTGACAATTTCAAACAACATATTATTTTTGTAGAATGAGAAGAAAAAGGGAAATTAGAGAGCAATAGGGGTGTGCGTTTGGTTGATTTGGATGGATTGGATGATAAAATTTTAAAGCCAATTGGTTTTAGATTCCTAAATAATTGAACCAAATAAAATAAAATGTAAAACAAACAAACCTAATAATAGTTTGATTTAGTTATTTTGGTTTGGTTTTGGATAAACCAAGTTTGTTACATTTAAAATTTTAATAATATTTTATTATATAATGAACAAGAAATATTAGTTTACATTTATTTTGGAGAACACAAAATCGAAATGACATATTCTTAGTATTTTAGAATATTTTTTTGTAAATAAACATAATTCAACTATTCAACGGTATACATGAAATTATGCCTTAAGCAAAAGATATATGCTTTTGTTGAACAAAAGCTAATATAGAAGAAGCATTGATGAAGCCAGCAGCATAAGATTTGGCAATTTTAAAGCATAGTAGTTTACATAAACAAAAATTGTCCAATGCTCCCAAACTTGAAGCTCCAAAAGGCAAAATAAAATTCAAGATGTCCATTGTAAGGAATGAAAACTATATTATGATAGAATTTTTGTTTCGATAAATAATGAGTGCTCATAAGCTATTAACCAAAAAGACAAAATCTACCGAAAAATCTCCCAAAATTGAGCCTTCTAACCACTAGTCCGAATGCAAGACAATTAATACTTCTAAGACATCATAATGTCCTAACTAAAAGTACTTCCTTATCCAATTTGGTTATCGAATTGATTATAAAAAGAGTTCAACTCTAATATAGTCATAAAAGTAATCATAATCATAAAAAAGCAACATACCGCTTTCTTGTATGGCCTTCCTGTACGAGAACCATCTATTGGGTTGAATGGTATAAGATTATGAACCACTATATAGAAGGAGAAGATCAAAAGCTCTATCGCATCGTTTTTTCCAACTAAGAAAAAAATTAAAAGCAAAAACTAAATGTTAATTTGAATAGTTGTTTTCTTTGTTTAAGAAAGATTATGCAAAGCGACACTAATTTACCTAAAAGTGTATATTCGAAAGATACCCTCCAGTTTCTAGAAAATGCTTTGTACCCACACCTTTTCTTTCATGATTAGAATTCCACCAAATAATTTAAAAAAAATTAAATAGCAATAAATTACTATACTTTAACATTCAACAAGCTTTATCATAAATATGCAAAATATAAAACTAAATTTAATAGAATATGTGCCATCAATCAATGAAATCAAGTAAAAGACAAAAAAAATGTCTTATACATTTAATATTAAATAATCTAAAGAGTTGTGATAAAATAAATAAATATTTTCTTAACAAAATATTAACCACCAATATGAAAACATTTTGAACAAAATTTGCAGTCTTCCACATCATAGATATTTACGATTGAACTATAGTCGGCTCAAAATCGATCAAAAAAATTTTCGCTAAAATCGAAGTCTAAGATTTGATTTCCATATAATCTAGTTTGAATAAAGTAAACGATAATAAAATAATAATAATAAAATAAGGATCGCAAAAGAGATAACATGATACAAAATGAAGCACCACAACAAACCATCTGATATCCTTGGACACTTAGTTAGGTAATAAAAAACAAAAGTAACTTAAATCTTAACTCAAATAATTGAAGAAACATAGGCTCATAGCATGAAATACTAATCAAGAAATGAAACAAATTAGTAGAGCAAAGCAAAAGCACGCATAATATCAAAAACAATTATCAACAAGATGATAGTGACAAAAACACCTCAACCAATAGAGATCAAATCAAGTCGCGATCATTGAGAGTGACAAATTTCAAAATTAGGCATGAGCCGCACGAGAACGCCATAAGAAGAGAGAATAAAAATAGACAGAATCGAGTCGAGGAGTCGAGGACATCTCCCATATATTAGAGACTTAGAGTAATAGTAAATTGCCTCCCGCTGATTTAACCCCTTAATCGCATCCAATTACTATCATCAGCCAATGTGCGCTTCGAACTCGACAATTTCGAGCCAAATCTCGAAAGTTGGCTTGTTTCACTCAATCGAATTCGAGCCAAATTGTCATCGAAAAGCAGATCTTCTAAAATTTCTCACCTACCGACATCATATATATATTATTTCTTGTAGTCAATCAGAATGAAACAAACTTAATGAGTATTAGCTATTATAATAATAATAATAATAATAATAATAATAATAATAATAATAATAATAATAATAATAATAATAATAATAATAAGTAAACCATAAAAAAATAAAAATAAGTATAAAATATTACTCGATTACATGCATTATTATAATGATCTGAAAAACTTTACCAATTTAATGAATCACTTGCAATTTTTTATAAATCTACAAAAAAAAATAGCAAATTATAATTATTACTTTAATTTATAACATATATATATATAAATAATAAAAAATGCACATCATACCTTCATCAAATTTATCAACATCAAGAACATCCTCATCAACCATAACTGGATTGGTTGTCCATTTTGCTCTTATCCAATCTTGAGTAAGTGCTTTAACAATTTTTGGAGATAGAATTTCTAAATGATCAAAGAATTTCTAAAAAAAATTTCTATGATAAGCTTGATATATCAAATAATACATCTCAAGCCATTTGAGAGAATAAGAAATCTTGGTGTATTCACTTTCCACCATGCCAAATATCAAAATCATCATTCATTTCATTTCATCTAAGTTTTATCAAACTTTTAATCTTCTTCCATTCGTATTAAGTATGTAATTCCATCTAGTGGGTATGTCTAGGCACAACAAACTCTTGCTTAGAATTTTCTCCATCTCAATACATTCTTTAAATTTAAGAAGCCTTGATGGTGATTGTCTTATATATCTTACAACATCCCTTACTTGATGAACTGATTGACCAATTTCTTTGATGCCATCTTGCACAATTAAATTAACAATATGAGCTATACATCTCATATGCAAGAACTTACCATCTAGAATATTTTCTCCTCTCTTGCCAAACTTTCTTTGTAAATGAGTAATAATGCCATTATTAGAGCTTATTCAATCAATTGATTGCTTCAATACCCCAATCAACTAAGCATCTTTCAATTTGTTGGCCAACCACTTCACCTTTATGACTTATTACTGGACAAAAATTTATAACTCTTTTGTGTAATTTTCATTATTTATCAATTAAATGTGCAGTAAGACACATGTAATTAATTCTCTGAACGGATATCCATAAATCAGTTGTTAAGCACACCCTTTTACATGAATCCATAAAAACTTGTTTTAAAGCAAATTTTTCCTCCAAATAAAATTGAAAACAATCATGTGTGAGAGTCCAACGAGAAGGGATATGAAACATCGGACAACATTGTGACATAAAGTACTTAAAACCCCAACCCTCAATATGTTTGAAAGGTAATTCATCAAATCACCATCATAGCTAATGCTTTTCTAACACTTTCTTGATTAAATTTCCAAGCCTTGAGCTTACAAATATTTTCATCTCCTTTGGCACTTGGTTGCAGTACTAGCCTTGATTGAGTGTTAAAACTATTATAAGAATTTTTTTGACAACTAGTGAGATGTGCTCTCAAATTTGTTGTACCATTCAATTTAGGATCACTATGATATACTTTTTCACAATAACTACATTTACTTACTTTTTCTCCATCAGTTGATACTAACTTGACAAAATGATCCCAAACTTTTGACTTAGGCTTTAGTGTCTTTCTTTTTTTTATTTGCAGTTGGTGATTTTCTACTTGAGATGCTAACATCACCTATAACATTAACTTGTGTGGTGTTCAGATTTTGTGAGGAATTAGCTACATTAGAGCTTTCACCACTATGTGATATATGTATTTATGAAGAAAGTAAATAATAAAATAGGAAAACCAACTTACAAATTACTTTATACATAGAAAAACCAACTTACAATTTGAAATTGATTAAGTTCAGCTTGTTCGGCACGTGAATATATAATCACAATTTTGATGAAACACAATACAACCAAATCAAGTTGATCCAACTCCAATCTTTCCTTTGAAAATCTATATGAGTTTACAAGCTTCATTAATTAAATAATAATAATTTTTCTATCAACTCTATAAGCACATTAACAAAATTACACATTGCAAAAAATAGATATAGCATATATTAAACAAACTTATTATACACCTTGCAAAAATATCTACGATTCATTTAAATGCATAAAAAATTTATTGAACAATGCAACTTGTAACCTGAATGACTGAACCTAACACAACTTAAATACATACAAAATACATTATCATCAATAAACAAAGATGTCGTTCAATCTAGACATTCATAAGAATTGATTCTCTAAGTTGCAGAATATAGCAAGCAAAAAGTCGGGAACAAAGGTGAACATCTTGAGAGACAAGGACCGGAGAGAAGAAGAGAAACGAAGGTCATTGTTGGATGAAGGGGAATGAATTTCTAGAAGCAAATGCCACAAGCAAGTGACGGACGTGAGGCAAGTGAATGGAGTGTCTGTGGTGGAGAAGAAGAAAAGTGCAAAATGTGAAACAAAACCCTAAGTTCAAGGTTCGAGCTACTTATCGCTAATACTTCGAAAGGCTAAGCATAATCTCGTCATGCGACATGGTTCGCCTTCAGCCGCGAACGCATCTGGACTCGTGGTCTAGTCCCGGTCCGCGCACGCCGCGCTTCCGTGATTCTGAGGCTTGAGCCCTGAGAAGGCGTGAGCCGCAGAGAAAGGTTCTTCCGCAGTGGATCTTCGAAGCCAACCCAAGCATTTGTTAATCATATTGGGTAGCTGTAGCTGATCTCCTTGGGCTTGGGATGACCATGGGTCCACGGACCACTGCACAAATTAATAATAGAGAAGAGAGAAAGGCACATATTATATAATTAATTTTGCCATAAATTTATAATATATAAATTAATGATATTGTATATAATATAATTATTTGGTTTATTTGGTTCCATCCAAAATTTTATTTAATAAACCAATCCAAAAACCAAAAACCAAAGTTTTCATAAATTAAAACCAAAATCCAAATTACTAAGTTTAAAACCAAACCAAATTATTCAAAAACTTTGGTTTGGATTGATTTTTTTGGTTAAAACCAAATAATGCATACCCCTAGTTCACAATAGGAGGAAGAAGCAGATTATAAGATAGAATACTTAGATTCAGCTATAAAAACGAGAGAGGGAGGATAATTTGGAGTTGTAATCATGGGATTGGACTGCGTGAGAAATTTTGGGTTGTGGTTGCTGTATGAAAAAGGCAACGGGTTGGGGAAGCATATGGCTTCAACGGACAAATCAAAGAAGGAAGAGCTTTAATGTCGGCTGTTGGGTTGCGAGAGTAGTTGCCGAGAGGAACTGGCTGATGGTAGAGTGCAGAAAGGGAAGAGAAATCTCTGCGGTTGCCGTTGAGAGAAAACAGAGAGGAAGGGTTTGGCCGATTATGAGAGTAGCGAGAGCCGGCTGCCTTGAATCGTGAAGTTGGAGATAAACAAGAAGAGACGGACAAGTAGAGATAAAGGGAGAGAAAGATGGAGGCTGTGAGGCTGGTGGCTGAGACGAGAGATCAGCCGCTCGTCGATGGAGTGCAACCCGAGATAGATCGAAGGAGCTAGGAGGCTGCTGCTATGTGCGAGCTCGGCTAGGAAGGAGATGAGAGACGGAGGGAATGGAATTTGTGAGAGAGCTGGATACGAGGAGAGCCTTGAGATGAAGCTGAACCCGGCGAGCTGCTTGCGAACTGGAGAGCCAGAGAGAGCCTCGAAGAGAACAGAGAATGTACATAGACCAGAAACGTGAATCAGAGGTGGAAAATACATGACCAAAAAAATATGAAGAGAGGTCCAGAGAGAAGACGTTGCCAGGGAATTAATATTGGGTTAATTAACTTTTTCTTTCTTTTTTTTCGTCTTTCAGTAAAACGGTGTAGGACAATACTTGGCAAATGGAGACTAAAATGTGGGTATTGGCATTTGAAATGATTAGAGATAGGAAACTATTATAAAAATTAATTTATTTTATTTTATTTATTTTATATATATATATATATATATATATATATATATATATATATATATATATATATATATATATATATATATATATATATATATATATATTACATATTTATTGTTAAAAAATCAATCAGAGTACATCTTGTGAATCCAAAGACACACATAAAAGATTTAAAGAGTAAAAGAAAACTCCAATTTTACTCAAAAAATCTCAGAAAGAAAAACTACTTTTCAAGAAAAAAAAAAGCTTTCACTATATTTATTTTCGAAGTACAAATTTTCCGATAACGGATTACATAATCAGATAGGACAATGGGAATCCCAAAATCGCATAACAATATAATATAGTTACGCTCATAAAAACGAGGGCAGATGATTAACAACGTAATGCCCACGATAATGGGCGTCATCATAATGGTGACCGACGAGAGATGATGACGCAAAAAATCAAGCATGATAGGCGCTACCGCCTGGGTTAACAACCGTCGAAAACATTGGCTTGGAGGATTTTCAAGCTTTAAAGCTCTCCTCTCTTTGCTCCCCTCAATGAGGGTTATTTAGACGGCGAGATGCCTCAGAATAACAAAACCCGCACACTCCACTTCATCGACGGCTCCAAATGATCCCTCGATCATACGATGTATTTTGTGTATTTGAATGCTCAAATGATGTCAATTA
Source organism: Cymbidium sinense (assembly GCA_021442155.1). Classification (NCBI taxonomy): domain Eukaryota; kingdom Viridiplantae; phylum Streptophyta; class Magnoliopsida; order Asparagales; family Orchidaceae; genus Cymbidium; species Cymbidium sinense. The sequence goes on along the minus strand of CM038227.1, from coordinate 26,143,395 downwards.
TGATATCGCTTGTTAAATTCGGCTCATCAACGCTTTATTTGACAAACACTCCAAGTTTAAGAGTCGATTGATAATAAACTTCATCTCTGCTAATCTTGATTCACGACGATTGCTTACGCCAAGATTGGCTTTCGACTAGTGGAATTTTCGGTCATATCGTTGCTCCATTTTTGGATGATATTATCTCAATCATCCAAAAATATATATGTCAATATTTGAAAATAGTGATTCTTCAACGAAATTTGCAGTCTAACCATATATTTTGAGAGAACATATCTTCCACGAGAGCATAAAGATTATGACCATGAAGCTGCGTAATGTATCGCGCGGCACGCGAGATTTCTGGATTATGAACCCACGCGACATTTACTGCGTGTGAAGTACAAGGTTTCGGTTGGATTACACGTAATCCGTCGAAAAAAATCGCTATAGTCGCATGCTTCATGGGGTCAAGAAAGGTGTTGGCCTCAATCCCCAGACTGACGCGGAAAAGACGGATCTGGCCTAGCTTTGGCGACAATGGCCGACCTGTCAGCGGTGAGATCTTTAACTGCGGTACGCTGGTCGCTCGGTAAGAGCTGACGCAGCCGAGCTGGCCTGGCTGAAGTCGCTGGAGGCGAGGCTAGTATACTCGAACGCCTGAACGGGCGGGCGATCGCATGGGGTTCGGTCTCGCTGAATCCATGATGGCTGGTCGCTGAATCCAGACAATGGCCATGTGGTCGAGCGCGATCGCTACAGGCTGCGGAAGGCCATGGGCGCTCATGTCTGTGGTCAGCGGTGCCTACGTTTAAAACGCCCATTTTGGCCCTGCTTTCACTGCTGGTCCCGCTTTTGAGTTTTGAACAATTTGGGAGGTTTTAGACGCTTTTTTACCCCTTTGCTCTGGGTCTATAAAACCGGGGCCAGGGAGAAGGCACCTTCTCTTCTTCTTAAGAGAAGGTCATTTGGAGGCGCGCCCATGGTAATATCAGAAGGTTCATGCCTTTTCCCGAAGAGGCCCAACTCAGTACGCCTGACCGACTGGCTGAGGTGATCAAGGCCCGCCATACGTCGCCGCTTTTCCTGAAAAGAGCGCCAACCGACTCACCGACCGTTTGAGGCTATCAAGCCCGCTGACATACGCCGGTCACATTTTTCTCTCGAAAGAGTCATCAATGACTCGCCTAATGGACCGTCCGAAATTGGAAGCGATCATGGAGACGAAACTGGAGAAAGACGGTTGACGACGATGGTGGTGGCCATTGGCTCCGCGGTGACCAGCGATGGTGCGGGCGAGATAACCAGAATGATGGTGGTGATTACGGAGATTGCCGATCGCATGCGCCGAGCAATAACGGCAGATTGACCACGACCTGCAATGGCATCGACCGGCCGACGCAGAGTCGGCCTGCTGCGACCGGCTATGGGCGGTTACGTCGACGGGTGGCCTGGCAGCCAGAATCGACCAGTCGACGGTGGCGACCGGCGCCGTAGTCAGCGATCCGACGACCGATGGTGGTGACCGACGGCAAAATTCACGATGGTCGCGGGTGGCGACCCAGATAGTTGGCGAACCGACGCTGGCTAAATCCAGAATGGCAACCCAGACGGTAATGGTGATGACCGACCGACAATGGCAGGACCGCAAAATATTCGCGATTTATCCCAGACATGACGCAGAACCGCCTACAGCTGGTTGGCCGACCGGGTGCAACGCGAACGGCGCATTAGCGAATCCGGGTAGCGCAATCGCCACCGTAGCCGGTGGGGATGACCGCGACGCTGGTGGTGACCGCGAAAATTGTCGCTGATGGTCCACGGACGCCGACGGTGGTTACGGCCGACGGTGGTCTGAACGGCAACTGGAGATGGTGGCCGACGGGCATGACCGACGCTTGGTAAGGCTGGGATGACCGGCGACGATGGTGGTGACCGGCGAAGATTGCCGGTGATGGTCGGCAGCAGTGACCGGCGACGGTATTGCGGCCGACGGGTGGCCTGCGAACTAATCGGAGACGGTAGTCGACGGTGGCGACTGGTGTCTGTAGTCGGCGGGGATGACCAGCGACGATGGTGGTGACCGGCGAAGATTGCCGGCGATGGTCGATGGCAATGACTGCGACGCGGAACCGGCCATGCTGGTTGGCGTGATGAGGGTGGTCAACAATGCGAACCTGCAATGGTAATTACCGGCGATCGGCGCCAGGTTTGCCGGGATGACCGCGAACGATGGCGGTGACCTACCGCCAAAATTGCCGGCGATGGTTGCTGGCAGGTGACCACGATGATGATTTTGACATATTCGAGGTTGTTTGTGAGAAAGTGTGACTGGGCATTAACCTCGTGTGAAAGAGGTTAATTGAACCGCCGGATTTGACCATCTATCCGGTTTTATCGAGTGTTACCCACGACGCAATACATGTGGGAAGAAGTCGAAGTCCACCGCGACCTTTGACCTATCCCAGGTTGTTTGTGAGAGTGTTACCCATGACGCTTAACCCGTGGAAGAGGTTAATGAGAATTTTGACCAATTCATCCGGGTTATTTGTCGTGAGTGTTACCCGATGACTAACCTGATAAGAGGTTGAATCAATCCGAGGATTTTGACCCTATCCGCGTTGTTTGTCGAGTCTTTGCTCGATGACGCTAACCTATGTGGAAGAGGTTGAATTGAATCCGGTGATTTTGACCTATCCAGGTTGTTTGTCGGTGTTGCACCCTGACGTTAACTGTATGGAAGAGGTCAATTGAGTCGAGAATTTTGACCTATCCGGTGTCGCTTGTCAAAGTATTACTTGATGACGTTAACCCGTGGAAGAGGTTGAATTGAATCCGCCGAGGATTTTTGACCTATCCAATCCACCGGTGATTTTGACCCATCCGAGGTTGTTGTTGTTGAGTGTTACCCGCTTGTATGAAAGAGGTCGAATTGAATCCGGAGATTTTGACCTATCCGAGGTTGTTTGTCGGTGAGCTGGCGACGCACATATATGGAAGAGGTCGGGAAGTCCACCAAGAACCTTTGGCCTATCATAGGTTGTTTGTCGAGTGTACCGCATGACGTTAACGCATGGAAGAGGTCAATTGAACTCCAAGATTTTTGACCATTCGAGGTTGTTTGTCGTGGTGTTACGATGACGCAACCTATATGGATGAGGTCAAATTGAATCACGAGGATTTTGACCGTCAGGGTTGTTTGTCGGGGTATGATGGCGCTTAACCCATATGGAAGAGGTGGGAAGTCCACCAAGGACCTTTTGACCTATCCTAGGTTGTTTGTCAGAGTCTTTGCTTGATGACATTAACCTGTATGGAAGAGGTCAATCAAAACATCCGCTCAGGTTTGTAACTAAAGTTGCTTCTTAACCTTGGTCTTGTTTTTCCATGAGTATGATTGGAAAATCATAATTTGCAAAACCTATATCTCTTCTCAATGTTGAAATATCCTCCAACTTTGACTTGTTTCTTAGGATGGTAATCGATTAGATGCTTAACATGGGCCATCTTCTGAGATTAAGAGTTGCCCCCCCGACAAAATCTGAAGGAACGAAGTTTGATGAATTTTCATTCTTCGCCATAGCCCTTAAAAGCTTGAAATGCTCTACCCTCGATGGTGATTTTGATCTTGTTGGAAACTTGGTCATATAAGATGAAATAATGGGAATCAGCTTTCCACGACGGCCAAAGCGTTATGCCGCTAGAAAACCGCCAGGAAGAGTGAAAGTGCACCGGAAATCCAAAGACACACACAAAGTTAAAAGAAATAACAAGAAAACCTGCACTTTTATGTGGAAAACTGTAAGAGGAAAAACCACGGTCTAGCCCAATAAAAAGCTTTCACTATATATTTATTTTGAGTACAAGTTTTTCCGATAACGGGATTACATAATTGTATATGAGAAGGGTCGAATGGAATCCCAAAATCGACAACAATACAATAGTATATAGTCACATAGCTACTTGCAGATGATGGTGAATGGAGAAAACAATCGATTATGAAGGTCATCATAATGGTGACCGATGAGATTGACGACGGCAAGGATCAGCGGTGGCGGTGATGGCGCATGGTTGATAAACCGAGTGGTGGCACCATTATGCTTGAGGATTTTCGCTTTAGAGCCTCTCCTCTCTGGCCTCCCTCATCGAGAATGGGGCTATTTATAGATTGCAGAGTGGCGTCTCAGAATACATGCAAAACCCGCATTCCACTTCATCTGGACGGCTCAAAATGATCTCCTTGATCATATGATGCATTTTGTGTTTTGAATGCTCAAATGATGTGAATTATGATATCTTGCCGAAGATTCGCCCGTCAAGACGCTGATTTGACTATAAACACTCCATATTTAAGAGTCGATTGATAATAAACGCTTGATCTCGCTATTTGACCACATCGATTGCTTTCTACCGCCAAGAATGCTCGAATTGGAATTTTCGATATCACTATTTAAAAATAATTTATGCTTCTTTCAAAAATTAAATCTTAATCATTCATTTTTAATATAAGTGATGTTATGTGCATACAATTTGTATTATTTATATATAAAATATATAATTCATATATATTTACATATCTAATATCTAAATTTTTATTTTTATTTATTTAAATAACACTCAAATCTTTATTATTATATCAAAAATAATATCATTAAATTAATTTTAAAATCAAATGCATGTTTTTATGCATAAAAATAATAATTTTCTTAAATATCAAACTTTATGAGTTTAGTATGTAAATAATATATATATATATATATATATATATATATATATATATATATATATATATATATATATATATATATATATATATATATATATATATATATATATATGCAAAATTCACTATTTCTTGGTTCCACTTTTTTGGATTTGCTATATTTATAAATTAAGCATATATTTTTATATATTTATATAAATTCCATATAATCTTTTATTTTTCATTTAAATCTCTCTCAAATCTCTATTATTACATCACAGATGATATCATAATTACTTTTTAAAAATAAATTGCACTTTTTAATGCATAGAAAAAGAGTCTTTTTATATATATGCAATTTTATTGATTCGATATGTAAATACATAAAAATCTTATGCTATGTATGTAACATTCTCTATTTAGCTTTGAAAGAGTACTTCTCTATTTTCTTTCTTGTGAATTTATTTGGTTGTGCAATCTGCAATATTGATAAATCTCTTATGAACGTGAGTTTCAAACATAGTTAATTCATATATAAATTTATTTATTTACTCTGTTTTTACTTTTTCTCTAATATTAGATAATGAAATCTTGTGCAAGCGTGAGTGAGATGATTTGATAAAGATTTTTTTTCTATTTAAATTTTTTATTTTTTATAATTATTATATCATTTCTAATACATGATTTTAAGTTTAATTTATTAATAATATGATTAAGAATATAAAGAAAGCCTAAGTTTTCTTCATTCGATGATTTCTTATCTTAATATTTTTTAGACATCTTTTAATCAATATAAATCTATTCAAACAAAATAACCATTAAAAAATATTATAGATTACATATCTTTTTATTGACTCTCTAATATATTTTTTCTATTTTCTTATAATAAATCTTATTTTGATCACACTACTGATTTTACATCAATCAGGTATATGCTTTATAAATTATTTTTTTATTTTATAATATATTTTTATGCATTTATCACTTCCTTGCAAACTAAGTATATACTTCTTATATATTTATATATATACTATCTAATCTTTTATTTTTTTACTTAAATATCATACAAATCTCTATTATCTCTTATGCACTATGATAAATCTTATGCAATATTAAACTAAAGAACTAAAATTCAAAGATACAAGAGAATAAATTTATACCAAATATTGTATTTTTTGTTTGTTATTTTTCTGAATTTTTGATAGATTCAGTTTTTTTAGTAGGTTATTTAATAAATATGGCTGAGTTATTTAAAATTTGTGGAGGTTAATTAAAGTAAATGCTTATTTTTATATTAATATCAATTTAAAATTAAAATTTCTTCTTGTAAAGTCAGTTTATGCTATCCCCCATAGAATGTAAATAAATGAGTCCCACGTAGTTTTACTCGGACTCAATCATTTTGACATGGCTTGGTAAAAAATGATGCCGTATGAGTAAATGAGCGCCTACCGACCCCGACGATTTACCTCGTAAACCTGGGGAACAAAATATCTGCTCTCTGATTCTTTCGTAATACTATGGCTTTTAAGAGAATTTCAGCTCTCCCCACCACGCCGCTCGATCCCTGCTGGTTTTGAATTTCAAATTGAGGTATTCGTGTTACAGGTATTTTTCACATGCATTTTGAACTTGAAAGATTTTAGGATTTTCTCTGCCTTTGTCCATTACAATCCATCATTAAGTGTTTAGTTTTATGCATGCCAAGATATGGCTACCCTTCTCATCATTCTCTCAGGCACCTCTGCATCAGACTTTTCATAGATCAGATATGCTTGTTGATTACGTGCACTGCATTCTCAAACCCAACAGATTTCATACTTTCTTTCGAGATTTTGCATTTTTTTCACCCATTTTCGAGGGCATACTATGGCTAGAATCCTGCCTAAGTTGTGTTTGGCTGGTGTTTTCTCAGAGAAAATGAATTACTCCTGCACTGCATTCTCTATACCTCATACCTCATACATCTATATTACCTGCACTGCATTCCTCTGCACTGCACTCCTGATATTGGAGACGATTTTGGGTCGCTTTTCTTGATTGTTCTGGCCTGATGAGACAATATTTTACCGCTTTCTGTGGAAGTAGAGAGGTTGTTTGGTAGCTAATTTTGATGCTTGTTTATAAATGTCTCTCTCACCTATGTACCTCTATACTTTTTGAGATTTTGCATTTTTTCACCGTTTTTTCCGCTTTGGAGGGCATACTATGGCTAGAACTGCGGAATAACCTGAAGTTGTTTTGCTTTGGGTGTGTTCTGTGGAGAAATGAATTTGTGCCTCCCACTCATTCTGCACTCTATACCCTCCGATGGTAGACGATTTTGGGTTATTTTTCTTGATTGTTCGGTCCTGTTGAGACAATGTTTACCGCTTAATGGAAGTAGTTTAGATTGTTTGAAGCTAATTTAGATGCTTGTTTGCTGTACTCTCCAACCCTCATACCTCCACTTATACTTTCTTGAGATTTTGCATTTTTTCACCCATTTTTACCGCTTTGAGGGCATACTATTAGAACTGCTATGAATAAGTTGTGTTGTGTTTTAGCTTGGGTGTGTTCTATGGAGAAAATGAATCACTCCATTCTCCTCCTGACTGCACTTCTCCTGATGTTAGATGATTTTATTTTCTTGATTGTTCGTCCGGTTGAGACAATATTTACTGTTTTACTGTGGAAGTAGTTTAGAGGTTGTTTGGAAGCTAATTTAGATGCTTGTTTGCAAATGTACTCCCCAAACCCCTCTCTCTGCACTTCTATACTTTCTTGAGATTTTTCATTTTTCACCCATTTTACCGCTTGAGGGCATACTATGGCTAGAATCCGCTATGAATAACCGGGAAGTTGTGTTTTGTCACTTGGGTGTTCTGTGGAGAAAATGAATCAGACTCTGCACTCACGTATCTCCGATGTTAGAGACGATTTTGGGCTATTTTTCTTGATCTCGTCTGTTGTTGAGACATACCGTTTACATCAGGAAGTAGTTTAGAGGTTGTTTGGAAGCTAATTTAGATGCTTGTTTGCAAATGTACTGAACCCCTCTCACCTCTCACCTCTATACTTTCTTGAGATTTTGCCGCTTGGATGTGTTCGTGGAGAAATGAATATGTCTTCTGCACTCTGCACTGCACTCTCTGCACCTCCGATATTAAGGTTTTGCAATCCATTATGTTGCTAATATTCGATTACCTTAACTTTATTTTGAAGTTCAAAGATGTCCGCAAAAGGATAACGCTCTAGATGCGTGCCGAAAGTGCCATCGAGCATTATTTGATATATTCGCTTCACTAGTGAAGTGACCGAATATTGAAGCTTCACCTGAACCAATTCCGATTGCGCAAAGAAGACTCGGCTTGCCATAACCTCTATCCTATCTTGTTGGACATCGAGACAAGCCTTTTTCTTGGGTGGGCATTTCTTTCACCCGATGAAGTATGAAGTGCGTCGGGATGCCAAACAAAGGGGAGAAAGTTTTATAGTAAATCCCCATTGTCACAAGATAGTTCAAATTGATTATAAGAATAAGCTCAAGCAATCGGATAGCTTTACATTGCTTATAATTGTACATACATTTTCTTATTTCAAATTTGTTCTTTGCATACCACAACTATAGAGTAGCTTCTAGTTTAATTGCCTACGCTGATAATATTGAAAAAATTTGTCGAAATAATTGGGCCATTTAGGCCTTCTTAGTGTCACAAAATTCAATGGCATTATAAAGAAAGACAGCACACGCTGCCTACATGAGTGGCTTTGTCCCTCTTCTTATGGTATGCTCGACCCCGCTTATGTTTTACTTGATGTGAGCAATTTAACAGATAAATTTTTGTTGTAGATCTGCCGAAAGCACATTATTAAAAATAGCCATTTCCTCCAGATTTAACGCATGTTGGCTAAAATAAAGTTTGGAGATGTTGCCTTCGGATTTGGGAGGAGACCGTGCAGTGACATTAGTTAAGTATGTTCATTTCGATAGTAATGCATTTACCTATGTTTTTGGTCATATCTATCTTTAGCCACAGTCCGCTTTACTGAGGACTTATCGTAAGAGGAGACCTGCTCATTGAATCATCCTATCCCCATCTATCCCACAGCCCATTCAAGGGTCCAAATTGTCATTTACCATTCCCCATATATCTCCCAGATATTCCCCCCAAGCAGGTGTCTAGCTTGCTCTCTGCTTACCCCCCAATGGATCTAGATAGGTTATTTGCGTGTTTTTGAGGGAGTTGAGGGAAGTTGTGGCATCCTACCATGCAGAGAGGTCGGATGGCATTCATGCACGGTTAATGCTATCGAGGGTACTCGAGAGAAGAGTGCTTCCATCCCCACGAGGAAGTCGCTACTGAGGAGACCACCGGTATCTTCTCGAGACCTTTATAAGGAAGCTCTCCCCAGTCTGAAGCCTAGAAGTCTGGCCGTGAGTCGGGTGGTGGGAGGCTCCCACTGAGCATCAATCTATCATCCCCTTCATTGGCACCAGTGGGGTGAAGGCACACGGGAAGAGGAAAGCTATGTTCTCCGCTTATTACCACAGCCAAGAGTGGATGTTCGATCCGCCTCCACCCCACCGAGCAACCGGCCCAGTATTACGGAATCATGAATAATGTGATACAATGACCGTGTTGTTCACTTCCGAATTGGCGGTCAAGTCGATTTCCTCGATGAGCCATCAAAGCTATAGTTGTGAGGAGCACCAGAGGTAAGTGTTCATTCTCGAGCTTTAGATGACAATGATATAGCTTTTACCAATTAATTACCAAATAATTATATTATAGAGGCAGTAAATTTCGTGGACTTCCCATCCAGATGGCATTTCACCGATGCTCCAACTCATAGACCTGTCTTTATCATTCCGTGACAAGTAAGTCACCCGGCATCTTCCTCCTTTTCACATGCATTCAAATGTCATATCATTCTAAGTACTGCTCATTTCTTTGCTTAAAAAATTACAAAATGATCGGTCGATAATATTGAGATACAAAGCCGCAATGAAATATTATTATTTTGGTGGGCGATTGACGATCATTTCGATGGATCAATATCCGATGCACACGCCGAGCTCGATATCTCGAATTGAGAAGTACTCTGTGCTCTGTGATTATATGTCACATTCCTTTACATTTCATGCTTACATTGGGTGAGTTACTCCTCCAAAATTAATGTTCTCATTCTTGATATTCTCAGATGTCTGTGATCTTATAGATGTTATCTGCATCCTGCGTAATTATGCAATATGGTTGCTAAAAGAAAGCAAAGATCCAAAGATACACCGCAGATAGTGCGTCGAAGTGCTTCTTACTCCCGCTTATCCATAATCGACTGACACTTTGTCGAATATCAAGCTTGGCGTGGTCATTTTAATACTCATTGCCAAACCGACACATAAAGCCATTCACGGAAATGGTATGCACTCTTCATGGTTCTGGGATCACTAATACCTTATCCATCTTCCTGCAGATTAAATTGCTCAGATATCGCCATTATTTTGACAAGAACCCAAAGAAATGGCCGCTTGAAACGGTGCGTTGCCCAAGTCGCATCATGATGTTCATTTGTAAATACATGGAGGCACCATCAAGCAATTAACTGGCTCAACAAGGACCTGGACAAAAAATGAATAGATTTAGTGACTTTGTTTATGCGATTTTTTTGCTTGGCCTCAAAAAACACTTAAATAAAATTTGATGTTGAGTTGTTCTAGACAAAGATATCTTAGGATAAACGTTGTTATTTCAGGTTTATGTAGGATAATTCTGTTTCTTCAGATTGACTCAGCATGTTCATTTGCATTTGAGGTCGCTATATGACGATTTTTTCCGCTTTTTTTCACTGCTCCGGTTGTTCAGATCATGGTATTTTGAGGCAAATAAGTCTCATCGACAATTTTAGGAGATTCTAGTATTTGTACTCCCGTAGTTTTGTTTCACTGCATCTATGTCAACATGGTAACCAACTAAATCTGCATTTTTCGAATGGAGATTCCGCATTTGTACTCTCGCAGTTTTGTTTCACTTTCTAGCTGTTGTTCGAACATGGTAACTAAATCCCAAGCATTAAGGTGGGTCGATGAATTTTAGAGATTTTGGTATATGTACTATCACTGCATTCCTCTGCACTCCTGCACCTCTGCACTTCCCAGTACCTCCTCTGCACTGCACTGCATCCTGCACTGCACTGCACCTGCACTCATTCCTCAGATATGCATTCCTCAGACTCTCTGTACTCTGCACTGCACTTTGTACTGCAAATTTAATAGACAATTTTATGCAAATTAAAGATTTATTTATCCAATACTTTCTTATAAAAAAAAAGATATTTTATTTTAAAAAGTCACTTGATGATAGTAAATGTTTAAACTAAATATTTATTAATTTTATGGTTTATTGCGATTTCTATGCCAAAGATTTTGAGCTTACAATAGACTTATTGAATACATATCAATTGAATATTGTGCTCATCGACAATGCCGTGGTTTATATAATGCAGAAAGGTCGCAAATGGCCAATTTTCTTCTTTTTGTTTGTTTTTTGTATTTGGTTAAATTTGGTTAAATGCTTGATGATTTTTTGTTCAAGGTGTGTTTTCAAATACATGGTTATGGTATTTTATTAGAATTTAATTGAATATATGTTTTAACCATTGAATATATGTTCCATATGAGAGAAATGGTAAATAGTATTTTATAATCAAACCAATCGGAGGCAAAAAATAACCTTAAATACATGAAATGCATCTAGTTGGATGCTTCGCTTATCCTAGAAATAAATTCATCGCCGAGAAAATATGTTTAAAAAAAAAATATATACAATTCTTTGAGAAATTCTATCTAAATATTACATACATACAATACAATTCTTTTCTAATATAGCATTTTTTTTCATGTATAAAATAATGTATTTTATTTTAAAAAGATAATGATGATGATATTCAATGATGTAATATTAAAGATTTCAGTGTTATTTATATAAATATTAATATTTTTGAGTTGGATATATAAATGAATGAGAATTGTGTGACATGCATGTAATTGCATGTAAAATTTAGTCTCACATAAAAAAGTCAAAAGGTTAGTTTTGAATGATAGCATTTCTAAATAGAACTCAATGGAAGAACAAAAACACCGGAGAGCATGAGGAATTAGATAGGTAAATGACGAAATCAACCGCATGAGAATTTGATCGCTCAAGCAACATATCCAGTCATTACATGAGAATTTGACCGCTCAAGCAACATATCTCCCAAAAGTAATCATTACAATGTCAGTATAGATAAACTTAACTAATAAGAAGGGATTACAATAATTTAGAATCTACCAATATGCAACATAAAAACAAATGTACGAGATATAAGCACCTTGAGAGCTTGTCTAGAATATACATAGTTGGAAGATGATAGCAACTTCTCATTAAACTCGCAAAAAACCGAAATAAAAGGAAGTGGTTTAAACAAGATCATAAATCATCATTGATGAAATCTAAATCATTGTGATTGATTGAATCAAACAAAGATTCATAAATTAACTTGGAACAATCTCAATTTTTTTCTCCTTTTTTTTGGAGATCATGACTTATTTCAATAACAAAATTTGGACACATCCTTCAAGAAAAAATGACATATTGGTTTATTATTTAACTTTAAGAAACTAATGCCAATTTAAGAGAACAAAGCAACCATAAAAATCATTCTACAGTAGAAAAAGGAGGCATGAACTAGACCTACAAAACAATCAAATATTAGACCTCATCTGGGCTATAGAGTTAAACAATTCTTTACCAAATAACAGTTCTAGACTAAAAAACAACAAAAAATTTGAGAAGACATTAAGGAAAAAATTGTACAGTTTCACTTGCAAAAAATGGTAAGATTAAAAAGGAAAAGAAGACTTTACTAAAGTTATGAAATGAACAGCAAAAAAAATACAAGCATTATGACTAAAATGAGCAAAATGAAATTAAAAAAGTGCCTTCTTGGATAATATCATGCATCAAAATGCCCTCGTAATAATATCCATCATCGCCTTAGTGTACCCTTCAAAGATGTTGGTTGATTGATGAGGTCGAATGAACCGCGTGGTACAACATCGTAGTACAACATCTTAGTAATGGATGAATGTTTCAATACAATGTGAAATATTCTAGGCTGAAAAGCACGGGGCATATCAGAGAGTGGAGTCGCAACCGTGGACGATCCCGCTCTACAAAGACTCTGACTTCACTTTTGTTTCTAAGACAAAAAAATATAATGAATTAAATATTTACAGAACATAAGTAATAGCAACATCGAGGCAAGTAGGATAAGTACTTGTGGATTTTTTGGATTTCTCCCAATAAGCCTTGAGCCTTGCGTTGAAACACCCTTTGGACGCCTCTTGATTGGATCCTTCAAACTGCCCTTATGATGATGTGGTCGCCTTCTTCCTCTTAACCGATCCACAAACGGGAGAATTCCCACTTATTACGGAGTCCACTTCATCGATAGTCGCTAAGAGATGCATGTAATCCTCAAAGAATCTTATTACCCTGCTCGGAGCTAAATATGCATATCGACTTATATGGTTCTAAAAAACAATGCCGCCCATCTCGCTTCCACATGTACTAACCTTCAGATGAACCATCGATGTAGATGTCCCTCTTTGCTCGTAGACCACCGCATGAGGAGGTACTTATCCCAATGCGCAAAGACATCATTCGCTAAGAACTCTAATGCATGTATATGCCCATCATTTCAAATTTCGCAACTACAAGAAATATCCATATAGACACATCAAAGTGACAATCCAAGTTTTGGATGCATTCTTCTTCTCAAGTTCCTCACCAAGTACTCCATGGGCCTATCATCTGACACAGTAATAGATAATCCCCCAACTCCATGTGGAAATTCTTCTTCGAACATAGAGTAAAGCTTCCTCAGATAAAACCGCTTAAGAATTGGACTACTCTAACAACAGAACAACAATGACGGATACACTTGAAGTCTTCATCATGTTTATTTCGCCATGTTTCCATCACCTTCTCCAATCCCAAGAAACAATCAACTTGTTGGCTTCAAATACCATGACACACGCTATTTGTGGCCTCACTCGAAGTGGACAAGATGCCAATACAAAATTTATTTGTTGAATGCGTGGACCATTTCGCCTAATTTGTAAAGTTAAAAGCAAGCATGATCATACAGATTCTCCTCTAACATGCACCAAACATCCTCAAACTCATCCTCTCAGGTCACATTTGCTCATGCATGCAGAATAGCCCTTGAACTCTCTTGTTACTACTAAAGCAATGGACCTTGAGGGGCTTTTGAGATATGATATAAACATGCGTGGTAGACATTCTCGATAGTCTCGCCATAGCCGATCTTGATCAAGAATATCGATATAGGATGCCCACCCATCAACCAAGAAATGTCCAATAACCATGTGAATGACTCGATCTTCTCTTCTTACAATAAGACGCTTTTGCCAATGATGATTCACTCCAACAGTACAAAAGATTATATTTATTGATATAGCTAGTATCAAAATTATCACATCCCCAAAATAATCAAATTCCCTAGACATACCATTGCTCCAAAAAAACTCACCAAGCAATCGACGATCAACCAACATCCCATGCAAACATCTCGTCACGCTTGTCTTTCCTTGAACAGCTGTATTAATTCGTTGCTATCACCACTTGTAATCCGTGACCTTCTTCTCGGATGAAATTGAAAGCATCTCTTTGGTGAATCCAATATTCTCTACCCCACCAACTTCCTCGCTAGATAATAACGCCGTACCTTGCACGTCACATCGTCATCAAAATTGATGCCTTCTCATCAAGATGCATCAGGCGATTCGAGAAGATGATCACCGCCCGTGAATGATTATGGCTCTATATATTTTTAACCGACCACTCTCCAAATAATCAATCGAATCATCGCCGACAACCACTGTGACGCTTGAATTTTGTTATATGGTTTAGATTGACGTGTTTTTTACTGCTGCAACGTAAAATCTCGATTTCAATTTCTTAGAGTTTGGCCAATAACTTGTATGGTCTTTTCTAACGAAGCGCTTTGATGTCATAATCACAAGACATGCAGTATAAGCTTTCATTATGCACAACCGCTAGATAGATCCCCAAATTTGGGTCATTAGATAAAATAACTTCATCATCGATTGCTCATTCACCACATTCATCATAAAATATAGAGTCCAACGATAATAGAGTACAGATGAAACAGAGCAGAGAGAGCATGAAGGGAGAGTATAAAAAAATACCCAAAAAACGTTCAACAAACCAAATTGCAATCTGAGTACAGTGAGCAAGAGCAATAAGAGGCACAGAGGCACAAGAGGCACAGAGTAGATAAAGAGAAGATATAGAAGGATAGATGTACCAGAGTATAGAAATGAGCAGATACGAGGAAAGAGGGCAGAGGGTAGAAAGGTACAGAGGCAGATGTATGAAATCCAGGTACAGTGAGGTACAGACAAGAGGCACAGAGGGCACAGAGGCAGAGGTGCTGAAATCTCCTAATCTCCGAATCCCACATCATTGCTTGATTGGGATTTAGTTACCATGATCTGAACAACCGCTACGTAAAGTGAAACAAAACTGGAAAAAATGCGTCATACTACTGAAAGACACTGAGAGTACATATGTAAATAAGCACTAAAAATTAATCAAACAAATTTACCAATTTCTCCGAAGGATTACATTGAATATGTTTTCTCCAACAAAAAAATCATGAAAAATAAATATGAATAAAGGGGATTACAACTCCTTAAAAGATTAGATCCATTTTATTTATTTACATCATCCTATTTCCTCAACGCTCCATTTCCAGATTCATTCTCCTTCTTCATACATTGCTCGCTTAGTCTCGAATAAAAAAATACACCCCTAAATGAAGATATTTTAAATTTCTACAAGATATACTCATTCCCAGCTTTGCCACGCTAAACCAATAAAAATAGCAGCTTCTCGTCATTTCATTTTTTGTACGCAATGCCAGCGTCAGTGCGATTGGAGTCCGACGTAAAGCACGTATGGGACTCGGACGTAATATTTTCCCGAATGTAGGAGCTGTTCTATGGATAAAGTAAAAAAAAGCATAATTGACCTAATGATAAATAACGGAATTAAAAATGTTTAGATTATAAAAGGGGGATTTACATACATACCACTCAATTCTTATGCATTTACGTATTTCACACCCAAACTTTAATTTTTACTTAAATAGCACCTAAATCTTTATTATTACATCAAAAATACCACCCTTGTTACTTTTTTTCAAGTGAAATGCACTTTTTTGAGCATAGGGAAAGTGCTAGTTTTGTAAATATTCAAGTTTGGGTGTGAAATATGTAAATGGAGAAGAATTGAGTGGTATGTATGTAAATTTCCCATTATAAAATTAATTGGAAATAACGGAAACATTTAGATTAATATAAAGTTACATTAAACTGAATTAAAATTATTCGAAAATCACAGTAAATTTTAAAATAATTAATGTAAACTCATTACTTATTTCTAATTAAGTTAATTAATTTATTTTTAGAATTGATTGTTATATATTATAAGGCTAGGATTCAAATCATCAAATCAATTTGAATATAAAATGAAAGTCTAAGATTTACTATTAGAAGAAACACAAGTCACTTTTATCTACAGCCATTCTAATTTTTCAAATTTATTTATTAATTATTAATCTATGAATTCATAATAATTATAATATAATCTTTAATCCCGTATGTATGCAATATTTTCTTCTAGATGTGCACTTAATACATTTCTATGATTTTAAATTAGATACATCCTTATTAAATTGAGAAATTTTAAAAATAAAAATGAAGTACATATCTCATTGATGTAAAATATATATTGAACAGAAAATATTCATAAATAAAATAAAAGAAGAAAAGGACAATAAGCAATTGAAATTAAAAAAAAATTAATCTTATGATAAACTTATGGCATGAATACCAATCTCAAAAATATATGTAAATCACTTAACATATTAACAAAAAATTATAGTGCAATTCATATGCTAATTCTTTTTTGCTCATAGCATAAAATTCATCAAATAATTTTAACATATATATTAAACACATAAAATTATATTTAGATATGATTTAGTGACAATGAAAATATCTTAGTCTGCAATTGTTTAACAATGAAATTTTTAAATAAAAAACTTTATGAGGTAATTATGAGAAAAATTATCTCAAAAGGAATTCACTTAAATAGTTAAGTAATGAAAATTGTCATGTAATAATGGATAATATAATGTATATAAAAATAATTTGAAGAAAATTTAAAGTGATGAGAATATTATCAATTTATTATTCAATCAATAAAGGACCATGATAGAAGATCTAAAAAAAAATTGGAGAAAGATTTAAAATAATTCATTGAAAAAGTGTGTTTATTCTATAAGATAGATTCATCAAGTCAAAACACCTAATTTTCATTACCATTTTCTTATTTACATAATCTTTTGTTGGATCTTTTATTTATGGGCTTTGAAGCTCACTTATTCTAAATATATTACCTTATTCAAACGCTCTTACTGTCAATTATTAATTTTGTTACTGAATAAGAACTTGACTCTTGGATTGGTGGTCATGATACGAGTAACCATTTACTCAGTTAATTTTGCTGATGAGATACTACACATTCATTTAATGTGTTAAGAGTCTATTCCTATTCCTACATTGATATTTGTTTTCAATAGAAATATTACACTATCTTCAAGTACTTCGTTAGTACGGTGACAATACGGCCACTTTTACTTTTACAGCTCATATTCATCTATATTTATAACAATACTACAAGCAAGACTAGGCCTTACGAATATCTTAGATTGACAAGCTTGGGTGTAATTGGAGCTCTTATAAAAGTACTTTATTTAATTTTAAATTTGTGTTTCATCATCATTATCATTAATATTTCATGTGTTGTGAAAATCATCACTTTTCTTTTATTTATTTTTTCCTAAAGAGTGTCATCTTTTATTATTATTATTATTATTATTATTATTATTATTATTATTATTATTATGAAGTTGAGTGCAAGATCTTTCTCATTAAAGAAGATGGAGGAAGAAATGAATGAAAGAAAAAAAAATCCAAATAATGGTTATTGTTATCCTCTGTATTTACTCCACGAATAACAGTCATCCAAATTAATTATATAATATGACACATACTTTTATAATTATCTCAAAAAAATTGATTGTCATTAAAAATAAAATTTTAATTTAAAGAAAAATTTTTTGGACAAAATAATTCTTCTTAAAGTAAAAAAAAAAAAAAAGTTGATCATAATTTAAATAATCCAATGTATAATCATCTATATAAAATAATACAAAATTAAAGATATAAAAATTAACAGCCATATATAAAAAACACTAAATAATAAAAGCATATGTGAGAAAAAAATTTAAATTCAAATAGATCAACGTATAAATATAAATTAATCTCATAAGTCTTAAGAATATACAATTTTAAATGAAAAGTTAAAAGATAAAATTATCTATATATATAATGTAATTTTTTTATTCATTATTATTTTAAGATGAATTTTGTGTGTTAATTTTTATTTACTAGTCTCGCCATCTCCATAGATTGAAATTTGAATCCTCAGTCTTGTAAATAGATAGTATTTTTTGTCAGCTTATATTTTTGTGTAAATCTTGATAATATGAATATCAATTTTAAGCAAATTGAATATTCTCAATTCATCGATGTTCTCTCTTTTATGATCGAAGGTGTTTGAACAACTTCGAAGTCAATCACAATAAAGTAAACTCAATTTCACATGACTTCTCTTGCATAACTTGATATTCATTTTATATTCCAATCAAATTCATCGCCAGGGATTAGCTATGGCAAATTCCAATGTTTATGTTGTATCGATCCAATTCAAAGGAGACAAAGGGAAACTCATCTAGGAATCAAATTTTTATTTTTTTGAAGAAACAATAAGGCATTTAGAGAAGAATGCCAAACTCTTTAAGCTTTTTGAGCCATTGAACATGAATTTTTGAGGTCTCCATCAACTACCCCCACAGCCTAAGGGCATAAAGTTTATGTTTAAAAGAACTTTTCATAGTCATATTAGCTCATACCTTCACCAGATAAATTTTGTCAGAGAAATTTAGCTTTTTTTTTTGTTGGTAATGGCATCAACAAAAAATAACCATGATTTCCATGCAAATATATCTTCAACTTTGAAAAAAAAAAAACAGTACATATAAACTTCATCTAACCTTACATGATCCTCCCCCCTCAGATGCAAAGAGCTCAACAATGGAGCAGAACCAAACACTGTTGATATAACTGATCCATATAGTATTTGGATCAGCAAAAAAGGAAAGGAAAAAAAAAACTACTAATCAGACAAACCATCAGCTATTTTTATATATACAGAAGTTCGAATGATTCAGTAAATGCCTTCTCACAAGCCATGAAAGTAAAAGATCAGATCAAGTAAAACAACTTCTCTTAGAATTCCATCAAGCAAACAGGAGAGCCTCACTTGAGAGATTTCCAGAGGATCTCTGTGGAGGAATGGGCGGTCTGCTGTTGCTGAAGAAACTTTGCCTCTTTGGCCCCAATGAGGAAAAGGAACTTCTGGATGGCTTTTTTATAATGGCCGCTCTGGTAAAAGAAAGGGCCTTGTGGCAATCTAATCCTCCTCCATAGCTCTTGGAAGATTTCAGCTTCTTCTTATATGGCCTCTCCGGCTTGGCCAGATCTTCCAAGCACCTCACATTGCACAGAGATGAGAACGACTGTGATTTTCCTTGGAAATGCTTTGATAGGCCTCTCCTGCCATGAATTAAAAATAGATAAATAAAACTTCTTCGGAGAGTGCTTGGCTTCAATTAGGATTTAACTGATGTAGGAATATTCAGTGATTCTGTCAATTCAGATTGGTAGAATCTGAAAATTGTTTGGCATGACACATCTTAAATCTTTTAAAGTTTTGATAAAGTGTTTGACTATTTTACTTCATCTAAATTCATAAGAAGAAAAATTATTAAATTCGTTAAATTTTATGAATGATTTTGTATTCATCTAAATAGTAGAACTTAAATTCCCAAAAGTTCAATTTGACAGGATCTAATATAAAATAGGATACCGAACAGCCCCTCAGATACATCAGGTAAGGTTGGTTACATTTAATTCTACAATTGAATGTCAAGATTCAAACTATTGATCTGTTTATAAGATAGTGAGGACAAATTAGTAACACTTTTAATCATTTGACTCTGATGATTACGACAAAATAAAAACAAAAATTGCATGAAATATCAGAGTTAGAAGAACTGAGCTCACTTCAAGGGAAGCTGGGCAATGAGATTGGACATCTCAAAGAGAGGAGATCCATCTTCCTCCTCCAAATCATTAGATGCAGGGGAGATGGCCTCCTCCATCAAGTCCGACGAAGACGAAGTCACCGACAGCGCCACCTCCTCCTCGTCCTCGTCATCAAAAGAAGAAAAGGAACCGAGATCTTCTTCCTGCTCATCCATGATCCCATGGCTGGTTTTTTGGATGAAAGTATCCTCCATTCTCCACAGCACAACCAGCTTCAAACTCCCTTCTTATATCTGCCAACCCCAACCACCCAATAAACATCCACTCTCTCTCTCTCTCTCTCTCTCTCTCTGTCTCTCTCTCAAAGAAGAAGATAAGAAATGCACAGAAAGAACACAACTTGACTACCTCAAATGGTTCTGATATCCTTTATATGCAAAGCTTGGAAGGAGACGACTTTAAAAGGGAAATAGTAAGGTAAAGGATAAGGAAGGCAACATTTGCTTCTATACGATGTGAGAGATTCGGCTTTATCCACTTAAGCTTCTCCCTGTTCCCTTTTTCGTACAAGGAAAGAGAGAAGTGGATAAGACCTCCACATCGTCAACTTACGATTTATCAATTTTATGCCCAAAGTCTGTATAAATTGCACATACTTTCTCTCTTTTTTTAACTTATACACCTATCAAATAATATTTATATATTTACATACTTAATGTCTAAATTTTAATATTTATATAAATAATACTTATATTTTTAAATAATTATATAATTATATATACATATACTTAATAGTTAAATTTTAATAATATAAATATATATTTAAATATTTAATATTACAAAAAAAATATCACTAATATTTTTTTAAATAAATAAATTTCTTATTATATATATATATATATATATATAATTTTTTTATTAGAGTCATTTGATAAATATTGGTTAAGATACAATATTTATTAGAATTACTTCTTTTTATTGTTCAAACTCATAGAGGTCCCACATGTGACATGGCTTGTTCTCCAAAATTTTCTCTTATGATTTAAAAATAATTTGGTCCAATATACAATAGCCATATTTGGTTGGTCCTATCAATTATTACAGAAAACCCTCTTCACATTGTAAAACCTTATTTAGTAGGGGTGGTTTTGTCATTTTTAATTTTATTCTATTTCAAATGTAAAAATAATTATTCTTTTAAAACTATGCATTAACTAGTTTATATATCCGGATTAGTGATGGCCTATTGAATACAATTGTTTTTCTTCTTATATTGCATGTGAAGATGCCAAACAATGAATGGATGCTTTTAATATAGAATGATAAAAAGGTTTACAAATATAACATAATCCATTATTTG
Organism: Cymbidium sinense; assembly: GCA_021442155.1. Lineage (NCBI taxonomy): Eukaryota > Viridiplantae > Streptophyta > Magnoliopsida > Asparagales > Orchidaceae > Cymbidium > Cymbidium sinense. The sequence continues at coordinate 26,122,047 of CM038227.1, read as the reverse complement.
CACAAAATTAAATGAATTATGTTATTCCACTAATTCATACATTCCTTTCTAATAAATAAATATAAATAATGTGAAAATAAACAATTTAAATATGTTGGAATAATAAAAATATCTTCAAAAGCTAAACTTTTGAAATTGATATAATGCATATATGCTTAAATAAATTAGAAGAAATAAAACAATTATTAATTTAATTAAACTAACACTATTAAATTAGAAAATAGTAATCATGGATGGATAGATCTCTCAAATTGAAGCCTATATAGCCCAAAATGATTGAGCAAAGTGAACTTGTGTTGATTTAGATGTCATGGAGGGTAATAAAATGATACATTAAGTTTAATGGGTATGAAATTAAATGCAAAGATTATACAATAATTAAAGGTTAGATTTTTGTAGATTTTATCAAAAGAATTTTTCTATCTTAAGAAGAAGAAGAAATTAAAGATGCTACCAAAATTTTAAGAAACCTTAATGTATTATGAATGCTATAAGGGTATCAAATAAGAACATTAATAGAGCCATTGTAGTCTAAGGAGGCATTAGGAATTGATCACAAATTGTGCACTCCAAAAAAGTTTCAATGCCATTACAATAAAGTGAATTTAGGGGTTTTAATATTGAGAAGTTTGGATTGTTTGCAAAATAAATATATAAAATCCTTGTGGTGTATTTGAAATTCATCTAATTTAGGTGAATTTTAAATACATGATGAATAGAGAGCCAACTATCATCGCCCATGTCGCCGTCCACCGCCATCGTAACGCTCATCGGGCCTAGCCGCCACACCTACTACTACCACCCACCACTACTCGTCATCCCAAGAAATACTTTACATTACATTTATTCTACTAAATAAGAAAAAAAATAAGTCTATCTATTTATAGATTTTTCAACCAAATAACTCAAAGTAATCCAAGTATATTACCTTTTTTTTACAATGCATTCATTTTTTAGGTAATCAAATAGCACATAAGTCAAGTTGGAAGCAATATTGGCTAGTATTTATCTTGTAATAAAGTTAGCAATAAAAATCTTATTAATAATGACTCTCAATTTAATGTAAATCATATTCTTGGTATAATGACATTCATGATTTTGTTATGAGACACATTATCAAACTCATGTCTAAAAAAACTCATAAAACTCAATAGATTTAAAATTCTTATAATCTTCAAGAGAAAAATTAGTTAGCAAGTCTACTGGCAATGTGCCACATAGTTATCATTTGGAAGTTAGAGTAATCTTCCATAGAAAGTAGAAACTATACAAATTGATGGATTTAAATGTTTATATACTTTAATTCACAAATATCTCAGTAAAGGGGTTTCGTTGAGTTATTAAGCTAATGTCTAAGATTCCTGCTACAAAATAGCTTTACAATTCATTTTAGATGGTGATCTCTTTATAAAATATTATTTGGAATCATTCACAAATTCTTTCATTTAGATAAGAGAAATTTGTGAAAATTATTCTATTGGAGCTATTATATTATCATATTAGAATATCACTTATGTCTAATATTATTAATATATTTTTATAGAATTTATTATTGCAATAAACATGGATCATGACTATGAAAAAAGAGATGAAGTCACTACATAAGAACTACACTTGAGAAATTACACAACTCCCAAAGAAAAAGAGAGCTATTAGATGCAAGTGGATGTACAAGAAAAATGACAATGCTCACTTAGTAGCAAAGGAATTTGGTCAAATTCCAAGAGGTGTTTTTATTGATGTCTTCTCTCCAATTGTGAAGTACATATTTATTTGTGTTCAACATAGGCTCATTGCATGTCATGAATTAGAGTTAGTAGTTGGAAATGTTGACCGCCTTTTTGCATGCTGAATTGAAAAAAAGTGATCTACATGATTCATCTTCTGAGGGTTTGTTGTAGAAGAAAAGGAGGATTATATTTGCAAATTAAAGAATTCTTGAATGGGCTAAAGTGGTTCTGGTGTCAATGGAACAAGATGTTTAATCTATTCATAATTAGTACTAGCTTTATCAGAAATAGCTTTGATAAGTGTATGTACCCGAAGAAGTTGTCAAATACATTATTTGTGTACCCTTTATTTTACGTGGATGACATGCTGATTGTTACAAAGAAAAAAAAATCTAAAGTTCAAAAGTTGAAATATCTTTTTAATTAGATCTAACTTTAGTATTAATGATTTTGTGCAACAAGAATATACTTGAGATGGAGATTTATTAATTGAGATTAGAAGAGCTTATGCATCTTTCTCAATCAGCTTATATTTTGAAGGTGTTGTAGAGATTTAGAATGAAGGATGCAAAGTCTATCTCTACTCCATTGGTTGTGCACTTTAGGTTATCAACATGGATGTCTCTAACTATAGATATCAAGAAGGAACACATGAAGCATATACCATATGCTAGTGTCATCAACAGTTTAATGTATGTCATTATCTACATTAGTTTAGACTTTGCTAAGTAAATGAGTGTTGTGAATATATATGGAAAATCTAGGAAAGCAACATTATGATGTTATTAAGTAGATTCTAAGGTATATGTATAGCACCATAGATACATGCTTAAGATTTCTTGCCTCCATATCAGAACTTGTCGAATTTGTGGACTCTAATTATGCTAGTGACTTAAATCAAAGAAGGTTTACTATATATTTATTTTCTCTTTAAGAGATTACATGGTCAATTGGAGATCTTTTTCACAGCACACTATAAGTTTATCTACTATTATGATAGAATATATGGCTATTTCTAATACTGTGAGAGAAGCCATTTGGTTAAGAGGTTTATATGGAAAGCTCAATAGAAAGTTTATGAAAATGAATGTATTTTATGATAATTAAAATATCATCTTTTTAATAAAGGACCAAATGTATGATGAGCGAACTAAGCATATTGACATCAAATTCTATTTTATTTGAGATGTCATCACCCAAGGTAATGTTATAATGTAAAAATTTAGCTCATTAAAGAATCTTGTAGACGAATTGACAAAACCTCTTTAGGTGATCAAGTTCAAGCGTTGCTTAGACTTGATCAATGTTCGATGCAGATGGCCCAAATTGGCTTTGGAGAGTGGGTGTAGTTTGGAGCTTCACTTTTGGCATAATTTGAAAATAAGGTGAAGATTTATTAATTAATGCTTTGAAGGTTCCTACTAATATGTTTCTTGCTAAATACATTTCCAGCTAAATATAATTATTATCAAGTATGTTTCCTATCAAATGTATTTATTGTCAAATCCATCCCAATATAACGATGTAAATATCCCTCGTATATCATGGATTTTAAGAGAGAAAGCAAGGAAGAAAATAATGGGTTCAAGAGAGAAAGAGGTAAGAAGAGATTTGTGAAAGCTTGTATTAGGACGACTTATAAGAGATTTTGTATTTGACTTTATCGTTGATTACCTTCTCTTCTTAGTGAAGTTGTGCTCTAGCTCTCCCATGAATTTTCCCATTTACTAGTTTTCCACATTATTTTTGTGTTTTTTTGTGTTCATCAGATAGATCTTACTTGATGAGAATTGGTGTTTTCTTAACACTTTCATGTATAGAAAATATTTTATATATATATATATATATATATATATATATATATATATATATAATTATGTGATATGCATATAAATCGAGTAAATCTTTAAAAAATTCATATTGCTTATATTATTATGTGTAATTTTTTTTATTCGAGTCGTTCGATGGATATATGTTGTCTAAGGTACAAAAAATTATTATGATTATTCCTTTTATTATCCAAGCACAGTGAGGTCCCCCATGGCTTGCTCTTGTAATTTTTCTCTTTTGGCTTAAAATTAATTTGGTCCCATATGTAATGACTATTCCTAGGTGGCCTTACCAATAATTACAGAAAACCTTTTTCACCCTGTAAAACCTTATTTAGTTAAGGTTGGTTTTGTAATTTTTAATTTTATCCTATTTCAAATGTAAAAATAATTATTCTTTTAAAACTGTGCATTAACTAGTTTATATATCCAGATTAGTGATGGCCTATTGAATAGAATTGTTTTTCTTGTTATATCGCATGTGACGATGCCAAACAATGAATGGTTGCTTTTAATATAGAATGATAAAAAGGTTTACAAATATAAGATAATGCATGAATTAGATGTCAAAAATTGATCCGACATAATGATACTAACCCACGACTCGAAAATTCAAGTTTGGGTTAACAATTTTAGTCGAAAAACCAATTTAATATTTGATGATTATGATTATCAACCCAAATTTGACTCCATTTTGACCCACCAACTCGAAATTGACGAGAGAACTTGAATTTGACCTGATTTTTACCCACGAATCCAAATTTAACTCAAATTTGACCCGATTTTGACCTAAAATACATATAGAAATAGATCATTCATGTCGTGTCGAGTTAATCGAGTTTAAGTTGATCGTATTCGAGTCAAACCAAAACCTGACTCGTTGACCCGAACTGACACCCTTAGCTTGAATTGCACAAAATTAAATGAATTTTGCTATTCCACTAATTAATATACTCCTTTCTAATAAATAAATATAAATAATGCTTAAATAAATAATTTAAAATGTGTTGGAATAATAAAAGTATCTTCAAAAGCTCAACTTTTGATATTGATATAATGCATATATGCTTAGATAAATTAGAAGAACTAAATCAATTCTTAATTTAATTTGGATTGATTGAACTAACATATATTAAATTAGAAAAATACTATTCATGGATGGATAGATCTCTCAAATTGAAGCCAACATAGCCCAAAATTTAAAGCATAGAGCTTATATAGTAATTAAAGCATAGATTTATTTATTTATTATTTTTTATTTTTAAATGTTATCAATAAAATTTTCTTAACAAGAAGAAATTAAAGATGCTACATAAATTAAATATGTATTATGAATGCTAGAAAAGCGTCAAATAAGGACATTAATAGAGCCATTGTAGTCTAAAGAGATATTAGGAATTGATCCTAAAGTCAAATATGAAACAATATTGGTTAGTCTTTATCTTGTCAATAGAGTTAGCATATATATATATATATATATATATATATGGCCATTGATTCTTAATTTAAAGTGAATCATATTCTTGGATGTTATGAAATTTGTGAGTTAATTATGAGACATATTATTAAATTAAAGTATGAGAAAAAATCGACAAAACTCAATAGATTCAAAATTTTTATATTCTTCAAAATAAAAATATTTTAGCAAGTCTATTGTAAATGTATTTATAAATTTTTTTTTTTTTTTAAGGGGAGTTTAGAATAGTCTTCCATTAAAATCCATTAAAATGAGAAGTTATACAAATTGAAGAATATAAATGTTGATGTATTATAATTTACAAATATCTCCGTAAAATGGGCTTCTTAAGTTATTAAACTAATGTCTAAGCACTCTTCTACAAAATAGATTTATCCTTTATTTTACATGGTGATCCCTTTATAAAATATTATTTGGAATCAATCTCAAATGCTTTCAATTAGATAAATCTAAGGAGATGCTCAAAACAATTCACTTAAACAAATGTGAAAATTATTCTATTTAGAGTTGTGCTATTATCATATTATTATTATCACTTATGTATAATATTATTAATATGTTTCTATGCATTTATTTTTGCACTATATCCTCATTATTAAAAATATTATTTATTTATTTATTATTCTTTTCAATGTGTCTATCTATAGGCACTATTATATCAACTTATTATTCAATTCAATTATAACAATTACACTACCAGCTTTCTAATACATTCTATGTATGATAAACTCACTTGAAAAATACTCAATGAAGTCAATTATTGGGACACAATTCATAAAAAATGTTGAAAACTATGCAAAAAAATGTAACACTTATCAACTCTATAGTGGATTGATGTATCGGTTATCAATATTCTCAAGAAATTTAATCATTTAACAAAAGCTTTCTGATAAAAATGGGTTTTAGGTAGATGAGCTTCCAGCTTTTAAAAATCTTTCCACTCAAGTTTAAGTGTTGAATTAGTGAACTCTATCGAGTTAAATAACTCTCATAGTCACACCTATGCATATAAAATGATTAAATAACAGGCTAATAAAGAATAAATAGACTTGCAAGATATTATATAGGGGAACTTAAATCTTGAATAGTCTATTAAGAATGTGGATTTAATATTCAATTATCTATTTTTTTGTTATGTTTTATTCTTAATCTCTTATGTTAAGTGTGATTAGGGTGTGGATGATTATATTTTGAGCCCATTAAAGTTTGCTTGATATTATCTAACAGAACTTAAATTTTGAACGGTCTATTAGAATCTAAATTTAATATTCAATTATCTAACTTTTCACTATATTTTATTCTTAATCTCTTATGCTAAGTGTGATTAGGGCTGTGGATGATTATATTTTGAGCTGATTAGAGTTTGATTGATGGCTCAAAATAGTGTCATGATGTAGCTAGTCCGATTTTAACCTAGCTCAAATCAAAATTAAATCGATCTCAATTTGGCCCATTTTAATCTCGAGCAGACTCGGATGAGTTGCTTGTTCCAATTTAGTTTGAAATCAAAATAAGCTGATTCATTTCGGTTGAAATAGCTCAAAACTAGATGCACAAAAAAAAAAAAAAAAAAAAAAAAAAAAAAAAACCTAAAAGAATTGTGTTATCGAGTGATTTTGAGCCAAGGCAAATACAAAATATTGAATTGATTTAATTGTCACATGATATATGACTCAAATAAGTTTTCATTTCATTTGAAAATTATATTATATATAACTAAAAATTAAACTTTATAAATTTAAGATATTTTTTTATTTAATTTCGAGTCTATCTAAGCCAATCCACCTACAGCTCAAAATCAACATAAAATCAAATCAAGCTAAAAAATTGGCTCATAGCTCATCTCATTTGGCTTGATCTAAACTTAATACGAGCTGAAAAAATAGATTCGAACTATGATCTATCCTCGATCTTCAAGCTAAAATCTCAGCCCTAAGTATAATTAACTCTAATATATATTTTATATTTTCCTCAAATTATTCTTATGATATTTTGTCAATCAGAGACAGAATCACATATTAGTGTTTATCCTAACACGTAAATTTGCTACTCCTAAGAAGATAGGCTGATTCCGCTCTTGATGATAATACTAACTATTCCAAACAGTTTCAATCAATATATTTATTTAAATACTAAGGCTGAGGCTACACTTAGCTTACTAATCCTTCAAACAGATATAAAACTGCAATCTTCATAATTAATATTTGTTGATTAAAAATATATCATCGTAACTAAATTAATCTTATTTCTTATTCAATTTATCTAAATAAAAATTATTACTTAATTAGCCAAACAGTCCGCTCAAAACCAAAATACATCTTTTATTTTACTAACGTCGCAATTTACTTTAGTTTTGCAATAATTTGTGGATCTAATAAATTCAAGGGTTTGGCAGATTTAACAGAATTACACGATATGAATTAATTGTGCCCCGTGTCCTTGTCAGGGAGTTCCTCATCTGTCCTTCACATGAGACTGGTCCCGTTTATGCGTGCCTCATGTCTCATCTTGATCTATTGGGTAGGAATGGAAGAGAGAGAGAGAGAGAGAGAGAGGCAAGAATTCAAGTATTCGGTGTGTTACAATAAATTTACAATTCCCTTTATTATTTTATTTTCATAAATTTTAAATTATCAGTAATTATAATAAAAAAAGATATTGATTAAGGGATTATTTGAGATCATTTTATTTTTTATTTTTTATTTTTTATTTATATTTTATTTATATTCAGTTTAAAATAAAATATATTTGATTTGATGATAATTAATATTTTTAAAAATATAAAAAATATCTTTCAGATATTTTGAATATTTATAAAATTATTATTTATTTTTAAAAATAAAAAATAAGAACATATAAAAATACATCATATAAAAATATTTACTTTTATGTTTAGTTATGCAATGCAATATAATATAAAATAAGCTTATTAGTGACTGGAAATAGTGACCAACGCGATAGCTTTCACGTAGTGAAAGTTGGTGTGAGTGAGTGATGATGATTATTAGTCTCATTTTTTCACCGAACAGTATATTGAAAAATCACCCAAATTTGATGAATTTTAAATACGTCTGATTTGAACTAAAAAAATCTACTTCAAATACACTCAAAATACACTACAATTTAAATATTACAAACCAAACAATACCAATTTCTAAATACATAAATTTGAATTATATTACACCACAAATGCAAGGAACTAAACAATAACTTACCCATTACTATCTTTTTATGGGACCCACTTCATGTGAAATTGTTTTATCATTGGTCTACATTAACCAGCCTTAGCATCATCAACATCAAGATAAATTACCCTACAATTATAAAAAATAATTTAGGCCAAATAAAAATTATAAAAAATAATCCTCACAAAATAAAATATTTCTAAAGATAAAAATTAATCTAAATATTTAGAAAATTTATGAGAAAAATCCTCACATAATTAGCTACTATTTATATTCAAAAAGTAATATGTTCTGATTTAATTTTGACCACAACAAAATTAAGAAATGGACATATAATATTTTCATTGTATTAAATACAAGATATAGTTTGACTTATAAATAAGTTTAAAAATAATAAAAAATTAGTACGAAATACATAATAAAATAATAAAAATATTATGAAAGATTTATAGACGTAGCACATAATTATTATTTATTTAAGTATCTAACACTTAAATTTTAATATGTACTTTTCTACTTAAAAAGTTGCATTTCATTTTTTTAAATAATAATAATAATTCTAATTAATATAATATTAAAATTATGCGTTATATATATATATATATATATATATATATATATATATATATATATATAATATAAAGAACTTATTTGGGATTAATTTTATTTTATATTTTGTTGTTTTGATTTTTATATTATTTTCAAAATTATATTTATTTAGTGTGTTTTTAAGTGTTTTATTTTTTTAAAACAATTAACGTTATTATTTAAAAATACTTAAAATAATTTTTAGATGTTCCAAGAGTTTTTATATATAATTTTTAATTATTGATTATTAAGTGGCTTGATTAAAATTTTGATCAAAATAAAATATAAATTTTTATTTTAAAATAAATATAATATGTAGATAATTAATATTATATTAATTTCAAAATAGTTTTAGGTAATTTAAAATCTATTCTATTTTTATTAAAATATTTAAATATTATAGTTGTGAAATCAAGCACACAGAGGTTTTAAAAATAAGCAAATAAAATATTTAATGAAAATCGAAAAGAGGAAAATCATTACAAGAAAAGCTTCCACTATATAGTTATTTTGAGCACAAGTTTTCACGATAACGGATTACATAATTGTATATGAGATTAAATGTAAATCCCAAAATCGACAACAACAAATATAACGTCGAGGTCAGCTAGTGGCAGATGATGGTGAACAATGGGAATGTAATCGACGATGAAGGTCGCCATGATGGTGATCGACGGAGATTTAAGAGATCGCGATGCGACTGGGTGGTCGACGGCTTGACAACCGCTAGTGGCACGATTGCTTGGAGGATTTTCAAGCTTTAACTCTCCGCCTCTTGATCTCCCTCATGAGAAATGGCTATTTATGATTGAGAGGTTCGTAAATATACGCAAAACCCACCACTCCACTTCATCGGACGGCTCAAAATGATCATATGATGTATTTTGTGTATTTGAATGCTCAAATGATGTTAATTATGATATCTTGGGCTTGTTAGATTCTCTTAAGACGCACGATTTGACTATAAACACTTCATGTTTAAGAGTTGATTGATAATAAACGCTGATCTCTAGTCTTGACCACGATGACTTTTCACGCCAAGATTCGCGGCTTCGACTAAGGAAATTTTGTGGTCATATCGCTGCCTATTTTTTTTGGATGATATTATCTCAATTGTCTAAAGATATATAATATTTTGAAAATAGCAGATTCTTCAATGAAAATTTGCGGTTTAACCATACATTTTGAAAAAACATATTTTCACGAGCATAAGATTATAACCATGAAGCTGGTATGCGCAACGCTAAGATTTCGGTTATAATCTACGCGACATTTAGGCGAGTGAAGGTTCAAGTTGGATTATGCAACAGCCGCAAGAAATTGCTAGTGAATAGCTTCATGGGTCAAGAAAGGTGTCATATGGGTTAATAGACCTGACGAGGGAAAGTACGGGCCAAGTTTATACAAATGGAACGGTCGCGAGGGACCGTAACGCCTGGGTCGGAGCTGGCGGCGCAAGCTGACGCCGAAGGCCTGGCGGTCATGGAGTGAACGAAATGGTATAATGACCGAACGACCGACGCTGGTCGCGAGGCAACAGTGATATCGAATGATGGTGACCCTCTGATGCAAGATCTTCAGAAGTCTGCGTAGGATAGTCGTGTGATGGGAAGAAAGGCGGTTGTGACTCATAAGTAGGCTGGTATGTAGAAGGACGATCGCGATATATAGATGGTGCCGCCTGCCCATGTGGGATATCCTCTGTAGGCTCCAATCCATAATGTGGGTCACCGATATGTACCCGCAACCTCAAATACCTATCTATAACTCCATGTAATTCATGCTTATCTGTACGGCCGAAGTAAGGCTAAAAGATGTCATGAGTCTCCAAGATGTGCTCTAACTGCATGAAAAAATAGCATTTGAAATTAATCTCAAGTAGGTATGTAACATATTGAATTTAACAGAAAACTTATGTTAACACTTACATATATAGGTTTTTTTTGGGATAGTATGATGGAGGATCGTGGAGCACAAAATAGAGAGAAGCATAAGATCAACCAAGACATGTATTGATGAGTCATACCGGTCCTCATCTTCGTCCAACCCCTCGACTATATAATCCATCCGCTTCTCCCAAGCAATGTGTATTTGGTGGTAATCAACCCAATCTACATCTATTTTACCTTGACCATCGACCCTTTTGAAAGTAGGGTCTACTGGTGCCACATCAACTCTAGGTATGAGTCCAAACTGTCGCAACACTCGATCAGGTAAGTGTCACTCCACCCTCTTCCAGTTGATGAGAGGAACTCATGCCAACCACATATCTGAGTCACGAGCATGTACGACGGCGCTATGCGACCGCTTTCGGTATGGCTCCCAAATCACCTGTACATAAAAAATTATATTAAATTAGTATATACATTTTAGAAATTAGAATAAAAAAGTATTATACATGTCCTACCTGTGTAATTAGAATCAAAAAGTACTCTACACATCATCGTCTGTAGCACTCTAAGGCACATATGGTTTCTCTGATCGATAAATAACATCATTACTGACACGATACTCATTAGTACGATGACATACATTGCTATTAAATATTAACAATGTAAGCAGAGGAAAAAAAATGTATTACCTCGGAATCAATTTGTCAAAGCTGCTCAGTGTCGCCAGAGGAGCAGGTGCAATGAAATCCTGTATATGCGTCAATGGTATATTTGCTGACCTTAACACTGGATCAACTGATATGGATGCAACATTAGCATCTTCGACTTCCACATACAATACTAATATCTGACGAGAAGCTTCGTCCAGTGTAACGTCTCAAACTTCATCATCAAAATAGCAGACATTATAAATCTACTCATTGGATAATGACATGTAAGACTGACTGTGTGACGCTCTGAATCAATGTGCAAGGATCTCATAATTCTTTGTTTCAATTCCAATAAGGTGTTGTGCCGCAGAACCTTAACTGGACGATTTCGACCACCCACATAACTTGGAATGAACTGCTCATCGACACTTAGTTCTCTCCATAAAATAGAATCAACCAAACAAACTCTCCACTCATTCCTCAAATAACTGAAAAAATAACTAATTATATCAGTATTCCTTAAATTTAGAAAAGTATCGCGCGTCCAAATTTATTTGTAGTACAGATTACATAAATCAAATGATATTTAACTCAATCGACATGTTATGCGAACAAATCATCTAAGATGACTTACTCTAAAGGTCACTAACTCTAATCTTATAGGCCAATTGCAGCTGGCTCAAATCCTACTAATATCATCCTTAAATATTTTACACTCATTTTTAATAATGTATGTGATATGTATTAAACGTTAAAGACTGTATTATCACCTAAAATTACAAATCAAATCATTTAACTATAACTCTAAGCCCTAAGCTGAAATCCTAAACCAAATTCCCCTAATATAGACAATCTAATTAATTTTAAATGAAAAAAATTAGGGATTTGCCGTGTGTTTACGAAGAACGACGGAAATGTGCGCTAAAAATTACAGAATCCGCAGCAGGAAACTTCCCTGAAAGGAACGAAGCCGCAAGAATCATCGCCGGAAGCTCATGTTGGGTTCCAAGGGCTATTAAATGGAGAGGAAAGCCATCGAACACAGCGGATGCGGTTGTCGGGCAACAAATCATCGACGGTCTGACAATAAGCAGTAGGTAGAGCAATACCGACGGTTGGAGCAAGGCCGGTGGCTGCCGGAAAGGTCGGAGAGAAAGGTGCTTGTGCTCGGAAGGGAGGAGAAGGGTCGGCGGCTCAAGGGGAGAGTTCCGATGGCGGAATTGGAGCTCGGATCACGGAAGAGGTCGGCTCGCAAATGGGCCCGATTGGTCGATCGATCCTATTTCGCCTTGCTCACTGTGGGCGACTACTTCCACTACACTGCACACGCCAATTTAACACACGCTAGTTGCCCACTTAGTAGACGATTATACTTATATTTATTTTTTTTTTAATAATACTCAATGTACTAATTAAGTTTTAAACTATACTTAAATTAAAAAAATTGCCATGATAATACGGAGGGCCTAATCTGCTACATTTATATAAACAATCGTTTGTTCTCCTCGAAATATTCCAAATTCCACTTTTTTCTTCTCACGGCCTTCTTCTTGCGTTCCTCTCCAAGCGAAACATGGAAGCACAACCAAAGAAGCCGGCTAACTTCCCCGCCCTTAGCCCACTAACTTTCCTTCAAAGAGCCGCCACCGCTTACGCCAACTGCACCTCAATTATATACAACCGCACCAGCTTCACGTGGCAGCAAACTTACACCCGCTGTCGCCGCCTTGCCGCCGCCCTCCGCTCCCACCTCCACGTCTCCAAAAACGACGTGATATCCGTCCTCGCACCAAACGTTCCAGCCATGTGCGAGATGCACTTCGCCGTTCCCATGGCCGGCGCTGTCCTCAGCACCATCAACATCCGCCTCGACGCCCGCAGCATCGCCGTAATCCTCCGCCACTCCGAAGCTAAGCTCCTCTTCGTCGATCACCAGTTCATCCCGCTCGCTTCCAACGCCCTTCGCCATCTTAGCAAAGAAAAGGTGGCGCCTTTGCCACTCATAGTGGTAATAGACGAAGAGGATCGGGCCCCGAGACCCAGCAGCGTTGGCGGAGCCTTAGATTATGAAGAACTTGTCACGGCGGGCGATCCTACCGCAGAGCTTCCGCCTGTCACTGATGAATGGGATGCCATCTCGCTCAACTACACATCTGGCACGACGTCGGCGCCGAAGGGAGTGGTTTATAGCCATCGCGGCGCATATTTAAGCACGCTGAGCTTGCTTTTGCAGTGGGGTGTGGGTACGGAACCTGTTTACTTATGGTCTCTCCCTATGTTTCATTGCAATGGCTGGACTTTCACATGGGGTATCGCGGCCCGCGGCGGCACCAACATCTGTATCCGATCTACCTCCGCCGTGAAGATATACAGTGCCATCGCCGACCATGGAGTTACCCACATGTGCTGTGCGCCCACCGTCTTAAACATTCTCTTCGACTCGGATGCGGCAGGAGACCACCGGAAAACAACCGACTCCGTTGTCGAGGTGCTCATCGGCGGGTCCCCTCCGCCGGCTTCTCTTCTAGAAAATGCGGAGAAGATGGGATTCCATGTTACTCACTCTTACGGGATGACGGAGGCCACGGGGCCAGCATTGGTGTGCGAGTGGCGAACGGAGTGGAACAAATTGCCGGCCGAGCAGCGTGCGATGCTAAAGGCGAGACAGGGGATCAGTGTGCTGAGCCTTACTGAAGTAGACGTGAAGCGAACAGCTGGGTTAAGGATGGCCAGCGTCCCGAGAGACGGGAAGACCGTCGGCGAGATCGTTCTACGCGGGAGCAGCGTGATGAAGGGTTACTTCAAGAACGACAAGGCGACGGCAGAGGCGTTCAGGGACGGATGGTTTTTAACAGGGGAGCACCCGTATGGGTTATAATGGACAAAGGATGTTGTGAGATCAGCGTGAGAGAATATAAACAGCGTGTTGGAGCGGCAGTTTGCATCCCAACTTGGAGAAACGATGGCGTTTCATACTCATAAGGAGGAAAAGTGGCGAAGGTGATGGAAGCTGGCGCACTGGGAGAACAACTTTATTGAGGTGTGGTTGAGAGCTTCAAGGGGAAGAATATGAAGGAGAATATTGAGAGAGGGAGGAATGGGAGAAGACGGATTTTACAGGTTGTTGCTCGAAGGGGACGAATGTTCTCTAGCAGGCTTTAAGATGAATTATCCTTATCGACCAAATTTTACCTATAATATTGTATTTTATTATTTCTAATTTAGGCCGTCTGAAATTTATAAATATTTAATATTCGTTTAAGTGTTACTTGCATAAAACGTGTGAGTGTTGAATTCTAAAAATAATGATATTTACGCTTAAGATATTAAGATCTAATTAGTATCAATTTTATTTTTTATTTATTTTTTGTTATTTTTAAAATGTATCTATTTGATATATTTTTAAATATTTATTTTATTTCTAAAAACAAAATAAATTATTTTCAAAAATATTCGAAATAATTTTTAAATATTTTAAATACTCAAAAAAAGTAATCATTATTATCAAATATATTTTATTTCAAAATAAAATAATAAAAGTGATCCTAAACAGCATTTTAATCTCCTGTTGATGAACAAAATAATAATTATTAAAAAATTAAATCAATATTATATGGAAACTTTAAATCTTGTTGAACGCAAGAGAAACTAAAAAAAAAAAAAAAAAAGTTAAGCCCATAAATATAATGAATATTAAACAGCATAGATCCAATAACTATTTCTGAGGTGGACATCTCATTTTTATTCTTAAAGTGATTTTCTAGAGGCCAAATTTAAAGCTGGGATTTTAAACCTACACGTGGAACTAACTTTGTTTTTTTAAAACTAAAATAAGAAAAATGTAGAAAATCATATTTTCGGTTTCCACAAGCAGTTTCTGCCAGATGTTTTTGTACTGTTGTGGTATTATGAGTACTTAATGAAAATGAGGAAAAAATATTACGTGCGAACTCCTGATGCATAAAGAGTCCGCTCAAATTGTTTCATTTTTTTTAAAAAAAATAAAAATAAAAAGTGGATGGCTGTGATGCGGTGCCGTAATATTCTCTCGAAAATGAGACCGCTCATGGGCCATGACATATAAAAGAAAAAATATTACGTCCGCTGAGTTTGTTCTGTTTTTTTTTTTTTTTTTTTTTTAAAAAATAGAGGGCTGTGATGCGGATTCCGCACCATGCGGAATCTGCACGTAATATTCTAATTCTAGTCACATTAAACTAATGCTCAACTTTAAGAGATATAATTAAGAAAACTATGTTGGGTGAAAAAATAATTTAAATTTCTATTTATTTTAATTCATATTGTTTTCAAAAAAAAATCAATTTAATAACTTTTATTTTATACAATTTATATTAAATGATAGAAATAGTTTTAACATTATATATTCATTTAAAATATTTTTTATATGATGAAAATACCAAAAAAATAAACCTTTTGTTAATTCCAAGTGAAATTGTATGATATTTAAAATAAATGTTATTTTTTTCTCCTTACATAAAGGATATTTAATAAATACATTATTATACTATTAAGTTGCCTTTCATTTAGGTTTTTCTTGGTATACTTCTATAAATTCATAATATTTCAAAGTAACGCATTAAAAAATAAATTTTAATAATTAATATTTTATTTCTACTTCTCTACTAATTTTGTAATGGTTAATTAAAACATTCACAAGCTATCCCTTGAGGATAAAGGAGAGTTTTTAGGGAATGAAATCCCATCCCTAATGGTACTTATCAATTTTTAATTAGAAAATTTTCATCATTTTCCTTAACAATTCTTTAATTATCTTGTCTAAGTCAATGCATGATTACCACCTCATAGCTTTTACCTTTGACTCCTATGAGTTGACATTCATTTATTATTCCTCTCTTTACTTACTAAATTTCTTTAATATAGACTTCATAAGCTCATCGCTTATATCATTTCTATGATTCAAAAACTTTCATTCGAGATAAGCTTCTTTATAAAAATGCCCTCTTCAAAAAACTTAGTTAGAGTATTCATAATTATAAAATTATCTTCATTAAAATTTTTGAAAACCTAAATAATCATATTCTTTAATAGAGCGAGACTCAAAGGCATTTATGATAAATTTATTTTATAGATTTTAAATTATATTTTTATGACTATTTATATATTAATATCAATTGATCCCTTAAAAATACCTCAGCTCTCCCACCTTCCTTCAAGAGTGCACATTTTCCTCTTATCTTATTTTTATTTTAAAAATAATTAGTCATGTTTAATTGAAAATAGTTCTAGAATTATTAATCATACTATTGTAGATAATACCAGTAAATGTTATCGGATCTTGATTACAAATCCGAAACCCGTACCCGATCCTCTCGCCCGTTACCCAGCGACTAACCCGGTCCTAGCATCCGTAGCCTTGGATCGAGAGGGCGATATCTAAGGGTCGACTATGGCGACGGCGGAGGAGGAGGTGAAGCTAGGTTCCTCAAAGCCCATGATCGCGACGCAGGCGGAGATGGTGGAGGAGAGGGTTCCGATTCCGTACCGGGACCAGTGCGCGCACCTCCTGATCCCGCTCAACAGGTGCCGGGTGAAGGAGTTCTACCTTCCATGGAAGTGTGAGGTGGAGCGTCACGGCTACGAGAAGTGCGAGTACGAGCTCGTCATGGAGAGGATGCTACAGATGCAGAAGATCCGCGAGCTCGAGGAGCGCCGGAAAAAGGCCGGCCAGACCAAGCCGCAAGGCGCTGGCATCCCCATCATCGCATCCACCGCAAAGGCATGATTGTGTTCTCATTCTGGTACGCCGATCGGTCTCGGTTGATTTGATTGTGTTTTGTTTTGCTTATTTGCTCACCTTCGAATGGCTTGAATTTGATTATGAAAAAAATAAATTTTTTTCTTTTTTTTTTTTTCGTACTTTTTTGACTCGTCGTTTGTCAATGATGTTAGTTGATGGGTTTATTGGTAGTGATGCATCATTTTTTTTTGGAAAATAGAACATGTTTAATGTCATTGTTGTCATTATGTTCTTTCTTCTTGGCTTGGGATAGTACTCTTTGTTGTTTTGGAAATTTGAAGTTCGTAACATCCTTTTTCTGAGTTTATTCATAATTCTAGATCTACATTTTGTTGAATACATAGGACTGAGGAGATTAATTGAAATGAGGGTGAGTGAAAGTCTTAACTTTGTAAATTTAACATGCTTGAGTTCTAGCATAACTCTATTTCACGTCATCAAACAATTGACATTTTTAAATAACATAAATGTGGATATCACTAAACCAAACCACCTCTTAATAGAGAAGAGATGATCATAACTTGAAGCACAATTATAGGATTTTATGAATCTTTGAATTGTTGAAGCTCAAATTTCACTCAATAAGATAAGTTCAAAATTTAACATAGGTGGTTTTATAGGTTAATACCTCCTTTTTAATTTCATTATTATTTTTATTTATTTTAAGTATATTTTTGGATAATAATAATAATTTTTTTTTTTGTAAAATTTACTATTATGGATTATATTAAAATGGAGGACTTACAAGGAGCTATGATAGCAAACTTTCTTCATATTGTTGTGACCTTGGGAGGTCTGCTTTCTTGCAATGGATTGCTTGGTTAATTTCTTTTGGAAATGCAATTGATAGTTGGTAGCACCTGGCAACAAACAAGTAAAAAGAGGTAGACTTAGTGGTTTTTATGCTTTGAGAATTAAGTCTTTTTAGTTAGAAATAAGAAAGTGATGTTTTAAGTTTTTAAAGGTGTATAAAAAAAGAGAAATAAGAGACAAAAAATAAAGAGAAATTGAACAATAAAGGAAGAAAAATGTTCATTTGACTCTTTATTTTGATGATGGTGAAATAATGCGACACAATGAGTGTGCTATTCAAAATAATAGAGTGCACACCTTATGACCCTTTGAGCAAGTGCCTAGTGAAGGAGTTTTTCCTCCGATAGAAGTGTGAGATTATGCGTCACACCTATGAGGAGTGCTAATATGTGCTCATCATGGAGCAGTTATTACAAATGTTGAAGATTTGCAAGTTCAAGAAGCATCGAGAAATGGCCGACCAGACTAAGCAGCATGATGTAGGTATACCCATCATCGCATCTGCTGTGAAGGGATGATTGTGCTATCTTTGGTATGCCATATGGTCTCCATTGATTTAATTGTGTTTGGTTGTTTTGCTTGTTTCTTTACCATTAAATGGCTTGATTTATTTGATTGTTGGTTGGTGGAAAGAATTGTGTGATGTATTATGAGAAGAATAATTTTTTTATTTTATTTTATTTGGTATCTGGTTTCAATTAAAGAGGTTATTTGTAGTAGTGCATTTATCTTCTTGGATCATGGAGCAAGTTTGGAAATTTATAACTTTCTTAGTCAATAAGTTCTTTTAATGAGTTTATTCATGATTGTAGATCCACTTCTTGTATAGTTAGGAATAAGGAGTTGGAAATGAAGATGAGGGGAAGTATACTTTTGTAAATTTAACCTAAATTGTAGCATAAATCTATTTCATGTGCCCTAATGGATGCCTAGCTATAAGTTTTGTGAACTGCTTGGTTCAATTTTATTGAGATGTCAATGTTATTAAAATTCCATTTGTATTAGATGCCAGTATTACTTGCAAATACTATATTGGTTCATTGTTTTTTATTAAGACGTGAATATCATCTATATTAAAATAAAATAATATGATTTTTTAGATGTCATGATATCATATATTAACCAATTTTTTTGACATCTACTATCAGTAAAAATAGAACATATTTATTATTTGGAAAGTATTATTTGAAGAGTTAGTGAACCAAACAATTGATATCTTTAAATAACATAGCATTTTTGTTGATGACACTAAACCAAATAATCCCTTGGTAAGGAAGAGGTGAACATTACTTGAAGCATAGTTGTTGGGTTTTGGGACCCTTGAATTGGTGAAGTTCAAAATTTTCTCCACAAGATATGTACAACATTCAATGTTGGTTATTTTATTGATAAGTATTTGTATCTTTATTAATTATATTCTTGGATAATGATAGGTTCAAATTTTTTACAAGATTTACTGTGATGGATTAGATTAAAATTGTTTTGTATTTTCATCTCCTTTGGTTCTATAGATAGGAGTCTTAAATGGGACTTACTAGGACTGATGTTATTAAACTTTCTTCACATTGTTATTAGCTTGAAAGGTCTAATTCTTGCGATAGGATGTTGTGTTAATATATATATTTTTATTTTTGAGAATGCAATTGGTACCTAGTGGAATACAAGAAGAAGAGGCATATTTAGTGGGGCTTTGTGCTTTAGGAATTAAATATTTTTTGTTAGAAATAGCAATTTTATTGTAGGCTTTAAAATATTTATAAAGTGAGAGAAGCAGTCATGAAAGAAAGAGAGATGGGATGTGAAGGAAAAGTAGTAGTCATTTGACTCTAGGTATGGTGAATTATTTTGACATAGTATAAGTGCGATTGTGTTGCTGAAGTGCAGTAGACTGCACACAAACATGGTAGTGTAGAAGGTAAGTTTGGTGTTACCAAAAAAATCCTATTGGTGTGAGCAAGAAGTATTACTCAAGACTCTTTAGCATCGTCGTCTCAAAGTCTCTCACTTTGTTGTTTACCCTTTTATTAATATCCTAGAATAGAAAGACTATATTATAAATTTCGGCATGCTTTTTTTCATTTTAGTGGAAGCGCTTCTATGCATTAAAAATGACCCTTAGTTTATTAGAATTAAATGAGAATTTTACAGTTAATATGGCACAATGAAGAAAAAGGATTCATGTGATCGACCCCGCATAGTAGAATAAAGGCTTGTTGTTGTTATTATTATTGTTGTTGCTTCTATATATGACAATGGGTGTAGAAAAATCAATCTCATCAGATCACTTAGTTTTCTCTCTGTATTTAAGTTTTCTGCAATTTTTGTGTTATCATTGTTACTCTTCTATTTATTTTTTTCAACAACTGGTACAAGAGCTAGTATAAGATTTTAGAGGAAAAGTGAGAGTAATGTTTGTCTAGAATGGAAAGGTGAAGATCCATAAATTCAATGGAAGATATTTTGTTTATTGGAAGTTATAGATCAAGGATTGTCTATGCCAAAAAAACCTTTCATCCACCTCTATTAGAGAGATAAAACTGACATTCACTAACCAAGAGATTAGAATCTCCTGGATAGACAACTATTGGATGTTATGCACTTTTCACTTACTAAGATGTTTTCCTTCATTATGCATCATGAGAAGACTTTATTCTTGAATGATGAAAGTGTTATCATAATTTACTCCATTGCATCAATGTTGAATGAGGTATATCTAATGAGAAAAATTTTAAATTTCTAGATGCTGAAATGTGCTTCAACACCATAACATGTCAACAAATTTAATATGATCACAATTCACAACTAGTTGAGTTCAGTTAATGTCAAATAGATCTTAAAGTTTGTATTTCAAGCTTTTTGGCAGCTTTTTGGAGAACTATGGCAGAACTATGAGGAAATTGAACAATTCCTATGGGTTTAAGAATATGGGTTTAACTTGAAGCATAACGATTTTGTAACTTGATTTTTTAAGTGAAAGTTTTTGGCAACAAGAATTAGATGGTTGATTTTTTTTTGTGTTTGGAATTAAAAAAAAAAGATGAAGTGTGTATAGCTAAAGGAGATCTACAACAACAACAACAAGCCTTTATCCCACTAGGTGGGGTCGGCTACATGAATCCTTCGTCTCCATTGTGCCATATTATATGTCAAATTCTCATTTAATTCAAGTATACTAAAGTCATTTTTTATACATCTTAACCATGCCTTTTTAGGTCTACCTCTACCTTTCTTAACATAAGGTAAATCTAATACATCTACTCTCCTAACCAGGTCATTGGATGGCCGACGCTTTATGTGGCCAAAACCATCCGCCTCAGTAATCTTATCGCCTGAGCTACTAACTTTTTCCCTAACATACTCATTTCGCATTTTATCTCTAAGAGTAAAGCCACTCATCCATCTGAGCATCCTCATCTCTGCAACACTTAACTTAGTCTCATGCTTCTTTTTTATTAGCCAACATTCTAGACTATAAATCATTGCAGGTCTGACCATTATCTTATAAAATTTTTCTTTAAGTTTAAAGCATTTCTTTCTATCATTAATAATAGCCGATGTATTCCTCGACTTCAACCATCTAACTTGAATTCTACTAATAACATCTCCATCTATTACACTATCATTTTGAACAATAGAGCCTAAATATCTGAATCGCTCACTCTTTTTAATGATTTGTTCACCTAATGTCACTACACTACTACTATAACTTCTACAACTAAAATTACACTCCATATATTCAGTTTTGGATCTACTTAAACAAAAACTTTTAGACTCTAAGGTTGACCTCCATAATTCAAGTTTCTCTTGACTCTCTCTAGTCTTCTCAATAAGAAGAATGTCATCAAGAAAGCATAAACCAAGGTATAGCTTCCTGTAAATGCCTAGTAAGAACATCCATAACTAAAACAAAAAGATAAGGGCTTAAAGTTGATCCTTGATGTAATCCAATTGAAATAGGAAAATATTTTGTCAATCCTCCTTGTGTTTGGACACAAGTAACAGCGCTAATATACATATCCTTAATGATTTGAATATAATCAATATTAACTCCTTTCTTTTCTAGAATTCTTCAAAGAACATCTCTTGAAACTTTATCATAAGCTTTCTCTAAATCAATAAATATCATATGTAGATCCTCCTTGCTTTCTCTATACTTTTCCATCAAACCTTTAACAAATGTATAGCATCCATAGATCTACTTGGCATAAAATCAAACCGATTGAGAAACTTTTGTATCATGTCATAATTTATGCTCAATTACTCTCTCCCATAATTTTAATATATGACACATTAACTTAATTTCTCTATAATTAACACACTCTTTTCATCACCTTTAATCTTAAATATAGAACCAACAAACTCTTTCTCCACTCATCCGACATTGTTTTAGTCTTTTCTTTAAAATAACATTAAAAGATTTGTAAGCCAAGAAATTCCTCGATCTCCTAAACATTTTCACACTTCTATTGGAATATTATCGTCCTTCGTTTTTTCACATTTCATTTTCTTTAAAGCTCTCTAACTTCATTTACTAATCTGACGATAAAAATAAAATTCTATTTTTTTTTTAGTATTAAGGTTGCTAAAATCAATCATTTTAGATTCTTCATCAAAGTTTATCAAAATATCTCATCCACCTACTTTCAATATTTTTCAGGAAAACATTTTATGATTTTCATTCTTAATACACCTCATGAAATTTAGATCTTTAATTCTCCTATCTCTTTGGTTAGCTAACTTATACATATATCTTTCACCTTCTTGCTATCTAATCTATTATATAAATCATTAAAAGCTAAATTTTTTACATCATATATTACTTTCTTAGAATATCTATATGCCATTTTATATTTTTCTCAATTCTCTGAGTTTTTACATCTAAACCAAGTTTTATAATAATATTTCTTATTTTTTTATCTTTCTTGCACATTATGACTCCACTATTAACTATTTTTATTAAAAGAAGTTTTTCCTTTTGATTCTCCACATTTTAAGAACATGCTTCTTACTTTTTCTCACATAATTCCTTGAACATCTCAAATTCTAAAGCTGTAGCAGCTTTCTTAAAATATTTTATTCAGATTTCTTTAAATGCCCATCTAATCGACAATTTGATTTATTTTTCATCTTTCAATCTTTCATCTTAAATCTAAGACTAATAATCGATGTTGGGTATTTAAATTTTCATTTGGAATGACTTTACAATCTTTATAATCTAAACGATTTATTTTTCTTATCAGAAAATAATCAATCTGTGTTGGCAATTCCAAAAATGTCAACAAGACAATCAAAGCAGAAGTCAATTCAATGGTTATAGTGAATATGTTGGCAATGTGAAAAGATTGTGCACATGAAAAGAAGTTTCCCCCATAATAAAGATATGCAAAATTTGAACAACAAAGAAAATTCAATGAATGCTTCCATAGAAAAATTCATTATGCTTGAATCCTCAATTTGATAGTCCCATGAATTCATGAATCTTAAGCTCATGCATTTCTTTTCGATTTGCTTCACATAAAGAGCTCAGCCTAATTAATCTATGGAAATTTTTGATAAGTTTATCTTATCAATGATGAGTTCTTAAGTATTATGTGTGTTTGTGATGCTTAAATCAAAATTGCCAATGCGATTGTGGAACCTTCATTATTGAGGAATACCCCAACATTAAAGATGAATACAATTTTCATTGGATAGCTTGATGAGAAAGATATATACATCAACCTTTAGAGACGTCACTTGGAATGCAATCATTGATGGGGAGCAGGATATGGACTTATGATTGAAATATAAATCTATTTGTAAGTGATTTGTAGTCAAATGAGTTTTGATTTATTTGACAATTTTAAGTTCAAAGAATGAACATGGGTTTGATTTTTTTGATTTAGTTTTGGTTTGATGATTGAAGTTTATATTTATATTTGGATTCATGATTGAGGGATTGATTGAATCATGAAGAAAAATCAAGGGTTTGGCTTGATTTGAGTTTGATTTGGCTAAGTTCAAGAATTTGACTTAAAAGACTTAGGTTGAATTTTGGTTGAATTTGGATATGAGTTTTGAATTTAGTTTTGGATATTTGAATTTATATTTCATTTATATTTGTGAATATAAATGAAAATATAAATGAGTTATGAGAAAATCTCTTGAATTTGATTTTGGCTAAGTCCATAAGATGGAATCAAAGGACTTAGGAAAGATTTTTGAATTTAGAATTGAGTTTTGGATTTAGGATACACTATATATATATATATATATATATATATATATATATATATATATATATATATATTAGAGTTTGTACAAATCAATACTAGGGGAACAAAATGGCCCCAAGAACATCTTATAGTGACACTTTATTTTGTCACCTTCATCATGACAACATCATTACTGTATTTTTTTTAATTTTTTTAAAAATAAACTTGATATGTTTGTTACTTTTAAAAGATGAAAAAAGTTCTATTGAGAATAATTTTGGTGTGAAGATAAAGCGTCTAAGATTATATATTGAAGTGGAATATGATAAGGAGTTTAGAGATTAGACTACTTTAGTGAGAATAATTATGTGAAGCATTGCATTAGAATGCGATTTATGTGTGCATGAACGTAACTATTAATGAAAGAGCTAGAGGCATGATATTACATCTAGGATTGCCCAATACTTTTAGGTGAATTTTACAAGATTTTTTGTTTATTTTGATCAATGAAAGATCCATATTTTCTTTGTGTATTAAAACTATAAGCACCTTTTAGGTCTTCTAGTTATGAAATTTTATCATCGATCTTATGTGTATCAATATTTGTGGATTCTATTAACAAAGATAATCTGAACACAGAATTTATGATGTGTTATTTCATTAGATATGAAATATATTATTTTGATTATAAAATTTAAGAGTAATCAAAATTGAAAGTTCATTAGAAGTAGGAATGCTATTTTCAATGCATCTATCTTGTTCAAATATGTCTAGTAATACCAAGAAGCTAACCTCCACAGTCGAATAAATTGAGCTTGAGGGGACTTATGAAAGATGATGTATAAAAAATCAGTCAAATGACTTGTAATATGAGACACGACTAAAGCCAAATATGCTTGTTATAGAGTTCAGACAAATCTTAATGATTATTGTTAAATGATTCTGGTGAACTAGATTGTTTTGAAGATGTGTTACATTGTATAGACTTTGTTAAGTGGGAGCTTGTAAGCAAAAAGATTGAATTTTTATAAAAAATAACATTTAGATATTAACTTCTATATATAATTGAGAGGATGTTTCGTATAAAGCTAATTTCTACAATTTAGCACATCAAAATTTTGGACTTTAAGTGAAAGATTATTAATTAGTAGAGCCAAAAGTTTACTGAATAAGATAAGCACAAAATTTAAAAGTGGTGGTTATATGGATAAATTTATAGTTATCTTAATTATCTCCTTGGACTATTATACATTTAAAATTTGTTTTTATGGATTAGACTCAAATT
Source organism: Cymbidium sinense (assembly GCA_021442155.1). Classification (NCBI taxonomy): domain Eukaryota; kingdom Viridiplantae; phylum Streptophyta; class Magnoliopsida; order Asparagales; family Orchidaceae; genus Cymbidium; species Cymbidium sinense. The sequence continues at coordinate 26,096,625 of CM038227.1, read as the reverse complement.
TAAATTTGAACCTGATTTTGTTTTGAATATTCACCTCCTTAAATTTCATAAATTGAAGATCTAAAAGGTGCTTATAGTATTGCATTTTCATCATGTTGTGATGAGCTTGAGATGTTTGCATTGGGATCGGTTTTTTGGGAATTATAGTTGGCCCTGAGCAGGGAAGAAGAGAAAGGGAGATTTAGCGAGCTTTGACATTAGGAATCAAATCCTTATAAATAATTGAGTACTGTTGTGGGTGTCAAATGGTGAACAAAAAGAGATAAAGAGAGAAAAAGAGAAATAGAGAGGAGGGAGGATAGTCGTTCAGCTCTTTAGCTTCTAGCCAAGGCGATATTCAGTGTTTGTGATGGCGTTAGTGGATACATGGTGGTGCTGCAGACAAATGCTATAGTGCCTGAGATAAGTTTGTTGGTGCTAGAAAAATACTCTGTTGGTGTAAGCATGGAGTGCAACTCAAGGTTTTTTGGCATGTGTTCCTCCAGGTCTCTTTGTTGTTAGTCTTTAATCTTTGTTGCAAAATACAAGAGATTGTGTGAGAAAAGGTGATGCACCTTTCTTTATAAGAACAAAAATATTTCGAAGTGCAGTCATGAACGTTGGTAAGTCAATCTTCTCAAACAACATAATTTACCCGCCTCGTCAAGGTTTTTAATAATTTATAGCAGCTTTCTTTTGACTTTCAGTTCTAATCTGTTGTGCTTTTCTTTCCCGCAGCTCTGAGATTGTCAGTAATGTCTTTGCACTCTCCTTTTGTCCTCTAAATCTTAAACATCATAGCATTTTTGGAAAGAAATTTAACTCCTCTCTTTATCTTCTTATTTTGGGTTGGGTATTATGTAGGGAAGTCCCGTGTTATAGTAATCAACGTGAAAGTATTGTGGATAAATTAGCAAGTTTCGTAATTGTAGAAATGTCTTGTATGCGTTGTAATTCTTTAAATGAAGCAATGCTAATTCTTTAACTTCTTGAAACAGAAATTTAATTCATTATTTTCTCAATAATCTGTGTCAGATTCCATCATTCAAAATTTGTTTAATTGCTTACATAAGTATTTGACTTTAGTTACTTTGTTCCTTTCCTATTAATCTCATGAAAATAATTTTAACACTCCTTACTGTTTCTGCTTTCCTTTCTCAAAGTAACCAATTTACAGCAGGAAGCAAACTGAATGTGAGCATTGCATGATGACGTGGTAGATATACGATTTAATAAAAATTTGTAGTGCCATATATTAACCTCAAAAAACCATAGTAATGATGTGATGCAAAAGGCTTTTGGCACAATTGCATGAAGATTAGAGAATATGAATTGAGGAGATGTGAGCAAATGTGAGGGAGAGTTGAACCATTGAGTATTTGTTTTAATTTGTGAGATAGTTTTGTGATTGCTTGAAAATTTAAATATGATTATTGTTGATTGGTTTGCTTTTTTATTTTGATTTGAGCTTCGATCCTAAAGATGATACAATGAAAATAATATTTAAAGATAAAAGGCTTAGGATTAGTGTAAGAATGAATGAATATATGATATATAATTTTAATTAATGAGATATTGATAACTATCATTCATTTTAATTAGTAGACGTGATGTTTAAAAATATAAAAAAAAAATCTTAGTACCATATGATAAAAGTCTATCACGGTCTTAGAGTTAAAGCTTATAAAATTGCATTAGGTCACCTATGTTGTATGGATTTGAGTGTTGGGCATCAAAGCAATAATAGATATCCAAGTTAATGGTGATAGAAATGAGAATATTTTGATAGATATGTGATAAACTAGAGAGTATAGATTGAGTAATGAGTATATTAGTGAGATTGTGGGAGACACATCTGTTGTAGATAAGATAGTTAAAAATAGATATAATTTTTTTGGAGCCATATAATAAAAATTTGGATGAAGATTCTTAAAGATAATCCCAAGTAATTGGGACGAGGTTAGTTCTAAAGATAATTTGATGGGTTATCTGACCATCAGGTTACTTATGATGCCTATATAGCATCAATTTGGACTTATTTAACACTATTGTAATAATTCATTTCTCTCCTTCCAAAGTTGATTTTTTAATATATCTTCTTATCCAACTTGAAGAGCATGTGTTAACTACCTTTATATTGTAATTATCGACAATAAACTAAATAGTGAGCACCCTATCACTACTCTTTTTATCTCAATAATTCTATCCTTCAACATTTTTAATTCTGTGAGCTTTATTTTTATTATTAATCTTTCTAACATGTAATAGCTTGTAATCTTACTTGATGTCTCTGAATTTTCCCCTTTTAGCCACTTGTGAGTAACTCATGTTCATTTTTCTTCTATTCTTTATGTTACTAATCCATATAATCATAAAATCCTAAAATTTCAGTAAGTCTTATCTTAGCTTTAAATCTTGTTAACCTTTGCTCATTTATTATCAAAATTGAGTTAAATTTTTTTATGCATCACTTACAAATGATGTCATAACCAACCCTTGGTCATTCAAGCCTTATTAAGAAAACATCCTCCCCTATCTCTCTGCAAGATTCACACACAAACATGCACAAGCATCTGATTCTCTCTCTCTCTCTCTAAACTCCACCTGGATACCCCTTTGCTTGTATCAAGACATAAGAACCCAAATGTCTTAAAACAAGCAAGTATAATAATTTGATTATTTCAAAAAATTTTAGGCAACTCTAAATGTTGACCATACAAAAGTAAAGAAATATTGGTTAAGGAAGCATACATAATTCATTAAGAAAACAACCCTAAAGCAACCACTTAAGAATCCCTTGCCCACTCTGTATCTCTTTACTTTTTTATGATTAATTTCTAGATTTGCCTAAGGTTTTTTTTATATTAATCAAATTTGAAGACTTAATTTTTAAAGGCGAGAGGTAGATGCTTATCCATATATGTGTGTATATCTTGAGAGAGAGAGAGAGGATGTGTCACATGGGGAGGTGTGGAAGAGAGTGTGGTACAGGCTAGAGGTCAGACATTCTTGCATGCATGTCCCAATCCGGTTGGGAAACAAAAACATTTGGTTAGACTTATGCCTCCAAATTCTTTATATTTATGGGATTTTGTTTTGAGTCATTGGAATATATTTTTCCGTGTAGATGCCAATCAGCATGTTTTCATGGGAATGGACTAGAAGATTAAGCAGAATCAGATGTAAGAGGGCCTTTTCTAGTCCACAAACGCAGAGCTAGATCCATATAAATTTAGTAGGAAGTGTACCAAATCAGAACTAAATGGTGTGAACTAAATGGTGTGATTTGGACTTGGTCTTCTTGGCTAGTTAAAATTGGTAAAATTTGCTTTGTACATTGCCATTTACTGAACTCATTAAGCCTATTAGTTTAATTGTGGTGTAAAAGATCGAATACAAAACTTATTTGTTACTGAATTTGCACATGTGGCTTAATATAAGTTTTAATTTTTTTTATGTTATAGAAAATTGATCGCTGTTGGGTGTTTTGCATGATATGAACCTTTAAACTGAAGCTGCTTGGACAAATCTTTAAGGCAAAAAAAAAAATAAAAAATAAATTATGAGTAATTATAGAATCAGACTAAATTAGCTGTTTTAGCTCGGTTAGATTGGCCTTTTGAATCTTTTGGTGACAAAAAGTTGTCCCCTACATTTATGATCCATGATTTGATAGGATTGTGTTTGTGCCCATAGTTTTTGTGTTTTTTTTTTCCAAAGTGAGAAAGTAGACTATATCTCTAACAGTTTATTGGCACTGTCGTTGAAGAATTTTCTTTGTTAATCCAGTTTACTGTTTGAAAACGTATCATTATAAAAGAAATTTTATCATTCTACAACTCCACCGCCAAAATGACAAACTAATGCTGGGCACTCTGACTGCCATGCTGGCCCTATAGTTAGAACGGGTTAGCTCTGTGGATCATCACCATGTTGTTTTTATTAGTACATTTGCCTTGGTTATGTAGACCAGGAAGGCACATGATTCAGCGGCCAATCAACTTCTACACTGTTAGTAATAACTATTTTTTTAGACCTTTAGTAATTGACAGAACAGTAAATTCCTTATTAAACTGCACCTAGCTTCCCAATAATGGCGGAGACATAAGCTGCTACTTAGATCAAAATCAAATACATGGAGAAGAATAATTAAGCAAGAAATCATGTGGAAATAGAATTAGCAAATTATTTTATTGCTAATCCTAAAGCAATGGCAACTAATTATAGCATTTCCTGCTGCAAGCCTCTGAAATAGTTTCAATGTTGCCGTAACTTACAAATTCCATTCTTGAGCCAAAATAAGAAAGCAATCTAACGTTGGAAGGGTTATGCCCTGTGCAACACATGTGCTACAATGGCCGGGACAAAGGGTCGCGATCCCGCGAGGGTGAGCTAACTCCAAAACCCGGCCTCAGTTCGGATTGCAGGCTGCAACTCGCTGCATGAAGCCGGAATCGCTAGTAATCAGCCATATGGCGGTGAATTGCTCGGCCTTGTACACACCGCTCATACTATGGGAGCTGGCCATGCCCGAAGTCCTTACCTTAACCGCAAGGAGGGGGATGCCGAAGGCAGGGCTAGTGACTGGAGTGTTCCATCATAGATTTATAAAATGTTTACTACATTTTGAATGGCATTTTTTCCTAAATTGTCATTTGATAGGTTTTCTGGTAGTCTTATTTGGAGGTAAGAGGTGAACCTTGGACTCTAAAGGCTTTTGTTTGAGCAGATCTAAAACTGAATACATAGAATTTAATTCTAGTAGTCGTAGATCTAGTCGTGGAGTTGTGACAATGCGTGATCAAGCCATTAAAAGAGTGAACGTGTTAGATATCTCAGGTCTATTATTTAAAGTGAAAATTGATTGAGATACTATTAATAGAATTCAAGTTTGATGGTTGAAGTGGATGAATGCATTGGGTATATTGTGTGATAGAAAAGTAATGCTTAGACTTAAAGAGAAAATTTTATAATATGGTGGTGAGACTTGCAATGCTTTATGGCATAGAATGTTGGCTGGTAAAAGAGAGCATAAAATTAAGTGTTATAGAGATAAGGATGCTTAAGTGAATGAGTGGCTTTACATTCAATGAAACGAATATATACATCAAAAGCTTGGAGTAACTTGATTTACACTTAGCGAAACGAATATATACGTCAAAAGCTTGGAATAGCTCGCTTTACACTCAGCAAAATGAATATATATGTCAAAAGCTTGGAGTAGCTCCAGTGGAAAATAAAATTAGAGAGAATCGCCTTAGATGGTTTGGCAACATAGAACGTCGGCCGCGTGATGATGACCCAATTGGGAGAGCAAATGTATTAGAGTTGACCTATGTTAAGAAAGACAGAGAGAGACCTAAAAAGAATTAGTTAACAAGTATAAAAATGATCTTGTTTTATTAGAATTAAATGAGAATATAATATTTAATAGGACAATGAAGAAAGATGATTCATATAGCCGACCCCACATAGTAGGATAAAGACTTGTTGTTTACTTCGTTACCTGCTCGGTTGTATGATGAATCTGATTACATATCTCTATTATATAACTATTCTATCAATTTATATGGACTTTCTAATTAAACAAATTTCTCTCCCCTTCTTATAGCATAAGCTATAGTCCATCTAAAGTTATGTGCAACTATTTTTTACAGATTTTCAGGTCTGATGTGAAGTTCTGTGCCAACTATTGCTTTGAACTGCCAGCTTTTACATGCACTGTAATAGGTTTGTTTCTATAAAAGAAACCTTCTGCAATGGACAGAAAGGGTATTAAACTCATCTGCTTTCTTTTCATTTTGTAGCAAACCTCTTAGTTATATGGATGAAGTATTTTTATTAAGTATTTTACTAATAAAATGGTCTTTTACTTCTCATTTAGTTGCAAATTTCTTAGCCATTTTGATATAGAATGAGTCATGCAATGAATTTTTTCTGGAATTATTCAGATTTAATCAACCGATACTAAGTTAATTCATGAATTCTTTTCTTTAAGTTCTACTGAAGAAGACTTTTTTATTGTTTATAGTTTATTTTTTAAATTTTTTTGTTCAAATGATGAGATTGAAATTTATTTTCATCTGAGTATATGAGATTTTCTGTAGTCTGTGACATTGGTAGGCTGTTTGGAACAATGATCTGTTGTTTATAAGGGATTGTTTAGGTGTTTTGTTGTGGTGGAAAGATAAGACAAATTTGACTATTTGGGCTTTTTGATTAAGAACACCTAAAGGTTAAGGGCCTGCTTGGGAACAGTTTTATTTTGTATTTTGTGTTTTTATGTTATTTTTAAAAGTATATTTATTTTAAAAATATATTTATTTAATATATTTTAAATTTTTTTTTTTTTTTATTTTAAAAAATAAATAGTATTATTTTTAAAATCACTCAAAATAGTTTTTAAATGTTTTAGAGTATTTTTAAAAATAAGAATTATTATCAAAATTATTTTATTTTGAATCAAAATATAAACAAAATAATATAAAAAACAAAGCGTGAAAGCAAATTTCTCACTCTAAATAAATGCTCATCAAATCAATCCAATTAAGTGAAAAAGAACTTCCAAATTTTATTACTTGAATGTCACCACTACAAGATGAAAATTTTTGCATGATTATACAATAAGAAAATTTAAATGGCTTAATTAGTAACTAATAGTACTCACACAACAAAACTATATTTGTTCATACAAACTATGTTGGTGACTTGCATGGTTAACCTTAATTTCTAAATTGGCTCATATTTGACTTGTTTGTGGTACATCAACTCTTTTGGATTCGAAAGAATTATTTTTTTTGAAGAATTAAGTTATTATTTATAGGTTTATGGGCGAGTTATTATTATTATTATGTTATCATGCAGGTCTAATTACTCCACCTAATAAGAAATAGGTTGTGTATTATTGTCGTGTGATGCTTGATCTACAAGAATGGATTCCAACATAAAAAAGGCAGTAATAGAAGAGATTGTGATGTGATGATGGCCATGCCCAGATGCAAAAGTGTTAATCTCCAAATCTAATGATTGCATGATTCCTTTATATGTCAAAGTATCTTCAAAGTCAAAAATCATACTAATATCTATGTTAGGAGGCAATTTTTAAAGAATATATAGTATTTTCAAATGTCTTAAGAATAATAAAAGATCACATGCCCTTATTTAAAGCTTCTTATAGTTTGAAGTGGGACATTTTTTTTTGATCTAATGTGATTTAAAACATTACCACTCTCCTTATGCTTTCTTAGTAGAGCATTTATGATTGATAATTTCAACATATTTAGATTTACTAGTTTTAACATGCTTCCTTTCATCATTGTGAGTGCTAGAAAAATTGTTAGCTAAAGTAAATACTAATTAAAAAAATGAATGAGATGAAAGTTGATCAAATTCAATGGCTTCTTAGGGTTATAACTATAGACTTCAAAATATGTTTTAACATTAATTTAGAGGTAGTATTATTGGTGGCAAGATGCAAATCCCAAGTTTTTGAATACTTGCAAACAAAGCTTCTAAGTAGATTTTCTAATGTCATATTCACAATCTCAATCTATCCATCAATCTATGGGTGAAAAATAGAAGAAACTTTTAGCTTCATGTCCATTAACATGCATAAGATTTTTCAAAAAAAAAGAAAGAAAAAGGAGTGAACCTAACATTCCCCCAAAAAAAGAATAGAAAATAAATCTTGTAGCCTCATAATTTCTAGGAAATTTTTTTAATAATGTGAGTTATTTATGTTTTTTTTTTAGAACCTAGCATACATCATAAAATTATTATCGCAACATTTAGGCGTTCTAGAAAGTCTCAAAATAAATTTAATAAATAAATCCTCTCAAGGTTTAGGGTTGACATTTGCATTGTTAATTTTATCACCTACGAGTAAACCACTACTCTAAAATTCTCTTAACATCCATTTTTTTGCAATGGCTAGAAAATTTTACTCTTAGTCATGCTATTGATTTTATCTCATTCTCCAATATGTAGAAAAAAATAAGGTACTCTTCTCAATAAAATCTTGATAATGCATAATTTCCCTTTTTTATATAACCACCGATAATCATAAAATCATCAATAAATTAGAAGGCTTGTGTTCATGTTCAAGATAAAGAATGTGAAAATCAATATATAATAATTTTCTCTAAGCTTATCAAACCTTGGGATATGAAATTCTTTGATCATGGAAACTTTATACAAAGCATAAATAGGTCTTTCTAAGTGTTATGCTTATTATTTTATACATAAAAACTATTTTTATAAAAATTCACCTCAGTTGACATGTCTTTAATATAATTTTATTGAGTATTAATAAATTTTAAAGAATGATGATTAGTGTTGAAAATGAAATCTTCAGGAAGCAAATAATGTATTCAATATCTTGATAACTATATAATTCCCTATCATATATAAATTACATCCATTTAGCATTATTCAAATTTTACTAAAGAAGATAATATGGTGTTTCTTTTGACTTAAGATGTCACTTACGTTTGTGTCAAATAAATTATAGGTGATCTCATATACTTCTATAAAATAAAGTATCTTATGATAAGAAAAATACATCATCAAAACTTTAATTTATTCAAATGTCTTTTGAATACTAATAGTCTAAATAAAATATTTATTAGCAAATTATTCAGTCAAGTTGGTTAAATTTGTTAATAAATCTCTTATAAAATATTTCCAAATATGATAACTATTAATATTAGTTAAATTCTGAGAAATTGGTCAAGTGGTTATTACTCTAATATGATTTTGGTTATGATTGAGGATGCTTAAAGAAGTTATAGTTTTTTTAAGAAAGCCATTTTTTTATTAGATGGAGATATTTTTTCAAAGTTGACAAATACTTGTTGACCTCACTTTTAGAGTGAGGATTCAATCAACCCTTCTTAGATTTAGGAGTCTTCTAGACACTAAGACTTCTTTAGTCATAAGACACTTCTGGCAATTATGAGAACAATTAACTTAAGCCTAGAGACTTAGAAGGGTTAATCATAGGATTAAGCTATGCTTTAGGACTTAGAAAGACTTACCTACCCTACAGCCTAAACCCAATCTATGCCCACCTCTTTGATATAAACCAAACCTCAAATTAAAATATCAAATTCAAATCCAAATTTCAAACCAAATGATTGTAACCTATAATCAAAATCAAATCCAAATCAAGCCTATCCTAAGCCCATAATTCAATCCTATGGACTTAGCCAAGACAAATTCAAGCCAAACCAAACTCAATTGATTTTCTCAAAGTCAATTCAACTCATCAATCAACCCATACCAAATATACAATCAAATTTCAAATCAAATGATTGAAACCTATAAACAAATCCAATCCAAAATCAAACCCTTCCTAAGCCACATGACTCAATCCCATGGACTTAGCCAAAATTCCATTCAATCCCATCGATTTCAATTGATTTTATCATGAATCAATTATTTCTTCAATCATCTTCCAAATATAAATGAAGCCTACATTCAAATGACCTAAATCAAATCAAATTAAATCAAACATAGCCTAAGCCATATGATTCAATCCCATGGACTTAGCCAAAATTGCCTCCCATCCAAGTCAAACTGAATTGATTTTCTCATGAATCAATTATTTCATCAATCATCATCCCAAATATAAATGAAATTTGCATCAAATCATCAAGCCAAAATCATCAACTAAAACCACCCAAACTCCATTTACAATCAAAGCTAAAATTAATTCAAATAAATCCAAACTATTCTAAATTGATCCATTTAAAATCCAATCCTATCCACTATTAAAATTTCTTTTGATGATTATCAATCATTGATTGATCATTGATTGATCAATTCATCATTGACCAAGTCAACCTCTATATAAAACTAAACTATTCAAATTTCATCCTAAGCTCAATTGCAATTGATTCATACCAACTTATAATCAACATTTGAACATGACTTGACCCTCAATTGAGCCAAACCAAACCCAATTGGCCCTCTTGACCCAGGTTGACTCAATTTGACCTAAAAGACCAAATTGGGTCAAATCAAAATATAACCCAAATTGATTGCAACCAATAGCTTAAGTTCATTCCAAGTTGATTGTTGAACTTGACCAAAGCCACAATTGAATCATATTTGACCAATTGAACCCAATTGACTCACTTAGCCCAAATTGACCTAAAGGGTCAAATTGGCCTTAAGCAAAATAAAATCGCACAATCAAATCAAAAATAAAGAATGAATAACCCCATAGAATGTATTCATTTCTAATTATAATTATTCTTTCATACACTCGGTTGTTTAAGGGTAGAGCTCGGCTACCAATATTTTCTCTTTTTGGGTTGTACGACGGCATCCCACCTCACCGACCTCTTATTCTTTTACAATAGTTTATAAAATTGATTAATGATTTGTTTAAACTACGCATTAGAATTACATCTTTTTCTTAGTTTCTTAATGCTTGATATTTTAATGTGTGGCCTAGATATGGTAGACTCTTAGGATAAAATAAATTTTCTACCCAACTAATCACTCATAATTAAAATTTTAAATAACTCATAACCTTACCATAAAGCTTAGGCTATAATCAAGATAATTAAAAGTTTTAACAACCCCTTAGTTGTATGTTGAATGTTTCACATCATACATGCATCTTATCACTTATAAAATGAAGGCCTCTGTCCTTACACAATAGGGACCGCTTGACCTATAAGAGAAACCTTTGGCGACGGAGCTTCACTCTCTCTCTTTTTTCATCATGCATCTAAGCATAAAAAAATCCCAAAGCCTTTGTCTAAAATATCATGTCAAAAATAAAATAAAATTTGAAAAGACTTTACACTTGTAGATTAAGTTATATGTTCATACCACTCATGCTCTAATCTCTTAGGGAGTGGGTTTAGGACTTTATTCTCTTTCAAATTAAATAACTATCCTAGCTATCTTATAATTCATGAGACCAGACCACATGATTTTAAAATCATAGGGAGGAGTTAGTTGGTGGTCACTCTAAGTGGTTGTAAATCTAGAAGTCAGACTGGTTTACTCTCTCTTGTGGGGATAAACCCTTATGTCCATGTTGACCTCACTTTTAGAGTGAGTTCTCAATCTCCTCATTAATAGATAGACTCTTCAAAAAGAGTCTTAGACACTTCTAATGATTAGGTGAACACTTAACCTAAGCTTAAAGACATAGAAGGGTTAGTCATAGGAGTAGGCTATGCCTTAGGGACTTAGGGAGATTTACCTATCCTATGGACTAAACAAAATCCATATTCTCCTTCTTAAACCAAACCCCAAATTCATGTTCAAAATTAAATATCCAAAATCTACAATTAATCTCAACCTCAAAACTCTTCTTAAGCCTTATTATTGAATTCCATGGACTTAGCCTTAGCCAAATCCAATTCAATTCAAATTTAATTTATTTTCTCTAAGATCAGTTCAATCTTGCAATCATTTATCAAATTCAAATCCAAATTCAACTCCAAATGATTGAAACCCAAAATTAAATCCAAGCTCCAAATCCATCCTAAGACATGTGATCCACTCTCATAAGCTTAGCAAAAAAACACATTCAAATCAAGTCAAAATCAATTGATTTTCTTATAAATCAATTATTCTATCAATTATCTTACTAAATATAAATTAAATCTACATTTAAATGATAAAAAATAAATCAAACTAAATCAAGTCAAGTCAAGACCCGTCTTAAGCCATATTGACTCACCTCCATGAGCTTAGCAAAATCTTAACCCAAATCAATCCAAAATCAATTGATTTTTTCATGAATCAATTATATATTCAATTATCTTCCTAAATATAAATGAAATATACATTCAAATGACCAAAACCAAATCCAAAATTAAATCAAATCATAATCTAAACCCTTTGAGATAATTTCTTGGACTTAGCTAAATCATATATATGTCAAGCCAAAATCAGAGGATTTTCTCTTGAATTAATCATTCTTTCAATCATCTATCCAAATAAAAATGAAATCTATAATCATCAAGCCAAATTGAAATCAACCCAAGTCAAGCCCAACTTAGCCCTTTTGACTTGAAAATTTCAAATGAACCAAAACCTATTATAGCCCAAATTGATTGAAGTTGGATTTATATTTCAATCCTAAACTCATATATAAATTCAACTAAACCTTAATCAAACCAAATACCAAGCCAATTGACCCATTTAGGTTCACTTGACCCAACCTAAAGAACCCATTTGAATCAAGTTCTAATCTAACCCAAATTGTATTGAATCAAGCCCATCCAAACATCATACTATGATCATTGATCAACCTAGGATGATCAATTGCCTTAAATTAGGTCAAACCAAGTCAACTTGGTCATTTGACCATGCCAACCTTTAACCCATATGAACCCAAACTAGCCAAAACCTATCCTACACCAAATTAATTGAAATCATTGATTCACATCACCCATGATCAATGATTGAACATGACTTGACCATCAATTGAGCCAAACCAAACCCAATTAACCATTTGAACTAAGTTGACCTAAATTGAACTAAAAGGACAAAAATAAGTCAAATCATGATCCAACCCAAATTGATTGCAACCAATGGCTCAAGTTCATTCCAAATTGATTATTGAACTTGACTAAAACCATAATCAAGCTCAGTTTGACTAATTGGACCCAATTGACCAACTTAGCCCAAATTGACCTAAAGGGTCAAATTGGCCTAAAACTAAATTAAATCTAAATTGATTCAAACCAAAGCCCACAATCCCATCCAATTGATCAATTGAACCAACACCTAACCCAAGCCAATCTAGCCAATTTGGTCAAATTGGTCAACTTGACCCATTTGACCTATTTGAATCCAAATGAGCCAAAATCAAACCTAGGCCAATTTGATTGAAACCGCTTGAACCAAAATACTTCAAATCACCATTTTAACCTAACCCAAGCTTTAGTTTGACACAATTTGACCAATTGGTCAACCTAACTCAACCTAGCCTAATTTGACCTATAAAGGTCAAATTGAGCCAAACTCCTTTGAACCAAACCTTGACCACTTAGAACCTGACCAAACCTAACCCAAACCCATTTAGGATCAACCTAAACCTAAATGGACTCAAACCCAAGTCAAATCTCCCTTAGATTTGCCCCACATGAGATTTTGCCAAATTGGGCAAAGTCCACTATCTCTTTTCCTTTGGTAGCCATCAAACACCCAATTTGGAGTCTGACCTAGCCACCTAGCCCACCTTAAGTGGGCTACCATGGGAGGTGAGTTAACTCACCTCCCTCACAAGCCGAGAACCCCATGGACAAAGACCAACCCACATCTGCCTTGAGCTACCTACCAAGCCTTCCTCAACTCAAGTCATGCCACGTGGATGTGATGGAGGCAACTCCGGCACTCTGGCGGTGGCTGGCCGGCTGAAAAATGGGAGACGATCCCATCCATCCATAACAGCAAATTAAGGGATATACCCCTTCAATTCGCACGACAAACTCATGCATTCAATTCGTGAGAGCTTCCTAAGACAATTTTGAGTCCCCTAGTGAGCTCTCAAGCATTCCCAAGGCTTCCCCTCTCCATTTCTCCTTCCCAAGCATATCCAAAATAGGGCAAGCCTTCTCTGATCCCAACTTCCTCATATCTCAATCAAAACCAAATTTCTCTTGTACACACCATCCCGCATGAGCCAAACAAATCTTCCCCCAAGCTCCGGAGGTGCCACTTTGATCAAGACTGAGCTTCCAAAGGATGGATCTTGGACTTTTGAGCAAACCACTTGGAATCAACTCACTTGCCGCTCAATAGGGCTTGGTCTTAACCAGAAGAAGCTTCCTCAAGTGTGCGAGCCGCCGGTCTTAGCTCCAGTGAGGTAATGCCATTAAAATCGAGCTCTCTTCAAATTTTTTTTTTGGAGCTTTTCAAAGAGAATGTGCATGTGAGCTGATCATAGCCTTTGAATCTATTAAATCCTTCACGAAGGTGTGGGATCAATTTGGAGTGGATTCGAGCTCTAGTGAGCTTGGATTGCACGAGCAATGGCGGATGGGCTCCATCTCTCATCGCTTAGGAAGGTAGATCACGCGCCATTTGTTCCACATGGTTAGAATGGGTGACCATGATTAAATCCTGTTAGATTGATCCATTTTTACCATTATTACTTGCGGATTAATCGTGGCCGTCTGAACATAGATCGGATGACGCACGAAAGCGCATCCTGTCGCCAGCTGACTCAACATTGGTGGTGATAACTTAAATATCTAATCCCACGGTGCCATGGAAAAAGCATGCCGCATCAACACACCATGTGGTTCCAGTGGGATTAGGATTAATTAAGGTTAATTAATTAGAATTAAAGGCTGAAACTTCATAAAATCATAGAAAAATCCAAAAAAATGCAAATAAATACTCATTTTAAAGGTATTTTAGAGAATTTATAAAAAATATCTTTAATTAATTTTGAAAATTAATTATAGATTAATTAGGGTTTAATTAAAATATAATTAGCTAATTACTCCATAATTAATTAATTAATTATCTCCAAACTTTTTGAGATTATTTAAGGGGATGATCTCTGCCTCCCTAATTTTCTTCGAATTTATTAGTTAATTAATTAGAAAAATTAGTTGATTAAGTCCTAATTACTTTCTTACCTTAATTGAGGGTTAATTAAGCATGTGAACAATAATTAATCGATTAATTGGGCTCATTTATTATTGTTTAACAGTGAGGGAACTTATGGAGTAGGATTGTGACCTCTTTTATAATCTCTTTCCCCAAGATCCTACCACTTTTTAAGAAAAATTAATTAAGGATTAATGGCTAATTAATTACTTAATTAGTTTAATAAAAAAAATTAAATCACATTTGATCTTTCATAATTAATTGAAGGATAGATCTTTTGGTGTTTAATAACCTAAAGATATTTAAGGAAATTATGGTTAATCCACATGTGTGGGAAAATCATAAGAGTACTTAACTAAGTTCTTTAACCCAATTAATTATTAATTATGAGCCAATTGTATTAGGCTCTTTCATTTCTTAGGATCATTGCAAAGTTATTTTCTATGCATATCATATTGGCTCATAATTACTTAGGTGATTACTTTAAGGTGACATAAGTAAGGGAAATTAATGAACTTAATTCATACCATAACTTAATTAATCCATAAAATCAACCTAATTACATTCCATTAAACTAAATTAACTTACAAACATGAGAATGAGTTAGGATTAGCAAACTCCTTCTTACATTCCTTAAGTCAAATTGAACATGAAATTAAAATGATGAATAAAAAAGCTTTGGTTTACTTTAAGTAGTGTTATTTGATATGATTATCCTAATTTGATTGAATGAAACCATATGCATATGTTTATTTATTCCTTTCCAATCATATTAAATATTGCATGTCACTTGATTCATACATCCATCTCATTTTAAAATTAATTAAATCAAATGAAGGTTCCTTTATGTTAAGCTTGCATGTGTTGATTTAATTTAATATATGTGTGGCTATTATCACTATTAAATCCAAATATATTTTTAAAGCTTATAAATGAAAAATAACATATGTTATGAGGCTAGTTATAAATACATAGGAGATGTATGCGATTATATATTAAGTGTAAGAATTAAAGTCTCTTTCCTTTATTCACATGTTGATTTACATAAGCAAGAATGTAATGGGTATATAGCTTGGACATCCCGGGAATATGAGGCTTTAAGTAGCCCCAAAGAGGTCATTTGATTACCTCACTTTCCTAGTTTAAACAATGCCACGTACTCATTTGATTTCATTCTTATGTATCTTTAACATAAAAATTTAGATAGAGATTTAAATCATGTACCTAAATAACTCCATCAAAAGAAATACAATCTTTGCATGGTTTTCCTTCCCTTATTTATATATACATCTATATGTATTTGAGAAAAGAAAATATTTAGTCTAGACATCTTAGGAATATGAGTCTTTTAGTAGTCCCAAGGAGGTCATTTGATTATCTCACTTCCCTGATTAATAATAGCATGTACTAGCTTATGTCTCTTATACATGTGTGTGTGTATTTAATTATGAAATTAGATCCCTTTTTCTTTTATCAATGATACATGCATTCATAATTGGCTAAGTGATTGAATTAGTTGGTTATGAGATCTGGAGCTTTCTTTCTCATATTCATGCATATAAATTTACATATGTTTGAATGAAAATGGGTATATAGTTTGGACATCTCGAGAATACAAGGCTTTAGTTAGCCCCAAGGAAGTCTTTTGATTACCTCACTTCCCTGGTTAGTAATGACATGTACCTATTTAATTTCATCCCTATGTATTTTTGTATAAGAATTTAGATATAGCTTTAAATTAATATATTTAAATAATTCAAATGCACAAAATGATATAAACTTTGCATTCACATACATTCATCATATAATTGTGCTAAAACATGTTGCTTGTATAGATACATTTAGGATTAAATCATATGCATATTACATGTGGTGGAAAGGAATGATTTAACATGTGTCATGTGATAGTAATTCAATTATATTAATCTTAAGATGCCTTTCACATTGGATATAATTATTTAAAGTGAACCTAAACTTAGGATTAAATTAAAATATGTAATAAACTAGTCACTAAAGAGAACCAAATCAAATTAATATGCTTTAAAAAGTGGCTTAAGGTAGGGATGAAAGAGGGCAATCCTCTTTCTTCTCTTTACAACACTTAGTTGCTAAGTGTAATAAAATGAAACAAAAGAAAACACAAATTAAAATTTATAAATCAATTAAATAACTTCAAGTGAAATCAACCCTTTATGTTAAATTAAATCTTTCTACACTTAGAAAACTATATCTCTAATGCCTATTAAGACACACCACAGAAGCCTTAACACACATAAGAATTAAGTCACCACTTCTAGCTTTATATTAGGATGGTGCATGGTGTGATGTATGTTTTATTTTGAGATGTATTATTTTAGACTAGATGTTAGGGTGTGTATTTTGTAGACTAGATATTAGGCTGATTTAGCCTAATCATATTTTTCTGCATGGGATTGTGCTTAAAAATAAATATGAATGCTCTCTTTGTAGGTTATTTAAACCCCTAAGCATAATCCAAGTTAGGATAGGTGAGCTTGGTTACCCATGTGCAGGGTGCTAAGTCCAAATTATAAGTATAACTGTTCGGGAGTGTATGTATGTTTAGCTAACCTCTATTTTGTGGGTGTAGTTATATTTATTTTCTATTTTTAATGTAATTTTGCATTATGAATTAGGATTAGTTCTATGGGGGATTAGGATGAGCATTAATTAGAAGGCTTTGTCCTGGGGTGCCATGTGATGCCTTGGAGTCCATCAAATCAAAGGGAAAAGAAGAAATGAAAAAGACATGAAGACATGAAGATCCCCCATAACACTTATTAATTTATAAATTATAATTATTCTTTCATATTTTGGGTTGTGTAAGGGTAGAGCTTGGCTACCCATATTTTCTTTTTTGGGTTGTACGACGGTACCCGACTGCACCGGCCTGTTATTCTTTTTGTGGTAGCTATAAAATTGTTTGATGTTATGTTTAGTTTGTGCATTAGGATGACATGCTTTTCTTAGTTTCTCTAATGATTGATGCTTTTATGTGTGGCCTGGATGCGATTACGCTCTTAGGATAAAATAAATTTTCTACCCAACTATAACTCATAACTAAAATTTTAAATAATTCATAACCTCATCATAAAGCTTAGGCATTAAATAAAATAATTAAAAGATTTAGAAACCCCTTAACTATATGATTGTATGTCTCACATCATGCATGTATATTCCTTCTTCCTTGAAATTGGGGGATCTCCATCCTTGCATGATATGTGAATGCTTGACCAGTGAGGGCATCTCTTATAGTGGAGAACACCCTCTTCTTGCTGATTTAGCCAATAATCTACTTTCATCATGCATATAGGCATCAAAATCCTAAAGCCTTAATCAAAATGAAGTGTCAAAATTGAAATAAAATTTGAAATATTTTGTATTAGATTAAGTCATTATTCATACCACTCATGCTCTAGTCTCTTAGGGAATAGGTTTAAGGGCTTTTAGTCTCTTTCTAAATTAATGATAGCCCAACTATCTTGCAAATTCATAAGACTTACCTACATGGATTTAAAGCGTAGGAAGAGTTACCTGGGGACTACTCCAAGCGGTTTTAAGCCTAACAGTCGGACGATTTATCCTCTCTTATGGAGGAAAACTTTATGCCCATCTTCACTTAGATTTAGGTCATGATTTAGGTTATGCTGAAGCTCCTTAGATTTAGGATCCGGTTGCTATTTTCTTCAGGCTACAAGCATAAATACTCACCTCTTAAGAAATTTCATAATATTATGTTGGTGGATTATAAGCGCTAGCAATATAATAAAATTTCTACTCTAACAAATAAATCTCTTCAACTTCAAAATTATAAAGCCCAATCATAGATAGATTGAAATGCTCACTAGGTTGCCTAGCATCATGAGTATTCCCTACTTATTCCCTTTGGCTTTCAAAAATAAGTCTTCTCCTTGAACTTTCCTATTTGATTTTCAAATATATATCCAAACCTTTGATAGTCTAGCTTTAAAATCTTTGGAGACAATAATTGCCTACTTTAATCGAGTATTCCTAAGAAATTCACCTTCTTTAGGATGTAATTAACTATGGAGGCTTACCTCTATAGGAAACTTTAGAACCCAGTTTAATATAAACTCTGCTTTATTCATCCATATAAGCAAGGGAAAAATCTCTGGTATATTCGAAGACCCATCATGCCTTAGGATTCCTTATTAAGTGATTAGGTCTATTTAAGGGTGATGCCTCTATCTTTCGAGATAGTACATCATACCTCAATGTTATATCTGATTACTTCAATAAGTACCCCCAAGACCATGAAGCCCCATACACATCCAAAAAATAAACACCACATATTTTCTGGTGACTACTGGGATGGCTCTCTTTACATCTTTATTAGACAATTATTCTCCAAGCATCGATAGTGGACTTATATTTTATATAAGCCCAGACTATCTTTCCTCATAACTTAGCTTATTTTATCCTTAAGCAAAGTTAGTCAACATTCTTTAAGTTTTAGGACCTCACCTCATGCAGGTCTTGAAACCCCTATTGGGTCCCCCAATAGGTAAAAAATAAAATTAATTAATGAAAGGAGATGACTAAAAATTTAGAACCACTTTACCACTAGCTTGGTGAGGCAAGGTTCATCCTATACTTAAGAAAATAAATCCTTGAAAAAATACTACTTTTTAAAAACACTTTTCAGAATTCACATGACAAAAGATTTCCACAAAATTAATAAGAAGTTTTCAAAAGGCATAAAGATAATCAAACCTCATTTAACAATACCTATGATTGTTACATGGAGTTTCTTTTCAAAATCAAAATAAAATATTTTTAAAATCCCTTTTTTGAAACCACATTTTTCAAAATAATAAATTCCATTCAACATACCCATGTTTGTTGAATGAAGATTCTATTTTCAAATGAAATCATGACACAAAATTGAAATTCCACTTAGCATAATCCACATGTGTTAAGTTGGAGTTCCCCTTTTCAAAAGAAATATCACACACAAATATTCCATTTTTGAAAACAATTCTATTTAGCATGCCCAAATTTGTTAAGTGAAATTCCCCTTTTCAAAAATCACCAAAAATCAAAACATATTTGAACTCCACTTGACATACTCAAATTTGTCAAATGAGAGTTCCCTTTTTGGAAAATCAAAACAATTTGAACTCTATTTAACATCCCTAAATTTGTTAAATAGGTTCCCCTTTTCCAAAATAGTAAAAAAATCAAAATACATTTGAATTTCATTTGACATACCCAAATTTGTCAAATAAGAATTCCGTCATCAAACAACACATAAAAAAAATTAAACTCTATTTAACATACCCACATTTGTTAAATAAGAGTTTCCCTTTTTCAAATCAAAATAAAACAAAAATATCACACACTTGAAGCCTACTTAACATACCTAAATTTGTTAAGTAAGCATTTTATTTTTTTTCAAATCAACATAAATGTCAAACATATTTGGGCTTTACTTAGCATACCTAAATTTGTTAAGTGAGGATCCCATTTTCAAATCAAATCCAAATCAAACATATCAAACAAACAACAAAAACCCTCACAACAAAATGTTTTCAAAATTATTTTTAAATATACATTTGAATCTCATTTAACACACCTAAATTTGCTAAATAAAGATTCCAAAATCAAAATTTTAAAACAAAGGATAAAACAAAACAAATTCATCTCCAAAGTCTCTCCAAATGGATGAACCCCACTCAACACACCTAAATTTGTTGAATGAGGGTCTCAAATCAAAATAAAATTCTATGGCAAAGTCTCTCCTCAGATTCTAAAATCTCTCCAATGAACCCCACTTAGCATACCTAAATTTGTTGAGTTCAAATTTTAAATCGATATCAAAAATTAATATTTGAAGACAAGTATCAAAGAAAGGGTCTGACTCAGTTATGTTTCAACATATGCAGAGGTATCATCATAGTCCTTCTCTCTCCTTCGAAGTTTTTTGGAAGTTCATCTTCTCTTCTGTGGATCTCATCACACCACAACCATGGCTCCACATTCAATTTGGCCATGGTTTTGAGTGGTTGAGGGACCAACCCCAATTGTCAACAGAGAAGAGTGGTGAAAAGCCACCCATTTGACATTTGAGTAGTTTTCTAAGAGGAAGCTCAAGGTTCCCACAATAATATCGTATGATGCCTCAAGAGTGTTAGTTAGTGGTCCCTAGTTTGTTACATACTGTATTTGCAGCTAGCACCTCCTCAATGGTTTCCCTCTAAGGGAAAGCTATATTTTTGAGATAGTTTCCCACCTTGAGGTAGTTCCAGCCTCTCACTCTTCACTCACCACATGGCCACAACAAGAACATGAAGATCAAGCGACACCATGCGCGAGCATCCAGAGAGATTGATGTTTCCTCCCACGTCACTGAGGAGGGTTCTCTTCATGAGCTGTCTCCATTCTTGAGTGGAAGAAGGTTACACCACCTCTCAATCTCAGATGGAGAGGAGAACTATAGGATGATTGCTACATCACCTCCACCACCAACACAAGGTGTTGAGTGGAGGAAGCCCCATGCCAATTTTGACAGTTCTTAGTTGGCAAAGCCTATGGATGCTGAGTCCTGCATTATTTGATTTGATGTCCAATTCCCAAACAAGTGATCGATCCATAGGGAGAGAGCCACTGCTAAGCAGCCCAAGCGAGCAAGAGGGAGAGGAGATCACCGTATCACCGATTTTCTAGATTGGGCTACCAGTACACACCAACAATATACTATTATTAGGCACCACCAACATAAAGGATGGTTCCTGGGAGGCAAATTTCCATATTACTCCCCTCATCCACAATATGCTATTATCCATCCACCATCACCCATCTAAGTCCCTCTTCCATAGTCCCTACCAATGCCCAGAAGTCTGTATCTAGGGAGAGGACTTTCCCATTGGTGATCTGATTGTGGCCTAATGATCCCACTCCATCTATTCCACCAGCTGAAGTGAGGTCAAGCTCTCCCATTTGACCTCCCACTTCAGCTATGGCAATGAGGAAGTGGCAAACCAAAAGTATCATGGTCGTGCCACCACTACAACCATCAGCAATAGCAGAGGAAGGAGGGGATACTAGTGCAGTCTCCATGACAGTTGATCCTCCCAGTGAGAGAATCCTATCAGTAGGCAATGTCTGGTACATAGGTTCAAATGAGCATAATCACACCACACCACGCGATATTTGTACCATGAGTGAAGATCGTTCATTAGATGATATCCTAGAAGATTACTTTGTCGAGAAGAAACAACTTCTTGGGAGTGATCATTCGGATTAAGAAGAGGGTAGAGTAGATTTTGACCCTGACGAGGATGACCTATTTGAGGATTCAATAGAAATCCATATGGTCAATACTCGAGGATCCCTCCAATGAGACCATCATAATCAGGAAGGTGTTATGGTTGAAGAAGACGATGCCATTCATTCGACCCAACACCTACTTCAACAGCTCAAGCAGAAGGATGATCATATCCACAAGATGGAGAAGAGGGTGAAAGATTTGTTAGCTACAGTTCTAGAACTTAAGAGCCAAACTCTAGCACCAAATTTCAGAGGTCGAGCACTGAGCTTGCATGTCTTGGAACCTCCTGGGTACCTCCCGTGGATTAGACAGGGTTTGCATAGGAAGGTCTTAGATAGTACCTCCGTGCATGAAAAAGGCATTAAGTAGATGGTGGAACAAAAAGTAAGAGAAGCGTTGGCGCAAGCCCGGGGTAGTTCATTTATTCCAAAGGGTAGACTTACCCAAAAGAATTTGATGTAGTCTAGTTCCCCTTATGCCACCTTGATTCAAGATTTTTTGATGGCAGTGAGAACCCACGACAACACATGACATATTTCAGAGCTGGCTGTTGCAACGTTGGTGGTAGCGATGTGATTCTTTTTTTCTTGTTTGTTAGCAGTTTTCCTGGGGTTGCATTCTATTGGTATGCTGAACTGCCCAATGGTTCCATGAAGACTTTTGTTGAGTTGGAGCAGCTCTCTGTCAAGAGATTTGCTGGAGCCCCCCAGAGGGTGATGGTGGGTGATCTTATTGTAGAAAGCAAAATCCCAATTAGTCCCTCATTGATTACATTCTCGGGTGGCACAACCTGAGTATGAAATGTGAATCATAACTGTTTGAACAACATGCCATAGAAATTCTTCTTAAGAATATCCATGGCCTAATTGCTTTGATGCTCAAGGGCTTTATAATCAAAATATTTGAGAAATTAATCAATAAAGTCTAGTCTTCAAGAGGAAGCCAAACATTTACCTTTCCAAGACCAGTCATCCAAGCCCAAGCCATAGAAAGTATTTAAGAAGAAGCTAGGCAATGGTGTCAATAGAAAAGGGGAAGCAGCCAGCTAGAGTCCAATTTGAGAGACCTTGAGCTCAACAGCCTCATTACCACCTCCTTTATCGCCACCATGATAGTCATACCAACCACCACTACCGCTCAACCATACTATCACCTCCTTAGTACACACAAAGTTGGTACTATATCCACCGTCAGATAGCTATTATCCACCTACTCTTATGGACAAACTAAACAAGCATTATTTGTTCAAGAGGGAGGTAGTCAGGAAAATCTTTAAAAATCTCATAAAAAACCTAATTTCTAGCTATTAGAGCCTAAGAGGCCGAGAAGTGGGCAAGAGTGATGATCCCTGCCATCGCATATTAGGCCATGTCTTAGAGGACTACATCACCTTAAAGGACTGGCTTGAGTGCAACTACAAGTCAGGCATAGTTATCCCCAAGGAATACTTATTAGAATAACCATCTAGTTCTATTAGGGTAATCCTTGGGGATACTTGTGATTCTCTTAAGATAAAAGAAGGTTGAAATATTTTCTTATCTTGAACCTCTAAAAAGATTATTTTTAAGATCAAGAAACTCTCCTTGTAAGTGCCTGAGGTAGCTCAAACCTCCAACATCAAGGAAGGTTTGCAAGTTTCCAAAGATAACTCAGGGAAGGTGGGAGCTCAACAAACAAAGTCACACTTGTGATACCCAAAGAGCAACCACCGTCCAACTCCAGCATTCCCTCCACCATTTTAGCTACCACTTCATCTAGCTCTTCTCCTAACAAGAGTGTTGTATCAACGGATAAGAGTACTAAAACCATTACCCCGCTTACTTTACTTGATTTCTATCATGTACCTCTACCAAAAAGAAATCAATGAAGAAAGCAGATTCTACTTACATTTTGTCCACTTTTGATGCTCCTAATTTTATTCTTATTGAAAACTCTCCAAGTATAAATAATAATAGCTCTAGTAATTCTTATCCCTTTTTTTCTGATTCAGAATCAAACTTTTCTTTTCTAAATCAATTGGGTTCACCCATTGAGATTGACTTGGAGTCAACCAACTCTGAGGGTTCCTTAAGAGAAGCTGAAGGTATGCTCGATGAGCAGGTATAACTTTCCTCCAATTCATCACATGAAGTCAAGTCAACCCACGTATAAAGTTCTACCTCTGTGGTAGCACCTAGATGGTAAGCAAAGTCATTATTCCGGAAGATACCCTCAAGATGCTCCACATGGATATGCTTATGGAGGACCAATATAGAGTTGATTACAACATCCTAGCTCATCTTAGAAAGTTACCAGCTAAGTTAAGCATATATGACGCCCTTGTCTTATCCAAAGAGATGAGGGAATCTAATCAAGCTTTACTTGATCCAAAGATATGCTTGGCTCAACTGATAGCTAGTGAAGAAGAGGCACACCACTCGAAAGACACCATGGGAGTTACTTTCAGTGATGAGACTTACTTCTAAGGATGATCGAGCATAACCATCCTCTTTACATTATAGTGGATGTTGGTAGATATAGGCTATCAAGAGTGTTGGTTGATCCAGGTGCATCAGTCAAATTTATGAGTCTAAGAACCCTTGCCTACTTGATGATCAACTTCTCCAAACTCTAAAAAACAAGGATAATGTTGAGAGGATTCAGTGAACAAGGTGAGAGGGCCTTAAGCTCCATAATGTTTCCTTTGGAGATTGATGATTGAAGACTGATGCTAAGTTCCATATTACAGACTTAGATACATCTTTCAATTCTTTGCTTGGGAGACCGTGGATACATGAAAATAACATGATCCCATCCTCTCTACATCAGTGTATGAAGTTTGTGAGAGGTGGGATCGCCTACTGTGTCAAAGATGATCTCAAGCCATTTTTAGTTTCACGAGGTTGGCATATATGAGGATGCGGCCTACTACCTCTCTTAAAATCAACAAGTCTATTCTTATGAACTTGATCAAAGTTCAAAAATAAAAAAAAAGAGAAAGAAAAAGAGAAAGAAAAAGAAAAAGAAAAAGATAAAGAAAATAAAAGGGAGTGAGAAATAAACTTGGAGGAGGAAGTGGAGCCTGATATTAGATTCCACCCACAGTTCGTCACTCCATTTGAACATATGGGTAGGATGACCCGACCTCCACCATGCAGAGGAAGAGGCCAGTTTAGAGGCAGTCCTAGGGGTGGAAAACATCCTTATTGGCCACCCAATAGAAGATATGTTTTAGCTACCAGGACTACACCTGCTATCCATATAGATGTAGAATCTAGTTTAGAGGATGAGTCTTATATGGTTAGCACACCACCTGTCTCTTCTCATCAGCAGATTCCATTAGAGGTGAAACTTGAGCTAGATAGCAATGAAGATCGGGCTCTAGAGCAAAGCATGAATATATCCAAGTCTATATATGAAATAGTCAGGTATCAGTTGGGAACCTTAGCTTAACACTATCCTCAAAAAAGTTGAGGGTTTGGTAGTTAAGGAAGCCCCAAGTCATCCATGATGTTAAGAATCAAAGTCTTTAGTCATCATCCTCAAGTCAAGAAGTTGATGTAGAGCTTGAGGATGATTTATATAAAGATTTAATAGAATTACATTTTGATTGGTACTCATCATGTGTTCATAATCTAGCAAAGAAAAGGTTAATCCCACATACTTGGTCAAAGCATAAGTCAAACTACTTCGAAAGAATATGGAAGAACCAATGCAAAAGCTCTCAATCGAGACTGAGACTAGGATTCGGTACAATGGGTCTAGTCAATGATAATGATTACTTCCTAGTCATCATCAATCATTTGGAAACTGATAGGTTCTTCTCAAATCACATTAACTCATAGGAGGAGGCGTGCTTAGAAACTTTAGATAGTCCAGATAATTTTAAAGTCAAAGATGCACCATAGTTCAAAGAGGAGATCAGGTCAACCATCGAAACGCTCAAGGAAATCAATTTAGAACCCAAGACAATCCAAACTCGACATACATCAGTTTCTTGTTGAATGAAACCGAAACCAATAACTAATTAGGCTATTGACTGAGTTTAAGGACTGCTTCACGTAGAGTTATGAAGAGATGCTCAGTTTATCTCTGTGGAGAAAAATTCTTATAGAGGGTCTCGGAGTCACCTTTCCAATCTATTGGTGAGAAATGAAAGAGGACAAGACACCCTTTATAGAAATTCATCTTGGTAAGATGCCACACAGATCCAAAAATATACTTATTCAGGTGATCAAGTACATCATCAAGGAATAGTATACCATCTCAAAAGATAGAAGTCACTACCCTTTAATGGACCTAATAACATCAATAAGAGACTCCGGATGACGGGTCGCATATGTACCGAGATTCTTCCCTACTTTACATGGAAAAGTAAAGGTTTATTTTAAATCGTTAAGTGTTCTAGGGGTAAGCCCCCATAGTTAATTACATCCTAAGGGATGGGATTCCTTAGGAAAACTCTCGATTAAGGTAAATGATCATTGTATTTGAATGATTTCAATAGGGAAGGACTATCAATCGATTGGTTCATATTTGAAGATCAAATGAGATTGATCAACAGAGGGAGTTATTATCGAAGCCAAAATGGGAGATAAGTAGAGATGCCCATGATGCCAAGAAATCTAGCGAGCATCTCAAACTATCCTATTAGTTGGGCTTTATATTTTTGAAATTGATTTAGTTTATCTAAGTTGCATTTTTTCATTAGAATTTTAAGACTTAATATTCCTTAACACAAGATTAAGAAAATTCCTAAGAGATGTGGAATTATGCTTATGCCCCACAAAGGGGAGAAGCAATCTCAGAATCTAATTCTAGCGAGGGTTGGAAACATAACCTAAATCTAAGGCAAAAATGGGTAATTGGTTTGCCTCCACAAGAGAGGACAAACCACCCACTAGCTTGGACTTACAACCACCTGGGGGTGGCCGCCAACTAACTCCTCCTATGATTTTAAATACATGTAGGTAAGTCTTTATGCTTATGCAAGATAGCTAGGCTATTTTTATTTAGAAAGAGACTATGTCCTTAAACTCACTTTCTAAAGAGACTAGATCATGTAAGGGGACATGCTTTAAATGACCTAAATCTAATGCAATTCAAATTTCATTTTTATTTTCATTTTTGGACAATTATTTTGACTCAAGCTAATAGGATTTTTATGACTAATGCATGAGAAATCAGATTGTTGGCCAAAATTAGCGAGAAGAGAGGAGGTGAGTTTCTACCATGGCTCTCAAAGGTCAAGCGAAGTTTCTCAAAAGTTGGAAGCCCTCCAATCAAGAGTGAAATAAGATATATTTGTGCATGATAAAGAAATGCTCATCCAACTAAGGGGTTGCTAATTCTTTTATCTTGATTTTAAACCTAAGCTTTAGGTGAGGTTATGAGTTATTTAATTTTATTTTGAGTTGTTGTAAAAGATTTATTTTTTCCTAAAGAACCTAATCCACATCCAGGCCATACATAAAGCAAGGAAGAAACTAAGAAAATCATGCCACTTAATGCAAAATCTAAATAAATTATCAATCAATTTATAAAGCTAATCGTAAAAAGAATAAATGGCCATTGAGGTCGCACCACCGACAAACCAAAATATCAAATATGGGTGAAGCTCTACCCTTATACAACACATTACAAATGAATCAAATTACAATTTAAGCAAAGAGATTCATTGTTATGGGGGTCTTCTTTTATTCTTCTTTCTTCTTTCTTTTCTTCTTGGTTCCTCCTTTGGATGGTTGGAAGGTGGATGCTCTAAGGCTTCACATGGTGCAAAAGATAGGATCTTATGACCAATGCTCATCCTAATCCCTCATAATAATTATTCCAAAATCCTAATTATATAAATTTTTACATGGAAAGGAAAAGTGAAAATCTAACTAACACCTGCAAAACATAGGTTAGCTAAATCACACCACATAAATCCCAAGCATGTATATTGGACTTATCACCCCACACATGGATGACTAAGTCCACCTGACCTATGGATTATGCTTAGGGGTATAAAGCACCTACAAGCAAAAGCATTTATATTTTTATTTATGATAGCGCCCCTTAAGCACAATCCCTCTAAAAAGAATAGTTAGACTAAGGACATCCTACCATTCATTCTATGAGCATACACCCTAACATCCGCCTAAAATATATATCACAAAACAAAACAAACATCAAACCATGACCTAACTAACCTAAAGCTAGTGGTGACTTAGGCTAATGTGTGTGCTTTGAAGGCTTGTGTGGTATGCTTAGCTATGGTTTAGGTTTAAATTTTCTAAGTGTGAAGAACATGTTCAACTTAGAGGAGGGTTTCATTTAAGTTGTTTAAGTGTTTTGGGTTGGTTTTATTTCATGTTTTAATTTGGTTTAAGTGAAACCTACAATTAATTACTAAGTTATGAAGGGAGGGAAAGAGAAGAGAACTTCTCTTTCCTTCCCCAACCTAAGTAATTTCTAAAGTAGATTCACATTTTAGTTTCATTTAGGTAAATGTTTTGATTAAATCTTTTAATTAATCTTAAGTTTAGATAAACTCTAAACAAACCTATTCAAAAAGAAAGGCATTTTAAGATTAAATAAAATGAATCAAAATTCACATAACACACATTACTTCATTTCTTTCCCAACATATATAACATGCATATGGATGGACCCTAAGCATATCTATACATGCAAATGAGAGTATTTAACATACTTTATGATGCATGCTAAGTAATTTATTTAATAAAATTTAGAAGTTGAATATGCATGATTTTCTTAAGTAGAAAGGGTTTTCCTTATCTAAATTTTCACATACATACATGAAAATAAGAAAGGCATAAGTGAGTACAACACCATTATTAACAAGAGGTGTAAGGTACAAGATCTACTTAGGGCTACTAAAAGCCTCATAACCTTGGGATTGTTTAGACTATTATACCACTTTCCTTAAATACAAACATGCAAATAAAAGAAATGAAATAGAAAAGGAAAATGCAAAAGTTGTTTAATGGATTCATTTTATCTTATGAAATTTATACATGCAAACATAGAAACCCTTTTAGCATATAGATGAATATGGTATGTAATTAAGTAAGTGTTGGGTTCTTATCAAATGAACCCTACATCTTACCAACTCCTATTCAAAACTATGCTAACATAAGAAAAAAAGGAAACCTATACTAAACATGACTTTATAATCTATCACATGCAAGATTATAATTAAAGTATAAGTAGCATACTTTAGAATTGGTATTTGATTTATATGTTTTGAAAATAATTTGATTTAGTAGTGATAATAGCCACATATTTCTACTTTAGCTAACTCATTTTGACATAAAGTAAACAATTTCATTTTAAAATTTGAATTTCAAAACTATGAATGCATGAAATCACATGGCATGCAACTTAACATGTTGGGAAAGATCAAAGTAATGAAAGCATGTAAACAAACTCACTTTACTTAAATCCTAAAGACATCCTTATAGAATAAGAAAATTTAGAATAAATCAAAGTGAATTTCAAAGTGACTTTTATTTAGCTTGATGTTTGATTTAATTTTGAAAAGGTGAGATGAGTTTGCTGTCCCTAACCCATTCCCACATGTGTTTTGTATTTTTTTTAATTTTTAGATAATTAGATCCATTTTTATGCATTGGTTAGGTTAAGGTATGAATTAAGTAGCTTAATTAACCCTTACTTACACCACCTTAGAAGAATTAACTAAATAATTATGAGCCAATGAGATGACATAAAACCCACAAGAATTTAAATTTGCAATGCACCTAATAATGAAAAGGCCTAATGAAATTTGGCTCACAATTAAAAGTTAATTAAGCTAAGGGGTTTAGCTTAAGTAATTTCAAAATACTCTTTCATAAATGTGAATTGGATTTTGATTTCCTTAATTGAACTTAGGATATTGAACACCTAAGCATCTACCCAAGGTAGATTAATTAAGTTATGGAACTTTTTAGAATTTTTAGAAATTGATTAAGGGGATAATTAATGAATTAACCCTTAATTAAGAGATTAGAGAAGAGAGGAATAGCTTGGAAAATTCCCCAAAATTATTCCATAAACCTCCTACTTATTGGATCTTAATCAACCTAATCATTAGGTAAATCTACTAATCATACCTTAATTATGTAATTACATGAGAGGATAATTAAGGAAAACATGTCTTACTCTAATCAAGCCTTCAATAAATCCAAGAAAATTAGGGGAGGCAGGTCATCCCTAAAATTTTAAAAAAGATTAATGAGACCTAATCAAAGGTAAAAAAAAATACACTTTCCAATAAACCCAAATTAGAGAAAATCATAATTCAAAATCATCAAAATTAATTTTAAAATGTTCTAGGTTTAATTATCTATCATATTTTATTTCATATTTTTTGAATTTTTTTATTAAGAGTTATGAATTTTTGAAATTCTCTATTTAGAATTAATTAAAGCATTTAATCCCACTAATCCCACTCGCTTGACAGCGTGGCGGCGGCTTGCTTTACATGCATCATACCATGAGGGGGTGAGTTAAGTTGTCACATCCCAAATAGCGATGGTGGTGCACGTGCTTAAATCATCTGCCGTCCGATCAAAGATCGGACGGTTAAGGATCAAAGGGCAAATATATTTCTAAACGTGCTAAATAATCTCAGCTGTCCATCTAAAATGCGCGGATGGACGGATGAGATGTTCCAGTTCTTCCCCTTGATTAAGAGATATCCATGATCAAGGGAGGATCCAATAGATCTAGCATGGAATCACACCAAATTCAACCCACACTATCTAAAGATAGAGAGCGGCAAATCTAATGGCAAAAAATCGATGGGGTGAAACTTTCTTTCACAGAGCTCCACACCACATTGAGTTTAGTGATTGAAAAATTCTATACCTCATCGGAGGGGATCACCGATGCTCGATTCCCTTGGAGAAGCTTCATCTGGTTGAGATGAAGCCTTGCTGAAGTTTGGAGCACTTAAGATGAAGTTGATTAATATATGGACCAACTCCTCCTTGCTTGGGCTTCAACTTTGATCCAATTTGATCCTTCCTTACTGTGGGAACTCCAATAGAAGCTTAGCTACACTCGACTTAGCTCCTAGATGAAGTGTGCAACAACAATTGGAAGGAAATCAAGTGTGGAAGAAATTCGCTAATGGATTGAGCTCCCTTATTTTTGCATTATGCAAAATAGAGAAATGGGGAATTCTAATCCTCCCTAAGAAGCTTGGGAGTGCACTTTGATGATTGCTCTGGGCTCCTTAGCTTCAATCGACAAAGGGCAAGTTAGAATTGAATTGAATTAGTGGGAGTATATCTCCCCCTTGAAGGGTCGGACGGCCGAAAATGCTCTTGCCATTTTTATCCAATTAATGAGATTGGGAGGGTTGCTTGATCAATTTTGAGTGTGCACATGGTCGATTTGATCCAAGGAGTGGATTGCCAATCTCCCATGTGCCTTAATTTGAGCTTAAGAGGGAGTTTGAAAATTCAATTTTAAGCTAGGGGGTGGGTTTGGTCTAGGGATCAAATGAGCTGACCCAAACCCATTGGATTGGGTGCACCACTCATCACTAAGTTCCCTTGAGCTTTTAGGAAAGCCTCAAATGATTGTGAAGAGGGTATGACCAAATTACCCATGGGTTAGGCCAAAATTTATTCTATGGCCTAGGGGTAGGATGTTCATTTTATTATTTTTTTCACTTTGGACATGTTGGGTATGTAGAGAAACTAGGTTTGGCCAAGTTTCATTGGATTTGGAATCCATTTGATAGGGTTTGGCTCATGTTGACCTATTTAGGTCAAAATGGGTCAACTTGGGTCAAGTTGACCAATAGGTCAAATTGTCAAACCAAGGGTTAGGTCAAGTTCATATGACCATTTGAAATGTTTTGGTGGCTTTGGTTTGATTCAATTTGGTATATATTTGGTTTTGGCTCATATTGACTTCATTTAGGTCAAATGGGTCAAGTTGACTATTTGACCATTTGATTTATTTGAGGTCAAGGGTAGGTTTTAGGTTGGTTAGTCATATGGAGTGGATTGGTATCTTTTTTTTTCAATTAATTTGGGTTAAGTTCAATTTTGGCTCAACATGACCCCTTTTGGTCATGTTGGGTCTGGTCAATTAGGTTGGGTCTAGTTGGCCAATTGAGGCTTTGGTCAAGTTTCGCAAGTGATTTGGAATGGACTTGACTCATTGGTTCCAATCAATTTGGCTTAGATAAAGTTTTGACACATTTTGGCCATTTAGGTCAAAATGGGTCAACTTGGTTCAAGTGGGCCAATTCGGTTAGGTTAGGCTCAAATGTTAGCTTGGTCAAGTTCAAACATAGGTCATGAGTGAACTTAGGTCAATGGTTTCAATCAATTTGGCCTATTGGAATTTGGTTATGTAGGTTTCATTTTGGTTAAGTGTTGACTTTGGTCAACCCTTAGGTTGACTTGGTTTGATTTGATTGATTGATCATCCCATGATGATTGTTGATCATGATGAGAGGGATATATGAGTTTGGTTCAATCCAATTTGGTTAAGATCAAAAGTTGGCTCATAAGGGTACTTTAGGTCAAGTGAGCCTAAGTGGGTCAAATGGCTTGGTCAAATCTTGATTTGAGTTGGTTGATCTTGTATATGGACTCCAAATTGAAATATAAACCTATTTACAAGTAGGTTGAAGTCAAATGGGTTTTGATTCATTTGAAAATTTCATATTCAAAGGAAGAATATAAAAGGGTCTTGGGTTTGATTTTTGATTTGAGTTTTGATTGAATGATTGGAGTTTGGATTTATATATGAGCTCATGATTGTAGGGTTGATTGAACCATGAGAGAAAATCAAGAGTTTGGCTTGATTTGAAAGTGTTTTGGCTAAGTTCAAGATTTTGACTTGAAAGGCTTAGATTGGATTTTGAGTGGATTTGAGTTTGATTTTGGAATTGGTTTTGATTGTTTGAATTTATATTTCATTTATATGTGAATATAAATGAGAATATAAATTGATCATGAGAAAATTTCAAGGATTTGAAGTGGTTTAATCATGATTTATGTTAAATCCATTAAAAGAATTTAAAGGATTTAAGGAAATTTTAAATTGAAATTTAATTTTGAATTGGATTGATTGATTTATATTTATATTTCATTATATATGAGAATATAAATGAGAATATAAATAATTTTTAGGAAAATCCCATGAGTTTGAAATGGTTTGATCAAGATTTAGGTTAAATCCATTAAAGGGAATTTAAGGGATTTAAGGGAATTTTAAATTGGAATTTAATTATTGCCTTTGATTTGATTGATTTATATTTATATTTCATTTATATATGAGAATATAAATGAGAATATAAATATGTTATGAGAAAATCCCAAGAGTTTGAAGAGGTTTGGTCAAGATTTAGGTTAAATACATTAAAGGGAATTTAAAGGGTTTAAGGAAAATTTCATGAGTTGATTTTGAATTTTGAATTTGATTTGATGGGTTTGAATTTATATTTCATTTATATATGTGAATATAAATGAGAACATAGATGGGTCATGAGAAAATCTCAAAGGTTTAAATAGGTTTGAATCATGATTTTGGTTAAGTCCTTAAAGGGAGGCTTAAGGACTTAAAGCAAAATTTGGACTTAGAAATTTTTGATGGATTTTGATCATGGGTTTCAATCATAGATTTCAATCAGGGATTTCAAATATGGAATTGATTTGGATTTGGAGAAAATCAAATAGAATTGATTTGGAGTTTGACTTGAATGAAGGAAAGTGAGGAATGGTTTAAGCTAAGGGTAGGAAGTTTTCCTAACACCCCTAAGGCATGACCTATTCCTATGGCTAACTCTTCTAAGTCTTCTAGGGCTAGGTTGGAGTGTCCACCTAATCACTAGATGTGTCTTAAGACTAAGAAACTCTTATAGTCTAAGAGGAACTCTATGCCTAAGATGGAGGTGTTGAGAGCTCATCCTAAAAATGAGGTCAACAAAGGGCGCCCAATAGGTGTGGTGTGACTGATAAGGAACACCACACATATTGGTGTTGACAAAATGATCAACAACACCGATACATCACAAGCACTAATAGAAACAATCTATCCTTAACCCAAGGAATTGAAAGAATTCAGAGCTTAGTGCAATGTGGCTCCACTTATGTTCAAGACAAAAGAGAGTGGGAAGAAATCCACTAAGGGATAGAGTGTGAGCCTTCTACTAGGAAAGCAGGTTCAAGTCATCCACAAAGGGGATGAAAGGTTTGATTTGATTTGAATCTCACTGAGGAGAAAAATATTTGATTTGTTCCACTAGGAAAGAGGGTTGAATTTGTTAAGTTTTTGTTAGGTTTAGATTTTTAGGAGAGCTCTGTTGGTTTGCAATGGGTTGTACTGAATAGGAGCCATGGAGGCTAAGACCTAATTCATTTACCAATCCAAAGGTAGTCTACTAAACACATAGTAGGGCTAACCAACCAAAGGGAAAATGCCTTTTGGTATGCAGCAACTGTACTAGGAAGAAAGCATAGTAGACTTACATACTCCAAGTAAGGACCAGTTGCTGGGGTAATTTATTGGCAAGACAACAGATTGAACCCAACCTAGGGCTGACTATTGAGTGAATGCCACTGGGGGACTTTGATCAGATCAAAGATAATCAAAACATGATTTCATTTTTAGTTTTGTTTTTTTGGATTATGATGGATCCCATGTTTGATGTGCTTGAGT
Source organism: Cymbidium sinense (assembly GCA_021442155.1). Lineage (NCBI taxonomy): Eukaryota > Viridiplantae > Streptophyta > Magnoliopsida > Asparagales > Orchidaceae > Cymbidium > Cymbidium sinense. The sequence continues at coordinate 26,062,076 of CM038227.1, read as the reverse complement.
AGCCATGGAAGCCTGACCTAACTCAGATTAACGATTCAAAGGGAGTAGTCTACCAACCACAAGGTAGGACTATCCAACCAAGAAGAAATGCCTTTTGGTATACAATGGTCAAGTCTTAAGAAGAAAGCATGGGGACTCATATAAGGAACCACTGGGTTGATCAGTTGCTTTGGGCAATAAATCAAACCCGACCTAGGGCCGACTATTGAGTGAATGCCATTGGGGACTTAAATCCTCAAGGTAGTCAAAGATTAATTTCATTTTAATTTGTTTTGATGGGTTTTGGTTGATGGATCATCTTGAGAAGGAGCTTATAGAAGCCTAAACTATCTGATTCTTGAAACAAAGGGAGTAGCTTCCTGGCCGATGGGAGAACTATCCAACCAAAGGAGTGCCTTTCAATTTGCAATGATCACTTGAAGGGAAGAAAGCACGGGGACTCACACCTTCCACTAGAAAAGACCACTGGGGTGATTGGTTTCTTTGGGCAACAAATCAAACCCAACCTAGGGTTGCTCGTTGGTTTGCGAGAATCATGCTAGAAAGAATGCATTATAGTCTTATATATTTCAAGGCGGAATGACTGCCGGGGTAACCTACTTGTGGTAAAGAAGATTGAACCTGTCCTAAGATTGACTACGGAGTGAGTATTGACCTGGAGATTTATCTCAACTCAGGTAGTCAGGCAATTCCTTTAGGGAGTTCTGCTGACACTGCCCTAAAGATATGATGCTTGCTTGGGAAAAGGGGCCCTTTGGGGGATTGAATTCTTAATCCATAAGTGAATTAATTTTTGTTCATTTTAGTTTGTCTTATCATGGACTCTGTTAGTTTATGAGGGATCAAATTGAGAAGGAGCTTATATCGCCTAGTCTATCTCATTCTTGAATCAAGGAGAATTTGCATCCTGAACAAATTTTCAACCATAGAGGTGGCTACTAAGAAAGGGGACTGTCCAATCCAAAAGTAACTCGAGTAATGTCCACAGGGGATGGGGTCGATAAGGGCTTAATCCAACACCCTAAAGAAAATGACATGGCTAGTCATATATCCAATAGGTATTCGGTGTCCAAATCAAGGAGAAAGCATGAAGACTCATATCTGCCAAGAGTGGTGTACTCATCGGGTGAGTCGCTATCAACATAACAAACATCAACCAACCTAAGATGCCCGTTAGTTCAGAACAATCAGTTTAAGAAGAAAGTTGGGGGACTCACATCCTCTTATATCAAAACTGACTATTGGGATAGTCTATCTTCGGCTCGACATGTGTTATTCGACCTAGGGTGACTACTAAGTGAATGCCACTGGGGGACTTATATCAACTCAAAAATAGTCAAGAGGAAAGGAGCCTCTGGGGGACTTATCCTAAACCTCAAATATACTCGACCTAGTTAGAGCATGATGGCTAGTTCAAGAAGAAAGCACAGGGACTCACATCTTCTTAAATGAAGTCAACATGAGGTAGCTTACTGGCTGGGCAGTGAAGTAAACCATACTAACAATGTGTTCTTTGGTTTGCAATGATCAAGTTAGGAAGAAAGCGTGGGGACTCACATCCTCCAACAAATGACCACTGGGGTGACATACTAGCCAGGTAGCATGTGGGCGACTAGAGCGACTAATGAGTGAGTGCATGGAGGCTTACTCCCACATCAAAATAGCTCAAGATAAAAGATTTGTATTTGTTGTTGTGCATGTGTTAGAAGGAATAGGATGTCTTTGGAGGACTCTTATACCTACCTTAAAACACACTAGGGAATTATGAAATGATGCCACAGATGGAACAAGAATTTCCACTAAGAAAGGATGCCACTTGGGTTCTCTCACACCTATCTTAGTTATGCTAATCGAAATAGGATGCCTCTCAAGTTCTCTTACACCTATTCTAATAGCATCAGGAGATTGTGTTTGTGTTGTGAAAGAGGGATAGGATGCCACTAGGAGACTCTTACACCTACCCTAAATACGTCATGGTGGATTCACAAGACAAGCAAATAATACTTTGAAAGATGAGAAGATTTGATAAATGGAATCAAATTTTTGTTCTTTTTATTAATGATTATTTTCAAACATGTTTTGTTTCATGGATAATATTTCTTTAGATAGAGCCCATTAATTAGAAGCATTGGGTGTTCCCCTTTATAATTAATAAGTTGATAAGATCCTCCTTAGTAGGCCTTCTCTATGACATAGAGGCCTTCCCAAGTGGGTTCAAACTTGTCTCCCATCTTTTAATGAGAAATATTTGGTCTCCTTAGGACTAACATAAGTTCTTTTACTTGGAAAGACCTAGGGCAGACCAGCTTGTTGTGAGCTTGAATCATTTTGGCCTTGTACAACTCAAGGTTCTCCTCATGCAACTCTCCGAGCTCTTCTATAACTTTGCATTTTGCTATGTAGTGATCTTGTTTCCAATGCTATCCTTAGTGATGAGTTGAACTTTAAAGGAAGAATGTCTTAGATACACTAAAAGAAAATGGGGTAGGCGAGTTGGAGTTTGGTATGTGGTGCGGTAAGCCCACAAGGTTTCAACCAATTGCTCATTCCACTGTCATTTATTTTCATCAAGAGTCTTCTTTAATATCTTGATGAGGGTTTTGTTGAATGCTTCTACTAAACCATTAGCTCTAGGGTAGTAGATGGTGAAATATCTCCAATCTATACCATTTCTTCTGGCAAAGCTATTGATCTTTGTGATTTTGAATGCAGTACCATTATCGGATATAATTAGTTGAGGCACCCTAAATCTATATATAATATGGTTCCTGAAAAATTGAAGCACATGGTGAGCTATGACCTCTTTGAGTGGGATGGCTTCCACCCACTTGGAAAAGTAGTTGGTGGCAACTAACATGAATCGATGCCCCTTGGAAGGAGGATCGATCGAACCTACAATGTCGGTACCCCAACGCTCAAATGGCCATGAAGCCAATGTAGGGTGTATAATGTTGGTTGGTTGGTGGAGGACCACACCGTGCACCTAACACTGATGGTATCTCCTAGATACATCAATGCAATCTGTGATCATAGAAGGCTAGTAGTATCCAAGTCTTTTGATCTTCATCTTCATCTTCAGACCGGATTGATGAGCTCCACATAAACCTGAGTGTACATTAGTTACAATGCCATGGGCTTCATGTTTTTCTAAGCAATGTAACCACATTTTGTCAAAGGACCGGCGGTACAGGGTGCCATCAATAAGAGTGTAGGAGAGAGATCTCTATTTCACCTGATGGGCTTATGATTTCTCTTGAAGTAGTTTGTTGGTGTTCAAGTAATCTATGAACGGCTGCGTCCAATCAAGCTCCTTGTCCCTTCTAGCAACGGTAGCCTCCCCTTCAAGAGAAAGTCTCTCGATGAGTTTATAATCAATAAGGGATAAGACTTATCTATTTTGGACCCTTATTGAAATGGACTCATCTTCTGGACATGCCAACTCTTTGGCAAGTTTGGCCAAGGCATCTGCTACTACGTTCTCTACTCGGGGAACCTTGTAGATGGTGACTTCAAGAATCTGGGCCAACAGCTTCATGGTATACTCGTAGTAATGACCAAGCTTGGGCTAAAGAACCTGGTAGGACCCGACAATCTGGTTGATAACCAATTGAGAATCCCCAAAGATATTGATGTTCTTGACGTTGATGGTGATGACTAACTCTAGACTGGCAATCAAAGCCTCATACTCATCTTTGCTGTTGGTGTAGGGGTTGGAAATATAGTATGGGAATCTCATCACATCGTGGTTTGGAGTTAGGAGAACTATTCTTACCCCTGCCTTTCCTGGGAGAATAAATTATGGTGCTTTGACTTTAAGAAAAGAAGCAGCGCCATCAAAATACATCTCCCATCGGTAGTTTCTAGTGTATGCTATAATTTCCTTCTTCTCAATAAGTTACTGAGCTACAATGTCATCTAGGGATCGGTCCAACTAAATAGGTACAAAAGATTGAGGCTAACCGGTAGTAAGATCACTGTCATGAATAGAGAGGCACCTAATCTCTCCTGCTACTGGAGAACTAATCTTGTGAGGACTACGCTCATTGGAGGATAGATGCTCCTGATTATCACTAGATCTGGGTGGAGTGTTACTCCTAGGAGGATCTACTGCCATGGGGACAACTGAACTATCTCCTCCTCCATCTACTGCTGCTATCTCCATGCTCTGCTGCGATGGTGGTGGTGGTGACACAACTACGACTCTCTGTGGTCGCCATTCCCTCTTCACCACAACTAGGGCATGAGGTTGGGCAGGAGAGCTCGGCCTCGCCTCAGTCGGTGGTGTAGATGGAATGGGATCTCTTGGCCAAAGCTAGATCACCAGTCGGGCTCTCTTCTCCTCGGATGCAGCCTTCATGGTTTTTGCCAGAATAGTGGATGATGTAACTTATACTGGAGATGGTGGGCATGGAGTAGAGCAGTGTGGCAGAGGCACCACTGATTCTCTTTATGCAAAAGCTCCTCTCCTATGGTGGGTAGTACCTGTCAGTAGAATATTATCAGTATGATCAACACAGGTAGCACACTGATCAGGAAAATCTATGAGAGAAGAGGCCACTGACTATCGGGTGTACCTACGTCTCTCACTACTATTAATCTGTACTGATACTTGGGCCTCCTTACCCCTTTCCTATCTGATGTGTCTGCCCACACAGCGAGGGATGACAGAACATAAATCAAATTGAGACTCATGATCGTAGCTCATCAACTCGATGCGAGCGATGTAAGGCCATACGACCTTCTCAGCGATAGAGCCTCAAAATGAACTGTGGGTGGAGGTGAAACTTTGATCCTTCTAATATCTTCCTCTCCATCAGAACCAGAGAGGGGGTGAAACTTGTTCTCTGTGATAAGAGGAGACACTTGGGCCTCCCTGGCCCTCTCCTATCTGATGTGTCTGCCCACACTGTGAGGGATGATAGAATGTAAATATTGAGGCCTAGACTCTGATCATCTGTATTCTCTGCCAACTCAGTGCAAAATTGATGTAAGGCTGGCATACGACCTTCTCCTGTCACTGATAGGAGCCTCAAAATGAACTCCGGACAGAGGCGAAACTGAGATCCTTCTAATATCTTCCTCTCCATCAGAACCAGAGAGGGGGTGAAACTTATTCTCTATGATAAGTGGAGACACTATCCTAGGTAACTCCTATACTGTAGACTGAGCAACTGCCTCTATCTCTTTGGCTATGCGATCGTGATGCCACTTGATCTTGCGGCACAGGTTGCAGCGCTGAGTCCTGCTAGGAGGGGTTGCACAAGAACTAGACTCTACCTCATAGGTGGGGCAGACTATCCCTGAAGATAGGGTAGCCTTCCCCTTGGAAGGAGCCAATGAGTGGGTGCTAGCCCATCGGGTCGAGAAGGTACCATTGAACTGCAGCGGCTGCAGCTAGCAGAAGCTGTCACAACCTTCCTCTTCAGTGAGGGAAACTCTAAGTCAAATGACATCTCAACCTGGATGATCGGCTTCTGCCTGGTCACCACACTCCTACTGATGGTTGTGAGGGTGGTCCCCTCACAAGTGATCCTAGCCCTCTTGAAACCTCGGTGGCTAGCCCGATCCAAGGCTAAATCCATCTCAAAAGGAAAAGTAAACACGTACTTCTAGGCTACCATTTGGACTAAGCTGACTGGCAGAAAAGCGGCGGGTTAAACTTCTGTAATTTTGAAAAATAAACCCGAATCAAATTTTTTACTTTAATTTGTTTTTAGAATATTGAACTTGCACTCAAGGAGAGATTGATGCTTCCATAAGTTCATATTTAATTTTGATTTTTGTGTTTGAGAACCCTTCATTTAACAAATTTGAGTATGTTAAAGTAAAGGGTCAATTGATTTTGTTTTGATTTTGAATTTTACTCACTTAGCAAATTTGGGTATGCTAAGTGAGGTGTTTGAAAACAATTTTCTTCTTTTGTTTGCTTGTTTGTGAATTATGTGAAAATTTAAAAATGGACTCTTTACTTAGCAAATTTGGGTATGCTAAATGAAGAATCCAAATGTTTTGTTGTTTTTGAATTGAGGATATTTACTTAGCAAATTTGGGTATGCTAAATAAAAGATCTAAATGTGTGTTGTTTTGATGATTTTTGAAAAGAGAATTCTTTACTTAGAAAATTTAGGTATGCTAAATAGAAGAAATCCAAATGTGTTTTGTTTTGATTTTTGAAAAAGAGGATTCTTCACTTAGCAAATTTAGGTATGCTAAATTAAAGAAATCCAAATGTGTTTTGTTTTGATTTTTGATTTTGATTTCTAAAAAGAGGATCTTCACTTAGCAAATTTAGGTATGCTAAATGAAGGATCCAAATGTGTTTCATATATAGTTTTTTTTTGAAAAGAGGATCTTCACTTAGAAAATTTGGGTATGCTAAATGAAGGATCCAAATGTGCTTTTGATTTTGATTTTTGAAAAGAGGACCTTCCCTTAGTAAACTTGGGTATGCTAAATGAAAGATCAAAATGTATTTCCTGTTTTGATGCTTTGCTTTTGATGTTTTTTTTTTGAAAAGAGGATCTTCAGTTAGCAAATTTAGGTATACTAAGTGAAGAATCCAAGTGTGTTTGATTTTTATGATTTCAATTTTGAAAAGAGATCTTCACTTAGCAAATTTGGGTATGCTAAATGAAAGATCCAAATGTTGTTTGATTTTTTATTTTGAAAAGAGAATCTTCATTTAGCAAATTTGGGTATGCTAAATGAAGGATCCAAATGTATTTCATGCTTTGATGTTTTGATTTTTGAAAAGAGAATCTTCACTTAGCAAATTTGGGTATGCTAAATGAAGGATCCAAATGTTGTTTGATTTTGATTTTTTGAAAATAGGATCTCCATTTAGCAAATTTAGGTATGCTAAATGAAAGATCTAAATGTGCTTTTGATTTTTGATTTTGATTTTTTGAAAAGAGGATCTTCACTTTACAAATTTGGGTATGCTAAGTGAAGAATCCAAGTGTGTTTGATTTTTTTTTTTTGGTAATTTTGATTTTGGAAAGAGGATCTTCACTTAGCAAATTTGGGTATGCTAAATGAACGATAAAAATACTATTTTAATTTTTGATATTTTGATTTTTGAAAAGAGGATCTTCACTTAGCAAATTTGGATATGCTAAATGAAGGATCCAAATGTGTTTGAATTTTAAAAAGATTATTGTTAATTTTTATTTTTGAAAAGATGACTATTAATTTTGGAAAGATGATTTTTGATTTTGTTGTGAAAATAAAATCTTCATTCAATAAATTGAATGAGGATGTTCATTTGTGCCTTTTGAAAATATAATTTTGGTTTTTATTTTTGAAAAGATGATTGTTGATTTTATTTTTGAAAAGATGATTGTTGATTTTGTTTTGGAAATGAAATCTTCATTTAATAAATTGAATGAGGATATTCATTTGTGCATTTGGAAAATATGATTTTGGATTTTATTTTTGGAAAGATGATTGTTGATTTTATTTTTGAAAAGATGATTATTTATTTTATTTTGAAAGATGATTGTTGATTTTATTTTGAAAAATGATTGTTGATTTTGAAAATAAAATCTTCATTCAATAAATTGAATGAGGATTTCATTCTTTTAAATGATTGTTGATTTTAAAAAGATGGTTTTAACAATCATGAAGGTTGTTAGATGAGATTGATTTTGTAAACATTTTATTATGTGCATTTTAAAAGTGTTTTTTTTTATTGATGTTTTTTTATAAAATATTTGTTTTCTTTTTATCATAGAAATGGTAAGAAGGAAGTCTTTAGTTATTTCTTTATTAAATTTTTATTTTCACCTATTGGGAAACAACAGGGTTTTAAGACCCAGGTGAGGTCCATAAAGGATGTTGGCTAGCAGCTTTAGAATGAAATAAACTAAGTGCTAATGGAAAAGAAAGATAGTCTTGGATTTGTATAAAATACAAACCCACTATCGATACTTGGAGACAACGATCATTTACCAAATATGAAGAAAGGAACTTTGAGAAAAAAATTAATTTTTTTCTTCATCTATCTTTTGAGAAAAAAAATGAATAACAAAAATAACAACTTCTTGTGTTGGACACCACATAGATCTATAGATGTTCTTATTAGGGTGATTGTGAACGACATTGAGAAATGATGTACTATCTCGAGAGATAGAAGTCACCATCCAATGGACTTAATCACCTTAATAAGGACTCTAGACTTGGGTCTTGGATGTAGAGATTCTTCCTACTTTACATGAAAAAGTAAAGGCGAGCTTATTTTAAATTTGGGTTCATTAAGTTCCCCATGAGGCAAGTCCCATAGTTAAGGTGATCTGTTCGGGTAAATGATCATCAAAATAGATATTTTAGAAGATCAAGTGGGATTGATCAGAGGAGGAGGAGTTATTATCGAAACCAAAGGAAGATAAGTAGGGGATGTTTAGGAAATAATAAGCATCCCAAACTATCTATGGTTGGGCTTTGTATTTTTGAAAAGAAATATTTATTTGTTTGAGTTAAATTTTATTAGAAATCTAGGATTCCATGATTCATGGAATTGCCTAAGAGGTGAGGATTTATGCTTGTAGCCCGCAAAGGGAAACAACAACCTTTGAACATAAATCTAGGGAGCTTTGGCGAGGGTCGAAGCATGACCTAAATCTAAGGTAAAAATGGGTATTTAATTTACCTCCACAAGAGAGTATAAACCACATTGTTGACTTACAACTAGGTGGTAACTAACTCCTCCTATGATTTTAAATACATGTAGGCAAGTCATGCTTTTGTAAGATAGCTAGCTGTTGTTTATTTAGAGAAGAGTCCTTAAACACCCTCCCTAAGAGACTAGATCATGTAGGGCATGATTAATGACTTAAATCTAATGTAAAATTTTATAATTTTATTTTTATTTTTAGATAATTGATTTGACACAGGCTATGAGATTCATATGCCTAATGCATGAGAAATTGGTTATGGGCCAAAATCAGGAAAAAGGATGTGTATTTTCACCATGACTCTCAAAGGTTAAGCCAAGTTCCATGGCAAAGGTGAAGCCCTCCATAAGCAAGAGTGAAGCAAGATGTTTTTTATGCATGATGTGAAACATACAACATCCAGCTAAGGGGTTGCTAAATCTTTTATCTTGATTTATAACCTAGGCTTTAAGTGAGGTTATGAGTTATTAATTTTTAATTTTGAGTTTATTAATTTGATAGAAAATTTATTTATTCTAAGAGCCTAATCGCATCGAGGCCATTCATCAAACAATAAAGAAACTAGGAAACATATGCCATGTTAATGCACAAGCTAAACAAACATCAAATAATTTATAAAGCTAGCACAAAAGAATAAGTTGCCTTTATGGTTAGGCTCCACCACACAAACCCAAAAATAAATTGGGTAATTGAGCTCTACCCTTATACAACCCGGATTATAATTGAAAAATTACAATTTAGAAGAAATTCATGTTATGGGGGTCTTCATTCTTCTTTTCTCCTTTTCTTTCTTCTTTCTTCTTTCTTGTTTTCTCTTTCTTCTTTTAGTTTAGTTGGAATGTGGTTGCTCCAAAGGCTTCACATGGTGCATAAGACATAGTCTTATGACCAATGTTCATCCTAATCTCCCAAAACATTCAATCCAAATCCTAATTACAAAATTATGTGAAAATAGGAAAAGTAAATCTAATTAAAATCTACAAAATAGAGATTAGCTAAACACACCACACATCCCAAGCATGTATATGAATAATTTGGACTTAGCACCCCACACATGGGTAACCAAGTCCACAGCCTATTTTGATTATGCTTAGGGTATAAGCAACCTAGCAAAAACATTTATATTTTCATTATTATAAAGTATAATCCCATGCAGAAGACAATGATTAGACTAAGATCCAATCATTTTAGTCTACATACACCCTAACATCAGACAAAACATACATTCATAAAACAAAATCGGGAAACCATGCACCCCTAATAGGACTAGAAATGGTGACTTAATATGTGTATTGTGCCATTTAAGGCTTGTATGGTATGTCTTAGCTAGGCTTTAAGGTTGAAGTTTTCTAAGTGTGAAGGATTCAACTTAGAGGGTGATTTCATTTAAGTAATTTAGTTGATTTGTTAATTTTATTTGATGATTTGATTTGGTTTGAATGAACCTACACTTAATTACTAAGTGTTGTAAAGAGAGGAAAAGAGAAGAGAACTTCTCTTTCCTCCTACCTTAAGTAATTTCTAAGGTAGATTCATTAGTGATTTTCTTTAGTAAATATTTTATTATGTGTTTTAATTAATCCTAAGTTTAGATTTGCTCTAAATAAACTTATTCAATAAGAGAGGCATTTTAGGAATAATTAAAGTGAATTGCTATCTCACAACACTTTATTTCTTTTCAACATGTGTATCATGCATATGAAATGATCCTAAGTATATCTATACATGAAAATGTAAATATTTAACACACCTTAATGATGAATGCTAAGAGATGTTGCTTAAGGAAATTTGGATGCTTCATGATGCATGATTTTATTAAGTAGAAAAGAAAGAGATTTTCTTTTATCCATTAATCAAATGCACATTTACAAGTATGAAAGATATAAGTGAGTATGATACCATTATTTTATACACCAGTATAAGACTTTCTCAGGGCTACTTAAAGCCTCGCAACCCCGAGATGTCCGGACTAATATAACACTTTTCTTAAATACATGTGCATGTACAAAAAGAAATGAATGAAAAAAGAGTAATGCAAAAGATTTTTATGTTTGATTTGAAATGCAATTTACATGTTTAAATGTGAAGATCCTTCTTAAATGATAACATAGGAATGAATAGGAATAGATTTAAGCAAGTGTTGTGTTCTTTTTTAAATGAACTATACATTTTTCAAATCTATTCAAAATTATGTTAAAGAGAAGAGAAGGAAAAAAGCACATATATGTTATACTCACATGCAAGCTTATAAATACTTATAAGTAGCATACATTCATTTATAACTTTTAATTTATATGTTTTGAAAATAATTTTTGATTTAATAGTGATAATAGCCATTCATATTCTTACTTTAGCCAAAACATGCAATTTGACATAAAGGAAACATTTCATTTATTTTGATTTTTCAAAAGACATGAATGCATGGTTTTCATATGGAAAACAATATTTAACATGCTTGGAAAGAGATAAAGTGATGTAAGCATATGATATCATTCACCTTAATTAATTTCTAAAGACAATCCTATGAAATAAGATCATTTAAAGTGAATCAAAATTTCTTTAATGGGATTTTTATTTTTTGTTTTGAGTTTGATTTGATTTAGGAAATGTGAAAAGGTTTGCTAGTCCTAACCCATTTCCCCCATGTGTGAATTAATTTGCTTTAATTTTTAGAACCATTAAGTTGATTTTATGTTTTGTTTAGGTTAAAGTGTAAATTAAGTTCATTAATTACCCCTTACCTACACCACTTTAACATAATTAACCTAACAATTATGAGCCAACATATGATATGCAACCACATGATATTTAAATCAGCAATCTTCTTAAGAAAGAAAGGGTCCTAATGCAATTGGCTCATAATTATTGATTAATTAAGCTAAAGGGTTTAATTAAGTACTTTCATAACCTTCCCATACATGTGAGTTGGAAATGATTTCCTTAAGCATTCCTTAGGCTTTTGAACACTTAAGGATCTACCCAAGAATGGGATTGATTAAGTGATTAAGTTTCTTGATTTATTTTTAATTTTGAGTTTGGTTAATTAAGCTATTTAACAAAAATATTAAATCATTAATTAATCTATAAATTAATTAAGTTTTCATTCAAATGAAATAGACTTAGGGGAAAATATTTGGAAAAGGGATCCCAATCTCATTCCCTAAGTCTATCAACTGTTCCAAGATGATTAACAAGCTTGATTAATGAATTCATCACCATTTAATAGGTTATTAATCATTTAATTGATTAAGGGAGTGATTAGAGATGAAATTACAATTAATCAATAATAAATTTCAAGAAAATCATGGGAGGAATTAATTAACCCTAAAGAGTTTGAAATTAATTATTGAAATAATTAAAGAGCAATTAACATAATTACATCCCCAATAAAGCTCAAATTGAGTAAATGTCACTGGTCAAAATTAATTAAACTTAATTTTATATTATTCTCCTTTGAATTATCTTTAAAATGAAGTTGAGTTTGCATTTTTTTTAAATTTTCTATATTTAGTTATGAATTTTTGAAGTTTTTGTAATTAATAGGTCATTAAATAACCTAATTATATAACTAATCCTGTCGACGCCATGTGGGCTGCTGACGCGATGCACACTTTCCATGTGGCACGACGGGATTGGTTATTTAAGTTGTCAAATTAGATGCTGCATTAGCCGATGATGTTATGCGCTTTCTCTTGGACCATTCGATCAAGGATTGAACGATCAGAATTAAACCCACAGTTTCAAAAGGATTAATTAGGACCATCCATCCAAAACATGCGGGATGGATTGTCCATGATTATTCATCCACATGGCTTGACGAGACCATCCGTCCTCCATGGGATACAACCCACACCATCAAGAAGCAAAGAGAAAGACATCCAATGATGGAATTCTATTAGAATTACACTTCTTTTCACAAAGGATCAAATAATTTTATACTTAAGCTTAGTTTTGAAGCATACCTGCTTGTTAGCTCAATCAGTGGAGGCAGCCCTATTGAAGGTTTAAAATGAAGCAGATCTTCCAATTGACCAAAACTCCCTTCAATGGCTTGTGGCTTTGGTCTAACTCCTCCTTCTCGTGGCTTGGTTTCTTGGGATTTACTTTGGATGAGCTTGACTTGATGCCTTGATGGTGCTTATAAGAGGAATTGGACTTTGGTTGGGTATTGAGTAAGTTGGAACTCTCCCTCACCTCCCCTATTTTTGGCTTAGGCAAAATTGAGGATGGGAATTTTAAATGAGCTTAGGAAACCTTGGAGGAGCTTTAAAAGCTTGCCTTTGGGTTCTCTGAGCTCAATCGAGTGCAATTGGAATGAATGAGGGGTCTCCCTAGATCATATGATCGTGAGCCTTCTTGCCATTTTGATCAAATTGATCTCATGGAATGGGTTGTTTAGGTTGTTAGGGATCCCATGTGATTCAGTTTTGGTAGGGGAGTGTAGTGGAGGAGTTGCCCATGTGTTAAATGTGAGTATGGAGTGATTCCATGTGCTCCATTGGGTGATTGTTTGGCCATGAGTTGGTCATAACCCATTGGGTCATGTTCACCACCCTCATTAGTGTCCATTTAGTCCACTAAGAGGGTGCTAAGTGGTCATGAAAAAGAATTGGCCAAATTCCAAGTGAATTTGGCCAAGAGTTACCCTTTGACCCAAGGGTAAAATGGTTATTTGGCTTTTTTTTATTTAGGCAGATTTGATATGATTGAAAAATGGGTTGTGCTAATTTTCAATGAATTTGGTATTGATTTGATATCATTTGGCTCATGTTGACCCATTTAGGTCAAAATGGGTCAACTGATCAAAGTTGACCGTTGAATTAAATTGGGTCAAACCATGGGTTGGGTCAAGTTCATATGACCATTTGGAGTGGTTTGGTTCAATTTAATTTATATTTAGTTTTGGTTCATTTGAATTTATTTCGATCAAATGGGTCAAGTTGACCAATTTGACCCATTTGACCCAATTGGGTTAGGTCATGGGTTGGTTTAAGCTTGGTTGATCATTTGAAATGTTTTGTAAGCATTGGTTTAAATCAATTTGGTTTGGTTTGATTTTGGCTTGATTTGACCTTTTAGGTCAAGTTGGGTTCATGGTCAATTGGGCTAGATTGGGTCTAGTTGGCCAATTGAGATTTTGGTCAAGTTTAACAAGTGATTTAGAAAGATTTTGACCCATTGGTTGCAATCAATTTGGCTTAGATCAAGATTTGAGACATTTTGACTTTTTAGGTCAACTTAGGTCAACTTGGGTCAAGTGGCCAATTGGGCTAGGTTTGGCTCAAATGATGACTTGGTCAAGTCCAATCATTGATCATGAATTGGTTTTGATCAATGGTTTCAATCAATTTAGCATATGGTGGACTTTGGCTAATTTAGGTTTCATTTGGGTCAAATGTTACTTGGTCAAAGGCTAGGTTTGACTTAATTTGAGTGATTGATCATCTTATGATGATTATTGCTCACAATGTAAAGACTTAGATGAGCTTAGTTCAATCAATTTGGGTGGGATTAAAATTTGGCTCAAAAGGTGCTTTAAGGTCACTTTAGGTTAAGAGCCTAAATGGTCAATTGACTTGATCAAGGCTTGATTAAGTTTGGTTAAACTTACATATGAAGTTATGATTGAAATATAAATCCACTTGTAAGTGATTTGAAATCAAATGGGTTTTGATTCATTTGATAATTTCAAGTTCAAAGGATGAACATAAGTTTGATTTGGGTTTGAGTTTTGAATTTAGTTTTGTTTATTTGAATTTATATTTCATTTATATTTGTGAATATAAATGGGTCATGAGAAAATCTTTTGAATTTGAAGTGATTTTGATTTGAGCTAAGTCCATAAGATGAAATCAAAGTGACTTAGGAAAGATTTTGGATTTAGAATCAAATCATTTGTTTCAATCATTTGGAGTTGATTTGACTTGGAAGTTGGTTTGGAGTTGAAGTTGATTTAAATTTGAAGTTTGACTTGAAAGAAGGAAGTAAGGATTTGGTTCAAGCTATAGGATAGGCAAATTTTCCTAACACCCCTAAGGCATGACCTATTCCCATGGCATAGGCAAATTTTCCTAACACCCCTAAGGCATGACCTATTCCCATGGCTAACTCTTTCAAGTCTCTAGGGCTAGGTTAAGTGTTCACCTAATCACTAGAAGTATCTTAAGACTAAGGAACTCTTACTGTCTAGGAGGAGTCCTATGTCTAAGATGGAGAGGTTGAGTGCTCATTCTAAAATGAGGTCAACACCACCCTATAGTTGGAGATTATGTTCCACGGATGCGCAGATCCTCCATTGGTCCAGCGAATCTGAGATATGTCAAAGTCGACATAGCCCCTTCTTAGTGTGGTCCCTCACACACTAGCAGAGTCCATGATAATAAACAAAGAAAAATACATATTTACTTATGGATTAGGAGAATGCCCCCACCTGCACCTTTTCCAAGAAGACGTTCTATCTTTAGGGCAGTGTTAGCAAAACTCCTTATAAGAATCACCTGATTACTCTTGAGTTGAGATAAGTCCCCAGCAACACTCTCTCAGTAGTCACCCTTAGGTCAGGTTTGACTTGCTATGCCACCAACAAGTCACCTCAATAATCATCCTTGCTTTGGAAGATGTAAGTCTACTATGCATTCTTTCTAGCATGGGCTGCATACCAACAGCCGATTGTTTGATTTATGCTACCAATCACCCGTTTCTTCACTTTGGAATATGTAAGTCTGCTATGCCTTCTTTCTAGTATAGCCTTTGCATACCAAAAGGCCTACTTAGGTTGGATAGTTTTACCCTTCGCCCAGTAGACTACTCCTTTGGATCAATAAATCTGAGATATACCCAAGCCGACATAGTCCCTTCTCACTGCTAGCCATCATACACTGAAATGGCCCATCAAATTAAAATGAAATTAACCTTGACTACTTTTAAGTTGAGATAAGTCCATAGTGACACTCTCTCAGTAGTAACCCTTAGGTTGGATAGTCCTACATTGTGGTTGGTAGACTACCCCTTTGGACTTGTAAATCTAAGGTAGGCCAACCCCATGGTCCCTCCCTAGTGGTTCCATCATACACCGACTGGGTCCATGAGCCAAATCAAAATTAAAACCCATCAAATTTAATCAAGTTCACATCCCCAATGGATATGCCCTCGACTCAAAACCATCATCCCAGTGGATCCATAACAAATCAAACCAACTCCCCAGTGGAGTCTAAATTTAAAGAAATCCAACCAAATTTTGATCCCCAGTGAATACATCCCAAAATGAATCTTTGAAATCAAACCCTTATCCCCAGTGGATAGCCCGAACCAGCTTCCCTAATAGAAGGTTCATATTCCCAATCCTAGTGGCTTTGAGCCCATATCCCCAACCTCCACATTCTTAAGATGAAATAAATTAAAGTTAATTCGATCTTGATCCCAACAAATTATAGATTCTTATTCCCTGTGGATCTCCTTCCCATAATTCAATTACTCAATCAAACTCAAACCTTATCTTTGCAATAATTTAAACCTACTTTCCCAGTGGAAGGATCATATACTCAATCCCTCAATATATTCCTCCTTCCTCTCTTATGCTCGTGGCATAAGTTGAGTTGCACTGCATTAAGATCATGATTCTATCTACCTCTTTGGTTTAGGTATAGATCATTTCTGGTAGTGCTTGTGATCATTTGAACATTGTTGATCATCTCGATCAATGCTAATACATGCAGTGTGCCTTGTCAGTTACACCATACTCATCAATAGATCTAAGACTCTTCTAGACACTTGGAGCTCCTTAGTCTTAAGACACTTCTAGTGATTAGGTGAACACTTAACCTAAGCCAAGAGACTTAGAAAGGTTAGTCATTGGAGTAGGCTATGCCTTAGGGACTTAGGGAGATTTACATATCCTATGACACCCAATCCATGTTCTCCTTCTCAAACAAACTCCAAATTCAAGTTTCAAATTAAATTTCCAAAATCTACAAATCAATCTCAACCTCAAATCCAAATTCAAAACTCTTTCTAAGACTTATGATTGAATTCCATAGACTTAGCCCTAGCCAAATCCAATTCAATTCAAATTCAATTGATTTTCTCCAAGATCAATTCAACCCCTCAATCATTTATCAAATTCAAATCCAAATTCAACTCCAATGATTGAAACCCAAGATAAAATCCAAGCTCCAAATCCCTCCAAAGCCATGTGATCCACTGTCATAAGCTTAGCCAAAATCCCATTCAAATCAAGTCAAAATCAATTAATTTTATCATAAATCAATTATTTTATTGATTTCCTTCCTAAATATAAATTAAATCTACATTTAAATGATCAAAACTATATCAAACTAAATCAAGTCAAGTTAAGACCCTTCCTAAGACATATGGACCCACCTTCATGAGCTTTGACAAAAATCAACCCACATCAATTGATTTTCTCATAGATAAATTATATATTCATTCATCTTCTCAAATATAAATGAAATATACATTCAAATGACCAAAACTAAATCCAAAATCAAATTAAATCACAATCTAAACCCTTTGAGCTAATTCCATGAACTTAGCTAAATCCTATCCAAATCAAGCTAAAATCAATGAATTTTCTCTTAATCAATCATTCCTTCATTCATCTATTCAAATATAAATGAAATCTACAATCATCAAGCCAAATTGAAATCAACCCAAGTCAAGCCCAAGTTAGATCTTTTGACTTGAAAATTCCAAATGAACCAAAACCTATTATAGCCCAAATTGATTGCAGTTGATTTATATTTCAATTATAAACTCATATATAAATTCAAATAAACCTTAATTAAACCAAAAATCAAGCTAATTGACCCATTTAAGTTCTCTTGACCCAAAGTGACCTAAAGAACTCATTTGAACCAAGTTCTAATCCAACCCAAATTGGATTGAACCAAGCCCATCCAAACCTCATACCATGATTATTGATCACCCTAAGATGATCAATTGCCTTAAATTGGGTCAAACCAATTCAACTTGGTCATTTGACCAAGTCAACCCTTTAACCCATATGAACCCAAACTAGCCAAAACCTACCATACACCAAAACAATTGAAACCATTGATTCACATCAACTCTCATCAGTGATTAAACATGACTTGACCATCAATTGAGCCAAACCAAACCGAATTGGCCATTTGACACAACTTGACCCAAATTGACCTAAAAGGCTAAAAAATAGGTCAAATTATGATCCAACCCAAATTGATTGCAATAATGGCTCAAGTTTATTCTAATTTGATTATTGAACTTGACCAAAGCCATAATTGAGTCCTGTTTGACCAATTGGATCCAATTGATCAACTTAGCCCAAATTGACCTAAAGGGTCAAATTGGCATAAAACCAAATTAAATCAAAATTGATTCAAAACAAAGCTCATAATCCCATCCAATTGATCAATTGAACTTGGACCAACACCTATCTTAAGCCAATTTGGCCAATTTGATCAAATTGGTGATCAAATTGGTCAACTTGACCCATTTGATCTATATGAATCAAAATGAGCCAAAATCAAACCTAGGCCAATTTGATTGAAACCACTTGAACCAAAATACTTCAAATCATATTTGAACCTAACCCAAGCTTTGGTTTGACCCAATTTGACTAATTGGTCAACCTAATCCAACCTCACCCAATTTGACCTATAAGGGTCAAATTGAGCCAAACCCTTTGAACCAAGCCTTGACCACTTGGAATTGATGAAACTCGACCCAAACCCACTTAGGATCAAAACCAACCCAAAATCATCTCAAACTCAATTAGGCTCAAAGCCAAGGCAAATATCCCTTGGATTTGCCTCCCCACAATGGGATTTTGCCAAATTTTGTAAGTTTACTCCCTCTTTTCCTTTGATATCCATCAAACACCCAATTTGGGGTCTGACCTAGCCACCTAGCCCACCATAAGTGGGCTAAGCTTACCATGGATCAGTGGGAGGTGAATTAACTCACCTCCCTCATAAGCCGAGAACCCCATGGACAAAGACCAACCCACATCTACCTTGAGCCACCTCCCAAGCCTTCCTCCACTCAAGTCATGCCTCATGGAGGTGATGGAGACAACTCTGGTGCTCTGGCGATGACTGAGCTAAAAAATGGGAGACGATCCTGTCTATCCATTACAACAAATTAAGGAATATACCCCCTCAATTTACATGAAAACTCACACATTCAATTCTTGAGAGATTCCTATGGCAATTTCGAATCCCCTAGTGAGCTCTCAACCATTCCCAAGGCTTCCCCTCATCAAATTTCTCCTTCCCGAGTGCATCCGAAATATGGTAAGCCTTTTCCGATCCCAACTTCATCTCTCAGTGAAAACCAAATTCCTTTTGCACACACCATCCCTGCACCTCATCGAAGCCAAATGAATCTTTCCCGAGGCTCCAAGCCTACTGGAGGTGCCACTTCGATCAATATAGAACCTCCAAAGGATGGATCTTGGTATTTCGAGAAAACCCCTTGGAATCAACTCAATTGCCGCTCATCAGGGCTTCATCTCAACTGGGCGAAGCTTTCTCAAGCATGGAGCTGCTTGTCATAGCTTCGGTGAGGTAATGCCATTAAAATCAAGCTCTCTTCAAATTTTTTGGAGCTTTTCAAGAGAATGTGCATGTGCACCGATCATAGCTGTTGGATCCTCTTAAATGCTTTGCTCAAAGGTGTGGAATCATTTTGGCATGGATCTGAGCTCGAGTGAGCTCGGATTGCGCGAGCAATGGTGGATGGGCACCATTTCTCGTTGCTTGCAGGAAGGTAGATCATGTGATGTCCGTTCCGTGCGATCGGAATAAATGACCGTGATTAATTCTTGTTAAATCGATCATTTTTTATCATTATTAAATATGAGATTAATTGTAGCGTCTGATTTTAGATCAAACGTCGAGAAAGAAGGCCCCGCCACCACCGACTTAGCATTGGTGACAACTAAATATCCAATCTGCGATGCACATGGAAGCGCGGTCGTATGCCATGTGGCAACAGGATTTGGATTATTTAAGCTAATTAATGGAATTAAAAAACTTCATAAAATCATAACAAATCATAAAAAAAAATCAAAAAATGTAAATAAATACTCATTTTAAAGGTTTTTTAGAGAGGAATTTATAAAAATATTATTAATTAATTTGGGATAGTAATTAGTGCTTAATTAGTATTTAATTAATAAATTAATTAGCATAATTACTCCCTAATTAATTAATTAATTAACCCCAAATTTTTTGAGATTATTTAAGGGGATGACCTCTACCTCCCCTAACTTTCTTTGGATTTATTGGTTAATTAATTAGGAAATTAGTTTATTAAGCCCTAATTATCTTCTTAACTTAATTAAGGGTTAATTAAGCATGTGAACAATAATGAATTGATTAATTGGGCTCATTTATCATTGTTTAATAGTGAGGGAACTTATGGAGTAGGATTGTGACCTATTTCCTAATCTCTTTCCTTAAGATCCTTCCACTTTTTTATGAAAAATTAATTAATAATTAATTAGCTAATTAATTACTTAAATGGTTTAATAAAAAAATTTAAATCACTTATGATATTTCTTAATTAATTTAAAGGTAGATCTTTAGGTGTTTAATAACCTAAAGGTATTTAAAGAAATTATGGTTAATCCACATGTGTCGGAAAACCATAAAAGTACTTAATTATGTTCCTTAACCCAATTAATTATTGATTATGAGCCAATTGCATTAGGACCTTTCATTTCTTAGTATCATTGCAAAGTTAATTTCTAAGCATATCATATTGGCTCATAATTATTTAGTTAATTACTTTAATGTGACATAAGTAAGGGGTAATTAATGAACTTAATTCAGACCATAACTTAATTAACCTATAAAATCAACATAATTATATTCCATTAAACCAAGTTAACTTACAAACATGGGGATGAGTTAGGGTTAGCAAACTCCTTCTTACATTCCTTAAGTCAAATTGAACATGAAATTAAAATGATGCATAAAGAAGCTTTGGTTTACTTTAAGTAGTGTAATTCGATATGGTTGTCCTTAGAAATTAATTTGATTAAATGAAACCATATGCATATATAGTTTTATTCCTTTCCAATCATATTAAATATTGCATGTCACTTGATTAATACATCCATATCTATTTAAAATTACATAAATCAAATGAAGTTTCCTTTATGTTAAGCTTGCATGTGTTGATTTAATTTAATATATGTGTGGCTATTATCACTATTAAATCTAAATATATTTTCAAAAGCTTATAAATGAAAAATAAAATATGTTGTGATGCTAGTTATAAATACATAGGAGATGTATGTGAATATATCTTAAGTGTATGAATTAAAGTCTCTTTCCTTTATTCACTTGTTGATTTACATAAGCATGAATGTAATGGGTATATGATGGACACTAGAATAAGACTTCCCCGGTGTGTTGTTTTTTTGAGATTCATTTAGGGGTGGGGGGGGGGGACACCACAGATCGGGGTGTACTTATTGAGGTGATCGGGTATGATATTGAGGAATAGTGTGCCATCTCGATGGATAGAAGTCACTACCATACAATGGACCTAATCACCCAATAAGGACTCCTAAGGCATGATGGGTCTTCGAATATACTAGAGATTTTTTCCTACTTTATATGGATGAATAAAGTAGGATTTATTTAAATTGGGTTCTAAAGTTGCCTATGGGGGCAAGCCCCCATAGTTAATTACATCTTAAGGAAAATGAATCTCTTAAGAATACTCTCATTTAAAGTAGGCGATTATTGTCTCCAAAGAATTCAAAGATAGAACTATCAATAAATTAATTATATTTTATAAAAGCAAGTGGGATGGATCAAAGGAGAGAGTTATTATCGAAACCAAAGGAGATGAGTAGGGAGTGCTCATGATACTAGGAAGCCTAGTGAGCAACCCAATCGATCCTATGGTTGGGCTTTATATTTTTAAAAATAAGGAGATTTATTTATTTGAGTTGAAGTTTTATTAAAAATCTAGGACTTATAATTCCACAATATAAGATTGTGGAAATACCTAAGAGGTAAGGATTTATGCTTGTAGCCCAAAGGGAAATAACAATCTCAGATCATAAGTCTAAGGAGCTTTGGCGAGAGCCAAAGCATGACCTAAATCTAAAGTGAAAGTGAGTTTGTGGTTTACCTCCACAAGAGAGAGTAAACCACCCGACTGGTGGACTTATAATCACCTGGAGTGGTAGCCAGCTAGCTCCTCCTACACTTTAAATCCATGTAGGCAAGTCATATGCTTTTGCAAGATGGCTAGGTTGTTATTATTTAGAAAAGAAACTAAGTCCTTAAACCACTCCTAAGAGACTAGAGCATGAGGGCTATGAATAATGACTTAAATCTAATGCAAATTTTTATCAAATTTCATTCAATTTAGGACTTTTCATTTTGACATAGGCTATGGGATTTTGTATGCCTAAATGCATGAGAAGTTAATTATGGGCCAAATCAAGAGGGAAAGAGGTGTTCTTACATCACAAGCTCTCAAAGGTTAAGCCCATTCTATCTGGTACAGATGGAAGTCCTCTCTAATCACGAGTAAAATAAGATGATATGCATGCTGTTAAACATACAATATCCAGCTTAGGGGTTGCTAAATATTTTTTATTATCTTGATTTAATACCTAAGCTTTATGAGGTTATGAGTTATTTTGAAAGTTTAGTTATGAGTTTGTTAGTGGGATAGAAAATTTATTTTCATCCTAAGAGCCTAATCACATCCAGGCCATACAATACAACCACTAATCATAAATAAACTATGAAAAGGCATGCTTTTTCTAATGCACAAGCTAAATAAAACATCAATCAATTTTATAAAGCTATTACAAAAGAATAAGAGGCCGATGTGTCAGACAACCCAAAAAAATGTGGGCTACCCTTATACAACGATTACAAAGAATAATTACAAATGATGATGTTGTTGGGTCTTCATTCTTCATTCTTCACTTTTTATTTCATTTGATTTGCTCCATTTCTTTCTTCCTTTTGGCTTGATTTGAATATGGTTGCTCCAAATGTATCACATGGTACATAAGACTTGGTCTTATAACCAATGCTCATCCTAATCCCCCATAACACTCATCCTAATCCTAATGCAAACTTATATTAAAAGAAGGAAAGTAAATATCGCTATACCTGCAAAATAAATGTTAGCTAAACACACCATACAACCCAAGTAAAGATAGATACTAAACCCACACATGGGTAACTAAGTCCACATATCCTAACTTGGGTCATGCTTAATAGCTAAGCAACCTGTACAAAAAAAAGCATTTATATTTTTATTTAATGGCCCCTTAAGCACAACTCCCTGTAGAAAATATGATTAGGCTAATATCGGCCTAACATCCAGACTATGCACATACACCCTAATATGTAGTCTAAAATAATATATCACAAAATAAGCATATATCAAAACATGCACCGCCCTAACATAAAGTTAGAAGTGGTGACTTAATATGGTGTGTGCATTAAATCTTGTGTGGTATGTCCTAACTAGGCTTTAGAGTTATAATTTGCTAAGTGTGAGGGAATTAATTTATAAAAGGTTGATTTCTCTTTAAGTGATTTAATTGATTTGAAGATTTTACTTAATATTTTCCTTTTATTTCATATGACCTATACTTAACATCTAAGTGTTATAAAGAAAAGAAGAGGGAATCTCTCTTTCACCCCTACCTTAAGTCATTTCTAATGCAAGTTAATTAATTAATTTCTTTTAGTGAATGGCTTATTATATGTTTTAGTTAATCATAAGTTTAGGTTCACTCTAAATGACCCTATTCAATAAGAAAGACATCTTAAGATTAATTAAAATGAATTACTATAATATAAAACATATTCATTCATTTATTTTGATCATATATATCATGCATATGAGTAAATCCTAAGAATACCTATACAAGCCATTAATATTTTTAGCATACTTGGATGATGAATGCAAAGAAGTGTATTTGGAATTCAAGTATTTCATTTAATTGAATTATGAATGCATGCCTTTTTTATAGAAAAGAGAGATTTTTCATCTATTAGCTAGATACACATTAACATATATAAAAGTTTTAAGTGAGTACATCGCCATTGTTTTCTACACCATGGGCATAAGGAACAAGATCTGCTTAGGGCTACTTAAAGCCTCGCAGCCCCGGGATGTCTAGACTAATATACCACTTTTCTTAGATGCATGTAAATGTATAAACAACTATAAGGATAAGAAAATCTATGCAAAAGTTGTGTTTGATTTATTTGATTTATGATTCTTATTCATTGGCCACATCATACATGCATATGTATAAGAGTTTTAAGTGTGTACGACGCCATTATTTTCTACACCAGGGGTGTAAGATAGAAGACCTACTTAGGGCTACTTAAAGCCTCACAGCCCCGAGATGTCCAAACTAATATACCACTTTTCTCAAATACATATGAATGTACAAAAAGAACCACAAGAATAGAAAATCATGCAAGAAGTTATATTTGATTTGAGTATAATTTATGATTCTTATTCATTGGGAACATGATACATGCATATGTATTAGAGTTTTAAGTGAGTATGACGCCATTATTTTCTACACTAGGGGCATAGTACAAGACCTACTTAGGGCTACTTGAAGCCTCGCAGTCCCGGGATGTCCAGACTAATATACCACTTTTCTCAGATATATATGAATGTACAAAAAGAACCACAAGAATAAGAAATTATGTAAGAAGTTATATTTGATTTAATTATATGATTTACATATGTGATATGAAATTATTCCTAAGCCTTTGCATGGAAATACATAGGAATAGATTTAGGCAAATGTTGTGCTCTTTTGAAATGAACTATACATTTGTAAATATATGAATCCATGTAAGGTAAGGAAAGAGAACTTCATATTACATATCTTTTATTATCAACACATGCTAACTTATAGCTATTTGTAATTAACATCACTTCATTTATAATAATTGATTTATGGGCTTTTAAAGATAACATTTGATTTAGTAGTGATGATAGCCACACACATTTAATTTAAATCAACATGTAATTTGACATAAAAGAAACCATTTCATTTAATTAATTTTAAAAGAAATGAATGCATGATTACATATGGCAAGCAGTATTTAACATGGATGGAAAGAAATAAAGGAAAATAAGCATATGATATCATTCATTCCAATTAATTCCTAAGGATGATCATACTAAATAAAGCCACTTAAAATAAATCAAAGTTCTTTTATGTTATTTCATCTTTATGTTTGGTTTGAGTTAAGGGAAGTGATAGAAGTTTGCTGGTCCTAAGCCCATTCCCCATGTATAAGTTAATTTTGGTTCAAGGAAGAAATAATTTAGTTGATTGTATATTTTAATTAGGTTAGGGTATGAATTAAGTGGATTAATTAACCCTTACCTACATCACCTTAAGTTAATTAACTAATTAATAATGATCCAACATGATATGCAACCATATGGAAAGTAAATTTGTAATGCTCCTAAGAAATGAAAGGGGCCTAATGCAATTAGCTCATGATTAATAGTTAATTAAACTTAACTACTTTTATGATTTTCTCACACATGTAGGCTAACCATAATTTCATTATCTCCCCCTTTGGGTCATTGGACACCCAAAGAGCTACCCAAGATTAGATTAGAGAAATAAATTCAATTAATTAATTAAGTTCATTAATTAACTAATTAAACCTTAATTAACCTTAACCAACTAAAGTGAGATGGGCTTAAAGAAAGAGATAAAAGAAGAGAGCCTAAGTATCAATCCCTAAATCCTTTCAATTAGTTGATTAAGGTTCAGGTATGATTTGGATTTTGATTAATCTTATTGATTAATTAATTAAGGAGTGTTAATTAATAAATTATTTAAGAGGGATTAGAGAAGATTTAAAGAAAAGATTGAAAGAGGGAGTCCCAATCTATTTCCCTAGACTTCATCACCATTAACAGAGGTTAATAGGATTAATTGATTGATTAATTTACTGTTCATTTATTTAATTCACTAATTACATCAAAAAAAGTGATTAAGGCTTAATCCATTGATTTCTCTAATTAAGCAACCAATAAAATTCCAAAAAAATAGGGGAGGCAAAAGTCATCCCCCTAAACATGCATAGGAAGTTTGAGATTAACTGGATGGTTAATTTAGAAGTAATTAGACTAATTACATTTCCAATTAAACCTTGATTAGGCCAAATTCACTGTTAAAAATCAATTAATGATAATTTTCCTAGATTCTACTTTGAAATATCTTTAAAATGTGCATAAGTTTGTATTTCTAGATTTTTTATAATTAGTTATGAATTTAGGGAGTTTCATGATTAAAAATTAATTAATTAACCCTATTTAGAGCTTAATCCACATGGTACCGACGCTTGCTTTCCACGCATGCGACGGGATTCATTAGTTAAATTTGTCACATCCGAGTGTTGACTTGGATGGTGGCACATGTAGCATCTCCATGGATCATCCGATCTAAGATCAGATGGCCACGATCAAACCCACAGTTATGAGGGATTAAATAGAAGGGGTTAAGCATGATTTGATCAGGATCGTTCATCCCGATCACATGGGATGAATGGTCCATGATCTATCTCCTCCCAAGTGATGAAGGATGACTACCATCCATCAATAACAGCTTGATCCGAGCTCACCCGAGCTCGGATGGAGATGAAAATGATCCCACACCTTCAGGGATGCATGACAATCAAATCCAACATTGGAAAATGCATGACATGAAAATTCCTTTCACAAAAGACCAAACCATTTTCATTCAAGGATAGGTTTCATTGGCATACCTCACTGGAGCTTATGACTGGCAGTTTCAATGATTGAGAAAGCTTCATTTGGTAGAAATGAAGCTCTGTTGAGCCACATAAGCTTTGATTTGGTGTAATTTGATCAGAAGACCAATATGCTAGATGAAGGTTATCGGGCTTAATTGAACCCTACCGTCCGGTCATCAGGATGCTTAAGAAATGATTTGTTCTTTCTCGATTAGCTCCAAGGAAGGTGTGTGCAAAGTTAATTACAATTGGTGGAGAAATGAGGAAATGAGAATCACTGGTTTGTGCCACTATTTTGGTTTTGCATAAATCCAAAAATGGGGATTTTGGGGAGGTTTGGGAAGGTTGGAAATGGCTTTGGGACTCCTCTCCTTTCCTACTAGGGTTCAATCGAGTGTGAGTGTGTGAGTTTGAGTGAGAATGAGGGGCGGGGGGTATACCCCCTCATTCCTTGGAGCAGACGGCCATGGCTGATTTGGATTCTTTGATCAAGGGGTCACCATGGGAGCTCAGTTTGGGCAGGGAATCATGTGAGTTGGCTTCCCTTGAGTGGAGGATGTGAGAGTGGCTGCCAAGAGAGGAGGTGCTTGTCCTTGGCGGTTTGGAAAGCTCCAATGGGGATGGGTAGGTGATTTCATCTCCCCATGGATCATGGCTGACCCAACCACTATTGGGTCAGGTTAACCATGGTTGAAGGTGCCTAGGCGGACCTATGATTGGGTTCCAAGTGGCTACCAGGAGAAAATGACACAATGTGCATGGCTTATCTCATGGGATGTCCTAAACCCAAGGGCAAAATGGTCATTTGGGTATGGGTTTGATTTGGGCAAATTTGAAATGGGTTAAAAGTGGGTTAGCCCAAATTTCAAATGGTTTGGAGTTTTTTTGATTTGCTTTGGCTTGATTTGACATATTTAGGTCAAATTGGGTTAGGTTGGGTCAAGTTAATCAATTGGTCAAATTGGGTCAAACCAAGAGTTAGTCAAGTTCACATGACCAATTGGAGTGTATTGGTGGCATTGGTTTGGTTTAATTTACTTTGGATTTGATTATGGTTCATTTGGATTCATATAGGTCAAATGGGTCAAGTTGACTAATTTGACCAAATTGACTAAATTAGGTTAGGTTAGGTGTTGAGTCAAATTCAATTAACTAATTGGAAATGATTGTAGGCTTTGGTTTAGTTTAATTTGGATTCATTTTGGATTTTGGCTTATTTGACCCTTTGGGTCAAATTGGGCTTAGTTGGGTCAAGTTGACCAATTGGTCAACTTGGGCTCAATTATGGCTTTTGTCAAGTTCAACAAGTGATTTGGAATGAACTTGAGCCATTGGTTGCAATCAATTTGGTTCAATTTTGATTTGACCTATTTTGGCTCTTTAGGTCAATATGGGTCAACTTGGGTCAAATGGCCAATTAGGTTTGGTTTGGCTCACGTGAAGGTTTGGCCATGTTCAATCATTGATTATGAGTTGGTTTAAATCAATGGTTTTAATCAATTTGGCCTATGGTGGATTTTGGCTAGTTTGGGTTTCATTTAAGCAAAGTGTTGACTTGGTCAAAGGCTAAGTTTGACTTGCTAGACCCAATTTAAGACAACTGATCAACCTAGGATGATTGTTGATCATGTTGTGAGGGTTGGATGGGCTTAGTTCAATCCAATTTGGGTTGAATTAGAACTTGGCTCAAAAGGGTATTTTAGGCCACTTTAGGTCAAGTGGACCTAAATGGGTTGATTAGCTTGATCATGGCTTGATTTAAGTTTCGTTGTATTGATAAATGGGTTTGAGATGGAAATATAAATCTAATTGCAAGTGATTTGGATCCATATGGATTTTGGTTCATATGATAATTTCAAGTCAAAAGGGTTAACTTGGGTAGGATTTGGGTTAGCTTGGATTTGATTTGATAATTATAGTTTGTGTTTATATTTGGAGCAATGATTGAAGGAACGATTGAATCATGAAGAAATCCATGAGTTTTGAATTGGTTTAGGCATCATTTAGCCAATTTCAAAAAATTTGGCTAAAATGGTTAAAATTGGGAATTTGATTTAGGTTTCAATCATTTGATTTGGAATTGATATATGGTTTGAAATTTGATAATTGAGAAAATCAATTGGATTGGTTTGAATTTGATTAATACTGAGTCCATAAGATAGAATCAAAGGGATTATGAAGGGATTTAGAATTTGAATTTGATCATGGGTTTCAATCATTGAATTATTGGATTTGATTTTAGATTTGGAATTTGATTTGAGGTTGAATTTGATAATTGAGAAATTCAATTGGATTGGTTTGAATTTTGTTAAGACTTTGGGATTTGAATTCAAAGGGCTTAGGAAAGATTTTGGGATTTGAATTCAATCATGGGTTTCAATCATTTGATTTGAAATTGATTTATGATTTATAATTTTGATTTGAATTTGAATTTGAGGTTTGGTTTGAAAGAAGGAATCCATGATCGAGTTCAAGACTATAGGATAGGAAAGTCTTCCTTCTAAGTCTTTAGGGTTAGGTTAAGTGTTCACCTAATCACTAAAAGTGTCTTAAGAGTCCTAAATCTATGACAAGAAGTTGAGAGGTCACTCCAATAGTGAGGTCAACACCTGGTTTAAACAATGACATGTACTCATTTGATTTTATTCTTATGTATCTTTAACTAAGAATTTAGATAGAGCTTTAAATCATGTACCTAAATAACTCCATCTAAAGAAATACAATCTTTGCATGGTTTTTCTTCACTTATTTATGTATACATCCATATGTATTTGAGAAAAGCAAATATTTAGTCTGGACATCTCGGGAATACAAGGCTTTAAGAAGCCCCGAGAAGGTCATTTGATTAACTCACTTCCCTAGTTAACAATGTCATGTACTAGCTTATGTCTCTTATACATGTGTGTGTATATTTTTTTATGAAATTAAGACCCCTTTTTTAATCAAAGATACATTTATTTATAATTGGATAAGTGATTGAATTAGGTCGTCATGAGATTTGGAGGTTTCTTTCTCATATTCATGCATACAAATTGACATATGTTTGAATACAAATGGGTATATAGTTTGGACATCCCAAAAATATGAAGCTTTAGTTAGCTCCAAAGAGGTCATTTGATTACCTCCCTTCCTTGGTTAAATATGACACGTATTTGTTTAATTTCATCGTAATGTATTTTTGTATATGCATTTAGATAGAGCATTAAACTAATATGATTAAATAATTCAATCACACAAAATGGTATAAACTTTACATACACATACATTCATCATATAAGTGTGCTAAAACATGTTGCATGTATAGATACATTTATGATTAAATTATATGCATATTATATATGGTGCAAAGGAATGATTTAATATGTATCATGTGATAGTAATTCAATTAGATTAATTTTAAGATGCATTTCATATTGGATAAAATTATTTAAAGTGAACCTAAACTTAGGATTAATTCAAAAATATGTAATAAGTCATTCACTAAAAATAATCAAATCAAATTAATATGCTTTAGAAAGTGGCTTAAGGTAGGGATGAAAGAGGAAAATCCTCTTTCTTCTCTTTACAACACTTAGTTGCTAAGTGTAATCAAATGAAACAAAAGAAAATATAAATTAAAATTCTCATATCAATTAAATAACTTCAAATGAAATCAATCCATTCATGTTAAATTAAATCTTTCTACACTTAGAAAACTATAACTCTAATGCCTAGTAAGACACACCACACAAGCCTGAACACACACATTAGAATTAAGTCACCACTTTTAACTTTATGTTAGGGCGGTGCATGGTGTGATGCATATTTTGTTTTGAAATGTATTATTTTAGACCGGATGTTAGGGTGTATTTTTTGTAGATTGGATGTTAGGCCAATATTAGCCTAATTATGTTTTTCTGTAGGGGGTTGTGGTTGACCTCATTTTTGGAGTGAGTTCTCAACTTCCTCATCATAGATCAAGGACTCTTATAGACACTAAGAGCTCTTTAGTCTTTAGACACTTCTAGTGATTAGGTGGACACTTAACCTAAGCCTAGAGACTTGGAAGGATTAGCTATAAGAATAGGTTATGCCTTAGGGACTTAGGAAAGCTTGCCTACCCTATGGCCTAAACCCAATCCATGCTTTCCTTCTTAAACCAAATCTCAAATTCAAATATCAATTCAAACTCCAAATCATAAATCAAATTCTAAGCCAAATGATTGAAGCCCTTTGATTTCATGTTATGGACTTAGCCTTAACCAAATCCAAATCAATCCCAATTCATTTGATTTTATCAAATATCAATTCAATCTCAAATCAAGTCATAAATCAATTCCAAACCAAACAAATTAATCTCAAATTAAATCCAAGATCGAATTTCTCTCCTAAGTCTTATGAACCACTCTCATATGCTTAGTTAAATATCAATTCAAACTATCCCAAACTCAATTTATTTCTTTATAAATCAATTGTTCCTTCATTTATATTCACAAATATAAATGAAATCTACCCTCCAATGACCAAAATCAAATCAAACTAAATAACTTTCCTTTCTTAGCCCTTTTGACCTACACTTATGAGCTTGATCAAATTTTCTTCCAAATTACTCAAAACTCAATCGATTCTCTCATGAACTATTTATATTTTCATTTATATTCTCAAATATAAATAAAATATAAATCTAAATAGCCAAAATCAAACCCAAATCAAATCAAATTTCCAATTTGAGCCTTGTTATCCAATTTCTTGAACTTGGCTAAATGATACCCAAATCAATTCAAAACCTATGGATTCCTTCATAATTCAATCATTCCTTCAATCATTATTCCAAATATAAACATAAACTATAATTATCAAACCAAATCTAAGTCAATTCAAGTCAAGCCCATGTTGACCCTTTTGACTTGAAATTGTCATATGAACTAAAATCCATTTGACTCCAAACCAATTGCAATTAGATTTATATTTCAATCCTAATTTCATATGTAGTTCCATTAAACTTGAATCAAGCCAAAATCAAACCAATTGATCCTTTCAGGTCCACTTGACCCAAAGTGACCTAAAAGACCTTTTTGAGCCAAGTTCTAATCCAACCCAAATTGGATTGAACTAAGCTCATCCAAACCTCATATCATGATCAACAATCATCCTAAGTTAATCAATTGTCTTGAATTAGGTCAAACCAAGTCAACCTTTTGCCCAAATGAAACCTAAACTAGCCAAATTGCACCATAAACCACATTGATTACAATCAATGGCTCAAGTTCATTTCAAATTGATTATTAAACTTGACCAAATCCATAATTGAGCCCAATTTGACCATTTGGTCAACCTAACCCAACTTACTCCAAATTGATCAAAAGGATCAAATTATCTAGAATCCAAATTAAATCCAAATTGAACTTAACCAAAGCTTACAATATTCTAAATGATCAACCAAACCCAAACCAAGTCATGATTCAAGCCAATTTGATCAATTGAGTCAAAATTAGTCAACTTAGCCCAAATTGAACTAATGGATCAAATTGGCCAAAATCTAAATTAAATCTAAATTAGACCAAATTGATTAAAACCAATTAAACCATATACTCCAAATGATCATTTAAACTTAACTCAACCCTTTCTTTGACCCAATTTGACCAATTGGCCAGCTTAACCTAATTTGACCCAATTTGGTCCAAATGGGTCAAATTGACCTAAATTAAACCAAATGAACTCCAAATGATATGAAATTTGGGTCAATTTGATCCAACTCACTTTTGACCCAACTCAAATTGACCCAAATTAAACCAAATGAACTCCAAATTAAACCCAACTCACTTTTGACTCATTTCAAATATGCTCAAATCAAATTCAATGCCAAATGACACTTTGACCTTGGGTCAAGGGCATCCCATGAGGAAAGATAGTTGCCCAAATGGTCATTTCTCTTTCTTGGCCACTTTACACTCATCCATTAGTCCACCTAGGCACCAAAGACACTAATCATCTGACCTAAGAGGTGGTTGGGCCAGCAATGACTCATGGGGAGGTGAATTCACCTCACCTCTCCCATTGGAATAATTAACATGAAGGACTCCCACCTCCCCTTTCTAGGACACCCATTTGTCCTTCATGGCAGCCACTTTCTATGCCTCAGTCAACCAAAATGAGCCACCTAAGATGATTCCCTTCATTCCCAACCACCTCAAACCAAATGACACCCATTTAGAGCCAAAATTAAAAAGGATAGGAGATTTTCGGCCACATTTAAAACTAGAAAATTAGAGAAACCAAGACAATTCTGATTCTCCTCATTTCTATCTTCTAGAGCTCTTAAACTAACCAGCACTCAATCCCACTTAATTTTTGAGCAAAAGAAAACAAAATGAAGTGGAATCCAGTGATGAAGCAGCGACCACCAGTAGATACATCGTTCTGAAGTGAGGTGAAGGTCTAAGTTCACTCCAAGGATTCTTTCCCCACTCAAGAGTGTGCTCAAATCATCACCGCCATTGAAAATTATCCTCGGTGAGGTAATTTTGAAGAACCGTAACCAGCCTTAGGATTTCTTATTTTGTGATGATTTTCATGCGATTCTAGGAATTTCCTTAGAAAACCCCTACATTTTTTATTATATTTAGTTTCAATATGAAAATAGAAGTTTTTCAGTGTGAATTGACATGAAAATGTGCCAATTCAAGTAAGATTTCATTCAAATTTCATAAAAATTCCAAAATACTCTCAGTTTACTATTCACTGGGCTATTTTCGCCTCCTAGATAGCAACAACCATCCAATCCTACTTTTAGGGGATTGGATAGCCCAGATCATGAGGTAAATCCTTTGGTTTTGGCCTTTAGATCACACAGATCAGATTTGATCATCCGATTCATGATTGATGGTATAGATCGTCATCTGTTCGCCGATGTGGCACCGCCACACCACGACGCCACATGAAAATAACTTAAATCAATATAGCTTTTGAATTGAATGATATTGACTTTTGAAGTTCAAATAATTTATTTTAATTAAATAAATTAATAGACTTCATGAAAATCACTTAAATAAACTGAAACTTTGAAAAATCATAACAAATTATAGAAAAATCATAAAAATACAAATAAATACTCATTTTAAAGACATTTCAAAGACAATTCCATTAAAATTAATTCCAATTAATTTTGAATAGTAATTAAGGTTTAATTTAGGTTTAATTGATAACTTAATTTGCTTAATTACTCTAATTACTCTAATTAATTTCAAACTTTCTAAGGTTGATTAATGGGATGCCTCCTACCTCCCATAATTTTTTTGGGATTTATTACTTGGTTAATTAAGGAAATTTCTTATCTTAGCCCAAATTACTCTCTTAATTAATTATGTGATTAATTAACATTCTAAATAGAAAGGAAATCATTAATTAAACTTGCTAATCATTATATAATAGTGAATGGTCATGGGGAATGAGTTTGTGAGCTCTTTCCCATTCTTTTCTCTAAGTTCATTTCACTTGAATTGAAATTAATTAATTTGGGACTAATTGATGGTTTGATTGATAATTGAAAATGACATAATTAATCAAATTAAAATCATAATTACTCAAAAACTCATCTAATTAAGTTTCCTTGGTAGATCTTTAGGTGTTTAATAACCTAAAGCTATTTGAGGAAATTATGGCTGACCTACATGTGTGGAGAAGCCATAAAAGTATTTATTTAAGTTTCATAACCTAATTAATTATTAATTATGAGCTAATAACATTAGGACCTTTTATTTCTTAGGATCATTGCAAGTTATTTTCCATGCATATTATGTTGGCTCATAATTGTTTAGTTAATTACTTTAAGGTTGGACTTAATTCATATTGCAACCTAATTAATCCATAAAATTCACCTAATTATCTTTGCATTGCACAAAATTCATTAACAAATATGGGAATGTGTTAGGAGCAGCAAATGATTGAATCTCCTCTTTTCTTTAAATCAAATTAAACTTCCAAAAATAACTTAATAAGAAACTTTGGTTTATTTTAAATAAGCTTATTTAATATGATTGTCCTTAGGAATTAATTGGATTGAATGAAATTTCATGCTTGTGTTTCTTTATTTCTTCTAATCATATTAAGATGTTGCATGCCACTTGATTCATGCATTCATTTCTTTCAAAAAGTTAATTAAAAATAAATGATTTCCTTTATGTCAAGTTCTATGTGTTGCTTAAAAAATATGTGTGCTATTATCACTATTCAAATGTATTTTCAAAAGCTTATTAATGAATAATAATATATACACATTTGACTTTAATTTATATATATATATATATATATATATATATATATATATATATATATATATATATATATATA
The DNA here is from genome assembly GCA_021442155.1 of Cymbidium sinense. Lineage (NCBI taxonomy): Eukaryota > Viridiplantae > Streptophyta > Magnoliopsida > Asparagales > Orchidaceae > Cymbidium > Cymbidium sinense. Next base: position 26,027,284 of record CM038227.1, on the reverse strand, counting down.
TATATATATATAGAGGTATGTGAATATGTTTGGTTTGAAGTGAAATTTCATTCTTACATTCATATGTTGATTTTCATAAGTAAGAATGTCAGTGGGTATTTTAGTTTGGACATCCCAGGGATGCATGACCCTAAGGAGGTTCCTACCTCACTCCCTTGGTGTGAAACAATGATGACGTTCCTGCTTGATGTCATTCTTATGCATTTTGATATTAGAATTTAGATAGAACTTTAATTCATTCACATAAATAAATCAATTAAATCAAACTCTACTTTTCCATAGTTTTTTATTCTTATAGTTATTTATACATCCATATGTATTTGAGAATAACGATATTAGTCTGGACATTCCAGGGACACGTGGCTTTAAGTAGCCCCAAGGAGGTTCCTATCTCGTTCCCCTGATGTAATGGTGACTTACTTACTTAAAACTTTTATACATTTGAATGTGTATTTAGCTAATGAATGAAAACTCTTTTTTTCTATTAAAAAGACATGCATTCATATTTTGTTCAAGTGGTTGGATTGATTAGTCATATGATTTAGAGCTCTTTTCTTATGCTTTTGTATAAGAAGTTAGATGGAGATTTAAATTAATGTGACAAAATAATTCAACCAAGTCAACATCAATTCTAAATACATTTGCTTACATTCATCATTTAAGTGTGCTAAGATATAAATTGCATGTATAGTTATGTTTAGGACTTAATCAGATGCATGTTACACATGATGGAAAGAAATGAATAGACATGTGTTGTGTGATAGTAAATAATTCCAATTAATCTTAAGAGGCCTTTCTTATTGAATGAGATCATTTAATGTGAAACTAAACTTATGATTAATTAAAATATGTAATAAGCCATTCACTAAAGAGAATTGATTAATTAATTAGCTTTAGATGTGATTTAAGGTAGGGATGAAATAGAGTGATCCTCTCTTTTCCTCTCTTTATAACACTTAGTTGTTAAGTGTAAATTAAATGAAATAAAATAAAATATTAAGTAAAACTTACAAATCAATTAAACTACATAAAGTGAAACCACCTTTCATAATTAAATCTCTTCATACTTAGAAAATTATAACAAAGCCTACTTAGGACATACCACAGAAGCCTTAATACACACTCCTTAGATTAAGTCATCACTTCTAGTTTTATGTTAGGGTGGTGCATGATTCGATGTATGTTTGGTTTTATGATGTATTATTTTAGACTGAATGTTAGGGTGTATGCCTCATAGATTGGATGTTAGGCTGTGATTATCCTAATCATGTTTTATGCAGGAGGTTGTGCTTAAGGGGTACTTGAAATAAATATAAATACTCTCTTTTTTAGGTTGCTTAACCCCTAAGCGTAATCTAAATTAGGATAGGTGGACTTGGTTACCCATGTGCAGGGTGCTATGTCCAAATTATACATGTAATTACTTGGGTGGAATGTATGTTTAGCTAACATCTATTTTGTAGGTGTAGTTAGATTTACTCTTTCTATTTAAATGTAATTTTGCAATCAAAAATTAGGATTAGTGTTATGGGGGGCTAGGATGAGTGGTGGCTAGAAGGCTTTGTCCTAGGAGGCCCCGTGATGGCTTTGAAGCAAGCATATCCAAGCCAAATCAAAGAAGCAAAGAGGAGGAAAGAAGGCATAAAGATTTGAAGAAGATGAAGACCCCCATAGTATGTATTTATCCTTAAATGTAATTATTCTTTTATAATCCAGGTTGTATAGAGAATTTACCCATTTTTTTTTTTTTTTGGGTTGTACAAGAGTACCGACCGCACCGGCTATTTATTCTTTTACGTTAGCTAAATGTTTGATGACTTGTTTATATTGCACACTAGAAATTGCATACCTCTTATAGTTTCTTTTTGTATTGATGCTTTAATGTGTGGCTTGGATGCGATTAGGCTTTTAGAAAAATAAATTTTCTACCCAACTACAACTTATAACTAAAATTTTCTACAACTCATAACCTCACCATAAAGCCTAGGCATTAAATCAAGATAATTAAAAGATTTAGCAACCCCTTAGCTGAATGTTTTATGCCTAATATCATACATGCATCTTCTACCACTCTTGTAAAATGAGGGCCCCCATTCTTACACGCATGGGAACCGCTTGACCTATGAGAGAAACTCCTAACAGGGCTTCACCCTCTTTTTTTTTATTTGGTCCATAACCTACTTCATCATGCATTTAGGCATATAAAAGTCATATGGCCTATGTCAAAATGAAGTGTTAAATACAAATAAAATTTGAAAAGATTTCCATTATAGTAAGTCATTACTCATATCACTCATGCTCTAGTCTGATTAGGGAGTGAGTTTAAGGACTTTAATCTCTTTCTAAATAATAATAACCTAACTATATTGCAAAACATAGGACTTGCTGACATGGTTTTAAAGCGTAGGAGGAGTTAGCTGGCTGCCACTCTAGGTGATTGTAAGCCCAGCAGTCGGGTGATTTATCCTCTTATGGAGGTAAACCATATACCTATCTCCGCTTAGATTTAGGTCGCGCTTTGGTTCTTACCAAAGCTCCCTAAGTTTAGGATATGAGGTAGCTATTTTCTTCGGGCTACTAGCATAAATCCTCACCTCTTTGGCATTTCCACAACCTTGTGTTATGGGATTATAAGTCATAGTTTTCTAATAAAATGTCAACTTTACTAAAATCAATCCTCTCAATTTCAAACATATAAAGCCCAATTATATGATAGATTGGAATGCTCACTAGGTCTCCTAGTATCATGAGCATCCCCTACTCATCTTCTTTGGCTTTGATAATAAGTCTCTCCTTTTGATCCTTCCCGATTAATTTTCTAAATATAACCAATTTATTGATAGTCCTATCTTTAAAATATTTGGAGACAATAATTGCCTATTTAATCGAGAGTATTCCTAAGGAACTCACCTTCCTTATGATGTAATTAACTATGGGGGCTTGCCCCCATAGGGAACTTTAGAATCCAGTTTAAATAAACCTTACTTTACTCATCCATATAAAGTAGGGGAAAAATCTCTGGTATATTCAAAGACCCATCAAGTCTTATGAGTTCTTATTAGGTGATTAGGTCCATTGTAGGGTGGTGATTTCTATCTCAAAAATAAACACCACGGTTATTCTTAAGGGGATGCTTAAAAATAAATATGAATGCTCTCTTTGCAGGTTGCTTAAACCCCTGAGTATAATCCAAGCTAGGACAGATGGACTTGGTTACCCCATGTGTAGGGTCCTAAGTCCAAATTATAAGTATAACTGCTTGGGAGTGTATGTATGTTTAGCTAACCTTTGTTTTGTAAGTGTAGTTATATTTACTTTTCATATTTTTAATGTAATTTTATATTTGGAATTAGGATTTGTGCTATGGGGAATTATGATGAGCATTTATTAGAAGGCTTTGTCCTGGGGTGCCATGTGATGCCTTGAGTCGACTAAATCAAAGGGAAAAGACTAAATGAAAGAAACATGAAGACATGAAGACTTGAAGATCCCCCATAGCACTTATCCATTTATAAATTATAATTATTCTTTCATATTCTGAGTTATATAAGGGTAGAGCTCAGCTACCCATCTTTTCTTTTTGAGTTGTATGGTGGTACGTGACCACATCATTCTGTTATTCTTTTACAGTAGCTATAAAATTATTTGATGTTATGTTTTGTTTGTGCATTTGGATGGCATGCTTTTCTTAGTTTCTCTAATGATTGATGCTTTGATGTGTGGCCTCGATGCAATTAATCTCTTAGGATAAAATAAATTTTCTACCAAACTAAAACTCATAACTAACGTTTTAAATAATTCATAACCTTACCATAAAGCCTAGGCATTAAATAAGATAATTAATAGATTTAGAAATGCCTTAACTGTATGGTTGTTTGTCTCACATCATGCATGCATATTCCTTCTTCCTTGAAATTGGGGGATCTCTATCCTTGCACGATAGGGGAATGCTTGACTTGTGAGGGCATCCCTTATGGTGGAGAACACCATATTCTTGCTAATTTAGCCAATCATCTACTTTCTTCATGCATATAGGCATCAAAAATCCTAAAGCCTTAATCAAAATGAAGTATCACAATTGAAACAAAAATTGAAAATATTTTGCATTAGATTAAGTCATTATTCATACCACTCATGCTCTAGTCTCTTAAGAAGTGGGTTTAAGGACTTTTAGTCTCTTTCTAAATTGATAATAGCCCAACTACCTTGCAAATTCATAAGACTTGCCTTCATGGATTTAAAGTGTAGGAGTTAGCTCGCGACCACTCCAAGCGGTTGTAAACCCAACAGTTAAGTTTATCCTCTCTTATGGAGGCAAATCTTTTGCCAATCTTTGCTTAGATTTAGGTCATGCTTTAGCTTATGCTGAAGCTCCATAGATTTAGGATCTGAGATTGCTATTTCCTTTGGGCTGCAAGAATAAATCTTTCTCTTAGCCATTTCCATAACCTTGTGTTGGTAGATTATAAGCCTCAATCTAATAATATTTTTTTAACAAATAAATCTCTTTAACTTCAAAATTATAAAGTCCAATCATAGGATTGATTGGAATACTTACTAAGTTACCTAGTATCATGAGCATTCTCTACTTTTCTCTTTGGCTTCCAAAAATAAGTCTTCTCATGAACTTTTCTATTTGATATTCCAAATATATATCCAATCCTTAAATAGTGTAGCTTTGAAATCTTTGGATATAATAATTTCCTACTTTAATCAAGTATTCATAAGGAATTTACCTTCCATAGGATGTAATTAACTATAGAGGCTTATCTCCATAGGGAACTTTAGAACTCTGTTTAATATAAACCTTGCTTTATTCATCCATGTAAAGCAGGAGAAAATCTCTGGTATATTTGAAGACCCATCATGCCTTAGGAGTCCTTATTAAGTGATTAGGTCCATGGAAGGGTGATGCCTCTATCTTTTGAGATAGTGCATCATACCTCAATGTCATATCCGATCACTTTAATAAGTATCCCATATTATTTGCATGGTTCCCCCCTCCATACACATCAAAAAATAAACACCATAATCCACACTAGATTTAGGTGGGTGCTTTGCTTGTGCTAAAGCTCCCTAGATTTAGGATTTGAGGTAGTTATTTCCTTTGGGCTACAAGCATAAATTCTCACCTCTTAGGCATTTCGACAACCTGTGATGATGGATTATAAGCCTATTGATCTCATTTTTAGAATGAGCTCTCAACCTCTTCATATTAGACATAGGACTCCTCGTAAATACTAAGAGTTCCTTAGTCTTAAGACACTTATAGTGATTAGGTGAACACTCAACATTACCCTAGAGACTTAAAAGAGTTAGTTATAGGAATAGGACATGCCTTAAGGGTGTTAGGAAAACTTGCCTACCCTATAGCTTGAACAAAATCCTTATTTCTTTCTTTCAAGTTATTGGTTTAAAAATTTCCATAGTAGTACTTTCAAATCATGAGAAAAGAAAAGAGTCTATAAAAATTTGTCTTTTAGGATGCCACGAGATCCATAGATATACCGTGATTGAGTATGTCAAGGAATAGTACTATCTCGAAAGATAGAAGTCACTATCCTTTAATAAACCTAATCACCTAATAAGGACTCAGGATGATGGGTCGCATATGTAAAGAGATTCTTCCTACTTTATATGGAAAAGCGTTTATTTTAAAGCTGGGTTAAGTTTCCTACAGGGGGTAAGCCCCCAAAGTTAATTACATCCTAAGGGATGAGATTTCTTAGAAAAACTCTCGATTAAGGTAAATGATAGTTATGTTTGAAGATTTCAAAAGGAAATGACTATCAATCGATTGGTTTATGTTTAAAAATCAAATGTGATTGATCAAAAGAGGAAGTTATTATCGAAGCCAAAATGGAAGATAAGTAGGAGATACCCACGATGCTAGGAATCTAGCTGCATCTAAACTATCTATCTTGGGCTTTACATTTTAAAATTGATTTAGTTTATTTGAGTTGCATTTTTCATTAGAAATTTAGGACTTAAGATTCCTTAACAAGATTAAGGAAATGCCTAAGAGGTGAGGAATTATGCTTATGACCCACAAAGAGGAGAAGCAACCTTAGAACCTAAATCTAGGGAGCTTTGGCAATGGCTAAAACTACAACCTAAATCTAAGGTGAAAATGGATAATTGGTTTGTCTCCACAAGAGACAATAAATCACCCGATAGCTTAGACTTACAATCTCCTGGGGGTGGCCACCAACTAACTCCTCCTACGATTTTAAATACATATAGAAAGTCTTTATGCTTATGCAAGATAGCTAGGCTATTATTATTTAGAAAGAGACTAAGTCCTTAAACTCACTCCCTAAAGAGACTAGATCATGTAAAGGGACATGCTTCAAATGACCTAAATCTAATACAATTCAAATTTCATTTTATTTTCATTTTGGATAATTATTTTGACTCAAGCTAATAGGATTCATATGACTAATGCATGAGAAAGAAGATTATTGGCCAAAAGAAGGGAGGAGGTTAGTTTCCACCATGGCTTTCAAAGGTCAAGTAATTTTCTGGCAAAGGTGGAAGCCCTCCAATCAAGAGTGAAATAAGATGCATTTATGCATGATATTATTAAAAGAAATGCTCATCCAAGGGGTTGCAAATTCTTTTATCTTGATTTTAAACCTAAGCTTTAGGTGAGGTTATGAGTTGTTTAATTTTTATTTTGAGTTGTTAAGTTGGGTAAAAGATTTATTTTTTCCTAAAAAAGAAATGCTCATCCAGCTAAGGGGTTGCTAATTCTTTTATCTTGACTTTAAACCTAAGCTTTAGGTGAGGTTATGAGTTGTTTAATTTTTATTTTGAGTTGTTAAGTTGGGTAAAAGATTTATTTTTCCTAAAAAGCCTTATCCACATCTAGGCCATACATAAAGCTAGGAAGAAACTAAGAAAAGCATGCCACTTAATGCAAAAGCTAAACAACTAATCAATCAATTTATAAAGCTAATCATAAAATGAATAAAAGATCATTATGGTCGGGCACCATCACAAATCCAGAAATATCAAATATGGGTAGCCGAGCTCTACCCTTATACAACCTGGATTAGAAATGAATTAAATTATAATTAAGCAAGGAATTCATTATTGTGGGGGTCTTCAAGCTTTATTCTTCATTCTTCTTTGATTCCTTCTTTTGGATGGTTGGAAGGTGGATGCTCCAAGACTTCACATGGTGCATAAGATATGATCTTATGACCAATGTTCATCCTAATCTCCATAACAATCATTCCAAAATCTAATTACACAAATTTACATGAGAAGGAAAAGGAATGGAAATCTAACTAACACCTGCAAAATAAAGGTTAGTTAAAATAAACCACACAAATCCCAAACATGTATATTGGACTTATCACCCCACACATGGGTGACTAAGTCCACTTGGCATATGGATTATGCTTAGGGTATAAAGCACCGCAAGCAAAGAAGTTATTTTTTTTTATGATAGCAAAGCACAATCCTCTGCTAAGAAGAATAGTTAGACTAAGAACATCCTACCATTCATTCTATGAGCATACACCCTAACATCTAGTTTAAAACATATATCACAAAACAAAACAAACATCAAACTATGCATCGACCTAACCTAAGGCTAGAAGTGGTGACTTAGGCTAATTTGTGTGCTTTGAAGGCTTGTGTGGTATGCTTAGCTATGACTTTAGGTTCAAATTTTCTAAGTGTGAAGAATATGTTCAACTTAGAGGAGGGTTTCATTTAAGTTGTTTAGTTATTTTGGGTTGATTTTATTTCATGTTTTGATTTGGTTCAAGTGGATCCTACAATTAATTACTAAGTTATGAAGAGGGAAAGAAAAGAACTTCTCTTTCCCTTCTAAGTAATTTCTAAATTAGATTCACATTTTAGTTTCATTTAGGTGAATATTTTGATTACATCTTTTGATTAATCCTAGTTTAGATAATACTCTAAACAAACCTATTCAAAAAGAAAGGCATTTTAACATTAAATAAAATGAACCAAAATTCATATAACACACATCACTTCATTTCTTTCCCAACATATATAACTTGTCTATGGATGGACCTAAGCATATCTATACATACAAATGAGAGTATTAGACACACTTTATGATTCATGATAAGTAATCCATTTAAGGAAATTTAGAAGTTGAATATGCATGATTTTTCTTAAGTAGAAAAGGTTTTTCTTATCCAAATTTTCACATACACGTATGAAAGTAAGAAAGGCATAAGTGAGTACAACATCATTATTAACCAAGGTGTACAAGACCTACTTAAAAGCTTAAAACCTCATAACCTCGGTTGTCCATACTAATATACCACTTTCTTAAATACAAACATATGTATATAAAAGAAATGAAATGGAAAAGGAGAATGCAAAAATTGCTTAATGGATTCATTTTGTTTATGCAATTTATGTATGCAAGTAGGCACCCTTCTTAGGTGATAGTATAGGGATGAATAGGGTAATTAAGAAATATTGGGTTCTTTTCAAATGAACTCTACATCTTACCAACTCTATTCAAAACTATGCTAATGTAAGAAAAAAAGGAAACTTATGCTAAGCATACCTTTATAATCTATCACATGCAAGCTTATAATCAAGATATAAGTAGCATACTTTCAGATTTGATATGTGATTTATATTTTTTGAAAATAATTTGAATTTAGTAGTGATAATAGTCACTCATTTTTCTACTTTAGCCAACACATGCAAATTTGACTCACAATTAAAAGTTAATTACACTAAGAGGTTTAGCTTAAATAATTTCAAAACACCCTTTCATAATTTAAATTTGTAATGCATAAACAAAAGGCTTTGCAATTTGGCTCATTAAAATTAATTATAAGAGGCAGAGTATTTCAAAACACCCTTTCACATGTGAATAGTTTTAATTTCTTAATTGAACTTAGGCTAAAAGATCAGTAGATTAATTAAGTTCTAAAACTTTTAGAATTTTTAGAAATTGATTAAGGGGATAATTAATGAAATAACCCTTAATTAAGAGGAGATTAAGGAGAGAAGAGGGGGTTTAGGGAATAGCTTAGAGGAAATGCTCAAAAAATATTCCATAAATCTTCTATTTACTGGATCTGACCTTAATCATATCCTAATCATAGGTTAAAATCACTAATCATACCCTAATTATGCTTAATTATGTAAGGAGGGTAATTAAGGAAACCATATGCAATTCTTCTAATCAAGCCTTCAAAAAAAATCTAAGAAAAAGAAAGGGGAGGAAATCCTCTAAATCATTCCCAAGAAATTTTGGATTAATCAAAAGCTTAATTAAAAAGTAATTAACAAAATAAACTTTCCAATATAACCCAAATTCAGAGAAAAGCATATTTTAAAACTCATCAAAATTAAGTTTAAAATGTTCTAGGTTTAATTATCTTTTTATAGGATTTTATTTCATATTTTTCTAAATTTCTAGAAGGAGTTATGAATTTTGGAAGATCCTTAAGTTAATTAGGAATTAATTAAGCATTCTAAGTAATCCCCTAGCTCACGGCGTGACCCGTGGTGGCGACAGTCAGCACACTTTACATATGTCATGCCGTGAGGGGTTCACTTAAGTTGTCTATTCCCATATGGTGGCTGGCGACATATGCGGTTTGATCCCTGTCGTCCGATCAAAGATTGGATGGCCAGGGATCTCCTCGTGGTTTTAAAATTAGTTAAAGAATTCTAAACATGTAGAATTATCTCAATTGTCCATCTAAAATGTGCGGATGGATGGCTAAGATCTCCCAAGTTCTTCCCTTGATCAACAGACACCGTCCATGATCAAGGGGAAGATCCAAGCTCAATCTAGCATGGACTTAAATCAAACTCAACCCACACCATCTAAAGCTAAAGAGCGACAAATCCAATGGTCAAAAATCGATGGGGTGAAAATTTCTTTCACAAAGCTCCACTCCCAATTGAGTTTAATTATCATAAAATCCCATACCTCGTAGGAGGTGATCACCGGTGCTCGATTCCCTTGGAGAAGCTTCATCTAGTTGAGACGGAGCCTTGCTGAAGTTTTGAGCACTTAAGGTTGAGTGGATCTTCCTATGGGTCACCTCCTCCTATGCTTGAGCTTGACATTGATCCAATTAAATCCTTCCTTGCTTCAAGAACTTGGAAGAGAGCTTGGGTGCACTCGACTTGGTCTTTTGATGAAGCTTGAAGAGGGAATTGAGTGGAGTTTGAGTCTAGAGGAAGTTGGAGAATGGATTGAGCTCCCCTATATTCACTGTTCAAAAACTAAGAAATGGGGAATTGACAAGAGCTATAGGATGCTTGCTATCACTATCTAATGGCTACTAAGTCTCATTACTACTCAATCGAATTCAGGAATCATCAATTCAAGTTTATTTAGGGGGAGTATATCTCCCCCTTGAAGGATTGGATGGCCGACATTGTACTTGCCATTTTGATCCAACTAATCATAAGCTATGGGTGTTTGATCAGTTGGGAGTGTGCACATGGTCAGTTTGAGCTAAGGAGTGGATTGCCAACCTCCCATGTACCTTAATTTGTGTTTGAGAGGGAGTTTGAATTTTCAATTTTGACCCATAGGGTCGGGTTTGGTCTAGGGACCAATTGGGTTGACCAAAACCCATTGGGTTGGACCCACCACTCATCACTAAGTCCCCTTGAGCTTTTAGGAAAGCCTCAAGTGAATGTGAAGAGGGTATGACCAAATTGCCCATAGATTAAGCCAAAATTTGTTCTATGGCCTAGGAGTAGGATGGTCATTTTGCTATTTTTCCACTTTGGATATATTGGGTATGTGGAAAAACTAGTTTTGGCCAAGTTTCATGAGATTTGGAATTCATTTGATAGGGTTTGGCTCATGTTGACCCATTTAGGTCAAAATGGGTCAACTTGGGTCAAGTTGACCAATAGGTCAAATTGGGTCAAACCAAGGGTTGGGTCAAGTTCATATGACCATTTGAAATATTTTGGTGGCTTTGGTTTGATTCAATTTGGTATATTTTTGGATTAGGCTCATATGACTTCATTTAGGTCAAATGGGTCAAGTTGACCTATTTGACCCATTTGATCTATTTGAGGTAGGTCAAGGGTAGGTTTAGGTTTGGTTAGTCATATGGAGTGGATTGGTATCTTTGTTTCCAATCAATTTGGGTTAAGTTCAAATTTGGCTCAACATGACCCCTTTAGGTCATGTTGGGTCTAAGGTCAATTGGGCTAGGTTAGGTCTAGTTGGCTAATTGAGGCTTTGGTCAAATTCAACAAGTGATTTGGAATGGACTTGACCCATTGGTTTCAATCAATTTGGCTTAGATCAAGTTTTGACACATTTTGACCCTTTAGGTCAAAATGGGTCGACATGGGTCAAGTTGACCAATTGGGCTAGGTTAGGCTCAAATGTTGGCTTGGTCAAGTTCAAACATAGGTCATGAGTGAACTTAGATCAATGGTTTCAATCAATTTTGCATATGGTGGAAACTGGCTATGTTAGGTTTCATTTTGGGTTAAGTATTGACTTAGTCAACCCTTAGGTTTGACTTGGTTTGACCCAATTTGATTGATTGATCATCCCATGATGATTGTTGATCATGATGAGAGAGATATATGAGTTTGTTTCAGTCCAATTTGGTTAGGATCAAGATTTGGCTCATAAGGGTGCTTTAGGTCACTTTGGGTCAAGAGAGCCTAAGTGGGTCAAATGGCTTGGTCAAATCTTGATTTGAAGTTGGTTGATCTTGTATATGGACTCATGATTGAAATATAAATCCATTTATAAGTGATTTGAGGTCAAATGGGTTTAGATCCATTTGACAATTTCATATTCAAAGGAAGAATATGAAAGGGTTTTGGGTTTGATTTTTGACTTGGGTTTTGATTGAGTGATTGAAGTTTGGATATATATATATATATATATATATGAGCTCATGATTATAGGGTTGATTGAATCATGAGAGAAAGTCAATGATTTGGCTTGATTTGGAATTGATTTGGCTAAGTTCAAGATCTTGACTTGAAAGGCTTAGATTGGATTTTGAGTTGATTTGAGTTTTATTTTTGGAATAAGTTTGATTGTTTAAATTTATATTTCATTTATATATGCGAATATAAATGAGAATATAAATTGATCATGAAAAAATTTCAAGGATTTGAAATGGTTTTATCATGATTTGGGCAAAGTCCATTAAGAAGGATTTAAAGGACATAGGAAAATTTTAGAATTGGAAGTTTGAATTTTTTTGAATTAGGTTTGATTGATTTATATTTATATTTAATTTATATAGGTGAATATAAATGAGAATATAAAAAAATATGAGAAAATTCCATGACTTTGATATGGTTTGCTAATGGTTTAAGCTAAGTTCATTAATGGAAAATTAATGACTTAAGAAGATTTTAAATTATGAATTTAATTTTTGCATTTGATTTGATTGATTTATGTTTATATTTCATTTATATATATATATATATATATGAATATAAATGAGAATATGAAAGATTTTTGAGAAAATCTCATGAGTTTGAAATGGTTTGATCAAGTTTTAGGCTAAGTCCATTAATGGAGAATTAATGACTTAAGGAAATTTTTAAATTGGAAATTTAATTTGAGGATTTGATTTGATTGATTTATATTTATATTTTATTTATATATATGAATATAAATGAAGATATAAATAAGTTTTGAGAAAATCTCTTGACTTTGAATTGATTTGATTAATGTTTAGGCTAAGTCCATTAATGGAAAATTAAGGGCTTAAGAAAATTTCATGAATTGATTTGGAGTTTTAAGTTTAATTTGATGGGTTTGTATTTATATTTCATTTATATATGAATATAAATGAGAATATAGATGAGTTTTGAGAAAATTCCAAAGATTTGAAGTTTAGATCATGATTTTGGTTAATTCTTTAAGGAAGATTGAGGACTTAGGCAAAATTTGGACTTAGAAATTTTTGATGGATTTTTTGATCATGGGTTTCAATCATAGATTTCAATCATGGATTTCAATAATATGGAGTTGATTTGAATTTGGAGAAAATCAGTTAAGATTGATTTGGAATTTGACTTGAAAGAAGGAAAGTGAGGAATGGTTTAAGCTAAAGGTTGGATGTTTTCCCTAACACCTCTAAGGCATGACCTATTCCTATGGCTAACACTCCTAAGTCTCTAGGGCTAGGTTGAGTATCCACCTAATCACTAGATGTGTCTTAAGACTAAGGAACTCTTAAAGCCTAAGATTAGCCCTATGTCTAAGATGGAGGTTGAGAGCTCATTCTAAAAAGGTCAACAAAGGGGAAATAGGTGTGGTGTGGCCACAGGAACAGTGTTGACCAAAATGATCAACAACACCGAGATCATAAGCACTAACATAATCTATCCTTAAAGAAAGAAAGAATCCAGAGCTTTGTGCAATGTGGCTCCACTTATGTCTAAGACATAAGAGAGAGAGAAAATTCCACTAAGGGATAGAGTGTGAACCTTCCACTAGGGAAGCAGGTTCAAGTCATCCATAAGGGATGAGAGGTTTAATTTGATTTGAATCTCACCTAGGAGAAAAAGATTTGATTTAAATTCTACTAGGGAAGAGGGTTGAATTTGTTTCAAAATTTGTTAGGTTTGAATTTTTAGATGGACCCTATTAGTTTGCAATAGACTATACTAAGTAGGAGCCATGGAGGCTAAGACCTAACTCAAACTTATTAATCCAAAGGGGTAGTCTACTAAGCATCAGTAATACTAGCCAATTAAAGGGATGCCTTTTGATGTGTAGTAGTTACTAGGAAGAAAGTGCGGGGACTCACTTGAAGTAGAACCGATTCTTTGGGGTAATCTATTGGCAAGGCAACATTTTGAACCCAACCTGGGGCTGACTATTGAGTGAATGTCGCTGGGGGACTTAGATCAGCTCAAAAATAATGAGAATTAATTTCATTTTTTAAATTTGTTTGTTTTGATTGTTATGGATCCCATAGGTTTGCGATGAATTGCAATGAGTAGGGGTCATGGAAGCCTAGAACTAAATTTAGATTTATCAATTCAAAGGGAGTAGTCTACCAACGATAAGGTAGGACTATCCAACCAAAGGGGAGCTACCTTTTGGTATACAATGGTCAAGTCTTAAGAAGAAAGCATGGGGACTCACATCTTCCAGAAACAAGGAACCATTAGGGTGATTGGTTGCTTTGGGCAAAAAATTGAACCCAACTTGTGGCTGACTATTGAGTGAATGCCACTGGGGGACTTAGATTAGCTCCATAATAGTCAAGAATTAATTTTATTTTTAATTTTGTTTGTGGATTTCATTGGTTTGCGATGGATCATATTGAGAAGGAGCTTATAGATGCCTAGACCAAAGGGAGTAGCTTCCCGAACGATGGGAGAACTATCCAACCAAAGGAGTGCCTTTCAGTTTGCAATGATCAATTAAAGGGAAGAAAGCTCGGGGACTCACATCTTCCACTAGAAAAGACCACAAGGGTGATCGATTGCTTTGGGCAATAAATCAGACCCAACTTTGGTTGATTTGCACAATCATGCTAGAAAGAATGTATCATAGTCTTATATCTTCCAAAGCGGAATGACTGTCGGGGTAACCTGCTTATGGCAAGATAGATTGAACTCGACCTATGGGTGACTACAGAGTGAGAACCAACCTGGGGATTTATCTCTCAGTGGTCATTCTATAGGGAGTTCTTGACCGCCTAAAGATAGGATGCCTTGGGAAGGGGCCCTTTGGGGGCTTGAATTCGTAATCCACAAGCAAATTAATTTTGTTTATTTATTTATTTGTTTGTTTTAGTTTGTTTATTTTATCATGGACCCTGTTAGTTTGTGAGGGATCAAAGCGAGAAGGAGCTTATATCGACCTATCTTATCTCTTGAACCAAGGAGAATCTGCATCACGAATGACTTTTCCAACCACAGGGGTGGCTACTAGGAAGAGGAAACTGTCTGATACAAAAGTAACCCGGGTAATTTCTAAATGAGGTCGCAAAGGACTTGATCCAAATAGAGTGCCCGTAGGGGATGAGATCGCTAAAGGCTTAATCCAACACCCTGGAGAAGATGACATGGCAAGTCATATATCCAATAGGTATTCGGTGTCTAACTCAAGGAGAAAGCTTAGAGACTCATATCTACTAAGAGTGGTGTACTCACCAGGTGAGTTGCTGTCAGTATAGTGAACATCAACAAACCTAAGGTACCCGTCGATTTATAATAATCATCCTAGAAAGAAGCTCGGGGACTCACATCCTCCTATAAGAATTGGTAGATAGTCTATCTTATCGGCGGGTATTTAGACCTAGGGAGACTTTTGAGAGAATGCCATTGGGGGACTTATATTGACTCAAAAGTAGTCAAGAGGAAAGGAGCCTCTAGGGACTTATCCTAAACCTCAAATATACTCAACCTAGTTAGAACATGATGGCTAGTTTAAGAAGAAAGCACGAGGACTCACATCTTCTTAAAGAAGTCAATCATGAGGTAGCTTACTGGATGGGCAGTGAAGCAAACCATACTAACAAGGTGCTCTTTGGTTTACAATGATCAAGTTAGGAAGAAAAGTGGGACTCAATCCTCAAGTGACCACTAGGGTGACATACTAGCGAGGTAGCATGTAGACCGACTAGAGTAGCTAATGAGTGAGTGCCACAGGGGGCTTGCTCCCACATAAAAATAGCTTGAGTCAAAAGATTTGTGTTTGTTTTTGTATATGTGTCAAAAGGAATAGGACACCTCTGAGGGACTCTTATACTTACCTTAAACACACTAGGGGTTTGATGAAATGGTGCCACTGATGGCAAAAAGAATTCCCACTAAGAAAGGATGCCTCTTGGGTTCTCTCATACATAACTTAGTCGTACTAAATGAAATAGAATGCCTCTCGGGTTCTCTTACACCTATTCTAATAATGTTGGGAGATTATGTTTGTGTTGTGAAAGAGGGATAGGATGTCACTGGGGGACTCTTACACTACTAACACATCACGTGGATTTCAAGACAAGCAACAACACTTCAAAAGAAGAAGATTTGATGAATGGAATCAATTTCTTTTATTAATGATTATTTTCAAACATGATTTATTTCATGGGTAATATTTCTTTAGATAGAGCCCATTAATTGGAAGCATCGGTGTTCCCCTTTACAATCAATAAGCGATAAGATCCTCTTTGGTAGGCCTTCTATGACATAGGGGCCTTCCCAAGTGGGTTCAAACTTGCCTTTCATCTTTGAGGAATAATTGGTCTCCTTGGGTAACACAAGTTCTCTACTCGAAAGACTAGGGCGGACCAGCTTGTTATGAGCTTGAATCATTTTGGCCTTATACAACTCGAGATTTTGGCATGCATGCACTTTCCTAAACCTTGAGCTCTTCTAACAACTTTGCATTTTTGCTTTTAGTGATCTTGTTACCCAATGCTATCCTTAGTGATGGGAGTTAAACTTCTAAAGGAAGAATGGCTTTAGACCCATACACTAAGGAAAATGGGGTAGACTGAGTTGGAGTTTGATATGTGGTGTGGTAGGCCCACAAAGCTTTAACCAATTGCTCATTCTACTATCATTTGTTGTTATCAAGAGTCTTCTTCTTCACGGATGAGAGTTTTATTGAATGCTTACAACCATTATCTGGGTAGTATATGGTGGAGTATCTCCAATCTATACCGTGACTTCCGGCGAAGCTGTTAATCTTCATGCTTTTGAATGTAGTAACATTATCGGATAAAATTTGTTGAGGCACCTCGAACTTGTACATGATATGGTTCCTGAAAACCTGAAGCACATGGTGAGTTATGACCTCTCTGAGGGGGATGGCTTCCACCCACTTGGAAAGTAGTTTGTGGAAGCTAAGATGAATTGATGCCTCATGGAAGAAGGAGGATTGATCAGACCCACAATGTTAGTACCCCAACACTCAAATGGCCATGAAGCCAAAGTAGGGTGTACAATGTTGGGTGGTTGGTGGAGGACCACACGACACGATGGCATCTCTAGCTACATCCATGCAATATGTGATCATAGAAGGCTAGTATTCAAGTCTTGATCTTCATCTTCATCTTTTGGACATTGATGAGCTGCATAGACACAGTGTACCTCGATTATAATACCCTGGGCTTTGTGTTTGTTTAAGCAACATAATCACATTTGGTGAAAGGATGCATACAGGTGCCATCACAAGAGCGTAGGAGAGCTCTATTTCACGATGGGCTTGTGACTTTTCTTGAGGTAGTTTGCCAGTGTTCAAGTAATCTATGAATGGTTGCCTCAAATCCAGCTCCTTGTCCATTTTGGCAATGATAACCTCCCCTTCAGAAGAAAGTCTCTTGATGAGTTCAACATCAATAAGGGATAAGACTTATATATTTTGAACCCTTATTGAAATAGACTCATCTTCTAGACATGCCAATTCTTTGGCAAGTTTGTCCAAGGCATCTGCTACTGCGTTCTCTACTCGGGGAACCTTGTAGATGGTGACTTAGAATTTGAATAGACTTCATGGTATACTCGTAGTAATGATGAAGCTTAGGTTTGAGAACCTGGTAGGACCCGACGATCTAGTTGATGACCAACTAAGAATCCCCAAAGATGTTGATGCTCTTGACATTGATAGTGATGGCTAACTTCAGACCGACAATCAAAGCCTCATACTCAGTTTTTATTGTTGGTGCAGGGGTTGGAAAGATAGTATGAGAATCTCATCACATCACGTTTGGAGTTAGAAGAACTATTCTACCCGCCTTTCACGGGAGAATAGATCATGGTGCTTCACCTTTAAGAAAAGAAGCAACACCATCAAAATACATCTCCCATCGTTTTGGCCTCCCTAAGTTCATGATTTGTTCATTGGGAGATCATCACTAGCGAGAATCGGAGAAGTGGGTGTCTTGCTAAGAAATCGCTAGTACATATCGCACTACATGGGGTACAAATGTGATATCAAACCAGAATCATGGACCAATGAGCCAAACATCCAAAATTATTGGCATGTCATGAGATACTATTGGATTTATTCGAGATCAAGTTCACCTTATGAAAGCATGTGTCATAGCTTTTGAGATGCAAAGATCAAAGCTAGGCAATGTTTCTCAATAGGTGGATAGTTTGCTTAGAGATCGATGATAGCGAGGTAGTAGTGCTCTCCTTCCCTTCATCATTGGCTTGGGCTTGAGCGAGAGAGTCATATGCGCGATGTAGAGGATGAGTGGCTTGCAGGGATAGAGCTACTAGAACTGGTGGCTTCACCAAGTACTCTTTGATGTCTTCAAAAGCATGTTGACACGTGTCATTCCACTTGAACTTGTCATATTTTTTAAAAAGTGTTGAAAATGGTTTGCATCTCCCTGATAGGTTTGAGATAAAGTGTCTCAGATACGTCAGCCATCCTTGAAAGGATCTGAGTTGAGTTAAACTCTTAGGAGGTGGCATTTCTAAGATAGCTTTGATCTTTTCAGGATTTATTTCTATTCCCTAGTGTCGAACAATAAACACAAGAATTTCCCTGAAGTGACTCTAAATGCACACTTCAGGGGATTCATTTTGAGGTTATATTATCTTTACCATTCACAAACTACTCTCAAGTCAAAGAGATGGTCTTCCTTTTCTAAGCTCTTGACTATTAGATCATCAACATAGCACTCAACTTGATGATGGATGAGTTTGTTGAAGATGAGTCATGGCCGTTGGTATGTAGCAAGCATTTTTTAAGGTGAAAGGCATGACCCTATAATAGAAGATTTATCGGGTTTGAAAGTAGTGTTTCTTTCATCTTTAGGACATCTTGATTTGGTTATAGCGGATGATCCATCCATGAAAGAGAAGACTCCATGAGATGAGGCAATCACCATTAACTCTAGTATAGAAGGAAACTCATCCTTATGCCTTATTTAAGTCCCTAAAAAATGCATATGAATTTGGCCATTCTTCTTAACTTGGATGACTAGCTAATCAGTAGGATATTTTCTTCCATGAAACCAACATTGATCGGTTCTTGACTTGAAATGACCATTGTTCAATTTCTAATCACATGTCTAGAAGCTTGCTTAATAGTAACATTAGGTATTGCTAGCTTATGGCTATCAAAAGTTAATATGGGCATTTCTTCATAACTCCAGGTGAAGCAGTCTTTAAACTAAGTTAATAACCTAACTAAGTCATTGATTTCTTCTTCATTCGAATGAACTAATGTAGGATTTTCTTGTCAGGTTTCTTTAAGCTATTATTGAATGAATCTCTCTTCAAATTCGGTGGTGCCTCTTTGACTTAGATCATCTGATCATCTAAATTTCTAAACACACATTCTCATAAGAGTTGGGGATGTGTGAAGAAACTATCAGACTCAAATGGTTGGTAACAACTAGGCAATAATCATTCATCGATCGGACCCCATCAATCCTAGTCTACTCTTGATTATGCTTCCCTTATTGTTCCATAGCTTTTTGAAGTATTCTGACCTGTGCTTAGACTATGTGTGAGGAACTAAACTTTTCTGTGTAAGATGTTGAACACAAAGCGAGTTAAAGTCAAAAGGTAATTCCATTAATTCTATAAAAGTATCTTCCTCAAGCTCCACTTGAACTTCAGGGCTTGAGGAGGATGAGCCCAAAAATAACTTCTTCTGTTTCATGTCACTGGAAAACTTAGGGACTTCCTTAACTACTAAACCTTTAACTTTCTGAGATATAAGTGAGGTAAGAGCTAAGGTTCTCAAGCTCTAATTTCACATAAACGATTGAATACTTTGCTTGGAGGCTGGTCTTCGTCTCTGTCTGGATCAAAAGTCACCTTCAATGGAACCCACTAAGAGGGGTTGGCTGGTATACTAATCACATTAGACATGTCCTCTGAACTAGATTCCAAGTCGATATGAATAGTAGTAGGGTACTCTAAGCTGGAACATGACCTCTAAGGCCAACTAGGGGTCTCCACCTAGAACCCTGTTTCTACCTCTCTACACGGTGGAGGTTGAGCCATCCTACCCACATGTCCATATGATGGAATGAACTGTGGGTGGAATGTGATATGGATCTACTTCTTCAATTCCCCTTTCTTCACTTGGACTTTATTTTCTTTTCATTTTCTTTTATCTTTTCTTTTGCTTTTCTTTTGCTTTCATTTTGAATTTTGTCCAAGTTCAAGAAAGGGTGTTTTGAGGAAGATAGTAGGTAGCATCCTCATAAATCTCAACCTCTCTAAAATGGCTTCATCTCCGTTGACATGATATTCAATTCCATCTTTTGAACTTGATGCAGATGAAGGGAGGATGGAATGATCTTGTTGATATATCCAAAGCCCAAGCAAAATGAATGAAGTATTTGAATCAATGATGTAGGGCAGATCTTCAGTTATACTATAGAACCTCGCTCACCTTGATCATTAACATCATATCTCCTGGGGTAGAGATGTCTTCAAATAGGTAAGAGTCTTTAGACTCATAATGTTTACTGATGCCATGAATCCAACTTGTCCATGTTGACTGTAATGTAGAGAGGGCAGTTGTGCTCCAAGTCCTCTAGAAGAAGGTCTTCATCTGTGAAGGTGATCCCTTGGGCTTCTTTCGCATAATGTGCTTCCTCACCTATAGCATTCAGCTGAGCTAAACATATTTTAGGATCAAGGAGGGCTTTGATTAGTGATTCCCTCATCTCTTTGGATAAGACAAGAGCATCATATATGCTTAGCTTAGCTGGCAACTTTTTTAGATGAGAAAGGACGTTGTAGTCCACCTTGGGTCTTCCAGCATATCCAAGGGTGGAGCATCTTGTGGAAGGGCTTCTTGATCTTGTACCAATGACTTGTTTCCTCTATCTTGAGGTGCTATCCTAAGAGGTAGAACCTTGCTACTATGGAGGTTGACTTCGGTAATCTCTTGAGGCAAGGTGGTGGAAGGTTCTACACGCACTTTCACCTATGGGACTCAATGATTCCAAGTCTATCTCAAGAGGTGAACCCATAGTATTGAGTTAGAAAGTCCAACTCTGAATCAAGAGGAAGATCAAATTATTATAGTTAAACTTGAAGAGTTCATTAGGAAATGAAGAAGACAACTCATCAAGAGACATATATAATTCAAACTAATTCTTGGAATTATTTGGGGTACAAAGTAGAAGTCAAGTGAGTGAGTGGTAAGGGATTTGATGCCCTTATCCATGAGTTCTACTAGTAGAATAGAAGAGCTAGCTAAAATGGAAGAAGTTGGTGTGGAAGGCTGGCGAAGGTGGAGGTGGACACCATTGGGTGGGTATGCTAAGGGCTATCTCGGTGACACATGCATTTGAGCTCCACTTTCTAGAGTTGGCACAACTTGCAAACCTTTGGTGTTGGAGGTTTGACTCAGCACACAGGAAAGCTTCTTGATCTTAAATTATTTTCTTAGAGGTTTTAGATAAAGAAATGTCCCAACCTTCTTTTTTGGTAGGATCACTTGTATCCCCAAGGATTACCTAACTGGAAGGTTGTTCCACAAGGTATTCCTTTGGGATAACTACAACCGATCTTGAAGCGTGTTCAAGCCAATCCTTGAATGTGAAGCAATCCTGGCATATAGTGGTAAGGGGAAAAGTTTGGATCATGACTTTGCCTACTTCCTTCTCTCCCCAGGCTCGGGTAGCTGGGTAGATTCTTTAAGAGATTCTTAAAGATTTTCTGATTACCTCCTCTTAAAAGAATAAGGTTTGTTTAACTTATCTAAAGAGTAGGTGGACCATTAGCTACATGCGGATAAACTATTGGTGTATATGGCGGTGGTCAATGTGGAGGTAGGTAGGGCTACCTGTGGTGGAAAAGGTGGTGGTTGTGGTCTCAGTGATCTCTAATTTGCTTCCCCAATCACCTATTCTGCTCTGCTTCTTTTTCATAAACCCTTTGATCAGCAATTGTTTGGCCTCCTTATAGACTAGCCACCTTGTTGATTAGCTTCTCAAATGTCTTGATAGTGAAGTCATGAAGGTGAAGCCATGGATATTCTTCAAGAGAATCTCAATGGAATGTTGTTCTATTCACACTTCATACTCAGTTACCATCGAGAATATAATCAACATCATGATTACTATTGTACTATGAGATCACTGGTAACCCAGCTCACAAATCTCTTGATGAAGAACTCTGCTGTTATCATACTACCCCAAGCAATAATTTGCTTACCAGTAAAACATGCATACCTGGCTACGGCAAAAGTCACAAAAACTTTTGAAAGCGGCTAAGGTAGGTCTACCCTTTGGGCGATGATCCCGGGCTTGAGCCAAAGCTTCCTTCACCCTTGCTCAACCATGGATTTTCTTGTATGGAGGTAATTTTCCACTACCTTCCTATACTTAGACCTTTCAATGAGAAGTCTTGGTAAGACATACACTAATAGGTAAATGAGGGCTTGCTTTGCACTACTGCTACGTTCTGTAAGCACATCTTATCAATCCCCTACCTTGCCGAGGTGTTGGGCTGATTCTGGGTGTCCTCTTGATCTCATCACCTTCCATGGCTTCCCCAGAAGAGATCCTCTAGTATGTCAACCATGATGAATCATCAAGTCATCTTCATTGGGATCAAAGCGACTCTCTCTTCATCCAAGAGATCTCCTTCTTCTCCATGAAATAGTGCAACTATCTAAGGAACATCATACAAAGGTAAAATTTTGGGGTGTGATCACTATCATGCCGAGAGGCACCGGTGCCTATTAGAGTCAATCTATGTGTATAC
The DNA here is from genome assembly GCA_021442155.1 of Cymbidium sinense. Taxonomy (NCBI): domain Eukaryota; kingdom Viridiplantae; phylum Streptophyta; class Magnoliopsida; order Asparagales; family Orchidaceae; genus Cymbidium; species Cymbidium sinense. The sequence goes on along the minus strand of CM038227.1, from coordinate 26,004,619 downwards.
TCTAGATGAATGACACTCACTTCTTGTAAGAGGGTAACAATCCTAGGATGTTCCTCTACCACTCTTGTTGTCTGTCATCAGAATATCTAGTCACCATCTCCACATCAATGGGGAGTTGGTGAAGGGATGCGTGAGGTCGCCACTCCTTCCACCACCACCCGAGGGGTGTGAGGCTTACCATAATGGGTGTGAGGATCCCTTGGCTATAGCCAAATGGGGTTTTTCCCGGATATCCTTCATGGCCTTAGATGGAATGGGAGATGTTTTATGTGCGATGTGGGCAGGGTAGAGCGGTGGGGTGGAGACATTGACTCTCTACACGTCCTCATGGTGTCTTGAGAAGAATATCTCGGTATGGTGGTCAGAGCTGTGCATCAATCAAAGTGAAGCGGTGACTAGTGAACCTCCATGCTCCCCGCTAGTAATGTGTGGTGTATGGGCCTCATGGGCCCTCTTTGATGAATCACTCCCTGCTAGACAGATCAAGATCATGTCCGACTCGACATCATGCTGCCTACAGCATAGATAGATCAGAGGCGGCATGACCTCCCTCTAAAACTATGGGTGCACCACGAGGAGGTGATGAATGGATCCTCTGGCATCCTCTATCTCGAGAGAGGATGGAACTGGTTTCTATAACCAATGGTGAAGTGATGGGAGACTCATCCATGGTCGAGATATGCCTCCTCCTCTATCCAGAGTGGAACTGTTGATCATATGGTTCTTATTCTATTGGGTAGGGTAGGATGGGAGGAGTGGAGCTAGACCCATACTCAAATGTGGGGAGGCAAGCCTAGACCAGGAGCCTTACCCTTGAGGGTAAAGATGGTAGTGTACTTGAAACATGGCAACTACGGGATGAGCTGCTTGAACTGTATAACAAGCGAAGTCTGGTACTACCCTTTCCTTGAGGAGACATCAATCGGAAGGTAAGTATCCGATGACGCTTACGCCTTTGGTCCCGGATGGTGAGGGAATGCCACAAGTGATCTGGCCCCTCCTCTCACCAAAATTGATCAAGTGGGTATGGTCTAAAGGGAAGTCTGATCTAAAGCTAGATCCATACCATGGGAAGGTGAACAAATTTAGAATCACCATTTCAAAATTAGTAAATGAATAACCTCGACTATAAAGAATCTGAATGAGAAATGAACTTGTATCTATCTCCATAGATTTTGAATTTTGAATTTTGAAATTTGAATCCAACAACTTGGAAGTGTTAAGTGGGGTTCAAATGGATTTGAAGATTGATTGAAAGAGGAATTTGAATATGAATCCAAACTTCAACAAATTTAGGTATGTTGAAATATGGATTCAAAATTTTGATAAGGATGCTTCCATAGGTTCATTTTGTTTTGAATTTGAATTTTGATTTGAGGACCCTTTCCTTTAACAAATTTGGGTATGTTAAAGTAAGGGTCAAATTGATTTTTTTTGTTTGATTTTTCTTACTTAGCAAATTTAGGTATGCTAAGTAAAGTTGAAAGTGATTATTTCTTTTTGAATTTTGTTTTGATTTTGGAAAATTTGGAATTCTACTTAGCAAATTTAGGTATGCTAAGTGAAGAATCAAGTGTTGTTTAATTTTTTGAAAATAGGATTCTTAGCAAATTTAGGTATGCTAAGAAAATCTAAGTGTTTTTTTTTTGGAATGTTTTGATTTTTTGAAAAGGTAGGATCCTTAGCAAATTTGTTATGCTAAGGAATCCTAAGTGTTTTTTTATTTTTTTGATGTGTTTTGAAAGTGGATTAACTTTAGCAAATTTGGTATGCTAAAGATGAAGTCCACTTGGTTTTTGAAATGGAAATTTCACTTAGCAAATTTAGTATGCTAAATGAAATTCCAAATGGTGTGTTTAAAATTTTGATTTCATTTTGGTTTTGAAAATGGAAACTTCTCCTTAAATTTGGTATGCTAAGGAAGAAGTTCCAAAGGTGTTTGAAAATTTTTGTTTTGACTTTGGAAAACTTCATTAGCAAATTTGAGTATGAAATGAAGTTCCAAATATGTTTGAAAATTTTTTTGATTTTGGATTTGGAGACTTCACTTAACAAATTTGGGTATGAAATGAATGTTAAAATTTTGAAATATGATTGTTGATTTTGATTTTGGATTTGGAGACTTCACTTAACAAATTTGGGTATGTTAAATGAGTTCCAAAATGTGTTTGAAAATTTTGAAAATGATTTTGATTTTGATTTTGGATTTGGAAACTTCACTTAGCAAATTTGGTATGCTAAATGAAGTTCCAAATGTTTGAATGATTTTGGATTTGGAAACTTTACTTAACAAATTTGATGTTAAGAATGAAGTTCCAAATGTGTTTGAAAATTTGAAATATGATTGTTGATTTTGATTTTGGATTTGGAAACTTCTTAACAAATTTGATATGTAAATGAAGTTCCAAATGTATATTTGAATTTTGAAAATATGATTGTTGAAGTTTTAATGTTTTGAAAAGGGACTTCCATTCAACAAATTTAAGTATGAATGAGATCAATCTTATTTTGAAATATGAAAATTTTTTTTGTGTGTGATTGTTTCTTTTTTGAAAGAGGAATTCCAACTTAAAACATATGTGGGATATGTTTAAATGGGATTTCCTAAAGATATTTATTTTATTTTTAATTATGAAATCTTCATTAATAAATTTGAGTATATTAAATGAAGTGTTCATGAGTGTTTTTTTTTTTTTTTTTTATGAACCTTCCATTCAATAAGTGTGAGTGTATTGAATAGAAAGATTCATGTGTGCTTTTTGAAAATTTTATGATTATGATTGTGATTTTAGGAAAAGATGATTCTTCATTTTATTTTGAAAATAAAATCTTCATCAAAGTGAATTGAAAGAAGATGTTCATTTGTGCTTTTGGAAAATATTGTTAGTTTTATTTTCAAAAATTCCTACATGTAACAATTATGGGAATTGTTAAATGAGGGTGATAAAATTTTGTGAAAAATATTTTATTAAGTGCATTTTTGAAAAGGTGCTTTTGAAAAGCAAAGTTCTTTATGGAAGATTTATTAGTATTTTTTATTTTTTTTTTATGATGAACCTTTCCTTATCATGAAAATAATAAAGAGGAAGTATTTAAAAAAAATGTTTTCTCATTTTATTTAGATCTTTTCATTTTACTCATTGGAGAACTCAACGGGGGTTTTAAGACCAACAAGGAATGCGGTCCTAAAACTTAAATATGTTGGCTAACTCAACTCAAGAATGAAATGAGCTAAGTGCCAATGGAAAGAAGGATAGTCTTGGATTCATACCAAAGTACAAACCCACTATCGATAAAGACAATGATCATTTACCAAAGATGGAGAGGAACCATCCCAGGAGTTAGAAAAATCTATTGGAAAAATTTTATAGAGTCACCTTCAAATCTGTGAGAAAAAGAAAGAGACCTATAAAAAATTCATCTTTTAGGATGCCATGGATCCATAGATGTACTTATTCAGTGATCGTATATCATCAAGGAATAGTGTACTATCTCAGAAAGAAGTCACTACCCTTTAATGGACCTAATCACCTCAATAAGGACTCTAAGGATGATGGGTGCATATGTACCAGATTCTTCCCTACTTTACATGGAAAAAAAGTAAAGCGGGTTTATTTTAAACGGGTTCATTAAGTTCCCTACAGGGCAAGCCCATAGTTAATTACATCCTAAGGGATGGGATCCTTAGGAAAACTCTCGATTAAGGTAAATGATCATTGTCTTTGAAGATTTCAATAGGAAGGACTATCAATCGATTGGTTTATTTTGAAGATCAAATGGGATTGATCAAAAGGGAGTTATTATCAAAAAAAATGGAAGATAAGTAGGAGATGCGATGCTAGGAAACCTAGTGAGCATCTCAAACTATCTAGTTGGGCTTTACATTTTGAAATTGATTTAGTTTGTTTGAGTTGCATTTTTTTATTAGAAATTTAGGACTTAAGATTCCTTAACACAAGATTAAGAAATGCCTAAGAGGTAGGAATTATGCTTACACAAAGGGGAGAAGCAACCTCAGAACCTAAATCTAGGGAGCTTTGGTGAGGGACGAAAGCATAACCTAAATCTAAGGTGAAAATGGGTAATTGGTTTGCCTCCACAAGAGAGGACAAACCACCTTGGACTTACAACGGGGTGGCCACCAACTAACTCCTCCTATGATTTTAAATACATGTAGGCAAGTCTTTATGCTTATGCAAGATAGCTACTATTATTATTTAGAAAGAGACTAAGTCCTTAAACTCACTCCTAAGAGACTAGATCATGTAAAGGGACATGCTTCAAATGACCTAAATCTAATGCAATTCAAATTTTATTTTTTATTTTGGATAATTATTTTGACTCAATAATGGGATTCATATGATTGCATGAGAAAGAAGATTGGCCAAAAAAATCGTGAGAGGAGGTGAGTTTCCACCATGGCTCTCAAAGGTCAAGCCAATTTTCTCACAGGTGAAAGCCCTCAATCAAGAGTGAAATAAGATGCATTGTGCATGATATATAAAAGAAAATATTTAAGGGTTGCTAATTCTTTTATCTTGATTTTAAACCTAAGCTTTAGGTGAGGTTATGAGTTGATTTAATTTTATTTTGAGTTGTTAAGTTGGGTAAAAGATTTATTTTTCCTAAAGAGCCTAATCCACATCCAGGCCATACATAAAACAAGGAAGAAACTAAGAAAAGCATACTTACCAGCTAAACAATCAATCAATTTATAAAACAAATTGCAAAAAAAAAAATTGTGGTAGCACCACCGCACAAATCAAAAATATCAAATATGAGTAGCCATGCTCTACCCTTATACAATCCATATTACAAAGGAATTAAATTATAATTAAGCAAGAAATTCATTGTTATGGGGGTCTTCAAGCGTTATTCTTCTTTCTTCTTTGGTTCCTTCTTTTGGATGGCTGGAAGGTGGATGCTCCAAGACTTCACACGGTGCATAAGATAGGATCTTATGACCAATGTTCATCCTAATCTCCATAATAGTTATTCCAAAATCCTAATTGCACAAATTTACATGAAAAAAGGAATGAAAATCTAACTAACACCTACAAAATAGAGGTTAGTTAAAATCACAAATTCAAGCATGTATATTGGACTTATCACCCCACATGTGTGACTAAGTCCACCTGCTATAGATTATGCTTAGAGTATGCACCTACTCAAAAGCATTTAGGTTTTCTTAAGTAGAAAAGGTTTTCTTATCCAAATTTTCACATACATGAAAGTAAGAAAGGCATAAGTAATTTTGTTAACAGGTGTAACAAGACCTACTTACTACTTAAAATAACCTCGGGTTGTCCATACTAATATACCACTTTCCTTAAATACAAACATATTGTATTAATACACTTTCCTTAAATACAAACATATGTATAAAATGGAAAAGGAGAATGCAAAAGTTGTTTAATGGATTCATTTTATTTATGCAATTTATGTATGCAGTATAGAACCCTTCTTGGTGATAGCATGGGGATGAATAGGGTAATTAAGTAAGTGTTTGGTTCTTTTCAAATGAACCTACATCTATTCAAAACTATATAACATAAGAAAGAAAGGAAACCTATGCTAAGCATACCTTTATAATCTATCATGCAAGCTTATAATCAATATAAGTAGCATACTTTCTAATTTGATGATTTATATGTTTTGAAAATAATTTGGATTTAGTAGTGATAATAGCTTCATATTTCTACTTTACATAATTTGACATAAAATAAACAATTTCAAAATTTGAATTTGAAAAATATGAATGCATGAAATCACATGACATACAATTTAACATGTTGGGGAAAGATTCAAAGTAATGAAAAACAAATAAACAAGTTCACTTAAACTTAAAAGACATTCTTATAGAATAAGAAAGTTTATAAATCAAAGTGAATTCAAAGTGATTTTTATTTAGTTTGAAGTTTGATTTAATTTTGAAAAGGTGAGATGAGTTTGTTGTTCCTAACCCATTCCCACATGTGTTTGATATTTTTATTTAATTTTTAGATAATTAGATCCATTTTTATGCATTGATTAGGTTAAGGTATGAATTAAGTAACTTAATTAACCCTTACCTACACCACCTTAGAATTATTAAAATAATTATGAGCCAATGAGATGACATAAAACCCACAAGAATTTAAATGCTCTAATAAAGAAAAGGCCTAATGCAATTTGGCTCACAATTAAAGTTAATTAAGCTAAGAGATTTAGCTTAAGTAATTTCAAAGCACCCTTTCACACATGTGAATTGGGTTTTGATTTCTTAATTGAACTTAGGCTATTAAACACCCAAGCTTCTACCCAAAGTAGATTAATTAAGTTCTAGAACTTTTTTTTATAGAAATTGATTAAGGTGATAATTATAATGAATTAACCCTTAATTAGAGGAGATTAAGAGAGAAGGATTTAGGAATAGCTTAGAGAAAATGCCCCAAAAATATTCCATAAACCTCTACTTACGGATGACCTTAATCAATCATAGGTTAAAATCACTAATCATACCCTAATTATCCTTAATTATATAAGAAGGGTGATTAAAAAAACCATATGTAATTCTTCTAATCAAGACTTCAATAAATCCCAAGAAAATTAGGGGAGGTAGAATTTATCATCTAAATCATACCCAAAAAATTTTGGATTAATTAGAGGTTTAATTAAAAAGTAATTAACAAAATAAACTTTCTAATAGAACTTATATTTAGATAAAAGTATAATTTAAAACTCATTAAACTTAATTTTAAAATCTCCTTGGTTTAATTATCTTTCCATAAGATTTTATTTCATATTTTTCTAAATTTTCTAGAAGGAGTTATGAATTTTGGAAGATCCTTAAGTTAATTAGCAATTAATTAAGTAATCCCTTGCTTAACACATGGGGTGGCGGCGGTCAATTTACATGCATCACACCATGAGGGGGTCACTTAAGTTGTCTAATCCCATATGGTGGTTGGCGTCGCACATGGTTTGATCCCTGTCGTCCGATCAAAGATTGGATTGCCAGAGATCTCCCCGTGGTTTTAAAATGAGTAAAGGATTTCTAAACGTGCAAAATTATCTCAGTCGTCCATTTAAAATGCATGGATAGACGCTTGAGATCTCCCAAGTTCTTCCCTTGATCAATGAGACCATCCATGATCAAGGGAAGATCCAAGCTTCAGCATGGATTTAAACCAAACTCAACCCACACCATCTAAAGCTAAAGCGGCAAATCAATGGTCAAAAATTGATGGGGTAAAAATTTCTTTCACAAAGCTCACACACCACATTGAGTTTAATGGTCAAAATCCCATACCTCACCTGGAGGTGATCACAGGCGATTCCCCTGAGAAGCTTTTCAGTTGAGGCAAAGCCTTGCTAAATTTTGAGCACTTGAGGTTGAGTGGATCTTCTATGGGTCACCTCCTCCATGCTTGAGCTTGGCTTTGATCCAATTCAGTCCTTCCTTGCATCAAGAACTTGGAAGAGCTTGGGTGCACTCAACTGATGAAGCTTGAAGGAATTGAGTATAGTTTGAGTGTGGAGGAAGTTGGAGAGTGGATTGAGCTCCCCATTTTTCCTATTCAAAAAGAAATGAGGATGGTAAAACTTGATGCTTCTTTCACTCTGATGGCTCTGTCTCCTTAATACTCAATCAAATGGAATCATCAATTCAAGTTTAGTGGGAGTATATCTCCCCAAGGATGATCCACAATGCTTATCATTTTGATCAATTGATCATGGGTTGTGGGTTGTTTGATCAGTTCCACACATGGTTTTTTAGCAAGATTATTCAACCCCATGTGTCTTTGATTTTGAGAGTTTGAATTTTAATTTTGACTATAGGGTGGGTTTGGTCTAGGGACCAATCTGACAATCCATGGGTTGGGTGCACCACTCATCCCCTTGGGTCCCATTGAAAGAAAGCCTCAGTGAAATGTGAAGAGGTATTATCATGGAAAGCCAAAATTTGTTATGGCCTAGGTAGGATAGTCATTTTGCTATTTTTCACTTTGGATATGTTGGGTATGGAGAAACTAGTTTGCCAAGTTTCAGATTTGGGTCATTTGATGGTTTGGCTCATGTTGACCATTTAGGTCAAAATGGGTCAACTAATAAGTCAAAATTGGGTCAAACCAAGGGTTGGGTCAAGTTCATAGGACCATTTGAAATATTTGGTGGCTTTGGTTTGATTCAATATAGTTTTGGGTTGGCTCATATGACTTAATTTGACAAATCCAATCATCTTTGAGGGTCATGGGTTGGGTTTAGTTGTCATATAGGTGGATTGGTATCTTTGTTTCCAATCAATTTGGTTATTCAAATTTTACTCAACATGAGTCATGTTGTGGTCAGTAAATTTAGGTTAAGTTGGTGGTGGATTTGGTCAAATTTGATTTGGAATGATGGCCCGTTGGTTTTTCAATTTGGTAGATCAAGTTTGACACATTTTGACCCTTTTGGTCAAAATGGGTCAACTTGGTCAAGTGCCAATTGTGGGTTAGCTCAAATGTTGACTTGGTCAAGTTCAAACATGGTCATGAGTGAACTTAGATCAATGGTTTTTCAATTTAATATGGTGGTTTGGCTTTAGGGTTTCATTTTGGGTTAAGTGTTGATTTGGTTTGACCCAATTTGATTGATTGATCATCCCATGATGATTGTTGATCATGATGAGAGGGATATATGTGTTTAGTTCAATCCAATTTGGTTGATCAGATTTGGCTCATAAGTACTTTAGGTCACTTTGGGTCAAGTGAGCCTAAGTGGGTCAAAAATGACTTGGTCAAAGCTTTGAGTTGGTTGATCTTGTATATGGACTCATGATTGAAATATAAATCCATTTACAAGTAGTTTGAAGTCAAATGAGTTTAGATCCATTTGACAATTTCATATTCAAAGGAAGAATATGAAAGAGTTTTGGGTTTAATTTTTGTGATTGAAGTTTGGATTTATATATGAACTCATGATTGCAGGGTTGATTGAATCTTGAGAAAATCAAGGGTTGATTTGGAATTGATTTGGCTAAGTTCAAGATCTTGACTTGAAAGGCTTAGGTGGATTTTGAGTTGATTTTAGTTTGATTTTGGAATAGATTTTGATTGTTTAAATTTATATTTCATTTATATATGATATAAAAGAATATATGAAAAATTTCAAGATTTTGAAATCATGATTTGACTAAGTCCATTATGAAGGATTTGATTGAATTTTGGGTGGTTTGATTGATTTATATTTATATTTCATTTATATATGTATATAAATGAGAATATAAAATTATAAAATCCATGATATGATGATGGTTTAAAATTAAGACTTAAGATTTTAAATTAAAATTTAATTTTTGATTTGATTTGATTGGTTTATATTTATATTTCATTTATATATGTGAATATAAATGAGAATATAAATTTTTGAGAAAATCTCATGGTTTGAAATGGTTTGATCAAGTTTAAGTTAAGTCCATTAATGGAAAATTTATAAATTGGAAATTTAATTTTGTGGATTTGATTTGATTGATTTATATTTATATTTCATTTAAATATATGAATATAAATGAGAAAGCAAGTTTTGAAAAATCATGAGTTTGAAGTGATTTGATCAAAGTTTAGGCTAAGTCCATTAATAGAAAATTAAGGGCTTAGGAAAATGTCATGAATTGATTTGGAGTTTTAAGTTTAAATTGATGGGTTTGTATTTATATTTCATTTATATATGTGAATATAAATGAGAATATAAATGAGTTATGACAAAATCTAAAGATTTGAATTAGTTTAGATCATGATTTTGGTTAGTTCCTTAAGGGAAGATTAAGGACTTAGGCAAAATTTGGACTTAGAAATTTTGATGAATTTTTTTATCATGGGTCTCAATCATGGATTTCAATCATATGGAGTTGATTTGAATTTGGAGAAAATTGATTAAGATTGATTTGGAATTTGATTTGAAAGAAGGAAAGTGAGGAATGCTTTAAAATGAAGTTTTAAACATGAGCTAATTCAGTCTCTGGGTTGAGGTATCCACCAAATACCTTATATGTCTTAAGACTAAGGAACTCCTAAAGCTAGAAGTCCATGTCTAAGATGGAGAGCTCATTCTAAAAATGAGGTCAACACAAGTCAAGCTTCAAATTAAAATCAACTTCAACTCCAAACCAACTTCAAACTCAAATCAATTCCAAATGATTGAAAATCATGATTGAATTATAAATCCAAAATCTTTCCTAAGCCTTTGATTTCATGTTGTGGACTTAGCTCAAATCAAATTCATATCATTCAAATTCAGATTTTCTCATCTTTATATTTCTATTCTTATATGAAATATAAATTCAAATATCAAAATTCAAAACTCAAAATCTAATCAAAATCCCTAAACTCTTTGGTAAAATTCTTAAATTATCCAAACCTTTGGATTTTCCTTCAAACAATCAATCCTTCAATCACAAATCAAATTCAATCATAAACTTCAATCAACAACAAAACTAAACCTCAAACCCAAATCAAATCACGAACTTGAATTGTCAAATGAACCAAAACTCATTTGACTCCAAATCACTTGTGTGGATTCATATTTCAATCATAAGTCCATATGTGAGTTCAACCAAACTTGAATCAAGCCTTGATCAAGTCAAATGACCTACTTAAGCTCACTTGACCCAAAGTGACCTAAAACACTTTTTTGAGCTAAATTTTAATCCTACACAAATTGGATTGAACTAAGCCCATCGAAGCCTCACATTGAGAGAACAATCATCATAAGATGATCAATCATTCAAATTGGGTCAAACCAATTCAAACCTAGCCTTTGACTAAGTCAACATTTGACCCAAATGAAACCCAAACTAGCCAAAATCCACCATAGGACAAATTGATTGAAACCATTGATCAAAATCAATTCATGATCAATTATTTGACTTGACCAAGTCATCATTTGAGCCAAACCTAGCCCAATTTGTCACTTGACCCAAGTTGACCTAAAAAATCAAAATATGTAAAATCTTGATATAAGCTAAATTGATTGCAACCAATGAGTCAAATTCATTCTAAATCACTTGTTGAACTTGACCAAAGCCTCAATTGGCCAAGTACCTACTTTGATGAACCCTTGACTTTAAAAGGTTAAATCAAGACAAAATCAAATCAAACCAAAATTGAAACCAAAGCTACAAAACATTTCAAACCAACCAAACCTAAACCAACCCATGATCTAATTTGGGTCAAATGGGATTAATTCAACTTACCCATTTGACCTAAGTGAACTCAAATGAACTAAAAATAAATATAAATCAAATTGAACCATACTAATGATACCAAAATATTTCAAATGGTCATATGAACTTGACCTAACTCCATGGTTTGACCTAATTTGACCAATTGGTCAACTTGACCCATTTTGATCTAAATGGGTCAACATGAGGCAAATGATTCAAATCAACACCAAATTCATTGAAAATTAGCACAACCGTTTTTTCAATCATATCAAATTTGCCTAAATTAAAATAAAAGCCAAATGACCATTTTACCCCTAGGTCAAAGGATAACTTATGATCAAATTCATTTGAAATTTGATCAAATTCTAACTCAAGACCACTTGGCACCCTCTTAGTGTTCTATTTGGACACCAAGGGATGTGGTGCACATGACCCAATGGGTTTGGCAGACAACCCATCCAACTACCCATGGAAAATGAGCTCATGGAATCACTCCATACTCTCATTTAACACATGGATAACTCCTCTATTACACTCCCCTGCCAAAATTGAATCACATGGAGCTTGTAACAACCAAAACAACCCACTCCATTAGATCAATTTGATCAAAATGGCAAGGAGGCTCATGGGCATCCGATCCAAGTAGGGGGAGATATACTCCCCCTAATTTCATTCCAATTCAGAATGCTTGCACTCGATTGAGCTCAGAGAACCTAAAGGCAAGCTTCCCAAGCTCCTCCAAGGTTTCCTAAGCTCATTTGAAATTCCCATTATCGATTTTTCCTGAGCCTAAAATAAGGGAGCTGAGAGAGTTCCAACTTACTCAATCCCCAACCAAAGTCCAATTCCTCTTGCAAGCACCATCAAGGCATCAAATTGAGCTCATCCAAAGCAAATCTCAAGTAACCAAGCCATGGGAAGGAGGAGTTAGACCAAAGTTTCAAGCCATTGAAGGGAGCTTTGGTCAATTGGAAGATCCACTCAATTTCAATCCTTCAAACCTTTAATAAGTCTTCGTCTCCACTAGGTGAAGCTACCTCAACAGTTAGGAATGTCGGTGATAGCCTCTGGCGAGGTATGCTTCAAAACTAAGCTTAAGTATATAATTCTCTAGTCCTTTGTGAAGGGAAGTGTAATCCCAATAGAATTACACCATTGGTTGTCTATTTCTTTGCTTCTTGATGGTGAAGGGAAGTGTAATACTAGCCAAATCTGAGCTCAAGGGAGCTCGTATCAAGCCATGGAGGATGGATGGTCTCCGTCTCCCATAGGCGAGGGCAGGGATGAATCATGGACCGTCCATCCCACATCTTTTGGATGGACGATCATAATTAATTCAATTAAATCCTCTGATTTATCCCTTCATAATCATGGGCTTGATCCCATCGATCTTTGAAGCGACGGTCGCAGAAAGCGCGTGTGCATCCGATTTGAACTTAAATAATTTCATCGTGCCATGAGCGTGCACCACATTGGCAACCCATGGGCGTGAGGGATTAGTTATATAATTATATTAATATCAAAACTTTAAAATTCATAACTAAAAGAAAAATCCAAAAAAATGCAAACTCAACTTCATTTTAAAGATAATTCAAATGGGAATAATATAAAATTAAGTTTAATTGATTTTGAATAGTGACATTTACTCAATTTGGATTTTATTGGGGATGTAATTATAATAATTTCTCCTTAATTATTTTAATAATTAATTCCAAACTCCCTAGGGTTAATTAGTGGGATGACTTCTACCTCCCATGATTTTCTTGGAATTTATTATTAGATCAATTTTAGTAATTATTTATTTCATATCTAATCACTCCCTTAATCAATTAAATGATTAATTAACTTATTAAATGGTGATGAATTCATTAATTAAGTTATTAATCATCTTGGAATAGTGGATAGACTTAAGGAATGAGATTAGGATGCCTTTTCCAAATCTTTTTCCCTAAGTCTATTTCATTTGAATGAAGACTTAATTAATTTACAATTGATTAATGATTTAATCATTTCATTAAATATAATTAAAAAAATCAAAATTAATCCAAAAACTTAAATCACTTAATCAATCTTTTTCTTGGGCAGATCCTGAGGTGTTCAAAAGCCTAAGGTAAGCTTAAGGAAATCAAATCCAACCTACATGTGTGGAAGGGTTATAAAGTACTTAATGATAACCCTTTAGCCTAATTAATCAATAAATGTGAGTCAATTGCATTAGGCTCCTCTATTTCTTAGGAGAATTGTTGATTTGAATTCCATGTGGTTGCATATCATATGTTAGCTCATAATTGTTAGGTTAATTATGTTAAGGTATTGTAGGTAAAAGGTAATTAATAAACTTAATTCACACCTTAACTTAAACAAAACATAAAATTAATCTAATGGTTTTAAAATTAAACTAAATTGATTCAGATATGTGGGAGATCGGTTAGGACCAGCAAAACTTTTCACATTTCCTAAAATCAAATTAAACTCAAAATCAAAACAAAAATCCTATAAAGAAATTTTTATTCACTTTAAATGATATTATTTCATAAGATTATCTTTAGGATTTAATTAGGGTGAATGAAGTTACATGCTCACATCACTTTATTTCTTTCCAAGCATGCTAAATGTTGTGTGCCATATGAAAATCATGCATTCACATCTTTTTAAAAATCAAATAAATGAAATGTTTCCTTTATGTCAAATTGCATGTTTTGGCTAAAGTAAGAATATGAGTGGCTATTATCACTACTAAATCAAAAATTACTTTCAAAACTTATAAATCAAAGATTATAAATGAAATGCTACTTATAAGTATTTATAAGCTTGCATGTGAATATATAGCTTAAAATGTGTTATGTGATTTTCTTCTCTTTTCTTAACATGGTTTGTTTAGGATTTACAAAGTGTATAGTTCATTTGAAAAGAACATAACACTTGCTTATATTTATTCCTATGCACTCCCATGTCATGAATTAAGAAGGATCTTCACATCACACATATAAAATAAATAACCAAAATAAAATAAACAAACATAAACTTTTTGCATGATTGTTTTTCCATTCATTTCTTTTTGTACATGCACATGTATTTAAGAAAAGTGGTATATTAGTTTGGACATCCTGGGGTTGCGAGACTTTAAGTTTCCCTAAGAAGGTCTTGTACCTTATACCCTTGGTGTAGAAAATATTGGCACTATACTCACTTATGTCTTTCATACATGTAAATGTGCATTTGATTAATGGATAAAAGAATCCCTCTCTTTTGTACTTAACAAAATCATGCATCATGAAACATCCAAATTTCCTCAAGCAATGTCTCCTAGCATCCATCATTAAGGTGTGCTAAATATCTGCATTGCATGAATAGATATGTTTAGGATCATTTCATCTGCTTGATACACATGTTGGAAAGAAATAAATGGTTGTGTGTTTTTGGATAGTAATCCACTTTAATTTATTTAAAAATTCCTCTCTTATTGAATAGGTTTATTTAGAGCAAACCTAAACTTATGATTAATTAAAACACATACTAAAATATTCCATATAGAATAATCACTAATGAATCTACCTTAAAAATTACTTAAGGTAGGGAGGAAAGAGAAGTTCTCTTCTCTTTTCCTCTCATTACAACACTTACTAATTAAGTGTAGGTTCATTCAAACCAAATCAAATCTTCAAATAAAATTAAGAAATCAACTAAATCACTTAAATGAAACCACCCTCTAAGTTGAATCCTTCACACTTAGGAAATTTCAACCTTAAAGCCTAGCTAAGACCACACAAGCCTTAAAGGCACACATTAGGCTAAGTCATCATTTCTAGTCTATGTTAGGGTGGTGCATGATATTTTATTTTGTGATGTGATGTTTTAGTCTGGATGTTAGGGTGTATGTGCATAGATTGGATGACAGGATGATCTTAGTCTAATCATTATCTTCTATAGGGGATTGTGCTTGAGGGGCATTGTAATAAAAATATATATGATTTTGTGCGGGTTGCTATATAAGCATAATCCAAAATAGGCGAGTGGACTTGGTTACCCATATGTGGGGTGCTAAGTCCAATTTATTCATATACATGCTTTGGATGTGTGGTGTGTTTAACTAATCTCTATTTTTCAAGTTTTAGTTAGATTTACTTTTCTCATTTTCATGTAATTTTGCAATCAGGATTTGGAATGAATGTTATGGGGGATTAGGATGAATATTGGTCATAAGACTATGTCTTATGCACCATGTGAAACCTTTGGAGCAATACATTCCAACCCAAAGAAGAAAGAAGAAAGAAGAAAGAAGAAAGAAAAGAAGAAATGAAGAAATGAAGAAATGAAGAATGAAGACCCGCATAACATGAATTCAGTTTTCATTGTAATTAATTCATTTGTAATCTGGGTTGTATAAGGGTAGAGCTTGACTACCTAATTTCTTTTCGGGTTTGTGTGGTGGAGCTCGACCACAAAAGCCTTTTATTCTTTTGCGCTAGCTTTATAAATTATTTGATGTTTGTTTAGCTTGTGCATTAAGATGACATATTTTTCCTAATTTTTTCATTATTTGATGAATGACCTAGATGTGATTACGCTCTTAGGAAGATAAATTTTCTAACCAATTAATCAACTTAAAATTAAAAATTAATAATTCATAACCTCACCTAAAGTCTAGGTTATAAAACATGATAAAATATTTAGCAACCCTTGCATTTGTATGTTTTTACATCATGTATAAAAGCATCTTGTTTTACTCTTGCTTATGGAGGGCTTCCACCTTTACCAGAGAACTTGGCTTGACCTTTGAGAGCCATGGTGGAAACACAACTCATTCTTGTTGATTTTGGCCCATAACCAATTTCTCATGCATTAGGCATATGAATCCCATATCCCGTGTCCAATCAATTATCCAAAAATGAAAATAAAATATTATAAAATTTTCATGATTTAAGTCATTAATCATGCCCTACATGATCTAGTCTTTTAGGGAGTGTGTTTAAGGACTTAGTATCTTTCTAAATAAACAACAACTTAGCTATCTTACAAAAGCATAAGACTTGCCTCATGTATTTAAAATCAGAGTTAGCCACCCCTTCTAAGTCACAATCGTGGTTTATTGTTGAGGTAAACCAAATACCCATTTAGGTTTAGTCATGCTTTTGCCAAAGCTCACTAGATTTAGTTCTAGATTGTTGCTTCCTCAGGTGTGAAGTATAAATCCTCACCTCTTAGCATTTTCCATCTTGTGTTTTGAAATTGTAAGCTAGATTTTTAAAAATTCAAAAATAAATAAATCTAATTTCAAAAAATATAAAGCCCAACCATAGATAATTTGGGATGCTACTAGTTTCCTAGATCATGCATCTCCTATTTATCTTATTTATTTTTTTATAATAACTCCTCCTCTTGATCAATCCCAGATCTTCTAAAAATAAACCAATTGATTGATAGTCCTATCTTTGAAATCTTTGGAGACAAATCATTTACCTAAATCAAGAGTATTCTTAAGAATCTCATTCCTTAAGATGTATTAACTATGAGGATTGCCTCATAAACTTAACGATTTAAAATAAACTACTTATATAAAGTAAAGAATCATGGTACATTCAAGACCCATAGTCCTGGGAGTCCTTAGTGATTAGATCCATCAGATGGTGACTGCCTCGAATAGTACATCATTCAATTGTCATCACCTAATGAGAACATCTGTGGATCTACATGTTGTCCAACATAAGAAAGTTGTTATTTTTGTTCTTCATTTAGTTTTCTCAAAACGATAGATGAAGAATAAAAAAAAATTTCTCCACAGATTTTTCTGGAGACTCCACTAGGGATGGTTCCTCTCTCCATTTTTGGTAAATGATTGTCTCCAAGTATCGATAGTGGGTTTGTATTTTATATGAATCCAAGACTATCTTTCTTTTATGTTGGCACTTAGTTTATTTCATCCTTAAGCTATTAACATCCTTAGTTTTAGGGCCTCACTCGTGGTCTTAAAACCCTTGTTGTGTTCCCCAATAGATGAAAATAAAAATGTAATCAAAAGAAATAACTAAAGACTTCCTTCTTACCATTTCTATGGTAAGGTAAGGTTCATTCCAAAATAAAAAAAAATAAATCCTTTATAAAAACATTAATTTCCAAAAAGCACTTTTTCAAAATGCACATAATAAAATATTTGCACAAAAATCAACCCCATCTAACAATCTTCATGATCGTTATATGTAGGATCTTTTCAAAAATAAAATCAGCAATCATCTTTTCAAAAATAAAATCCAAAATCATTTTTTCCAAAAGCACAAATGAATATCCTCATTCAATTTATTGAATAAAGATTTTATTTTCAAAACAAAATCAATAATCATCTTTTCAAAAATAAAATCAATAATCATCTTTTGAAAATTCAAACACATTTGGATCTTTCATTTAGCATACCCAAATTTGCTAAGTAAAGATCCTCTTTTCAAAATCAAAAATCAAACAATATTTGGATCCTTCATTTAGCATACCTAAATTTGCTAAGTGAAGATCCTCTTTTCAAAAAAATCAAAACATCAAAACATGAAATACATTTGGATCTTTCATCTAGCATACTCAAATTTTCTAAGTGAAGATCCTCTTTTCAAAAACCAAAATAAAAAAATAAAAAAATAATAATAATAAATCAAAAGAACATTTGGATCTTTCATTTAGCATACCCAAATTTTTAAGTGAATATCATCTTTTTCAAAAATCAAAATCAAAAATAAAAATCACATTTGGATCTTCCATTTAGCATACCCAAATTTGATAAGTGAAGATCCGAGATTCAAAAAATGGAAAAAAAATAAAAAATCAAACAACATTTGGATCCTTCCTTTAGCATACCTAAATTTGCTATCTTTTCAAAATCAAAATTAAAAAAATCAAAATTTAAAAAATTTTTTTATTTTCATCCTTCATCTATCTTTTAAAGAAAAATAAATAAACAACAAAAATAACAAATTTCTTGTGTTGGACATTATGTAGATCCGTAGATATTCTCATTATGATCATGACATTAAAGAATGATGTAATATCTCTGAAGTCACCATCTACAATGGACTATCACCTAATGAGGACTCTAATATCTTGAATGGAGATTCTTCTACTTTAAAAATCGTGGTTTATTTTAAATCGGTTTGTTAAGTTCTATGGAAAATCATAGTTTTTTTACATCCTAAGGAATGAGATTCCTTAAGAATACTCTCAATTAAGATAAATGATCATTGTGTCTAAAGATTTATAGTGGTTTGTATTTTATACGAAGTTCTTTTCCATTGGCACTTAGTTTATTTCATCCTTAAGCTAAGCGAGCCAACATCCTTTAGAATTAGAGGGTCTTAATACCCTATTTTTCCAATAGGTGAAAATAAAAATGTAATCAAAAGAAATAACTAAAGACTTCCTTCTTACCATTTCTATAGTAAGGTAAGGTTCATTCCAAAAATAAAGAAAAATAAATATAAATCCTTTATGAAAACATCAATTTCCAAAAAGCACTTTTTCAAAATGCACATAATAAAATGTTTGCACAAAAAATCAACCTCATCTAACAATCTTCATGATTGTTATATGTGGGATCTTTTCAAAAATAAAATCAACAATCATCTTTTCAAAAAATAAAATCCAATATAATTTTTTCCAAAAGCACAAATGAATATCCTTATTCAATTTATTGAATGAAGATTTCATTTTCAAAACAAAATCAACAATCATATTTTCAAAAATAAAATCAATAATCATCTTTTCAAAATTCAGATACATTTGGATCTTTCATTTAGCATACCCAAATTTTCTAAGTGAAAATCATCTTTTCAAAATAAAAAATTAAACAACATTTGGATCCTTCATTTAGCATACCTAATTTTGCTAAGTGAAGATACTCTTTTCAAAAAATCAAAACAACAAAACATGAAATACATTTGGATCTTTCATCTAGCATACCTAAATTTGCTAAGTGAAGATCCACTTTTCAAAAATCAAAATCAAAAATGAAAAAAATCAAAAGCACATTTGGATCTTTTATTTAGCATACCCAAATTTGCTAAGTAAAGATCATCTTTTCAAATATCAAAATCAAAAATCAAAAGCACATTTGGATCTTCCATTTAGCATACCCAAATTTGCTTAGTGAAGATTCTCTTTTCAAAAAAAAAAAATAAAAAATCAAACAACATTTGGATCCTTCATTTAGCATACCTAAATTTGCTAAGTGAAGATCTTATTTTCAAAATTCAAAAATCAAAAAATCAAAACACATTTCGGTTCTTCATTTAGCATACCCAAATTTGCTAAGTGAAGATCCTCTTTTCAAAAAATCAAAAATCAAAAATCAAAGCACATTTGGATCTTTCATTTAGCATACCCAAATTTGCTAAGTGAAGATCCTCTTTTCAAAAATCAAAATTCAAAAATAAAAAATCAAAACAACATTTGGATCCTTCATTTAGCATACCCAAATTTGCTAAGTGAAGATCCTCTTTTCAAAAATCAAAATCAAAATTAAAAATTGAACACCATTTGGATTTATTTAGCATACCTAAATATGCTAAGAATCCTCTTTTCAAAAATCATCAAAAACAAAACACACATAGATCCTTTATTTAGCATACCTAAATTTGCTAAGTAAAGAATCCTCTTTTCAAAAATCATCAAAAACAAAACACATTTGGATTTCTTTTATTTAGCATACCCAAATTTGCTAAGTAAAGAATCCTCTTTCAAAAATCAAAACAAAACACATTTGGATTTCTTTAGCATACCTAAATTTACTAAGAATCCTCTTTTCAAAAATCATAAAAACAAAACACATTTGGATTTTTATTTAGCATACCTAAATTTGCTAAGTAAAGAATTCTCTTTTCAAAAATCATCAAAAATAAAACACATTTGGATCCTTTATTTAGCATACCTAAATTTGCTAAGTAAAGAAAATCTTTTCAAAAACAACAAAAAATTTGGATTCTTCATTTAGCATACCTAAATTTGCTAAGTAAAGATTCCATTTTCAAATTCACACCTAATTCACAAACAAGCAAACAAAGAAGAAAATTATTTTCGAACACCTCACATAGTATACCCAAATTTGCTAAGTGAGTAAATTCCAAAATCACAAATCAAAATAAAATCAATTGACCCTTTACTTTAACATACTCAAATTTGTTAAATAAAGGGTCCCCAAACACAAAAATCAAAATCAAATATGAACCAATGGAAGCATCAACCTCTCCAAAAATATTTGAACCCATTTTCAACATACACAAAATTATTGAAAATGGTTTTTACATTCAAAAATCTCCTTTCCAATTATAAACTCAAAGTCTCTCTCCAAATTCAAAGAACCCCACTTAACATATCCAAATTATTGAGTCTGGGTTCAAAATTCTAAAAATAAATTAAAGGAGAAATCTGATTCGAGTTTATTTTCCAAAATTGCAAAAGTTCAACCCAGTTTCAGTCAATTTCTTTCAGTTTAGTTCAAAATGGAAGCCAGTATATTTTTTTTTCTTTGGGATGGATTTGATCAGTGCCTCCCCACTTGATTTTGCCCACCTCATTCATTTTTGAGATTTTGACTAGGATCACTTGTGAGGGACCACCCTCATAACCAATCAGAGTGTGGTGACCGCAGTGCGGGTCATCTAGGTTGAGATGTCATCGACTGAGTTTCCCTCACCCAAGAGGAAGGCTGGCAATTCTCCCACATAGTCTAGTGCCAGTGTGCTCAAGTGGTTCCCCTTTCTGCCCCAGTACGGGCTAGCACCCACTTGTTGGCTCCTTCCAAGGGGAAGGCTACCCTATCTTCAGGGATAGTCTCCTTCACCTACGAGGTAGGGTCTAGTTCTCATGCTACCCTCCTGACCTAGCCACAATGTCGCAAGATCAAGCAAAGATCACCACATAGCCAAGGAGATGAGGCCCCAAGCAGAGAGTTACCTAAGATAGTGTCTCCTCTGATAATGGAGAACAAGTTTCATCCCCTCTCTGATTCTAATGGAGAGGAAGACATTAGAAGGATCTCACCACCTCAGTTCATTTTGAGGTTCTATCATGAGAGGTCGTATGCGCCTTTGATCTTACCAAGAGTGAGCTACTGATGATCGAGTCTGGGGCTCAATTTTATTTATGTTTTGTCATCCCTCACAAGCAGGGAACATCGCAGAGAGGGCCAATGAGGCCAGGCAGTTACTAGTTGAGAGGTGAGGTACAGTCAGCCTCATCATCAATTTTCTCGACTGCTACCCACATCATCAATGATAGCATTTTACTACTTACCCACCATAAGAGAGGAGCTCCTACTTAGAGAGAGTTGGCGGTGACTCCACCACACCGCTCTACTCCACGCCCACCATCTCCAATACAAGTTCCATCATTCATTGTTCCAACAAAGCCAGAAGGTGCATCCAGGAAAAGAGCCCCAGGTGATCCGTGCCAAGAGATCCCATTCCATCTACACCACCGATTGAGGTAAGGCCGAGCTCTCCTACTCAACCTCTTGCCCTAGTTTCGGTGAAGAGGGAATGGCGACCACGGAGCATTGTAGTTGTGCCATCACCACCGCCACCATAGCAGAGTATAAAGATGTCAGCAATAGAGGGAGGAGGAGACCATTCAGTTGCCCCCATGGTGATAGATCCTTGTAGGAGTACCACTCCACTCAGATCTAGTGACAAATGAGGATCTTCTAGTGAGCATAGTCCTCACAAGATTAGTTCTCTACATGGGGAGGTTAGATGTCTCTGTCATGAGTGATCCTACCAATCGACGATCTTTTGTACCTACCAATTGGAGTGATCCCTAGATGACATTGTAGCTCAGTATCTGGTTGAGAATAAGGAAATTCTAGGGTATGCCTAGTTTAATCTAGAGGATGAGAAGATAAATTTTGATCCTAATGAAGATGAACTGGAGGATTTCAGAGTGCACATGGTAGTGGGTTCTCCTGATTGCAAAGTTTGGAAGGTGATGCTACAAGGTGAAGATACAACCTACTCGACCCAACACCTCCTTCAACAACTAAAGAAGAAGGATGAACAAATAGATAGGATGGGAAAGAGGCTTGAAGACTTGCTAGTAGCTTTTGGCACTGAACCAAACCCCAAAGGCATCCTCCTATTGTAGAGACCACTGAAGTTGTGCATGTCTTATCAAGCCAAGACTTCACCTCTAGAGCGGGGAGACTTGTATAGAAAGGTAGTGGATAGTACCTCCATACAAGAAAGGGACATTAAAATCAAGATTGAACAGCAAGTGAGAGAAGCATTGGTGCAAGCTTGAGGAGGATCATTAGTTCCAAAGGGTAGACCCTATCTAGAGGAATTTGATATCATCCAGTATCCCAAGAGTTTCGTGCCACCTTCTTTCAAGAGCTTTGATATGAGAACCCACGAGCACATAGCACTTGAGCCAATTGTACAATGCATCACGATGCGTTATTATTCTATCTTTTATTAGTAGCTTAGCGCATAGCCGATTGGTACAATCAACTCCCCAATAATTTAGAAGACTTTTGCGAGTTTGAGCAACTCTTCATTAAGAGATTTGGAGCACACAAAGTGACTATAGATGATCTCGCTAGGCTCAACAACATGGGTGAGTCCCTCATTGATTATATTCTCAGATGATGCAATTTGAGTATGAAATATGAACCACAGTTGTCTGAACAACATGCCATTGAAATTCTACTAAAGAATATTCATGGCCCGGTCGCCTTCATGCTCAAAGGTTTTACCATCAAGACATTTGAGAAGCTAATAACAAGGTGGCTAGCTTACAACAAGAAGCTAAATTGTTGCCTTTTCTGGATCAATCAATAAAGTAAAAGCCATAAATCTTAAGAAGAAGCTGAGACAACAAGACAAGGGAAGCACCAGAGCAAGATGAGAGACCTCGAGCTCCACAACAGTCACTTCCACCTCCTCTACCACCACCTAGGCCATCCTACCGGCCTCCACAACAACCTCCATGGCCTTCGCCACCTCCTCCTCAGCCATATTCACAGTAACAGTGAAACACATACCACCACCAGGTCGCTACCATCCACCTACTCTTTTGGATAAACTAAACAAACTTTATTCATTTAAGAGGGAGGTAATCAAGAAAATCTTTAAGATCCTCTTAAAGAAACCTGATTTTCAGCTACCCAAGCCTAGAAGGCCGGAGAAAGTGGGCAAGAGCAATGATCCTAACTTTTACCCCTACCACCGCATGCTAGGTCATATTTTATAAGATTGTTTTACATTCAAGGACTGGCTTGAGCATAGCTACAAGACAAGTGAAATAGTCATCCTGAAAGAATATCTTGTGGAACAACAATCCAGTTCTGTTAGGGTAATCCTTGGGAAAACCTGTGATCCTCTCAAAACCAAAGAAGGTTGGGATATCTCATTATCCCGAACCTCTAAAGAGATTGTGTCAAAAATCAAGAAACTTTCTGTAGTGCTAACCTCCAACATCGCGACATCAAGGAAGGTTTGCAAGTTGCCCAAGATAACTTGGGAAAAGTGAGAGCTCAGTAGTAATAGTAGCAGTAGCAGAACACACTGGCCCGAGATAGCCAAGTAGCACAATCACCAACTGAGCCCAACCTCTAGTCCACTATTGTAGCTACTACATCAGCTGTCACTTCTACTTCAGCTAGCTCTTCTT
Organism: Cymbidium sinense; assembly: GCA_021442155.1. Classification (NCBI taxonomy): domain Eukaryota; kingdom Viridiplantae; phylum Streptophyta; class Magnoliopsida; order Asparagales; family Orchidaceae; genus Cymbidium; species Cymbidium sinense. The sequence continues at coordinate 25,980,792 of CM038227.1, read as the reverse complement.
CTAGTAGACATCTTATGTTAGCGGATGAGGGCATCAAATCCCTCACCCCTCTTACTTTACTAGATTTTTACTATGTACCTCCTTCAAAATCCAAGAAATTGAGGAATAAAGCAAGTTTAAATTACATCTATGTCACTTCTGATGGGTTGTCTAATTCTACTTTTATTGAAAACTCTCCAACTCTAAATAAAAATTATAACAATTCTGATCTTTCTCTTTCTAATTTAGAGTTGGACTTTCTTTCTCTGAATAATATGGGTTTACCTCTTGAGATAGACTTGGAATCAATTTGAGGGTCCCATAGGAGAAGTAGGTGCCTCATGAGGGTAGAATCTTCCACTAACCTGTGATAAGAGATCACTGAAGTCAACCTCCGTAGTGGTAAGGTTCTACCTCCTAGGGCAGCACCTCAAGATAAGAGGAGATAAGTCATTGGTTATGATGATCGAGAAGACCCTCCATAGGATGCTCCACCCATGGATATGCTTATGGAGGATCAACCCAGAGTGGATTACAATGTTCTCTCTCACATAAGAAAGTTGCCATCTAAGTTAAACATATATGATGCTCTTATCTTATCCGAAGAGATGAGGGAATCATTAATCAAGGCTCTTCTTGATCTAGAGATATGCTTACCTCAGTTGACCCCTGTTGGAGAGGAGGCACATTATTCCAGAGAAGTCTAAGGAGTCACTTTCACAGATGAAGATCTTCTTCTAGGCCACATGGAGCATAACCGTCTCCTCTACATTATAGTGGACATGGGCAGATTCAGACTTTCCATGGTTCTTGTTGATCCAAGTGCATCAGTGAACATTATGAGTCTAAAGACCCTTGCCTACTTGAGGTTTGACATCTCCACACTTCGAGGAGATTGGATGATGTTGAGAGGATTCAATCAACAAGACGAGAGGGATTTAGGTTCCATAGTGTTACCTTTGGAAATAAATGACTGGAAGACTGAAGCCAAGTTTTATATCATTGATTTGAATACTTCGTTCACCGCTTTGCTCGATAGGCCTTGGATACATTAGAATAATATGATTCCACCCTCCATTCATTAATGCATCAAGTTCAAAAGGGATGGAATTGAATACTGTGTCAAAGGTGATGAAAAGCCATTTTCAGTCAGAGAGGTTGAGATATATGAAGATGCGACTACTATCTTCCTCAAAGCACATTTTCTCGTGAACTTGGTCAAAATGACAATACAAAAGAAAAAGAAAAAGAATAAAAAGAAAAAGAAGAAAAAGAAAAAGTAAAGGAAAAAAGAAAAGCAAAAGAAAATACAAGTGAACGAGAAAAGGACATCAAGGAAGAGGTAGAGCCACATATCACATTCCACCCATAGTTCATTCTATCATATGGACATATGGGTAGATGACCACCTCCACCGGCAGAGTGAGGTAGACATAGAGGCGTTCTTGAAGACCCCATGGTCACCAACCAACAGGGGCTATGTTCTAGTTCATAGGAGTACCCCTACTATTCATATAGACTTGGAATCCAACTCGGAGGACAGTCTAATGTGTTTAGTATACCAGTTGTTGACCTCATTTTTAGGATGAGCTCTTAACCCCTTCCATCTTAAACATAGGACTCCTCTTAGAATTTAATAGATCCCTTAGTCTTAAGACACTTCTAGTGATTAGGTGAATACTTAACCTAACCCTAGAGACTTAGAAGAGATAGCCATAGGAGTAGGTCATGCCTTAGTGGTGTTAGGAAAATTTGCCTACCCTATAGCTTGAACCACATCCCTCACTTCCTTCCTTCAAATCAAACTCCAAATCAAATCAACATCAAACCTAAATCAATTCCAGCTTAATTGATTTCTCTTGAACTCAAATCAATGCCACATGATTGAAACCCATGATTGAAACTTATAATTGAAGCCTATAATTGAAATTCCAAATCTTGTCTAAGTCCTTCAATCCCATCTTAAGGACTTAGCCTAAATTATGTTCAAATCAATTAAAACATGTGAAATTTTCTCATAACTCATTTATATTCTCATTTATATTCACATATATAAATGAAATATAAATTCAAATCAATCAAACTAAATCCAAAATTCAATTCCAAGTTCAAAATATTTCTAAAGTCCTTAATTCCCTCTTATGGACATAGCCTAAATCAAATTCAAACCACCTTAAATTCATGAAATTTTCTCACAACCCATTTATATTCTCATTTATATTCTTATATATAAATAAAATATAAATTCAAATCATTCAAATTAAACCCAAAATTCAAATCCAAATTCAAAATCTTTCCTAAGTCACTTTGATTTTCTCTTAAGGACTTAGCCTAGATCATATTCAAATCACTTCAAATCCTTGAAATTATCTCATAACCAATTTATATTCTCATTTATATGTGTTCAAGTCAAAATCTTGATCTTAGCCAACTTAATTTCAAATCAAGTCAAACCCTTGATTTTTTCTTCATGATTCAATCAATCCTTCAATCATGAATCCAAATATAAACATAAACTTTAATCACCAAATCAAAACTCAATTAAAAAAATCAAACTCAAGTCAAACTCATGTTCACCCCTTTGAACTTGAAATTGTCAAATTAATCAAAATCCATTTGACTTCAAACCACTTGCAAATGGATTTATATTTCAATCATAAGTCCATATGTGAGTTCAATCAAACTCAAATCAAGCTTTGACCAAGCCATTTGACCCACTTTGGCTCACTTGACCTAAAGTAACCTAAAGTACCCTTATGAGCTAAATTTTAATCCTAACGAAATTGAATTGAACTAAGCCCACCTAAGCCTCTCTCATCATGATCAATAATCATGCGAGATGATCAATCACTCAAATTAATCAAGTCAAATTTAAGGTTGACTAAGTCAACACTTAGCCAAAATGAAACCCAAATATAGCCAAAATCCACCATAGCCAAATTGATTAAAATCAACATCTAAGTTCATTCATGATCAATGTTTGAACTTGACCAAGTCAACATTTGAGCCTAACCTAGCCCAATTGAATTATTTAATTTGACCTAAAAGTCAAAATATTTCAAAACTTGATCTAAGCCAAATTGATTGAAACCAATGGGTCAAGTTCATTCCAAAATGATTGTTGAACTTGACCAAAGCCTCAATTGGCCAACTAGACCCAACCTAGCCCAATTTATCTTGATCCCAACTTGACTTAAAGGGTCATATTGACCCAAGTTTAAAATTAACCAAAATTGAGTGGAAAAAAAATAGATACCAATCCATTTCATATGACCAACCAAATATGAACCAACCCATAACCTAACCTAAATAGGTCAAATGGGTCAAATTGGTCAACTTGACCCATTTGACCTAAATGAACTCAATTGAACCAAAACCAAATATAAACCAAATTGAATCAAACCAAACCCAGAACATTTCAAATAGTCATATGAACTTGACCCAACCCTTGGTTTGACCCAATCTGACCAATTGGTCAACTTGACCCAAGTTGACCCCTTTTGACCTAAATGGGTCAACATGAGCCAAATCATACCAAACCAACTCCAACGAAACTTGGCCTAACCCATTTTTCAAACATACCAAACATGCCCAGCTTGAAATCAAGGTCAAATGACCATTTTACCCCTAGGCCATAGGGTAACCCAAAATCAAAACCACTTGGAATTTGGCCAATTCCTTTTCATGGACACTTGACATCCTTTTAGTGGACCAAATGGTCACTAATGGACCTAGTGCACTTGACCCAATGGGATTGCATCATCCAAACCAAACCCAAATCCAAAATTGACCACATCCTTTGAAATTGAGCACATGAAATCCCTCCTCCACTCAATTAAAGCACATGGCCACCTCACCCACTCTTTCTCTGGCCAAAACCAAATTCAAGGACACCTCTAAAAGCCTAACAAACCCATTGCATAAGCTCAATTTGATCAAAATGGCATCTCTTTGCTCGTTTATTGCTTAAGGGGGAGATATACTCCCCCTAATTCAATTCAATCTTCACACTCTCATACTTGATTGAGCTAAGGGAAGTCAGAGGAGCCATTGCCAAGTGATCCTAAGCTTCCTAGAGCCCATTTGAATTTCCCAATTTTAGATTTCTCCAAATTGAAAATAGGGGAGCTCAAGTGGAAATCAAACTTACTCCACACTCTAAATTAACCCAATTCCCTTTGCATGCACCCTCAGGGAACTCGATTGAACTCACCCAAGCCTTCACACAAATTCCTAAGGCAAAGGGGAGTAACCTTGATCAAGATCGAGCTCAAGTCAAGGAGTAGTTGGCCCATAGGAGGATCTACCCAATCTTAGAGCTTCCAAACTTCAACAAAGCTTCGTCTCCACTAGACGAACCTTCTCCAAGGGAATCAAGCATTGGTGATGACCTATGGCTAGGTTAGCCATTAAACCAAACTTAAGTTCAATATTGTTTGGAGCTTTGTAAAGAAAAGTTTAATCTCATGCAAATCTAACCGTTAGATGTGTTTGCCCTTATGCTTAGATGGTGTGGGTAGATTTTGGGATCAATCTGAGCTCAATTGAGATCATATCATCCCCTTGAAGATGGGCGGTGTCCATCCTTCATAGAGAATTACAAGGATAGATCATAGGCCATCCATCCGTGCATTTTGGATGGACAACTGTGATTAAGATGCATAGGATCCACATTTTAACCCATTTGATCCACGGATTTCACCTTAAACGTCTGATCCTTGATCGGACGGGTGAGGAGAAAGCGCGTAGCGTCGCCGCTGACACGACGCTACGATGTGACAACTTTATTATCGAGGTCCATCGCATCACATGAAAAGCGTATGTCGCGTTAGCGGCCCACATGGCACCGACGGAATTAATTATTTAATTAGGCTTATTTAATTATTAATTAACCATGAAAACTTCCTAAATTTATATCTAAGCCTAGAAAAATCAGAAAAATATGAAATAAATTGTATTTGATAGATAATTGAATATAGAATATTCTAAAAATGATTAGAATGGATTTTGAGTAGTGCTTTTATCTAAATTTAGGTTTTATTGGTAATGTTATTTTGTTAATTACCCTCTAATTACTCTACTTATTAATCCCAAACTTCTTGTGCTTAATTATTGGGATGACTCTTGCTTCCCCTAATTTTCTTGGGATTTATTAGTGCCTTAATTAAGAGAATTTTTAGTTCATTTATTAATCACTCTCTTAATATAATTAAGCTTAATTGAAGGCATAATTAGTGGTTTAACCCTTTGATTGAGTCAATTAAGTTTTGATTAAGTGAATAAGAGGTTTAGGGAATAATTTTGGGATGATTTTCTTTAGATATTCCTTAAACCCCCTTTCTTTCTTAATCTAACCATCATTAAGTGTTAATTCACTAATTACCCCCTTAATTAATTTTATAAAATTCTAAAACTTTCCAAAACTCAATTAATCTATCTTGGGTAGATGCTTAGGTGTTCAATAACCTAAGTACATTAAGGAAATCAAAACCTAACTCACATGTGTGAGAGGGGTTATGAAAGTACTTAAGTTAAATCCCTTAGTTTAGTAAATCATTAATCATGAGCCAATTGCATTAAGCCCCTTTTCTCTCCTAGGTGCATTGTTGATTTAAATTCCTTGTGTGGTTTTATGTCATCTCATTGGCTCATAATTATTTGATTAAATATGCTAAGGTGGTGTAGGTAAGGGGTAATTAACACACTTAATTCATGCCTTAACCTAACCAAAGCATAAAATTGATCTAATCACCTAAAAAATTAAACTAAAATAATAAACATATGTGGGAATGGGTTAGAAACAGCAAACTCACCTCACATTTCTCAAATAAAAGCAAACTCAAAACTAAATCAAACCTTCTTTAAAAATAACTTAATTTATTTTAAACTTTCTAATTTCATAAGATTGTCTTTAGGAATTAATTAGGGTGAATGTGTTTACATGTTTTCATCACTTTAGTTCTTTCCTCACATGTTAAATGTGTATGTCATATAAATTTCATGCATTCATGCTTTTCAAAATTCAAATTCAAAATGAAATGTTTTCTTTATATCAAATTGCATGTTTTGGCTAAAGTAAAAAATTTGAATGACTATTATCACTACTAAATCTAAAACTATTTTTAAAGTATATAAATCAAATACTTAAAACTGAAAGTATGCTACTTATAATTATTTATGAGCTTGCATGAGGCTATAAATATGAAGATGTGCATGGTGTGGTTCTCTTTCTTCTTTCTTTTATCATAGTTTTGAATAGGATTTGGCAAAGTGTATAGTTCATTTGAAAAAAAGAACATAACACTTGCCTAACCCCATTCCTATCGATTCCTATGCTATTACCTAAGAAGGATAGTGTTGACCTCATTTTTAGAATGAGCTCTCAACCCTTCCATCTTAGACATAGGACTCCTCTTAGACTTTAAGAGATCCTTAGTCCTAAGACACATCTAGTGATTAGGTGGACACTCAACCTAACCTTAGAGACTTACGAGAGTTAACCATAAGAGTAGGTCATGCCTTAGGGGTGTTAAGAAAATTTGCCTATCCTATAGCTTAGACCATTTCCCATACTTCCTTCCTTCAAGTCAAACTCCAAATCAATCTTATTTGATTTTCTCCAAACTCAAATCAATAACACATGATTGAAATCCATGATTGAATTCTAAGTTGAAAATCCAAATTCCAAATCTTGCTTAAGTCCTTGATTTTCCCTTCATGGACTTAGCCAAAATCAAATATAAATCAATTCAAATTCATAAAATTTTCTCACAACTCATTTATATTCTCATTTATATTTACACATATAAATGGAATATAAATTCAAATCAATCAAATCAAATCCAAAATTCAAATTCCTAATTCAAAATCTTTCCTAAGTCATTAATTTCTTCTCTTAAGGACTTAGCCTAAATCATGTTCAAATCAATTCAAACTCATGAAATTTTCTCATAACTCATTTATGTTTTCATTTATATTCATGCATATAAATAAAATATAAATTCAAATCAATCAAACTAAACTCAAAAATCAAATCCAAACTCCAAATATTTTCTATGTCCCTTAATTTCCTCTTAAGGACTTAGTCTAGATCATGATCAAATCACATCAAATCCTTGAAAATTTCTCATAACCCATTTATATTCACAAATATAAATGAAATATAAATATAAATCAATCAAACTAAATCCAAAATAAAAACTCAAACTCTTTCAAAATCCAATCTAAGCCTTTCAAGTCAAAATCTTGAACTTAGCCAAATCAACTTCAAATCAAGCCAAACTCTTAATTTTCTTTCATGATTCAATCAATTCTTCAATCATGAACCCAAATATAAATATAAACTTCAATCACTTAACCAAAACTCAATTTAAAAATCAAGCCAAAATCCATTTCATGTTCACCCTTTGAGCAGAAATTGTCAAATGAATCAAAACCCATTTGACTTCAAACCTTTGCAAATGGATTTTATATTTCAATCATAAGTCCACATACAATTTCCAAACTCAAATCAAGCTTTGACCAAGCCATTTGACCCACTTAGGCTCACTTGACCCAAAGTGACCTAAAGTACCCTTTTGAGCCAATTTCTAATCCTAACCAAATTGGATTGAATTAAGCCCATCTATGCCTTTCATCATGATCAACAACCATCATGAAATGATCAATCACTCAAATTGGGTCAAGCCAAGTCAAACATAAGGGTTGACCAAGTCAACACTTAGCCAAAATAAAACCCAACATAGCCAAAATCCATTATAGGCCAAATTAATTGAAACCAATTATCTAAGTTCATTCATGGCCTATGTTTGAACTTAACCAAGTCAACATTTGAGCCTAACTTAGCCCAATTGGCCACTTGACCCAAGTTGACCCAACTTGACCTAAAAGGTCAAAATATGTCAAAACTTAGTCTAAGCCAAATTGATTGAAACCAATGGGTCAAGTTCATTCCAAATCACTTGTTGAACTTAAAGCCTCAGGCCAAAACTAACCAAATCAAATTGACTTGAACCCAACTTGACCTAAAGGGCTATATTGAGCAAAATTCAAACTTAACCAAAATTGATTGGAAATAATACCAATCCACTTCATATGACTAACCAAACCTAAACCTACCATGACCTGCTCAAATAGGTCAAATGGGTCAAATTGGTAAACTTGACTCATTTGACCTAAATGAAGTCATAAAACCAAATTCAAACCTAAACCAAATTGAATCAAACCAAGCCATCAAAACATTTCAAATGGTCATATGAACTTGACCCAACCCTTTATTTGACCCAATTTCACCTAAATGGGTCAACATGAGCCAAACCATACCAAATGAACTCCAAATTTAATGAAACTTGGCCAAACCTATTTTCTCAACATACCCAACATATCCAAATTCAAAAATCATCCAAATAATCATTTTACCCCTAGGTCATAGAACAAATTTTGACTAATTCCACTTGGAATTTGGTCAAACCCTCTTCACACCTACTTGATACTCCCCTAATAGCTCAAATGAACATTAAGGAGGGTGGTGCACTCAACCCAATGGGTTTGGGTCAGCCCAACTTGACCCAATGGCCAAATCGACCACTCTCCTAGAAATGGCCACATGGGAATCATGCCTCCACTTGTTTTGAGCACATGGGAAGTTCATATTCCCACTCCTCTAGCCAACTCAAATTCAAGGACACCATAAATGGCCTAACCAACTCATTCCATGAGCTCAATTAGATCAAAATAGCATGATAAGCTTTAGTCACCCGATTGCCAAAGGGGGAGATATACTCCCCCCTAATTCATTTGAAAATTAATAGAGCCTTAGTCGATTGAAGCCTAGGGAGTCATAAGAGCCATTTGCAAGTGATCTTAAGCTTCCTAGAGGGAGATTGAAATTGGCATTTCTCAGTTTTCATCATTTAAAAATAGGGGAGCTCAACTAAATTTCCAACTTCCCCCACACTCAAAACCATTCCAATTCCCTTTACACACTCCATCAGAGAGCCTAATCGAGCTTGCCTAAGCTCTCTTCCAAGTTCTTGAAGCAAGGGGAGATCCAATTCAATCAAAACTGATCTCAAGCTAAGAAGGAACCATAGGAAGATCCACTCAACCTCAGCCCCTCAAACTTTCACCAAAGCTTCGTCCCAACCATACAAAGCTTCTCCAAGGAAATCGAACGTCAGTGAGGTATGCCATTTTTTTTATCACTAAACTGAATGTGGTGTGGAGCTTTATGAAAGAAATGTTAATGGCATAAGATCTTGACCATTGGATGTAATCTCCTATGCATGTTGATGGTGTGGATAAAATTTGGGATCAATCCGAGCTCAATCGAGCTTGGATCATCCCCTAGAACATGGATAACCTCCATTATTCATAGGGGATATCAAGGAAGGATCTATGGCCGTCCATCCGCATTTTGGATGGATGGCAGAGATTAAAACACGCTTTATATTTAATTTTATTCCTCTCGATTCAGCTTTAATGGTCCGATCCTTGATCGACGGTGAGGAAAAGCATAGTGACCGCCATGCTGATGGGACTATTTAAATATTCAATGGGAAGGCGTCGTGTCAACCAATGCATGGCACACCATAGGGATTATGGATTTAATCATGTTTTAAATAATTCTAATTAATTACCTAAACTTCTAAAATTCATATCTCAACATGGAAAAATCAAAAAAATATGAAATAAATTGCATTGGATAAATAATTTTATTTGGGATTTTATAAAATTAATTTTAACTGATTTTGAATAGTGTCTTTCTCTAATTTTGGGTTTTATTAAGAATCTTAATTTGCTAATTACCCTTTAATTAATCCACTAATTATTCCCAAACTTCTTGAGTATATTTTGAGGGATGATTTCTGCCTTCCTTAATTTTCTTAGGATTTATTGGTGGCTTAATTGGAGAAATTGCTAATTCATATCCTAATTATTCTCTTAATGTAATTATGATATTTAAGGGTCTGATTAGTGGTTTAATCCTTTGTTGAAGTTGATTAAGGTATGTTTCAATGAATAGTAGGTTTTGGGAATAATTTTGGGACATTTCCTAAGCTATTCCTTAAACCCCTTTTTTTCTTAATCCTCTCTTAATTAAGGGTTAATTCTAATTACCCTCTTAATTAATTTCTTAAAATTCTAAAACTTTCCAAAACTCAATTAATCTGCTTGGGGTAGATGCTTAGGTGTTCAAGAGCCTAAGTTCAATTAAATAAATCAAAATTCAACTCATATGTGTGAGGGGTGTTTTAAAATTACTTAAGTTAAACCCCTTAGCTTAATTAATCATTAATCATGAGCCAAATTGCATTAGGCCCCTTTCTTTCTAGGTGCATTACAAATTTAAATTCTTTTTGAGATTTTATGTCATCTCATTGGCTCATAATTATTTTATTAACTATGCTAAGTTGGTTTAGGTAAGGGGTAATTAGCATGCTTAATTCATGCCTTAACCTAATCAAAATATAAAATGAATCTAATCATCTAAAAATTGAACAAAAATATCAAACACATGTGGGAACGGGTTAAAAACAGCAAACTCAATTCACGTTTTCCAAATTAAATCAAACTCAAGATCAAATAAAAATCACATTAAACAAACTTTGATTTACTTTAAGCTTTCTTATTTCATATGATTGCCTTTAGGAATTAATTAAGGTGAATGTGTTTACATGCTTTCATTACTTTAGTTCTTTCCTAATATGCTAAATGTGTGTGTCATATGATTTTATACATTCATGCTTTTCAAAAATCAAATTTAGAATGAAAATATTTCCCTTATGTCAAATTGCATGTTTTGGCTAAAGTAAGAATATGAGTGACTATTATCACTATTAAATCCAAATTATTCTCAAAATATATGAATCAATTATCAAAACTGAAAGTTTGTTACTTATATCTTATTTATAAGTTTTCATGTGAGTAAAGTATAAGGATGTGCTTAGTGTAGGTTTTCCTTCTCCTCTCTTTTAGTATAGTTTTGAATAGGATTTGGAAAAGTGTATAGTTCATTTGAAATAACCTAACACTTGCCTAATTCCATATCCTATTCATTCCTATGCTATTACTTAAGAAGGATGCTTATACTTGTACATATAAATTGCATAAATAAAATTAAATCAACCAACATAAACTTTTGCATTCTTTCTTTTCCATTCATTTCTTTTGTACACATGCTTATATTTAAGACAAGTGGTATATTAGTCTGGACAACCCTTGAGTTTAAGTAGCTTAAGTAAACTTCTTACACCTGGTTAACAATGATCGACTCACTTATGCCTTTCATACATTCATATGTGCATGAAAATTGGATAAGAAACCCTTTGCTACTTAATCAAAAAATCATGCATCATAAACATTCAAATTTTCTTAAATGAATTACTTAGCATGCATCATAAAGTGTGTTAAACATTCTCATTATGTTATACATGTTGGGAAAGAAACGAAGTGATCTATGTATTGTAAATTTAGTTCATTTTACTTAATCTTAAAATACCTTTCTTTTTGAATAAGTTTGTTTAGAGTTCATCTAAACTTAAGATTAATTAAAAAATATAATAAAACATTCACTAAATAAAACTAAAACATGAATCCACTTTAGAAATTACTTAGGTTAGGGAAGGAAAGAGAAGTTCTCTTCTCTTCCCTCTCTTTAGAACTTAGTAATTAATTATAGGAGTCACTTGAACCCATTCAAAACATAAAATATAATCAACCCAAAATAATTAAATCACTTAAATGAAACTCTCCTCTAAGTTGAACATTCTTCACACTTAGAAAATTCTAACTTAAAGCCATAGCTAAACATGCCACACAATCCTCTAAAGCACACATAATAGGCTAAGCCACCACTTTTAGCTTTAGATTAGGGCGGTACATGATTTGATGTTTACTTTTTTTTTTGTGATATATGTTTTAGTCTAGATGTTACGGTGAATGTTCGTAGAATGAATGGTAGGGTGATCTTAGTCTAACCATTATTTGTTGCAAGGGATTGTGCTTAAAGGGCGCAATGATAAATAAAAATATAAATATTTTATGCAGTGCTTATACCCTAAGCATAATCCAATAGGTGTGGACTTAGTCACCCATGTGTGGGGTGATTAGTCCAATATACATGCTTGGGATTTGTGTGGTTTGTTTAGGTAATATCTATTTTGCAGGTGTTAGCTAGATTTTCTTTTTTCTTTTCATGTAATTTTTACAATTAAGATTTTAGAATGATTATTATGAGGATTAGGATGAGCATTGGTCATAAGATCTCATCTTATGCACCATGTGAAGTCTTTGGAGCATCCACCTTCCAACCATCCAAAAGAAGAACCAAAGAAGAAAGAAGAAAAGAAGAAGAAGGAAGAAAAGAAGAATGAAGAAATGAAGCTTGAAGACCCCCATAACAATGAGTTTCTTGCTTAATTATATTTAATTCATTTGTAATCTAGATTGTATAAGGGTCAAGCTCAGCTACCCAATTTGTTTTTTTGGTTTGTGTGGTACCCAACAATGACCTCTTATTCTTTTTTGCTTTTATAAATTGATTGATGATTTGTTTAGCTTGTGCATTAAGTGGCATCATTTTCCTAGTTTCTTCCTTGCTTTATGTATGATATGGATGTGGATTAGGCTGTTAGAAAAAAATAAATCTTATACCAAATTTAGCAATTCAAAATTAAAAATAAAGAGCTCATAACCTCACTTAAACCTTAGACTAAAATCTAGATAAAAGAATTAGCAACCCCTTAGATGGATGAGTATTTTGTTCATAACATCATGCACAAAGGCATATTATTTTTACTCTTGATTGGAGGGCTTCCACCTTTGCCAGAGAAACTTGGCTTGACCTTTGAAAGCCATGGTGGAAACACCTCCTCCTTCTCACGATTTTTGGCCAATAATCTCATTTCTCATGCATTAGCATATGAATCCTATTAGCTGAGTCAAAATGATTGTCCGAAAATAAAAAAGAAATAAAATCTGAATTGCATTAGATTTAGGTCTTCTAAAGCATACCCGTACATGATCTAGTCTCTTTAGGGAGTGTGTTTAAAGACTTAGTCTCTTTCTAAATAAATAATAGCCTAACTATCTTGCATAAAGCATATGACTTACATGAATTTAAAATCATAGGAGGAGTTAGTTGGTAGCCACACCCAAGCGGTTGTAAGTCCAAGCAGTCGGGTGATTTGCTCTCTCTTTTGGAGGTAAACCAAATACCCATTTTCTAACTTAGATTTAGATTGTGCTTTTGGCCCTCGCCAAAGCTCCCTAGATTTAGGTTTTGAGGTTGCTTCTCCCTTCCATGGGCTATAAGCATAAATCCTCATCTCTTAGGCATTTTCACAATCTTGTGTTGTGGAATCATAAGCTCTAAATTTCTAATAAAAAACTCAACTCAAATAAATTAGATCAATTTCAAAAATGTAAAGCCCAACTATAAGATAGTTTGAGATGCTCTCTAGGTTTCCTAGCATTGTGGCATCTCCTACTTATCTTCCTTGGCTTCAATAATAACTCCCTCTCTTTAATCAATCCCATTTGATCTTTCAAGAATGAATTAATCGATTGATAGTCCATCCTATTGAAATCTTTGGAGACAATGATTATTTATCTTAATTGAGAGCATTCCTAAAGAATCTCATTCCTTAAGATGTAATTAATTATGGGAGCTTGCCCCTATAGGAAACTCAACGAACCTCATTTAAATAAATCCTACTTTATCTTTCCATGTAAAGTAGGGAAGAATCTTTGGTACTCATGCAGACCCATTGTCCTTAGGAGTTCTTGTTGAGGTGATTAGGTCCATTGTAGGATGGTGACTTCTATCTTTTGAGATAGTACACCTCTCATCAATTTTGTACCTGATCACCCTCAATAAGAACATCTACGGATCTACGTAGTTTTAAAAAATGCATAAAAAGAGTATATGTATATTTCCATCCTCATTTTATCCCACATAGAGCGACGATGGAAGTATATATCTTATTCTTTTAGAAATCTCAATCATATTTGAAATTTTCACCACATATAGCTACACTTGTACATATAAATTGCATAAATAAAACAAATCAATCAACACAAACTTTTTGCATCTTTCTTTTTCCTTCATTTTTTTATACATATGCTTGTATTTAAGAAAAGTAATATATTAGTCTAGACAACCCTAGGGTTGCAAGGATTTAAGTAGCCCTAAGTAGGTCTTGTACCTTACACCTCTGATGCTAACAATGGTGCCGTACTCACATATGCCTTTCATATATATATGTGTGCATGTGAAAAATGGATAAGAAAACCTCTTTTCTACTTAATAAAAACCATGCATCATAAAGCATTCAAATTTTCTTAAGTAACTCACTTAGCATTCATCATAATGTATGCTAAACATTTCCATTTGTATGTATAGATATGCTAAGGATTCATTTATATTCATGATATACATGTTGGGAAAGAAAATGAAGTGATGTGTGTTTTTTAATCTTAATTCACTTTATTTAATCTTAAAATGCCTTCTTTTGAATGGGTTTGTTTAGGGGAAATATAAACTTAGGATTAATTAAAACACATGATGAAATATTAACTAAATAAAATTAAATATGAATCCACTTTAGAAAGTACTTAAGGTAGGGAAGGAAAGAGAATTTCTCTTCTATTTTTCCTCTCTTTAAAACTTAATAATTAATTGCAGGATTCACTTAAACTAAAATAAAATACAAAATAAAATCAATCCAAATCAAGTAAAAAACTTTAAAAAAACCACCATCTAAGTTAAACATCTTCATACTTAGGAAATCTAAACCTTAAAACCCTAGTTAAACATACCACACAAACCTTTTAAAGCACACATATTAGGTTAAGTCACCACTTCTAGCTTTAGGTTAGGATGGTGTATGGCTTGATGTTTGCTTTTATTTTATGATGTATTATTTCTAGTATGGATGCTAGGGTGAATGTGCATAGAATGAATGGTAGGACAATATAGTCTAATCATTATTTTCTGTAAGAGATTGTGCTTAAGGAAGAATAAAAAATATAAATGCTTTTCGTGTGCTTATACCTCTAAGCATAATCCAATAGGTCGTGGACTTACACATGTGTCTAATATACATGCTTGGGATTTATGGTTTATTAGCTAATCTCTATTTGTTAGTTAGATGATTTTTCTTCTTATGTAATTTTATAATTAAGATTTTAGAATGAATGTAATGGGAGATTAGGATGAGCATTGGTCTTAAGATTACATCTTATGTACCATGTGAAGCCTTTGGAGTAACCACCTTCCAACCATCCAAAAGAAGACCAAAAGAAGAAACCAAAAGAAGAAAGAAGAAAGAAGAAAGAAGAAAAGAAGAAATGAAGATCCCCCATAATATGAATTTCCTTACTTAATTGTAAATTAATTCATTTCTAATCCGATTTGTATAAGGGTAGATCTCGGCTACCCAATTTATTTTTGAGTTTGTGCGGAGTTGCCGATCACAAATGGTCTTTTTTTGTGCTAGCATTATAAAATGTTTGATGTTTTGTTTAGCTTGTGCATTAAGATGTCATATTTTTCTAGTTTCTTCTTTGCTTGATGTATGGCCTGGATTATGATTAGGCACTTAGGAAAAAATAAATCTTCTACTAAATCAATCAACTCAAAATTAAAAATAAATAACTCATAATCTCATTTAAAGACTAAGTTAAAATCAAGATAAAAGAATTAGCAACCCCTTAGCTGGATGAGTATTTCTTTTTCAACATCATGCATAAAAGCATATTATTACACTCTTGATTGGAGGGCTTCCACCATTGTAAGAGAAACTTGGCTTGACCTTTGAGAGCCATGGTGGAAACACACCTCCCCCTTCTCATTAATTTTGGCACATAATCTTATTTCTCATGCATTAAGCATATGAATCCTATAAGCCTAAGTCAAATGATTGTCCAAAAATAAAAATAACATGTAATATATTTTGCATTAGATCTATGTCATTTTTCATGCCCTTACATGAACTAGTATCTTAGGGAGTGAGTTTAAAGATTTAGTCTCTTTCTAAATAAATAATAACTTTGTTATCTTGCATAAAACATATGACTTGCCTACATGAATTTAAAATTATAGGTGGAGTCAGTTGGCATCCACCCCTAGACAATTGTATGTCCAAGCAGTCGGGTGGTTTGTTCTCTCTTATGGAGGCAAACCAAATACCCATTTTCACCTTAGATTTAAGTCGTACTTTTGGCCCTCGCCAAAGCTCCCTAGATTTAGGTTTTGAGATTGCTTCTCCCTTCTATGGGCCATAAGCATAAAATCTCACCTCTTAGGCATTTCCATAACCTTGTATTGTGGAATCATAAGTTTTAAACTTCTAATAAAATTCAACTCAAATAAATCATTCAATTTAAAAAATGTAAAGCCCAACCATATGATAGTTTGGGATGCTCGTTAGGTTTCCTAACATTGTGAGTATCTCCTACTTATCTTCCTTTGTCTTCGATAATAACTCTCTCTTTGATCACTCCCATTTGATCTTCCAAAATAAACTAATCGATTGATAGTCCTACCTATTAAAATCTTTGGAGACAACGATCACTTACCTTAATCAAGAGTATTCTTAATGAATCCCCTTTATTAGGATGTAATTAACTATGGGGGCTTGCTCCTATAGGGAACTTAATGAATCAGTCTAAAATAAACCCTATTTTACTTTTCCATATAAAGTAAGGGAAGAATCTTTGGTACACATGCAGACCCATTGCCCTTAGAGTCCTTATTGAGGTGATTAAGTCCATTGTAGGGTAGTGACTTCTATCTTTCGAGATAATACACCTCTCCTTAATGTCGTACATGATCACCCTCAATAAGAACATTTGCTGATTTACGTGGTGTCATAATGCATAAAAAGAAGTATATTTATATCTTCATTTTATCCCACATAGATTGAAGATGGAAGTATACCTTCTTTAGAAATTAAAACATATAAAATTTCACCACACCAGCCAACCCCTCTCAATGGGTTTCATTGGAGGTGACACTCAAGTCAAAAAATGATGAAGACTAGGCCTCCAAGCAAAGCACAAATGTATTTGAATCAAATTTATGTGAAATTATTAAGCAGTAGTTAGGAACCTTAGCTCTAACCTCACTTTCTTCTCAAAAAGTTGAAGGTTTAGTAGTTAAGGAAGCCCCTCAGTCTTCCAGGGATGTCAAGTCAAGAGATTCCTATTGAGATTATCATCCTCAAGTCCAGAAACTGATGTAGGACTTGAGGATAATTCATATAAAGAATTAATGGAATTACCTTTTGATTGATACTTGCCTTGTGTTATTAATCTTGCAAAGAAGAGTTTGATTCCTTATACATGGTCCAAGCATAGGTCAGAGTACTTCGAGAAGCTATGGAACAATAGAGGCAGGGATGCACAATCAAGATCAGGATTAGGATTCGGTTCAGTAGGTTCAGTCGATGATAATGATTAATGCTTAGTTGTCACCAATAATTTAGAGTCTGATAGGTTCTTCAACTACACTAGCTCTTATGAGGATGTGTGTTTAAAAACTTCAGATGATCCAGATGATCTCCAAATTAAAGATGCATCACCAGAATTTGAAGAGGAGATCCATTCAACAATTGACAAGCTCAAAGAAATCAACCTCAGGACGGAAGAAAATCCTGGCCCAACATGCATCAGTTTGTTGTTGAATGAAGAAGAAACTAATGACTTGGTTAGGCTATTGATCAAGTTTAAAGACCGCTTTGCATGGAGTTATGAAGAGATGCCCGGATTATCTCCTGACGTAGCAGTCTACAAACTAGCAATAGATCATAATGTGAACTTTATCAAGCAAGCTCCAAATGAATGTGATTAGAAATTAACAATAGGTCATTTATGAAGTCAAGAAATTGATCGATGTTGGTTTCATTAGTAAAGAAAAATGCCCTACCTGGTTAGCTAGTGTCATCCTAGTTAAGAAGAAGAATGGCCAAATTCGCATATGTGTTGATTTCAGGGACTTAAATAAGGCATGTCCTAAGGATGAGTTTTCTCTTCCTATACTAGAATTAATGGTGGACATCACCTCATCTCATAGTATTCTCCTTCATGGATGGGTCATCGCTACAACCAAATCAAGATGGACCCGAGGATGAAAGAAACAGCTTTTCAAACCCCAATCGAATCTATTATTATAAGGTCATGCCTTTCGGCCTTAAAAATACTGGTGATACATACCAATAGGCCATGACTCAAATCTTCAATGAACTCATCCATCATCAAGTTGAGTGCTATATTTATGATTTAGTAGTCAAAAGTATGAAAAGGAAGATCATCTCTTTGACTTGAGTGTAGTTTTCAAACAGTTAAGACAGTATAACTTCAAAATGAATCCCCTAAAGTGTGTATTTGGAGTAGCTTCAGGAAAATTCCTTGGGTTTGTTGTCCAACATCAGGAAATAGAAATAGACCCAAAAGATCGAAGTTATCTTAAAAATGCCACCTCCCAAAAGTTTAACTCAACTCAAATCTTTCCAAAGGTAGTTGGATATCTAAGATGATTTATCTCCTACCTATCAAGAAGATGCAAACCATTTTTAGCACTTGTCAAAAAGGACGTCAAATTCAAGTGGGGTGATAAGTGCCAGTATGCCTTTGAAGATATCAAGCAGTATTTGGTGAAGCCACCAATTGTAGCAGCCCTTATCCCAAATAGGCCACTCATCCTCTACACTGCTGCATTGGATGACTCTCTCGGTGCTTTGTTGACCCAAGCCAATGATGAGGGGAAGGAGAGTGCTCTCTACTACCTCAGCTATCGTCTGATCCCTGCAGAAGTGAACTACCCACCTATTAAGAAATATTGCCTAGCTTTAATCTTTGCATCCCAAAAGCTATGGCACTATATGATTTCTCATAAGGCAAACTTGATTTCCAAGACCAATCCACTGCAGGATCTCATGGCACGGCCAACACTATCTGGACGTTTGGCTTATTGGTCCATGATTCTCTCGTAATTTGATATCACATTTGTCCCTCCATGAAAGGAAAGCACTGGGCATTTCTTAGATAGCACCCACCGCCATTGATTTCCCGCTAGTGATAATCTCCCTGATGAATAAATCATGAACTTAGGGGAGGTTGACAATCACCATTGAGAGATGTATTTTGATAGTGTGGCTTCCTTTCATAAAGGAGAAGAACTACGATCTACTCTTTTAGGAAAGGCAGGGGTAGGAATAGTTCTCTTAACTCCAGACTATGATGTGATGAGATTCTCATACTATCTCTCCAATCCCTACACCAATAATGAAGCCGAGTATGAGACTTTGATTACTGGTCTGGAGTTAGCCATTACAGTATGTGTCAAGAGCATCAACATCTATGAGGATTCTCATCTGGTCATCAACTAGATTATCGGGTCCTACAAGGTTCTAAAATCTAAGCTTTGTCATTACCATGAGTATACCATGAAGCTATTGGCCCAATTCCCTGAGGTCACCATCTACAAGATCCCTCGAGAAGAGAACGCATTAGCAAATGCTTTGGCCAAACTTGCCAAAGAATTGGCATGTCCGGAAGATGAGTACATTCTAATAAGGGTCAAAAATAGACAAGTCCTATCCCTTATTGACGCTAAACTTATTGAGAGATTTTCACTTGAAGGGGAGGTTAATGTCACCAATAAAGATGAGGAAATGGATTGGAGGCAACCATTCATAGATTACTTGAACACTGCAAATTACCTCAAGAGAAATCACAAGCTCGTTAGGTGAAATAGAGATCTCTCTCCTATGCTCTCATGGATGACACCTTATACCGACAGTCCTTTGATCAAATGTGGTTACACTATTTAGATAAACATGAAGCCCGTAGAATCATCACCGAGGTACTTTTAGGTCTATGCGAAGTGCACCAATCTGATCCGAAGATGAAAGTAAAGATCAAGAGACTAGGATACTACTGGACTTCAATGATTACATATTATATGGATGTATCTAGGAGATGCCATTAGTGTTAGGTACACGTTGTGGTCCTACATCAACCACCCAACATTCTACATTCTACATTGGCCTCATGGTCATTTGAGTGTTGGGGTATCGACATTATGGGTCCTATCAATCCTCCTTCTTCCAAGGGTCATCGGTTCATCCTAGCTGCCACCGACTACTTTTCCAAGTGGGCAGAGGCAATCACACCCACTACTAGAATAGGTGTGAGAGAACCCAAGAGGCATCATATTTCAATTAGCATAACTATGTTAGATGTGAGATAACCCAAGTAGCATCTTTCTTGGTGGGAATCTCAACTGTCATTCATGGCACCATTTCATCAAATTCCCTAAGCATGTTTAGGATAGGTGAGAGAGAACCCAAGTAGTGTCCTATTCCCTTTAACATAATCACAAAATAAACACAAATATTTTGTCTCGAGCAATTTTGATGTGGGTGTAAGCCCTGTGGCACTCACTCATTAGCTGCTCTAGGTTGAGTTTACATACTACCTTATTACTACATCACCCTGGTGGTCATTTGTCAGGCAGATGTGAGTCCCTATGCTTTCTTCCTGACTTGACCATTATAAACCAACAAGTGCCTTATCAATTTGGTAAGCTTTACTGCCCAATCAATAAGCTACCTCATGATTGACTTTGTTTAAGAAGATGGTGTCCTGTGCTTCTTCTGAACTAATCATCACTGATTAGTTTGATTTAAAGTATGTGGATAAGTCCCCGCAGGCTCTTTCCCTTGACTATTGACTACTCTTGAGTTGATATAAGTCACCCAGTGGCATTCACTCGGTATTCGCTGAGTCGGATACATCGGGCAGACTATCCTAATAATTCAGCTATAGGAGGATGTGAGTTCCTACACTTTCTTCCTAACCTTAGATTGGTCTCACCCAGTGGATACACCACTCTTGGCAGATGTGTGTCCCCATGCTTTCTCCTTAAGTTGGCTACCAAATACCTATGCATATTATCTTCTCTAGGGTTTTGGATCAAGCCCTTAGTGGCTCCCTCTCCCAAGCACTCTATTTGGATCACATCATTTTGACCCCATTTAGACACTACGGGTTACTCTGGGTGGTCCCCTTTCTAGTAGCCACCCCTGTGGTTAAAGAATTTGTTTAGCGGATGCATAGATTCTCCCTTGGTTAAGTAAATCAGATATAGGTTTAGGCTGATAAAAGCTCCTTCTTTGTATGATCTCGCAAACTAACAGGGTCCATGATAAACAAATAAAATAAATAAACAAATTAATTCACTTGTGGATTAGGAATTCAAGCCCCCAGTGACCCCTTTCCCAAGCAAGCATCCTATCTTTAGGGAAGTGTTCTCTATTTTACCTAGCGGTTACCCAGTGTCATTTCACTTTAGAAGATATAAGTCACTCATTATTTCTAGCATGGATGCATGCATGATGCGGACAACCAAGGTTGTTGACATGTTACCTCGCTAATGTGTCACCCCAGTGGTCTCTTATTCAGGAAAGATGTGAGTCCTCATGCTTTCTTTCCTTAATTAACCACTACAAACCAAAAGGAACCCCTTTGATTGGATAGTTCTCTCCTCAGCCGGGAAGGTACTCCCTTTGGATTGGTAAATCTGTGTTAGACCAAGGCCAAAGTAGCCTGTATTTAGTGCAGTCCAATGAAAACCGATGGGATTCATCAAAAATAATTAAAAATGAAATTAATCTTGACTATCTTTGAGCCAATTTAAGTCCCCCAATGACATTCACTTAATAGTCAGCCATAGATCAGGTTCGATTTGTTGCACAAGTAATAGATCACCTCAGTGGTCCCTTATTTTGGAAGATGTGAGTCCCCGCTCTTTCTTATTAAACTTGACCATTGCAAACCGAAAGGCACTCCTTTGGTTGGATAGTCTTACTATGTGGCTAGTAGACTACCCCTTGGATTGATAAATCTGAGTTAGCCCAAGGCCAACACTGCCCCTACTTAGTGCAGTCCATCGTAAATTGATGGGATCCATATAAAATAATTAAAAATAAAATTAATCTTAACTATCTTTGAGCTGATTTAAGTACCCCATCGACATTCACTCAATAGTCAGCCTTAGGCTAGATTCAATCTATTGCATAAGCAACTGATCACCCTAGTGGTCATTTATTCAGGAAAGATGTGATTCCCCATGCTTTCTTCCCTGAATTAACCATTGCAAACCGAAAGGCACCCATTTGGTTGAATAATCTTACTATGTGGTTGGTAGACTACCCTTATGGATTGGTAAATCTGAGTTAGCCCAAGGCTAACACGGCCCCTACTCAGTGGAGTCCATCGCAAACTGATGGGATCCATCAAAAATAATTAAAAATGAAATTAATCTTGACTATATTTGAGCTGATTTAAGTCCCCTAAAGGCATTCACTCAATAGTCAACCCTAGGTCGGATTTGATTTATTGCACAAGCAATGGATCACCCCAGTGATCTTTTATTTAGGAAAGATGTGAGTCCCCGTACTTTCTTCCCTGAATTAACCATTACAAACCAAAAGGCAACCCCTTTGGTTGGATAGTCATACTATGTGGTTGGTAGACTAATCTTTTGGATTGGTAAATCTAAGCTAACCCATGGCCCCTACTCAGTGTAGTCCATTGCAAACCGATGGGATGCATCAAAAATAATTAAAAAATGAAATTAATCTTGACTATCTTTGAGCTAATTTAAGTCCCCCAGCAGCATTCACTCAGTTGTCAGCCTAACATTGGATTCAATCTGTTGCCTCGCTAATGGATCACCCCAACAACTGATCCTTACTTTGGAGGATGTAAGTCTACTATGCTTTCTTTCTAGTATCACTGCTGGACACTGAAAGGCAACCCCTTTGGTTGGATAGTCCTACTACGTGTTTGGCATACTATCCCTTTGGATTGGTAAATCTACGTAAACTGGAACCACTAGTCGATCCATCATAAAACCCGGTCCATCTCAAAATTCAAAATTTTAAAAATCTGAAACAAATTCAACCCTCCTCCCTCAGTGGACTCAAACTAAAAAAATAAAATAAAATCCAATCAACCTCCCCCAAGTGGGGTCAAATCAGATAATCAAAATAATAAAACAATCAATCAAATCAATCAGTGTATCTTTAGTGAGATGCAAATCTTTCTAGTTCCCCCAGCGGATCTTGAATTCTAATCCCTTAGTGGATTTCACAACCTATTCTCCCTAGTGGATGATTTGAACTTGCTCCCCTAGTGGAGAGTTCACTTTTTCATCCCTGGTGGAGCACCAAATCCTAAATCAACAAATCAAATCAATTTCTCCCCCGCGAGATACAAATCAAATCAAACCTCTCATCCCCCAGTGGATGACTTGAACCTCTTCCCCTAGTGAAAGGTTCACATACCTTATCCCTAGTGGATTCATCCTTTACTCTCTTATGTCTTTGACATGAATAAAGTCACATTGCATTAAGATCTTGATTCCTTCTACACCTTGGGTTGGGAGTAGATCATTTCTATTAGTGCTTGTGATCGTTCGGTATTATTGATCGTCTTGATCAACACCAATACGTGCGGTGTACCTTGTCAGTTAGACCACACTTATTAGGCACCCTTTATTAACCTCATTTTTAGAATGAGCTCTCAATCTCTCCATCCTAGACATAGGACTCCTCTTAGACACTAAGAGTTCCTTAGTCTTAAAACACTTCTAGTGATTAGGTAAACACTCAACCTAACCCTAGAAACTTAGAAGAGTTAGCCATAGGAATAGGTCATGCCTTAGGGGTGTTAGGAAAACTCGCCTATCCTATAGCTTGAACCAAATCCATACTTCCTTCTTTCAAGTCAAGCTTCAAATTCAAATCAACTTCAACTCTAAACCAACTTCAAACTCCAATCAATTTCAAATGATTGAAACCCATGATTGAATTCCAAATCCAAAATCTTTCTAAGCCTTTGATTTCATCTTATGGACTTAGCTCAAATCAAATTCAAATCATTCCAAATTCAAAAGATTTTCTCATAACCCATTTATATTCTCATTTATATTCAAAAATATAAATAAAATATAAATTCAAATACCCAAAACCAAATTCAAAACTCAAATCCAAATCTAATCAAAATCCAACTTAAACTCTTTCAAGTCAAATTCTTGAACTTAGCCAAATCAAACTCAAACTAATCCAAACCTTTGGATTTTCTCTTCAAACAATCAATCCTTCAATCATAAATTAAATTCAATCATAAACTTTAATCATCAAATAAAAACTAAACTCAAAACTCAAACCCAAATCAAACCCATGTTCACCCTTTGAACTTGAAATTATCAAATGAATCAAAACCCATTTTACTCCAAATCACTTGTAATTGGATTTATATTTCAATCATAAGTCTATATGTGAGTTCAACCAAACTTGAATCAAGCCTTGATCAAGTCAATTGACCCACTTAGGCTCACTTGACCCTAAGTGACCTAAAATACCTTTTTGAGCCAAATTCTAAGCCTACCCAAATTGGATTGAACTATGCCCATCTAAGCCTCACATTATGAGCAATAATCATCATAAGATGATTAATCATTTAACTTGGGCCAAACCAAGTCAAACCTAGTCTTTGACCAAGTCAACATTTGACCCAAATGAAATCCAAACTAGCCAAAATCCACCATATGCCAAATTGATTGAAACTATTGATCAAAACCAATTCATGATCAATGATTTGACTTGACTAAGTCATCATTTGAGCCAAACCTAGCCAATTGGCCACTTGACCCAAGTTGACCTAAAAAGTTAAAATATGACAAATCTTGATCTAAGCCAAATTAATTGCAACCAATTGGACAAATTCATTCTAAATCACTTGTTGAACTTGACCAAAGCCTCAATTGGCCAACTAGACCCAACTCCAATTTGAACCCAACTTGACCAAAAGGTAAAATCAAGCCAAAATCAAATCAATCAAAAATTGATTGAAACCAAAGCTTGCAAAATATTTCAAATGACCAACCAAACCTAAACCAACCCATGACCTAACCTAATTGGTCAAATGGGTCAAATTGGTCAACTTACCCATTCGACCTAAGTGAACTCAAATGAACCAAAACTAAATATAAATCAAATTGAACTAAACCATTGATACCAAAAAATTTCAAATGGTCATATGAACTTGACCTAACCCATGGTTTGACCCAATTTGACCAAACTTAACTTGTTAAGTTGACCCATTTTGACCTAAATGGTTCAACATGAGCCAAATGATATCAAATCAACACCAAATTCATTGAAAATTGGCACAACCCTTTTTCATATCAAATCTACCTAAATCAAAATCAAAGCCAAATGACCATTTTACCCCTAGGTCAAAGGGTAACCTATGATCAAATTCATTTAGAATTTGATCATATTCCAACTCAAGACTACTTGACACCCTCTTAGTGGTCTATTTGGACACCAAGGGATGTGGTGCACATGACCCAATGGGTTTGGGTCACCATGACCCAACCTATGGCTGAACCGACCACCCAATGGAAAATGAGCACATGGAATCACTCCATACTCTCATTTAACACATAGGCAACTCCTCCACTACACTCCCCTGTAAAAATCGATTCACATGGAGCTTGAAACAAACAAAATAATCCACCCCATGAGATCAATTTGATCAAAATGGAAAGGAGACTCATGGGCATCCGATCCAAGTGGGGGGGGGGATATACTCCCCCTAATTTCATTCCAATTTAGAATGCTTGCACTCGATTGAACTCAGAGAACCTAAAGGCAAGCTTCCCAAGCTCCTCCAAGGTTTCCTAAGCTCATTTGAAATTCCCATTCTTGATTTTGCCTAAGCCTAAAATAGGGGAGGTGAGAGAGAGTTTCAACTTACTAAATACCCAACCAAAGTCCAATTCTTCTTGCAAGAACCATCAAGGCATCATGCCGAGCTCATTCAAAGCAAATCTCAAGCAACCAAGCCATAGGAAGGAGGAGTTAGACCAAAGTTGCAAGCCATTGAAGGGAGCTTTGGTCAATTGGAAGATCCACTCCATTTCAAGCCTTCAAACCTTTAACAGGGCTTCATCTCCACAAGATGAAGCTACCTCAATAGTTGGGAGCGTCGGTGATAGCCTCTGGCGAGGTATGCTTCAAAATTGAGCTTAAGTGTAGAATTTTTTGGTCCTTTGTGAAGGGAATTGTAATCCCATTAGAATTCCACCATTGGATGTCTTTCTGTTTGCTTCTTGATGGTGTGGGTTGAATCCTAGCACAATCGGAGCTCAAGGGAGCTCAGATCAAGCCATGGAGGATGGGCGGTCTCCTTCTCCCGCAAGCAAGGGCAAGGATGAATCATGGACCGTCCATCCTGCGTGTTTTGGATGGACGGTCCTGATTAATTTGATTAAATCCTCTAATTTATCCCTTCATAATCACGAGCTTGATCCTGACCGTCCGATCAACCTATCTTAGGAGAAAGCGTATGGCACCATCGGCGTGACATCGATTTGACTTAAATTTTCAGCCACATAAGGCGCACATGTAACCCACATGGCAGATGATTAGTTATATAATTAGGTTATTTGACTATTAATCATAGAAACTTTAAAAATTCATAACTAAATGTAAAAAAAATCTAAAAAAATGCAAACTCAACTTCATTTTAAAGATAAATCAAAGGGGAATAATATAAAAATAAGTTTAATTAATTTTGAAAAGTGATAGTTACTTCTTAATTATTTTAATAATTAATTTTAAGGTTAATTAGAGGGATGACCTCTGCCTCTCTTGAGTTTCTTGGAATTTATTTTTGGATTAATTTAGGTAATTACTTGTTTCATCTCTAATCACTCCCTTAATCAATTAAATGATTAATTAACCTATTAAATGGTGATAAATTTATTAATTAAGCTTGTTAATCATCTTGGAATAGTGGATAGACTTAGGGAATGAGATTAGGATGCCTTTGCCAAATCTTCTCCCCTAAGTCTATTTCATTTGAATGAAGACTTAATTAATTTATAAATTGATTAATGATTTAATCATTTCATTAAATAGCTCAATTAACCAAACTCAAAATCAAAAATTAATCCAAAAACTTAATCACTTAATCAATCTTTTTGCTGGGTAGATCCTTAGGTGTTCAAAAGGCTAAGGTAAGCTTAAGGAAATCAAATCCAACATACATGTGTGGGAAGGGTTATAAAAGTACTTAATGAAAACCATTTAGCTTAACTAATCAATAATTGTGAGCCAATTACATTAGGCCCCTTTCTTTCTTAGGAGCATTACTAATTTAAATTCCATGTGATTGCATATCATATGTTGGCTCATAATTGTTAGGTTAATTATGTTAAGGTGGTGTAGGTAAGTGGTAATTAATGAACTTAATTCACACCTTAACCTAAACAAAACATAAAAATAATCTAATGGTTATAAAATTAAACTAAATTTATTCACATATGTGGGAGATGGGTTAGGACTAGCAAACCTTTTAATATTTCCTAAAATCAAATCAAACTCAAAATTAAAGCAAAAATCTCTTTAAATAAATTTTGATTCACTTTAAATGATCTTATTTCATAAGATTGTCTTTAGGAATTAATTAGGGTGAATTAAGTTACATGATTAAATCAATTTATTTCTTTCCAAGCATGCTTAAAGTTGTGTGTCATATGAAAATCATGCATTCACACCTTTTTAAAAAAATCAAATAAATGAAATGTTTTCTTTATGTTAAGTTGCATGTGTTGGCTAAAGTAAGAATATGAGTGACTATTATCACTAGTAAATCAAAAATTACTTTCAAAACTTATAAATCAAAGATTATAAATGGATGTATGCTACTTATAAGTATTTATAAGCTTGCATGTGAATATAGCTTAAAATGTGTTATGTGGTTTTATTCTCTTTTCTTAACATGGTTTGTATAGGATTTGCAAAGTGTATAGTTTATTTGAAAATAACATAACACTTGCTTAAATTTATTCCTATGCACTCCCATGTCATGAATTAAAAAGGATCTTCACATTACACATATAAATTAAATAACCAAAATCAAATAAACAAACAAAAACCTTTTGCTTGATTCTTTTTCCATTCATTTTTTTTTGTACATGCACATGTATTTAAGAAAAGTGATATATTAGTCTGGATATTCTAGAGTTGCGAGGCTTTAAGTAGCCCTAAGGTCTTGTACCTTATACCCTTGGTGTAGAAAATAATGGTGTCCTACTCACTTATGTCTTTCATACATGTAAATGTGCATTTGATTAATGGATAAAAGAATCACTCTCTTTTCTATTTAACAAAATCATGCATCATGAAACATCCAAATTTCCTCAAGCAATGTCTTATAGCATCATTAAGGTGTGCTAAATATTTGCATTGCATGTATAGATATATTTAGGATCATTTTATATGAATGATACACATGTTGGAAAGAAATAAATAGTTGTGTGTTTTGTAATAGTAATTCACTTTAATTAATCCTAAAATGTATTTCTTATTAAATAGGTTTATTTAGAGCAAATCTAAACTTAGGATTAATTAAAATACATAATAAAATATTCATTAAAGAAAAATCACTAATGAATCTACCTTTGAAATTACTGAAGGTTGGGATGAAAGAGAAGTTGTCTTCTCTTTTCCTCTCTTTAAAATACTTAGTAATTAAGTGTAGGTTCATTCAAATCAAATCAAATCATCAAACAAAATTAACAAATCAACTAAATCACTTAAATGAAACCACCCTCTAAGTTGAATTCTTCATACTTAGAAAACTTCAACCTTAAAGTCTAGCTAAGATATGCCACACAAGCCTTAAAAGGCACACATGTTAGGCTAAGTCACTATTTCTAGTCCTATATTAGGGCGGTGCATGATTTGATGCTTGATTTTATTTTGTGATGTGATGTTTTAGTCTAGATATTAGGGTGTATGTACATAGACTGGTGATAGGATGATCTTAGTCTAATCATTTTCTTCTGCAAGTGATTGTGCTTAAGGGGTGTTGTAATAAAAATATAAATAATTTTGCTGTTTAGGTTGCTTATACCCCTAAGCATAATCCAAAAATAGGTCAGGAGGACTTGGTTATCTATGTGTGGGGTGCTAAGTCCAATTTATTCATATACATGCTTGAGATGTATGGTGTGTTTAGCTAATCTCTATTTTGCAAGTTTTAGTTAGATTTACTTTTCCCATTTTCATGTAATTTTGTAATTAGGATTTGGAATGAATGTTTTGGGAGATTAGGATAAATATTGGTCATAAGACTGTCTTATGCACCATGTGAAGCCTTTGGAGCAACCACATTCTAACCAACTAAAAGAAGAAAGAAGAAAGATGAAAGATGAAAGAAAAGAAGAAATGAAAAAATGAAAAAAATGAAGAAATGAAGAATGAAGACTCCCATAACATGAATTCCTTTTTTTATTGTAATTAATTTATTTATAATCCGAGTTATATAAGGGTAGAGCTTGGTTACCCAATTTCTTTCGGGTTTGTGCGGTGGAGCCCGACCACAAAGGCCTTTTATTTTTTTGCGCTAGCTTTATAAATTATTTGATGTTTGTTTAGCTTAGGCATTAAGATGACATATTTTTTCCAATTTCTTCATTGTTTGATGAATGGCCTGGATGCGATTAGGCTCTTAGGAAAATAAATTTTTCATCTAATTAATCAACTCAAAATTAAAAATTAACAACTCATAACCTCACCTAAAGCCTAGGTTATAAAACAAGATAAAAGATTTAACAACCCCTTAGCTGGATGTTGTATGTTTTCAAATCATGCATAAAAAATATCTTCTTTCACTCTTACTTATGGAGGGCTTCCACCTTTGCCAAGGAACTTGGCTTGCCCTTTAAGAGCCATGGTAGAAACATACCTCCTTCTTATTGATTTTGGCTCATAATCAATTTCTCATGCATTAGGCATATGAATCCCATAGCCTGTGTCAAATCAATTGTCCAAAAATGAAAATAAAATATATCAAAAAATTTTATTAGATTTAAGTCATTAATCATGCCCTACATGATCTAGTCTCTTAGGGAGTGCATTTAAGGACTTAGTATCTTTCTAAATAAACAATAGCTTAGCTATCTTACAAAAGCATAAGACTTGCTTACATATATTTAAAATTGTAGGAGTTAGTTGGCGGCCACCCCCAGGCGGTTGTAAGTCCAATAGTCGGGTAGTTTATCCTTTCTTATAGAGGTAAACTAAATACCCATTTTTGCTTTAGGTTTAGGTCATGCATTGGCCCTTGCCAAAGCTCCTTAGATTCAGTTTCAGAGGTTGTTGTTTTCCTTTGCGGGCTACAAGTATAAATCCTCACCTCTTAGGCATTTCCACAATCTTGTGTTGTGAATTATAAGTCCTAGATTTATAATAAAAATTCAACTCAAACAAATAAATCACTTCAATTTCAAAAATATAAAGTCCAACTATAAGATAATTTGGGATGCTTACTAGGCTTCCTAGTATCATAAGCATTTCCTATTTATCTTTCTTTGGTTTCGATAATAACTTCTTCCTCTTGATCAATCCCACTTGATCTTCTAAAAATAAATCATTTGATTGATAGTCCTATCTTTAAAATCTTTGGAGACAATGATCATTTACCTTAATCAGAGTATTATTAAGGAATCTCATTCTTTAAGATGTAATTAACTATGGGGGCTTACTTCCATAGGGAACTTAAAGAACCCGATTTAAAATAAACTCTGCTTTACTTTTTCATATAAAGTAGGGGAAGAATCTCTGGTACATCCAAAGACCTATAGTTCTTAGGAGTCCTCATTAGGTGATTAGGTCCACTGTAGGATGGTGACTTCTGTCTCTCGAGATAGTACATCATTTCTCAATGTCGTGCTCGATCATCCCAATGAGAACATCTGCAGATCTACATGATGTCCAACACAAGAAAGTTATTATATTTATTCATCATTTATTTTTCTCAAAAAGATAGATGAAGAATGAAATTAAAAAAAATTCACCACAAAGCCCTAACAATATAATAAATATTCAACTCAAATAAATAAATCTCTTCACCTTCAAATATATAAAGCCCAATCATAGGATGATTGGAATGCTCACAAGGTCTCTTAGTATCATGAGCATTCCTTACTTATTTCTTTTGGATTCCAAAAAAAAGTCTTCTCCTTAAACTTTCCTAATTGATTTTTCAATTATAACTAATCATTTGATAGTCTAACCTTGAAATCTTCGGAGATAATAATTGTCTACTTTAATATAGAGTATTCTTAAGAAATTTCATTCCCTATGATGTAATTAACTATGGAGGCTTGCCTCCATATGAAATTTAAGAACCCGATTTAATATAAACTCAGCTTTATTCATCTATGTAAAGCAGGAAAAAATCTTTGGTACGTTCAAATACCCATCATACCTTAGGAGTCATTATTAGGTGATTAGGTCCATTGTAGGGTGATATCTCTATCTTTCGAGATAGTATGTCATATCTCAATATCGTACCCGATCATTTCAATAAGTACCCCTACAATCTGTGTGGTGTCCCTCCCATCCAAAAATAAATACCATAATACTATTTTTCTCCCAATTTAGTAATACAAGCTTAAGATGGACATAAGGCTAATAATTCTATTTGTGGCTCTTAAATGTGATAAATGTCTTAGATAAGTCAAAAAAATACCAGTAGTCATTCGTATAATCCATTCAATATTTTAAGGTAGCCTTCCATTCATCCCCAAGTTGATTCTACTTTGATGGTACTTACTTTAAAATAAATTTTAGAGAAATATGTAGCACAAGAGGCCCACTAAGCATATAATCAAGTTTAGATATAAGAAATATATACTTGATAATAATCTTATTTATAGCTAAATTGTCATTTATCAATGCTTGTCCTTTAAAGATCATTTTTTTGGGTGTCAACTAAGCATGGATGATATAAGGATTAAGATTTTTTTGGATAAAATCATTTATAAGAAGTTCATTTGCCTATCTTTTTAATTCACCACATTGTATGGGGTTCATCTTATAGTATGATAAGTAGGGGTGTTAATAATTGACTTGGCACAGAATTGACCCTGAAAAATTATAGTTCAGGTGAACTTGATTAATTTTTGGGTTGGCATCGAGTCTAAGAGTATAACCTATTTAAATTTTCAAGTCAACTTTGAGTTAATCAACCAACTCAAACTTGATCCAAATTTGACTTTCCAACTCAAACGTGACTCAATTTTTATCCATTAAATTAAGATTGACCTGGTTTTGACCCATAAATTCAAAATTGAATTTATTTTGGCCCAAATTTGATCTAAAATGAATTTCAAATTAGTCACTCAAGTCATATTTAGATCTCGAGTTGAAGGTGGGTTGAGTTTGGATAAGAATTTTGACCTATTTAAAAATGAATTTGATTTGATTAACTTACTCTAGTCATATCAAATTTGGGTCTAACCTGAACCCCACATAATTTACATCTCTAGTGAAGACAAAGTAATTGTGAACTTAGAATTAAATTAATCACATAATGAATGTTTCTTAGGGGTAGTAGTGTACAAAGGGGTTTCTCAAGTAAGATGTCATTAAACTCATATAATAATTCAAAGATCACATTAGTCGAGTCTCTATGGGATCATGTTTTGATTCCTTCATGTATTTGAAAAAAATTAGAGATAGAAAATTCTTTTTTAATGTATTATAATTGATCTTTTTTTGTCTTTAAAATTGAGCTCGATATTTGTGGATACTTAAAATTCATGAAGTAATAAAACAAAATGGTATCTGATTGTGGGGATCCCAATCACAATCAACTAATTCATAATAATTTTATTTTTAGAGGAAAAAGTGTCCTTAAGTAAAGATGGAGCGATCATGTAGTTATTTGACATAAAAAAATGTTGTTCTATTTAGAATAACCATATTCATGTCACACATCCAATATCTTCTTAGTAAGATGAGCTGCATTTATTGGAATTAAATCTCACCAAATGTAATAAATATAATTATCCAATTGAATAAAATTAAGCATGCACTAGTGACTAGGCATTCAAAATTTTCATTGTATACTATATATATGCTAAAAATATTTCTCTTTCCTTTGATCCTTAATTTCACGCTTTTACTACAAGTGGATATATCATCACTTAAAATTGGTGCTCCTTAAGATTTTGTAAGTTCTTATTTTGAAGATGGGTCATCTTCATAAGCTTTCTCTACATCCTCATCATTGTGGTTTGCAACCTCATCCAAAAAAGATTTATGCCCATAATAATGTTGCATATATCCTTATTATAGCACTTGAAATGAATATTTTTTTGTGTTCCTATTAATACCCTTAGTGGTGGGTCTAGTAGGCTATGTGCGAATATGAGTGCTAATAAGTGACTCACCCAATAACATGATCCAATCTTAACTTGAAAGATATGGGTTTGGGTTAACTCATTTATTTTTTGAGTTATGGTAAAAGATTGACCTGGTTATTATTCAAGTAATATTGAGTTGACTTGAACAACCCAAATATGACTCAATTACTATGTAGGTTTATGTTAGGTGGATTAATGTCGTGTTAGTTGGGTTAAATAATCACATTCAGATTAAATGTGTCATGTTAATATAAAAAAATTGTATGATCTAGGTTTAACAAGTTGGATTTTGTTAGGCAAGTGGATCAAATATTATAACCAATATAAGTTGTGTTCAAGTCAAGCATATGTAGGTGACATCAACTTTAGGTTAGATTCAAATCTAACCCACTAACCAAATTGACACCCTTATGTGCTAAGAGAGGTTGGTTATGTCTAACATTATGCTTATGAGTGGGGTAAGAAGGGATTAAGCCTTAAACCTAGATGTTATTCTCTAATGAAAAATCTAATCAAGAGTTTGAAAGTCAAATAGCTTCATCTCATACCTATTATTTTTCTTAAGTCTAGTAATAAATATATTAACAAGTTGCTAATCATTGTCATCATAATTTATTTTAGCAACTAAGTTCTTAAAAGTTAAGATATTTAATAGTTTGAGAAGTACATTGGCTTAATGTTAATAATGATAGTTGCGCCAAGAGGAGGGTGTAAATTGGTTGTGTTATTTTTTATATTTTAAATATTTCTTTAAAAAAAAATTCTCAACTCAAATTTCACTATCTAACATGAAGAAAAACAATATGAACTATGCACAATAGAAGTTACCCAGAATGTTAAATATAGAAGTTACATGTATGCTAACTAGATAAACAACATAATGGATAATCATATGTGATAAACAATATAACTTGCAATATGTTAGGTTTGTGATTAAATTTAATTACCATATGGATGATGCAATACTTATAATTACACACACTTATTAACAATTAAATTGATCTTACAAATGAAATAATAATACTAATTGTAATTGCATGAATGATTAAGAAAGTTGTCAATTATTAAACTATAATTAAATTACGAAGATGGATACAACATAGTAATTTATATGATTAATTTTTTAAACACCAAACATTAGTGTCCACATAAAAAGTTATGAAATAACGTTTAACTATAGAGAAAACAATCTACTTCAACAATTAAGACAATTTGATTAATTTAGCATAAATAGTAGGTAAACTAAATATGCAATGAAAGTAAATTTAATTTATAGAGTATGATGGACATGATCAATTCAACCTATTCAATGGCCTACATTTATGCTTAAGCACCACTTATATTTAAGATTCCACACATAAACTTCTTCTTCCTAACTTGTGGATGAATAAACCATCACATTTTTTTCCATAGTGAGCAGCATACCCTCTTGTTCCTTATTACCAATAAAGTCATCTTTAAGCCAACAAACATGTTCCTTGTAGGGATGAATATTCATTTGAAAATAAGGATTATGTGAGAAAGCTTCAAGAATGGCCACCTAAAAGAAAACAACTAAAGATCAATTTGAGCTTAAGTTGAACCATCTTGGTGTCACTTCATAGAATGAGTCACAAGATGCATGTTGATGTTAGACCACTGCTTATCCAACATAAATTCAAAACTAAATACTTAAATGAAAACACATAATGACTCATGTATGATTAGCTTTAACCTTGAGATTTGATAGTTTTATGGAAGACTTGGCTTAGATGTGATGCATCACGTTCTCCTGGTCATATAAGTAGACATTGAGGGACACCAAGTTATGTCATAAGTTGTAGAGGGTTACTTGGCTGAGGGCTAGCATGAGCTATAAGCTAAGCAGCATATCCATATCTTATATATCTTTGTAGCCTTAGAACTAATTCTCAAGGATTTGCAGGCCTGCAAGAACAAATATAATGATAAGAGGATATGTTAGCTTGGTTGGTAGCCTCCTTAGTCTAAACAAAAGAGTGCAACTATGAGTAGACAATATCATATATTGATGGGACTATTGTGGATGTCCTCTACAAGGTGTAACACATGGCATTTCATGTGACAGACATAAATATGATTTTTCACACAAATTTTTTCACTCAATAGAGAATTAAAGGTGTTGAGCTAAGCCTGATGTTATCCATTAGTGTTTTTTTTTTTTTTTTTTTTGGAGTAAGAGATCTTAAGTAAGAAATTCTAGTTCAACAATCTTCAAATACATCTTAATAATCTCTTTCATTAGATTATTAAGAGTCAAATTGGGCAATTAGTCACTATATATCTAAAATGAAATTTATCCCCCTTCTACTTTATTTAATTATCAAATCTTAGCAAGCTGAGTGGTTGCTATTCTTGTAAATATATGTCATACAAGAATTTGCTTTCTTTATATTTTTTTTTAAGGAGAAAATTACATACATAACATATAAAACTCATATTTTATGAAACTATCAATATTTCTCTTGTTTTTTATTAAATTATTAAACACATATTTTCACATGCTCTGATTAAATATTTAGTAATTTGATAATAATGAAAAATACAAGTAAAATTTTTTATTATAAATTTCAATATCTTGTCAGAATTTTAAAAATAGATATATCAATATTTTAAGTTTAGATATTATGTTTATAATTATTCTTTTTTTAAATATTTTATTAGCTAGATGTATCTATCATACATATATCTTTTTATCAGCCTTATATATATATTCGCCTCCATGACGTCGGTCTGCAGTCTGCACTGCGCACATTAGGCGGAGAGAGAGAGAGAGAGACTTCATTCCCATTTCAGTCCGTGAACTTTTTTGCGGTTAACTTCTCCTGTTCTTTGCAATTCCCGAGTTCACACCTAAATCCCTGGCAGTGTTCTAAAACAAGCCCAAACCCTGCCCTCCGACCGCTCTCCATGCCCTACATTTCCCAATGCAGCTCCCATCTGCCGCCGGTAGCCCTGTTGCTTCACGCTCTTACTCGGCCATCGTCCGCTGCCCACCGACGGCTTTCATCTTCGTCATCGCCGTTGTTCTGTCCGTCACTGTCATCCACTTTTCCACCACCGCGATCTTGTTTAATGAGAGCACTGCAAATCAATGGGACGGCACCGCTCCGATCGTCATTCCCAACACCGACCCGCTGGACGCCGTCGATCTGGTGAGCTCCTCTCCTCGCACTCTGCTTCCTCCAATTACTCTGCTCGACAGGGCAAGAAAATTGTCGCGCTAGGATTTTGAATTTTCTTGTTCGTCTTTTTATTTTGTTATTTTCCTTTTGTTTCGATCGATACGAGTGAAAAGCTGTTCGGCTAAAGACGGACTCGTTCGTCCCCCGCCCTTTTTTTTATTTTTTTATTTGCTTTGAACGAAGTTAATTTAATTGTAAGCTCACACCTAGGCTTCGAATTCATGAATCACTGGGCTGCGTGATTCGCTGACCCTTTGGAATTTCTTTCATTATTGTGATTATTAGTTAATTCTTTAAAAAATCAGTATTAATTTGAATGATTGAATTAATACTTTTTTTGAATTATTTCTTTATCCGGATTTGACATGTGATAACGTTGAACTAGTTTTATGTTGGCTATTATACCTCTCGGATAAAGCTCAACTTTAGTAAAATTTAATGGTAAGCTAAGACACACCTGTATGTGCTGGGCCTTGAACTCAAGACATTGTTGATGGGGATAAAACTCCTAACCACTAGGCCATGTCGTTTGCTCGTGTAAAGCTAACTTATCTTCATTTTTTTTTTTTGGTACCTGGCATAAGTGGATGCTTTCAGGTGGAGTCTGGAGTGCACGCTAACGGATTCAAACCGTACTTGCATTTTTTAAAAAAAATTGAACTTTTATCTTTTTTTTAGAGATTGACGAAAACTCCTTGCAAATCACTCTTCTTTTCACTAGAATGTGGCTGCTCTTGACGGCCCCAGTTTTTTTTATTCTACTATTAGCGCATTTCCACGTTTGTTTTGAGTTGGTTGTTCTGTTAGGTTGATTTGGTGAGCATCTATTTCATCATATCAAGCAGGGAAAAATTATTCTTAACAAATTCTTGGTTAAAATAGGTTTGAAATCATTAAATTTACTTAAATTAATGCAATATAAAATTTGGACTAGTCACACATATATTGTAGACATCTCAAACCAAATCCAATATTAACCTATCATGACTAAATTTTGATAAAAAATTTCTTACATAAGATTTTTCTAGGACATATGGATTAGTTGCTCTTTGTTGACCACTGCTTGCACCAACGAGCTACATTCCATTAGATTCCATGGAATGCATGCTTCATACTTTCCATGCCTAAAAATTTTATTTTCCTTACATTACATGAAATGCTTTTTGCGCTCAAGCTAGTTCAACAAGTTGTTTTTCCTAATAGTATTTATTGTTGTGTGCACACATGTAAGACCCATCATATCCCAATGTGTGGCCTATTAGGTCAAACATGCCATGATCAATGCACACTTTAAGCTGCGTGGTATGTACTTAGTGGTGGAATCAAAGAGGTGATTGAGAAGATATTGATATGTTGTCTTTACCCATAATTTTATTGTGATTCCATAAAGTATAAAAGTTTTTCCATCTTAAATTTTAATTCTACCATTGATTGTATCTCTTAGTATATAATATGTTGAATGCTAAAAACTTAATCTTGAAATCTCTAGTTAATCCATCTCTCTCTGATTGGTACACTTGTTAGGATAATGAGGAAGTGAGATTGGCTCGTGTTCTGAAGGAGGCTGCCATGGAAGATAAAACATTAATATTAACCACTTTGAATGCTGCATGGGCATCGACAGACTCTATCATTGATTTGTTTCTTGAGAGTTTCCAAATTGGTAATGACACTCGTTGGCTTCTTGACCACTTGGTGATTATTGCATTTGACAAAAAAGCATATCTGCAATGTACGGTTATGCACTCTCATTGCTTTGCCCTTACAACCATGGGAATTGATTTTTCTGGTGAAAAGAACTTTATGTCAGATGGATACTTGAAGATGATGTGGAGAAGGATTGATTTCTTGAGGATAGTTCTTGAAATGGGATATAACTTCATTTTCACAGTATGTTCTTCTTTAATATTTTACATATTTTGCTTGGTATTATCATAATTTGTAGATTATTGTTTTGTTTAAATTCTAGTACATTGGATACTATTTCCCCCCAACAAACAATAATTACCTTTAGAAAGCATTGTTATAATAGTTATCTAAAGACTAGGAGTGATTTTGATATATGTTAGAGCATATGACAGAAAATAGTGCATTGATCATCTAGATACAAGGGCCACCTACTTGGCTTCATGATTTGACTAAATATTTCTCTTGTTATGAGTTTTGCAATGGTTCCTTTTTCTAGAAATAAAATGATATTTCTTTTTCTTAGAGGTATTATATTCCTATTTATGTAATAATAAAGGAGTTTATATAAAATAATTTTTCCTATTTAGTGTTCTTGGCTCTTCATCATTCACCCTGTTTCTCCCTATATATTCTCTCTTTTCTTCCCTCGTTTCCACAACAATATTGTGATCCATGTATAGATTCTCCGAACTTATCAATTGGTGCTTTTGTTGTTCCTTACCTCCCAAACCAAACCATGGGTGTTGATACCTGTTCTTCCATGAAGCTGTAGATGAATGTTGCTCAAAACTAATCCACTATGATGCCTACTAAAATCATTCAGCGATCTTCTTCAAGAGTTGATGTAAAGCTTGCCAAATTAAAAGGGTCACCATGCGGACCTTTTCTTACCTTCTGATAGTTCGTTGCAAGCTTCAACATCTATCTCGAGGTTCTTGGAGCCTAGCCCATTTCTTGTGGTTAAGCTGGAGATGTCCAAATTTTCTAGTGGCAATTCAAAATTCTAGATATAGAAAGTTGAACAATTTTATGACTTCCACAAGGTTTTTGATCATGGTAAATTATCTCAAATGTCTTTTCACATGTCAAATTCAGTAGAAGAATTGTTTATGTTGTTCAATAAAAGTAACTTAGTCTCGTTTTGCCCTGTTTCTTGAAATTGCTCTATTTTGGGTTTGGCCCATTAAAGTATAGAGATTTCCATGGTGAACCAATTTACTCCAACATTTTCAATCCAAGATTATCAATAGTGCTTCGAACAATTAGCCAATATTGTTCTCGATGTCAACGTTGCTTTCTTGCAAAGTTGTTTTGAATAATCCAAAATTCAAAAAGAGCTACACCTTCATCATATTTTTTACTTTAATCAGGCAATGGACTTAGAAAAATTAGTCAAAGATAAACTTCATTGAGGTCCTTCTAGTTATTACCTAGGTCATTTTCCTAATTTCATCAAATAAATCTTCTTGGACTCTGGCAAAAATCTAACTCAGCAAAGCATACGCTAAAAAAATCATATCTGCCAAACAACAAATTAATGATTGTCGAAATGGCTGAAAAGTATGAAGGAATGTTTTATAGATGCTCTAAATGCTACCATCATAATCATGCGTGCAAGGCTAAATGTTGTCATGATGATACCTGATTAGGTCGATTCCTAGTTTTTACTTTTGATATATTATGTTACTTTGATATTAATATTCATTTCTTATTTCAAGATTTGATGTTAAGATATTAATATGTTAACTCAATATTTTGCACAATTTATTACTTCCTACAATATTAAGATGTTATTATATTGCATTTTAATATGTTAATAAGTTAACATACTTCTTCCTTTGTATTTTGATATGGGTATAATACTTTTTTAATGTGCATAGTTGGTTGATTTTTGAGGTTTATGCCTCAAAACATCTTAAGGCTTTCACCTTGCCTTACGAACGAAAAACACCTCAATACCCTGTGACGTAATTTTAAACTTTATCTCAAAGTGCTTTTGAAACTATCTAGATCTCCTTCTGAATCAGCATTTGAGTATCTTAGAATTAGTTCATTTTTTTAAAAAATAGAAAACTATACTTGAAGTATCTTTTAAGTGTCTCAAGATCTATTTCACTGCTTACGAATGACTTTTTCTTGGGTTAGCCATAAATTTGCTCACCACTCTCACTACATAAGCAATGTCTGGTTTAGTATATATCATAGTATAGATCAAGCTACCAACTGTCGAGGCATATGATATCTTCTTCATATGCTCCCACTCATCTGATATCGGCGATTAGCCTTTTGATAATTTGAAGTGAAATTTCTAAAATGTTAATAATATGTCTTCTCAAATCTTAACTTTTAAAATTCAAGTCCTAGACTCAATTCTCTATACTCAAGCTGAGTTGACATGGTCTATAGGGTGATCAATCTTCAATTTCAAATCATAACTGATCATAGACCTGATTTTCTTGTAGCAAATGAGTAGAGTTGACAAGGTCTAAATACCGATGATGTATTGATTGAAAATTTAGTTTGAGGAGTTCAATCTCAAATTATAGTATGAATGCTCAAATCATTCACACCCCAATGATGGTGTGCTGATTGAAAATTTCAACCCAAGGGTTCAATCTTAAATTACAATGTGAATGCACAAATCATTCATATCTCGATGATGATTATATTGATTGAAGACTTAAATTGGAGATGTCTATTATTATCTGTTGACCTCCATGTATATCACATCAGTTGAGTCAAGTTCATAAGACGAAGTCGATCAATTTCGGATGCAATGACGCGCAAATTGAAGCTGGAATACACTTAACATTACCGAAATTGGTTGAAATAACCTCCGACAATTTAACATTCTCCGTCGTTCAATGTCGAAATTGATCGAATATACATATTACTTCGGTCGATCGAAGAAGTTCGTGACACGTTACACGCATATATGAACGAAGCCAAACGCCCAAACTACCTCTCGTTTCTTGATTCGCCGCTGGCCGAAATGTCGAAACCTATCAAATGAGATTGTGTCGGATGGACTATGCGAATGTCGAGAGGTCGGCGCGACGCCGCAATTTTGAAAAATTGATCCATTCGACGGCAATAACCAAACATCCCATCACCAAACGAAGCGTACGTCCGGAATATATAACCTAAAATTAATATATACATGAACTATATAATAATGCCGCCGTAAAAGTACAAATTAGGGCTAATTAGATATTTAAGCAAAGATGTCTTTTCAAAAGCTCTTTACATGTTACCCTAAGGATACATAACAACCTCCCGCAACCTTCGACTCCCCTATTCCATGCGCCGCAACTCTCGACTCCTGCTCTCAACTGAACGAGTCGCCCTCTTCTCTCTGCTTGGACAGACTCTCCCCTTCCGTCCGTCTGGAGCAGCTGATGTGGAAGCCCTACCTCTCTCCCGCGACTCTTGCTGGACATGCAAGTTAGACGCTGCTCCCAGTCGCTCGACCAGGCCTCCTTCCCGTTCGTCTCACGCAACACATTGAGCAAGCCGCACGCATCAAGCTAGCCGCAGCCATTCCTCCCTCCTGTTCGGACTCCCAGCCGATTGAACCGTAGATTAGCCGAATCCCTTTCTCCCTCTCATCCTCTTTCACTTCTCCCGACCCGTCCCTCTCTGTCAAAGAAGATCCGGGTGGCTAAGGCCCCAATTCCTCTCGTGCTGTATCTAAACGAACCTGATAACCATCTGGTTCTTTTTATATCTCTATCTCTCTCTTCCTGTAGCAAGGCTGAAAGCCCATCCTCCGTCCGTCTCTGATTCACACAGCAACAATCCTTTCAGTTCCTGCTTAGGTAAAAAAAAAGGGGAAAAGAGAAAGGTGGGCTGCCAGACGAAGCATTTGAAAGCTTTTACTTGCTGTTTGGGTTAATTAGATCTTACATAAATTCTATTGTTATTGTGAGATCTAAGTAAAACGGTGAGTGTACGATGTTTAGCATTGATTCAAAACCGTCATTTGGTTGCTTGAGTTGTAGTATTTTATGCTGTGCTTTGGTTGAGTAAGCTCTCTTTATCTCTCATTTGTGTCGATTCTAGTGCCTCATATTCCTCCCTCTCTCCCTCTCTCCCTCTCTCTCTTTGTGATCTACAGGAAATCAAACAATAAAAAGGGAGGTTAATG
Organism: Cymbidium sinense; assembly: GCA_021442155.1. Lineage (NCBI taxonomy): Eukaryota > Viridiplantae > Streptophyta > Magnoliopsida > Asparagales > Orchidaceae > Cymbidium > Cymbidium sinense. Next base: position 25,938,476 of record CM038227.1, on the reverse strand, counting down.
TGTCTAAACCTCATTTATTGCCAAAACCAATTCATATGCATAGATATAAAAAAATGCTCAAAATTGAATGCTTCTAAAATCTCAATTGCGATGCGTTCGGCGATTTAAAAATCAGTATGCTTTTAGAAGACGGAGAAAACTCATAGTGATGTCATGCATGAATAGGAAAAATTATGTAATTTTTTCTTATGCAGGTAACCTATACACGTTCTTTGTCGCGTGGTAAGGGAAAATACTAGGCCGTATGCCACATATGCTCTTTGTGAAGGCGCCTCCGATGTAGCTATGCGGTACCAGAAGTTCAAATTCAAACTAATAAAGGACTTAAATATGATTAATTAGACTTAAATTGAACATAAATGAAATCTGAATCGAATATTAAATAATAAAAAAAGCTAAAATATGAGTACTTTAAGTCTAAAAATAAAAGTAAAGTTGTTGAATTTAAAATTAAAATACTTACTAAAAGACTTAATCTCCTCCCAAACTACAAGCAGAGTTGTCTCGTGCCTAGAACTCTCAGAATACTTAGAGAAATTGAATAGTTTGGAATGAAATGAACTAAGTAAATCTCTCTATTTATAGCTGAGAAAATGATACCTTATAGGATCCAGTGAATAATATTTAATGCATATGAAACAAAAATTGCCACCCACAGTATATTTAAAGCATGTGAAAATAATAATTGTCACCCATAGTCATATTTAAGTCACATATAAACAAACTTCATCGCCCTTGAGTAATATCTAAATGCAAGATCATGTTTGATAGATAAGCTTAATACTGAAACCAATGAATCATCCATGTGAATATGTAAAGGAATGGGTGATCATTTTTGAATACTCAAGAAGTGGCTTTATATGTCATTGGGCAGTTAATATTTGTACAAATTTATGAATCCCTGAATAATTATGATGGTTATATGGATTCAGAAAAATAATTTCAATTAAATCATAAAGTCTTGAGGTTTGAGTAAATTTCTTAAAGAGGCTAAGAGGTAATCAAGTTTAATTGTTGATTCATTTATGCGAATCTCAAAGTAACTTGAAAATTCAATTAGTGATCATACATTATCAATCCTTAAGCGAGGGTTAAAAAATAGTAAATACTTCTTCCCTACGGAACTTCAAAAAGGAAGTAAGAAGTTGATAGCTCCTACCAAAGTAAAGTGATTGATTGTTCTCAATCCCTCCATTAATGTGATATCAATAATCTTATAAGAAGCTTATGAGTTAATTTGGATATAATTCGAATAAAATAGAATTTAATTAAGAATTAAAGTGAAGCTCAATTAAATTACCTATTATTAAAAGTGTGAAGATATATATATATATATATATATATATAATGCATTTATACTACTTGCATGATCATTTAATGTAAACACACCAAAATTCATGCAATTAAGTCAAAACACCGCATGACATTACATAATGCTTAAATTTATCATAATGTAGGTTGATTCCCGGTTTGGTCTTAAGACTGGGTCCGGGTTAACAAAACCTTAAAATTAAATAATAATATTATAATGTTTTCAACTTAATAAAATATTTGAGAGCTAATTTTGTCATATGATGGATCTAATCCTCTATTATTAAGTTAATAGAGTCGACGGGATCTGGAATAACAAAGTAATACATCCTCCCAACGATTGATTGAATATATTAACCCAAGGGTCATTTTATAATATATCCAAGATATTTATATTTGATAATCTAAAATTTAAAATTCTCAAAGTATAAATCTAGACCGATCTTATTATTAAATTAATAGAAATTCGATCTCAACAACAAAGTAAATGATCAATACTAAATGATTGAGTCGATTAAGAATATCAACCGAAGGGGTTATTATTATTCAAAATTCTCGAAGTTTAAATCCAGATTTGCTCCTCTATTATTAAATTAGTAAAGTCGACAGGATATGGAATAATAAACTAAATGATTAAGCAAACTTATATATCCCGATGATGACCGTGTTGATTGAATATTTCAACCGGAGGGGTTTTTATAATAAAAAAATCTATTCAAATTCTAATGTCAAATCATTATTAAATAATCAAATATTCAAACAAAAAAATATAAATTAAATGAAATTAATTATTTAAATTTAAAATAAAATCCATCCACTCATCTGCAATCGTTTATCGAGGGTGACAAATTAAGAAAACTTTTGCTCACAAAGAGCCAATACCAAATCAAATACATAACTATTTTCATACTCAAATAATCTTAAGCTCTATGTGTCCCGTGTCCCGTCCGCGTTTTTGCAAAAATGACACCACATAAATGACTGCTACGACTGAGCTCGGTGGTTTTGTATACGATACGACGCTTAAATTGTTTGGCCACGCAGATGTTCTTAACGGCTATTTTTGAAATGCGAACTATATATGTATTTTGATTAAAACAATCCTATGTTAGTAAGGTTGATTTATATTTGTCCCTGACAAACCACCCTGTGTCTGGACATCTTGGACAACGTAACATGTGTTCTTGATATGTTCCTTCTCTTAACGACCATCTCCTCCGACTAAGTAGACTCGACAATACGATGACAAACCGTGAGATCTAGATCGGCCATCGCTCTAATCAAAAATTTTAAATTAAAATGATAAATTTCATAATTTTTAAACTCCACTCACTGCTATTATATACTCATTATTTAACGATTTATCGACCAGCTTTAATCGAAAGTGCTCTCTCAGTATTGAGAGGGGTAATTAACTATAGTGCTTGCGCCTATAGGAATCCTAGAACTAGATCTAAAGTCCTCACAAAATGATGGAGAAATCTATGGGTAATGTCTTATCTACTATTTCATCTGCCTTCCGAAAATTACACCGACACTTAAACACTCTTTTCATCGAAGAGGTTGGTGGCGAATTTTCGGAGCCCACATTATCAAGTTCTTTAAAATTTTAATATCAAATTATTTTAAATCCAAATGACAATTAATCAAAAAGTGATCACAAATTGTAATTGAAAGAAAACACTTAATGAAATTCATCAATCAAAATACTTAAAGCTAAAATTCATCCACCCATCACTACCGTTTATCGGTGGTAATAATTTAAGAAAATTTCAGTTTATAAAAGAGTCAATATCATATCAAATATGTTGCTATATTCACTCAAACAATATCATGCTTGTAAGGATGTGACTCATGTTCTTTATCCGCATGGTTGTCGCTAATGACATCACAAAAAGTGCGATTGTGACCATAATCCTCTGAACGAGTGATTTGTCTCATCAATGGCCCCACTAAATTACGATCATGGCTGTAGTTCATATATTCCTCATTAGCTTTGCTCCTTGAGTTGTGAAATATGATATACATTTGATAGAGCACAAAGTTCTCTGTTTAGTAAGATGAACTTAAAATTGTCTTTTAAAACAAACAACAATCTTGATCTGTAAGGATCTCTTGGATGAAGCAACTCATTGTTGTCGACAAAAATCCTTCGATCAGATTAGGTCGACTATCTTCTCTAAGTAGATCGAGGATCATGACAACTTGTGATGATAGAATCATAGGCCTTTGATCGGGCGTACCATCATTTCCCCTGCCATATGCTTTAAGTTAAAAATGATGATTTTCTTGAATTTCAAATTCTATTTGCTGTCACTATATGCTAAGTAATTAGTGAGCTAATGATTGTCCTTAATCAAAAATTCTCTTTCATCATTGAGAGGAGTAATTAACTATAGATTCTTGAGTCTATATGAAACCTGGAAGCATATCTAAAGTCTTCGGAAAAATGAGGGTGAAATCTCTAGATAGTGGCTTATTTATTAATCCATCTGCCTTCTGGAAATTTGACTAACACTAATTCTATACTCTCCTCATCGAGAGGCTAGGCATGAATTTTCGGTGCCCTGTGGTCTTGCCTATAAATGTGTTCACGTTAGAGTTTGTATGATCTTAGACTTAAATTACGGAAAATTTGATTTTATAATTTTAGTATTTTTAGCTGAAAATTATATCAAATTTTATGAGGAATCTATTGAAATTCTATGGACCATATCAAACTTGTAGTACTTAGTACATGAATTAGTCTACTATGTTGATGTCTGCCATCAATTCACGTGCTATTTCATGAAGAATCTCCTTGCAAATGCTGATTAAACACTTTGAACCTTTCTTATTCGTGTTTTTTTGTGTTTAACTATTTCCAGGATGCAGATGTAATGTGGTTCCGAAATCCATTTCCACATTTCTTTCCAGATGGGGACTTTCAGATTGCTTGTGACAGATTTTTTGGGAATCATCTTGATCGGAACAACATACCTAATGGAGGATTTAACTTTGTAAAATCTAACAATCGCACGATTGAATTTTACAAGTTCTGGTATTCATCTCGATACAAACATCCAGGATATCATGATCAGGATGTACTTAATAGCATCAAATTCGACCCATTTGTTGATGAAATAGGATTGAAGATGAGATTCTTGAGCACTGCCTTTTTTGGTGGAATATGCGAACCTAGCAGAAATTTTAGTGTGGTTTGTACCATGCATGCAAATTGTTGTGTTGGCCTTAGTAGAAAACTCAGTGATTTAAGACTCATGCTTGAGGATTGGAGAAGGTATATGATGCTGCCACCCTCTTTGAAAAATTCGAGGCTGCCATTCTGGAGGATACCACAAAATTGCAGGTAACATCAATTAGACTGGGATTTCAAAAGTCCAATAGGAAATATCATCTGCAGATTTTTTTTATGCTTAAAATATATTGTTCTAAACTTTCATATTATGCTGTTCGAAAAAAAAAAAATATTCCTGTTTTTTCTTTTTTGTGAGTTTCAAGTTCTTAAAATATATTTATTTTTGAATATTTCTTTCTTAACAATGTTAAACCCCAAGTTATTTTGATGACCCTTTTCCTTACGCGTGAATCACCATTTTTCTCCCATTGATTATAAGACCTTCAAATATATAAGATAAAATTATGTATTCTCTTAATGTCATTCAAAATAGGATATATGATTTAAAAAAACTTTTAAAGCTAGTTGATAAGAAATACATTTATGGCATGCTTTGATGTTGCAAATCACATACATCAAGTTTATTATTATTTTTAGTTAAATTTTTTTTAGTATTTTTTAGTTCTAATATAGCTAATATTTGGATTATCTTATTGTTTCATTTTTAGTCGCAATTAATTGTTGTGGGAACTATTTATGAGCTCTTCATTTCAAGCTTATGTCACTCCCCACAATGATCCCCTCTCCACCAGTCGACATGGGATGTAACAGGTGATTGAATATACCTTTAGCATTCATTCTGGTATCCTATGTATTAGAATAGAGTGGGAGATATACTCAATCACCTAAATTTACCTAAAATAACACAACATAATTCATCATATTACATATATTCAATAAACTCAGAACTATTTGAATTAAGTGAAAGCAACCCAAAATATATCATTTAATTATATTTACAGAGCATCGAAAACTCATCAAAAATTTTATTAGAAAATATAAACTTTATCTATTAACTTTTCTCAAAATTCTATCTTATAATAGCTGCTCAACAAAATATGATCACAAAATAAGTGTGATTTTATCCAACCTTGATACTTTCATTTCCTTGTTCCTATAAAAATAGTTATAGCAATCTAATGAGCCACAAGACTCCACAAGATAAATAAATTTAATACATAATTCAAATACTGAAGAATAATAATTAATTTGTGTATTAATCATAAATGACAATCATAAACAAAGTATATGCGATCAACAATACTATAATAGTTTGAAAATTTAAACTTTGATTTCATAAGAACTTGTATTAAAATACTTGTATAAGAAAATACACAATATACTTACATAGGTAAATTAAATGTAACAAATCCTTCTTTTTGCTTATTTGTTTTTTGTAGCCTTTTATAGTTCACTTTAACTTTAGAATGTATCATATCCGATTGTCTAGGTTATTGGCCATCATAAATCCAGCCTAAAGGTTACATCATCAAGTTTAATAGAGTCCATATGAAACCCAGTATTATTTCTATTGAACTATAAGAGTTTTGAAAGCATCATGAATTCAAGGATTAATTTGATTTATGTTAAAATGTCAGGCTTATTTATTGATGTGGTAGTCCACAAAATAGTCATAAAATTGGATGTAACATTAGTTTATAAGTTCTTAGATGAATGTGATTAGAGATTGAGGAGCAGGTGATTATGAAAACTAAAAACTCATCAAAGTAGGTTTCATCTGAGAAGAAAAATATATTGATTACATAACCAACATAGTACCAGTGAAAAAGAAAAATGACCAAGTATTTGCATTGATTTTGGGACCTTAACAAGGCATATTCAAATGATGACTTTCCATTTTCAATAATACTTCTAAGTTCTAATTACGATATGTTTTCATTTATAGACGGAATGTCAGGATACATGTAAGTAAAGATGTCTCCTGAAGATGAGAATTACATATTGTTTAAGATGCTTATCAACATCTATTGCTATACATTCATACCCTTTGGTTTGAAGAATGTTGGGGCCACATATCAGAGGGTTATAATTCGTATTTTCGATGAATTAATTCATCAAAATGCAAAGTGTTATGTAGATGATTGGATGATCTCGTCATTAAAAGCATGGATTGTAAAGATCATTTTGATGACTTAAGGATTGTCTTTGAACAAATCAAAAAATATAACATCAAGATGATTTTTCTTAAATGTACTTTCAAGGTTTATTCAAGAAGGTTCTTTGGCTATGTGGTGTGCCACAAAGGAATTAAAATGGACCCTAATAAAATTAATGTGATTATTGAAATGCCTCAGCCAAGGAATCAACTCCTTTGTAAGAATAGCTCACATTCATTTGAAGATTCATATTAAATATATTGAGTAGATGTCAACTATTTACAAAGCTAATAAAAAGGAATACTCCTTTCAAATGAGACAATACAATGTGGTAAATCTCTCAATAAATTTAAATTACACATAGATTATAAATTAAAATCCTTTGTGAAAAGAAGCAAGTTGATAAAGTTTATACTCTAATGATGGTTGGATAAAAGAAAATCTCAATTAGATGGGATCCTACCATTAAAATGTACTCAAAATTTTAAATCAAGTTGGTCTAAATAAAATTTTAATAAAAATGCAAGAGTTTAGTAAGTTACTAAGCTTGTAATGTTCAAATGAAAATTCACTATTTAATGGATTGAAGCAAAATTTATTCACTTTTCACAATTGTTTGTCAAGGGTGATAATTTAAGAAAAGTTTAATTCACAAATGAGCCAATGTTAAATTAAATACATTGCTTTATTCACTCTCAAACAATCTTACATTAGTAAGGACATGGCTTGTTTCCTGTGTCTAGTGATTTTGCCGTTAAATGACACCAAAAAAAATTGTGATTACAATTAAAGCCTTTTGATCGGGTGGTTTGCTGTCAAATAACACCATTAAATTACGGTCATGATTATTATCTGTATGTTCCTCAATTTCTTTGCTTATTGCATTGTGAACAATATAATGCATCTAATAGGGCAAAAGTTTTATGTTAGTTAAAGTTGACCTATATTATACCCTTAGACAAACATCTATCTCAAGTTTGCATGATATTCTTAGATAAAGCAATATAACTGATAAGGATCCATCGGTCCTCTAAGTAGACTAAGGAAAATGATATCCCGGGATGACGAAGCTATATGATCTTGATCAGGCTTGTGTTCATTTCCCCCACCATCCACTTTATGTTAAAGGATGGTGAACTTCATACTTTCAAATCTATATTATTGCTACTGTACACTAAGCATTTGATGATCTAATGATTAACTTTAATCAAAAGTTCTCTTTCATCATTGGGAGGGGTAATTAATTATAGGTGCTTACACCTATAAGAAGCATAGAACTAGATCTGAAGTCCTCACAAAATGAGAGCAAAATCTTTGGATAGTATCTTATTGATGGAGGTGGGCGTTCTTTCTTTTGATGAGATTGAGAGAACGTGGATATTGGAGGTGAAGGAAGAAGATATGTTGGATAACTACTCCCACTAAGGATTGCAAGGTTTGGCCACTCTCAAACCACAAGAATAACTCAAAATTTGTAATTGCCAAAAGATCTCTTCATTCTAATAAGATGGGCTATTTATAGCCATTACAAGCATATTTTAAAAGAAAATAATTCAAAACATGGAGGGAAAGGTGGGTGTGGCATTAATGTGAAGCATTAAATTGCCTCATTATTTTATGCCATCCACCCATTTATTATTTTTATGTGGATTCAACCACCTCACGTCATGCTTTGAATTTTTAAATGCAAAATTTCAAATATGGAGTTTCTAGAAGAAAATTAAAAATTACATAAATAAAAAGATGAAATCATAAAATGGGCCTTAATAATGGGCTAAGTCTTCTTCTTTCTTGAATTTTCTTGGGCTTTAGCTTGAGATCTTGTAAATGGGCCTCTAATTTGTTGATCCTCATGATGTTACATCAACTCCCGGCTCAATTGAACTCTGCTCGTAGAGTTAAAATCTAAAGTCTTATACTAATTATGGGGCTAAAGTCTCCAAATCACTTCGTCAACCATGTGTCTTCGGTGGTGGCTTATTCTTCCAACGAACTAAGCGATGTTGAAGTTGGATTAATGGGTGCTTCCTCGGTGATAATATAGTCAACTTCAAAGGAAGGGCTTACTGCAGAATGCTGATTATATCTGCTAAAGAGTTAGGCGAACAATGGAGGTTTTCTAATTCCTTCATATGATAGAATATCTTCAATATTAATAACTGGATGAATGAACATATCGGCGGGCAAATCAAGGTGATAAGCATTAGTTCCAATTTTCTTGAGAATTTTAAATGGACAGTGCATGTAATTTCTTATATTTAGTAGTTTGATAGCTCGGTAGAATCACATAATCACCTTCTTTATATTCTTTCATTGAAGCAATTATGATTTGCCTTAGAAGCATAATTATCATTACTTATAGTAATTTGCTTTCTTATAACTTCATGGAGGCTTTGAAAATCTTTAGCAAATGAGAATCTTTGCATCGAAAATACATGAGATGGTAGGTTTGCTACATATTGGTTGTCGTGAGTTTTGACCATTATCTCAAATGATGATTTTTTGTAGTTAGATATAATATTAGGCAAATTAGGAGGTTGGTAAATGTAAATCCCAATTTCCTAAACTTTTACCCGCATCTAAGCAAATTTCCTAGGTACGATTAACTACTTGTTTGTTCATTAGTTTGTGGGTGAAAGGCGAAGAATTTTAATTTGGTACCTAATAATTTTCATAATGTTTTCCAAAAATATGAGACAAACTTAACATCTTACAATGGTTAAAGGAGACTTATAATTTTAAAAAATAATTTGGAATTATCATTTTGAGATGAACCTATCAACTACTATCATGTCTCATCATCCTAGAATAAAATCCATTGATAGGTCTTCCCAAGGCTTATAAGGAACAGGTAAGGGTGTATTGTCGCTTTGTTTGATAGTTTTAGCACGCTTACAAATTAAACATTGAGCCACTTTTTTGAACATCTCGTTTTAATGAAGGCCAATAAAATCTATTTTCTAATAAACATATGGTCTTATCCTTTCCAAAATGACAAGCACACCCCAAGATGTAGCTCGTGATAAGAATTCTCTAGAGAAGATCGAGGAATGCATAATTGTTTTCCTTTATATAAATATCCATTTGTTATCAAGAATGTCTCTTGTAAAGTTATTGGTTTATCTAGGTGTTGATAGTTAGGTGAAAGTCGGGCACAATATAATCATCTTTAATTCATCAAATCTTAGGATTCTCAATTCTAAAGAGGAAATCATTAGGTTTACCACGGATAAAGCATCGCGCTTATTCTCAATTCCAGCTTATGCTTTAGAACAAAAAATAGTAGTCTTGTAAAAATTCAACCCATTTTGCACATGACTTAATTTTGTTAGTATTAATGAATTTTAAGGCATGGTGATCAAATTAAGTATAAATTCTCTATGTAAGAGATAGTGTGCCAATGCCTTGGGATTGAATTACTATCATAAGTGGAATATCGTTGTTTAGCTTCATTTAACTTTTCAGAATGCTATAGGATGATTCTCTTGACTTAAAATTTCACCTATCCCAATTTCTGAAGCATCACATCTCACTTCAAAGGCTTTAAAAAAATCAGGAAGCCTAAGGATTGGTGCAGAAGTAATAAAATTTTTAATTTTCTCTAAGGCCTTTTATTGCATTAGAGTCCAAAATTTATCTAATTTTAGTATATCGGTTATTGCAACAATGGTACTAAAATTCTTAATAAATCTCAGATAAAAATTTAAACCATGGAAGCTTCTAACTTGTAAAACTTTTAGATGGTGGCCAATCTAAGATTGCTTTCACTTTAGAAGGATCGGTTTAAGCAGTAGTGGATATAATAAAACTAAAAGATTACCTCGACTTGCAAAAAACACTTTTTTAAATTAATGTATAATTTCTCTTGTCTAAATAGTTCAAAGACTTTTGTAGGTGTTGTAGATGTTCATTTTCACTTGGACTAAAATCAAATATCATACACCACCAAAAATTTATATATATGGTTTAAGAACGTATTCATTAATCTCATAAATGTATTAGGAGCATTTGAAAGTCCAAAGGGCATGACAAGCCATTCATAAAGTCCATCGAGGTCTTAAAGCCGTCTTCACTCATCTCGATCTAATCAATTTGATGATATCCACTTTTAGATCAATCTTTGAAAAAAATTTGCTCACGAGATTAAATCTAACATATCATCTAATCGGGGAATAGAAACCTATATTTGATAGTAATTTTATTTATTGCTCATTATCAACACACATTCGCCATGTTCCATCTTTCTTTGGAGTTAATAATGTTGGGATTGCACAAGGGATAAGACTCTCTTGAATAAAACCCTTTCTTAATAATTCCTCAACTTGTCTTTTAATCTCAACATGCTTGGTAGGGTTCATCCTATAAAGTGGAAGATTAGGAAGTTGAGAACTAGAACTCAATAGCATGTTGAATGTCTCTTAGAGGAGGTAGCTCATCGAAGTTCATCAGTGCAATATCGTTAAAATCGAGAAAGAAGAAGAGACCACGGTATGTGAGTCTCATTAGAGTTGGTATGACTTCTTTTACATGTAATATGTGAAGAAGAAATGGATCAAAATTCTTTTCATTAAGCGTCAAAACTATTATTTCTATCTTTGGGGTCAAAGGAGAAAGAGTAGGTTTTAAAGTAAGGATCGAAATGATAGTGTTAGGCTAACGAGGATTTTCTATGATAATTAATTGAAGTTTGACATTTTTCTTCAATAGAGGCTTAGGTTGCAAGTCAGAAGTTATTTTATGTGGTGTTATGGAGGGTGTTTTTTTCTACTGACTTTATTGGTAGGAGTTTAATAGTCTTATTATTATGTTTAAAACATAAGTATTTTCCCTACCATAGTGAATAACATTCATATCATATAGCAGTCATCTAAGAGAATATGAGCAATGTCCATAGGAGAACATCACACCAAATTTGATCCTCATAGCTTCTATTTTAATAGAACTAAACACCGATTGGTGATGGGAAGAGATGTATGATTTACCCAATTAACATGAAATGGTTCGGGTGAGGTTGATTTTAAGTTGGCTCGAGTTAAGGTATGTGTTGAAATGACATTCATAGCACTCCTCCATCTACTACACTTCTCTTTTCATTACACAAAACATACATGCTAAAAATGTTCTTTCTCCTCCAATCTTTTGCCTCATTTTTTTATTACTGAGACATCTCATCACACATGAGGGTCATCAGTTAATTCCAATTCTTCATGAGATAATGGGGTCATCATCATAAACTTCTTCTAGATTATCATCTATTGGATTTTCAGCTTCTTCTAAAAATAAGATTTGAGCTTTACATTGATTTTGCATATGACCTTTTATGACATTTAAAACATATTACTTCCTAATGTTCTTAGAGCTCCCTTCAATTGAAGTTTTAGGCAAGGGATGGGCCATTTGGATGGGATGGTCTAATAGATCTATTGGATGAAATGGAAGGTACTTGACTTTTAATTTTAGAGAGCGATTTCTTTTGTTATTTCAACCAATAATGCATAATGAAATGCTTCCTCTAAAGATTGTGGGTCAAATAATTCAACTTCATTTCTAATTTATAAGTCCAATAACAAATTTATTGGCTAATTGCCAATCATTATCGCAATCAGTCTAGAAATTAGATCTTCAAAAGTGTTCAAGTATTTAGTTACAAGATAATTACCTTGTATCAAAGTTAATAATTGATTATGTAGCTTCTTATCATGATGCTGGGGCGATCTTTGCTCTTAACATTTTTTCATTTCTATCCAAGTGAGGTTTGTCCTTCCTAATCTTTGTTCTTTAGCTAAAGTATTTGTCAATAAATTTTAGCATGCCATATCAATTTTATTTTAGCAAAAGTAACCCTTTGGTAATCATCCATTTTATACCAATCAAAGAAATTGTCCATTTGAACCAATTGAAATTTATTTGGATCATGTATACCATCATAAGTTGGGGCTTCTACTTTAACTCTTGAGATGGATCATTAGAGTCTTCTATAGTCTTAAAATAATTTTCTCCCCTTCCACCATTTTTAACAATTGATTGTCTTTAAGTGGTTGATTTTCTCTATGGTTTGGATATGAATCTTCTTCATCTACTATCCCGGCAGTAGTATTGGAGGAGGTTGGTACTCTATTATTTTGTAGATGCACTAAGAGTTTGCATTTGTTGTTTAAGTTCTTGCATTTGATTCTTACTTTCTTCTAATATTTGTTGAGTTTTTAGTTCATTGTCTTGGATCTAAGATCTAGGCATCAACTAATCTAGTCAAATTTTCAACTTGATCTTGAGAGAAAGAGTTTAGTCTTTTTGACAAGAAGAAGAAGTTATTTAAAACCAAAATCACCAGTTTAACACACTTATATTATTATGTATGCATATTTTTTTATATATATTTTTTAAATATGAAATAAAATGCTCAAATTTATCATATATTTTTTCTTTTAAAGCAAGTTATCATAAGTTAATCAAAAAACTTCTAAAATTAACCATAAAACAATAACAAAGATAATAAAGCAAGTAATTAGATTTTGATTTGCAGGTGATGAACTACCTCACCAAGGTACTCTCTTAATTTTTTCTCTTTTTTTTTAGAGGGAGGGGAGGGTCATGTTCACACAATTGGAAAATGGCTAAAATATATAATGGAACTAATTGAAATTTTATGCTATCACCATAAACTTGCAATATATATCTTTCCAAGTTACTAATGCTTTTAAACTATCACATAAAAGAAAATTTAATTAACCTCACAAGTCAAGAAAAACTCACAAGTTTGAAACAAGTCACTTGAGTTGCTCCCTTTGTTGAAAAACTTTTGGCCAAATTTTCTTCCAAAGCTCGATACCAAATTTGATGGAGGTGGGCTCTTTCTTTGATGAGATTGAGAGCGTGGGTATTGGAGGTGAAGGAAGAAGATATGTTTGGATAATGGCTCCCACCAAGGATTGCCAAGGTTTGGCCGCTCTCAAACCACAAGAATAACTCAAAATTTATAATTGCCAAAAGATCTCTTTCATTCTAATAAGAGGGGCTATTTATAGCCATTACGCATCTTTCAAAAGAAAAGAATTCAAAACATGGAGGGAAAGGTGGGTGGCCACATTAATGTGAAGCATTAAATTCCTTATTTTATGTTATGCATTTATGCTATTATTTTATGTGGATTCAACCAATGTCATGCTTTGAATTTTAAATGCAAAATTTCAAACATGAGTTTCTAGAAGAAAATTAAAAATTACATAAATAAAAGATGAAATCATAAAATGGGCCTTAAAATTTAAGTCTTCTTTCTTGAATTTTCTTGAGCTTTAGCTTGAGATCTTGTAAATAGGACTTGCTCTAATTTGTTGATCCTCATGATATTCTACATCACTTATCTTCAAATTCACCTGCCTCTTGAACCCGACACCAATCTAAACTCTCCTAGAATGGTCAGGCATGAATTTTCGGAGCCCACTGATGCTTCATTCACTTTTTTTCCATTCATCGATGACCAGTGAGAAGGATCTTTGTGTCATATTTGATGCTAGAATGCTTCATGCTTGTCCATTGTCTAGTTACAGAATGACCTCTTGATGGTTTGGCAGACGAGTCCTTTTTAGATTTAGGAGGGCAGTAGGCGATCACTGCTTTTATAGTGAGGCTATCTTTTTTTTTTCTTATGTAGCTTGGTTTAATATTATGCTAATATTTTATTAGGATACATTATGATCTTGGAATGGTGTTTTCCCAACCAAGTAACGAGATAGTTCTATTCACTGGTCAGTGACATACAACGTTTACCACATCCTCTTGGTAAGTCTTCTGATCTCTTCACTGTATGCCTCTGTTTTAGGAGTTTATTCACTTCCGTGAATCAATCTAAAGGTGTGGGAATGAAGATGTTTATCTCTCCACGTTGCAGCATCGTGTTGGAGACCTTCTGTCCCATTTTGTCAATTTGCAGAGCAATCTGTGCTGAGAAGGGTCGTTGTATTTATCATCTCCGGCAATTGGCTTTTCTTCATTTTATTCTTTCAGCCTAGTAGTAAATTGTTGAAAGGGGGTAAATTTTTCTCATTTATTTGGCTGTTGAGTAAAAATGTGTTTATTCTACCAACACATTTCTGTTGGATTATTCTACTTGATGTGCATGAGTCTTTCAACAACAAGAAGCTTTTATCCTACTATATGGGATCAGCCACATGAATTTTGTTCTCCATTGTGTCCTATGAAGTGTCAAATTCATATTTAATTTTAATAAACTAAGGCTATTTTTTATACATCCTAACTAAGTCTTTTAAGGTCTACCTCTACCTTTCTTAATAGAGGATTAATGGATAAGAAAAGTGGAGGGTTGCGTTAAGTAGTTGACAGATAGTGTAAAACTTGTTAAAAAAATCATGACTTGAATCATTTACTACATTGTGTTAATGCACATGCGAGTCTTCTCATTTGTACCAGATTTTTCAACCAGCAAATTATCCTTTGGAGTGCATTTCAAGCTTAAAGTTCTAAAATGCATTTGAAAGTGGTTCATATGTCGATCATTTACTTCTGATGTGATTGCTTGACACTTTTGATTTCCAACTGTATTCTAATACGGTTTGTTGATTCTATTTCAGTCTAGCTCCTGTGCATCAGCAGACTCTATGAGGGGATTTTAGAGTGAAATTGATGGCGCATAGATTATACTGTAAATACTACAGGTTTGTTCTTCTTTGATATAGTGCAACACTGAAATCATATTCCTTTTTTTTGGTTTACCAGGGGATATCAAATTTAAGGCGTTAGATACATGATACAAGAATTGTGTGGTATATATGTAAATCTTCCTTTGCATATTATATAATTCTAATATATTTACATATTTGACTCCTAGTGTTTGATATTTATATGGATAACACACAAATTTTTAATATCATATTAGAAATAATATTATTATAATCTTTTTTAGATGTAAATACACTTTTTCATACTCTGGAAAGATGTTGTAAATCTAAATATCAAATTTTAGGAGTTAGATACATAAATATATAGGAATTGTGTTAGATACATAGATACTTAAGAATTGTGCAAGAAAAATGTTATAAATCTAAATATCAAATTTAAGGTGTTAGATACATAAATACTTAAGAATTGTGTGGTATATATATATATATATATATATATATATATATGTAAATCTTCCTTTTTTTTTTTTATAAATGCTCATATTATATAATTCTAATATATTTACACATTTGACTCCTAGTGTTTGATATTTATATGGATAATATTCAAATTTTTAATATCATATTAAAAATAATATTATTATTATCTTTTTAGACGTAAATACACATTTCATATTCTGGAAAGATGTTATAAATCTAAATATCAAATTTTAAGAGTTAGATACATAAATATATAGAATTGTGTTAGATACATAGATACTTAAGAATTGTGCAAGAAAAATGTTATAAATCTAAATATCAAATTTAAGGTGTTAGATACATAAATACTTAAGAATTGTGTATATATATATATATATATATATATATATGTAAATCTTCCTTTTTTTTTATAAATGCTCATATTATATAATTCTAATATATTTACACATTTGACTCTAGTGTTTGATATTTATATGGATAATATTCAAATTTTTAATATCATATTAAAAATAATATTATTATTATCTTTTTAGACGTAAATACACATTTCATATTCTGGAAAGATGTTATAAATCTAAATATCAAATTTTAAGAGTTAGATACATAAATATATAGGAATTGTGTTAGATACATAGATACTTAAGAATTGTGCAAGAAAAATGTTATAAATCTAAATATCAAATTTAAGGTGTTAGATACATAAATACTTAAGAATTGTGTGGTATATATATATATATATATGTAAATCTTCCCCTTTTTTTTTTTATAAACGCTCATATTATATAATTCTAATATATTTACATATTTGACTCCTACTGTTTGATATTTATATTGATAATATTCAAATTTTTAATATTATATTAGAAATAATATTATTATTATCTTTTTAGAAGTAAATATACTTTTTCATACTCTGGAAAGATGTTATAAATCTAAATATTAAATTTTAGGTGTTAGATATATAAATACATAGGAATTGTGTGGAAAGCATATAAATATTCTGTTTTTTTTTTTAACACTGATTTTCTAAATTTAGCTGTTCACTTACTATCAACCTTAGTTCATCAATTCCATTTATCTAAATTCATATATAAATATATAATTTCTTATTCGAATTTTATTCAAATCTTACTTATATCATGGCCCTATGAAATTTTCACTCATTTCTGCAGATGCTCAATACTTCAAACTTCAACTTTTAGAAGCAAGCCACATCACAGGTACGCCTACAAACTTTTTTTAAAGCTAGAAGAGGTGGGAGGTCCATCAATAGTGCAAATCCATCCATATCTGAAATGTTGCCAATACTACATTTATTTATGCCCACCAAAATATTCTGTCCCTTACCTTCTAGAGGCGTGTGGGGTTAGAATCTTTAAAAATAATATGAAATAAAATAAAATAATTTTTTTATGCATATTTTTTATGTTATATTTTTTCTTTTTGGAAGGGAATAGCCCAATCGATGGAAAGCTCATTTTCATCATTTTAAAGGTGTGTGGATGTTGTGGCCCACATCTGACCCCTTTCCATGCTGCTCACGTTCGAGGCTTCAGGCCTTGATGTGGATTTGGATTAAAATACAAAACTAACATTTTTTTTTTAAACTCCACAATGAAATAGAAGAGGGCTTTTTTAAGCAAAATTAACAACCACACTATTAAGATATTTGATAGCATAGTTTAGTTATGTTTTCATATATTTTTTAAGGGATAGATTGGGATCAATTTTATAGTTTGTTTTTATTTTATATTTTGATTTAAAATAAAATATATTTAATGATGATTGTTGTTTTTAAATATGCTTAAAATACTTAAAAGATTATTTTGAGTGTTTTTTAAAATAATATTATTTATTTTAAAAAATGAAAAAATATAAAATAAAAATACTTGGAGGCCATTTGAGAGCACTTTCTATTTTCTATTTTGTATTTTAATTTTTAGTTTCTTTCTATTTTCTACTTTGTATTTTGATTTTTAGTTTGTCTTAACGTAAAACAAAAGCATGTTTCATATTCTTATGAATTTATTATTTTAAAAAAATAAAAAATAAATGGCTTATTTACTTGTCATTTTTTAAAAATTTATTCAAAAATAAAACAATGAGATTGATTAGTACACTCTAAATGTATTAAAATGAGATTGAGCAAAAATTTAATATTAATGTAAAATTTAGTCAATCTATAATGAATTAATATGTGGAATAATTCAAATAATTGGAATTATTTTTAATCAAATTAAAAGTTAAGATGCAACATTTTCTAAAATTAATATAAAAAGTCTTATTTAATATGATCACAAATTTATGAGAACTTTCAACATCTAAATAAATAAGATATGATGATTGATAATTAAACTCTATTATATGCATGATTTTATGATTTTTTTGTAACAAGCTCAAGAATGAGAGTTATGTATTATAATTGAGATTAAGTAATATTAATCTTAATCTCGATAAAATTATGTGATACACTAATTGAGGTTAATATTATTTTTTGTTAAATATATTTTTTAAGAAAATTCTAGCATTATTTGTCGTTCCTTTCTAACTAGATAGCATATAAGTAAATCTCATGTCAAATCACATGCAAATATTATATTTTGAGTTAACATTTTATGTTTTCCTCAATATAACTGTTCATTTTGTGAAAAAAATAATAAAAATATTGCAAGTTGCCTCTTAATAGTCACTATTTTGAGTGTTTCATTAGACTTTTACTCTTCATCATAGAATATAGATTAAATTAAATTTTTTATATAATTATCATAACATAGAACGTAATGGTCTCGGAGTACTTTAATAAAATATTCATGAACTTAAAAATTTGAAGTTTTATATTATTCTTTGTTCAAATGATATTTATTGTAATCATCAACACAATTGAAAGTACTTGATAAAATTCTTCATCAAAATCACTCTCAAATTCTAAATTTAAACTCATATTCACCTATATAAAATTGAAGTGAATATTAAAAAAATCAATCATTATTTGACTAAAGAATTATATAAAATTTAAGTGCTTAAGTCATGAATATATTATTGAAATATTTTGAGGTCATCTAGTTAATTATTATGAAAATTATAGAGTTGAATCTTATATCACTGTTGAATTTATATTTTAGGATGAAAAGTAAAGTCAGATGATAAATTTAAAATGGGTTGACTATTAAGAAGAAACTTATAATATTTTGTTAATTTGAGAGAATTTTAAATACATCAAAATTTAACCTTCTAGCAAATTTTAAATGAATTATATCACTTTGAAATTTTATTTTGTATCCTATCAAACACAAAAGAAGTTGAAACCCTTATATTTATTTTACATTTCAATGTATTCAAAACAAACAGTCTCTATATAAGCGCTTACAAATAGTGATTGAATGATATTAACATTCATCGGAGATAGTGTGAAGTCATTTTAAAAGTATTTTGAAGATAAATGTTTATTTATGAATTGAAATAATTGTTCTTATATCATTTGATATTATTGCACTTGATATCAAATATAATTTAAAGTAATCTTTTTAAATATATATTAAAATTTTAAAAAAATTACAATTTATTTATTTTAATTAAGATAAAAATGCTTATAGATTATATGAATATGATTATATTGGTTCAATTAATGGAATACATGGGATTGCACATGTACTTAAAGAAAATCAAATTTTATTTTGAAGAAAATGTGAGTCAACTCAAAATATAATATGTGCATGTGACTTTGATATAAGGTTCATACTTTTCTCTGGCGTTGGCTCTTGTCGGACCGGCCGGTTGGAAGCGTCAACACAACATCATCTGGTTTTCCCTCGAAAAGACGCTTCTTGTATCCAAGGGTTTGGAGGCAATCAAGACTCGTAGTCCTACTTCTTGTAGAATTTGGACTCTTGAGTCTTGATGGATAGTTGTGATTGATAACCACCAAGGTGGCGTTCTTATATAAAATTATCCCTATAATAGAATTTAGTTATCAATTGCTTTATTTTATTTATCTAAATGTTGAAGTTTCTAAGCATTTGTGATCATGTTATTTGGGATTTTTTAATGTTTATTTTATGAAATATTATATATTTATTTTTTAATCTGATTGAGAATGATTCCAATTTTTTGGATTATTGTACATATTAATTCATTATAGATTGGCTAAAATTATATGTTAATATTGATTTTTTTGCTCAAATCTCATTTTTAATATAATTAGATTATAACAATCAATCTCATTATTACATTTTTCAACTATTAGGGCCCTTGAAAGTAGCTTTGTATGCCAAATTATCACTTTAAGGGAACTCACCCATTTCATCGGCTTCAAATTTATTCAACTGAAGCGTATTTGGTCATATGTTTGAACTCTAATCTCAGATAATAAAATATTTAAAATATATTTCTATTAAATAAAATAAAATAAAATAAAATATTTGATATTGTGAAGCAAACAGAAGGTACAAATGGTAAGAAGACCATGCGCTGAAGAGAACAATAAGATTCATGTGATTTGGCCGTAGATTGCATGCTAAGGAATATATGAAAAGAATTTTTTTTAAAATAATAGAAAGTCACATGGGTGCAAAAACTAATTAATTAAAATAAAATATTATTTTTCAAACAAAATATACTAAATCTCATTAATAAAACCCTCAAATAAGAATGCATGAATTCTTATGCAATTATAAGAATCGTATAAAAAGATATCGAACAAAGGAATCTAAACAACATCAATATATATGTCATGCCCTCGAATCAGATGCCCTCTTATATATTATATTATATATAGTATAAACTAACTTTAGCTAATAGCTTAAAGATGAATTCTGCTTTATCCAAAGAATGATGCTTTATGGAAAGTGCTTTTGATAGCTTTATAGCTTATGGCAGTGGAACCGACACTAATAAGCTGAATGAAGTTAAGAATCGAAGAACAATCCTCATCCTTAGCTCAGTTGGCATAGGCGAGTACGGCTGAGAACTTTGCATCCCGTGTTCGATTTCTCATTAGAGTGGGGTGAACTTACAAAAAAAGGGACACACTTGTGAATAAGCAAGCACGAGAATTATTCATACTGGTAGTAATACGTCATCGAGTGGGTGAGAGTGAGACATTGAGTGAATACCCCATTATCAAAAAAAAAAAAAAAAAAAAAAAGGATCGAAGAACAAACTAACATGTCATTCATTGATGATTTTTATTTTTTATTTTTTATTTTTAATAGTGGTTGCCTTATGAGCAAAAATCTTATTGTTTGTAATTTTAAATAGTCTTTAAAATTTTAGCACAAGATGTATTAAGGATGGTATATGCCTGGTGCTGTCAAAAATTTCTTTAATGAAGATTTATGTGATAAATATATAATTAGAACTTTTTAGGAGTTTGATATGTAAATAGAAAATTATTGAGTGGCATGTATATAAATCTCCCAAAATTATATTGAATAATTCATATATAATAAAAAAAAACGCAAATTAAATAAATAGGAGACAAAAGAATCTATCATAAATCTCTTAAAAAGGTAAAAACCACAAAGCTCAATCTAATTATAATAATTTTCACTAATAGTAGTATTAGAGTACAAAAATGTATCATATATACAACATTAAAAAAATTAAATTATGATTAATGCCCCTATATGGTGGTGGCAAAGGTATTTGAAATAGTTAATATATATGAAATGAGGAAATAATCCTAAGATGATACACAAAGCTAAATAAAATAATCCTTTTAGAATCGTTCATATGACCTAAAGATGATAGGTAAAGTTATCCATATTAGCTACTTAGCTCCCTTCCCAAAAGAGAAGGACTATATAATTTGAAGATGACAATAATTTCGAAGCGAGTGTTAATATCCTTCTACTAATCATAATACTTAAGCCAAGACTGAAAGGCCTGCTTAGAATCGATAACAACAGTAATTATTACTAATAAAATATATCATCTATTAGCTCTTGATGCTATAAACTCGATAGAGTTGATAGATATAAATTTTGATTACTAAATTCATTGAAATAATTAAAATAATTGATGACAGTTATCAATTCTTTTTTCAAAATATTTGTTTCATTAAAAATAATTATTTATGGTAAATAACTCATAAAATGGTGGCATGTATTAGTCATAATAATTCAAATAAAGTCAAAATTATATTAGTCATGTTTAAATAATTCAAACAATAATTATTACTGAGTATAAAAAAACGTACAAAACGACTACTAGAAAGACAAAAGCACGTGCAACACGTGAAGCATCTCTTTGGTGCATATTTCAAAACGCAACATCTCACCAACTTCGTACATAATAAGTTAATCTAATAATAATTCTTTCACGATACCCTCTTGTGATAACAATATATATATATATATATATATATATATATATATATATATATATATATATATATATATATATATATATATATATATATATATATAATTGTTGATAGGTCTAAATTATGTTAGTGGGTTAGCTCGAATACTATTTAAAAAATTAAATGAATCAGACTCTTCGATGTACATCCAGCCCAAAAATTAATTAGGGGTAAGCATGAATTATCATAACTCAAAGTTTTTAAAGTGAAAATTTACTCTAAATAATAGAAATAAAATTTTGTCCAAAAATACATTATATTTAGCTATAATAATAATAATAATAATAATAATAATAATAATAATAATAATAAAAGATAGTGAGAGGCACAAATTAGTGTTAATTTTCAAAAATTGTGTTATAGAAAATATGAAAGGTTACTATCTGAACTCCAAATGGCAAACATCATCAGAGAATCGCATTTCAAAAATCTCAATATATCTTTAAACATGATGAGACTAGAAATTTTTTCCTTCCACCTTAGTATAAAAGAGTTTTGGCGATCATAATTAGGGTTGTAAATGAATTAAGGCAATCTTTGAACAATTCGAATTCAACTCAGTTAATGATTATTCATGTTTCTTTAAATTAACAAATAAATATGCTTGAAAGATTTTTTACAAGTTGGAAGGTACATGATCGAACTCTTTGTTTATGTTCATGAATAAATTCTTTTGTTGTTTGACAATTAACTTGTTAAATATATGATATTATATTTAGTGATAACTCATATTATCTTTAAAGATATGACTTAATATAACCTATAATTTATTTAGTTGTATATTTGATAAATTATATTATAATTTATTATCAATACACTCTTCAGCCGACGCAGCAATATTCACCCATAAAAATATATTAATAATTTCGCTCTTACTTAGTTGCAAGAAGCATAGTAAGAACTATATAAAATATATTATAAAGTTAAAATGGGAATGGGATTAATAATAAGATTACCATTAAGCTTTTTGGTTATCAAAATATCCAAAAAGTTAATTTGATTTGAAATTAGAATCACATTTTGATGAAAATATCCCCTTCAGTTGAAATCACCATTCAACATAGCCATCATCGGGATAATTGTATTGTTTGATCATTTAATCTATTATTTCAGATATTATTGACTCTATTAGTTTAATAATAGATGATCAGATCTACTGTTATATGATAGAATTAACTTCTCACATATTTTACTGAGTTGAAATTTTTATAATATTATTATTGGATTTTTAGGTTTTGTTAACGACGGTCACCAAACCAGAAGTAACGCGACATCCTTAGACACTAAATTAAAGCATTCAGCATTATGTTAGGGCTCATGCGGGTATTTAATAATTTAGGTAATTTTATTTCTAAATTATGAGATTGATTTCATATTTTTAATTAACTCTAACTTAGCCTGCACAGCTTTTTCAGACATTAAAATTTACATTCTAAATTTCCATGTTTGAGCACATGCATGTATTTATAACTTATGTAATTTCATCTAATTAATAAAATAATTTATTTTGAAATCATACTTAGAATGAAATTTCTCTTATAATAATAGGATTTTTAAGTTTTGTTAATCTACGCCAAAATGAAAGCAACACATAGCATCCTCAAATATTAAATTTAAGTATTCAACATTGTGTCAGGGCCCATGCGGGTATTTAATAATTTAGATTACTTTATTTCTAAATCATGAGATTGATTTCATATTTTCAATTAACTCCAACTTAGCCTACGTAGCCTTTTCATGCATTAAAATTTGCATTCTAAATTTCCATGTCCGAGCACATGTAGGTATTTATAACTTAGATATTTCATCTAATTAATGAAATACTTGATTTTGAAAATAATAATTATAATGAAATTCTTCTTATAAATAATTGGATTTTTTAGGTTTTATTAATCTAGACCCGATCCTAAAACCAAACCGGGAAGCAACCCAGGTAGCATCTTCAGACACTTGAATCTAAATATTTAGCATTATGTCGGGGGCCATGCAGTTTTTAGTAATTTAGATAATTTTATTTCTAAATCATGAGATTAATTTTATATTTTCATTTAATTTCAACTTAGCCTACATAGCCTTTTCAGACATTAAAATTTACACTCTAAATTTTCATATCTGAGCACATGCATGTATTTATAGCTTAAATAATTTTATTTAATTAATAAAATTATTGACTTTGAAAATCATAATTAGAATGAAATTTCTTAATTTTGTGGATTGAAGGTAATTCATAGAGAATTTTATTTAGCATCGCCTTCTGCCTGCTTGTACAAAGAATTGTAGATCTGGTGGCATTAATTTCAACTTCATATTTTGATTCAAAATATTGCAACTTTGCTTATATTTAATTTGATAGAAAGTTAAATAAAAATAAAATGGTTGCTTAGCTTATACATACTAATAAGACTTTGCATCTTTGTTAATCATCATATTCAACTTTTATTCTTACCCATAGACAAGCTATTATACCCTTTTCAACTTAGCTTATTAGATGTGATCCTTGTTGCTCGAATTATACTTGAATTGTATTTGCATTTCAAAGCTATATTTTAAGGTTGTTGCAAGTTTCATGTGATTTGATCATTTGTTCAATTGAATTTACTCTTAGATTAGTCGACATGAAATATTGCAAGGATTATATTCAAATCCATGGGCGAGTTATCAATTCTTTGTAAACTTTACTCAAATTTCTTTAACTCTTCTCAACTCATCTAATTGGAGTTAAGTATGAGACATTTGTTCATTAAGATCCCTCCCTTTTATTTCAATTTGATATTCATCTTTATGTTTGTCTTGTTAAAATCTTCAATTTAATATATTTAAACTTTATTTTAGATTATTATATTTTAGTCTTTTAGATGAATTTTTATTCTTTTCTCTTCTTTTTTTTTATCCAAAAATTTAATCCCAAAATCTGACAGAATTTTGACACCATTCTGGCGTCATCCTCGCGTAGGAGGTTACATCGGAATTATTTTAGCCTATCCGTCACGTCTTAATGAGCGTGACAGTTGGTGTTTTGAAGCACCTCGGTCGAATTTCAATCCCATTATGTCCTGATAAGCATAACGAGGTATTCAATAACTTACATAAAAGAAAAAAAATGCAAATATTTTTCTCCCCATTTTTTTAAGTCCAAAATTTACTCAAAATTTTGGCAGCATTTTGACATATGGGTGCCACATCCAATGATTTTTTTTGGCTTACTCGGTACGTTCTAATGAGCTTAGTGAGCGGTCTTATGTTCTATTCCGGATAAGAGAGAGGCTATTTGGCTATAAGAATTGAGCAGGATTTAAGCCAGATTTAACTTAAATCCAACCAAACGGTATTTTTGGGACAAGTTAAATTCCCTGCTTTGGTAATTCGTTAAAGCCGCTTTCACAAGTTAAATTTGGATTTACTCAATCCCATCGGTGGGCAAATTTATGGGATTTAAATAAGCAGATTGCAAGTTAAATCTGAATTTACTCAATCCTGTCGGTAGGCAAATTTACGGGATTTAGGGGGTGTTTGGCAACGGATTGGATTTATTTCAAGTAGGATTTACTAAATTCAGCATATATGGATTTAGTAAATCTTGAGCTGTTAAATCCTGAAAAGTGTTTGGTAACAGATTTATTAAATCCTGCTAAATCCAGAAAGATGTTTGGTAAGTTATTTGAGGATTTAAATCTGTTATAATTAAATAATATTTTTTTAAAGAATAAGAATATAAATAAAAAAGACTATAATATTAAAATTAAAATTTATCATTTAATAAAGATATCATGATCTTTACAAAATATAAATAAATATTACATTATTTAGATCTAATCCTGGATGCAGATAGCGTTTCTTTCCTTATTTTAGATAACACGATAAAGATAATAATCAAAACCTATTTAGATTTTGGAGTTCACAATTACTGAAATAGAAATGATTGGAAAAGATGGAACTTCTTGACCTTAACAAGGTAAAGTGAAAAACAATCATATGCATCCCTATAAGGATATATGACTTGAAATTAAAATCAAATGAGATATCCTTAAGGTAAGTAAAATAGTGAGCTTATGTCAAAACAACCTCTTTCCATTAAAATCAAATGAGATATCGTAGGCTTTGAGACAATTTTTGCAAGGACTAGTGGTTGGTTATATAAACAGATTGCCCAAAATATCCAAGAGGATTGATCAAGCCTAGGAAATTTTTGTGTGTTCTAATTAAATGAAAAAGAAATTTGGACTTTCAATAACATTACTTCTATGTCGTGAAAACCTTGAATAACTAATTGATTGTCTATGATGCGGACCAACATGTGAATCTTTATTCCTGAAATCTATTCTTATGGCGGCCAACACATTATGTTTAATCTTCCATCTAAATGGTTGTTTGGTTGCAAAATTTAGCCAAAAATTAGGTAGGATATATGCTAAATTCTGTCAAACAAATTTGTTTCACACAAACCCTAAAATCTTCTTAATTCCACTTTCTTATTGTTTTAGACTAAATCCCATATTTAGTAAATCATAGGAAAGTAGGTTTTAAGAAATTAGCACTTGCCCTCACTGTGCATCTACTTCTCCTTCATTTAAATCTCATGTCTTTAAAATATCTGTCAAGGAGAGCGAGCGAGAGCTTATGGGATGAAGAAGACGAATGAGAGGCCGGCGTCTGGAGGAAGAATGAATGCCTCTCGATTGGATGGGAGCCTTTGAAGGAATCGGGGACAAATGAGAACCAATAGAGGAAGGGCCTTCGGTTCTGCAGTTGAAGGAAACGGGGAGAACGAGAGAGTGGGGCTTGGTTCTTTGCGGTTGAAGGAAACGGAGAGAATGAGAGCCTTTCAGTTCTTTGCGGTTGAAGGATACGAGGAGTGCGTTCCGTGCGTGCCTTCGGGTCATGCTTTGCTTGCGGTTGAGAGAGAGACGGAGCGAATAAGAGAAGAGTGAATGCCTACAAAGGACAACCCATTACAAAGAGGTTTGTCGATCTCTAAATCCTTAAATCCGCCAAATCGGTGGATTTAATAAATACCTAGATTTCCAGATTTATCATTTACACAAACGGATTTACTAAATTCGGAAGGTGTTTGGTAGGATTTGGATTTAGATGGCTAAATCCTAGTAAATCCAACACCACTTAGAGAAGTAGAAGGAGAGTGGGGGAAATGAGGGATTGGAATATCAAGCCTTGGTTTCTTCAGCAATCGAGAAGGGGAAAGAGGTTGAGGGTTCTGTTTAGGGATCGAGTGTGCTTGAGTGTTGTCAGCATGAAGGAGAGCGACCGAGGGAGGGAGATCGAGCATTTTGAAGGAGTAGAGGCTTACGATTCCTTACGGATTGAAGGGATTTGGGATGGGAGAGCTTTTGGTTTTGGGATTTCTACGATTTTCCATTTTCCTTTGTAGTTTTGGTAGACATAACCGAGAGCACGAGAGAGGGAAAATGAGGAAGACTTCGGTTTCTTCTTGCAGTTTTGAGAGACCGTGCGAGGGAGGGAATGGCTGGGAGATGGAACCGAGCGGGAGTAGTTTTCTTGTGGGAGACTGGAGCCGAGGGTCAACAAAAACCTCCCAATATCATTAAAAAACTTAGTTTGACCCATTTGATTATTGTGATTTAATATACCCCAAAGTAAAGAAATTCTTTTTAATTTTTATCATAAAAATGTAAATTGAAAATTTAAATTTTAGAATTAGAGATAATACTATCACTACGTAGATACGATAATATCATAGGTTGATCTTAATCAAAATCATAATATCACCATTGAAATATTAAAGAAATAGTTTAAAATCTTAATAGTGAATTTAGATCAAGTGATAAGTGGTCCATTAGAAGAAGTCAACCTCTTAATATGATTAAAGTAATGCCTATAATTTATCTTTTCATAAAGAAAACTCTCAAGTCATCTTCTCTTGCCCAAGCCCTTTAGCTTTAGCTTTTTAGTTAGCCAAGTTCAATTCGTTAGCAAAAATAGTGATAAGATTGTCCTGAATAACTTTAGCTTATTGACCTTCATGCATGTGCAATAAGTCAAGTCGAGCTCATGAAGGTGAATTCGACGAGCTTCAGTGCATAAATCAGAGTTGAAATACACCCGACGACACTAAAATCAAGCAGAATGATCTCCGATCGAAGAATGAACTTCTCCATCGCATTCAAAATGCCGAAATTAATCAAAATATACATTCTACACAATCCGATGGTTGATCGATTTAAAAGATGGCCGCCGATGCGCATATTGAGGTCAGGAAGCTATGACGATGCCCAAACGGCCTCTGTTCATAAAACTGATCAAGTCGTTAGTGTCGAAATAGCGAAACCTATCAAATGAGACTATTTGCGCTCAATTCGGTTGAGTCTACGCGAATGTCGAGCGGTCGGAAGCGATGACGCGCAACTTTGAACCAAAATTGACTCGATTTGACGTCGACTTTAATCAAACGGCCTCCGATCATGAAACGGAGTACGCCGTTGAATCCAAAATGTCGAATTCACCTAGAAAAGATACCCATATTATTTGGGTTTGATTTCAGCAAGATTTATAAAAAATTTTGACGTGATATTACGAAAGTCAAACATCCAATTTAATTAAACCAAGATCGATTTAATTTTAATTATTAAATTATAATATGATTAAATCAAATTTTTATATGAATAGGAATTGGTAATCAGATTCCCATAAATGTTCCTCAATCACATTCAAAATTTCATTCAAAATTTTCAAAATCCCATCTAAATACATAAGGAAACTAATTAATCAGCAATTAAGGCTCTTAATCCCTTATTTTTACCTCCCAAGATAAGGAGGCAGCTAGAAAAATTTTTTGATAGACAAAAAAAAAAAAACTCTCTTTCGTTTACCAGGGTTTAGGCCGCACATCTAAAGTTTTCATTCAAATCCCCAAAAGCTCATCCTTCGACCTCGATGCCCCTAAATGACGATCTCTTTCACAAATCTTCACACTGAAGCTGATCTCAAGATTCTTGATGAATTTCTTTCCGGGAAGACATATATCTCGGAAGATCAGATTTGTAAGGATGACATCAGAGTTTATGCTACAGTAATAAGGAAACTTGGAGATGGCTTCCCCAATGCCAGCAGATGGCATGAAATAGCTAAATTTTTAATCTAAGCATGTTTTAAACTTTAATTAGTGAAATTAGCATTAAAAAATTTGAAACTAGGCACAGTCGCCCGTTCAAAGCGACTAGCTCCACATGGATTCCATGTCAGCGTCAATTGCCCTTTGAACGGACGACTGGCTCCAGATTAATTTTTTTTTTTAAATTGTGGACCAGCAATGGTATTTTGGCCGTATCGGAGTCGTCCGTTGTCAGAATCTAGTGATCTTGGTATCATCGGAATCAGAACAAAAATCTCCATGACTTTCATGTTGACCCAAAATTCGATTGTGGCCTATTGAGCAGCAGTTTTTTCTAATGCTTGCAAAATCTGCGGCGCCGTTTTGAAAAGTACGGCCAAAGGATTTTGCCCATATCGGAGTCGTCTGTTATTAGAATTGAGTGAGCTTGGTATTGTTGGAATTGGAATAAAATTTTTGACTTTCATGTTGACCAAAAAAGGTGATTATGGCCTCTTGCGTAGCAGTTTTTTCCAATGCTCGCAAAATCCGCTGCGTCATTTTGAAAAGTGCGACCAACCACGGGATTTTGGCGATTGGAGTCATCCGTTGTCAAAATTTAGCAAGCTTAGTATTGTTGGAATTGACATAAAATTTCCCATGACTTTTATGTTGACTAAAAATATAATTGTGGCCACTTGCATAGCAGTTTTTGGTAATGCTTGCAAAATCTGCGACGCCATTTTGAAAAGTGCGACCAATGCGATATTTTGGCCGTATTAGAGTTGTTCGTTGTCGGAATTGAGAAATCTTGGTATCATTGGAATTGGAACAAAATTTCTCATGACTTTCATGTTGGCCAAAAAAGATGATTTTGGCCCGTTGAACAGCAATCTTTGCCAATGCTTGTAAAATCGGGCTCAAAAGTGTGACCAATATTTTTGGGTGTTAGAGTCATCCATTGTCAAAATCAAGTGAGTTTGGTATCGTTAGAATTGGAACAAAAATCCCCATGACTTTTATGTTGACCCAAAAATGCGATTATGACCCGTTGCACTATAGTTTTTGCGGATATGGGTGGATACAAAATAGCAACACTAGTTGGATTTTCCACAATATTTTACCAAAAACATGGTGTACCATCAATGCAAATGTTGTTAATGAAATTCACATCTACTTTTTCACATCATCAATTTTGTTATCCAAATAGAAAAAATACATAAACTTGAGACATATTCCTTTCCATAAACTTGAAGACATTAATAAAAAAAATAGTAGATGTGGTAATCTCATTACAAAGCTTGTTACTTGAAACATTTACTCAGCATGAAAAATTCCTAGCTCTTGACTACTTCTCCAAACTTCTAAAATTCATAATTGAATACCATCAAGATATCACTTATCTTCCTCAGACAAAATGCAATTTACTCAGAATGAAAAATATGTAACATAGAAAAACATTACAACAATGACATAATAGTAATATGTACATAGAGCTATCATCCGATCTACAAATAAAGATGACAAGTGACAACATCTAACGATGTCTGCATGGTGGAAGTACACCACTCCCTAGAGTATACTAAGTAGGTGGTCGTCGAGGACGGTCTCACAAATGGTGTTGCCGATGCGCCTTCTTCACTGATTAATTCACTCGGATCACCGAGGGGTGTAACATCGGGTATCTTTGGTTATGCTCTTAGCTGGATGGGGATAGTGGAGTACACTCCATGCATATGCGGCATATAAACCAGTGGGTGAGGATACATGGGAGGGTCTGCTGCTTGCCATGACTGAAATGTACTGAACATGACTTCTTAATATGAGTACAGAGCTGGTGTGCCAAATGCGTAAATATATGGACCCATCATACGGTACGCGGACACCGCATCAAATCCTACAGTATGTGATTGAAAAGTTGAAGGTTCTGTAGAAGAACTACAGGCTTCATCTGTACCTTTATATCAGCTATCTGAAATAAACATATTCTTGTGTAGTTCCTTGCATAACTCCTCATAAGTATTGATCGAATGCTGAAAATCAGTGTCCTGATCAATCACAAAATAAGGTTGAAAAATATCTTGTGTGTCCAAGATATGTTCACGCTGCAAAAAATAGAATGTATTTCAGTACTCATTACGTATAAATATTTCGTTAACATAAAGTTTTTTTAGTGCTTATCATTAGTCTCTCTCCAGGAGATCAAGAATAGTAGGTGGTAAGAGGAGTCGTCGGAGCCATCAACATGTATAATGAAGCCCAGGACCGATACCACCTCATGTATCGACTGACAGCCCGGTCAACGAGAGGTGTACATCATCCAAAATGACAACCATGTCATGTCTGACCTCCCACTATGATATATAGACCTATTGATAATCAACTCAATCAACATTAGCCTTCCGGTGACTATCAGCTCGCTGAAATGAAGGATCTATAGGCGCCACGTCAACCCTAGGTGACAAACCAAACTGTCTCAACACACGATCTGGAAGGTACCACTCAACTCTTTTCCAGCTGATCAGAGGTACCCTAGTGAGCCAAATCTTCTGTCCAGCTAAGAAGACACTGACAACTCTTGTGCGTACCTACTGTCCGTAAGTCTCCCATATCACCTACAACATTAAAGAAAAATTAAATGACATATATGATTGTACAAGTGAAAATATGAACAAATTGTACTTAGTCATACCTGACTCTGTAGTAGCCCATCAAGCTCATCTCTATACACTCTAACATGGGCTGGTGTCATCTCTTGTAGTAACCATCATTCCACCTGCAACCATCGCTCAACCCATCCAACTCTGTCAATAAGGGTACCTGCAATATGGGTCGTCGAACATGTACATGCTCCCACGACCAAACCTGAAGTAGGTGTAGATATCCTTCCATGTTGGTCCACTTTGGTCATGTGGCCTCATTCAACTCTCTGTACAAATGTGCTAACACAGTCACTTCTAGGGAGTACCTACTGAACAAGCTCAAATCCTCTAATAATGGTAAGTACTGCAAATGGATCTCAGACCCATATGTATCTGACAGAAGGAACTAGCCAATAGTGAACAAAATGTAAGCTCTGAGGTGCATCAGAAAGTAAGCATTCAGTAGATCTAAGTTTGGGTCCCTATAAAATGTTCACCGCAGCTACCATAAAGGTAAGAAAGTCCATGCATGTACCTACCCCATGTGAAATGTGGATATAACATGTGGCTGTATTGAATCATGATATATAACATTGTGTTCTAGATGCCTACCGATGAGCTCATCATAACAATCGGGCAATGACAACCATCGCCTACCCTCCCCTATCACTATCGGTCCAATAATATGAGGCCCGTTAATCTGTATGCCTAGAATAATGGCCACACCTTGTAAAGTAACTGTCATCTCGCCAATTGTAAAATGAAATGTGTTCATCTGTGGTGACCAGCTCTCAACTAGAGCTGTAAGTTGGTGGTGATCAAGTTTGATATACTAACTAAACACAAGGCCATCATGCAGTCCATCCATATAAATCAGGCTTAGACTCTAAATATCAGTAGATGTGATAATACCTCAAGAACTATCGCCTGAAAGATATGAATTGAGGAATTAATAAAAATGCATTTACTTTAAGCTAGCTTTGACAAATAATAAATAACTATAGCTATTCCATGACTAAAAAAATGGTTAGAACTACACACTAACAAGAACACATTGCTCATAAGTAAACAACAATAATAAATAAATAACTACAGCTCAGAAGAAAATAACAGCCCTACACAGTAGACATATCCAACATACAACAGAAAAAAAACTACTAACAACACACAACTATTAATAGCGATCGAAAAAACACATAGCAACAATCTGAGAGAAAAAATACATGACAGACTTACATAACAAGAACAAATAGCTACTAGCAATATCAGAAAAACATAGACAACTAGTAACAGTACAGAGAAAAATACATTATAGATATCCACAATAACAAGAACAAACCACTACTAGCAATAGTATCGAGAAAAACACAGACAACTAGCAATAGTATAAAAAAATACAGTACAAACGTACACAATAACAAGAACACACAGCTACATAGTGAAAAGTGAGACATATCCAACAAGATGAAAACAACAACAATAAAAAAAATAAAATAATGTAGTAATTCACTGCAAACACACAAAGTCCTTCGTAATCAATTTTGTGGACAAGTAGCTCTATTGTGGCCAACATTTTTTGCAGTCACATATTCGTTACTTCCGCACATTCTCATTCATTGTTTAGTATATCTCTGTCTTGGAGTGCGATTTATTTGGGGGTGCTAGTTTAATTAGATGATGATCAGATAAATATGATGGTCAATCGAGAATGACATAAAATTCACTTCGTCGCGTGGTACATTTGCAATGTGTAGTAGCGACATACATACTACGCATGACTCAAATGCCACTGCCTTAACACAGCTACAACATTTGAACATGGCATGTAAAATAATTGTGGTTGCTTGCATGTACAATTACAACTATTTTGTTCTTGCAGTTCAATCTTAAATGACTTGGAGGACATGCTAAACACATGAAATTCATTTAAATTAATCATTGTGGGTTCTGGACATGTCCTAGCTTCAGCTCATTCTGTTGTAGCATCACTTTGACACATAGTGCGAATATTGAATCACTCTGCCTCATCAATCAGAAGCTGTCTCAAGGCATTTGGAGAAAATTGATACAAGATTGTAATAAATAGATGTAATTAGAGCTTGTCTCGGTAATTCACGTGCCCTCTTCAGCACACCGTTGAAGCACTTTGATATGTTAGTGGTCATGGTACCAGTAATGATATCTACCATCATGAGTCAATGACCACTTCATTAAATCTCTAGCAAGAAACTAATTAGCAACCTCTATTTTGATATTTGATGTCTATCATGTAACGTGTGAAGGTGTGAATGTCATTTGTATTACCTGCCACATACATCTTTTGGTACATAAACTTAGCATCAGAAATACCTATAGTTTTGCATGCCTTCTTGAAATTCTCTCTAAGATGGCGTAAGTAGTGCCGATGCTTAGCCCAGGGAAAAAATTCATTGCACCCACGTTCTAAGTCTGAATGTCGATCAAAAATAATGCATAAATCATCCCTAGTACATATAAGCGGAATCAAGTCCTATAATGTCCTAATAAACTAAGCCCATGACTCATTGCATTCTGCTTC
Source organism: Cymbidium sinense (assembly GCA_021442155.1). Taxonomy (NCBI): domain Eukaryota; kingdom Viridiplantae; phylum Streptophyta; class Magnoliopsida; order Asparagales; family Orchidaceae; genus Cymbidium; species Cymbidium sinense. The sequence continues at coordinate 25,904,128 of CM038227.1, read as the reverse complement.
AACTACTACAAATGCTAGCGGATATAAGCCATTATTTGCATCAATCCTAACTGCAGTAAGAAGAGTTCATCTATATTTTTTCTACATAAATGTACCATCAAGACTTAAGACTGGTCTGCAAGATTGCCAACCAATAATTAATGGCTCAAATGACCAGAATATGCATTGAAAATATCCAGATTCACTTGACTGAATACGGTACACTGTGCTAGACATAACTACATATACAATAGCCATGAAGTGATATAGTGAATGGTATGACTCTTCCCAACTACCAAAAATAGCCATATGGCCTTTCTACGTGCATCCAATCTTTCATATAAAACACCATAATGTTAAATTTTGATTCCATACGGCCAATAATTTTCCTAGGCTTCAAATCCAACTGATATCTAATGATAGGTTGGATGTAGTAGCTAATAAACTATGAGGTGCACTGCTTGTGTCCGGTACTCAATATCGAATGAGTACATGTGTGTGGGGCAGCTATACTAGATATTCTCCAGGCACCACCCAGCCTCTTGCTCGCACAAGCATGTAGATGCCACATGGATGACCTACTGGGATGATTGTTATGTATGCAAAGTATAGTAAACCTCACCTTGTTGGAGTCACATGTTACATACTCAATGTTATTTGTTATGGACCATCCTTGAATAGAAAATTGAAGTTGTCTTATGTCATGGAAACACATCTCAATTAAGTTAGCTGGAATAAAATTCTCTTCTAGGAAGATAAAATCTTCTGAGAGGCCATCAAAATTCAATTGTTCATCCCATTCTTGTGCTGTCTGGCTTGAATATAATCTTTGCTACTAAACATGTGTTTTTTAGCTATGTTTATTTTGTTAGACTAATCTCTTAGCAAATGGTCACTCCCAAAGTCTGCACATTGATATTCTCCAATGTCACCTTCACTACCAGCTTTGTCAGAACTCATTGCACTAGGCATTATTTTTTAGCCCTCATCTTCACGGTAATGATTTTATGATGGTATTCACCCTACTAGCGTAAGTCGAGGTAATATAATGAACATGAGTAGAGATGCGAACATCTCTCATCAGTGCTGTAAATTACAACGTAGTATATAAGATTAAAATGGAAAAGATTAATTGAATAATGACTTTGATGTATGTACCTACGAAAACATTTATTGAGGTCAGTCTGATATGGTTCCTATAAAAGTATTATCGTGTGTACAATTTTAGTTGGATGAACTTTAACTTTAGTAAATTATGAACTTCTCTATCCACTGTTCATTTCAACTCAACTTCGACATATACAATCAGAGGTTGTATACTTGCTGCATTAATGACAGACTCACATACTTCATCATCATTTATTAGAAGCAATGAAATCACAGAGAAATCTACATATGAGATTAACTCTAAAATGTGTCGGATTAATTTTTAGTGACCTCATGATTTGATTCTATAAGCTTGCAAAATCAGTTCTGTGAAACTTGTATAAGATGGTTTTTTTCCACAATCATATGTAGGGAAGAAGTCCTCATGAACACTAAGTTGGCCACCATAATATAATACTAGACAAACTATGTCCAAACTCATACTTGAATCTAAAAATGTGTATTGGAGACACAAAAACTGAATATCATACCTGTTTAAATCAATTTGATTCATAAGAACTATATGGATTGCACTGCATACATGTATAATACCACCTAACCTTAATAAAAATGACTTAAATAATCTAAAAAAATAACCTTAATCTGATGAATAAACATACAATAAAACAAAAATAAAGGAGCACATAAACAAACATTATTTAAAACAAACACCATTAAAGTAAGCTAATGTATTGAAAATGAAGGAATAAACTTATGGTTTTAACTATTGTAAGCTAAAATAAAATAATAGTCCCATCATCTCCAAAAAAAGCAAATGTAAAATAATACATATTTTTGTTCAAATTTACTACATAGGTAATAGTTAATCCTGTTTCAAGCTCGTAGTATATGATTGAACTAATGGCATAAAAATTACAACACTGGGCCTCAATTTCCATTAAAGTAATGACAACCAAAATGAATAACACATTGAATCTCAAACCCCAAATCTTATTTTCAAATTTTGACATCTAATCTATAATCTCTTATTGTAGTCTTCATCCCCAAAAATATCATTTATTGACAACTACCATTTTTTCAGTAAGTAATTGTAAGATCTGAGATAACTACTAATTTTCCAATCATCCATAAGCACAAAACAACAAGCGACAAATAAACATACAATAAATATAATATTTAAAACAAAAAAAGTTACTTAAAATACACATAAACCACACATAAATACACATATAAATACACATAAAACATACATGTGACTTTAAATGAACATGTGTTCCTCATTTATTTGCAAAATTTACATTTCCCCTAAAATATCAAATCCAACAACACATACATAAACCCTAAAACTAACTAATCACATGTTAAACTAAGTAATCACATGTTAAAACACACATAATCAACACTTTAATGCTTTTCCTTAAAAAAAGTTTCAAAAATACCTTCAAAATACCATTGCAAAAACCTAAATCTGCTTGAAAATGTCGACAATATCTGTCGACCGGAATGGGAGGGTTAGTTTCTCCGTGGCATTGGTTATTGAAACGGACTTCTTGATCTCGATGGGAGACGGTTTAAAAAAAGGGTTAAGGCCATTCAATGGAGACACCGATGTGGAATCCTTAAGCCATCAAGCGATCGCCTAGTTATTTTTTTTTTTTAATGCTCATTTCTCTTATTAAAGTTTAAAATGTGCCTAAATTAAAAATTTAGCCACATGAAATTGTATCACCTGCTTTAGCTGCAAGATTCCCCGGTGAGGCTGCTGGTGTGAAGATCGCAGTAAAGCTACACATCGGCCTCTTCGCTCAGATTCAAATAAAAAAAAGAAATTAAGTTGTAGGTAAAGAGGATGAAGACGATGACTTGGATCTTTTCGGCGATGAAATAGAAGAGGAAAAAAAGGCCCTCCTTCTTTGGATCAAACTTCTCCTCCTATATGAATGAGCAACTGCTATCTCCTATTGGCTTTAGTATTATATTTCTTACTGTGATCATTTATGCAATAGAAATGGGGTTAGATCTTCCATTGAGATAATGCGACATAGATGCAATGTTTTCCATGAGAGAAGTGGAATTTAGATGAGTGGTTGCTGAAAATTCAACCGAAAGCAAAGCATACCTTGCATTTGTTGCTGAAAATTTGAATTTAAAAATATGAATTCATAAAATCATATGACATACAAATTTAACATGTTGGGAAAGACTCAAAGCAATGAAAGCATGTAAATAAACTCACTTTAATTAAATCCTAAAGACATTCTTATGGAATAAGAAAGTTTAAAGTAAATCAAAGTGTATTCAATGTAATTTTTGTTTAGTTTGAAGTTTGATTTAATTTTAAAAATGTGAGTTGAGTTTACTATTTCTAACCTATTCCCACATGTGTTTGATATATTTTTTTTTATTTTTAGATGGTTAAATTCAATTTTAAGCATAGTTAACCAAATAATTATGAGCCAATGAGATGACATAAAAACTCATAAGGAATTTAAATTTGTAATTCAACTAATAAGAAAAAGGCCTAATGCAATTTACCTCATAATTAGTAGTTAATTAAGCTAAGGGATTTAGCTTAAGTAATTTCAAAAGACCCTTTCATACATATGAATTGGGTTTTGATTTTCTTAATTGAACTTAGGTTATTAAACACCTAAGCATCTACCCAAAGTAGATTAATTAAGTTTTGGAAGGTTTTAGAATTTTTAGAAATTAATAAGGAGATAATTAATGAATTAACCCTTAATTAAGAGAAGATTAAGAAAAGAAAAGGGGATTTAAGATAGCTTAGGAAAATACCCCAAAATTATTTCATAAATTTTCTACCTACGGATCTACCTTAATCAACTCTAGTCATGGATTAAAACCAGTAATCACACCTTAATTATCCTTAATTATATAAGGAGGGTAATTAAGAAATCCATATGAAATTCTCCGAATTAAGCCTTCAATAAATCCTAAGAAAATTAGGGGAGGCAGAAGTCAGCCCCTAAAACATACCTAAGAAGTTTGGGATTAATTAGGGGTTTAATTAAAAGGCAATTAGCAAAATGAAGTTTCCAATAAAGCCCAAAATCAAAGAAAAGTATAACTTAAAATCCCTTGAAATTAATTTTAAAATATTTTAGGTTGAATTATCTTTCCAGAGAATTTTATTTCATATTTTTCTAAATTTTATTGTGAGAAATATGAATTTTAAAAGATCTAGAGATTAATTAGCATTTAATTAAATCCCTAACTAATCCTTTAGCTCTGCAGCGTGGTGATGCACGCTTTTCACGATGAACCATCTTAAATATCAAAGATAATAACGGATGCTTTGATCATCGTCCATCAAAGATCGACGCCATCTCCCTGGTTTTAAAAGGGTAAATTAAATTCTAAACGTGGGAATATCTCGATCATCCATCCAAAATGCACGGATGGATAGCCAAGATCTCCTAGTTCTTCCTCTTAGATAAACAAAGACCATCCATGATCTAGGGGAAGATTCGAACTCGATTGAGCTCGGATTCAAACCAAACTTAACCCACACTATCTAAAGGCAATGAGCGACACATCCAATGATGGGATTTGCTTAAATTGAAAATTATTTTCATAAAGGACCAACACCTCCTATGCTAGGTGGTGTCACCATACCTGAGGTGATCACCGCTCGAGATCGATGAGGTAGCTTCGTCTAGTGGAGACCAAGCCTTGTTGAAATTCTTAGGTCTTGGGGTTGAGTGACTTGCTCTATGGACCAACACCACTTCAAGATCCATGCAACTTTAATCTAATTACTCCTCTCCTTGCTATGGGAACTCCAATGGAAGCTTGAGTGTGCTCGGATTGGTCCTTAGAAGGAGTGTGCAAGAGGAATTGGGATGGTTTTCAGTGTGGAGGAATTTCAAGATTGGATTGAGCTCCCCTGTTTTCACACTATGCAAAACCGAGAAGGTTAAGTTTGATTTCAGGAAGCTTGGGGAGGCCGGTAGGACTTCCCCAGGTTCAATCAAATGAGAATAGTTTTCAATTCAAATAGGGGGAGTATATATCCCCCATGAAGGATTGGATGACCGCAGGCTTATTTGCCATTTTGATCCAATTATCCATAATTGGAGGGTTGTTTGATCAGTTAGGTGTTAGCACATGGTTAGTTTGAGTCCTTGAGTGGAATGCCAACCTCCCATGTGCTTGAAATTGAGTGGGAGATAGATTTTGAATTTGTCATTTTGACTCATGGGGTCGGGTTTGGTTTTGGGGCCAATTGGGTTGACTCAAACCCATTGGGTGCACCACTCTTCATTAGGTCCTCTTGAGCTATTAGGAAAATATCAAGTGGATATGAAGAGGGTATGACCAAATTACCCATGGATTAAGCCAAAATTTGTTCTATGGCCTAGGGGTATGATAGTCATTTTGCTAATTTTTCAATTTGGATATGTTGGGTATGTAGAGAAACTAGGTTTGGCCAAGTTTCATAAGATTTGGAATTCATGTGATGTGGTTTATCTCATGTTGACCCATTTAGGTCAAAATGGGTCAACTTGGGTCAAGTTGACTAATTGGTCAAATTGGGTCAAGTTCATATGACCATTTGAAATTTTTTGGTGGCTTTGGTTTGATTCAATTTGGTATAGTTTTGAATTTGGCTCATATGCCTTAATTTAGGTCAAATGGGTCAAGTTGCCTATTTGACCCATTTGACCTATTTGACGTAGGCCAAGGGTAGGTTTAGGCTAGGTTAGTCATATGGAGTGGATTGGTATCTTTGTTTCCAATCAATTTTGCTTAAGTTCAACTTTGGCTCAACATGACCCCTTTAGGTCATGTTGGGTCTAAGTCAATTAGGCTAGGTTAGGTCTAGTTGGCCAATTGAGGCTTTGAAGTGATTTGGAATGAACTTGACCCATTGGTTTGGATCAATTTGGCTAAGATCAAGTTTTGACACATTTTGACCCTTTAGGTCAAGTTGGGTCAACTTGGGTCAAGTGACCAATTGGCTAGGCTCAAATGTTGGCTTGGTCAAGTTCAAACATAGGTCATGAGTGAACTTAGATCAATGGTTTCAATCAATTTGGCCTATGGTGAATTTGGCTATATTTAGTTTTATTTTGGGCTAAGTGTTGACTTGGTCAACCATTAGGTTTGACTTGCCAATTTGATTGATTGATCATCCCATGATGATTGTTGATCATAATGAGAGATGAGTTTGGTTCAATCCAATTTGGTTAGGATTAGAATTTGGCTCATAAGGGTACTTTAGGTCACTTTGGATCAACTGAGCCTAAGTGGATCAAATGGCTTGGTCAAAGCTTGATTTGAGCTTGATTTATCTTGTATATGGACTCATGATTGAAATATAAATCCATTTGCAAGTGGTTTGAAGTCAAATGGGTTTTGATCCATTTGACAAGTTCATATTCAAAGGAAGAATATGAAAGGATTTTGGCTTTCATTTTTGAACTAGGTTTTGATTGTTTAATTGAAGTTAGGATTTATATATGGGCTCATTGTTGTAATTTTTCTTGCATCATGGGAGAAAATCAAGTGTTTGGCTTGATTTGAAGTTGATTTGACTAAGTTCAAGATTTTGACTTGAAAGGCTTAGGTTGGATTTTTGAGTGGATTTGAGTTTGATTTTTGGAAGTGGTTTTGATTGTTTGAATTTATATTTCATTTATATATGTGAATATAAATTTTAATATAAATGGATCATGAGAAAATTTCAAGGATTTGAATTGGTTTAATCATGATTTAGGTTAAGTCCATTAAGATGGATTTAAAGGACTTAGGAAATTTTGGAGTTTGGAGCTTGAATTTTTTTTGAATTTGGTTTGATTAGTTTATATTTATATTTCATTTATATATGTGAATATAAATGAGAATATAAATGAATTATGATAAAATCCCATGACTTTGAGATGATTTGATCAAGATTTAGGCTAAGTCCATTAATGGAAAATTAAGGACTTAAGAAAGATTTTAGATTTTGAATTTACTTTGGGGATTTGATTTGATTGATTTGTATTTATATTTCATTTATATATGTGAATATAAATGAGAATATAAATGAGTTTTGAGAAAATCCCATGAGTTTGAATTGATTTCATGATGATTTAGGCTAAGTCTATTAATGGAAAATAAAGGAACTTAGAAAAATTTCATGAATTAATTTAGAATTTTGAGTTTAGTTTGATTGATTTGAATTTATATTTCATTTATATATGTGAATATAAATGAGAATATAAATGAATATTGAGAAAATCTCAAAGATTTGAATTAGTTTAGATCATGATTTTGGTTAAGTCCTTAAGAGAAGATTAAGGACTTAGGGAAATTTGAGCTTAGGAATTTTGATAGATTAATGATCATGGGTTTCAATCATAGATTTCAATCATGGATTTCAATCATATGGAGTTGATTTGAGTTTTAAGAAAATCAATGGAGATTGATTTGGAGTTTAACTTGAATGAAGGAAAGTGAAGAATGGTTTAAGTTAAGGATAAGAAAATTTTCTTAACACCCTAAGGCATGACCTATTCCTATGGCTAACTCTTCTAAGTCTTCTAGAGCTAGGTTGAGTGTCCACCTAATCACTAGATGTGTCTTAAGATTAAGAACTCTTAAAGCCTAAGAGGAGTCCTATGACTAAGATGGAGGGATTTAGAGCTCATCCTAAAACTGAGGTCAACAATGGTCTAAGCACATGTCAGAATACTTTGAAAAGTTAACAACAGTGGCAAGAAGCACAATCAAGATCAGGACTAGGATTTGGTACCATGGGTCTAGTCGATGACAATGATTACTACTTAGTTATTATCAATCATCTAGAATCTAATAGGTTCATCTAAAACCATACCAACTCTTATGAAGAAGTATGTTTAGAAACTTTAGATGATCCAGATAATCTCCAAATCAATGATGCACCACTAGAATTTGAAAAGGAGATCCATTCAATAATTGACATGCTTAAAGAAATCAACCTCGGGATGGAAAAAAAAAATCACGCCCAACATACATCAATTTGTTGAATGAAGAAGAAACCAATGACTTAGTTAGGCAGTTGATTGAGTTTAAAGACTTTTTTGCATGGAGTTATGAAGAGATGCTTGATTATCTCATGATGTAGTAGTCCACAAACTAGCAATAGATCCTAACGCTAACCCTATCAAGCAAGCTCCAAGATGCATGATATTTGGAAATTAAATAACAGGTCATTTTTGAAGTCAAGAAACTGATCGATGTTGGTTTCATTAGGGAAGAAAAATATCCTACTTGGTTAGCCAGTGTTATCCCGATTAAGAAGAAGAATGGCCAAATCTGCATATGCGTCAATTTCAGGGACATAAACAAAGCATGTCCTAAAGATGAGTTTTCTCTTCCTATACCAGAATTAATGATGGACATTGCCTCATCTCATGAAGTATTCTCCTTCATGGATGGGTCATCTGGTTATAACCAAATCAAGATGGCCCCCAAGGATAAAAGAAACACAACTTTTTGAATCCCGATCAGAATTTATTGTTATAAGGTCATGCCTTTCGGCCTTAAAAATGTTGGTGCTACATACCAATAGAGCATGACTCAGATCTTCAATGAACTTATCCATCACCTGGTTGAGTGCTATGTTGATGATCTAGTAGTCAACAGCAGATAAATAGAAGACCATCTCTTTGACTTGCATGTAGTTTTTGAATGATTAAGATAATACAACCTCAAAATAAATCCTCTGAAATACGCATTCAGAGTATCTTCGGGGAAGTTCCTTGAATTTGTTGTCTGACATCGAAGAATAGATAGATCTAGAAAAGATCAAAGCTATCTTAAAAATGACACCCCCTAAAAGTATAATTCAACTCATCTTTCCAAGGATGGTTGGCGTATCTAAGACGCTTTATTTCTAACTTATTGGGAAGACACAAGCCATTTTTAGCACTTGTCAAAAAGGATGCTAAGTTTAAGTGGGATGATAAGTGCCAGTATGCCTTCAAAGATATTAAGCAGTATTTAGTGAAATTGCCAGTTCTGGAAGCCCCTATCTCTGCCAAGCCATTGATCCTCTACATAGCTGCATTGGATGACTCCCTTGGCACTTTGTTAGCCCAAGCCAATGATGAAGGAAAGGAGAATGCTCTCTACTACCTCAGCCTTTGATCCTTGAAAGCTAACTACTCACATATTGAAAAATATTATCTAGCTTTAATCTTTGCATCCCAAAAGCTACAACACTATATACTTTCCCATAAGGTGAACTTGATTTCCAGAACTAATCCACTGTAGTATCTCATGACATGGCAAATGCTATACGAGCATTTGGCATGTTGGTCCATGATTCTCTTGCAGTTCGATATCACATTCGTACCCCTCTATGCGGTGAAAGGACAAGCACTAACAGACTTTCTAGCAAAACACACCCCCGTGATTCTCTCGAAGTGATGATCTCCCTGACAAACAAATCATGAACTTAGGGGAGGTTGACAATCGCCTTTGGGAGATGTATTTTGATGGTGTAGCTTCTTTTCATAAAAGTGGAAGCACAACGATCTACTCTTCCAGGAAAAATAGGGGTAGGAATAGTTCTCTTAACTCTAGATTGCGATGTGATGAGATTCTCATACTATCTCTGCAATCTCTGTACCAACAACAAAGCTAAGTATGAGATTTTGATTGCTAGTCTAGAGTTAGCCATTACAGTTTGTGTCAAGAGCATCAACATTTATGGGGACTCTTAGTGGTCATTAACCAGATTACTGGGTCCTATAAGGTTCTCAAACCCAAGCTTTGTCATTACTACAAGTATATCATGAAGCTGTTAGCCCAAATCCCTAAGGTCACCATCTATAAAATCCCTTGAGGAGAGAACATAGTAGCAGATGCTTTGGTTAAGCTTGCCAAAGAATTGGCATGTCCGGAAGATGAGTCCATTCTAATAAGGGTCCAAAATAGATAAGCCCTTTCTCTTATTGATGTTGAACTTGTTGAGAGACTTTCTCTTGAAGGAGAGGTTGTCATTGCCAAAAAGGATGAGGAACTGGATTGGAGGCAACAGTTCATAGATTATTTGAACACCGACAAACTCCCTCAAGAGAAATCACAAGCCCATCAAGTGAAACATAGAGCTCTCTCCTATGCTCTTGGATGGCACCTTGTACCGATAATTTTTCAATCAAATGTGATTACGTTATTTGGATAAACATGAAGCCCGTAGGATCATGGCTGAGGTACACTTAGGTTTATGTGGAGTGTATCAATTTGGTCCGAAGATGAAAGCAAAGATCAAGAGACTAGGATACTACTGGCCTTTGATGATTATAGATTGTATGAACATAGCTAGGAGATGTCATCAGTGTCAGGCACATGGTGTGGTCTTACATCAACCACCCAACATCCTACATCCTGCTTTGGCCTCATGGCCATTTGAGTGTTGGGTACTAACATTGTGAGTCTGATTGATCCTCCTTCTTCCAAGGTTCACCGGTTCATTCTAGCTGCCACCGACTATTTTTCCAAGTGGGTGGAAGCAATCCCACTCAAAGAGGTCACAGCTCAGCACATGCTTCAATTTTTCAGGAACCATATTGTATATAAGTTTGGGGTGCCTCAGCGAATTCAATCTGATAATGGTACTACATTCAAAAGCACCAAGATCAATTACTTTGCCAGAAGACATGGTATAGATTGGAGATACTCCACCATCTACTACCCCAGAGAAAATGGTCTAGCAGAAGCATTTAACAAAACTCTCATCTAGATACTAAAGAAGACACTCGATGACAATAAGTGACAATGGCATGAGCAGTTGGTTGAAGCCTTGTGGGCCTACCACACCACATATAAAACTCAAACTCAATCTACCTAGTTCTCCTTAGTGTATGGGTCTGAAGATGTTCTACCTTTAGAAGTTCAACTTTCATCACTAAGGATAGCATTGGGTAGCAAGATCACTACAGAGAAAATGCAAAGTTGTGGTTACAAGAGCTTGATGGTTTGGAGGAGGGACGCCTACGATCGTGCCAACCTCAAGTTATACAAAGCCAAAATGATTCAAGCTCACAACAAGCTAGTCCACCCTAGGTCTTTTCAAGTAGGAGAACTTGTATTAGTCCTAATGAGATTAGTTGTTGCCCATTGAAAGATGGGAGGCAAGTTTGAACCCACTTGGGAAGGCCCCTATGTCATAGAGAAAGATTACCAATGAGGATCATATCAGCTTATTGATTGTAAAGGGGAACACCCAATGCTTCCAATTAATTGGCTCTATTTGAAGAAATATTACCCATAAAAATATGTTTGAAAACAATTATCATCAAAAGAAAAAATTTCATTCTAATTCTTCAAAAATCTTCTCTTTATTCGAAGTGTTGTTTGCTTATCTTACGAATCTACCATGACATGTTTAGGGTAGGTATAAGAGAACCCAATAGATATCCTATCCCTCTTTCATAACACAAACACAATCAAACATAATTCCTCAATGCTACTATAATAGGTGTTAGAGAACCCAAGAGGCATCTTATTTTAACTAACACAACTATGTTAGGTGTAATAGAACCCAAGCAGCATCCTTTTTTGGTGGAATTTTAGCTGCCATCCGTGGCACCATTTCATGAAACTCCCCTACGTGTTTAGGCTAGGCTTAAGAGAACCCAAGTGACATCCTATTCTCTTTAACACAAGCACAGAAATAAACACAAATCTTTTGTCACAAGCTATTTTGATGTGAGAGCAAGCCCCACACACTCACTCATTTTCTGGGGTGACATAGTACGTTAGTACATCACCACAATGGTCACTTGTTTGGAAGATGTGAGTCCTCAAGCTTTCTTCTTAACTTGATGATTATAAATCGATGAGTGCCTTGTTAGTTTGGTTGGCTTCACTGCCCAGCCAGTAGGCTACATCATGTTGACTTTATTTAAGAAGATGTGAGTCCCCAAGCTTTCTTCTTGAACTAGCCAACATGTACTGACTAGGTTGAGTATACTTGAGGTTTAGGATAAGTCCCCCAGAGGCTCCTTTCCTCTTGACTACTTTTGAGTTTATATAAGTCCCCCAATGGTATTCACTCAATAGTCGCCCTAGGTTGGATAGCACCTGTCGAGTCAAAGATAGACTATCCCGATAATCAATTCCGTAATAGGAGGATGTGAGTCCCCAAGCTTTTCTCTTTGGCTGGTTGTTGCAAACTGACAGACACCTTAGGTTGGTTGATGTTCACTATGCTGACAGCAACTCACTCGGTGGGTACCCCACACTTAGCAGATATGAGTCCCTGAGCTTTCTGCTTGATTTGGCCACCGAATACCTATTGCAAATTATCTTCTCCAGGGTTTTAGATCAAAGCCCTTAGCTCCCCTTTCTCGGGCATTCTATTTGGATCACATCCTTTGCAACCCCATTTAGACACTGTTACTTTTGGATTGGATAGTCTCCCTTTTTTAGTAGCCACCCCTATGGTTGGAGAATCCATTTAGCGGATGCATAGATTCTCCCTTGGTTCAGGAAATCTGAGATATGCCTAGGCTGATATAAGCTCTTTCTCAATATGATCCTTGCAAACTAACGGTCTATGCTAAACTAAAAAACAAAATAAATAAATTAATTTGCTTATGGATTAAAATTCAAGCCCTCAAAGGGCCCCTTTTTCCAAGTAGGCATCCTATCTTTAAGGCAGTATCAGCAAAACTTCTTATAGGAATCGCCTGACTACCTGAGTTGAGATAAGTCCCCAGGTCGACACTCTCTCAATAGTCATCCTTAGGTTGGGTTCAATTTGTTTGCCATAAACAGGTTACCTCGACAGTCATTTTGCTTTGTAAGATGTAAGTATACTACTCATTCTTTCTAGCATGATTGCGAACCGACGGCAGTCTAGGTCGAAGTAACATGTTACCTTATTAATGTCACTCGTGGTCTTTATAGTGAAAGATGTGAGTTCCCGAGCTTTCTTCCCTAAATTAGTCGCTGCAAATCGAAAGACACTCCTTTGGTTGGATAGTTCTCTCCTTGGCCGGGAAGCTACTCTTTTGGATTGGTAAATCTAAGCTAGATCAAGGCCAACATGGCCCCTACTTAGTGTAGTACATCACAAATCAATGGGATTCATCAAAAATAGTTAAAAATAAAATTAATCTTGACTATCTTTGAGCTGATTTAAGTCCCCCAGCGGCATTCACTCAATAGTCAGCCCTAGGTCAAGTTGACATGTTACCTTATTAATTTGTCACTCTAGATCTTTTTGTAGTGGAATATGTGAGTCCCCGAGCTTTCTTCCTAAACTTGTCCATTGCAAATTGAAATGCAATTCCTTTGGTTGGCTAGTCCTACTATGTGGTTAGTAGACTACCCCTTTGGATTGGTAAATCTGAGTAGATCAAGGCCGACATGGCTCTACTCATGGTCCATCGCAAATCAATAAAATGGTCCATCTCAAAATTTAAAACAACACAAAACAAATCCAATCAATCTCCCCCAGTGGAGTCAAATCAAACAATCAAAAACAAACCAAATCAGTCAAACAAATTAAATCAATCTCCTCCTCCTCAATGAGATGCAAGTCTTTCTGGTTCCCCGAGCGAATCCCAAATTCCAATCTCTTAGTGGATTTCACAACTTTTTTTCCCTAATGGATGGCTTGAACTTTCTCCTCAGTGGAGAGTTCACATCTTCATCCTAGTGGAATCCTAAATCAAAAAATTAAATCAATTTCTCCTCAACAAGAATAAAATCAAATCAAACCTCTCATCCCCCAATGGATGACTTGAACCTCTTTCCCTAGTGGAAGGTTTATATACTCTATCCCTAATGGATTCCTCCTTCACTCTCTTATGTTGTTGACATGAGTAGAGTCACATTGTACTAAGATCTTGATTCCTTCTACACCTTGGGTTAGGAGTAGATCATTTCTGTTAGTGCTTGTGATCGTTGGTATTGTTGATCATCTGGAACACCAATATGCGTGAACCTTGACCACACCATTTAGCACCCTTTGTTGATCTCATTTTTAGAATGAGTTCTCACCCTCTCCACCTAAGACATAGGACCCCATTTAGACACATTGAGTTTCTTAGTCTTAAGAAACCTATAGTGATTAGGTGAACACTTAACCTAACTCTAGAGACTTAGAAGAGTTAGCCACAAGAATATGTTATGCCTTAAGGGTGTTAGGAAAATTTGTCTACCCTATAGCTTGAACTAAATCCTTCCTCTCTTCTTTCAAGTCAAACTCCAAACTCAAATCAAACCTCAAACTCAAATCAACTTCAATCCCAAAAACAAACCTTAAATCAATTCCAATGGATTTTCTTAAATCATGAATCAATTCTAAATGATTGAATTCCAAACCTAAAATCTTTTCTAGGTCCCTTTGATTCCACCTTATGGACTTAGCTTAAATCAAATTCAAATCAATTCAAATCAATTCAAATTCAAGAAATTTTCTCATAACCCATTTATATTCTCATTTATATTCATAAATATAAATGAAATATAAATTCAAATAACCAAAACTAAATCTAAAACACAATTCCAAATTCAAAAATCTTTCTTACGCCCTTTGATTCCATCTATGGACTTAGCTCAAATCAAATCAAATCAATTCAAATTCAAAACTATTTATATTCTCAATTATATTCATATATATAAATGACATATAAATTCAAATATCCAAAACTAAATCCAAAACTCAATTCCAAGTTCAAAAATCATTTCTAAGTCCCTTTGATTCCACCTTATGGACTTAGCTCAAATCAAATCCAAATCAATTCAAATTCAAGAAATTTTCTTGTAACCCATTTATATTCTCATTTATATTCACAAATATAAATAAAATATAAATTAACCAAAACCAAGTTCAAAATTCAAACCCAAATCTAATCAAAATTCAACCTAACCCTTCAAGTCAAATTCTTGAACTTAGCAAAATCAAACTCAAATTAAGCCAAACCATTGATTTTTCTTCATGATTCAATCAATTTTTCAATCATGAATCCAAATATAAACATAAAATTCAATCATCAAACCAAAAATAAATTCAAAAAAATCAAACCCAAGTCAAACTCATGTTCACCCTTTGAACTTGAAATTGTCAAATGACCAAATGAGTGTGGAGTGTGGAGTGGACACTAGTGAGTGTGGTGAGCATGACCAAATGGGTTTGGGTCACCAAACCCACCCAAGGCCAAAATTGACCACGCCACTCAAAATGAGCACATGGGAATCACTCCACCACATTTAGCACATGGGAGCTTCACCACTCCACTCCAAATCAAAAACTGAATCACATGCCACTAAAAATGGCCTAACTAACTCACTATATAGGATCAATTTGATCAAAATGACAAAGCCATGCTCGACCGTCCAATCCTTCTAGGGGAGATATACTCCCTAATTTCAAATTTTGAATTCATTCAATTCATTGAAGCATAGGAACTCAGAGGAAGCAATTCTAAGCTCTCCTAAGGTCTCCTAAGCTACTTTAATTTCTCCATTCTCAATTTTCTTAAGCTAAAAATAGGGAAGCTCAAGGAATTTTTCAACTCATCCATTACTCAATTTCAGCTCAATTCCTCCTTCAAGCACCTTGAGGGGACCCAATCAAGCTCACTTAAGTCTTCATCCAAGTGTTCAAGCCATGGGAAGAGGAGTCTAGACCAAGGTCGCAAGCATTTGAAGAGGGCTTTGGCCAATAGGAAGATCTACTCAATCTCAACCCCTCAAATCTTCAACAGGGCTTCGTCTTCACTAGACGAAGATACCTTGATGATTGGGAGCACTGGTGATAGCCTCCGATGAGGTACTATTCAAAATTGAGCTTGCATTGAATTTTCTTTGGTCCTTTGTGAAAGAAAGTTTCACCCCAAGTGATTTCCACCGTTAGATCTTCATCTCCTTGCATGATGATGGTTTGGGTTCAATTTTAGCTCAATCCAAACTCAATCAAGCTTGGATCAAACCCCAAGAGATGAATGGTTGCCCTCTCACGCAAGCTTAGGGATGAATCATGGACCATCCATCCCATGTGTTTTGGATGGACGGTCCTGATTAATCCATGTTAGATCCATGATTCAATCCTTTTAATATCGAGCTTAATCTTGACCATCCAATCTTTGATCGGATGGTCGAAGGGAAAGCGTAGTATCATCGACTAATTGTCGATGTAACTTAAATAACCAATCTTGCCGTATATGGAAAGGCACGTCCACATGTCGGGAGATTTGTTATATAATTAGGCTATTTAATTGAGTTTTAATCACAGAATCTTCAAAAATGCATAACTAAATATAGACAAATCAAAAAAATACAAACTTAAATGCATTTTGAAGAAATTTCAAAGGAGAATAATATAACATTAAGTTTAATTTATTTTAAATAATAAATTTCATGAAATTTGGGTTTTATTGGAAATATAATTATGTTAATAAAAATCTAAATATTTCATTGATTAATTCCAAACTCTTTAGGTGTGTTTAGTGGGTTGAATTCTATCTCCCCTAATTTTCTTGGGATTTATTGATGGTTTAATTAGGGGAATTGCTTGATTCACTCGTAATTACACAAAATTAATTAAATGATTAATTAACCTATTAAATAGTGATGAATTCATTAATTAAGTTTGCTAATTGCCTTAGAACAGTGAATAAACTTAGGGAATGAGATTAGGAGTCCTCTCCCAAATCTTTTCCCCTAAGTTTATTTCATTTGGATAAGAATCTAATTAAGGTACAAAATTAATTAAATAGTTTAATCACTTTATTAAATAGCTTAATTAATCAAAATTTTAAAATCAAATAAATCTGAATTTATTAATTCCTTCTTGGGTAAATGCTTAGGTGTTCAATAACCTAAGTAGCTTAAGGAAATCATACCTAGCCCATATGTGTGGGAAGGGTTATGAAAGTACTTAAATTAAATCCCTTAGCTTAATTAATCATTAATTGTGAGCTAAATGCATTAGGCCCCTTTCTTTCTTAGGTGCATTCCTGATTTAAATTCCTTGTGGTTTTATGTCATACATTAGCTCATAATTATTTGATTAAATATGTTAAAGTTGTATAGATAAGGGGTGATTAATGGACTTAATGTACACTTAACCTAAAAAAAATATAAAATTAACCTATTGGTTCTAAAATTAAACTAAAATAACATACACATGTGGGAAATGGGTTAAGACCAACAAACCTTCTTACATCCCTTAAATTCGAATCAAACTCAAAATAAAAATATAAAATTTCCTTAAACTAGCTTTGATTCACTTTAAATAATCTTATTCCATAGGATTGTCTTTAGAAATTAATTAGAGTGAATGAAATTACATGTTTATATCACCTTATTTCTTTCCTAGCATGCTAAATGTGCATGTCATATAAAAATCATGCATTCATGACTTTTGAAGAATCAAATTAAAATGAAATGTTTCCTTTATGTCAAATTGTATGTTTTGGCTAAAGTAAGAATATGAATGGCTATTATCATTACTAAACCTAAAACTATTTGTCAAACTTATAAATCAAACATTACAAATGAAAAGTATGCTATTTATAGTACTTATAAACTTGCATGTAAATAGCATAAAATGTGTTATGTAATTTTCTTTCATTTTCTTAACTTAGATTTGTATAGGATTTGCAAAGTGTATAGTCCATTTGAAAAGGACATAACACTTGCTTAGATCCATTCCTATGCACTTTTATGTCATGACCTAAGAAGGAACTCCACATCACACATGTAAACTAAACAATCAAATCAAAATAAATAAACATAAACTTTTGCATGATTCTCTTTCCATGCATTTCTTTTTGTACATACATATGTATTTAAGAAAAGTGGTATTCAAATCTGGACACCCTGGGGTTGTGAGACTTTAAGTAGCCCCAAGTAGGTCTTGTACATTACACCCCTAGTGTAGAAAATAATGGCGTCATACTCACTTATGTCTTTCATACTTGTAAATGTGCATATGAAAATGGATAAGAGAATCTCTCTTTCTCTACTTAACCAAATCATGCATCATGAAGCATCCAAATTTTCTTAAGTAATATCTCTTAGGATTCATCATGAAGGTGTGCTAAATATTTTCATTTACATGTATAGATATGCTTACGGTTCATCCATATGCATGTTACACATGTTGAAAAGAAATAAAGTGTTGTGTATTTTGTGATAGTAATTCACTTTACTTAATCTTAAAATGCCTTTCTCTTTGAATAAGTTTGTTTGGGGAAGATCTAAACTTAGGATTAATTAAAATACATAATAAAATATTCACTAAATAAAAAGTCATTATTAAATCTATCTTAGAAATTACTTAAGGTAGATATGAAAGTGAAGTTCTCTTCTATTTTTCTCTCTTTATAACACTTAGTAATTAAGTATATGTTCATTCAATCCAATCAATTCATCAAATAAAATCAACCAAATCAACTAAATCACTTAAATAAAATCACCCTCTAAGTTGAACTCTTCATACTTAGAAAATCTAGCCTTAAAACCTAGGTAAGCCATGCCACCCAAGCCTTAAATGAAACACACATTAGGCTAAGTCACCATTTCTAGTTCTATGTTAGAGCAATGCATGGTTTGATATTTTCTTTTATTTTATGATGTGATGTTTTAGTCTAGATATTAGGGTGTATGTGCATAGAATGAATGTTAAGATGATCTTAGTCTAATCAATGTCTTCTATAGGAGATTGTGCTCAAGGGGCATAATAAAAATATAATTACTTTTGCCATGCAAGTTGCTCTACCCCTAAGCATAATCCAAAGTAGGCTAGGTGGACTTGGTTACTCATGTGTGGGGTGCTAAGTCCAATATACATGCTTGGGATTGTGTGGTTTGTTTAGCTAATCTATGTTTTGCAGGTTTTAGTTAGATTTCCTTTCCCTTTTTTCATGTAATTTTGCAAATTAGGCTTTGGAATGATTATTATGGAGGGATTAGGATGAACATTGGTCATAAGACTATGTCTTATGTACCATGTAAAGCCTTTGGAGCAACCACATTCCAACCAATCAAAAGAAGAAAGAAGAAAGAAGAAAGAAGAAAGTACAAAGAAGAATTGAAGAATGAAGAATGAAGACCCCCATAACATAAATTCCTCCTTAATTGTAATTAATTCATTTGTAATTCGGGTTGTATAAGAGTAGAGCTTGGCTACCCAATTTATTTTTGGGTTTGTGCGTGGAGCTTGACCATAAAAGGCCCCTTATTCTTTTGTGCTAGTTTTATAAATTGTTTAATATTTATTTAGCTTATGCATTAAGATGACATGTTTTCTAGTTTCTTTCTTGCTTTGATGTATGGCCTGAATGACAGTTAGGCTCTTTGGGAAAAGTAAAATTTTTATCTAATTAATCAACTCAAAACTAAAAATAAATAACTTATAACCTCACTTAAAGCTAAGTTATAATTCAAGATAAAAAAATTAACAACCCCTTAGCTGGATGTTGTATTTTCTTTCTCACATCATGCATAAAAAGCATATTATTTCACTTTTGATTTGGAGGGCTTCCACCTATACAAGAGAACTTGGCTTGACCTTTGAGAGCCATGGTGAAAACACACCTCTTTTCTTGTTGATTTTGGCATATAATCCAATTTCTCATGCATTAGGCATATGAATCCTATAATCCCGTGTCAAATGAATTATCCAAAAATAAAAAGTAAAATGTTACAAAATTTGTATTAGATTTATGTCATTAAATCATGACCTACATGATCTAGTCTCTTAGGGAGTGTGTTTAAGGAATTAACTTTTTTTTAAATAAACAACAACTTAGCTACCTTGTAAGTGCATATAACTTGTCTACATGTATTTAAACTATAGGTGGAGTTAGTTGGTAGCCACCCCTAGGCGGTTATAAGTCCAAATAGTTAGGTGGTTTATCCTCTCTTATGGAGGTAAACTAAATACCCATTTTTACTTTAGATTTAGGTCGCTTTGGCCCTCACCAAAGCTTCCTAGATTTAGGTTCAAAGGTTGCTACTTTCATTTGTAGGCTACGAGCATAAATCCTTACCTCTTTGGCACTCCCATGTCCTTGTGTTATGGAATTGTAAGTCCTAGATTTCTAATAAAAACTTAACTCAAATAAATAATTCCCCTCAACTTTAAAAATATAAAGCCCAACCATAGATAGTTTGGGATGCTTACTAGGCTATATAGTATCATAACCATCCCCTACTTATCTCTCTTTGGCTTTGATAATAACTCCTCCTCTTGATCAATTCCACTTGATCATCTAAAAATAAACCAATTGATTGATAGTCCTATCTTTGAAATCTTTGGAGACAACAATCATTTATCTTAATCGATAGTATTCTAAGGAATCCCATTCTTTAGAATGTAATTAACGATAGGGGCTTGCCTCCATAGGGAACTTAATGAACCGGGTTTAAAATAAACCTTTCTTTACTTTTCCATGTAAAGTAGGAGAAGAATCTCTGGAATATATGAAGACCCATGGTCCTTAGGAGTCCTTATTGAGGTGATTAGGTCCATTGTAGGGTGGTAATTTTTATCTTTCGAGATAGTACACTTTTCCTCAATGTCATACCCGATCACCCTAATAAGAACATTTGTAGATCTACGTGGTGTCCCAACAAAGTGTAATATTTTTGTTTTCATTTATCCTCTTCCGAAAGGAAAGATGAAAGTGTGGAGATATTTTTGCACCACAGATACATTTCTAAGCTAATTTGCAATCCCTCTTTTAGGTAGGAGCCTTTTTTTATGATCAAGGTTGTTCAATCCTCTCCTGTAAAATAGGAGGCCTTGTTGTTTATATATTCAGGTTGACATTGAGCTTTATGTCGAGATCTCGAATATATCTATAATTGTTATTATTAAAGTTGCAAACTCTTGCACGGAACAAATAGAATTTATTTCTATGCATGAAAAGGTAACCCTAAATATCAAAAGTGTATCTCCTAGATTTGTCAAATTTTGAGGAGCAAGTTAGAAGAACACCCAATTTCAAAAGCTTCAATTAATTAAGTTGGAAAAATATCAATTTGTACATTCTAAAGTCTATGGCATGAATGAAAGTCTAGACATGGATGAATTCTAAAGGTCAAAATCAACAAGCCCATAAATGGCTGAGTTGCTGATGCTCTCCTCACTTAACAAGATGCAAGAAAAGGCCGCAGTTAAAGAGCCCCCACTAGTTAGTTTGATGACCAAACCATCAATCCATCACAGCTTAAGTTGAAGACTCGAGTATGTTCTAAAGGTCAGACTCAACAAGCTCACAACTATGAGTCACTGATGCTCTCCTCACTTAACAAGCCATATGAAAAGGCCGTAGTGAAAGAGCCCATGATTGTCAGTCCAATGATGATAATTGTTCAATCTCAAACCATATCCATCTTAGTGATTACAAGCAACCAGAATCCAAGAGATTTTTCTACTTGATCGCTGGACCAAGATAATTTGAGGAAACAACTCTCAACCTAGAGCTGCCTTAAATCAATCTCTATATTTTCTGCAGGGTGATATTTTAATTTACTCTCAAATGATCTGATCAAGCATAAAATATAGATTAAATCTAATTCCTCATCAAGTCCATTAAAACAAAAAGCACATGACAGAGGAAGCAATTCCATAGTTCATACGACATCAATAGTCAAAGTAACATAAATTTTGTGGTCATTCAATATGTTAAAACACATATTGCTAGACTGATAACTCAACGGTATAGACCTAATATGAGCCAGAAGGCTGGGTCATCTATATGCACCCTTTAAAGATTCTATCAAAGCAACAAACAAATGATTTAGGTATACATACACTTGCTGACAAGTCAATATAGATAAATTATGTCAATCTTCATTAAGTCTGTCAAGCTTAAAGCTAGGACAGAAGGAATTTCAAATCACAATGCAAACAAAACAATCACTCTATAAAACCCAATCAAACAAGCTAGGGTCGAAGGAAATCCAAATATACACAAAAGCAAGAGATTTTTAGCAAACCCATTGAAGCAGATACTAGATGGTGGAAGAAGATCTTCAGTGAACCCATTGAAATTAAAAGCGGAGTGATCAAGAATTATGGCCAACCCAAAGGGTCAATCAATTTTCAACAAACATGACTCACTCAATGTTCAAATCATATTTTTAGGGGCATTTGTTGACCTCCATGCATGTGTAATAAGTCAAGTCGAGCTCACAAGGTGAATTCGATGAGTATTAGTAAAAACGGGTTGACACGATGGTATTGAAACCAATCAGATGATCTCCGATTGATGAACGAACTTCACCATCACATTTTGAATGCCAAAATTAATCGAATATACATTCTGCACAATCTAATGGTCGATCAATACAAAAGATGGCCGCTGATGCATCGATGCGCATATCGAGGTTGGGAAGCTACGATGATGCCCAAATGGTCTCCGTTCATAAATTGATCATGTCATTAGTGTCAAAATGTTGAAGCCTATCAAATGAGACTATTGATTGAGTTCGATGATGCATATGTTTCGACGCAACTCACCAAAAATTGACTCGATTCGACATTGACTTTAATCAAACAGCCTCTGATTGTGAAATGGAATACACCTTTGAATCCAAAACATTGAATTCACCTAGAAATGATACCCATATTATCCGGGTTTGATTTTTGCAAGATTCACAAAAATTTTGACATGATATTACGAAAGTTAAACATCCAATTTAATTAAATAAAGTTTAGTTTAATTTTAATTATTAAATTATAATACAATTAAATAAGAATTTTTGCATGAATAGGAATTAATAATTAGATTATACTCTTCCCATAAATGCTCCTCAATGACATTCAAAATTTCATTCAAAATTTTCAAAATCCTGCCTAAATACATAAGAAAACTAATTAATAAGCAATTAAGGCTACTAATCCCCTATTTTTCCCTCCCAAGACAAGGAGGTAGACAATATTTTTTTTGACAAACACAAAAAAAAACTCTCTCTCATCTACCTTCTAGGGTTTGGGGTGCGCATCTAGGTTTTCAATGAAATCCCCAAAAGCCCCTCCTTCAACCTTGGTGCCCCTAAATGGTGATCTCTTTCACATCTTCACACCAAATTCGTTCTCAAGTTTCTTGATGTATTTCTTTTCGGGAAGACCTATATCTCTAGAGATCTGATTAGTAAGGATGACATCATTTATGCTTCAGTAACAAGAAAGCCTGGACCTGGCTTCCCTAATGCCAGCAGATGGCATGAAATTGTATCACCTACTTTAGCTGTAAGATTCCTTGGTGAGGCTGCTGGTGTGAAGATCGTAGGCCAAGATGACACTGGCTCCTTCTGTTGCTGTATCTGCTACTGAAATAGAAAAGGAAGCTCCAGCTGCAGCTGCAGCTATTGCGGAGGATGAAGATGATGACTTGGATCTTTTCAACGATGAAACAGAAGAGGAAAAAGGCCCCTCCTTTTTTGGATCAAACTTCCCCTCCTGTATGACTGAGCAACTACTATCTATTGTTGGATTTAGTATTATATTTTTTGGTATGATCAGTTATACAATATAAACGGGGTTGGATCTTCCATTTAGGCAATGTGACATAGATGAAATATTTTCCATGAGAGAAGTGGAATTTTGAAGAGAGGTTCTTCATTGAAGCAAAGCATACCTTGCATTTGTTGCCGTAGGACTATGTAGATTACAAGATTGGCAAGAGGTTATGAGTTATAAAAGAAAAAATGGTTCACTATTTAATTCTTCATCAACAACTACTGCTGTACTTGGCCATATTCAAGAAGATAAATCCCTTTATTAATTGAGTGCTATTTTGCAGAAGTTTGGTTGCTCAGTTCCAACAACCAACCCACTAGACATACATATACATCTTACCATGGTTGATGAATTTGAGATGCTTAGAGTCTCTCTACATTTTATTCATGATATAAAGAAAATTCTAGATAGAGCATATAGATGTTGGACGGAGAAAGATGAGGAAGTTTATTCAAACAGCTACTTGAAGAAAGATGAGGAAGTTTATTCAAACATAGCTACTTGCGCCATGGAATTTTGAGTTTTACGTATGCATGGATATGATGTCTCTTCTGATGCTTTATCTCCATTTATTGATGTGAGGCATTTCAAGAATACAGTCCAGGGACATATTAGAGATTTAAATGTTGTTATTGAGCTACACAAGGCTTCACAGGTTCAAATCTCAACAGAGGAACCAATTTTAAGGAAATTAAATTCCTGGGTGACTCATTTTCTTAAAGAGGCACTGAATTCTAATGCAATTAAGTCACTTGATATGTTATGAGAGGTTGATTATACTCTTAAGCTTCCCTTCCACATAAATGATGGCTGTCGAGAGGCAACTCCGTCATCAGGCGGGTTTCTCTCGATTTTCGACATCATTCTCCTCCTTTCCCTTCCCCTCGGCATGCCTTTCATAATTTCCTACTTCGATCATCCTCTTTGCCACAACCGAGAAGCAATACCATCATCAGGCTGGTTCTCCTCTAGGTTTCCATCATTTTCATTATTTCTGTAGCCAAACAACCCTTCTTTCCTTCCTTGTAAGCGACAGAAATTGATAAGAAACACCATCACCAGGAGGGTTATCCTCTAGGTTTCTAGCATTTCCATAATTCCTGTAGCCAAACAACCCTTCTTTCCTTCCTTATAAGTGATAGAAACTGAGAAGCAACACCATCATCAGGTGGGTTCTCCTCTAGATTTTTGCTATTTCCATTATTTATGCAGCCAAACCACCCCTCTTTCCTTCCATGCAAACAATGGAAATCGAGAAGCAACATCGTCATCAGGTGGGTTCTTCTCTAGTTTCCAGCATTTTCTCACCTATTCAATCCATTATAGCTGAACTCATGCAAAATCATTAGTGTTGTGGATTGTGGATGCATGGAAATACGTGAAAAATATATGCATATGATTGTGCTTCTTTGTATAGGTTTGAAGGCCTCATCATGCTCATCAGGGCGTGACGAGATGAAATTCGACTGTGGTATCGTAAGACACCGCTTGCTGCACTTGATAGGTCATACCGAGTAAGACAAAATTTTTAGATGCAGCCCTATTGAATGTGTGAAAATTACATATATGCTTATGCTTTTTTATGAAGGTGATCGAAGACCCCACTAATGCTCAATGGGCTTAGTGGGTACGAAGACTGTGGTGTCGAAGACACCGTTGCTACATCATAGAGTAAGCCAAAGTAGTTTTGATGTAGCCCCCTACACGGGGATGACGGTGGAATACTATTGAAATGTTGTCAAAATTTTGATTAAATTTTGAAGTTAAAAAAGGGGGAAGATTCAAGATTCAGTTAAAAAAAAATCAAGCACATTGAAAATAAATAATCTGAAATGAAACTTGAATAATTTGAAATTACATATATTTTTACTTTATTCAGGTAATTGAAGACCCCACTAATGCTCAATAGGGCTTAGTGGGTATAAAGACTCGGCTATGGTGTCAAAGACACGCCCACCACGCCAATGGCATTAGTAAGCCAATGCGCTTTGATGTACCCCTACAGGGATGATTCAAAATACCGCAAAATGTCAAAATTTTGATTAAATTTTAAAATTAAAAATAGAGGGAAGAATAAAGATTCATTTAAAAAAAGAAATCAAGCACATCAAAAATAAATAATCTAAAATAAAACTTGAATGATTTGAAATTGTATTTATATTTTCTTTTATGCAGGTGATCAAAGACCACTAATGCTCAATAGGGCTTAGTGGGTATAAAGACTCGGCTGTGGTGTCATAAGACACCGTCCATTATGCTCAATAGGGCATATCAAGTAAGCCAAAATAGTTTTGATGTAGCCCCTATGGGATGATGATCAGCCAAAATATCACAAAATTTTATCCAAAATTCATACGCAAACAAAAATTCATGCTAAGCAAATTAAGCTCACTAAAATAAAATTAATATCGAATTGAATTTTGAATTATAAATGAGAATGAATTTAAAGATTATATTTCAAATAAAAAAAGATGGATTGAACTCATACAGATTTATGAACTTGAAGCGAATTGAATATTTTGGCAGTAAATATAAATTCGGCACTTCAATATATGTTATTCTAAGAGATCTACTAAGATGTTAGAACAATTTAAAACGCCTTCCACGTCACGAGATTTGCAACACTTCGTACAAGCGAATAAAAGGCATTAGTTAAGGCTTCAATTGAACCCTTCCATATATTATGAAGTAGGATTAAAACTCAAATTTAATATGTTAAAATTATACAAGCATTCTTAAATACACTTGCATGTGCTCGGACATAGAGATTGAAAGTACAAATTTTAATGCCTAAAAAGGCTACGCAGGATAAGTTGAGATTAAATAAACATGAAATTAATCTCATAATTTGGAAATAAAATTACCTAAATTACTAAGTACCCGTATAGGCCCCGACACAGTATTGAATGTTTAGATTCAAGTGTCTAAGGATGTTGTACGAGTCTAAAAATAAAGGAGAAGAATGATGAAATCAATTCAATCCTTTATTACTATATGCATGCAAGCTAATGAATGTCTCCATATGCTAATTCAAGCCAATGAAAGATATAAGTATTCAGCTCCATAGAATATGATCATAGTAGGCCTAATCCTCTATGTTTGAAATAGAGTTGACACAGTCTACCAAATGATCAACTTCTAAATAAACTCAAATTACATTAGATTATGAGACCCAATCATCTATAGTCACAATAGAGTTGAGAAGGTCTATTATGATATCAATTTCCTAAAGTATTTAAATTACACACAAGTCATAGAGTCGATCCTCTACTAGCAAATAAGTAGAGTTGACAAGGTCTACCCCGATGATGGCCGCGTTGACTGAAAATATCAACCGAAGGGAATTACTACTATTTAGATTTTTAAGTTATTATATCTTAAATTCAAGTTTATAAACACAAGTCATAGACCTGATCCTCTACTAGCACATAAGTAGAGTTGAGAACGTCTACCCCGATGATGGTCGCATTGACTAAAAATCTCAACTAGAGGGGATATTATCATTAAAAATATTTGAGCTCTAAATTGATTCATCTTAAAACTAAATTTCAACTAAGAAAATATCTGAACTAAATGAAATTTATCATTTAAATACTTAAAGCAAACAACTCATCCACCCATCCATCATCGTTTATTGGGATGATAGATTAAGAAAACTCTAGCTCACAAATGAGCTAATGTCAAGTCAAATAAATCACTATATTCAAACTCAAATAATCTCATGCTAGTAAGGATGTGGCCCGTGTCCTCTATCCATGTAATTTGGCCAGTAGGCTCCACATATGATGTGGTTACAACCAGAGTCCTTTGATCTGGTGGTTTCCACCAAATAACACCATTATATTACGGTCATGACTATAGCCCGTATGTTTACCAATGGCTCAACCCTTTGAGTTATGAATCAGAGGGTATATTTGATAGGCATAAAGCCCTTTTGTCAGCCAAGGTGGACTTAAGATTATCTCATTGGACAAACACCACCCCAGGTCTACAAGGATTTCTTGGATGATGTAACCCATGTGTTACTGATAAGGATCCTTCAGTCAGGTTGGGTCGACTACCTCCTCTAACTAAGTAGACTAGGGACCGTGACAGCCAGGGATGACGGAACCATGGGATCTAGATCATGCACATGACATTCCCCAACCATGCACTTTAAGTTAAAATGATGAATTTCATAATCTTAAATTTTGAACTCCACATCCTGCTACTATACGCTACACATTAAGCGATGTAACGACTAGCCTTAATCAAAAGTTCTCTCTCACTTATTAGGAGGGGTAATTAACTATAGCTTGCTAATAGAAACGAACTAGATCTAAAGTCCTCACCAAATGAGGGCAAAATCTCTGGGTAGTGTCTTATCTACTATTTCATCTGCCTTTTGAAAATTTCACCGATACCTAAATCAAACTCTCTTCAATATGTCGAGAGGTCAGTGGCGAATTTTCGGAGCCCACATAGCTCAAAATAAGAGAGATTTGGTTTAGATGATTAAGTCAAGACTCAAAGCTTGATCATCTCCATAGTTTTTAGCAATGTTAGAAATGCTTAAAGAGTTCATCTAAATATTGTGGTATTTAAGCTTTTATTTAACAGCTTTAAGCTTATTCTATAGAACAAAAATGGAGTCCCTGCCACCAGAAGTGCCCAAGCATTCTTTGAAATATTCTTATAGGCAATATAATTCATCTAAATATTTCTTAATGCCCCAATCTTCACCTTATGTTCAAAAAAAGAAATCAACTCATATATATTTTTCAATCTAAGCAATGCAAAATTGTTAGCTTTTAAAGCTTGAGTGAAGAGAAGAGATCTATATCTCTACTTAATGGGAAAAGGTTAGAGAAAGAGAGAGAGAGAGAGAGAGAGAGAGAGAGAGAGAGACTATTTCAATATTTAATCTAGTGACTTTTTGAGAGTCTTAGATGGGAACAATCTTATAACAAAGTGGTGAGACGATTGAGGGCTTCCAAGACTGCATTTGAGCACATATCGAAAGTGAGTGCTTGTAATTGATATTGAATCCATTGATGAAATATTGCATTTTTTAATAATATAAATTAAAAAAGGTCTTATTTAAGTGTTGGAATTTGTTACAGTTCAACTATTAATTATCCCTAAAAGCATAACAGATCTCAATCATTCAATTCATTTTGCATGGTCCTGATCTCAATCTTTAATAACTGATCCGTTAATTATACTTATATGATAAATAAATCTTTAATTATTCAAATTTTTTTTGGATTTAACCTTTTGATTAAATCAGGATTATAAAATAATTAACAGGAAAATCATATTTACCCAAAGATTTCATCCTCATTTGGTGAGGTCTTTAGATCTGGTTCCAGGTTTCCTATACAAACAAGCCACTATAGTTAACTACCCTCTAAATGCGAGAGAACTTTCGATTAAGGCTAATCCCTAAACCCTAAACCCTAAATCCTAAATCCTTTGAACATAATTAGCATAGAAATTAATATTGATATTAAATCCATTGATGAAATATTACATTTTTTTAATAATATAAATTAAAAAGGGTCTTATTTAAGTGTCAGAATTCGTTACAAGTTCAACTATTAATGATGATGATATATGAACATAATTAATATAGAAATTAATATTGATATTGAATCCATTGATGAAATATTGCATTTTTTAATAATATAAATTAAAAAGGTCTTATTTAAGTGTTGGAATTGTTTACAGTTCATCTATTAATTATACCTAAAGCATAGCGGATCAAATCGTTCAATTCATTTTGCATGACCCTAATCTCAATCTTTAATAATTGATCCATTGATTAAACTTATATGATAAATAAATCTTTAATTATTCAATTTTTTTGGATTTAAACTTTTGATTAAATCAAGATTATAGAAGAATTCATAGAAAAATAATATTTTGCTGGTTTAAACTTATCTATCCCTCAAGGCGTGTGAAAAGTTGATAAGATCTGTGAAGTTTTCATCCTCATTTAGTGAGGACTTTAGATCTAGTTCCATGTTTCCTATAGGCACAAGCCCCTATAATTAATTACCCCTCTCAATGCTAAGAGAAAACTTTCGATTAAGGCTAGTCCCTAAACCCTAAACCCTAAATCCTAAACCCTTTGAACATAATTAGTATAGAAATTAATATTGATATTGAATCCATTGATGAAATATTGCATTTTAAAAATATAAAATAAAAAAGGTCTTATTTAAGTGTTGGAATTCGTTATAGTTTAGTTGTTTATGATGATGATATATGAACATAATTAGTAAAAAAATTAATATTGATATTGAATCCATTGATAAAGTATTACATTTTTTAATAATATAAATAAAAAAGGTCTTATTTAAGTGTTGGAATTCATTACACTTCAGCTGTTAATTATACCTAAAAGCATAGCAGATCTCAATCATTCAATTAATTTTGCACAGCCCTAATCTTAATCTTTCATAATGGATCCATTAATTATACTTATATGCTAAATAAATCTTTAATTATTCAAATTTTTTTTGGATTTAACCTTCAGATTAAATCAGGATTATAGAAAAATTAATAGAAAAATAATATTTTGCTGGTTTAAACTCCTATCTCCCATCACCATAATAGTAAATAAATTATGGGCTCTAAAAATTCACCACCGACCTCTTGATAATATTGAGAGTATTGATTTAATTGTTGGTGTAATTTTCAAAAGACAGATGAAATAGTAGATAAGATAGTACCCAAAGATTTCATCCTCATTTGGTGAGTATTTTAGACCTGGTTCCAAGTTTCCTATAGTCGCAAGCCCCTATAGTTAATTACCCCTCTCAATGCTGAGAGAGAACTTTCGATTAAGTTTAGTTGTTAGATCGCTAAATGTGTAGCATATAGTAGCAGCATGTAGAGTTTTAGAATTTAGGATTTAAAGTTTATGAATTTATGAAATTCATCATTATTAGCTTAAAGCGAATGGTTTGGGGAATGATGCCGTGCCCGACTAGATTCCATGGTTCCGTCATCCTGGGCTGTCATGGTCCCTAGTCTACTTAGTCAGAGGAGGTAATTGACCCAACCTGATCGAAGGATTGATATCAGTAACACATGGGTTATATCATCCAAGTAATCCTTGTAAACCTAGGGTGGTGTTTATCTAAGGAGATATGCTTAAGTCTACCTTAGCTGATAGAGGGCTTTTGCCTTATCAAGTATACCTAATGATTCACAACTCAAAGGGTAGAGCCATTGGTGAGCATACGGGCTAAGATCATGATTATAATAAAATGAAACTTTACTGGCCAAACCACCTAATCAGAGCACTCTGGTCATAACTGCATCATCTGTGGAGCCTACCGGCCAAGCCACGTAGTCAGAGGACACAGGCCATGTCTTTACTGGCATGAGATTGATTAAGAGTGAATATAATAGAACACTTGATTTGACATTGGTTCCTTTATTAGCTAAAGTTTTCTTAATTTGTCACCGTAATAAATAATTATTTAAGGTGGATAGATTGAGTTTTGCTTTAAGCTTTTAAAGATTGAATTTCATTTAAGCAGTATTTAGATTGATACTTGATTTAAGTTAACTTAATTTGAAATTTGAATCACATTTTGATGGAAATATCCCATTAAGATAAAATCACCATTCAACACAGCCATCATCGGGGTAGTTACTTGATTAATTTGAATATGATCTTGAGGTTTAGATCTTGTAACTGTTTAGCTCTAAGGAGATTCTCTACGCCACAAGGCAATTAGCTTCTCATATATTTCAATATGCTAAAATTCTTATAATAATTAAATTTTTAAGTTTTGCTAACCCAGATATATTCCTAAGACTAAACCGAAAAGTAACTCGTGCAGCATCCTCATACACTTAAATCTAAACATTCAACATAGTGTCGGGGTATATGCAGGTGTATTTAAGAATTCCTTAATTAACACATTTTGTTCACTTGTACGATGTGTTGCAAATTCGATGGTGTTGAAGGTGTTGTGAATTGGTTTAATATCTTATTAGACTTTTCAGATTAATATCTAATTGATTCCAAGTTGATTAGCCTTTGAATATTCAATAGACTCCCACTTATGACAATTCTCAAATTCATTACTAACTGTACTCGATTTCTCCTTGATCTAATTCTAGTATTTAATAAATCAATGAATATACTTCAAATATTTTCCAAGGATTTGTCACTTAAGCTTATTAGCAATCAGTCAATCTCATGAAAAATCTAAGATGAATTTTTTAATTTTCTTCAATTTATTTGAGTATGTTTGAAGAGTGTATCTTAATTCCAAGAGGCTCTCTTATGCTTTGATTTGATGTTCAATCAAGATTCCTATTTCTTTCAACATCAGGCCTAATTTTCAATTATTGAATTAGTTTTTATGATTACTTATTTGTGAATTTAACTCTTTGAGTATTCAATAAAAAGGCTCTATTTACATAAACAAACATCAACTCTAATATCCCTAACTTCTCATTAGGTTTCATATTTAGTGAATGGCTGGACTTCAAATTTTGCTATAATTCCTTTATGAATTTAACATTTAACTCCCCCTATCTCAGTTAAAATTTGTTTAGTTCTCCCTCTCTTTTCTTTTCTTGTTTGATTCTTTTAATTTGAATTTATCTTTAGATTTTTTTATTTAGTGCTTTTAAGTAAGTTTCTTTTTTTTTCTAAGTCCAAAGATTTGATGAAATTTTGGCAGCATTTCGGCTGGAGAGGCGACATCTAACAAATTTTTTGGCTTGCTCAGTATGCCCTATTGAGCGTAGAGAGTGGTGCCTTGCGACACCACAACCATCTCGCACCCGCTATGCCCATTTGGTATTTATTTTTGGATTCGTTCATGTGTGTATATGTGAGGGGACACCACGCAGATCTGAGGATGTACCTATTGAGGAGATCGGTATGACATTGAGCAATTATGTACTATCCCAAAAGATAGAAGTCACTACCCTATAATAGACCTAATCACATAATAAGGACTCCTAAGGCATGATAGGACTTTGAATATGCGAGAGATCTTTCCTCTACTTTACATGAAAAAGTAAAATAGGGTTTATTTTAAGCCGGGTTCATTAAGTTCCATATGGAGGCAAGCCCCCATAGTTAATTATATCCTAAGGAATGAGATTCCTTGGGAATACTCTCGATTAAGATAAATGATTATTGTCTCTATAGATTTTAAAGATATGACTATCAATTAATTAGTTATTTTTAAAAAATCATGTGGGATTGAGCAAAAGGTGGGAGTTATTATTGAAACCAAAGGAAGATGAGTAGGGGATGCTCGTGATACTAGTAAGCCCAGTGAGCATCCCAAACTATCTTATGATTGAGTTTTATATTTTTGAAATTGAGGAGAATTATATATTTTGAGTTGATTTTTTATTAGAAATCTAGGGCTTACAGTTCTACAATACAAGAATGTAAAAATTCCAAAGAGGTGAGGATTTATGATTATAGCCCACAAAGGAAAATAATAACCTCAAATCCTAAATCTAGAGAGCAATGGTAAGGGCCAAAGCACAACCTAAATTTAAGGCAAAAATGGGTACACAGTTTACCTCCACAAGAGAGAATAAACCACCCAACTGTTGGACTTACAACTACCTGGGGGTGGCCGCCAACTAACTCCTCCTATGATTTTAAATACATGTAAACAAGTATTATGCTTTGCAAGATAGTTAGGCTATTATTTATTTAGAAAGGAGACTAAATTATTCAACACACTCCCTAAGAGATTAGATCATTAAGGGAATGAATAAATGAATTAATCTAATTCAAATTTTGTTAAGTTTTATTTTTTAAATTTTGGACATTTTTATTTGACACAGGCTATGGGATTTCATATGCCTAATGCATGAAAAAATTGGTTATGGGACAAATTAAGGAAGTAGGAGGTATGTTTCCACCATGACTCTCAAAGGTCAAGCCATTTTGTCTGGAAAAGGTTGAAGCCCTCCATTAGCAAGAGTGAAGCAATATAATTTATGCAAGATGTGAGACATACAACATCCAGCTAAGGGGTTGCTAAATATTTTATTATCTTGATTTATATCCTAGGCTTTAGGTAAGATTATGAGTTATTTAATTTAATTTTAAGTTGATTAATTGAATAGAAAATTTATTTTTCATTAAGATCCTAATCGCATCCAGGCCATTCAACAACCATCAAGAAATTAAAAAAACTAAGAATATCATACTATCCTAATTGCACAATCATAAACAAAATATCAATCAATTTATAAAAATAGTACAAAAGAATAAGAGGTCAATGTGGTCGAGCTCTACCGCACAAACTCGAAAAGGAAAATGGGTGGCCGAGCTCAACCCTTATACAACCCGGATTACAAATGAATGATTACAATTAAAAGGAATTCATATTATGGGGGGTCTTCATTCTTCATTCTTTGTTCTTCATTTCTTCCTTCCTTTATTTCTTTCTTTCTTCATTTCTTTCTTTCTTCACTTCTTTCTTTCTTTTGATTTGACTTGGGATGTAATTTGCTCCAAGGCTTCACATGGTATATAAGACATGGTCTTATAATCAATGTTCACCTTACTCCCCCCATAACATATATTCGAAATTTTAATTACAAAATTTATATTATAAAGAGAAGGATAAATCTAACTAAGCCTGTAAAATAGAGATTAGCTAAACATACTATAGAACCCAAGCAGTTATATGTATAATTTGGACTTACACATGTAACCAAGTCCACCTATCCTAATTTGGGTTATGCTTAGGGTATAAACAACTGCAACAAAATCATTTATATTTTTTTATAACCCCTTAAAAAAATATGATTAGGTAATATTGGTACATCGACTATGCACATATACCTAACATACAGTCTAAAAAATATTACATCATAAAATAAATGATCAAACCATGCACCTTCATAGAACTAAATTATGACTTAGCTAATGTGTGTGCTTATTGTGTGTTTTAGCTAGGCTTTAAGGTTGAACTTGTTTAAGTGTGAAATGTTCAATTTAGAGGGTGGTTTAATTTCAAGTGATTTAGTTGATTTGTCACTTTTAGTTGGTGATTTGATTTTGTTTGACTGAACCTACACTTAGTTACTAAATATTGTGAAGAGAAGAGAATATAAGAGAACTTCTCTTTCATCCCTACCTTAAAACATTTCTAAGGTAAATTGATTAATTAATTTTTTCAGTGGATGTTTTATTATGTGTTTTAATTAACCATAAGTTTGATTTGCTCTAAATAGCCCTATTTAATAAGAGAGAAAACTTAGGATTAGTTAAGGTGGATTACTTCCACATGACACATCCATTTTTTTCTTTCCATCATGTATACCCTGCATATGAATAATTCTAAGCATACCTATACATGCAATGTAATATTTAGCACACTTTGATGATGAATGCTAAGATATATGATTTAAAAATTTGGATATTCCATTGATGCATGCCTTTATTATGTATAGAAGTGAAATTTTTCATCTACTAATAAAATACACATCTAGATGTATAAAAGACATAAGTGAGTATGTCTTCATTATTTTCTACACTAGGGGCATAAGTTTCAAGACCTACTTAGGGCTACTTAAAGCCTCGTAGCCCCGGGATGTCTAGACTAATATACCACTTTTCTTAAATACATATAGATGTACAAAAAGAAATAAATGTATGAAGAATCATGCAAAATATTATGTTTGATTTGGTTGTATAATTTACATGGGTAAATGTGAGGATCTTTCTTAAGTTATAACATAGAAATGCATAAGAATAGATTTAAACAAATGTTGTGTTCATTTCAAATGTACTATGCACTTTGCAAATCCTATTCAAATCCATGTTAAGGGAAGAGAAGAAAACAACATAAAACACATCTTATGCTATAATCACATTCAAGCTTATAAGTACTTATAAGTAGCATCACTTCATTCATAATCTTTTAATTTATAGGTTTTGGAAATAATTTTTTTGGTTTAATAGTGATAATAACCACTCATATTCTTAATTTTAACCAACACATAAAATTTGACATGAAAAGAATATATTTTATTTAATTGGTTTAAAAAAAATGAATGCATGATTTTATATGACAAGCAACATTTAGCATGCTTGGAAAGAAATAAAGGGATGTAAGCACATGACTTCATTCACCCTAATTACTTCTTAAGGACTATCATATAAAATAAAGTTATTTAAAATGAATCAAAATTCTTTAAGGAGATTTTTTTATTTTACTTTTGAATTTGATTTGACTTAGGAAATATGAAAAGGGTTTGCTAGTCCTAACCCATTTCCCATATGTGTAATTGGTTTAGTTTAATTTTAGAATAATTAGGTTAATTTTATATATTTTTTAGGTTGAGGTATGAATTAAATCCATTAATTACCCCTTACATATACCACTTTAACATAATTATTCAAGTAATTATGAGCCAACATATGATATGCAACCATGTGAAATTTAAATCAACAAATGCACCTAAGAAATAAAGGGGCCTAATGCAATTGGCTCATAATTATTGATTAATTAAGCTAAAGGGTTTAATTAAGTTCTTTCATAACCATCCTACACATATAGTTTGATTATAATTTCCTTTAAAGTCTTTAGGTTAGTGAACACCTAAGAATCTACCCAAGATTAAGTGATTAAGTTCTGAAATGATTTGGTTTTGAATTTGATTAATTGAACTAATTAATGAAGTGATTAAGTCATTAATTAATTTATAAATTAATTATGTGTTTATCTAAATGAAATAAACTTAGGGGAAAAGATTGGAAAAGAAATCCTAATCTCATTACTTAAGTCCATTCACCATTTCATGATGATTAATAAGCTTAATTAATGAACTTATCACTATTTAATAGGTTAGTTAATCATTTATTTAATTAAGAAAGTGATTAGAGGTGAAACAGGCAACTCCCTTATTAATCCAACAATAAATTCCAGGAAAATCATGGGAGTCAGAGATCATCCCACTAATCAACCATAGAAAGTTTGGAATTAATTGCTGAAGTAATTAAGGAGTAATTAGCCTAATTAGATTTCCAATAAAACTTAAATTGAGTAAAAATTACTAATTCAAAATCAATTGATTTTAATTTTATATTATTCTCGTTTAAATTATCTTTAAAATGAACTTGAGTTTATATTTTTTTAGATTTTTTTATAATTAGCTATGAATTTTGGAAGTTTTAACATTAAAATAATTAGTGCATTAACTGATCCCCATCAGACTGGCGGTGACACG
The DNA here is from genome assembly GCA_021442155.1 of Cymbidium sinense. Classification (NCBI taxonomy): domain Eukaryota; kingdom Viridiplantae; phylum Streptophyta; class Magnoliopsida; order Asparagales; family Orchidaceae; genus Cymbidium; species Cymbidium sinense. The sequence goes on along the minus strand of CM038227.1, from coordinate 25,867,341 downwards.
GCAGCTTTCTATGTGGCACACGGATTAGTTATTTAAGTTGTTACATCCGCTTAATTGAGGTGGTGACACGCTTTATGGGGTCATTCAATCTAAGATCAAATGATTGAGATTAATCCTGCAGTTTAAGCTTAAATCAAATGGGATCTATCATGATCTAATCACAGCCATCCATTCCAATCGGCGTGTGGTCCTTCTCCTTTGTGAGCAACAAGAGACGAACACCTTCATCTCTCCCCATTCAATTCGAGCTCACTTGAGCTTGGATTGGGATCAAAATGATCCCACACCTTCAGAAGGAGGGGGGATGCACATACAACAGTCAAGATTAAATGGGGTGACACTTTTCTTTAAAAAATACCAAAATATTTTCCTAAGGCCACAGTTTCAAGCAATTACCTCACTGGAGGCTATCACTGGCGCTTTCAACAGAGGAGGTAGCTTTGTGTAGTAGAGACAATGCCATGTTGAAGGAATTGGATCTTGGTTTGTAATGGATTTCTTGGTTGACCAAGCTCCCCTTCAACGGTGATCGATCTTGATCAAGGTGATGCTTCCAGGTTGGAGACTTGGGAAATAACTTGTTGAGCTTGATGAAGTCCACTAATGGTGTGTGCAAGGTTAATTTGGTTTTGATGGAGAATTAAGTGAGTTAGGTTCTGGATTGACCTCCCCTATTTCAGCTTTGAGCAAGATTGAGAAGGAGAAATGGTGGGAGCTCGAGAATGGCTTGCAAAAGCTTGGAGAAGCTTCATTTCAATCTCCTTGGCTCTGTTGAAATGAATTCTTGTGGTTTGAGTGAGAATGAGGGGGAGTATATCTCCCCCTCCTTGGATCAGATGGTGAAGGTTGAAATGCCATTTTTGATCAATGGGTGAGATTGGGTTCATGGTTTTGGCTGCCAAAAATCTCATGTGAGTCATTTTAGGTAGAGTAGTGGAGGAGAGTGAGTTCCCATGTGCTAGGTGAGTGCATTTGGTGATCCAAGTGCTCAATTTCTATTGGAGGGGTCGATTTGGCCTTCGGTTGGGTCATGGCTAAGCCAAACTCATTTGGTCATGTTGAGAAAGAATTGACCAAATTCTAAGTGAATTTGGCCATAGGATACCCTTTGACCTAAGAAAAAATTGGTCATTTGGACATGATTTTGATTTGGGCAGAATTGTAATGATTTGAAAGTGGGTTGGGCCAAATTTCAAGTGATTTGAAGTTTATTTGGTTTGAATTGGTTCAATTTGACCCATTTAGGTCAAGTTGGGTCAAATTGGGTTAATTGATTGGTCAAATTGGGTCAAACCATGGTTATGTCAATTTCAAATGATCATTTGCCTATTATCATTGGTTTGGTTCAATTTGGTTTTGGATTTGGTTTTATTTAGGTTCATTTAGGTCAAATGGGTCAAGTTGACCAATTTGACCCATTTGGCCCAATTGAGTTAGGTCATGGGTTGGCTTAGGCTTGGTTGATCGTTTGAAATGTATTGCAAGCTTTAGTTTCAATCAATTTTGATTTGGTTTGATTTCAAGTTGATTTGACTTTTTAGGTCAAGTTGGGTTCATGGTCAATTGAGCTAGGTTGGTCTAATTAGTCAATTGAAGCTTTGGTCAAGTTCAACAAGTGATTTGAAATGAATTTGACCCATTGGTTGCAATCAATTTGACTTAGATCAAGATTTGACCATTTTGACTTTTTAGATCAATTTGGGTCAACTTAGGTCAAGTGGCCAATTAGGCTTGGTTTGGCTCAATTGATTGCTTGGTTAAGTTCAATCATTGATTATGTATTGGTTTAGATCAATGGTTTCAATCAATTTGGCTTATAGTGAATTTTGGCTTGTTTAGGTTTCATTTGGGCTAAGTGTTGACTTGGTCAAAGGTAAGGTTTGACTTGGTTTAAACTAATTTGAGTCATCCTAAGATGATTGTTTCTCATCACAATGTGAGGTTTAGATGGGCTTAGTTCAATCCAATTTGGGTTGGAATAGAACTTGAATCAAAAAGGTGCTTTAGGTCACTTTGGGTCAAGTGAGTCTAAATGGGCCAGTTGCCTTGATCAAGGCTTATTTAGGTTTGGTAGAACTCACATATAGACTTATGATGGAAATATAAATCCAATTGCAAGTAATTTAGAGTCAAATGGGTTTTGGTTCATTTACCAATTTCAAGTCAAAAGGAGGAACATGGGTTTGACTTTGGTTAGTTTGATTTTGGTTTGGTGATTGTAGTTTATGTTTATATTTGGGTATGTGATTGCAGGAATGATTGTTTGAAGAGAAAATCCGAAGGTTTGGATTGATTTGAGAATGGATTAGCTAAGTTCAAGGATTTGACTTGAAAGAGTATAAGTTGGATTTGGATTTGAGTTTTGAATTTAGTTTTGGTTATTTGAATTTATATTTCATTTATATTTGTGAATATAAATGAGAATATAAATGGGTTATGAGAAAATATTTTGAGTTTGAGTGATTTGGTTTGAGCTAAGTCCATAAGATGAAATCAAAGGGCTTTGGAAAGATTTTTGGATTTGAATTCAATCATGGGTTTCAATTATTTGATTTGGATTTGAGTTATGATTTGGATTTTGGAATTTTATGATTTGAGAAAATAATTGGGTTGGAATTGATTTAAGATTTGATTTTGAATTGATTCTTGATTTGGATTTTGGAATTGATTTATGATTCGAGAAAATCAATTGGGTTGAAATTGATTTAAGGTTTGATTTGGAATTGATTCATGATTTGGATTTGGGGTGATTTATGATTTAAGAAAAAAATCAAATGGATTTTAAGATTTGAAATGAAATTATTTATGATTTGAAAATCAATTGAGTTGGTGATTTAAGATTTTATTTGGATTGGTTTGAAGGAGGGAAGTAAGGATTGGGTTTAAGCTATAAGGCAAGCAAGTCTTCCTAATACCCCTAAGGCATAACTTATTCCTTTGGCTAATTCTTCTAAGTCTCTAGAGTTAGGTTAAGTGTTCACTGAATCACTAGAAGTGTCTTGAGACTAAGGAACTCTTAGTGTCTATAGAAGTCCTATGTCTAGATGGAGAAGTTTAGGGCTCACTTCAGAAGTGAGGTCAACAAGGGTTAATAGGTGTGGTGTGACACAAGGCATACCACATGTATTGTGATGAGATGATCAATATTCAAACAATCACAAGCACTAACATGATCTACCAAGCCCATGTAGAAAGAATCAAAATCTGAGTGCAATGTGACCCTACTCATGTCAAAAAAACATAAGAGAGCGAAGGGGGAATCCACTAGGGATTGAGGATATGAACCTTCCACTAGGGAAGTAGGTTCAAGTCATCCACTAGAGGATGAGAGATTATGAAATCCATTAGGGGATAAAAATTTGGAATCCACCGGGCATAAAAAGATGTGAACCTTCCATTAGAGGAACAGGTTCTGGTTGGATTGAATTGACTCCACTAGGGAGATTGGAAGGGTTTGCATCTCACTGAGGAGAAGCTGATTGATTTGATTGTTTAATCTCCAGAGGAGGTTGATTTTATTTTTAGATTTAAAATTTTTGAGATGGACTGCTCATTTGCAATGGACTCATAAGGCCATGTTGACTACTTAGATTGAATCCTGGGTAGTCTACCAACCACATGGTAAGGCTATCCAACCGGAGGGTGTTGACCTCATTTTTAGAATGAGCTCTCAACCCCTCCACTTAGACATAGGACTCCTCTTAGACTTTAAGAGATCTTTAGTCTTAAGACACATCTAGTGATTAGGTGGACACTCAACCTAGCCCTAGACTTAGAAGAGTTGGCCATATGAATAGGTCATACTTTAGGTGTTTTTACCTACCCTTAGCTTGAACCACTTCTCACCTTCCTTCCTTCCTTCCTTCAGGTCAAACTCCAAATCAAATCAACATCAAACTTAAATCAATTCTAGCCTAATTAATTTTCTATAAACTCAAATCAATGCCACATGATTGAAATCCATGATTAAAATTCATGATTGAAACCCATGATTGAAACACATGAATGAAATTCGTAATTCCAAAATTTTCTAAGTCTTTAATTTCCACCTTAGGGACTTTGCATAAATCAAGTCAAAATCAATTCAAACTCATGGGATTTTCTAACAACTCATTTATATTCTCATTTATATTCACATATATAAATGAAATATAAATATAAATCAATCAAATCTAAATCCAAAATTCAAATTCCTACTCAAAAAATTCATAAGTCGTTTAAATTCCCTCTTAAAATACTTAGCCTAAATCATGATTAAATCATTCAAAATTCATGAAATTTTCTCATAATCCATTTATATTCTCATTTATATTCACATATAAAAATAAAATATAAATTTAAACAATCAAAACCATTTCCAAAAATCAAACTCAAATCCATTCAAAATCCAACCTAAGCCTTTCAAATCAAAATCTTGAACTTAGCAAAATCTACTTCATATCAAGCCAAATTGTTTATTTTCCTTCATGTTTCAATCAGCCCTATAATCATGAATCCAAATATAAATACAAACTTCAATCAACAAACTAAAACTCAATCAAAAATCAAACCCCAAATCCATTCATGTTCTTCCTTTGAATATGAAATTGTCAAATGAATCAAAACCCATTTGACTTCAAACCACTTACAAATGGATTTATATTTCAATCATAAGTCCATATACAAGTTCAATCAAACTCAAATCAAGCTTTGACCAAGCCATTTGGCCATAGGCTCACTTGACCTAAAGTGACCTAAAGTACCTTATGAGCTAAATTCAAATCTAACCAAATTGGATTGAATCAAACTCACCTATGCCTCTCATCATGATCAGCAATCATCATGAGATGATCAATCATCCAAATTGGGTCAAACCAAGTCAAACCTAAGGGTTGGCCAAGTCAACCCTTAGCAAAAAATGAAACATAACATAGCCAGAATCCACTATAGGCCAAATTGATTGAAACCATTGATCTAAGTTCATTCATAAACTATGTTTGAACTTGACCAAGTCAACATTTGAGCCTAACTACAATTGGCTACTTGACCCAAGTTGACTTGACCTAAAAAGTCAAAATGTGTCAAAACTTGATCAAAACCAAATTGATTGAAATCAATGGGTCAAGTTCATTCCAAATCACTTGTTGAACTTGACCAAAGCCTCAGTAACTAGACCTAACCTAGCCCAATTGACCTTGAACACAACTTGACTAAAGGGTCATGTTGAGCCAAATTCAAACTTAACCAAAATTGATTGGAAACGAAGATACCAATCCACTTCATATGGCCAACCATACCTAAACCTATGCATGACCTAGCTCAAATAGGTCAAATGGGTCAAATTGGTCAACTTGACCCATTTGACCTAAATTAAGTCATATGAACCAAATTCAAACCTAAACCAAAGCTACAAAAATATTTCAAATGGTCATATGAACTTAACCCAACCCTTGGCTTGACCCAATTTGAACAATTAGTCAACTTGACCCAAGTTGTCCCATTTTGACCTAAATGGGTCAACATGAGCCAAACCCATACCAAATGAACTCCAAATCTAATGAAACTTGGCCAAACCTATTTTCTCATACCCAACATATCCAAATTTAAAATCAGCCAAATGACCATTCTACCCATAGGCCATAAAACAAATTTTGGTCAAATCCATGGGGTGGTGTCCCTCTTCATACTTGATACTTTTTTAATAGGTCAAGTAAACCCTATGGAGAGTGGTGCACCCAACCCAATGGGTTTGGGTCAGCCCAACTTGACCTAAGGCCAAAATGAGCACATGGTTCAAATTGGCCACATGGGAATCATGCTCCCACTCAATTTGAAGCACATGGGGAATTACCATTCCACTCCCTAGCCTATACCGACCATGTGCAAGCCTCTAAAATATCAAACAAGCCACTACCTATGGTTAATTGGATCAAAACAACAAGTGAAGCTTCAGCCATCCAATTGCCTAAGGGGGAGACATACTCCCCCTAATTCACTTCAATTCCAACAGAGCCTAATTTGATTGAGTAAGGGAGAGTGTTAGGAGTCAATAGAAAGAGTTCCTAAGCTCTCTAGAAGTATTTTGAATTGGCCATTCTCGATTTCCCTTAAGCAAAAAATAGAGCTCCAAATTGCCAACTTCCACTACACTCCAATTCAACCAAATTTCCTTTGCACACTCCACTAGAGGGTGAAGTCGAGCTTTCCCAAGCCCTTTCCCAAGCTCTAAAGGTAGAGGGAGACTCACTAGATCAAAGTTGAGCTCACTAGGAAAAGGGGTTGGTCCATAGAGCTATCCACTCAACCTAAAGAGCTAAAACTTTCACCAAAGCTTCGTCTCAACTAAATGAAGCTCCTCCAAGGGAATAAAGCATCGGTGATCACCTCCATCAAGGTATGGCATTTTTTTATCACTAAACTTAATTTGGTGTGGAGCTTTGGAAAAGAAATTTTAATGGCATGAGATTTGTTGTTAGATGTGCTTTTAGGGTTAGATGATGTGTGTAAGATTTCATCCCAATCCTCAATCTTCCCTTTGAAATTGGGGTCTCCATTATTCGGAAGAATAGGGATGATCTCGCCATCCATCTCACATTTTGGATGGGCGTCGAGATTAAATCCTATTTTATCCTTTAAAATCCGATTAAATCTGGTCATTCGATCCTTGAGCGACGGATAATCAGCGTAGCGCCATACACGATGTGACATTTAAGTGACTGTTCAGCAGATGATGCGTGTAAAGCGCCAGTCGTGCCATGGCAAAGTGGATTAATTAGTGGGTTTATTTTAATTAATTTCTTAAACTTAAAAAATTCATATCTCTCTAAAAAATCATAAAAATATGAGGTAAATTACCACTAAAAGATAATTCAATCTAGAATATTCTAAAATTAGTTTTAATGGATTTTGAATATTGTCTTTCTCTGATTTTGGCTTTTATTAGAAATCTTAATTTGCTAATTACTCTAATTAATCCATTAATTTCAAACTTCTTGAGTATATTTTGGGGATGACTTCTGCCTCCCCTAAATTTCTTGGGATTTATTGGTAGCTTAATTGGGGAAATTATTAATTCATTTACTAATTTCCCCCTTTATGTAATTAGGGATAATTAAAGGTTTGATTAGTGTTTTAATCCTTGCTTGAAGTTGATTAAGGTTTGTTTTAGTGAATAGAAGGTTTAGAGAATAATTTTGGGGCATTTCCCCTATGCTCTTCCCTAAACACTCTTTTTCTTTCTTAATCCTCTCTTAATTAAGGGCTAATTCACTAATTACCTTAATTAATTTCTTAAAATTCTAAAACTTTCCAGAACTTAATTAATCTACTTGGGGTAAATGCTTAGGTGTTCAAATGCATAAGTTCAATTAAGGAAATCCAAATTCAACTCATATGTGTGAGGGGTGTTTTGAAATTATTTAAGTTAAACCCTTAGCTTCATTAATCATGAGCCAAATTGCATTAGGCCCTTTCTTCTTAGGTGCATTACAAATTTAAATTCCTTGTGAGGTTTTATGTCATCTCATTGGCTCATAATTATTTTATTAACTATGGTTGTAAGTGGTAAATTAACATGTTTAATTCATACAACTTAATCAAATATAAAAGGAATCTAATCATCTAAAATTAAACAAAAATGTCAAACACATGTGGGAATGGGTTAGAATAGAAAACTCAACTCACATTTTAAAATTAAATCAAATTCAAAATAAAAAAACCATTTAAAATAAACTTTGATTTACTTTAAGCTTTCTTATTTCATAAGATTGTCTTTAGGATTTAATTAAAGTGAATGTGTTTACATGCTTTCATGGCTTTAGTTCTTCCCTCAACATGTTAAATATGTATGTCAGATGGTTTCATGCATCTATGCTTTTCAAAAATCAAATTTAAAATGAAAATGTTTCCTTTATGTCAAATTGCATGTGTTGACTAAAATAAGAATATGAGTGGCTATTATCACTATTAAATTCAAATTATTTCAAAAATATATGAATCAATTATCAAAATTGAAAGTGTGTTACTTATATCTTATTTATAAGTTTGCTTATGTAAAACATAAGGATGTGCTTAGTATAGGTTTTCCTTCTTCTCTTTTAGTATAGTTTTGAATAGGATTTGGCAAGGTGTATGGTTCATTTGAAAAGAACCTAACACTTGCTTAATTTCATATCCTATCCATTCCTATACTATCACTTAAGAAGGATACCTATTCTTGCATGCATAAATTGCATAAACAAAATAAATCAATAACACCAACTTTTCTTTCTTTTCCATTCATTTTTTTTACACATGCTTGTATTTAAGAAAGTGGTATATTAGTCTAGACAATCCCAGGTTGAGGCTTTTAGCCCTAAGTAGGTCTTGTACCTTACACCTCAGTTAACAATGGCGTTGTACTCACTTATGCCTTTCATACATTCATATGTGCATGTGAAAATTGGATAAGAAACCCCTTTTCTACTTAATGAAAATCATGCATCATAAACTTTCAAATTTTCTTAAATGAATTACTTAGCATGTATCATAAAGTGTGTTAAAATTTCCCATTGTATGTATAGATATGTTTATGATTCATTCTTTTGCATGTTATACATGTTGGGGAAGAAGTGAAGTGATGTATATTTTGTGAGTTTAGTTCATTTTACTTAATCTGACAATGCCTTTCTTTTGAATAGGTTTCTTTAGAGTTCATCTAGACTTAGGATTAATTAAAATATTTAATAAACAAAACTAAAATATGAATCCACTTTAGAAATTAGTTAGGCTAGGGAAGGAAAGAGAAGTTCTCTTCTCTTTCCTCTCTCTTAGTAATTAATTGTAGGATTCACTTGAACTTAATCAAAAATAAAATAAAATCAACCCAAAAAATTAAATCACTTAAATGAAACCCTCTTCTAAGTTGAACATCTTCACACTTAGAAAATTCTAACTTAAAATCATAGCTAAGCATACCAAACCTCCAAAGCACACATTAGGCTAAGTCACCACTTCTAGCTTTAGGTTAGGGTGGTGCATGGTTTGATGCTTGCTTTTATTTTATGATATATTTTTTAGTTTGGATGTTTGGATGTATGTGTGTGGATTGAATGGTAGGGCGATCTTAGTCTAATTCTGTAGATTGTGCTTAAGGGGTAGATAAATAAAATATAAATGCTTTTGCTGTGCAAGTGCTTATACCCTAAGAATAATCCAATATGCCAGGTGGACTTAGTCACCCATGTGTGGGGTGATAAGTACAGTATATATGCTTGGGATTTTGTGGTTTGTTTAACTAACCTTTATTTTGTAAGTGTTAGCTAGATTTACTTTTCCTTTTCATGTAATTTTTATAATTAGGATTTTTGAATGATTGTTATGGGGATTAGGATGAACATTGGTCATAAGATCTCATCTTATGCACCATGTGGCCTTTAGCATCCACCTTCCAACCATCCAAAAGAAGGAACCAAGGAAAAAGAAGAAAAGAAAGAAGAAAAAGAAGAATGAAGAAATGAAGCTTGAAGACCCCCATAACAATTTTTCCTTGCTTAATTGTATGTAATTCATTTTATAATATGGGTTGTATAAGGGTATACCCAATTTGTTTTTTTGAGTTTGTGGTGGTACCCACACCACAATGGCTCTTATTCTTTTTGATTAGCTTTATAAATTGATTGATGATTTATTTAGCTTGCATTAAGTGGCATCCTTTTCTAGTTTCTTCCTTCTTTATGTATGACTTGGATGTGGATTAGGATCTTAGAGAAAAATAAATCTATTACCAAATTTAATAATTCAAAACTAAATTTAAAGAACTCATAAGCTCACCTAAAGTTTAAGCTAAAAATCAAGATAAAAGAATTAGCAACCCTTTAGTTGGATGAGTACTTCTTTTATAACATCATGCACAAATGCATATTATTTTCACTCTTGATTGGAGGGCTTCCACCTTTTGAAAACTTGGCTTGACCTTTGAGAGCCATGGTGGAAACACACCTCCTCCCTTTCACGATTTTGGCCAATAATCTCATTTCTCATGCATTAGGCATATGAATCCTATTAGCTAGTCAAAATGATTGTCCAAAAATGGAAATAAAATGAAATCTAAATTGCATTAGATTTAGGTCATTTGAAGCATACCCTTACATGATCTAGTCTCTTTAGTGAGTGAGTTTAAGGACTTAGTCTCTTTCTAAATAAATAACAGCCTAGTTATCTTGCATAAAGCACATGACTTGCCTACATGAATTTAAAATCATAGGAGTTAGTTGGCGACCACCAGGTTGTAAGTCCAAAGAAGTCAGTGGTTTGTCCTCTCTTGTGGAGGCAAACCAAATACCCATTTTCCTTAGATTTAGGTTGTGTTTTGGCCCCAAAGCTCCTAGATTTAGGTTTGTTGCTCCCTTTGTGGGCATAAGCATAAATCCTTGCCTCTTAGGCATTTCCATAATCTTGTGTTGTGGAATCATAAGCTCTAAATTTTTAATGAAAAAATTCAACTCAAACAAATTAAATTAATTTCAAAAATGTAAAGCCCAACCATAGGATGGTTTGAGATGCTCCCTAGGTTTCCTAGCATCATGGGCATCTTCTATTTATCTTTCTTTAGCTCTGATAATAACTCCCTCTTTTTGATCTTCCAAAATAAACTAATCGATTGATAGTCCTACCTATTGAAATCTTTGGAGACAACGATCATTTACCTTAATCGAGTATTCTAAGGATCCCATCCCTTAGGATGTAATTAACTATGGGGCTTGCCCTGTAGGAACGATTTAAAATAAATCTTGTTTTACTTTTCCATGTAAAGTAGGGAAGAATCAATGGTACATATGTAGACCCATTGTCCTTAGGAGTCCTTATTGAGGTGATTAGGTCCATTGTAGGGTGGTGACTTCTATCTTCCGAGATAGTACACTCAATGTCATACGATCACCTTAATAAGAACATCTACAAATCTATGTGCTGTCCTAAACAAAGTGTATATTTTATATATTTCTATTTTCATTTATTCTCTTTTCCAAAAAAAAAGGGGGATAAAGAGAATTGTATAAAATTTTCACCAGATTTTTTGACTCATGGGATGGTTCTTCTCTCCATCTTTGGTAAATGATTGTTGTCTTCAAGTATCGATAGTGGGTTTGTACTTTGGTATGAATCTGAGACTATCTTTCTTTCCATTGGCACTTAGCTTATTTCATTCTTAAGTTAAGTTAGCCAACATCTTTAGGTTTTAGGACCTCACTCCATGTTGGTCTTAAAACCCCATTGGTTCTCTGGGTAAAATAAAAAAAATCTAAATAAAAAGAAAACATTTAAAGACTTCCTCTTTATCATTTTTATGATAAGAAAAGGTTCATTCCAAAATGATAAAGACATAATAAATTATTATCCACAAAATTTTCTTAAATCACGCTCATCTAACAATTCTCATAATTGTTACATGTAGGAATTTTCAAAAAAAAAAAAAAAACCTAAAACTAACAATCTTTTTCAAAAACACAAATGAACATCTTCCTTCAGTTCATTTTGATGAAGATTTCATTTTCAAAAATTAAAATGAACAATCATCTTTCCAAAAGTCAAAATCAATATATATATATATACATATATAATTTTCAAAAAGCACATATGAACCTTGCCATTCAATATACTCACATATATTGAGTGGAAGTTTCATTTTCAACAAATTAAATTTTCAAAAGCACATATGAACATCTTCATCAATATACTCAAATTTATTGAATGAATATTTTATTCAAATAAAATAACATCATTTGGAAATCCCACTTAAACATATCCCATATATGATTAAGTTGGAATTCCCTCTTTCAAAAAAGCAATAATCACACAAAATAAAAATTTTACATTTCAAAAATAAGATTGACTTCATTCTACATACCCAAATTTGTTGAATGGAAGTCTTCTTTTCAAAATCAAAACTTAACAATCATATTTTCAAAATTCAAACACATTTGGAACTTCATTTAGCATACTCAAATTGCTAAGTGAAGTCTCCAAATTCAAAATCAAAATTTTCAAACACATTTGGAACTTCATTTAGCATACTCAAATTTGCTAAGTGAAGTCTCCAAATTCAAAAAAATTTTCAAACACATTTGGAACTTCATTTAGCATACTCAAATTTGCTAAGTGAAGTCTCCAAATTCAAAATCAAAAATTTTCAAACACATTTGGAACTTCATTTAGCATACTCAAATTTGCTAAGTGAAGTCTCCAAATTCAAAATCAAAAATTTTCAAACACATTTGGAACTTCATTTAGCATACTCAAATTTGCTAAGTGAAGTCTCCAAATTCAAAACAAAATTTTCAAACACATTTGGAACTTCATTTAGCATACTCAAATTTGCTAAGTGAAGTCTCCAAATTCAAAAAATTTTCAACACTTTACTTCTTAGCATACCAAATCTGTTAAAGTTCCCATTTTCAAAACAAATCAAAAACACAAATTTGACACATATTTTGGAATTTCATTTATACTCAAATTCTAAATGAAATTTCCATTCAAAAAATTAAGTGAAACTTCATATTTAGCATACCATATTTGCTAAGTAAAGTCTCCACTTTCAATCAAAAAAATCAAAACAAAAAAATGAAAACATTAGGATTTTCTTAGCATACCAAATTTGCTAAGGATCTTACTTTTCAAAATCAATATCCAAAATAAAAAACACTTTAGGATCTTCTTAGCATACTCAAATTTGGTAAGAATCATATTTTCAAAAATCATACAAAATACACTTCGGTTCTTCACTTAGCATACCTAAATTTGCTAAGAGGAAATTCCAACTTTCAAAATCAAACAACAATTCACAAAAAGAAATAATTATTTTCAAACACTTCACTTAGCATACACAAATTTGCTAAGTGAGTAAAATTTCAAAATTCCAAATCAGAAAATAAAACCAATTGACCTTTACTTTACATACTCAAATTTGTTAAAGGATAGGGTCCTCAAATCAAAATCTAAATTCAAATAAACATGAACCTATGGAAGCATCCTTCTAAAGATATTTGAATCCATTTTTCAACATACCTAAATTTGTTGAAGTTGGATCCATATTCAAAATTCTCTTTCAATCAAATTCTAAATCTCTAATCCATTTGAACCCACTTAACACTTCCAAAATGTTGGATGTGGGTTCAAATTCTAAATTCAAATTTAGAAATCAACAAAAACAAAAATCTGATCCAAGCTCATTTCATATTACATTCTCCTCAATCATTTTCAAGTCTTTCAATTTTAGTTGATTTATGGCGCTCATAGAAGTTTTGTTTTACTTTCCCTCATGGCATGGACTTGGTTAGCAATCTCCCCTGATCATACCCATCCATTTTGGCGGGGATTTGAGTGAGGATCACATGTGAGGGCACTCCCCTCACTATCGAGGGGTGTGGTGGCAGTAAGCGGTCATCATCTACCTTGGACATCTCCTCATTAGGAAAGCGGTGGCAGCCTGCAGGTGATACCCTGCTTTGTGCCTTGGTTTCTCGTTATACCCAGTGGCTAGCACCTCTCATCCTCTAAGGTAAGGCTCCCACGATCTTAGGATTGCCTCCCCACTTTTGAGTTGGGTCTAGCTCTCACTCTCATCTAGAACATAATGAAGGAATAAAACCACATGATCAAGTGGTATCATAGAGATTAGGAGATGGAGGCAACCTGAGTTGTTGAGTTCTATTTTGATTCACCCTTGGTTATAACAAACTAGTTTCATCTCTCTCTAGGTTGACGGAGAGGATGCTAGGAGATTCATACTTCACCTCCGGTGGTTCAAGCCACGATTAGTAGTGAGGTCATGTTGCTTCTCATTATGCGGTTGGGGAACTATGGACGTTCAAAGTCCATAACTTAATTTGATCTGAGATCTATCATCCCCCGCAGTGTGGGGAAACATATTTGATGAGAGAGGGAGAGGCCATACATCTCATATTACTAGAGAGGTTCAATCACCGTCGGCTGCATTGATTTTCTAGCTTCGGCATGCTACCAGTGATAACATCTATTTACTAGGACCATCATCACAGAGGACAACTCCTATTCATGAGAGTCGGTGGTGTCTCCACCCTTCACCCCATCGCCATCACCGGTCACATGTGCATCTCCGGTTCCATCAAGGCCATGAAGGCCATATCAGGAGAAGCATACCCATTGGTGATCCATCTATGGTAGGATCCTACTCTATCTACACCCTCTGTGAGGAGGCTCTCTTCCGCCGACCTTTCCCAGGTGGTGCGAAGGAGTACCAAGCATAGTGGTCATCCCTTCACCAACTCCACCAATTCGATATGGAGATGGTGCAACTATTCGAGGTAAGGTGATGCAGCCACGATGATAGTGGAACCTCTAGGAATGTCACCCCTTTCATTAGTGATATTTAGGAGTGTGTATCTCTAGTGAGTATAGTCCTCATAGGATTGACTCAGCGAGAGGTGGTGCCTCTGTGCATGATAGATCACACCAATCAGAAAATCATTTATTCCCATTGATTGATCATTCTCTCTAGGAGATAGTAGCACATTATCTTGTAGAAGAAGGAGATCAGGGGTATGATTGGTTAGATGAGAAGCTTTTATCCCAACAAAGATGATTTTGGGAGACTCATGAGTCGTATGGTAGATAGGATCTCTCCTCGGAGCGAGCCATGGAAGGTGATGAGGTTGATCAAGAAGGCACACCCAACACCTCGATATAGTTGAAGCAAAAGATGAGATAGATAGATGGCGGTAGAGGACTTGTTTGGTTATTTTACTTTAAAACAAGCCCATAGTTCATCCTACTACAACCAATATTAGTCAACTAGAGTTAGTGAATGTCTTGGACCCAGCCAAGACCTTACCTCCCGTTGAGCAAGGTAGCATTAGCATGTATAGGAAGGTAGTGGAAAGTACTTCCATATAAGAAAAAGATATTAGATCCATGGTTGAGTAGCAAGAGAAGGAAGCGTTGGCTCAAGCCTGGGGAGGATCATCAGTTCCAAAGGGTAGACCTTACCTGGAGGAATTCGATGCAATCCAATATCCCAAGAGTTTCATGCCATCTTCCTTCAAAAGCTTTGATGGCAGTGGAAACCCAAGATAGTATATCACATTGCCAATTGTTGCGTTGATGCGATGCTTTACTATTCTGCCTCTTCATTAGTAGCCTAGTAGGGATTGCTTTTGATTGGTATGTTGAACTTCCCAATGATTTAGTAAAGATATTTGTTGAGTTAGAGCAACTCTTTATCAAGAGGTTTGTTGGAGCTCAGCAAAGGGTTATTGTAGGTGATCTCGTTGTAGCACAATAACACCGGTGAGTCCCTTGTTGATTATATTCTCTGATGGCATAACTTGAGTATGAAATGTGAGTTAGATGAAACACATGCCATTGAGATTCTTAAAGAATATCCATGGCGGTCACCTTCATGCTTAAGGGCTTCACTATCAAAACATTTGAGAAGCTAATCAACAAGGGCTAGTCTGAGAGGCCAAATAGTTGCCTTTCAAGACTAATTGTAAAGCAAAACCACATAAGGTCTATGAGAAGAAGCGGGAGAGTGATAGCGATAAGGGAGAAGCAACCTAGAGATCAGTCAGAGACCCATGACCTCAGTAGCCTCCACCTCCTTTACCACCAAGGCAGCCTACCGGCCTCCACTCCTCCATGCAGCCTCCTCACCATACCACCATGTAGCACACATACCCGCTGCCAAGTAGCTATGGTCCACCTACTCTTTTAGATAAGCAACAAACCTTATTCATTTAAGAGAGGTAATCGGAAGATCTTTAAGAATCTCTTAAAGAAGCGATTTTCACTACCAGCCTAGGAGGAGAGGAAGTGGCAAAGTCATGATCCTAACTTTTGCCCCTACCATATGCTAGGTCATGTTTTGGAGGATTGCTTCACATTTAAGGGCTGAACATAGCTTCAAGATCGATGTAGTTATCCCAAAGGAATACCTTATGGAACAACCATCCAGTTCCATTAGGGTAATCCTTGGGATACATGTGATCCTTCCAAAACTAAAGAAGGTTGGGATATTTCTTTATCCAAAACCTCTAAGATCATCTAGAAGATCAAGAAACTTTCCTTGTAGGTAGTCGACTCAAACCTCCAACATCAAGGAAGGTTTGCAAGTTGTAACTCGAGGAAAGGGGAGCTCGGCAGCAATGACAATGTGTAGGGATAGCCTAACCAACCAAGTCCATCCTCCATCTTTACTTCCACAGGTGACTTCTCCACTTTAGCTAGTTCTTCTTCTTCTACTAGTAGAACTCTTGTATCGATGGATAAGGGCATCAAATCCCTTACCCCACTCACTTTACTTGATTTCTACTTTGTACCTCCAAATAAATCCAAGAAATTGAAGAATAAAGCTAGCTTGAATTACATATGTGTCACTTCTGATGGGTTGTCTTCTTCTATTCCTAATGATAACTCTTCAAGTCAAAATAACTATAATAATTTTGATCTTCCTCTTTCTGATTCAGAGTTGGACTTTCCTACTCTGAATACTATGGGTTCACCTCTTGAGATAGACTTGGAATCATCGATTCTGAGGGTCCCATAGGAGAAGCTGTAGGTGAGCTTGATGTGTAGGTAGAACCTTCCATTACCTGCCACAAGAGATCACCGAATTCAACCTCCGTAGTGGCAAGGTTCTACCTCCCGGTAGCACCTCAAGATAGAGGAAAATAAGTCATTGGTATAGAGGATCGAAGCCCTCCACAGATGCTCCACCCTTGGATATGCTTATGGAGGACCCAAGGTGGACTAATGTCCTTTCTCATCTAAGAAAGTTTTCATCTAAGCTAAGCATATGATGCCCTTGTCTTATCCAAAGAGATGAGAGAATCATTAATCAAGGCTCTCGATCTAAATATGCTTAGCTCAGCTATAGGTGAGGAGGCATTACAAAAGAAGCTTCAGGGGATCACCTTCAAGATGAAGACCTTCTTGGGGACTTGGAGCACAACCATCCTCTACATCAGTTGACATGGGATTAGACTTGCCGGAGTTCTCATGGATCGGTGCATCTGAACATTATGAGTCTAAAGACCCTTATTTGAGGATCAACTCTCCACACTTGAGGAGATCATGATGTTGAGAGGATTCAATGAACAAGGTGAGGTGCTTTAGGTTCCATAGTGTTACCTTTGGAGATAGGTGATTGGAAAGGCGAAGCCAAGTTTTACATCATTGATTTGAATACTTTTCGGTAGGCCTTGGATACATCAATAAGATCATTCCATCCTCTCCACCAATGCATCAAGTTTTAGAAAATATGGAATCAAATATAGTGTCAATGGAGATGAAAACCATTTTCAGTTAAAGAGGTTGTGATTTATGAGGATGCAACCTACTATCTCCCTCAAAACACCCTTTCTTGTGAACTTGAACAAAATTCAAACACAAAAGAAAAAAAATGAAGAAAAAAAATAGCCAAAAGAAAATGAAAAGAAAAATAAAAATCCAAGTGAACAAGAAAGGGGAAATGAGGAAGAAATAGATCTACATATCACATTCCACCCACAGTTCATTCCATCATATGGACATGTGGGTAGGATGGCTCAACCTCCACCAGGCAGAGGTAGAGGTAAAAGAGTTCAGAGGTGGAAGACCCCCTGGTTGGCCATCAATGAGGTCATGTTCAGTTCATGAGTACCCCTATTCACATAGACTTGGAATCCCTGAGGATGAGTCTAATGTGATTAGTATACTAACCAACCCCTCTCGTGGTTCCACTGGAGGTGACTTTCGATACAGATAGAGATGAAGACAAGACCTCCAGAAAAAGCAAAGTATTTGAATCAGGTTTATGTGAGAATATTAGGCACCAGTTGGGAACCTTAGCTCTAACCTCACTTTCATCTCAGAAAGTTGAAAGTTTGTAGTTAAGGAAGTCCCTAAGTCTTCAGTGACATGAAGCAAGAGATTCTTTTGGGATCATCATCCTCAAGTCCAAAGTTGATGTAGAACTTGAGGAGGATACATTTAAAGAATTAATGGAATTACCATTTGACTTTTACTCCTTGTGTTCATAATCTCTTATAGAAAGGTTTAGTTCCTCATACATGGTCCAAGCATAGGTCGAGTACTTTGAAAAGCTATGGAACAATACACATGCGGGGAAGCACAATCAAGAGCGATAGATTGATGATTGGGTCTCGATGATGATGATTACGCTTAGTTTATTACCAATCATTTGGAGTCGATAGGTTCTTTTCACACAACCAACTCTTATGAGAATGTGTGTTTAGAAACCTCGATGATCCAGATGATCTCAAATCAAAGAGGCACCATGAATTTGAAGGAGATTCATTCAACAATTGACAAGCTTAAAGAAATCAACCTCGATATAGAGAAAATCCACGCACATACATGGGTTCATTGAATGAAGAAGAAATGACTTAGTTAGGCTATTGGTGAGTTTAAAGACTTTTGCATGGAGTTATGAAGAGATGCCATTATCTCGATATAGCGTCCATAGCTAGCAATAGATCATACGATAATTAAGCTCTAGATGCATGCGATTAGAAATTGAACAATGGTCATTTTAAGTCAAGAAATTGATCGATGTTGGTTTCATCGGAAGAAAAATATCCCACAGTTAGCTAGTGTTGTCCCAATTAAGAAGAAGAATGGCCAAATTCATATGCATCAATTTTAGGGACTTAAATAAGGCATGTCCTAAGGATGAGTTTCCTCTTCCTATACTAGAATTAATGGTGGACATCTCATCTCATGCTATTCTCTTTCATGGATGGGTCATCGGCTATAACCAAATCAAGATGTCTCGAAGATGAAAGAAATACTTTCCAAAACATCAAAATCTTATTATAGGGTCATGCCTTTCCTTAAAATCATGTGCTACATACCGGCCATGACTTTGATCTTCAATGAACTCATCCATCATCAGTTGAGTGCTATGTTGATGATCTAGTAGTCAGAGAGAAAGGAAGACCACCTCTTTGACTTGAGAGTAGTTTTGAATGGTTAAGATAATATAACCTCAAAATGAATCCCAAGTGTGCATTTATAGCTTGAAATTCCTTGGGTTTGTTGTATTCATCGGGAATAGAAATAGATCAAAAGATCAAAGCTATCTTAGAAATGCCACCTCCTAAGAGTTTAACTCAACTCGGATCCTTCCAAGGATGGTTGGTATCTAAGATGCTTTATCTCCAACCTATCGGAGATGCAAGCCATTTAGCACTTGTCAAAAGGATGCCAAGTTCAAGTGGGATGATCGCATGCCTTTGAAGACATCAAGCGGTATTTTGGCGTGTTCTAGCTATCGGCCACTCATCCTCTACACTATTGCATTGACAACTCTCTTGGTGCTATGTTGGCCCAAGCCAATGATGAAGGGAAGGAGAACACTCTCTACTACCTCACCATCGCCATTCCCAAAATACACCTATTGAGAAACATTGCTAGCTTTGATCTTTGCTTCCCAAAAACATTATATGCTTTCTCATAAGGTGAACTTGATCTAGAACCAATCCCTTGGTATCTCATGACATATGCTATCCAGACATTTTCATGATCCATGATTCTCTCGCGTTTGATATCACATTGTACCCTCATGTGATAAAGGATAGCACTAGTGATTTCTTAGTAGCACACCCACTTCTGTTGATTCTCCTTAGTGATGATCTCCTAATGAACAAATCATGAACTTAGGGAGGAGGCAACCACGATGGGAGATGTATTTTGATGGTGCCTTCTTTTCATAAAGGGGAAGCACCATCTATTCTCCCAAGAAAGGTAGGGTAGGAATAGTTCTCTAACTCAGAATTGATGTGATGAGATTCTCATACTATCTTTCCAACCCTTACACCAACAATGAAGCTGAGTATGAGGCTTTGATTGTGAGTTAGCCATCACTATATGTGTCAAGAGCATCAACATCTTTGGGGATTCTCTTGGTCATCAATCAGATTGTCGTCTACAAGTTCTCAAACCCAAGCTTCATCATTACTATGAGTATACCATGAAGTTGTTGGCCCAAATTCAAGTCACCATCTACAAGGTTCCCAGAAGCACATAGTAGATGCTTTTGGCCAAACTTGCCAAAGAATTGGCATGTCAAGATGAGTCCATTTCAATAAGGTCCAAAATAGACAAGTCCTATCATTGATGTTGAACTCATCGAGACTTTCTCTTGAAGGGAGGTTGTCATTGCCAAAATGGAGAGCTGGATTGGAGGCAACCGTTCATAGATTATTTGAACACAAACTACTCAAGAAAATTACAAGCCATCGTGAAACAGAGCTCTCTCTATGCTCGTTGATGGCACCTATCTGGTCCTTTGACCAAATGTGGTTATTTAGACAAACATGAAGCCCATATTAATCAGGTACATTCGGTATATAGCACATCAAAAGATGAAGATGAAGATCAAGAGAAGGATACTCTCGATGATTACAGACATGGATAGCTAGAGATGCCATCAATGTCGTACATGTGTGGTCCTCCACCAAAACATTCTACACCCTACATTGGCTCATGGCCATTTGAGTGTTGGGTATCAACATTGTGGGTCGATCGATCCTCCTTCTTCCAAGGGCATCGTTCATCTTAGCCACTACTTTTCCAAGTGGTGAAGCCATCCCACTCGAGAGGTCACAGCGATGTGCTTATTTTAGAACCATATCGTATATAGGTTTGGGTGCCTCGATAAATTATATTTGATAATGGTACTACATTCAAATGCATGAAGATCAATAACTTCTCTAGAAGACACAATATAGATTTAAGATACTCCACCATCTACTACCCCAAAAAATGCTTAGTAGAAGCATTCAACAAAACTCTCATTCAGATATTGAAGAAGACTCTTGACGATAATAAATAATAGTGGAATGAACAGTTGGTTAAAGCCTTGTGGGCTACCACCATATCGAACTCCAACTCTCTACCATTTTCTTAGTGTATGGGTTGCTTCTACCTTTAGAAGTTCAACTCCCATCACTAAGGATAGCATTGGGTAGCAAGATCACTACAAGCAGAATGCAAAGTTAGTTAGAAGAGCTCAAGGTTTGGAGGAGAGTCGCCTAGGGCATGCAACCTCGAGTTATACAATGATTCAAGCTCACAACAAGGTTCACCCTAGGTCTTTAGAGAACTTGTGTTAGTCAGAGACCAATTGCCGAAGATGGGAGGCAAGTTTGAACCCACTTGGGAAGGCCCTTTTGTCATAGAAGGCTACCAAGGAGGATCTTATCACTTATTGATTGTAAGGGGAACACCGATGCTTCCAATTAATGGGCTCTATCTAAAGAAATATTACCCATGAAATAAATCATGTTTGAAAATAATTATTAATAAAAGAACAAAATCTGATTCCATTCATCAAATCTTCTCTTCTTTTGAAGCATTGTTTGCTTATCTTGAATCCATGATGTTTAGGGTAGGTGTAAGAGTCCCCGGTGGCATCTATCCTCTTTCATACACAAACACAATCTCACTATTAGAATAGGTGTAAGAGAACCGGCATCTATTTGATTAGCACAACTAAGATAGGTGTAAGAACCCAAGCGACATCCTTTAGAATCCTTTTCCATCCATGGCACCATTTCATCAAATCCCTAGTGTTTAAGGTAGGTGTAAGAGTCCCCAGAGGCATCTATTCCTTTTAACACATGCACAAAACAAACATAAATCTTTTTTATCTGCTATTTTGATGTGGAGCAAGCCCTTATGGCACTCACTCATTAGTCTAGGTGGGTCTACATGCTACCTGTAGTATGTCACCCTAGTGGTTTGTTTGGAAGATGTGAGTCCCACACTTTCTTCCTAACTTGACCATTGCATGCCTTGTTAGTATGGTAGACTTCACTTTGCCGGTAAACCTCATGTTGATTTTATTTAAGAAGATGTGAGTCCCATGCTTTCTTCTTGAACTAATCATCATGATCTAACTAGGTTGTATATTTGAGGTTTAGGATAAGTCCCCAGGCTCCTTTCCTCTTGACTACATTTGAGTTGATATAAGTCCCCTGGCATTCACTCGAGTCCCTAGGTCGGATGCACTGTCCAAGAGACTATCCAATCATTCCTATAGAGGATGTGAGTCCACTTCTTCCTTGGGATTGGTTGATGACCTATCTTTGATGAAGTGATTTTGGGTGGATACACCACTCTTGGCAGATGTGAGTCCCATGCTTTCTCCTTGAGTTGGCCAGAATACTATTTGGATATATGACTAGCCATGTCATCTTCTCGAGGTTGGATTAAGCCCTTAGCGCCCATCCCATCTCTAGGAATTATTTGGATCACATCCTTTGTGACCCCATTTAGACACTACGGGTTACTTTTGGATTGACGTCCCCTTTCTAGTAGCCACCCATGGTTGGAGAATTTGTTTAGCGGATGTAGATTCTCCCTTGGTTGATAAATTAGACTAGGATATACTCCTTCTGGTTTGATCCCTCACAACTAACATGGTCACCATAAACAAACTAAACAATAAATAAAATTTTTGCTTGTGGATTAGGAATTCAAGCCCCAAAGGGCCCCTTTTCCCAAGCGGGGCATCCTATCTTTAGGGCGTTATGAACTCCCTATAGGAATTGCCTACACGAGTTGAGATAAGTCCCGTCACTCACTCATAGTACCCTTGGTTGGTTCAATTTTTTCCATAAGCAGTTACCGAGTCATTCCTCTTTGGAAGATGTAAGAATATGATGCATTCTTTCAGCATGATTGTCAAAATTGATGGGCGACCTAGGTCGTTTGATTTGTTGTTGCCCAAAAGCACCGTCAGTGGTCTTTTCTAGTGGAAGATGTGAGTCCCCAGCTTTCTTCCCTTGATTGATCATTGCAACAAAGGCACTCCTTTTGGATAGTTCTCCCATCAGAAGCTACTCTCCCTTTGGTTCATAAATCTGATAGGTCTAGGCGATATAAGCTCCTTCTCGGTGTGATCCATCACAAAACATAATCCATCAAAAAAAAACTAAAATGAAATTAATCTTGACTATCTTTGAGTTGATCTAAGTCCTGGCATTCACTCAATAGTATTACTAGGTTGGGTTCAATCTATTATCTTGTCAGTAGATTACCCCAACAACTAGTCTTTACTTTGGAGGATGTAAGTCTACTATGCTTTCTTCTACAGTTGCTACATGAAAGGCATCCCTTTGGTTGGCTAGTCCTACTATGTGTTAGTAGACTACCCCTTTGGATTGGTAAATCTGAGTTAGGTCTAGGCCTCATGGCTCTACTAGTGCATCCATCATACATTCATCTCAAAATCAAATCTAAAATGAAATAAATTCAACCTCTTCCCTGGTGGAAATTCTCTTCTGAGACTTCAAATCAAACTCTCATCCCTTTGGATGACTTGAACTTACTTCCAGTGGAAGGTTCACACTCTATCCTAGTGGATTCTTCCCTCTCTTATGTCCTGACATAAGTGAGCCACATTGCACTAAGTTAGATTCTTCTACACCTTGGGTTAGGGGTAGATCGTTCTTAGTGCTTGTGATCTTGATTTGTTGTTGATCATTTTGATTACCTGTGTGGTGTTCCTTATCGGTCACACCACCTTTTGGTGCCCTTTGTTGACCTCATTTTTAGAATGAGCTCTCAACCCCTCCATCTTAGATAGACTCTCTTAGAGTTCTTAGTCTTAAGACACATCTAGTGATTAGGTGGACACTAAACCTAGCCTAGAGACTTAGAAGAGTTAGCCATAATAGGTCATGCCTTTGGGGTGTTAGGAAAATTTGCCTACCCTTGCTTGAACCACTCCTCCTTCCTTCCTTGTCAAACTCCAAATCAATCAACATCAAACTAAATCAATTCTATTTGATTTTCTCAAACTCAAATCAATGCCACATGATTGAAATCCATGATTGAAACCCATGATTGAAACCCATGAATGAAATTCAAATTCCAAATTTTCTAAGTCTTTTTTCCACCTTAAGGACTTAGCCTAAATCAAATCAAATCAATTCAAACTCATGATTTTCTCACTCATTTATATTCTCATTTATATTCACATATATAAATGAAATATAAATTCAAATCAATCAAACTAAATCCAAAATTCAAATTTCCAAATTTAGTCCTTTAAATTCCCTCTTAAGACTTAGCCAAATCATGATCAAATCAATTCAAATTCATGAAATTTTCTCATAACTCATTTATATTCTCATTTATATTCACATATATAAATGAAATATAAATTCAAATCAATCAAAATCAAATCAAACTCAAATCCATTAAAATCCAACTTTCCTTTAGTCAAAATCTTGACTTAGCAAATCACTTCAAATCAAACCAAATTCTTAATTTCCTTCATATATTCAATCAATTCTATCAAATATAAATACAAACTTCAATCAACAAATCAAAACTATTCAAAATCAAAAAATCCTTTAATATTCCTTTGAATATGAAATTTTCAAATAATCAAAACCCATTTGACTTCAAACCACTTGCAAATTTTTAAATTTCAATCATAAGTCCATATACAAGTTCAATCAAACTCAAATCAAGTTTTGACCAAGCATTTGACCCTTCTCACTTGACCCAAAGTGACCTTACCATATGAGCAAATTCTAATCCTAACCAAATATTGAATCAAACTAACTATGCCTCTCATCATGATCACAATCATCATGAAATGATCAATCATTCAAATTGGGTCAAACCAAGTCAAACTAAGTTTTAAGTCAACCAGCCAAAATGAAACCAACATAGCCAAAATCCACATAGGCCAAATTGATTGAAACCATTGATCTAAGTTCATTCATGACAATGTTTGAACAAACAGTCAACATTTGAGCTAACCTAGCTTGGCACTTGACCCAGTTGACCCAACTTGACCTAAAAAGTCAAAATGTCAAAACTCTAAGCCAAATTGATTGAAACCAATGGGTCAAGTTCATTCCAAATCACTTGTTGAACTTGACCAAAGCCTCAATTGGCCACTAGACCTAACCTAGCCCAATTGACCTTGAACTACTTGACCTAAAGGTCATGTTGAGCAAATTCAAACTTAACCAAAATTGATTGAAATAAAGATACCAATCCACTTCATATAACTAAACTAAACCTACCCATGACCTAGCTCAAATAGGTCAAATGGGTCAAATTGATCAACACCCATTTGACCTAAATGAAGTCATATGAATTCAAACCTAAATTTGAATCAAACCAAAAGCCACCAAAAACATTTCAAATGGTCATATGAACTTGACCCAACCCTTAGTTTGACCAATTTGACAAATTTCTCAACTTGACCCAAGTTGACCCATTTTGACCTAAATGGGTCATGACATAACCATACCAATGAACTCCAATGAAACTTGGCCAAACCTATTTCTCAACATACCAACATCAAATTCAAAATCTCAAATGACCATTCTACCCAAGGCCATAGAAAAAGTCAAATCCATAATTTGGTCAATTCCTCTTCATACCTTGATACTTTCTAAGGTCAAGTAAACCCTGGAGGGTGGTGCACCCAATGGGTTTGGGTCAACCAACTTGACACCAATAACATGGCTCAAATTGTACATGGGAATCATGCTCACTCAATTTGAAGCACATGGGGAGTTACCATTCCACTCTTCAAATAACATGTGAAAACTCTAAAATCAAACAAACCCATGCCAATCAATTGGATCAAAATGGCATAATGAAGCTTTGGATTATTGCTGGAGATATACTCCCTAATTCTTCAATTCAGAGCCTAATTAGATTGGCATAGAGAGTGTTGAGTCATTAGCAAGAGAGATTCTAAAATTTTCCATTCTCATTTTGAAAATAGGGAGCTCCATTGCTTTAACTTCCACACTCAATTCAACCAATTCCCTTTGCACACTCCACAGAGGGTCAAAAGAGCTTGCCAAGCTCTTTCCCAAGCTCAAGGCAAGAGGGGATCACTTGATCAAAGCTCACTAGGAGGGGTTGGTCCATGAGAGCTATCCATCAACCTCAGCTAAAACTTTCACCAGCTTCTGACATGAAGCTCTCCAAGAATCGGCGGTGATCACCCAGGTGGTATATTTTGATCACTAAACTCAATGTGGTGTGGAGCTTTGTGAAAAAAATTTTTTAATGGCATGAGATTTCAATTAGATGCTTGCCATTAGGGTTAGATGGTGTGTGCAAGATTTCAAGAGCTCAATCGAGCTGATCTTCTTTGAAAGTGGGGTCTCCATTATTCCTCAGGGAAGAATGATATCTCTCCATCCATCATGTTTTGGATGGGCGAGATTAAATCATTTTATATCATATTTTATCCTTTAAACCCTAAGATCCATTTGATCCTTGATCAACGGTGGAAAAAATGCCCGCCAGCTGATGACATTTAGCCATTCATGAGCGTGTAAAATGCGAATCGATGCGTGTATGGATTAAATTAATTAGGGTTTAATTTAATTCTAATCTAAACTTAAAATTCATATCTCTCTAGAAAAATCAAAAAATATGGTAAATTGCAGAAAGATAATTCAATCTAGAATATTCTAAAATTAGTTTTAATGGATTTTGAATATTTTCTTTCTGATTTTGGGTTTTATTAGAAATCTTAATTTGCTAATTACTTAATTAATCCATTAATCTCAAACTTCTTGTATATTTTGGGATGACTTCTCCCCTAATTTTCTTGGGATTTATTGGTGGCTTAATTAGAAATTGCTAATTCATTTCTAATTACCCCTTTATGTAATTAAGGATAATTAAGGTTTGATTAGTGTTTAATCCTTGTTGAGTTGAAGGTGATTTAATGAATAGGAGGTTTGGGGAATAATTTTGGGGCATTTCCCTAGCTATTCCTTAAACCCCTTTTCTTTCTTAATCTCTCTTAATTAAGGGAATTCTTAATTTAATTAATTTTAAAATTCTAAAACTTTTAGAACTTAATTAATCTACTTGGGTAGATGCTTAGGTGTTCAAGAGCCTAAGTTCAATTAAGAAATCAAAATTCAACTCATATGTGTGAGGGGTGTTTTGAAATTAAGTTAAAACCCTTAGCTTAATTAATCATTAATCATGAGCCAAATTGCATTAGGCCCTTTCTTCTAGGTGCATTGCAAATTTAAATTCCTTGTGAGGTTTTATGTCATCTCATTGGCTCATAATTATTTGATTAACTATGCTAAGGTGGTGTAAAGGGTTAATTAACATGTTTAATTCCTTAACCTAATCAAAATATAAAATGAATCTAATCATCTAAAATTAAACAAAATATCAAACACATGTGGGAATGGGTTAGGAATAGCAAACTCAACTCACATTTTCAAAATTAAATCAAATTCAAAATCAAAAAAAATCATTAAATAAACTTTGATTTACTTTAAGCTTTCTTATTTCATAAGATTATCTTTAGGATTTAATTAAAGTGAATGTGTTTACATGCATTGCTTTAGTTCTTCCCAACATGTTAAATATGTATATATGTTTTCATGCATCCATGCTTTTCAAAAATCAAATTTAAAATGAAAATTTTTCTTTATGTCAAATTGCTTGTGTTGGCTAAAGTAAGAATATGAATGGCTATTATCACTATTAAATTAAAATTATTTTCCAAAAAATATGGATCAATTATCAAAACTAAAAGTGTGTACTTATATCTTATTATAAGTTTGCATGTGAGTAAAATATAAGGATATTAGTGTAGGTTTTCCTTCTCTCTTCTCTTTTAGTATAGTTTTGAATAGGATTTGGCAAGGTGTATGGTTCATTTGAAAAAGAACCTAACACTTGCCTAATTCATATCTATTCATTCCTATACTATCACTTAAGAAGGATACCTATGCTTGCACATATAAATTGCATAAACAAAAATAAATCAATAACACCAACTTTTGCATTCCATTCATTTCTTTTGTACATTGTATTTAAGGAAAGTGGTATATTAGTCTAAAACCCGAGTGAGGCTTTAAGTAGCTAAGTAGGTCTTGTACCTTACACCTCTAGTTAACAATGGTTATACTCACTTATGCCTTTCATACATTCATATGTGCATGTGAAAATTGGATAAGAAACTTTTTCTTAATGAAAATCATGCATCATAAAATTTCAAATTTCCTTAAATGAATTACTTAGCATGCATCATAAAGTGTGATAAACATTCTCATTTGTATGTATAGATATGTTTAGGATTCATTCATATACATGTTATACATGTTGGGAAAAATGAAGTGATGTATGTTTTGTGAATTTAGTTCATTTTATTTAATCTTAAAATGCCTTTCTTTTTGAATAGGTTTGTTTAGAGTTCATCTAAACTTAGGATTAATTAAAACACTTAATTAAAACATTCACTAAACAAAACTAAAATATGAATCCACTTTAGAAATTACTTAGAGTTAGGAAGGAAAGAAGTTCTCTTCCCTCTCTTTATAACTTAGTAATTAATTGTAGATTCACTTGAACCTAATCAAAACATAAAAAATAAAATCAACCCAAAATAATTAAATCACTTAAATGAAACCTCCTCTAAGTTGAACATTCACACTTAGAAAATTCTAACTTAAAGCCATAGCTAAGCATACCACACAAAACCTCAAAGCACACACATTAGCTAAGTCACTTCTAGCTTTAGGTGCATGGTTTGATGCTTGCTTTATTTTGTGATATATGTTTTAGATGGATTAGGATGTATGTGCATAGAATGAATGGTAGGATCTTAGTCTAACCATTATCTTCTATTGTGCTTAAGCATAATAAATAAAAAATATAAATGCTTTTGCGTGTGTGCTTATACCCCTAAGCATAACTAATAGGTCGTGGACTTAGTCACCCATGTGGGGTGATAAGTCCAATATACATGCTTGGATTTTGGTTTGTTAACCTTTATTTTTGTGTTAGTTAGATTTACTTTTCCTTTTCATGTAATTTTGCAATTAGGATTTTGGAATGATTGTTATGGGATTAGGATGAACATTGGTCATAAGATCTCATCTTACACCATGTGAAGCCTTTGGAGCATCCACCTTCCAACCATCTAAAAGAAAGAACCAAGTAGTTAAGAAAAGAAGAGAAAAATAAGAATGAAGAAAAGAAGCTTGAAGACCCCATAAAATGAGTTCCTTGCTTAATTGTATGTAATTCATTTATGTCTGGGTTATAAGGGTAGAGCTTCTATTAATTTGTTTTTTGGGTTTGTGCGAATGACCAATGACCTCTTATTCTTTATGATTAGCTTTATAAATTGATTGATGATTTGTTTAGCTTGTGCATTAAGTGGCATCCTTTCTAGTTTCTTCCTTGCTTTATGTATGGCTAGATGTGGATTAGGCTCTTAGGAAAAATAAATCTTTTACCAAATTTAATAATTCAAAACTAAAATAAAGAACTCATAACCTCACCTAAAGCTTAGGTTTAAAATCAAGATAAGAATTATCAACCCTTAATGGATGAGTATTTCTTTTATAACATCATGCAAATGCATATATTATTTTCACTCTTGATTGGAGGGCTTCCACCTTTGCAGGAGAAACTTGGCTTGACCTTTGAGATCCATGGTGGAAACACACCTCCTCCCTTCTGATTTTGGCCAATAATCTCATTTCTCATGCATTAGCATATGAATCCTATTAGCCTAAGTCAAAATAATTGTCCAAAATGAAAATAAAATTAAATTTGAATTACATTAGATTTAGGTCATTTTAGCATACCCTTACATGATCTAGTCTCTTTAGGGAGTGAGTTTAAGGACTTAGTCTCTTTCTAAATAAATAATAGCCTAGCTATCTTGCATAAGCATAATGACTTGCCTACATGAATTTAAAATCATGAGGAGTTAGTTGGTGTACCCAGGCGGGTAAGTCTAAGTAGTCGGGTGGTTTGTCTCTCTTGTGGAGACTAAATACCCATTTTCACCTTAGATTTAGGTTGTGCTTTTGGCCTTGCCAAAGCTCCCTAGATTTAGGTTAAGTTGCTTTTCCCTTTGTGGGCCATAAGCATAAATCCTCACCTCTTAGGCATTTCCATAATCTTGTGTTGTGGAATCATAAGTCTAAATTTTAATGAAAAATTCAACTCAAACAAATTAAATCAATTTCAAAATGTAAAGCCCAATAGGATAGTTTGAGATGCTCACTAGGTTTCCTAGCATTATCTCTACTTATCTTCTTTGGCTTTGATAATAACTCCTCTCTTTGATCAATCCCATTTGATCTTCCAAAATAAACTAATGATTGATAGTCCACCTTTGTTAAAATCTTTGGAGATAATAATCATTTACCTTCAGAGTATTCTAAGGGATTTCCTCCCTTAGGATGTAATTAACTATGGGGCTTGCCCTGGGGAACTTAACAAACCCAGTTTAAAATAAACCACACTTTACTTTTCATGTAAAGTAGGGGAAGAATCTAAATATACCCTATATTTAGAGTCCTTATTGGTGATTAGGTTCCATTAGAGTGGTGACTTCTATCTCTGAGATAGTACCTCTCCTCAATGTCGTACGATCACCTTAATCTCTCTTGGATCTACATGGTGTCAAAAATGTATATAAATATTTATTTTCATTCATCCTCTTTCCAAAAAAAAGGGGATAGATGAATGTATAAATTTTTTTTTATCATAGATTGCCTTTTGGTTAACATTGTATAGGAAGAAAGCATAGCAGACTTACATCTTCTAAAGTAGGGATCAATGTTGGGGTGATCAATTGACAAGCATGAATTGACAACTATTGAGTGAATTTGCATTGGACTTATATCAAGATATTCAAAATTAATTACCTTTTTAGTATATTTTGGTGGATCTCATTGATTTATGATGGACTTACATAGACATCCTTGATTACTACAAATTTACCAATAAAGTAGTTTTTTGGTAGGGAGAACTATCCAAGAATCTTTGATTGTAGTGTGATTAAAGAAGCACAGACTCACATCTTCCACTACAAAAGATCACTGGGTGATGTATTAGCAATAACATGTTCACTAGGGCTAGTCAATTTATGACAATCATGCTAGAAAAAAAATGATAGCACATCTTCAAATAAAATGACTCATTGTTTGTGGAAAATGATTGACAACATTTGAAATCTTGACACTTATCTCAATCAATGTAGTCAATTCTATAAAGTTTGAACATTGAAAAATAGGATTCCACTTAAACTTTCTTTAATTCCTAATTTAGAAGAGAATAGATTTATTTGTTTGGCTTGCTTATTTTTTTATCGTGAAACCTATTGGTTTGCAAAGGATCATACTAAGAAGGAGATTATATCAGCCTAGACCTATCTCAAATTAGTTAAAATATGTGCATCCATAAATTCTCAACACTGGCTACTAGAAACATCATAATATTATCAAATGGGTCCTTCATGATAAACTTAGAAGATAATTTTTATAGGTATTGACAAACTCAAGGAAAACACATGGACTCATCATTGTATCCATGAGTCATTATCACATAGAGAACATCAACCAAGCTAAAATATCATTTACAATCGAAAGAAAGCATACTCACTCCTTGTAGATTGAGATTAAATGTCTTCTCAAAACACTAGTGAATGCCACAACTTATATAAATCAAGGTAGTCAGAGGAAAAATTTACTTATCCAAATCTATTATAGACTAGTCATTGCATGATGGCTAATTCAAGAAGAAATTAATCATCTCTTAAATAGAGTCATATGAGGTAGCTTACTATCTATGAGCTCTAAGATAACAAGGTGCTTGTTTTGCATGATCAGTTAGGAAGAAAGCATCAATATTTAAAAGTGACCACATGACATCCAGAAGGTAGCATAACTCCTTAAGTAGAATGAGTGGTTCCACAGACTTGCTCCCACATCAAAATAATGAGATAAAAAAGATATGTGTTTATTTTTGTGCTTGTTAAAATAGATCGTCGTTCTCTTTTCTAAATTCTTTAATTGATGAAATGGTGCCATGGTTGGAAGTTATGATCCTAAAGATGCCTCTTGGGTTCTCTCTCATAACTTAGTTGTGCTAGTTGAAATAGGATGCCTCTTTCTCTCACACCTATTTAGTTGGGAATCATTTTTTAATTTGTTTGTTGTGAAAAGAAGGATAAGATTCCTCTTGGGTTCTCTTACATACCCAAATGTTGGTGGATTCAAATAATAAAAAGAATGCTTCAATGAAGAGAATATTTTGATGAATTGGAATAGAATTTTTAAAGATAATTATTTTCAAACATGAATTTATGGTAATATTTCTTAGAAATAGAGCCCATTGATTGGAAAATTGGATGTTCCTCTTTACAATCAATAAGATGATAAATTCTCCTTGGTAGGCCTTCTTTATGATAAACTTAGTGAGTTCAAACTTGTTTCATCTTTTGAAGACAATTGGTCTCCTTAGAACTAAAACAAGCTCTCATACTTGACAAGCTCTAGGGACTAATGTGAGCTTGAATCATCTTATTTTGTATAACTCAAGGTTAAACATGCCACATCTCCTCCAAACCTTCAGCTCTTCTAACCACAACTTCACATTCTTCTCTCATTTAGTAATTTTTCATTTATCCTTAGTGATAATTCTAATGGTGACTTTGAACCCATACTCTAGAATGGGGTGATGGGTTAGTTATGGCATGTGCATATGACAAAGCGAACTAGTTGCTCATGCCATTGTCATTTTATTTATCATGATGTCTTCTTTAGTATCGGATGAGTTTTGTTGAATTCTTCAAGCCATTTGTTGGGATAGTAGATGATGGAGTATCTTTATTTTTGATATCTCAAGCTGTGATTTATTTTTTTGAATACCATTATTGTATATAATTCATCAATCTTGAACTTATATATGATATGGTTCTAAAAATTAGAGCACATCAATGATCTCCTAAGTGGGATTACCTCGCCCACTTGAAAAAAAATTGCAAAGATGAAGATAACCCTTATACAACCTGGATTACAAATGAATTAATTTATAATCAAGTAAGAAAATTCATGTTATGGGGTCTTCATTTCTTCTTTCTTATTTCTTCTTTCTCCTTTCTTCTTTTGGTTCCTTCTTTTGGATGGTTAGAAGGTGGTTGCTCCAAAGGCTTCACATGGTACATAAGATGAGATCTTATGACTAATGCTCATCCTAATCCCCCATAACATTCATTCCAAAAATCCTAATTGCAAAAATTACATAAAAAGTAAATGTAAATCTAACTAACACTAGCAAAATAGAGATTAACTAAACAAACCATACAAATCCCAAGCATTTATACTGGACTTAGCACTAACTAGATAATAAGTCTACACCTATTGGATTATGCTTAGGGTATAATCATCTACAACAAAAGCATTTATATTTTATTACATTTTTAAGCACAATCCCTTACATAAAATAATGATTAGACTAAATCATCCTACCATTCATTCATGCACATTTGCCTAACATCTAGACTAGAAACATCACATACAAAATAAAGCAAACATCAAAACCATGCACTAACCTAAAGCTAGAAGTGGTGACATAACCTAATGTGTGTGCTTTAAAAGGTTTGTGTGGTATGTTTAGCTATGGCTTTAAGGTTTGGATTTTCTAAGTGTGAAGATGCTCAACTTAGATGGGTAGTTTCATTTAAGTTGTTTAGTTGATTTGGGTTGATTTTATTTTTATATTTTTTGGTTTGGTTTAAGTGAATCTACAATTAATTACTAAGTTTTGGAGGAAAAGAAGAGAACTTATTTCCTTCCCTACTTTAAGTAATTTCTAAAGTGGATTCATATTTGATTTTTTTTTAATGAATATTTTATTGTGTGTTTTAATTAATCCTAAGTTTGGATTTTCCACAAAACTATTCAAAGAAAGGCATTTTGAGATTAAGTAAAGTGAATTAATATCACAAAACACACATCACTTCATTTCTTTCCCAACAGGTATAACATGCATATAAATGAATCCTTAGCATATCTATACATACAAATGGAAATGTTTAGCATACTTTATGATGGATGCTAAGTGAGTTAAAGAAAATTTGAATGCTTTATGATGCATGATTTTCATTAAGTAGAAAAGAGGTTTTCTTATCCATTTTCATGCACATGAAGAGGTGAGTACAATACCATTGTTAGCACCGGGGTGTAAGGTACAAGACCTACTTACTACTTAAATAACCTCGTGATTGTCACTAATATACCACTTTCCTTAAATGCAAACACATGTTTAAAGAAATGAATGGAAAAGAAAGATGCAAAAGTTTGTGTTGGTTGATTTATTTTATTTATGCAATTTTATATGTATAGTGTGGATATCCTTCTTGGGTGATAGTATAGGAATGAATAGGAAGATTAGAGAATGTTGGGTTCTTTTCAAATGAACTATACACTTTGCCAAATCCTATTTAAAACTATGCTAAAAGAAAAGAGAAGGAAAGCACACTACACACATTTTCATATTTATATTCACATGCAAGCTTATAAATGATTAAGTTTTAAGTATTTGACTTATAGGTTTTAAAAATAGTTTAGGATTTAGTACTGATAATAGCCATTCATTTTATTTTACTTTAGCAAAAATATGCAATTTGACATAAAGAAAATATTTCATTCTTAATTTGATTTTTGAAAGCATGAATGCATAAAACTCATATGATATACACATTTAGCATGTAAAGAAATGACTAAAGTGATGAAAGCATGTAAACACATTCTAATTAATTCTAAAGACATCTTATGAAATAAGAAGCTTAAAGCAAATCAAGTTATTTTTAAAGAATTTGATTTTTTTTTTAGTTTGATTTAATTTGAGAATGAGGTGAGTTTACTATTTCTATTCCACATATGTTTGTTTACTTTAATTTTTTGTGATTAGATCAATTTTATGCTTTGGTTATTAATGTATGAATTAAGTGTAAAATTACCACTTACACCACTTAGCATACTTAATCAAATAATTATGAGCCAATGAGATGAAATAAAATCACATAAGGAATTTAAATCAACAATGCACCTTGGAAAGAAAAGGGCCTAATGCAATTGGCTTATGATTAATGATTAATTAAACTAAAGGGTTTATCTTAAGTACTTTCATAACCCCTCTCACACATGTGAGTTGATTTTGATTTTAATACTTAGGTTATTGAATATCTAACCATCTACCCAAGATAGATTAATTGAATTCTAGAAAGTTTTAAAATTTAATGAAATTAATTAAAGGGGTAATTAGTGAATTAACACTTAATTAAGGTTAGATTAAGGAAGAAAAGGGTTTAAGGAATATCTTACGGAAAATATCTTAAAATTATTCCCAAAATCTCATATTCACTTAAGAAAAACTTAATTAGTTCAATCATAGGGTTAAACCACTAATTATACCCTTAATTAATTTTAATTACATCAAGGGAGTGATTAAGGAATAAACTAGCAATTCTTTTAATTAAGCCATAAATAAATCCCAAGAAAATTAGGGGAGGCAAGAGTCACCCCACTAATTATGCATAAGAAGTTCGGGACTAATGAGTGGAGTAATTAGAGGGTAATTTGCAAAATAACATTACCAATAAAACCCAAATCCAAAGAAAAGCACTATTTAAATTCCATTCAATTCTTTTTTAGAATATTATATGTTCAATTATCTATCCAATGCAATTTATTTCATATTTTTCTAATTTTTCTTAGCTTAGATATGAATTTAGAAAGTTTCCATGGTTAATTAGGGATTTAATAGCCTTAATTAAATGTTTAATCCTGTCGGCGCCACGTGGGCCGCTGATGTGTATGCACTTTCCATGTGGCACGATGGGATTCGATAATAAAGTAGCCACATCATAGCATCACATCAACGGTGGTACTATGCACTTTCTCCTCATCCGTCCGATTAAGGATTGGATGGGTGAGGTTAAAGCTACAGATCTAAGGGATTAAACATGGGATCCTACGCATCTTAATCACGGTCGCCCATCCAAAATGCTTGGATGGATGGCCCATGATATATTCCTATATTTCTCTATGAAGAATGGACATCGTCCATCTTCTAGGGGATGATTCGAGCTCGATTGAGCTCGGGTTGATCCCAAAACTTACCCACACCATCTAAGCACAAAGGCGAACACATATAACAGCTGGATTTTCATGGGATTAAACTTTACTTCACAAAGGAACAAACCACATTGAACTTAAGCTCAGTTTAATGGCTATCCTCGTCGGAGGTGATCACCGACGCTCGATTCCCTTGGAGAAGCTTCGTTTAGTGGATATGAAGCTTTTTTGAAGTTTGGAGGTTTTGGGATTGGGTGGATCCTCCTATGAGCCAACTCCTTAACTTGAGCTCGGTCTTGATCAAGAATGGTCTTCCCTTGCCTTTGGAACTTAGGAAAGAGCTTAAGCAAGTTCGATTGAAATCACTGAATTTGAAGTGTGGAGTAAGCTATGAAAATCGAGAAGATGGAGTTTGGAAAATGCTTGAGAGAGCTTAGGGAGGCTAGGAAATGACTCCTTTGGCTTCCTATTACACAATCAAATTGGGGACTGATGGAATGAATTCAAATTAAGGGGAAAATATCTCCCTCTTGAAGGATCATGGAGCTTCTTTCCATTTGATCCAATTGAGCTCATGCAATGGGTTGTTAGCCATTTAGGATTTGTACATGGTCGTTTTGGCGTGAGTTAGTGGTGTACATGTGTTTAATTGAGTGGAAGGAATTTGTGCTCATCAAGGATAATGTCGGTTTGACCTTAGGCTAGGTTGGGCTACAAACCCATTGAGTTGGGTGCACCACACTCTAGTGTTCACTTGATCCACTAAAAGGTGTCAGTGGTTATAGAGATTTAACCAAATTATAAGTGGATTTGGCCAAAATTTTACCCATGGCCTAGGGTAAATGTCATTTGGCTTGGGTTTTAATTTGAATATATTTGATATGTTTGAAAAAATGGGTTAGCCAAATTTCATTGAATTTGGAATTGTTTGATGTGATTTGGCTCATGTTGACCCATTTAGGTCAAAATGTCAACTTAGTCAAGTTGACCAATTAAGTGGGTCAAACCAAGGGAGTCAAGTTCATATGACCATTTTAAAATATTTTGGTGGCTTTGGTTTGATTCAATTTGGTTTATATTGGTATTGGTTCATTTGATTTCATTTAGGTCAAATGGGTCAAGTTGACCAAATTGACCCATTTGACCTATTTGGGTTAGGTCATGGGTTGGTCCATGTTTGGTTGGTCATATGAAATGGATTGGTGTCTTTGTTTCCAATCAATTTGGTTTATGTTTGAGTTTGGCACAATATGACCCTTTAAGTCAAATTAGGTTCATGGTCAATTAGGCTAGGTTAGGTGTAGTTAGACAATTGAGGCTTTGGTCAAGTTCAATAATCATTTTGAAATGAACTTGACCCATTGGTTTCAATCAATTTGGCTTAGATCAAGTTTGACACATTTTGACTTTTTTAGGTCAAGTTGGATCAACTTAGGTTAAGTGGCTAATTGGGAAAGTTAGGCTCATATTGACTTGGTCAAGTTGAAATTGATCATGAATAAACTTAGATTATTAGTTTCAATCAATTTGGCCTATGGTGGATTTTGGCTATGTTGGGTTTCATTTTGTCTAAGTTTTTTGACTTGGTCAACCTTAGTTTGACTTATTTGATGACCAAATTTGAGTGATTGATTATGAAGAGAGGCTTAGGTGGGCTTAGTTCAATCCAATTTGGTTGATTAGAATTTGGCTCATAAGGGTACTTTAGGTCACTTTGGGTCAAGAGCCTAAGTAGGTCAAATGGCTTGGTCAAAGCTTGATTTGAGTATGATTGAACTCACATATGGATGATTTGAAATATAAATCCATTTGCAAGTGATTTGAAGTCAAAGTTTTGATTCACTATAATTTCAAGTTCAAAGGGTGTTTGACTTTGATTTTGAATTGAGTTTTGATTTGGTGATTCAAGTTTATGTTTATATTTGGATTCATGATTGAATATTGATTGAATCATAAGAAAAAATGGTTTAATTGATTTGAGATAATTTGACTTGGATCAATTTTGACTTGAAAAGAAATATAAACATTTATGAGAAAAATTTGATTTGAAGATTTTAACATGATCTAATAAGTCCTTCAAAGAAATCAAAGGTGAAAATCAATTAAGTTGAAATGATTTATGTTTGTCGATTTGATTTGGAATGACAGAAGGAAAGGAATGGTTCAAGTTAGAGGAAATTTTCCTACAAAGCATGACCTATTTATGGCTAATCTTCTAAGTCTCTAGGGTTTAGTATTCAAAATCATGTGTAATAGGATCTTAGTAAGAGGAGTCCATGTAGATGGATGGTTGAGCTCATCTTAAAATGGCGTCTCAAAGGTGCCCAATAGGTGGTGTGATTGACAGGAACATATTTGTTGGCAAAATGATCAACAATTTAATGATCACAAGATGAACCTCTAATTGTAGAAGGAATATGCTTAATGCAATGGCTCTACTTATGTCAAGGACATAAGAGAGAGAAGGAGGAATCCACTAGGGATAGAGTATGTGAACCTTCCACCAAGGAAGCAGGTTCAAGCCATCCACAAGGAGATGAGAGATTTAATTTAATTTGAGTCTTGATGGGGAGAAATTTGATTTGTTTAATTAAGTTTCATTGGTGAAGAGGGTTGAATTTGTTTAAATTTGTTGTTTGTTTAATTGTGTTTGTTTTGACTCCACGGGGGATAGACAAGTGAATTCTCCACTAGGGAGGCCTATTCAAGTGATCCACAAAGTGAGGAAAGGTTGTGAAATCCACTGAGGGATTGGAATTCTAAGTCCAATGGGGAACTAGAAAGTTTTGCATCTCACCAAGGAGAAGCAAAAAAAATTTGATTTGGATTGATTGATTTTGTTTATTTCAGATTTTTTTTTCTTTTTGATTTTGAAATGGACTCTGTTGGTTTGTGATGGATATCTTGGTAAGAACCCACAGGCTTGGACTAACTTCAGTTACCAATCAAAGGGTAGTCTAAAACACATAGTAGGGAAGGAAGGATTCCTTTTGGTATGCAATATGTACTATGGAAAGCATAGTAACTTAAATCCTCCAAAGTAGGGACTTATCCTAAATCTCAAATATACTCGACCTAGTTAGATCATGATGATTAGTTCAAGAAGAAATATCGGGGACTCACATCTCCTTAAAGAAAATCAACATGACGTAGCTTATTGGTCAAGGCGCTCGTTGATTTGCAATGGTCAAGTTAGGAGAAAGCGCGAGACTCACATCCTCCAAGAAATGACCAGGGGGAATCTTAGTGAGGTAGCATGTAAAACCCGGCGAATAATGAGTGAGTGCCATAAGGGGCTTGCTCTCACATCAAATTAGCCTGAGATAGAAGATATGTGTTTGTTTTTGTGCTTGTGCTAAAGGGAATAGGACACCTCTTGGGTTCTCTTGCACCTACCTTAAACACACTTGGGGATTTGGATGAAGTGGTGCCACAGATGGCAAATAGGATTTTCCACTAAAAAAGGATGTCACTTGGGTTCTCTCATACCTAACTTAGTCATGCTAATCGAAATAGGATGTCTCTCAGGTTTTCTTACACCTATTCTAATAATGTCGAGGAAATATGTTTGTGTTGTGAAAGAGGGATAGGATGCCACTGGGGGACTCTTACACTAACCCTAAACACATCATGGTGGATTCGCAAGATAAGGAAACAACACATCGAGAGAAGAGAAGATTTTAATGAAATGGAATCAGATTTTTGTTGATTGATAGAATTGTTTTTGAACATTATTTTTATGGGTAATATTTCTTCAAATGATTAATTAGAAACATCAGTGTTCCCTTTACAATCAATAAGCGATAAGATCCTCTTTGGTAGGCATTCTCTATGGCATAAGGACCTTCCGAAGTGAGTTCAAACTTGGCTCTCATCGTTTGATGGGGAATAATTTGTCTCCTTAGGACTAACACAAGTTCTCCTACTCAAAAAGACCTAGGGTGGACCAGCTTATTGTGAGCTTGAATCATTTTCTCCTTGTACAACTCGAGGATCTGGCACGCCCTTAGGCGACTCTCCTCCAAACCTTCGAGCTTTTCTAACCACAACTTTAAATTTGTCTGTAGTGATCTTGCTACCCAATGCTTGAACTTCAAGTGGTAGATACCCATAAAAGGAAAATGGGGAATTGAGTTGTAGTTGGTATGCGGTGCCCACAAGGCTTCAACCAACTACTCATTCCACTATCGCTTATTGTTGTCAAGTATCTTCTTTAGTATCTGGATGAGAGTTTTGTTGAATGCTTTTGCTAAGCCATTTGCTCTAGGGTAGTAGATGGTGGAGTATCTCCAATCTATATCATGCTTTCTGGCAAAGTTATTGATCTTGGTGCTTTTGAATGCAGTACCATTATCAAATATAATTCATCGAGGCACCCCAAACCTATATATGATATGGTTCTTGAAAAATTAAAGCACATGCTAAGCTATGACCTCTCTGAGTGGGATTGCCTCGGCTCACCTGGAAGTAGTCGGTGGCAGCTAAGATGACCCGATGACCCTTAGAAGAAGGAGGATCGATTGAATCCACAATGTCGGTACCCCAACACTCGAATGTCCATGAGGCCAATGTAAGGTGTAGAATGTTGGGTGGTTGGTGGAGGACCACACTATTCACCTGACACTGATGGAATCTCCTAGCTACATCCATGTAGCCTGTAATCATCGAAGGCCAGTAGTATCATAATCTCTTCATCTTCATCTTCATCTTCAGACTGAATTGATGTGCTCTGCATAGACCTGAATGTACCTTGGTTACAATGCTACAGACTTCATGTTTATCTAAAGAATGTAACCACATTTGATCAAAGGACTGTTGGTACAGGGTGCCATCAACGAGAGCATAGAAGAGAGCTCTCTATTTCACCTGATGGGCTTGTCACTTTTCTTGAGGTTGTTTGTCGGTGTTCAAATAGTCTATGAATGGTTTCCTTCAATCCAGCTCCTTGTCCTTATCGGCAACGACAACCTCCCCTTTAAGAGAAAGTCTCTCGATGAGTACTACATCAATAAGGGATAGAACTGGTCTATTTTGGACCCTTATTAGAATGGGTTCATCTTCCAGACATGGCAATTCTTTGGCAAGTTTGGCCAAAGCATCTGTTATTGCATTCTCTGCTCAGGGAACCTTGTAGATGGTGACTTTGATTATCTGAGTCAACAACTTCATGGTATACTTGTGGTAATGATGAAGCTTGGGTTTGAGAACCTTGTAGGACCCGATAATCTGGTTGATGACCAATTGAGAATCCCCAAAGATGTTGATGCTCTTGACACACACTGTGATATCTAACTCCAAATTGATAATCAAAGCCTCATACTTAGCTTTATTATTGGTGTAGGGGTTGGAAAGATAGTATGAGAATCTCATCACATCGTGGTCTAGAGTTAGGAGAACTATTTCTACACCTGCCTTTCCTGGAAGAGTAGTTCATAGTGCTTCCCCTTTATGAAAAGAAGCTGCACCATCAAAATACATCTCCCATTGGTGGTTGTCAATCTCCCATAAGTTCATGATTTGTTCATCTAGGAGATCATCACTTAGCAGAGAATCACGAGGAAGTGGGTCTGCTGCCAAGAAATCTGCTAGTTCTTATCCTTTTACCGCATAGAGGGGTATGAATGTGATATCAAACTAGATGGACCATCATCAAGCGTCGGATAGCATTGTGGTGTCATGAATCTGCGGTGGATTGGTTATGGAGTTCAAGTTCACCTTATGAGAAAGCATATAGTGTCGTAGCTTTTGGGATGCAAAGATCAAAGCTAGGCAATATTTCTTAATAGGTGGATAGTTCGCTTTAGCAGGAATCAGATGATGGCTGAGGTAGTAGAGAGTGCTCTCCTTCCCTTCATCATTGGCTTGGGCCAACAAAGCATTGAGCGAGTCATCCAATGCGGTAGTGTAGAGGATAAGTGGCTTGCCCGGGATAGGGGCTGCTAGAACTGGCAGCTTCACCAAATATTGCTTGATATCTTCAAAGGCATGCTGACACTTATCATCCCACTTGAACTTGGCATCCTTTTTGATAAGTGCTGAGAATAGCTTGCATTTCCTTGATAGGTTGGAAATAAAGCATCTCAAATACACCAACCATGCTTAGAAAGATCTGAGTTAAGTTAAACTCTTAAGAGGTGGCATTTCTAAGATAGCTATAATCTTTTTTAGATCTATTTCTATTCCCTAGTGTTGGACAACAAACCCATGAAATTTTCCTGAAGCAACTCCGAATGCACATTTCAGGGGATTCATTTTGAGGTTATATTGTCTTAACCATTCAAAAACTGCTCTAAAGTCAAAGAGATGGTCTTCCTTTTCCCTGCTCTTAACTACTAGGTCATCAACATAGTACTCAACCTGATGATGGATGAGTTCATTAAAGATCTGAGTCATGGCATGTTGGTATGTGGGACCAACATTTTTATGGCTTAAAGACATGACTCTATAACAAAAAATTTTGATTGGGGTTTAAAAAGTAGTGTTTCCTTTATCTTTAGGAGACATCTTGATTTGGTTATAGGCAGATGACCCATCCATGAAAGAGAAAATTACATGAGATGAGGCGATGTCCACCATTAATTCTGGTATAGGAAGAGTAAACTCATCCTTAGGACATGCCTTATTTAAGTCCCTGAAATCGATGCATATGCAAATTTGGCCATTCTTCTTCTTAACTGGTATGACACTGGCTAACCATATAGGATATTTTTCTTCCGTGATGAAACCAACATCGATTAGTTTCTTGACTTCATAAATGACCTATTGTTCAATTTTTAATTGGATGCGTCTAGGAGCTTGCTTGATAGGGTTAGCGCTAGGATCTATTACTAGCTTATGGACTACATCAGAAAATAATTCGGGCATCTCTTCATAACTCCATGCAAAGTAGTCTATAAACTCAGTCAATAGTCTAACTAAGTCATTAGTTTCTTCTTCATTCAACAATGAACTAATGTACATCAGTGTGGATTTTCTTCTATATTGAGGTTGATTTCTTTAAACTTGTCAATTATTGAATGAATACCCTCTTCAAATTCTGGTGATGCACTTTGATTTGGAGATCATCTGGATCATCTGAGATTTCAAAACACACATTCTCATAAGAGTTGGTGTTGTGTCAAAAGAACCTATCAGACTCCAAATGCTTGGTAATAACTAAGCAGTAATCATCATCATCATTTGGACCCACTGTACCGAATCATAGTCCTACTCTTGATTGTGCTTCCATGCCTGTATTATTTCACAGCTTCTCAAAATACTCTGAACTATGCTTGAACCATGTATGAGGGACCAAACTTTTCTATATAAGATTATGAATATAAGGCGAGTAAAAGTCAAATGGTAATTTTATTAATTCTTTATATGAATTTTCCTCAAGTTCTACATCAACTTCAGGACTTGAGGAGGATGATCCAAAAAAGAATCTCTTCAACTTCATGTCACTAGAAGACTTAGAGGCTTCCTTAACTACCAAACCTTCCACTTTTTAGGGTGAAAGTGAGGTTAGAGCTAAGGTTCCCAACTACTGCCTAATAGTTTTACATGCATCTGATCCGAATACTTTGCTTTGTTTGGAGGCCCAGTCTTCATCGCTATCCGGTTTAAGTGTCACCTCTAATGAAACCCGTTGAGAGGGGTTGGCTGGTATGCTAATCACATTAGACTCATCCTCCAAACTGGATTCCCAATCTATGTGAATATTAAGAGTACTCTTATGAACTAAAACGCCTCTTTTCTACCACCTACACGTGGAGGTTGAGTCATCTACCCACATGTCCTATATGAAGGAATGAAGCTGGGTGGAATGTGATATGCAGATCTATTTCTTCTTCAATTCCCCTTTCTTGTTCACTTGGATTTTCCTTTTTCTTTTCTTTTTCTTTTGCTCTTTCTTTTTCTTCATTTTGTTTTTCTTTTGAATTTGAATTTTATCCAAGTTCACGAGAAAGAGTATTTTGTGGAAGATAGTAGGTCATATCCTTATATATCTGTTGACCTCATTTTTAGGATGAGCTCATAACCCCTCCATCTTAGACATAGGACTCCTCTTATACTTTAAGAGTTCCTTAGTCTTAAGATACATCTAGTGATTAGGTGGACACTCACCCTAGCCCTAGAGACTTAAAAGAGTTAGCCATAGGAATAGGTCATGCCTTAGAGGTGTTAGGAAAATTTGCCTACACTTAACTTGAACCATTCCTCACCTTCCTTCCTTCAAGTTAAACTCCAAATCAATTTTATTTTATTTTCTCCAAATTTAAATCAATTCCATGTGATTGAAATCCATGATTGAAGTCTATGATTGAAACCCATGAATGAAAATTCCTAACTCTAAAATTCTCCTAAGTCCTTAATCTCCTTCTTAAGGACTTAGCCTAAATCATGATCTAAACCAATTCAAATTCTTGAGATTTTCTTATAATTCATTTATATTCACATATATAAATGAAATATAAATTCAAACCAATCAAACTAAATTTAATTTTCCATTCTTTAAATCCTTATT
This sequence comes from Cymbidium sinense, assembly GCA_021442155.1. Taxonomy (NCBI): domain Eukaryota; kingdom Viridiplantae; phylum Streptophyta; class Magnoliopsida; order Asparagales; family Orchidaceae; genus Cymbidium; species Cymbidium sinense. Next base: position 25,822,941 of record CM038227.1, on the reverse strand, counting down.
AAATTCAAACCTCAAAATTCAATTCTAAAAATTTCTAAGTTTTTAAAAATTCCCTCTTATGGACTTACCCCAAATCATGATCAAATCATTTCAAATCCTTGAAATTTTCTCATGATTCATTTATATTCTCATTTATATTCACATATATAAATGAAATATAAATTCAAACAATCAACAATTCCAAAATCAAACTCAAATCCACTTAAAATCCAACCTAAGCCTTTCAAGTCAAAATCTTGAACTTAGCCAAATCAACTTCAAATCAAACTCTTGATTTTCCTTCATGATTCAATCAACCCTACATTCATGAATTCAAATATAAAATACAAACTTCAATCACTTAACCAAAACTCAATTCAAAAATAAAAGCCAAAATCCCTCATATTCTTCCTTTGAATATGAAATTGTCAAATGAATCAAAACCCATTTGACTTCAAACCACTTGCAAATGGATTTATATTTCAATCATAAGTCTATATACAAGTTCAATCAAACTCAAATCAAGCTTTGACCAAGCCATTTGACCCACTTAGGCTCACTTGACCCAAAGTGGCCGACCCTTATGAGGCAAATTCTAATCCTAACTAAATTGGATTGAATCAAACTCACCTATATTTCTCATCATGATCAACAATCATCATGTAATGATCAATCAACCAACCTAGGTCAAACCAAGTCAAACATAAGAGTTGACTAAATCAACATTTAGCCCAAAATGAAACCTAACATAGCCAAAATTCACCATAGGCCAAATTAATTAAAATTATTGATCTAAGTTCATTTATAACCTATGTTTTAACTTGACTAAGCCAACAATTGAGCCTTACCTAGCCCAATTGGCCGCTTGACCCAAATTGACCCAAGTTGACCTAAAAAATCAAAATGTGTCAAAATTTGATCTAAGCCAAATTGATTCAAACCAATGGGTCAAGTTCATTCCAAATCACTTGTTGAACTTGACCAAAGCCTCAATTGGCCTAGACCTAACTAGCCTAATTGACCTTAGAGACTTGACCTAAAGGGGTCATGTTGAGCCAAATTGAACTTAACCAAAATTGATTGGAAACAAAGATACCAATCCACTTCATATGACTAAACCTAAACTACCCTTGACCTCAAATAGGTCAAATGGGTCAAATAGGTCAACTTGACCCATTTGACCTAAATGAAGTCATATGAGCCAAATTCAAAACTAAACCAAATTGAATCAAACCAAAGCCACCAAAAAATTTCAAATGGTCATATGAACTTGACCCAACTCTTGGTTTGACCCAATTTGACCAATCGGTCAACTTGACCCATTTTGACCTAAATGGGTCAACATGAGCCAAACCTTATCAAATGTTTTACAAATCTCATGAAACTTGGTCAAACCTAGTTTCTCCATATATACATATCTAAATTAAAAATTAGTAAATGACCATTGTACCCCTAGGCCATAGAACAAATTTTGGACTAATCCATGGGTATTTTTACCCTCTTCATCAACTTGATACCTTCTATAGCTCAAGTGGACCCAATGAAGAGTGGTGCACCCAACCCAATGGGTTTGGGTCAGCCCAAAAGAACCCAAGGCCAAACCCGGCCCATAAGCTCAAATTGGCCATTTCAAATCCTCCTTCCACTCAATTTGATGCACATGGGAGGTTACCAATCCACTGATCAAAAGACCATGTGCAAGATCTCACACTAAACAAACATGTGGTCAATTGGATCAAAATGACAAGCTTGGTCATTCGATTCCATAGGAGATATACTCCCCTAATTCAATAATTCATCATCTCCATTGATTGAGCCCTAGTGAGTATTATAAAACTTCAAAGAGCCATCCTAAGCTTTCTAAGAGGGATTTGAATCTTAGCTTTCTCAGTTTTCTTCAAGAGAAAATAGGGGAGCTCACTTCAATCCTCAACTTCCTCTATACTCAAATCCATTTCAATTCGTCTTGCACACTCCCTCAGGGAATCAAGTCTAGTGCACCCAAGCTCTCATTTGAGTTCCCAAAGTAAGGAGAGGTAGAATTGAATCAAAGCCGCAAGCAAGGTGAAGAGATGTTTGTCCATAGAGAGAACCACTCAACCCCAAGGCTTGAAACTTTCAATAGGCCTTTTTCTCCACTAGAAGAAGCTAGCTCATCGAGCTCGAGCATCGGTGATCACCTCCGGTGAGGTATGGAATTTTTTGACCACTTAGCTTAGGAGGTGTTTTTCTTTTATGAAAGCAATTTTCATGTCATGAGAAACCCACCGTTGGATAGGCTTCTCATTAGCTTTAGATGGTGTGGGAACAATGTTTGATCATCATCGATCTAATCTTCCCTTAGATCATGGACGATCTCTATTGAGCCTAAGGGAAGAACTAGGGCAACACCTGGCCATCCATCCACACATTTTGGATGGATGACCAAGAATATTTCCACATTTTAGAAATGATTTATCATTTTAGAAATCACGGGATGATCCCTGGCCGTTCGATCCTTGATCGAATGGTAGGGATCAAAGCACGTCTTGCCGCCGTGCCGCCACCCTAATGCAATATTTAAGTAAGCCCCTCACCACGCGATGCGTGTAAAGCCGCATTACGCTTGGCGTGTCATGCTATTTAAGGATTAGTTAAAGATTTAATTTAATTTAATTAATCTCATAAACCTTCAAAAATTCATATCTCCCTCAATAAAATTCAAAATAATATGCGGTAAAATTCTATGGAAAGATAATTTACCCTAGAATATTTTAAAAATGATTTCAATAGAATTTGAGTTATATATATTTTTTTTTCTAATTTTAGGTTTTAATGGAAATCTTATTTTGCTAATTACTTCTTAATTAATCCTAAACTTCTTGGGTATGTTTTAGGAGATGACCACTAGCTCCCCCTTTTTTCTTGGGATTTATTTAAGGCTTAATTGGGGGAATTGAAAATGTGTTTCCTAATTACTCCTTACAATTAAGGATAATTAAAGTTGATTAGTGTTTTTATTATTAGGTTGATTAAGGTGATCCAGTGAATGGGAGGCTTAGGGAATAATTTTGGGTATTTCCCCTAAGCTATTCCCTAAACCCCCTTTTATTTCCTTAATCCTCTCTTAATTAATTGTTAATTCAATAATTATCCCCTTAATTAATTTCTTAAAAATTCTAAAACCTTCCATAACTTAATTAATCTACTTTGGGTAGATGCTTAGGTGTTTAAGAGCCTAAGTTCAATTAAGAAAATCAAACCCTAATTCATATGTGTGAGAAGGGGTTTTGAAATTACTTAAGGTAAACCCCTTAGCTTAAATTAACCATTAATCATGAGCCAAATTGCATTAGGCCTTTTTCTTCCTAGGTGCATTGCAAATTTAAATTCCTTGTGAGTTTTATGTCATCTCATTGGCTCATAATTACTTAGTTAATCTTTGGGTGATGTAGGTAAGGGTTAATTAACTTGCTTAATTCATACCTTAAATTAATTAATATATTAAAATGAATCTAATCATCAAAAATTAAACAAAATATCAAACACATGTGGGAATGGGTTAGAACAATAAACTCATCCTCATTTTCAAAATTAAATCAAACTTAAAAACAAAATCACATTGAATACACTTTGATTTATTTTAAATTCTTATTTCATAAGAATGCCTTTAGGATTTAATTAAAGTGAATGTGTTTACATACTTTTATTACTTTTATTCTTTCCCCAACATGTTAAATTTGTATGCCATATGGTTTCATGCATTCATATTTTTTAAAATTCAAATTAAAAAATGAAATTGTTTACTTTATGTCAAATTTGCATGTGTTAGCTAAAGTAGAAATATGAATGGCTATTATCACTACTAAATTCAAATTATTTTCAAATATATAATCAAATGCTCAAAACTAAGTGCTACTTATATTTTAATTGTAAGCTTGCATGTGAAGAGAATATAAGGATGTATTTGAATACTAATTTGAACCTATTCATTCTATATACCATCTCTTAAGAAGGGTTGTCTATGCTTGCACACATAAATTACATAAATAAAACAAATCAACTAATACAACTTTTGCATTTCTTATTTTCTATTTCTTTTCTTTTGTACACATGTTTATATTTAAGAAAAGTGGTATATTAGTATGGACAACCTTGAGATTGAGAGGCTTTAAGTAGCCCCAAGTAGGTCTTATACCTTACACCTCTGGTTAACAATGGCATTGTGCTCACTTATGCCTTTCTTACTTTCATGTGTGCATGTGAAAATTGGATAAGAAAATACCTTTTCTTAATGAAAATCATGCATCTTAAACTTTCAAATTTCCTTAAATGAATTACTTAGTATGCATCATAAAGTGTGTTAAATATTCTCATTTGTATGTATAGATATGCTTAGGATTTATTCATATGCATGTTATATATGTAGGGGACGAAATGGAGTGATGCATGTTTTGTCAATTTAGTTCATTTTATTTAATCTTAAAATACCTTTCTTTTTGAATGGGTTTGTTTAGAGTTTATCTAAACTTAGGATTAATTAAAGAATTTAATCAAAACATTCATTAAACAAAACTAAAATGTGAATCTACTTTAGAAATTACTTAGGTTAGGAAGAAAGAAGTTCTCTTCTCTTTCCCTCTCTTATAACTTAGTAATTGTAACATTCACTTGAATCTAATCAAAACATGAAATAAAATCAACCCAAATTAATTAAACAACTCAAATGAAACCCTCCTCTAAGTTGAACATGTTTTCACACTTGGAAAATTCTAACTTAAAGCCATAACTAAGCATACCACATGAACCTTCAAAGCACACACATTAGCCTAAGTCACCACTTCTAGCTTTAGGTTAGGACGATGCATGGATATATATTTTAGACTAGATGTTAGGATGTCTACTTGTAGAATGAATGGTAAGCGATCTTAGTCTAACCATTATTTTTTATAGGGGATTGTGCTTAAGGGGCGCTATCATAAATAAATAAAAAAAATAAATGCTTTTACTTGCAAGTGCTTATACCCTTAAGCATAATCCAATATGCTAGGTGAACTTAGTCACTTATGTGTGGGGTGATAAGTCCAATATACATGTTTGGGGATTTTTGTGATTTGTTTTAGCTAATCTTTATTTTGCAGGTGTTAGTTATATTTTCATTCCTTTTCTTTCATTGTAAATTTGTGCAATTAGGATTTTGGAATGATTGTTATGGGGATTAGGATGAGCATTGGTCATAAGATTTCATCTTATGCACCATATGAAGCCTTGGAGCATCTACCTTCCAACAATCCAAAAGAAAGAACCAAAGAAGAAAGAAGAAAAGAAGAAGAAAGAAGAAAAGAAGAATGAAGAATGAAGAATGAAGCTTGAAGACCCCCATAACAATGAATTCCTTGCTTATAATTTAATTCATTTATAATTCAGGTTGTAAGGGTAAAACTCTATAATTTGTTTTTTGGGTTTGTGTGGTGGTGCTTGACCAAGATGACCTTTTATTCTTTTTGTGATTAACTTTATAAATTGATTGATGATTTGTTTAGCTTTTGCATTAAGTGGCATCTTTTCCTATTTTTTTGCTTAATTATAGTTGAACAATCATTTTGGAATGAACTTAACCCATTAGTTTCAATAAATTTTTAAAAGTGAACATTTTGACCTTTTAGGTCAAGTCAGGTTAATTGGGTCAAGTCTAATTTCTCAATGTTGACTTTTGTTCAAATGATCATAATGAACTCATCATTGGTTTGATCAATTTGGCCTATGGTGGATTTTGGCTATGGGGTTTCATTTTGGCTAAGTGTTGACTTGGTCAACCTTAAGTTTGACTTGGTTTGACCTAATTTTGATTGATCATCTCATGATGATTTTGATCATGATGAAGCTTAGGTCTTAGTTCAATCCAATTTTATTTGGATTAGAATTTAGCTCATAATACTTTAGGTCACTTTGGGTCAAGCCTAAATAGGTCAAATGGATCAAGCTTGATTTAGTATGATTGAACTCACATATGGACTTATGATTGAAATATAAATCCATTTACAAGTGGTTTGAAGACAAATGGGTTTTGATTCACTTGACAGTTTCAAGTTCATGGGGTGAACATGAGTTTGACTTAAGTTTGATTTTTGAATTGAGTTTTAATTTGGTCATTAAAGTTTATGTTTATATTTGGATTCATGATTGAAGGTTTGATTTCATGAATAAAAATCAAATAGATTTGAAATTAATTTAGCTAAGTTGAAAATTTTGACTTGAAGGCTTAGGTTGGATTTTGATTGAATTTGAGTTTGATTTTAGAGTTGGTTTTGGTTGTTTGAATTTATTCATTTATATATGAATATAAATGAGAATATAAAATTTATGAGAAAATTTAAAGGATTTGAGTGATTTTAACATGATCTAAAATTTAAGTTCTTAAGTGGGAATCAAAGTCACTAAGGAAAGATTTGTGACTTGGATTTGAATTTTGGATTTTGTTTGATTGATTTGAATTTATATTTCATTTATATATGTGAATATAAATGAGAATATAAATGGGTTGTGAGAAAATTTCATGAATTTAAGGTGTTTTGAATTTGATTTAGGCTTTTATGATTTGGATTTGGTTTGATTGATTTGAATTTATATTTCATTTATATATGTGAATATAAATGAGAATATAAGTGGTTGTGAGAAAATTTCGTGAATTTAAGGTGTTTTGAATTGATTTAGATTTGATTTAGGCTAAGTACTTAAGAGGGGATTAAAGGACTTAGGAAATACTTAGAATTTCAGTCATGGGTTTCAATCATAAATTTTAATCATGGGCTTCAATCAATTGGCATTGATTTAAGCTTAGAAAAAATCAATTAAGTTGGAATTGATTTAGGTTTGATGTCGATTTGATTCGGAGTTTGACTTGAAGAAACGAAGTAAGGAATGTGGTTCAAGCTATAGGGTAGGAAAATTTTCTTACACCCCTTTATTCCTATGGCTAACTCTTAAGTCTAGTTTGGTTGATGTTCACTAATCATTAGGATCTTAAGACTAGGGTCTCTTAAAGTCTAACAATCCATGTCAAGATGGAGGGGTTGAGCTCATAAAATGAGGTGAACAAATATAAAATCAATTCATTGAATTAAACTAAACTAACTCACACATAGGGGAAATGGGTTAGGACCAACAAACTCTTTTTTCATTTCTTAAGTCAAATCAAATTCAAAATAAAAACAAAAAATTCTCTTTAAGGAATTTTGAGTCACTTTGAATAGTCTTATCTTATAGGATTGTCCTTAGGAATTAATTAGGGTGAATGAAGTCATATGCATACATCACTTTATTTCTTTCCAAGCATGCTAAATGTTGTATGCCACAAGAAATCATGCATTCATGTCCTTTTGAAAAAAATCAAATTAAATAAAATGTTTCCTTTATGTCAAATTTCATGTTTTGGCTAAAGTAAAAAATATGAGTGGTTATTATCATTATTAAATCAAAAACTATTTTTAAAACTCATAAATCAAAGATTATAAATGAGGCGATGCTACTTATAAATACTTATAAGTTTGCATGTGATTATAAGTACAAGATGCATATTTGGTGTTGTTTTTCTTCTCTTCTCTTAACATGGACTTGTATAGGATTTAAGTACTTCATTTGAAAGAACATAACACTTGCTTAAATCTATTTATGCATTTCCATGTTATAACTTAAGAAGGATCTTCACATTTACATGTAAATTGCATGACCAAATCAAACAAAAATTATTTGCATGATTAATTCATTCATTTGTTTTCTTTTTTCTATGACATGTATTTAAGAAAGTGGTATATTAGTCTAGACATTTTTGATAGTAGAGTAGGTCTTATACAAAATGGAGAAAATAATGGCTCGACTCACATATGTCTTTCATACATGTAAATGTGCATTTGATCAATGGATAAGAATCCTCTTTTCACTTAAAATCATGCATTTGAACATCAAATTTTTTCTTGAACAACATCTCTTTGCATTTAACATTAAGGTGTGCTAAGATTTTTGCATTACATGTATAAATATGCTTAGGATCATTCACATGTATGGTATACATGTTGGAAAGAAATAAATGGTTGTGTGTTATGTGAGTAATTCATTATTAGATGACTTTCTTATTGAATAGGAAATCTAAACTTGGGTTAATTAACACACATAATAAAACATTCATTAATGGAAAATCATTAATGAATCTACCTTCAAATTACTTAGGTATGGATGAAAGTTCTCTTTCTTTTCTTCTCTTACAACACTTGTAATTAAATGTGATTTCATTCAAACTAAATCAAATCATCAAATAAAATTAACAAATCAATAATTCACTTAATGAAACCACCATAAGTTGATCCTTTTGAGAAAATTCAACAAAATGGTAAGTGTTGACCTCATTTTTGAATGGATCTCAATTCTTGACATAGGACTTCTCTTAGACTTTAAGAGCTCCTTAGTCATGAACATCTAGTGATTGGTTGGACACTGAGAGACTTAAAGGTTAGCCATGAATGTCATTATGTTGATCTTTTTAGCTTAATATTTTCACTTTCCTTATTTAGTCAAACTATGATCTTGTTGTTTTCTCAAACTTAAATCAATGTATATATTGAAATCATGGTGAAAATCAAAATTAAGTGATTTTAAGTCCTTAATCTTTGATTTAACCAAAATCATGATCAAAACCATTCAAATCTTTGAGATTTTCTTGGAATTTATAATTCCATTTATATTGACATATATAAATGAAATATAAATTAAATGATCAAACTAAACTCAAAATCCAAATCAATTCTTAAAATTTCATAGTTTTAATTTTCCATTAAAGACTTGTCAAAATCAACTAAACCAATTCAAACTCATGGGATTTTTTACTCATTTATATTTCATTTCACATATGTAAATGATATAAATACAAATCAATCAAATCAAATCCTCATTAAATTTAATTTAAAATTTAAGATTAATTTTCCATTGGACTTATAAAATCTTGAAAACCATTTTAGTCATGGGATTTTCTATTCATTTATATTTCATTTATATTCACATATATGAAATATAAACAAATCAATCAAACCAAATTTAAAAATTCAAACTTCAAACTAGAAATTTTTTCTAAGTCCTTTAAATCCTTCTTAATGGACTTAGAAATCATGATTAAATTTTAAATTTGAAAATTTCTCTTGATCCATTTATATTCTCATTTATTTTCACATATATAAATGAAATATAAATTCAAACAATCAAAACCAATTCCAAAATCAAATAAATCAACTCAAAATTCTCTAAGCCTTTCAAGTCAAAAATCTTGAACTTTGCCAAATCAACTTAAATCAAGAAATTTGATTTTTCTCATGATTCAATCAAAATACAAACATGAACCCATAAATATAAACTTCAATCACTCAATCAAAACCCAAGTCCAAAATCAAAGAAAATTTCTATATTCTTTTGAATATGTTGTCAAATAATCAAAATTTGACTTGAATGGCTGTAAATGATTTATATTTCAATCATGAGTCCATATGAAGTTTAATCAACCTCAAAATAAGTTTGACCAAACCATTTGATTAAGCTCACTTGACCCAAAGTGATAAGGTTTATGCAAATTCTAATCCTCAAATTGGTGAACCAAACTCCATATACAAATGATCACATCATGTTGGGATGATCAATCACAAATTGGGTCAAACTAAGTCAAACTAAGATTAAGTCAACTAGAAATGATTTGAGAAATTACCATGCCAAATTGATTGAAACTATTGATTAGTTCATGTGACTTATGTTTGAAAGCCAAGAACTTTATTTGAGCCAACTAGATTGGATTGTAAGTTGCCCCATTTTGACTAAAGGGTCAAAATGTGTCAGATCTAAGAAATTGATTCAAACCATGGGTCAAGTTCATTTAAATCATTTGTTGAAGAAAATATGATGGCCAATTAGACATAACAGGTGACTTTGGAGGACATTATTTAAGGGGCATGTTGAGCCGAACTTAACAAAATTTGTGGGAAAGATATCAATCCACTCCATATGATAAAATACTTTTTAATACCTCAAGTCAAATGGGTCAAATAGGTCAACTTGATGACTAAATAAATGAGTCATATGGTAAATTCAAAACTATACCATTGAATCAAATCAAAGCCACCAAAACATTTCAAATGGTCATATGAACTTGTCAACTTGGTTTCACTTAATTTGACCAATTGGTCAACTTAGTTGAATTTTGACCTAAATGGATCAACATGAGCCAAACCACATCAAATGAATTCCAAATCTATAAGAAACTTGGCCTTTAATTTACATGGACATATCAAATTAAAAAATTAGCAAAATGACCATCAATAGGACATAGAACAAATTTTGATAATCTATAGATTTGGTCATATTTCATGACTTGAGGCTTTAAGCTCAGGGGTTGAAGAGTGGTGCATAACCAATGGGTTTGGGTTACATATAAGACCAAACATATGGGTCAAAATGGCTAATTCAAAATCCATCTCCCACTCAAAAAAATGGGAGGTTGACATTCCACTGAGGCCTGGGGAGATTCTGCTATCAAAAAACCCACTCGTTATGATCAATTGGATCATGGAAAAAGTTGCTTGTGTATGATCTTCAAGAGGAATGTCTCTATTGAATTTAAATCCATGTCATTTGACTAATAGAGTGATAGGAGCCATCGAGAGCATTCTGGAGGGAATTGAAATCAGCTTTCTCGATTTTCTTTCTTAGAAAATGGAGCTCTCTCAAATTCAAATTCCTTATCAAATCCACTTCAATTGTTTGCATACTTCATGGGAGTCAAGTGCATATGTTTATTAGAGTTCATGATAAGGAAAATGAATTGGATCAAAATGACAAAATGGCTTTGACCATCCACTTCAAGGGGAGATATCTAGCTAATTCATTTAAATCTATCTTTCCTCAATTAGGAACTAGAGAGTGTTATGAACCATGGAGAGCATTAGCTTTAGGAGGTGAATGAAAGCATTCTTGATTTTCTCATAAAATGAGCTCCTCTCATTTCTAAACTTCCTCTTCACTCAAATCCACTTCAATTTCCTTTGCATACTTCATCAAGTTACTAAGTCGAGTGCACCCAAGCTTCCATTAGAGTTCCCACAACAAGGAGAAGTTGGGGGATCAAAACTAGGGGAATAAGGAGTTGATTATAGGCAATTCCCATACCAAATCATTCTTCAAAAAAAGTCAAGAGAAAGGAGCCTCTGGGGACTTATCCTAAACCTCAAATATACTGAAGTTAGAGCATGATGGTTGGTTCAAGAAGAAAACACTCACATCTTCTTAAACAAATCTTGAGGTAGCTTGGGCGGTGAAGCCTACCATACTAACAAAGCACTGGTTGGTTTATCATGATCAAGTTAGGAAGAAAGTGTGGGGACTCACATCTTCAAAGTGACCAGGGGTGATATCTTGAGGTAGTATGTAGACCCGACTAGAGCTAATGAGTGAGTGCCACAGGGGCTTGCTCCCACATCAAAATAGCTTCGAGAAAAAAAGATTTGTGTTTATTATTGTGCATGTGTTAAAGGAATAGGATGCCTCGGGGACTCTTACACCAACCTTAAACACCTTAGGTTTATAAAATGGTGCCAGGATGGCAAAAGGATTCACTAAGAAAGGATGTACTTGGGTTCTCTCACCAACTTAGTTGTGCCATCGAAATAGGATGTCTCTGGTTCTCTTCACATTCTAATACAAGGGAGATTGTGTTTGTGTTGTGAAAGAGGGATAGGATGCCACTAGGGGACTCTTACTCCCTACATTGATTCAAGACAAGTAAACACCACTTCGAAAGAAGAGAATATTTTATGAATGGAATCTGATTTTATTCTTTTTATTAATGAATTATTTTCAAACATGATTTATTTCCTGGATAATATTTCTTTAGATAGAGTTCATTAATTGGAAGCATCGAATGTTCCCCTTTACAATCAATAAGATGATAAGATCCTCCTTGGTAGGCCTTCTCTATGACATAGGGGCCTTCCCAAGTGGGTTCAAACTTGCCTCTCATCTTTCGATGGGCAATAATTGGTCTCCTTAGGACTAACACAAGTTCTCTACTTAAAAGACCTAGGAGACCAACTTGTTGAGCTTGAATCATTTTGGCCTTTGTACAACTAGATATTCATGCCCGTGGCTCTCCTCCAAACCTTGAGCTCTTTTAACCAACTTTGCATTCTTCTCTATAGTGATCTTGTACCCAATGCTATCCTTAGTGATGGGAGTTGAACTTCTAAAGGAAGAACGACTTGACCCATACACTAAGAAAATGGTAGAAGTTGGAGTTGGATGTGTGTGCGGTAGGCCCAAAGCTTCAACCAGCTGCTTGTTCCACTATCCTTTGTTGTCATCAAGAGTCTTCTTCAATATATAGATGAGAGTTTTATTAAATGCTTCTACTAAGCCATTTGCTCTAGGGTAGTAGATGGTGGAGTATCTCCAATCTATCAATCTTGAATGCTTTTGAATGCACCATTATCGATATAATTTGTCGAGGCACCCAACCTATATACGATATGGTTCTGAAATGAAGCATGTGTTGAGTTGTGACCTCTGAGTGGGATGGCTTCCCACTTGGAAAAGTAGTCGATGGTAGCTAAGATGAATTGATGCCCCTTGGAAGAAGGAGGATCAATCAGACCTATAATGTCGGTACCCCCTCAAATGGCCATGAAATAAAGTAGGGTGTAGAATGTTGGGTGGTTGGTGGAGGAACACTATGTACGACGATGGCATCTCTAGCTACATCCATGCGGTCACAATCATCACAAGGCCGGTAGTATCCAAGTCTTTTAATCTTCATCTTCATCTTGACTTGATGTGCTCACATAGACCGAATGTACCTTATAATGCCATGGGCTTCATGTTTGTCTAAAAATGTAACCATTTGTCAAAGGATTGGTGCAGTGCCATCAAGAACATAGGAAAGCTCTATTTCACGATGGGCTTGTGACTTCTCTTGAGGTAGTTTACGGTGTTCAAGTAATCTATGATTGCCTCCAATCGCTCCTTCTCCATTTTTTGACAACCTCCCCTTCAAGAGAAAGTCTCTCGATGAGTTCAATCAATAAGATAGACTTATCTATTTTGGACCCTTATTGAAATGGACTCATCTTCACATGCCAACTCTTTGGCAGTTTGGCAAAGCATCTACTACTACTTCTCTCTGGGGAACCTTGTAGATGGTGACTTGAGAATTTGGCCAAGCTTCATGGTATACTTATAGTAATGGAAAACTTGGGTTTGAGAACCGAGACCCAAAATCGGTTGATGACCAACGAGAATCCCCAAAGATGTTGATGCTCTTGACTTGATAGTGATGGCTAACTCCCGATCAAAGCCTCATACTCGCTTCATTGTTGTGCAGGGTTGGAAAGATAGTATGAGAATCTCATCACATCACGGTTTGGAGTTAGAAGAACTATTCTACCCCTTCTTTCACGGGAGAATAGATCATGGTGCTTCACCTTTAAGAAAAGCGGCACCATCAAAATACATCTCCCATCGGTGGTTGTGGCCTCCCCTAAGTTCATGATTTGTTCATCGGAGATCATCACTAAGTAGAATCACAGAAGTGGGTGTCTCTAAGAAATGCTAGTGCTTATCCTTTTACCGCGGGTACAAATGTGATATCAAACTATGAGAGAGTATCATGGACCAATATGCAAACATAGCATTGGTTGTCATGAGACTATTGATTGGTTTGGAGATCAAGTTCACCTTATGAGAAAGCATGTAGTGTCATAGCTTGAGATGCAAAGATCAAAGCTAGCAATGTTTCTCAATAGGTGGATAGTTTGCTTGAGGATCGAGATGATGGCGTAGTAGAGTGCTCTCCTTCCCTCATCATTGGCTTGGGCCAACAAAGCACCAAGAGAGTTCAATGCACAATGTATGATGAGTGGCCCTTGGGATAGAACTAGAGGCGAATGATGTCTTTGAAGGCATGCTACACTTATCATCCCTTGAACTTGGCATCCTTTTTTGACAAGTGCTAAAATGCATCTCCGATAGGTTTGAGATAAAGCATCTTAGATGCCATACCATCCTTGAAAGGATCGAGTTGAGTTAAACTCTTAGGAGGTGGTATTTCTAAAATAGCTTTGATCTTTTCAGGATCTATTTCTATTCTCCAGTGTCAAACAATAAACCTAAGGAATTTTCCTGAAGCTACTTCGAATGCATACTTCAGAGAATTCATTTTGAGGTTATATTGTCTTAACCATTCAAAAACTCTCAAGTCGAAGAGGTGATCTTCCAATTTCTAAGCTTTTGACTACTAGATCATCAACGTAGCACTCAACTTGATGATGGATGAGTTCATTGAAGATCTGAGTCATGGCCCGTTGGTATGTAGCATTAGCATTTTTTTTATGGCTGAAAGGCATGACCCTATAACAGAAGATTCTGATCGAGGTTCAAAAAATAGTATTTCTTTCATCTTTGGAGACATCTTGATTTGGTTATAGCATATGACCCATCCATGAAAGAGAAGGCGCATGAGATGAGGCAATGTCCACCATTAATTTTGGTATAGGAAGAAAACTCATCCTTAGGACATTTTATTTAAGTCCCTAAAATTGATGCAAATGTGAATTTGGTCATTCTTCTTCTTAACTAGGATGACACTAGCTAACCAGGTAGGATATTTTTCTTCCCAGATGAAACCAGCATCGATCAATTTCTTGACTTCAGAAATGACTTATTTTTTAATTTATAATTGCATGCATTTAGGAGATTTCTTAATAGGGGTAGCATTAGGGTCTATTGCTAGCTTGTGGACTACATTAGAGATAATCGATTTCTTCATAACTCCATGAAGTAGTCTTTAAACTCAATAGCCTAACTAAGTCATTGGTTTCTTCTTCATTCAAGAACTAATGTATGTTGAGGATTTTCTTTATCTTGGTTGATTTCTTTAAGCTTGTGTGTTGAATGAATCTCTCTCTTCAAATCTGGTGCCTCTTTGACTTGGAGATCATCTAGATCATCGAGTTTCTAAACACACATTCTCATAAGAGTTGGGGATGTGTTAGAAACTATCAAACTTTAAATGATTGGTAAAATAATCTTCATCATCGATGGACCTTGTCGAATCTAGTCCACTCTTGATTGTGCTTCCCCACGTATTATTCCATAGCTTTTGTATTACGATGTGGACCATGTGAGGAACTAAACCTTTCTATATAAGATTTTGAACACAAGAGTAAAATCAAAAGTAATTCCATTAATTCTTTAAAGTGTCCTCCTCAAGTACATCAACTTGACTTGAGGATGATGATCCCAAAAGAACTTCTTGCTTCATGTCACTAGAAGACTTAGGGACTTCCTTAACTAAAACCTTCAACTTTTGAGATGTAAGTGAGGTAAGAGCTAAGGTTCCCAACTCTAATAGTTTACATAAAGTTGAATACTTTGCTTTGCTGAGGCTGGTCATCTTCTTTGTCTGCAGATCAAAAGTCACCTCCAATGGAACCCGAGAGGGGTTGGTGGTATACTAATCACATTAGACTCATTCCTCCAAGCTGGATTCCAAGTCTATGTGAATAGTAGGTACTCTATGAACAACCTATTAGTTGGGCACTAGGTCTCCACCTCTTGAACTACCTCATTTGCCTCACACTGCTTGGTGGAGGTTGAGCCATCCTACCCATATGTCCATATGATGGAATTAATTATGGGTGGAATGTGATATGCTGATTTATTTCTTCTTCAATTCTCCTTTCTTGGTCACTTGGACTTTTATTTTACATTTCATTTTCTTCTATCTTTTCTTTTACTTCATTTTTCTTTTACTTTTGTATTTGCATTTGAATTCTATCCAAGTTCATGAGAAAGGGTATTTTGAGAAGATAGTAGGTGCATCCTCATAAATCTCAACCTCTCTGAAAATGGCTTTCATCTCATTGACACGTATTCAATTCCATCTTTTAAACTTGATGCATTGATGAAGGGATGGAAATCTTATTTTGATGTATCCAAGGCCTAAACAAAGTAGTGAATGAAGTATTTGAATCAATGATGTAGAACTTGGCTTCAATCTTCCAGTCACCATCTCCAAAGGTAACACTATAGAACCTAAAGCTTGCTCACCTTAATCATTGAATCCTCTCAACATCATCCTAACTCCTCAGAGTTCAGAGATGTTGATCTTCAAATAGGCAAGGTTCTTTAAACTCATAATGTTCACCAATGCACTTGTGTCCATGAGAACCGCAAGTTGAATGCTATGTTGGCTGTGAGGGATGGTTGTGCTCCAAGTCCCCAGAAGAAGGTCTTCATCTGTGAAGGTGATCCCCGCTTCTTTTGCATAATGTGCTTTATAGCGATCATGAGCTAAGCATATTCAAGATCAAGGAGGGCCTTGATTAGTGATTCCCTCATCTCTTTGGATAAGACAAGGGCATCATATATGCTTAGCTTAGATGAAACTTTCTTAGATGAGAAAGGACATTGTAGTCCACCTGATCTTCCACAAGCATATCCAAGGGTGGAGCATCTTATGGAAGGGCTTCGATCTTTACCAATGACTTGTTTCCCTATCTTGAGGTGTGCCCTTTGAGGTAGAACCTTGCCACTATGGAGGTTGACTTGGTGATCTCTTGTGGGCAAGTGGTGGAAGGTTCACGCACTTGCTCACCTCACTTTCTCCTATGGGACCCTATCGGATGATTCCAAGTCTATCTCAAGAGGTGAACATAGTATTGAGTTGGAAAGTCAACTTTGAATCAAAAGAGGAAGATCAAAATTGTTATAGTTATTTAGACTTGAAGAGTTATCATTAGAAATAGAAGACAACCCATCAAGTGACACATATGTAATTCAAACTAGCTTTATTCTTCAATTTCTTGGAATTATTTGAGGTACAAAGTAGAAATCAAGTAAAGTAAGTGGAGTAAGGGATTTGATGCCCTTATCCAGATACAAGAGTTCTACTAGTAGAAGAAATAGAAGAGCTAGCGAAATGGAAGAAGTCACCATGTGGAACAACTGTGGAGGAGGTGGACATGATTGGTTGTGCTAAAGGGCTATCCACATGATGATGATCTTTGCTGCTCCCACTTTCCTAGAGTTGGCATTAGCAACTTGCAAATCTTCCTTAGTGTTGGAGGTTTAAGCTAACTCAAGCACCTACAAAGAAAGCTGCTTGATCTTCTAAATTATTTTCTTAGAGGTTTTGGATAGAGAAATATCCCAACCTTCTTTAGTTTTGGTAGGATCATATGTATCCCCAAGGATTACCCTAATAGAACTGGAAGGTTGTTCCAAGGTATTCCTTTGGGATAACTACACCGATCTTGAAAGCTATGTTCAAGCCTCCTTGAATGTGAAGCAATCCTCCAAAATGTGGCCAGCATCGGTGGTAGGGAAAAGTTTGGATCATGACTTTTACTTCCTCAGTCTCCAGGCTCGGGTAGCTAAAATTAGGTTTCTTTAAGAGATTCTTAAAGATTTTGATTACCTCCCTCTTAAAAGAATAAGGATGTTTAACTTATCTAAAGAGTAGGTGGACCATAGCTACTGATGGTATGCATGCTTCTGTGGTATGGTGAGGAGGGTGGTGTGCTAGCCATGGAGGCTGCGGTGGAGGGGGTTGCCTCGATGGTGGCAAAGGAGGTGGAGGCTAGAGTGGTCTCTCAACGATCTCTAGGCGGCTACTTCCCCTTGTCTCATTTATGCTCACGGCTTCTTCTCATAGACCTTTGGCTTGCGAAATTGATCTTGAAAAGGCAACTATTTGGCCTCTCCTTGTAGACTAGCTGCGTGATTAGCTTCTCAAATGTCTTGATAGTGAAGCCCTTAAGCATGAAGGTGAGAAATGGATATTCTTCAAGAGAATCTCAATGGCATGTTGTTCATATAAATGGTTCACACTTCATACTCAGATATGAGAATATAATCAACATGTGACTCACCGTGTTGTTGTGCTACAATGAGATCACTAGTAACCCTTCTTTGAGCTCAGCAAACCTCTTGATGAAGAGTTGCTCTAACTCAGCAAATGTCTTTACTAAACCATTGGGCAGTTTGATACCAATCAGCAATACCCATTGCTACTACAAAAGGTGAAAAAAAGCAAAGCATCCGTACATTGCAATAATTGGCCTAAAATGTGCTATGTGTTGGGTTTCCATATCAAAGCTTTTGAAGGAAGGAAAAAACCCTTGGGATACTTGGATAGCATCAAATTCTGGTAGGTACCCACAGATGATCCTCCCGGGCTTGAGCCAAAGCTTCCTTCACTCTTGCTCAACCATGGATTTTATGTCTTTTTTTTATGTATGGGTACTTTCCACTACCTTCCTATACATCTTGCTTCTTGCTCAATGGAGGTAGAGTCTTGATTGGGTCCAAGACATGCACTAACTTCGGGTGAGTTGTCGCGTAGTAGGATGAACTAAAGGGGCTTATTTTGAAGCACACTGCTAACAAGTTCATGTATTGTGTCATCCTATCAATCACTTCTCATCCTTATCGATGGGTGTTGGGTTGATCGGTCTCTTCATCAACCTCATCACCTTCCATGGCTTGTGTTCCGGAAGAGATCCTCTAGTTTTAACCAACTCCAGCTCCCCAAGTCATCTTCATTGGGATCAAGTGACTTTCTCTTCATCGACCGGTCATACCCCAAGATCTCCTTTCTTCTCCATGAAATAATGTGCTATCTCATCTAAGAATGATCCATCTCTAGGTACAAATATCTAGGCGATGTGATGATCACTAGAGAGCCGACCTCTCGTCCTTGAGAGTCAATCTATGTGGACTGTACTCACTAGATGAATGACACTCTTGAACTTGCTATAAGAGGGGTAACAATCCTAGGATGTTCCACTCATGCGTGGTTGTCATCTAGAATATATGTAATAATTGTCACCATCTCCACATCTATGGTGGAGTTGGTGAAGGGGCGACCGATGCTTGGGGTGCCACTCTTTTTCACCACCATTGGGGTGAAGGTCAAGAAGAGTGTTGCCCTACCATAATGGGTGTGTATGGGTAGGATCCCTTGGTTAGGATCACCAGCGGGGTGCTTTTCCCGATATGGCCTTCATGGCCTTGATGGAATGGAGATGTTGTAACCGACTGGTGATGGAGGTAGGCGGTGGGTGGAGACACCACGACTCTCTTAGGAGCTCCCTCCTGTGGTCTAGTCCCATAAGAAGGATCTTATCAGTATGGTTGGTACGGCAGCTGGAAAATCAATCGAGTAATACCATTAGAACCATGTCTCCTGCATAATGTGGGTTATATGGGCCTCACGCCCTCTGGTGCTTCCCCACATGGGGATAATAGATCAGATCAAAGTCCAGTCAGCGTATGCTCACACTGCATGTAAGAAATATGAGGTGGCGTACGACCTCCTCGAACTGTTGGTACATGAGGAGGTGATGAGGAATCCTCTAACATCCTCTCTCTCAGAGAGAGGATACTGGTTTTGTAACGTGGTGGTAACAATGGGAAACTCATCCATGGTGAGCTGCCTCTCTCCAGCTATCTAGTGTGATGCCTTGATCATGTATTCTTATTTCTCTTATGATGGGATGGGTGAGCTAGACCCATACTCAAATGTAGGGAGGCAAGCCGAGAGGAGCACCCTTGGGGTACATATGAGATAGTCTAACCCTCACTGGGACATAAGAAACTCTAGTGACAACTGCAGTGGTACTGCTATTACTTACTACGTACTTTACTCTCCTCTTCGAGGAGACATCAGAGGGTAAGTCAATCGATGATGACTTCTCGGTCACCTTGGTCTGACAGTGAGGGGAGTGCCCTCACAAGTAATCTTGGCTCCCTCAAATCCCACCAAAGTGAATCATGGGTATGGTCCAAATGGGAAGTGGCTAATAGGCAGATCCATACCATGGGGAAGGTAAAAATAAACTTGAGAAACCATTTCAGTAAACTGAAATTGACACTTGACTATAAAGATGCAATAAATGAATTTGTATCGATTTTTTATATAGATTTTGAATTTTGAATTTGAAATTTGAACCCACATCCAACAACTTGGAAGTGTTAAGTGGGGTTCAAATGGATTTGAGAAGATTGATTGAAAGAGGAATTTGAATATGAATCCAACTTCAACAAATTTAGGTATGTTGAAATATGGATTCAAAATTTTTTTTGATAAGGATGCTTCCATAGGTTCATGTTTGTTTGAATTTGAATTTTTGATTTGAGGACCCTTTCCTTTAACAAATTTGGGTATGTTAAAGTAAGGGTCAAATTGATTGTTTTGTTTGATTGTTTTGGAATTTCACTTACTTAGCAAATTTAGGTATGCTAAGTGAAGTATTTGAAAAGTGATTATTTCTTTGTGAATTTTGTTTTGATTTTGAAAATTTGGAATTCTCACTTAGCAAATTTAGGTATGCTAAGTGAAGAATCAAGTGTGTTTTGTTTGATTTTTTGAAAATAGGATTCTTAGCAAATTTAGGTATGCTAAGAAAATCCTAAGTGTTTCATTTGTTTTGATGTTTTGATTTTGAAAGGTAGGATCCTTAGCAAATTTGGGTATGCTAAGGAAATCCTAAGTGTTTCATTTTTTTGATGTGATTGAAAGTGGAGATTTAACTTTAGCAAATTTATATGCTAAAATGAAGTCCCACTTGGTTTTATGAAATGGAAATTTCATTTAGCAAATTTGTGTATGTTAAATGAAATTCCAAATGGTGTGTTCAAAATTTTGATTTCATTTTGGTTTTGAAGATGGAAACTTCTCCTTAGCAAATTTGGTATGCTAAGGAAAAATTCAAAGGTGTTTGAGATTTTGTTTTGACTTTGGAGACTTTTACTTAGCAAATTTAAGTATGCTAGTGAAGTTCCAAATGTGTTTGAAAATTTTGATTTTGGATTTGGAGACTTCACTTAACAAATTTGGGTATGTTAAATGAAGTTCCAAAATGTGTTTGAAAATTTTGATTTTGATTTGGAGACTCTTAACAAATTTGGGTATGTTAAATGAGGTTCCAAATGTGTTTAAAAAAATTTTGATTTTGAATTTGGAGACTTCACTTAACAAATTTGGGTATGTTAATGAAATTGTGTTTTGAATTTTGAAATATGATTGTTGATTTTTTTATTTTGATTTGGAAACTTCACTTAGTAAATTTGTATGCTAAATGAAGTTCCAAATATGTTTTGAAAATTTTGAAATATAATTGTTGGTTAATTTTTTGAAGAGGACTTCATTCAACAAATTTGGTATGTATAATGGAGATCAATCTTCAAAATGTGAAATTTTATTTTGTGTGTGATTATTGCTTTTTTGAAAGAGAGAATTCAACTTGAAACATATGTGAGATATGTTTGAGATTTCCAATGATATTTATTTTTAGTTGGGAATGAAATCTTCATTTAATAAATTTGAGTATTAAATGAAGATATTCATATGTGATTTTGAAAAATTTTAATTTTGTTTGAAATGAAATTCCATTCAATAATGTGAGTATATTGAATAAAAGATTCATGTGTGCTTTTAAAAAGTTTAATTTTGTTTGAAATGAACTTCCATTCAATAAGTGTGAGTGTATTGAATGAAAGATTCATGTGTGTTTTTGAAAAGTTTATGATTTTGATTTTGATTTTGAAGATGATTATTCATTTATTTTGAAAATGAAATCTTCATCAAAGTGAATTGAAGAAGATATTCATTTGTGCTTTTGGAAAATGTTGTTTGTTTTATTTTTGAAAATCCCTACATGTAACACTTATGGAATTGTTAAATGAGGGTGACAAAATTTTGTGGAAAATATTTTATTAAGTGCATTTTTAAAAGGTGCTTTTTGAAAAAGAAAGTTCTTATGGAAGATTTATTTTTTCTTTATTATTTTAGAATGAACCTTTCCTTATCATAAAAAAATGATAAGGAGGAAGTCTTTAAATGTTTTTTTTATTTAGATCTTTTCATTTTACCCATTGAGAATGATAGGGGTTTTAAGACCAACAAGGAATGAGTCCTAAAACCTAAAGATGTTGGCTAACTCAGTCAATGCTAAGTGCCAATGAAAGAAGGATAGTCTTGGATTCATACCAAAATACAAACCCACTATCGATACTCAAAGACAATGATCATTTACCAAAGATGAGAGAGGAACCATCCCAGATGAGAAAATCATGGAGAAAATTTCTGGTGTAAGCCTTTCAAATTTATTGGTGAGAAATGAAAGAGGCAAGCATATAGAAATTCATATTTTTAGGATGCCACACGATCCATGATGTGCTTATTCAGTGATCGTACATCATCAAGGAAAATAGTGTACTATCTCGAGATAGAAGTCACTACCCTTTAATGGACCTAATCACCTCAATAAGGACTCTAAGGATGATGGGTCTACATATGTACTAGAGATTCTTCCCTACTTTACATGAAAAGTAAAGCGGTTTATTTTAAACTAATTTATTAAGTTCCTAGAGCAAGCCCCATAATTACATCCTAAGATGATCCTTAGGAAAACTCTCGATTAAGGTAAATGATCATTGTCTTTGAAGATTTCAATAGGAAAGGAATATCAATCGATTGGTTAATTTTTGAAGATCAAATAGGGTTGATCAAAGCGATGGAGTTATTATTGAAGCCAAAATGAAGATAAGTAAGAGAAGCCCATGATGCTAGAAACTAGCAGCATCTCAAACTATCCTGGTTGGGCTTTACATTTTTTGAAATTGATTTAGTTTGTTTGAGTTACATTTTCATTAGAAATTTGGGACTTATGATTCCTTAACACAAGATTAAGAAAATGCTTGAGAGGTGAGGAATTATGCTTATGGCCCATAAAGGGGAGAAGCAGCCTCAGATCCTAAATCTAGGGAGCTTCAGTGAGGGCCGAAAGCATAACCTAAATCTAAAGCAAAATGGGTATTTGGTTTGCCTCCTGAGAGGACAAACCACCCAGTTGGACTTACAACTGGGGTGGCACCTAACTCCTCCTATGATTTTAAATACATGTAGGCAAGTCTTTATGCTTATGCAAGATAGCTAGGTTGTTATTTATTTAGAAAGAGACTAAGTCCTTAAACTCACTCCCTAAAGAGACTAGATCATGTAAAGGGACATGCTTCAAATGACCTAAATCTAATGCAATTCAAATTTCATTTTATTTTTATTTTGGATAATTATTTTGATTTCGGGCTAATAGGATTCATATGCTAATGCATGAGAAATAAAGTTATTGGCCAAAATTAGAAGGGAGGAGAGTTTCCACCATGGCTCTCAAAGGTCAAACCAAGTTTCTCGGCAAGGTGGAAGCCCTCAATCAAGAGTGAAATAAGATGTTTTGTGCATGATATTACAAAAGAAATGCTCATCCATTAAGGGGTTGCTAATTCTTTTATCTTGATTTTAAACTAAGCTTTAGGTGAGGTTATGAGTTCTTTATTTTTAATTTAGGTTGTTAAGTTAGATAAAGATTTATTTTTCCTAAAGAGCCTAATCCACATCCGTGCCATACATAAAGCAAGGAAGAAACTAGAAAATCATGCCACTTAATGTAAAAGCTAAACAAATCATCAATCAATTTATAAAGCTAATCACAAAAGAATAAAAGGTTTGTATGGCACCACCGCACAAACCCAAAAAAAATAAAATGTGGATAATCGAAGCTCTACCCCTTATACAACTCGATTATAAATGAATTAAATTACAATTAAGCAATTCATTATGGGGTCTTCAAGCTTCATTTCTTCTTTCTTCTTCTTCTTCTTCTTCTTTTCTTTGGTTCCTTCTTTGATGGTTGGAAAGTAGATGCTAAGGCTTCACATGGTACATAAGATAGGATCTTATGACCAATGCTCATCCTAATCCCCATAACAATCATTCTAAAATCTTAATTTCACAAATTTACATGAAAAAGAATAGTAAAAATCTAACTAACACCTACAAAACAAAGGTTAGTTAAAACAAACCACATAAATCCCAAGCATGTATATTGGACTTATCACCCCACATATGGGTGACTAAGTCCACCTGGCCTATTGGATTATGCTTAGGGGTATAAAGTACCGCAAGCAAAGCATTTATATTTTTATTTATGATAGCCCTTAATCCACTATAGAAAAGAATAGTTAGACTAAGAACGTCCTACCATTCATTCTACAAGCATACACCCTAACATTCAGTCTAAAACATATATCACAAAATAAAATAAAACATCAAACCATGCACCTACCTAACCTAAAGCTAGAAGTGGTGACTTAAGCTAATGTTTGTGCTTTGAAGGTTTGTGTGGTATGCTTAGCTATGGATTTTGGTTCAAATTTTCTAAGTGTGAAAATATGTTCAACTTAGAGGAGGGTTTCATTTAAGTTGTTTAATTATTTTGGTTGATTTTATTTCATGGTTTGATTATGTTCAAGTGAATCCTACAATTAATTACTAAGTTATGAAGAGAGAGAAAGAGAAGAAACTTTCCTTCCCTAACCTAAGTAATTTCTAAAATAATTTTGGTTTTATTTAGTGAATGTTTTGATTAAATCTTTTAATTAATCTTAAGTTTAGATAAACTCTGAAGAAACCTATTCAAAAAGAAAGGCATTTTAAGATTAAATAAAATGAATCAAATTCACATAACACACATTACTTCATTTCTTTCCCAACATATATAACATGCATATGGATGGACCCTAAGCATATCTATACATATAAATGAGAATATTTAACATACTTTATGATGCATGCTAAGTAATTCATTTAAGGAAAAGATTAAGATGCATGATTTTTCTTAAGTAGAAAAGGGTTTCTTTATCCAAATTTTCACATACACACATGAAAGTAAGAAAGGCATAAGTGAGTATAGCGACATTGTTAACTAGAGGTGTAAGGTACAAGACCTTATACTTAAAGCTCAACCTTCCAGACTAATATATCACTTTCCTTAAATACAAACATGTATATGAAAGAAATGAAATGAAAAGGAAGAATGCAAAAGTTGTATTAATGGATTCATTTTATTTATGCAATATATGTATGCAAGTATAGGTAGCCCTTCTTAAGTGATGGCATAGGGATAAATGGGATATGTAATTAGGTGAGTATTAGGTCCTTCTCAAATGAACCATATATATCACCAAATTCTTATTCAAAACTATACCAACATAAGAGAGAAAGAAACCTATGCTAAGCATACCTTCATAATTTTTCACATCCAAACTCATAATTAAAATATAAGTAGCATGCTTTTAGATTTAATATTTGATTTATGTATTTTGAAAATAATTTGGATTTAATAGTGATAATAGCCATTCATATTTATACTTTAGCCAACACATGCAAATTTAACATAAACTATTTCATTTTTAAATTTGAATTTCAAAAATATGAATGCATGAAATCATTTGACATATAAATTTAACATGTTGGGAAAGACTCAAAGCAATAAAAACATGTAAACAATCTCACTTTAATTAAATCCTAAAGACATTCCTATAGAATAAGAAAGTTTAAAATAAATCAAAGTGAATTCAATGTGATTTTTGTTTAGTTTGAAGTTTAATTTAATTTTGAAAAGGTGAGATGGGTTTGTTGTTCTTAACCCATTCCCACATATGTTTGATATTTTTGTTTAATTTTTAGATAATTAGATCCATTTTATGTATTAATTAGGTTATGTATGAATTAAGTAACTTAATTAACCCTTACCTACACCACCATAGAATAATTAACCAAATAATTATGAGCCAATGAGATGACATAAAAACTTACAAGGAATTTAAATTTGTAATGCACCAAATAAGAAAAAGGCCTAATGTAATTTGGCTCACAATTAATAGTTAATTAAGCTAAGAGGTTTAGCTTAAGTAATTTCAAAACACCCTTTCATACATATGAATTGAGTTTTGATTTTTGTAATTGAACTTAGGCTATTAAACACCTAAGCATCTAACCAAAGTAGATTAATTAAGTTCTGAACTTTTAGAATTTTAGAAATTAATTAATGGGATAATTAATGAATTAACCTTTAATTAAGAGGAGATTAAGGAGAGAAAAGGGGGTTTAGGGAATAGCTTAAGGGAAATACCCCAAAATTATTTCTTAAACCTCTTATCTAATGGATCTGACCTTAATCAACCCTAATCATGGATTAAAACCACTAATCATACCCTAATTATGCTTAATTACATAAGGAGGGTAATTAAGAAATTCATATGCAATTCTCCTAATTAAGTATTCAATAAATTCAAAGAAAATCAACAGAGATAGAAGTCATCCCCTAAAATGTACCCAAGAAGTTTGGGATTAATTAGAAGCTTAATTAAAAGGTAATTAGCAAAATAAAGTTTCTAATAAAACCCAAAATCAGAGAAAATTATAATTCAAAACCTATTGAAATTAATTTTAAAATATTTTAGGTTAAATTATCTTTTCATGGAATTTTATTTCATATTTTTTGAATTTTATTGAGAGAGTTATAAATTTAGATTAATTAGAATTAATTAAAGCATTTTTAACTAATCCTATAGCTCACGGCATGACACATGTGGCGGGTCGCACGCTTTACATGCATTGCTGAGCCACTTAAGTGTTAATCATAAAGGTGCATATTTTTCTCTTCTGATCAAAGATCGGATGGCCAGAGATCTCCTCACGATTTTAAAAAGGATATATAAAATTCTAAACATGGTAATTATCTTGAGCATCCATCCAAAATGCATAGATGGATGGTTGAGATCTCTTAAGTTCTTCCCCCTTGATCAAGAGAGGTCGTCCATTATCTAGGGGAAGATCTGAGCTCGATTGAGCTCGGATTCAAACCAAACTTAACCCACACCATCTAAAGACAAAGAGCGGCACATCCAATGGTGGGATTCACTTGAATTGAAATTTTTCTTCACAAAGGACCAACACCTCCTATGCTAGGTGGTTAAAAAATCCCATACCTCACCGGTGCTCAATTCCCTTAGAGGAGCTTCGTGAGACTGGCGGTTGGAAGAAGCCGCCTTGAGGTTATGTGAATGCTCTGGACCAACTCCCTTGCTCCTTTATGGCTTTGATCCAATTCAACCTCTGGGAACCCAATGGAAGCTTGGGTGCACTCGACTTAGCTCTCTGATGAAGTATACAAAGGTAATTGAAGTGGATTTGAGGTGAAGAGGAAGTTTAGAAATGAGAGGAGCTCCCTTATTTTCTAAGGAAGAAAATCGAGAAAGCTTGCTTTCAATTCCCTCCTAGGAAGCTTAGGAATGCTCTCTTATGGCTCTTAACACTCTCAGGCTTAAATGAGGAATGATGGAGTTGAATTCAATTAGGGGAGTATATCTCCCTTAAGGATTGACAGTCCATTATGTCATTTTGATCCAATTGATCACAATGGGAGGGTTGTTTGAGTTAGATGCTTGCACATGGTCGAGGCCTTGAGTGGAATGCCAACCTCCCATGTGCTTGAATTTGAGTGGGAGATGGATTTTGAATTAGCCATTTTGATTCATGGGGTCAGGTTTGGTCTTAGGGCTAATTGGGATAACCCAAACCCATTGGGTTGTATGCACCACTCTTCATTAGGTCCCCTTGAGCTTTTAGGAAAGCCCCAAGTGGATATGAAGAGGGTATGACCAAATTACCCATAAATTAGGTCAAAATTTGATCTATGGCCTATGGGTAGAATGGTCATTTTGCTGATTTTTTACTTTGGATATGTTGGGTATGTGGTGAAACTAGGTTTAACCAAGTTTCATGAGATTTGGAATTCATTTGATAGGGTTTGGCTCATATTGACCCATTTAGGTCAAATAAATCAAATTGGGTCAATAAGTTCATATGACCATTTGAAATATTTTGGTGTCTTTGGTTTAAATTCAATTTGGTATAGTTTTGAATTTGGCTCATATGACTTCATTTAGGTCAAATGGATCAAGTTGATCTATTTGACCCATTTGACCTATTTGAGGTCAAGGGTAGGTTTGTTAGGTTAGTCATATGGAGTGGATTGGTATCTTTGTTTCAATCAATTTTGGTTAAGTTCAAATTCTCAACATGAACCTTTAGTCATGTGGTCAATTGGGCTAGGTTTCTAGTCCAATTGGGCCAAGTTCACAAGTGATTTGGAATGAACTTGACCCATTGGTTTGAATCAATTTGGCTTAGATCAAGTTTTGACATATTTTGACCCTTTAGGTCAAAATGGGTCAACTTGGGTCAAGTGGCTAATTGGGCTAGGTTAGGCTCAAACGTTGGCTTGGTCAAGTACAAACATAGGTTATGAGTGAACTTAGATCAATGGTTTCAATCAATTTTGCTATGGTGAGTGACTTAATCAACCCTTATGTTTGACTTGGTTTGACCTAGTTTGATTGATTGATCATCCCATAATGATTGTGATCATGAAGAGAATAGATGAGTTTCAATCCAATTTGGTTAGACAAAATTTGGCTCATAAGGGTACTTTAGGTCACTTTAGATCAAGTGAGCCTAAGTGAGTCAAATGGTTTGGTCAAAGCTTGATTTTAGCTTGAGTGATCTTGTATATGGACTCATGATTGAAATATAAATCCATTTACAAGTGGTTTGAAGTGAAATGGGTTTTGGCCCATTTGACAATTTCATATTCAAAGGAGAATATGAAGGGATTTTGGTTTTGATTTTTGAACTAGGGTTTTGATTGAGTGATTGGAGTTTGTATTTATATATGGGCTCATGATTGTAGGTTTGATTAAATCATAAGAGAAAATTAAGAGTTCGGCTTGATTTAGAATTGATTTGGCTAAGTTCAAGATTTTGACTTGAAAGGCTTAGATTTGATTTTGAGTGGATTTAAGTTTGATTTTTGGAAGTGGTTTTGATTGTTTGAATTTATATTTCATTTATATATGTGAATATAAATGATAATATAAATGGATCATCAGAAAATTTTAAGGATTTGAAGTGGTTTAATCATGATTTGGGTTAAGTCCATTAAGAAGGATTTAAAGGAATTAGGAAAATTTCATGGAGTTTGGAGTTTGAATTTTTGAATTTGGTTTAATTGATTTATATTTATATTTCATTTATATATGTAAATATAAATGAGAATATAAATGAGTTATGAGAAAATCCCATGACTTTGAAATGGTTTGATCAAGATTTTGGATAAGTCTTTAATGGAAAATGAAGGGACTTAAAAATTTTTTAGATTGGGAATTTTAATTTGAGGGTTTGATTTGATTGATTTATATTTATATTTCATTTATATATGATAATATAAATGAGAATATAAATGAGTTTTAAGAAAATCCCATGACTTTTAAGAAATTTCTTGAACTAATTTGGAATTTTAAATTTACTTTGATTGATTTGAATTTATATTTCATTTATATATGTGAATATAAATGATAATATAAATGAGTTTTGAGAAAATCTCAAAGATTTGAATTGGTTTTGATCATAATTTTGGTTAAGTCCTTAATGGAAGATTAAGGACTTAGAAGGATTTGGACTTAAGAATTTTGATGAATTTTGATCATGAGTTTCAATCATAGATTTCAATCATGGATTTCAATCATATGGAGTTTATTCAAATTTGGAGAAAATAAAATAGAATTGATTTGGAGTTTGACTTGAAAAAAGAAAAGTGTGGAATGGTTCAAGCTAAGGGTAGAAAATTTCCTAACACCACATAAGGCATGACCTATTCCTATGGATAACTCTTCTAAGTCTCTAAGGCTGAGGTGTCCACCTAATCACTAGATATGTCTTAAGACTAAGGAACTCTTAAAGTCTAAGAGAAGTCCTATGTCTAAGATGGAGGGGTTGAGAGCTCATTCTAAAAATGTGGTCAATAAATGATCATTTATCTTAATCGAGAGTTTTCTTAAGGAATCCTCATTCCTTAAGATGTAATTAACTATGGGGGCCTGCCCCTATAGGGAATTTAATGAACCCTATTTAAAATAAACCTTGCTTTCCTTTTCCATGTAAAGTAGGGGAAGAATCTCTAGTACATATGCAGACCCATTATCCTTAGGAGTCCTTATTAAGGTGATTAGGTTTATTAAAGGGTAGTGACTTCTATCTCTCGAGATAGTACACTATTTCTTTGATGATGTACTCAATCACCTGAATAAGTATATCTACAGATCTGCATGGCATTCTAAAAAGATAATTTCTATATGCTTGCCTCTTTCATTTCTCCCCACAAATTTAAAGGTGACTCCCGATATAGAAATTTTTCACCACACTAAGACATGCCACACAAGCCTTAAATGGCACACACATTAGGCTAAGTTACCATTTCTAGCTCTATGTTAGGGCGATGTATGGTTTGATGCCTGATTTTATTTTGTGATGTAACATTTTTAAACTAGATGTTAAAGTGTATGTGCGTAGACTGGATGATAGGATGATCTTAGTCTAATCATGTCTTCTATAGAGGATTGTGCTTAAGGGCACTATAATAAAAATATAAATGCTTTTGCTGTGCAGGTTGCATATACCCTTAAGCATAATCCAAATTAGGCCAGGTGAACTTGGTTACTTATGTGTAGGGTGTTAAGTCCAGTTTAATTATATAACTGCTTGGGATGTGTAGTGTGTTTAGCTAATCTTTATTTTGTAGGTTTTAGTTAGATTTACTTTTTCCATTTTCATGTAATTTTTGCAATTATGATTTAGAATGAATGTTATGGGGAAGTGGAGGTGAACATTGGTCATAAGACTATGTATTATGTACCATGTGAAGCTTTTGGAGCAATCACATTCCAACCAAGCCAAAAGGAAGGATGGAAATAAGCAAATCAAAACATGAAGAAATGAAGAATGAAGACCTCCATAACATAAATTCCTTCTAAGTTGTAATTATTTATTTGTAATTTAGGTTGTATAAGGGTAGAGCTTGACTACCTATTTCTTTTTGGGGTTGTGTGGGGGAGCCCAACCACAAAGGCCTTTTATTCTTTTGTGCCAGCATTATAAAACTGTTTGATGTTTGTTTAACTTGTGCATTAAGATGACATGATTTTTCTTGTTTCTTCATTGATTGATGAATGGCCTAGATGCGATTAGGCTTCTAGGAAAAAATAAATTTTCTATCTAATTAATCAATGCAAAATTAAAATTAAACAACTCATAACCTTACCTAAAGCCTAGGACATAAATCAAGATAATAAAAGATTTTAGCAACCCCTTACTTGGATGTTGTATGTTTCTCATCATGCATAAAAATCATCTTTATTCACTCTTGCTTATGTAGGGCTTCCACCTTTGCTAGAGAACATGGCTTGACCTTTGAGAGCCATGGTAGAAATACACCTCCTTCTTGTTGATTTTGGCCCATAACCAATTTCTTATGCATTAAGCATATGAATCCCATAACCTATGTCAAATAAATTGTCCAAAAATCAAATAAAAACTTAATAAAATTTGTATTAGATTTAAATCATTATATATGCCCTACATGATCTACTCTCTTAGGGAGTGTATTTAAGGACTTAGTCTCTTTTCTAAATAAATAATAGCTTAGACATCTTGTAAAAGCATGTGACTTGCCTACATGTATTTAAAATCGTAGCAGGAATTAGTTAGCAGCCACCCCTAGGTGGTTGTAAGTCCAATAGTCAGGTTGTTTATCCTCTCTTGTGCAGGTAAATCATATGCCCATTTTCACCTTAGATTTAGGTCGTGCTTTGGCCCTTGCCAAAGCTCCCTAAATTTAGGATCTGAGGTTGTTGTTTCCCTTTGCGGATTATAAACGTAAATCATCACCTCTTAGATATTTACATGATTCTGTATTATGAAATTGTAAGCCCTAGATTTCTAATAAAAATTCAACTCAATTATATAATCCTCTTCAAATTTTAAAAATATAAAGCCCAACCATGATAGTTTGGGATGCTTACTAAGCTTCCTAGTATCATGAGCATCCTCTACTCATCTCCTTTTAGTTTTGATAATAACTCTCTCATTTTGATCAATCCCATTTGATCTTCTAAAAATAACCAATTGATTGATAGTCCTATCTTTGAAATCTTTAGAGATAATGATCATTTACCCAATAAAGAGTATTCTTAGGAATCTCATTTAGATGTAATTAAATAAACTTACCTCCATAAGGAACTTAATGAACCCAATTTAAAATAAACCCTACTTTACTTTTTTATATAAAGTAGGGGAAGAATCTCTGGTACATTTGAAGACCCATCGTCCTTAGGAGTCCTGATTAAGTGATTAGGTCTATTATAGGATAGTGACTTCTGTCTCTCGAGAAAGTACATCATTCCTCAATATCGTGCCCAATCACCTTAACAAGAACATCTAGGGATCTACGTGGTGTACAACTTAATGTAAAATATTTTTGTTTTGATTTATTTCTATGATAGATTAAGATAGAAATATTTTCACCATAGTAATCTTGTGAGATAATATATCGTGACGAAACTTTTGGACTACAAAGATCAATGCGAAATAGTGCTTCTCTATCACAGAGTACCTCATTTCCGCTCCTATCAACCTTCAACTGATATAATAAAGAGTATTCTCTTTGCTCTCTTCATTGTGTTGTGCCAATAATGCTCCAAGGGACTCTTCTAATGCAGCTATTTATAGAATGAGAGGCTTCCTGTGAGTAGGAGCCAAGGATTAAGGATTTAATAGGTAGCTTTTACAATATCATATTTCTTGTCACTTCTTATCCCATTTGAATGGAGCATCATTTGTCATTAACTTTGCAAATGGTTGACAGTGTCCTGATAGGTTTGATATAAATTGACGGATGAATGCAAGTTGTTCTTGTAAAGATCGGAGCTGATGCAAACTTTTTAGTGACGATAGCCATGATTTTAGTGGGATCAATTTCAATTCCTCTATGACATACAATATACCCAAGAAATTTTTTGGAGGATACCCCGAATGCACATTTTTTAAGATTCATCTTGAGATCATATTTTTTGATTCTCTCTAATACAATTCTCAAGTGTTCAAAGTAATTTTCATGATTTAATCTCTTCACCACCAAATTGTCAACATAACATTCCACCTTCTGGTGAATCAACTCATCAAAAATATACATCATGGCTTTTAGGTATGTAGCTCTATCATTTTTCAAATCAAAAAGCATGACTATGTAGCAATATATACCAATAGGTGTTATGAACGATGTATGTCTTTCATCTTCAGGTGCTATCTTGATTTGACTATATCCTGATGATCCGTTCATGAACAAGAACATGTCATAGTTGGAAGTATTATCCACTAGTAGTTCTGATATTATAAGAAAAAAAATCATCTTTTGGGCATACCTTATTTAGGTCCTGGAAGTCAATTCAGACACAGATTTGACCATTCTTCTTCCTAACTGGGATAATGTTGGCTATCCAATTTGTATACATCTCCTCCCAGATGATGCTTGCTTTGATCAGCTTAGTTTCTGCAATTACCTGTTCTTCAATCTCCAATCTCATTCTCCTAGGAGCTTACCTAACAAGTGTTGTATTTGGTTTAATAACAAGTTTATGAACTGCTACATCAGGGGATAAGCCTAGCATTTCAGATTATGTCCAGGGAAAGCAATTCCTGAATTCACAAAGTAACATTTTTAGCTATTCAACTTTCTCATCGGGTAGAAGGGCACTAACAAAAGTTGGATGGGGGAAATCCTCTGCTCCTAGGTTGATTTCTTTGAGTTCATCCATAGTGGTTATTTGTCCACCATCTTTGAGTTCTTCAGGCGCAGGCTTGGCTTCTACTTCTTCATCATTTGTAAGAAGAATTTCATGGAGATCATCCTCTTCATCACTATTAGTTTTGATCTCAACTTCTATTATATTATAACAAACTTTATTTTGATGAGATTTGTGGATGAACCCAAGACCCTTAGTGATAAACTTGTCACTTCTTCATGATGCTTGAGAATTTCTTTGGCTCCACATCCTGTTAAATATTTGAATATTATGTTTAGTAGTTCCAATATGAGTTTCAAGCTTATGAATTATTCTTTGTAATTTATATGGATAGTATATTGGTATTCTTGTTGGCACTATCTCATCAAAATTATCATGTTGAGCAGGCTGATCAAAATTATGAGGCTGAGACTCTTCAAATTTGTAAAATAGAGTTCTTATTCTGCCACTCTCACTCAATAGCGGCACATAGATGTTATCAATTCTTTAATATTATGAACCTCTAGTGGAGTATTTTTTTGAAGTACTGTTGAAGGATGGGTGTAATTTTGAAGGAGTCTTCTAACACTACCAAATGAGCTATCCTTCTTAATGGGACCATCTGAACTCTATTTTTATAAGTAGATTCAAAATCATAGTCTGAATCGGAATCACTTATTTTATACTTTATCTTTCTTGAAGGCTTATAAGTTCTCTTAGGTTTGATAGGAGTATCTTCTTCTTCTTGTGTGTCCCTTTCCAAATGAGGAACTAATTTTCTTGATTTAGGTGTAAAGTCAAGTGCTTTAGATAAAGTCAGCATGGCCTTCTTTCTTCCTCTTTGCTTTTGCTCTTTCACTTTATGAAGTTATTTTTTAGTTCCTAAAGTTGATGCTACAGCTTTAAGAGGCTCTATTGGCTTAGGCTCTTTAGGGATGAAATATTTTGCATCTTGATAGATCTTTTCTTTATGGATGGATAATGGTTGTAGGTTGCCAGAAATTTTGAACTCTTCTCCATCTTTTAGGTACTTCATATATTGATACATAGTTGATGGGATCATGCCATACTCATGCAGCCACGGTCGACCCAATAGAGTTGTAAATGATGTATCAACATCGATTACATGAAACTTGGCTTCTATACATAAATCTTGAAACTTGAGCAGGAGAATAAAAGAACTCAGGGTTTTCTACCCTTTCTCATTGAAACTATGAACCATTAATTTATCCCTCCTAAGATGTTGGATATCAAGTGATAATTCTCTTAATACTTTTAGACTCATAAGATTGATAGAAGAACCTAAATCAATCAATATTGATTAGATGCCATCACTCTCTGGTAACATATAGAGGGGCGGTTGTGATCATTTCCCAACATAAGATCTTCTTTCAAAAATATGATTACTGGGAGATCTTGAGTTTGCAATGATTCAGCCATATATTTTTTCAGCAAAGTAACCTTCATAACTTTCTAGATTTTTGAGAGCCTGTATCAAAGTTTCTCAGAGGTCCTTTGACATTAAGAGAGCCTCATACACAATCGATTATGCAGGGATCTTTCTGAGATGTGATAGAATATTGTAATTTATCTTTTTGCTTGATTTAGGCTTTATCCTAAGATTTTTCAGAATGATATCTTTGTTGACTTCAATTTGTTTTCCTATGTCTTTATTTGTATTTCCCTTCTTGGATGAAGGTGGTAAGACTTTACCACATCTCAACTGAACTTGAATCACCTTATCTTGCTCAGATTCCTCTAAAGAGGTAGTTTCTTCAAATTCTCTTCTTATTCTGGAGGATTAACCAAAAGGGCTAGACTCATTTTTTTAACTTCGAACATTTCATACGTGATGATATCGATGAGTCCAACTCTTCTCCATCAGGAAAATAGAAATCTTCATTTGAACTATTTTCTTTTTGTTGTGTCATTAAACAAAATTTAGATGTTAACTCCTTAGGCTCTTCTTATTTTTTTAATAAGAATTTTTATGGGTTGGTCAAGTCTATCTAACTACCCATATTATTTTGGAGTAACTGATACAGAAGAACATCTGATATCACATGAATAATTCGGTATGTCTCTACTGGACAAGATTCACCATTATCTTCTTCATCCGATTCAACAATACGAAGTTTAAGTATAAAGTAAATGATTGTCTTGTCAGCTAGTGATACTCCTCTAAATTGTTAATAATCTTTTGAGTTATAGTCTTCTTCTTGATCTTCTTTTTCTTGATAGGCTTCTTTGACTTATGAGGCCTGCGTTTAGTAGACTGCTCCTCGTGTTGTGATGAAGTAACTTTATCAAAATGCGGCTGAGAAGCTCAAGCATCTCTTTTAAGTCCAATATAAGTTCAAGTGATGATTTCCACTTAACACTGGGAACACCCTTCAGCTACTTCAACATTTTCACAGTCTTCTTAGAGACTACCATTTCCCATTCTTCAATCTAAATTGATTTTTCTTTTTATTTGTCTTTAATGGATGATATGGAAGAAGACGTAATCATCCTTGCAGACTCTCTTTTTAGTTTGACTAAAACACTATCGGATAATGTAAATTCACCTCGTCGATATTTCTTTTCTAGCCAATCTTTGAAGACATAATAATCTTCAATAGGATGACTGATCATTTGATGATAGAGGCAGTAATTTGGATTATTGACTTCGACTTCTTGCCTTTTAATTTCTATTATATAGACCTTTGACTACTTGCCAAAATAATTTAGCCACAATGTCCCTTCAAAAGGAATATTCTTTATTTATCTTTTCCTTAAGAGATGGCCGCATTTGCTTATCATCTCTTATTGCTTGTTTTGGATGCTCTCCACTACCTGGAAAAGTTTGAGGTTTATCATTGCCTCCTAATACCAATTTTGGCTATGGATTAGAATGGGCAAGCTTCTTTCCCTTATCATCATTGTATATTGGTTATTTTCCTTTATCCACATTATAGATTTCTCGCTTTTCACCACTTGAGCTATAGAAAGCGGCATGAGTTTCATTTCTTGTTGAGTCCAAAGTCTTATTTTTTTCTTGATTTATCTGTATAGATTTTAGACTTAAGGCAATTCAGCTTCTCAAATTTGGCTACCCTATCAAGCCAGTCTTGGAATGTTGTAATTGATGCCACACATAAAAATAGTATCATTTTATCATCTATATTGCCCATTAGCAATTGGATTGCATGTTCTTCTTCTAATTATTGCTCACATTTCATACTTAGGTTACGTCAATGACTTATGAATTTTGTCACTGACTCATCTTTTCTCCTTC
Source organism: Cymbidium sinense (assembly GCA_021442155.1). Taxonomy (NCBI): domain Eukaryota; kingdom Viridiplantae; phylum Streptophyta; class Magnoliopsida; order Asparagales; family Orchidaceae; genus Cymbidium; species Cymbidium sinense. The sequence continues at coordinate 25,786,103 of CM038227.1, read as the reverse complement.
TCAACAAGGTCAGGTCAATTGTTGTCGGTTACCTGAAAACCTCTTCACGAATGTTGTCTCTAACTTAGTGAAGGTTTTAACCAAATTATTCAACAATTTTGTATACCACTCGAAAGCAACTGGTGTGCGGATGGTGGCAATTCATCATCCCTCATGTTACCACAAGTAGCCTTAAATTGGGTTAGATATTGCTTTGGGTTACTAAGCCCAAGAAAGTATTAAATTTTGGCTAAGTAACCTTTGGTGATCATATTTGGGTAAGGGCGACCCACTCACCAACTTTTCACTTACTCTATAAGCGCCTTTATCTTTTCATTAATTATTATTTCTAGCTAAGCAACTATTTTCGTTCCAGGTGTGTTAGCCATATTTTGAATTATCGACTGAAGTGATAGTTGGTTAACTTCATTCTCGCTTCAGGTGTAGCATGTATTGTATAAGCTTGAGGTATTAGAGGGACTGGTGGTATAGAAGTTGTATTATTAGCTACCTATTGATTAGTAGACAAAATAGGTGCTACATTTGATGTGATATTATTCTGTAACATATCCATCATGATATTCATTTGTACCATCATATCATTCATCTTGGTACCAAGCTGTGCAATTTCCTTATCTTTGACTTCCATTTGTTTGCATTATTTTTGCTCTCTAGCGTCCTGGCGTCAACAAGTACAGTCTCTTCTTCTTTCTTTATTTCTTGTTGTTGTTCTACTCCTTGCTCATCTTCAGGGGAAGAACTTGACTATCTTTCTCCTTGTGCATTTGCAGGGGCAACTGTTGTTAGGGCTGAATGATGTCGTTGATTATAAAAGTGTGCCAGGCTGATCATTTCCTGGTTCAACCATATAAACAGCTTCAACACCCATGATTTATTTCTCATTTTGATCTTCTTCTTCTTCCTCTTATGTAGAGATTGAAGATATATCTTCTACTTGCTTCTGTGAAGATTCTTTTTAATAAAAGTCAAATTCAGGTTCAAGATCCCTAGATCCATGTTGCTGGTGATGGTGCTGAGCAAAAAGTTCATCTATATTCTTGAGCATATAGATAACTTCCACTTCCATAGTGTCCTCTTCTTCGCCTTCTTTTTACACATGAATTTCTTATCGATGTTTTCAGTGGATCTCTAGTTCAGTGTACGGAATAAACACTTCTTCCATAAGGGGGATCAAAGTCAACCTTCTCTTATGAATTTGATCGATGATGGGATCCCTGAGGATTCTCAAGGATGTCATCATGTCTTTCATCAGTGATATCTTATCTTTTAGGTATCCACTTCTAATAAGTTATTTTTGAGGTGGATTTCTGAATAAGTGTATTAGATGTCACACCTCATTCGTTCTTCAGAGTTTCATTATGGGCCCTTGGCTTCCATACCTACTTATCCTTTCATCGGGACCTTTTGACAATGGATTCTTGGAAATACAGTTTGAGTGTCATGCTCTGATGCTCACCACATGAAGCATACTTGGCTCGATGACTAGTTACCATAGGAGATGACAACCTCCTTGGTGGGCTTATTTTCAATCACCACAGCCTCGAAATTTTCTTTTCATTAAGCCTCTATCCTTGTTACTTTAAGAACATTATGTACGGTTGTGTATTTGCTATCTCTCTGGTGGTGGAGCTTGACATTGTTGAGTCAAATTTTACTCACCATAGAGCTATTCCTTTTTACCCATTTTATATTATCAAAGTTATTATGGGTAGGAATACTCACTTCTGACGGCAATACTGCTTGCACACTAGGTCATTCAAAGGAGATCTACTGAGCCTTCTTCTCTTCCTTTTGGTTAATTTTCTTCCTGATGAGAAAGCTTCATGATCATGTTTTCTAGGTATGAAAGGTTCAATTGGCGAAGCAATTATACCATGAGGTATTAAAGGCTTTCCAAGGTTCTTTTCATCATGGGAGCTTCAGTTGACCTAATCTTTTTTTAAAAGTTCTCTCGGAGAACTCCTTATGGTTGGTTTGACAGTTGGCGAGCATGACTAATAGGAGCTTTAGTAAACTGAGACCTCCCGGCATGACCTCAGATGAGTGTACCACAGGTGGGTACTTCAGGAGTTGCATCTATAATAGGTGGGAAATTCAAGCTATCAAATGGATTAGTACCTCCAACATCTCATGTGTTGATGATGGTGTTGGCTAAGCAGATGTCCACACCACACCCTAGCTGGACAGTGAAAGGAGTACTCTATTGATCCATTCTGCAAAAGTGAAAGATGGGGATTAGTAATTAGTAATTATTATTTCACCCCATACTTTCAAAATGTAGAGGTACTACAGAGAAAAATAATAGTATACTAAAGATATACTCTACAGAATAATTCATTCAACATAGAGCCTCGTACATTAGTAATTTGAATTTATTACACATTTAAATCACTATTTTTTGTTTTAAATTTTTAAATATTTAATTGCTACTATAGCACATATATGACTAGTCAAAGATGGAAAGAGAATTCTATCGCTAGTGGAGTCACCAGAAATCTATGGACTTCAAAAATTTGCCACCGACCTCACGATAATATTGAGAGTATTGATTTATGTGCCAGTGTAATTTTCAGGGTAGAAATAGTAGATAAGACACTACTAGAGTCTCATTTGGTGAGGACTTTATATGGTTCAGTTTTTTAGGCATATACTATAGTTAATTACCCCTCTCAATATTGAGAGAACTTTCAATTAAGAATAGTTAAATTGCTAAATGCATGGCATATAATAACATGCAGTTTAGAATTTAGGATTTAAAATTTATGAATTTATGAAATTCATCATTATTACCTTAAAGTGGATGGTTGGAGGAATGATGACATGCCCGATCTAGATCCCATAGTTTCGTCATCCTGGGCTGTTGAGGTCCTTAATCTACTTAGTCAGAGGAGGTAGTCGACCCAACCTGACCGAAGGATCCTTATCAACAACACATGGGTTACATCATCTAAGTAATCCTTATAGACCTGTGGTGGTGTTTGTTTAAGGAGACATGCTTAAGTCTATCTTAGTTGGCAGGGGACTTTTTGCCCTATCAAGTATACCCTATGACTCACAACTCAAAGGGTAGAGCTATTAGAGAGCATATGGGCTACGATCGTGATCGTATATAATGGAGCTTCTTGGTCAAACCGATGAGGACTTTTAGTCGTCATCATCACAAGCTCAAAATGATCAGGACATGGGCCACGTCCTAACTAGCATGAGATTGATTGAGAGCGAATATAGCAGAACACTTGATTTGACATTGACTCCTTTGTGGGCTAGAGTTTTCTTAATTTGTCACCTTCGATAAATAATTGTAGAAGGTAGATAGATTGAGTTTTGCTTTAATGATTGGATTTCATTTAAGTAGTTTTTAGATTGATACTTAATTTAAATTAATTTGCTTTGAAATTAGAATCACATTTTGATAGAAATATCCCCTCCGGTTGAAATCACCATTCAACACAGCCATCATCAGGGTAGTTACTTGATTAATTTGAATATATTTAAGAGCTTCAGATCCTGTCAACTTTGTTTAACTCATAATAGAGAATCAGATATACTTCCACATGATAGAATTAGCTTCTCATATATTTCAATAAGCTAAAATTCTTATAATAATTAAATTTGTAGGTTTTGTTAACGGACCGTCCTAAGACACCGGAAGCAACATTAACATCCTTGACACTTGAATCTAAACATTCAGCATAGTGTCGGGGCCCATGTGGGTGTATTTAAGAATATCTTAATTAATTTCTTCTATTCGTTTGTACGATGTGTTGCGAATACGGTGGCGTTGAAGGAATTATAAATTGGTCTAATATCATATTAGATTTTTTGGATTAATATCTAATTGATTCTAAGTTGATTAGTCTTTGAATATTCAATAAACTCTCACTTATGACAATTCTCAAATTCATCACAAACTATACTCAATTTCTCCTTGATCTAATTTGAGTATTTAATAAGATGACGAATATATTCCAAACATTTTCCAAGGATTCGTCGCTTATGCTTATTAGCAATCATTCAATCTCATAGAAAATCTCTGATGAATTCTTTAATTTTTTTCAATTTATTTGAGTATGTTTGAAGAGTGTATCTTAATTTCAAGAGGCTCCCTTATGATTTGATTAGATGTTCTATCAAGATTCCTATTTCTTTCGACATCAGGCTTAATTTTCAATTGTTCAATTAATTTTTATGATTACTTATTTGTGAATTTAATACTTTGAGTATTCAATAAAAAGGCTCTATTCACAGAAACAAACATCAACTCCAATATCTCTAACTCTTCACTAGGTTTCATATTTAGTAAATGACTTCAAATTTTGTTATAATTCCTTTATAAATTTTACATTTAACTCCCCTATCTCAATTAAATTTTTTTTAGTTCTCCCTCCCTTTTCTTTTCTTGTTTGATTCTTTTAATTTGAATTTAGCTTTAAATTTCTTTATTTAGTGCTTTAAGCCAATTTCTTTTTTTTTAAGTAAGATTTGACCGATATTTTGGCTAAGAATCGACATAACAAATGTTACTTTTTCTCTCTTCTATTGAGGTAGCGAGTGTTATGTCTGTGACAGTCTTTACTCTACTCTTAGAGTAAAGAGTGACACAAACACACACATATATATATATATATATATATATATATATATATATATATATATATATATATATATATATATACTTTCACATTCATCACTATTTTACTTATTTTTACGGCATGCAATGTCGACAAGATGGAGAGATGAGAGAGAAACCAAGAGAGAAGAAGCTAATGACGATTCCTCTTGATTCGCAAAGGAAAGTGGAAGGAGACAGAGAGAGATCGGAAATCAAGACAAGAACCCTCCTAATAACGGTATTCCTCTTCGGCTGCGGTAAAGAAAAGGTCGGAAGGAGGAAAATCAGTGGATGTGTGTTTAATTTGAAGAAGGTTATGCTTGCTGTTTTAGGAAACGGATCAAGAGGGGGAAGGGAGTTTTCGGGCAAGTGAGGATGAGGGAAAGATGGATTTTCAGTTTTGGGAGAAATAAGAGAAAACGGGCATTTTCGGATTGGTGAGGGTGAGGGAAAGATGGAATTTTAGATTAGTGAGGGTGAGGGAAAGATGGATTTCAGATTGGTAAGGGTGAGGGAAAGAAGGAATTTTGGATTGGTGAGGGTGAGGGAAAGAAGGAATATCAGATTTTGGAAGGGTGAGGGAAAGAAAGAAATTGAAGATCAAGAAAGAAGAAAAGAAGGAGAACCTACTTGTAGTTGGAAAGACAAAAGGAAGAAGGGGGTCTTGCCATTTGCAGTTTGGACTAGAGGAAATGGAAGAAGAACCCTCATTTTGGTTGACGGAAGGAATAACCGTGAAAGAAGGGGGAACAGTTGTAGGAGGAGCTCGAGTGGAGTGGTTGAGCCGTTCGAATGAAAGAGCGGGAGACTTGTGCGTGGTTGAGCAAAAGGGGAGATCCGATGGGAAGCTTGCGTGGTCGAGCGAAGGGATCGAATGGAGCGAACGACCCTTCGGGTTATCATGCTTGCGTGTGAAGAGCCGAGAGAATGAGGAAGTGGTCGGGTCAATCGAAGAGAAATAGGGCCGATCGGTTAGAGTGATTTAGGGCTAGTTAGGATTAAGTTAGGGCTTTTTTATTAACTTTTTAAATGTCTAATCAGTCATAATATAAATTTCATGCTGACAAAATTACATAATTAATATATATCAATCTTAGATGTTTGAACCTTATACCTTGCTTTAGCGATCCGTTGATTAACCGGCATCAAATTGAATCAAAGCGATTATCAATTCCGACATCATTTTTCTTGCCTTTATGCGAATTGATGCGAAGTTTTACTTGATAGATTTCGATGTTTTAAAGTTAATTACAGAATCAATTTCGTGAACGAAAGTAGTTTAGTTTAAGTCGGCTCCCCATGACCTCGATATGTGTGTAGACGCGTTGACGACTCAATTGCTTGATCAGTTAATCATTAGGCTGTGCAATATTTATATTCTAATCAATTTCGATGTTCTAAACATAATGGCAAAGTCAGTTCGTTGATCGGAGGTCATTTGGGCTGATTTTGGCGGCGATATTGATCCGATTTGTGTCTGTCACTTTCGATCATTTGACATTTTGCAAATGCGAATTGGCGTGGGCAGTTCATTTGGTAATTTTCGATATTTCAAAGTTAACGAAGCAATCAATTTTACAAGCAGAGATCGTTTGGACTCGTCGCAGCTTCCCGACTCTGATATACGCGTCGGCACATCGATAGCTCGATCGTTTGACCGGTTGATCTTTAGATCATGTAATATTTATATCTTGAACAATTTCGATGTTCTGAACACAATGGCGAAGTCCGTTCGTCGATCGAAGATCATTTGGATTGATTTCGGCGATATTTGATGCATCTTAGTTCTGGTTTGTGTTCTGAAGCATCCGAAGTCGATCGAATTCACCTTATATGCTCGGTTTGACTTGCATAGCATATGTTAAGATCAAAATAAATAAATAAATCTTTTTCAATCTTAAATAAAGTGAAAATCAACTTAGAAGAAAAAGAAGAAAACTAAAGAAAATAAATAAATAAATGCAAGGTAAAGATGTATTCAAAAGCGAAATTGGTTTGTTATTGCATTAAGTGATAGTAATTTGCTGTTGCAGCTTTGATTTGAAAGGTGTCGGTCAAGATTTAAAATTAAAAAAAAATTAATTTTGACTCAAGTCAAATTAAAGTCGAATTAACCTTTATTTATTTATATTTTAATTCGATTACAGTATATTATATATATATATATATATATATATATATATATATATATATATATATATATTAAAAGAGGATTTACAAATATTATTAATTTTAATTTATTTATAAAATATATTTTTAGACATATATTTTGATGTAATTGTGATATTAAAATATTATAGAATTAAATATCAAATGTCTTGATATGGCTCTCAAAATACCACCAATCAAAGAAATCTTGATGTCGAAATTTATATGATTTTGAGTAGCCGTCGAGATCAAGACTTAAAATATCGTTGGAATCTTTGAGGCATCAATTAAATCCCAAAACGCTCTCAAATATGGAGTGTTTATAGTCGAATCGGCGTCTGACTAACGAGCCTAATATCTCATAATTCCGACTTCATTTAAGCATCCAAATGCTCAAAATACATCAAATGATCGAAGGAATCATCCTGTCCGATCGAGGAGTATGCAGCTTTACGTGAATTCTAAAGTCCCTCCTCCCATCTATAAATAGCCTTCATTCCTCACATGAAAGGGGGAAGAAGAGGAGGCTGACGAGGAAGAACGAGTGGATCGCTCGACTTAGTCAACCACCATCCACCGTCCGGCCGATCCTTGCCGCCGTCAATCTACCCGGCCAAGGGAAGAAGAAGAAGGAGGCCAAGCCAAGTGAAGTGAAGTAAAGAAGAAGAGGAGCTGAAACAAGTGAAGAAGAGGAAGAGTCCGAGCAAGGAAGAAGAGGAAGAATCCAAACAAGGAAGAAGAAGAAAAGCCTAAGCAAGGAGGAAGAAGAAGTTCTGAAGCTTGAAGATCCTCCAAGAGTCACACCCTGCCGTCATCATCATCTGTCATCCATTATGTACCAATTAATATTACATCTTCTTAATCAGCCATTCTGACCGATCGTTTATTTACATTATTCCTCCTCATATGCAATTACACTCCCTCATATGCATCGTAATCTTGTATCGGAAGACTCAGACTCAAGCAGATATAGTGGAAGCTTTCTTGGTGGCGTGGTTTCCTCTTTTGAGGTTTTAGTTAAAAGTGCGGAATGTCTTGTTCTCTTTAATTCGTATTGTATTTGGATTGCAATAAAGAAAAACTTTCACTCTCATTGGTTTTAGCATGCATATATTTAAGAATTATGATATTTATGCAACTTTATCTTTTTAAAATTACAAATTTAGTTTTATTCAAAAAAATTATTATATAGACTTAATTTACAAATTTACTATATTAAATATTTATGATTATTTTATTAATTAAAAATTAAAAATTTATTATATTTTAATTATCTTGAATATTTTTGTTAATAAGTGGAGTCTTCTTATATTTATATTAAAATTATTATTATTATTATTATTATTATTATTATTCATGATTAATAATAAAATATACAATAATAATAAGATATAGCTATAAATCAAGTCAATTTGTAAAATTTTTTTAAAAAATTTTATGAGTTGAAATTTTAATTTTTATATTTGCAAAGTTACCTTTTTTTTTTTACTTTTAAATTTATCCATTTTTCAACAGTATTGAATTAATTTTGAAATTATTTCGAGGAAACTAACGTCTGATAACAGTTTCTTATGAGAGAGAGAGTGACAATGACATCACTTGTCTCTCCTGATTCCTTTCTTCAGCACTTCAAAAATCACATCTTAAATGTGCTCTCTGAGATTCGTCCCTCACTTGCTCGCAATTCCTTTCCGTCTCTCGGAACCAATAAAGAATTCCCCGCCACACGATTACAATCAAAACAAGGTTGTCTCACAACTGTTCTTCTCCCTCTGGTTCAGACTCATTGGGAGCAGCTTCAGCTTCGCTCCAAAACGATAAGCTTTCCAGTACCTCAAATCTCTATCCTTCAGTCATTTTTTACGCAGGTAAGTTCTGCTCTTTCACGTGCACCTTCAACTCGACATCCTTGGTCCTTATCAACGGATAATCGTTTCTGTTTTTGAGTTGATGGGTTGTTAAGCACTGGCTTTTGGGAGAAATTTCTTTCCTTTCCCGCTGTTTGAAGTATTACCATCCATTTTAAGCTGAGCTTGATGGATTGTATTAGTTTTGAAAGCTTTTATCACAAGTTTAATGTCTTTCTTTACTAGTTCTCTTTCCTGGTGAGTGAAATCATGATGTATTTTAATTTTGGGGTTTAGAGGAGATCGAGGACCAGTTTCATAGTTTAAAAGGTCGATTTCAGTTGGGTTCTCCTCCCAATTAAATATCGGTAGTTCGCTGCTCCTGTTTTTTATTTTTTTCGTGGGGGAAGGGGATTTCATGGTCTGTGTAGTTAAAACACACGTCCTTGATTCTGATCCCTATTTTATCCGGCCGCGGTTTCTTAATATTTTTAATTTTGTTTGCAGTGAGTACAGCATGAAGCTGGTTCTGCTTATCTTTCTTTTAATCTGTTTTGACCTCTTGGAAAATGGAGTCTGCAATAAGAACTCTTCGAGACCTGCTACTGTAAACATAGGAGCTATTTTAGCTTTCAACTCAACTATTGGGAGGGTTGCTAAGGTTGCCATTGATGCTGCTGTGAATGATGTTAATTCTGATCCAAATGTTCTTCGAGGGACAAGACTTGTTGTGCATCAGCAAGACTCAAGCTGTAATGCATTCATTGCCATTGTGGAAGGTATCAAATCCACTTTTTTCCTTCCAGCAGTCAATTTATACACATTGTAATTTTAATTTTTGTTTCTTCTTCTTATGAGATTGAATGCTAACGAACAGCTTTGCGGTTCATGGAGACTGATATTGTTGCAATAATTGGCCCACAGTCCTCTGTGGTTGCTCATGTTATTACCCATGTAGCAAATGAGCTCGAAGTGCCACTGCTTTCGTTTGCAGCCACAGATCCCACGCTTTCTTCTCTTCAGTATCCATTCTTTGTTAGGACAACACAGAGTGATGCTTTTCAAATGGCTGCCATTGCCGAATTGGTCGATTATTTTCAGTGGAGGGAGGTTATTGCCATCTTCATAGATGATGACTATGGAAGAAATGGTGTGGCCATCTTGAGCGATAAGCTAGCAGAAAGGAATTCTAAGATCTCTTACAAAGCTGCATTACCGCCGGAACCCAGTAAGAGTGAAATCTTGGATTTGCTCGTGAAGGTGGCTCTCACGGAGTCCCGGGTAATTGTTCTTCATATGAATCCGGATTCCGGCATCAAAGTTTTGTCGGGGGCTCGTTATCTTGGAATGACCATAACAGGATATGTTTGGATAGCAACAGACTGGCTTTCTTCTTTTTTAGATTCATTTTCACCTTTAGATTCTGAAATCATGGACACCATGCAAGGCGTGCTTTCCCTTCGGCAACACACGGCTGATAATCAAAGGAAAAAAGGTCTTCTTTCGAAGTGGAGCAAATTCAAGAAGGATGATAATTCGGTAAATTTTAGACTCAATTCCTATGGCCTATATGCTTATGATTCAGTGTGGATGGTTGCACATGCACTGGATGCTTTTTTTGATGATGGTGGAGCCATTGCATTTTATAATGATTCGAGATTACAGGATGCTGATGGTGGAGCTCTAAATCTTGAAGAACTAAGCGTGTTTGGTATGGGAAATCTTTTGCTGAAGAAGATACAAAGTACAGTTTTTGATGGAGTTACTGGCAATTTCCAGCTTGATTCTGATGGAAATCTTATTCATCCTGCTTATGATATCCTTAACATTGTGGGAACTGGCTCAAGGAGCATAGGATTTTGGTCAAATTATTCTGGATTGTCTACTGAGACTCCTGAAATACTATACCTTAAGCCAGCAAACCGTTCCAGCATAAATCAAAAACTATATGATGTTATATGGCCAGGTCAGACAACAATGAAACCCCGTGGGTGGGTGTTCCCTAACAATGGAGGAATTAAGAATTGGAGTGCCCAATAGATTTAGTTATCCAGAATTTGTCTCAAAGGAGAAAGGTTCTGACACAATGAAGGGTTACTGCATAGATGTGTTCACTGCTGCATTAAATCTTTTGCCTTACCCTGTTGTTTATCGGCTCATACCTTTTGGGAATGGTCTTGTGAATCCAAATTACACAGAGCTTGTTGAGAAAGTTGTGTCGAACGTGAGTATGCAACTTGCAAACATTGTAGTAGAATAGTATGAATGCTGAAGGCAAAAACTGAGTGAGTTTTTTTGGCTTTCCTCTTATAGGACTTTGATGCAGCCGTAGGGGACATTGCCATTGCTGCTGATCGGACGAGGATTGTTGATTTCACCCAGCCATTTGTTGAATCAGGGCTTGTCATACTAACTTCTGTTAAGGAACACGACTCGAGTGCTTGGGCTTTCTTGCAGCCATTTACTTTGGAGATGTGGTGTGTCACAGGATTATTTTTCCTTTTTGTAGGAGCTGTGATCTGGATACTTGAGCATAGAATCAATGATGAATTTCGTGGTCCTCCGAGGAAACAACTTGCTACCATTTTATGGTACGTTTAGACAAGAAAAACATGTTATACACTTGGGTAAACATTTTAGTTTAATTGAAATTTTTTCTTTTTGACTTCCACAAATGCTTCCACAAATTCCGTTTGATGACCAGGTTAGGAGAGTAGTTGTATTAGATTTGCCTTATGTTAAGAAAGGTAGAGGTAGACCTAAAAAGACTTGGTTAAGATGTATAAAAATTGACCTTAGTATACAACAACAACAACAACTTAATCCACTAGGTGGGGGAATTCATTCGTTGTTCATTTGTGCATATGTGTCAAATTCTCATTTAATTCAAGTATACTAAGATCAAATTTTATACATCTTAACCAAGTCTTTTAGGTCTACCTCTACCTTTCTTAACAAAGCATAATCTCTTTCTCTAATTCATTGACTACTTTATGTGGCCAAACCATCTAAGCGACTCTCACTAATCTTATCTACTTTTTCTCAACTTTTTTAGACATACTGTTTTGCATTCTATCTCTCTAAAAATATTCATCCTAAAATTAATATTAATATTATAATAGCGAAGAGATTAGGTAGCGACCCCTTGTGGGATAAAAGTTTGTTGTTGTTCCACAAATGCATATCAAGAATTACTCTATATTCACATAGATATATTTTGGTTTTATCAAGACACCTTGAAACCGAAAAGATAAACACTAATATGAGTAAATTCAATGATTTCCTTATGGAGATGTCACTCTATGAAATCGTTGGCCTAGTTAGCCAAATAACTAAAAGGGTTCTATCAATCTACACAATTGTATACAAACATGTAGTTATATATATATATATATATATATTATAATGAATTTTTAATAAGCTTTTATTATGCAATTTAATCAGTGTTATTGATATATAACTAAAGATAAAGTTGCATGAATAAAATTTATTGTGTTAAATAAAGATAAGATAGTATAACTGTAAGAATCAATGTAATACACAGGAGTGTGACCATAAATCAAGAGAAAGCTATTCATGTACTTTATTATTTCTGCTATCATTTGTATAACAAATATAGAATTTTAACAACAGGCCTGGCAATCCTTCAAATATCTAAAAACCTGATATAAATAAGGATAACACTTCTAACAAAAATGGTTATGCTTGTCATTTAATAAATAGCAGTTACATACCTCGCAGCAAGTAGTATAAAACTATAAATTAATTGAGATTTTACCAACAATGTCAAATGAAATTTAACCCAGATTAAGTGTGATGGCTTAAACAACATATGATAATAATCAATGATGATTAATTTGTTTCAATATTAAATTGTTAGTAGTAAAACATTGAGTTCCCAATGCCTTGGTGCATTTTCCTAACTTTTAAGGAAGATTTATATACATACCACACAATTCTTATGCATTTACATATCTAACACTCAAAGGTAAATATTTACTTATTTAGCACTTTTCTATGCTTGAAAAGTTACATTTAACTTTAAAAATGTGTGTGATGACGGCAGGTGTTATTTATATAAAAATTAAAGTTTAGGTATTAGATATGTATATATATATATAAGAATTGTGTGTGTGTATGTAAATCCCCCATGTTTTAATTGTGTTGCCCAGATTTTTTTTTAGTTTATTTTTGATATGATACTAGTTTTTCTGAAACATGCATATTTTTCATACTAGCACTATCTTTGAATTAAAATGGCTTACAACATCTGACATGCTCTTGTAATTTCTCTAATGCAGGTTCAGCTTCTCAACTTTATTTTTTGCCCATAGTGAGTTGCCATAACAAATTATTTGTAACATGTTAGAACATTTACATACATAGCACACAATTCTTATATATTTACATATTTGATATCTAAACTTTAATATTTATATAGATATCATCCAAATCTTTAGCATTACATCGAAAATAGCACTATCATTAATTTTTTAAAGTGAATATATATTTTTTTATACATAAGAAAAGTGCTAATTTTGTAAATATCAAATTTTAAGTATTAGATATTGCAAATGCATAAGAAGGCTGTGCTATGTATATAAGTTTTTTTGTCTTTAATTAAAAAATATGCCAAAGTCATGCTGACTTGCAACTTTCTTTTTTCTATTTCTTCAGGAGAACTAACTGTCAGTACTTTAGGTCGCCTTGTTCTCATTATATGGCTGTTTGTCGTTTTAATCGTCCAATCTAGCTATACAGCCAGCCTGACTTCAATCCTTACCGTTCGGCAACTCACATCACCTATAACTGGAATTGATAGCATAATAAATAGCAACGATCCCATCGGCTATCAGGTTGGTTCATTTGTTGAGAAGTATATGATTGAAGAGCTTAGAATATCAAGATCTAGATTGAAGGTTCTTCACAGCCCAGATGAATATGCTAGAGCACTTGACCTTGGGCCGGACAATGGGGGAGTTGTGGCGGTGGTGGATGAGCGACCGTACGTTGAACTATTTCTCTCAACTAAGTGCAACTTTGCTATAGTTGGCTCAGAATTCACCAGAAACGGTTGGGGGTTTGTGAGTATCTTTTCAGAACTAGATGCATAATATACCTTCCATTTGAAGCTTACCCTCATCACTCTTCACACCCACAAATAGCTAGACACACTAATATGCACCTGCACATCATTCATGTAGCCTTCCAACAAGAGTATATTTTATTATTGATCTTTGATGATGATCTTGATTTTGCTTTTTCTTCTCTCAAAATTGCCTTTGAATTGATTGTTTTCTCCTTGAATTCAGTCACTTGAATGAGGGACTATTGACATAGGTTTAGAGAGAGAATTTCAGAGAAAGAGGAGTGGTGAAGGATCAGATTTGAGGGAATCTTGTGAAGTGGCTCTCAGTCATCTAGAGAATTGTAATTTGGTGTGGTTGGTAAGGAGAGAGAAACCATTGTTTTAATTTGGGTAGAGGGGGTTATCCTGAGGGAAGATCTCTTGTTCTTTAAAAATTGGGAGAGTGTAGAGGGGAGAGAGAAGATAGGACATAAAGCATAACTTTTGATATGATTCACAAATCTCAAAGCAATTTAAAAGGATTGAGCTAGTGCATAATTTTACTCGGTTCACTTGAATTGATGACTAAATAAGCTCAAAATGATCTGTCAACTTTAGACAAGATTCTATTGTTGCATCAAGTCTTTCACACTTGAATATTTCAAATTAGGGTCCAAAAAGTATTGATTCACCTGAACTTTGTAAATGAACCAAATTTGAAAACATGAGGTTTTGTTTGTCTTAGTTTGCGAACTATTGATATGAATATGGATGAGTTCAAGTTTATCAATAAGCTAAAATATCTTATTAATATTTTAATTGTTTATTATCAAACTGACAAGCAATCAATAATTAGTTATCATTAAATAAATCAATAATTTTTCTATTGATAGCTCTGGCTATGCGGAAATGCTTAGTGTTTATCATCGTGCACTATTCTTTAAGATTCATAGAATTTAAATCAAATCTTTTTTTATGTTTTATGTTTTATGCATATTCCATGATTTTTGAGAACAAATATGTGTTAAATGAGTTTTATATGTGTGTATGCATGTGTATACACACAAGGATTTAGAGTTCTTATCTAGCTAAAAATAATGAAGCTAGTTCCTTTATTCATATTCAGCTCATTTAATAAATTTGTTGAAAATTTTATTCATGTTCTCCTTTCTTTCTTGCATAATGAATAAATTATACATCAATAATTATCAAGTTGAGCATAAACTATTTGTGAATATTGAGCTTTATTTTAGAATTGTATTCATGTTACTATGTAGTTCATTCGAGAAGATTTAGACTTCTTGGAATCACTTCATTTTTTTGGTACAGATTGTTTTATTAGTTGTATATCTCAAATGCTTCTTTTAAGTAGATGAGTTGATTCATATAAAAATAATTTGATAATGTCATTTCATGCTATTCGTTAAAGAGACTTGAATATTCTTCGAATTATTTAAATCAATCCACCCATTGAAACTGTCTTGTTGTCATCAGTGTTGCTTGTGAGATCAGTCTCCACGGCATGATAAATTTATATCATCTAGAAATGGTGTATGTGTGATTATAGATAAAAGTTTGAAGGATAATGTTATAAATATTAATAGATGTGGAGATAGAATTATAACTTTAAAGATTATTGTTGATCTTAAGATTATCAATTTATAAGTGTTTATCTCCTCAAGCGGTTTGGATGTAATTTCAAAGAAAAATTTTAGAATGAATTAGAGGATTAATATAAAGATCTTCTTGAAGAAAAGTATTTATTGGAAGATTTAAAATGGACGTGTTGGTAGAGTAGTAAAGATTTTAAAGTATTCATGGTGGTTATAGATTTAGTGGTAATGAAGAAGGTAGGATTACATTAGATTTGTTTTAATTTATGATTTTGTAGTTGTAATATTTTATTTAAGAAAGAGATGAAATATTATTACTTATAAAATTGGATCTAGTAAAAACAATTGATTATTTTGATAAAGAAAAATAGATCGTTTAGATTGTAAGATTGTAAGTCATTCCAGTGAAAGTTTAAATGACGGCATCGATTGTTAGTTTTAGATTTTAAGATAAAAGATTGTAGAGAAAAATAAATCAATTATTATCCAGGATTAGATGAGACACTTAAAACAAATAAAAAATATTTTAAGAGTAAAATTCTAAGAGCTTAGAATTTGGGATGTTCATAAGAAAGTTAATGTTATGTGTGGGAAAAAGTAAAGTGAAATTAAGAGTTCTAAAATGTGTTTGGAGAATCAAAAGAAAATTCTTCTTTTAATAAAAAATAGTTGGTAGTGGAGTCGAGTGTCTGAAAAGATAAGAAATAAGAAGCGTTGTTTGGTTTAGATATAAAACTCGAGAATTGGGAAAGTATAAAATGACTTTGTAGATTGAAAACAATATATAATCTGAAAAAATTTAACTTTAGTGATTTATCTGATAGATTAGATATCAAAAAGGTGAAAGATGTATGTATAAGTTAAGCAACCAAAGAGATAGGAGAAATAAAAAAAAACTTAGTTGTGAGGTGTATGGGATGAAAATAATAAAGTGATTTTCTTAGAAAATGATATTAAAATAGGTGGATGAGATATTTTGATAAACTTTTCAATAAAGATCTGAAAGTCGATTGATTTTAGCAATACCTAAAAAAATAGAGAATTTTGTTTTATTGTCGTATTAGTAAATTTGAAGTTAGAGAAGCTTTAAAGAATAAGACCTGATGATATTCCAATAGAAGTGTGAAAATATTTAGGAGATTAAGGAATTTCTTGGCTTACAAATTTTTTTGATGTTATTTTAAAGACTAAAAAGATGTCAGATGAGTAGAGGAAAAGTTTGTTGGTTCCTATATTTAAGAATAAAGGTGATGCACAAGAGTGTGTAAATTATAGACGAATTAAGTTAATGTGTTATACATTAAAATTATGGGAGAGAGTAATTGAGCATAGGTTATGATGTGATATAAAGTTTCTCACAATCAGTTTGGTTTCATGCCAGGTGGATCTACTATGGATGTTATACATTTGTTAAGAGGTTTGATGGAGAAGTATAGCGAAAGTAAGGAGGATTTACATATGATATTTATTGATTTAGAGAAAGCTTATGATAAAGTTTCAAGAGATGTTCTTTGAAGAGTTCTAGAACAGAAAGGAGTTAATATTGGTTATATTCAAGTCAATAAGGATATGCATATTAGAGTTGTTACTTGTGTCCAAACACAAGAAGGATTGATAATATATTTTCCTATTTCAGTTGGATTACATCAAGGATCAGCTTTAAACCCTTATCTTTTTGCTTTAGTTATGGATGTTCTTACTAGGCATTTACAGGAAGATGTACCTTGGTGTATGCTTCGATGACATTCTTCTTGTTGATAAGACTAAAGAGGAAGTCCAAGAAAAACTTGAATTATGGAGGTCAACATTAGAGTCTAAAGGTTTTTGTTTAAGTAGATCTAAAACTAAATATATGAAGTGTAATTTTAGTTGTAGAAGTTCTAGTGGTAGTGTTGTGACATTAGGTGAACAAGTCATTAATAAGAGTGAGCGATTAAGATGTTTAGGTTCTATTGTGCAAAATAATGGTGAAATAGATGGAGATGTTATTAGTAAAATTCAAGTTGGATTGTTGAAGTGGAGGAATGCATCTGTTGTGTGATAGAAAAGTTCACTTAAACTTAAGGAAAATTTTATAAGATGGTGGTAAGACCTGATGACTTATGGTGCAAAATATTGGCCAATAAAAGATGGACTAAGTTATGTGTTAGAGATGAGGATGCTTAGGTGTATAAGTGGCTTTACTCTTAGAGATAAAATCGAAATGAGTATGTTAGAAAAAGTTGGAGTAGCTCAGGTGGATAAGATTAGAGAGTCACCTTAGATGGTTTGACCACATAAAGCGTCGGCCGTCCAGATGACGGTTAGGAGAATAGTTGCATTAGATTTTGCTATATTAAGAAAGGTAGAGATGACCAAAAGACTTGGTTAAGATGTATAAAAAATGACCTTAATATCTTGAATTAAATGAGAATTTGACATAATAGGACACATGAGCGAAGGATTCATGTAGCCGAACCCACTTAGTGGGATAAAGGCTTGTTGTTGTTATTGTTGTTGTTGTATCTTGGACATTATGAATGGCAATGGCAGCCCTGGCTGGCCAAGTCAACTTGGATTTGGGTAGGTTAGCATAAGGGTAATATTATCTGATTTAAATTTGGTCGTATGATGGTGAGATTTCTATCATTTGTTGTGGATAATTATAAAGAATATTTCAGAGAAATTCCTCAATTGGCATCTATGGGGTGGGTTTTGAATGGATGTCTCACAAAAACCCATAAATTGAACACTGCTCTTTAGTATTCCTATATTTTGGTGCACTAATAATTGAAGATCATATAATTATTATTGTGTTAAACTTGACATTGATTCAGCTCCTTTTGGGAGCTTCAATATCTATTGCTTTGCACTACAATTTGTGATTGATCCAATGAAACATGAAAGAATTTTTATGGTCCCAAAATTGTTAATTCTCAATAGAATGGTGTGAGAATTTCACTCCTAGAGTTTGTAAGAAAGAAGGGTTAGGTGATTTCTGCCATCAAGCAGCAAAAGGGAAGGGCTTGCAATGAACTCAAGACACCTTTTAAAGCAGTAGCTTTGGATAAAATTCCAGTTTGCTTTATATGGAGATTTTGTAGAAAGCGATAGATAATAAAAAAAAATCTCTAGTTGCAATCCTATTACGCTATTTCTCTCTTTAACTGCCCCTAGAACTGATTGATCTTAACTTCTCACTATTTCCTCTCTTCCATAATAAGAATATATAAGCAGTAGTCCTTATCACCAAAATGATTACTAGGCTATTTATTTATTTTTTTTTGGTTTCATCCAATTGACTTCTCTTGCATGGTGCTTCTAGACCTGCTTTTTCAAAGAAAAAACTCAATACACCAATCTGCTTTTCTTCTTCAAATCTATCTTACCACATCTAATTTGCTTCAATCTTTTATCAATCATCAATCCATTACACAGGCATTTCAACGCGACTCTCCCTTAGCTGTCGACATGTCGACTGCGATTCTTAGGCTATCCGAGAATGGAGATCTCCAGAGGATCCGTGATAAATGGTTGATGAGAAGTTCCTGCAGTTCTGATAATACTGAGATCGAATCGAACCGTCTTCAATTGCAGAGTTTCTCGGGATTATTTGCGATATGCGGGGCGGCTTGCTTTCTTGCACTCCTCATATACTTTGTCATGATCATCCGGCAATTCATTCGACATTTCTCCCAGGAGTCGCTCGAAACTCCCGAAGGAAGCTCAAGGTCTGGAGGCTCTAAATCTGGCAGAATATTGCAGTCTTTCCTCTCCTTTGCGGATGACAAGAAAGTAGATTCAAGGACAAGGTCCAAAAGTGGGCAGTCTTTATCAGCAACAAGAAATAGTTTTGATATTGGAAGTGAAACTTCCACACCAAGAAAATAGTTGATATGATTTGCTATATATATATATATGATGAATTGTTCTTAAATTGCAGTGATCAGAAAACTTCACAGTTGATACTATTCTTCTGCAAGTAAGCTCTTCCTCACTGATACAGAAAGGAAAGTTATCAGTTTGTTTAGCTTTTGATGTCTTATTCTTTTGATCTCTTCGAAGTAAAAACCTGCTTTTTGATCACCCTATACTTTTCTTAAATGTAAATTTGATTGTCATGTGGCAATTGTAATCATTGGTGCTTTTCATAACTGGTTAAGTACCTTCATATCTGTATATTTTGATATATATGAAATACAAGTGTACTCTGAGCATCTTTGAACTGTTCATTTAGGACATATGGAAGTAGGCTAGAGAGCTCCAAACTGTTCCTGTAAAGCTGCAAGGTAAAAACTGAGTTTCTCTCGCTCTGTTCATGTACAGAAAGATTCATATTACATTCAGGAGATAGCACATAAAATGTATAATTAAGTCATGAAGTGTTGATCTACTCTTGTAATGTAATGCAGAAGAGAATGAGAATTGACCTCTGGTTTAGTGTATTTCAGAAGGCTTTAGTATTTTTGTATTTTTCATGTTTTATGTTAGAGATGATTATGTGGAGCCTAAACCTCGGTTTCAGATTTATTTATTTATTTTTGGCATAAAAAATTTCCCTAAATGTTGAGAGCTTATTTGATTGCTTGTAAATGGAAATTTTAATTAAGAAAATGATAATTTTATTTTTATTGATTTTTGTGACAAAAAAAAAGAAATTTATTTACCCTCATTGTTATTCAATATCTCGGGATAAAAAATAAATGAATATAAAACTCTCTAAGTGCAAAATAAAGATAAATATAATAATATGATATATAATAATAATAATAATAATAAATAATAATAATAACAATAAAAGAGAAGATAAAATATATATAAAAAAAGAAACAAAAAACCTTTTTCCTTCTCCAAACCTTATTCCACTCCTTCGCTCGGTTAGTTCTCCTAAAAATCGAAGGCTCATTCGCTCGGCTTCGTCTCCCTTAATTGCAAGACGCAAAGGAACGGCATGCACGATCCCGATCCCTCTCTTCCCGCTCTCACGCATGATCCTGATTCCTCTCTTCTCTCTCTCACGCACCGACGCACGATCGTCTCTCTCAACTGCACGCAAACCTCAAGCTCTCATTCTTCCCCCATCCCGTTTCGAGCTTCAAGCGGCAAAAATTGCCCTATTTTGGTTTGTCTGGTTCTCCCGATTTTCCTCTCTCAAGCATCCGCCCATCTCCCTCTAAAATCGTAAGCTTCATACACTTCATTCCTCCTCTAATTGAGCACGCACCGCACGACATTCCTCCAATCGAGCCGCAAGCCACACGGGATCTCCATCTCATCTCGTCTCCCTTCGAACCGCAGCGAACGATCTCCCATCTCCTTCTCTTGTGCTTCTGTTTCCCTCACATCGTGGAGCACGGTCCACCCAACTCTCATCTCCCTCAAGCCGCAAGACTCGTTCTTGTTCGGTCTCCCTAAAATCGCAAGCCGTGAGCCAACAAGTGACACGACTCCTCCAATCCTTCCTCCTTCACCCAAACTGCAAGCCCTAAGATCCGATCCTTCTCCTTTGCAGCAACCGAGAAGGAACTCCGTCATCAGACGGGTTCCTCTCGGTCTCCGGCACTTTCCCATTCCTTTCCCTCCTTTTCTTACAGCAAGCACACACCCCTCTCCAATCCAGTTAATCAATCCGTGGACATTCATAATTCTGAAATTTGAACTCATTTTCACCCAATCAATTAGTTGAGTGCTACCTTGTAAAGATCATTATTGCTGTTAGTCACTAAAGAGATGCAAGATATGAATGTATGTGAAAATTAATATGTATATATGTGTATATTTGATTTTAAATCGACTCGTCACGCTTATCAGTGAAATCATCGGTCGAGGTATTTTTAAAATATCAATCGTAAATGAGCGTCAATTGAAATTTTGTCAAATTTTGGAACTTTAAACATTAAGTTAAATATAAAATATAAAGTCTTAAAGAAATGAATTTGAAATTAAATTTAAATGAATTTAATAAATATTAATATCATATGAGAATATGTTAAGTAAAAAAAATGAGTTCATTCACTTAGTTTATCGTCGAATGAATGCTTGAGTCCATTGTTTTATGTATTGAAACAAATGGAAGTGTTCAAATAGAATCTGAGTGAGCTTGAAGTTAACTCCAAAACTTTGATAAATTTGAAATTTGATTATATATATTGATCTCTTGATGTGGAATTTAAAAGAAAGTTAAATTGGGTTTGATACTTTTATATGAAGAAGATGAATAACTTGCATATTCACCGATAAGTTTGGTCATGCACGATCTTTTTAATAAATGTTGCTATTATTATAATTTATTCTACGTGAACTAAGAATGATTTAAATTGAACACAGTTAAGCTTGAAGAATGAAGATGAAGCTTGATAACTTGCTTACAATCTATAGCAAACCATAATGGTTAATGGTCAATTAGCTAAGAAGAATTAATTGAATTTTGTGGCTTATGTTATATTATGTGTGAAAATGATTGAAAGAGAATAAGCCAAATGTAAACATAACTTTAAATTTATGTTATACTTATGGGGAGGTTACATGAAGCTAGAAGGCTAATTTTCAAATGAGATAGAGCCCAAATCAAATTTTAGAGTGAGATTCATAAAGAACATGCCTTCTTACATTGCAATGTCTATTTTTAAATGAATTGAATAAGGCTCTAAATGGATACCAAATTAAAGCATATAGGATTTGCTGAGTGCTATTTTCAAACTAAAGTGAAAATCAAGTAAAATTCATAAGAGTTGTGCAAGGCACCTTTAGCTTATTGGTTGAGAGCTTTGACTTTCAACCAAGAGGTCTTAGGTTCAAGTCCTTGCACATGTATTATGTGTGTGAGTTTGCGATTAAATTCGCTTAAATGTCCCTAAAAAAAGTAAAATTCATATGAGGTTTTCATTATAACTAAATAGCCTATTAGCAAGCATGATCGATACTTTTTAATGAATAATTGACTTGTATTCAAAAGAAGCTTGAATTCAAATAAGCTCGCTTAAAGGTAGTATAATAGCTTGAATGAGCGAATATCAAATTTGAATGTTGAATTTGCAAAGATCTAATAGGTCTTTAATGAGCATAAGTCAATCATTGAAGTTTAAAATTCTATGAATAAATAAAATGCAAGTAAAGATACAATATTTTAAGTGCAAATATAAACATAATTCTACGATAGAATTCGCCACCAGATCTATAACTCTTCATATAAGCAGACAGAAGGAAAATTTTATAAATGAGATACTGTTATGTGCGAAATTATCTAAGCTATAAAAACTTGCATGTGCTTAGACATGAAAATTCAAAGTGCAAATTTTTAATGCACAAACTAGTTAAGTTAAATTAAATGAAAATATGAAATTAATTTCATGATTTAGAAATAAAATTATATGAATTGTTAAATACCCGCATGGGCCGCGACACTATGCTGAATGTTTAAATTTAGTGTCTGAGGATGCTGCGTGGGTTGCTACCCGATTTGGTCTTAGGATCGTGTTCGGGTTAATAAAACCTAAAAATCTAATTATTAATCTGAGAAGCTAATTTTATCATATGATAGTAGATCTGATCCTTTATTATTAAAATAATAGAGTCATTGGGATCTGAAATAATAAACTAAATGATCAAGCAAACTCGTAAACCTTGATGATAGTTGTGTTGAATAGAGATTTCAACCGGAGGGGATACTTCCAAAAAAATATAATTTTACTTTCATATTAAATTAACTTAAATTGAGTATCAATCTAAATATGAAATCTAATATATCATTAAGCTATTAATGGTTAAATGAAATCCCATCCTTAATTACTTAAAGCAAATTTTATTCAATCCACCTTTCACAACTGTTTGTTAAAGGTGATAAATTAAGAAAACTCTAGCTCACAAAGAAGCCAATGTCAAATCAAATGTATTTCTATATTCACTCTTAATCAATCTCATGATAGTAGAGACATGACCCGTGTCCTCTATCTACGTGGTTTGGCCAGTAGGCTCCACCTATGATGTGGTTACGACCAGAGTCCCCTGATCGGGTGGTTGTTGCCAAATGATACCACCATATTATGATGAAGCGTAGGTATATCTAATGTACCTTGAGATGTGAATCATATGGTCTATCTGATATGACAAAAAGCCCCTCTATCAACTAAGGCAGACTTAAACTTATCTTCTTAGATAAACACCACCCCAAGTCTATTACATGACGGCAATGGCCCATGATAGAGATCCTTCAAGTTGTGTACCTCCTCTGACTAAGTAGATGTGGCATTTGTTTTTGATTTATGTGTATGGGGGATACTATGCAGATCCGAGGGTGTACTTATTGAGGTGATCGGGTACGACATCAAGAAATAGTGCACTATCTCGAAAGATAGAAATCACTACCCTACGATGGACCCAATCACCTAAGGCATGATGGGTCTTCGAATATATCAGAGATTTTTTCCTTGCTTTATATGGATGAATAAAGCAGGGTTTATTTAAACTCGATTCTAAAGTTCTCTATGGGGGCAAGCCCCCGTAGTTAATTACATCCTAAGGAAGGTGAGTTTCTTAGGAATACTCTTGATTAAAGTAGGCAATTGTTATCTCTAAAAATTTTAAAGATTAGACTATTAATAAATTGGCTATGTTAAAAAATCAAATGGGATGGATAAAAAAGCGAGAGACTTATTATTAGAAGCCAAAGAGAATAAATAGGAAATGCTCATTATACTAGGAAGCCTAGTGAGCATTCCAATCTATCCTATAGTTAGGCTTTATATATTGAAATTGAGAGGATTGATTTTATTTAAAGTTGACATTTTATTAGAAAGCTAGGACTTATAATCTCACAACAAAAGGTTATGAAAATACCTAAGAGGTGAGGATTTATGCTTGTAGCCCGAAAGAAACAGCTACCTCAGATCCTAAATCTAAGAAGCTTTGGTAAGAACCAAAGTGTGACCTAAATCTAAGCAGAGATGGGTATATAATTTACCTCCATAAGAGAGGATAAACCACTTGACGGACTTATAATCAGAGTGGTAATAACTCCTCCTACTCTTTAGAACCATGTAGGCAAGTCAAATAATTTTTGTGAGATAGTTAAGTTGTTATTATTTAGAAAGAGACTAAAGTCCTTAAACCCACTCCCTAAACAGACTTGAGCATGAGTGGTATGAGTAATGACTTAGTCTAATGCAAATCTTTTCAAATTTTATTTGTATTTGACACTTCATTTTGATAAAGGCTTTGGGGTTTTGTATGTATATATGCATGGTGAAATTAGATTATTGGCTAAATCAACAAGAAGAGGTATTTTTCACCATAAGGGATGCCCTCAAAGGTCAAGCATTCCTCGATCGTGCAAGGATGGAAATCCCTATTTTCAAGAGCAAAATTATATGATATGCATGTTGTGAAGCATTCAACCATTCAGCTAAGGGGTTGCTAAATCTTTTAGTTATCTTGATTTAATGCCTAGACTTTATGTGAGGTTATGAGTTATTTAAATGTTTAATTATGAGTTGTAGTTAGGTAAAAGATTTATTTTTCTCTAAGAACCTAAGCGCATCCAGGCCACACAATAAATCACCAAACATAAAGAAAATATGAAGAGGCATGCCATTTCTATTGTACAATTTAAACAAAACATCAATCAACTTTATAAAATTAATGTAAAAGAATGGAAGGCCGGTGCGATCGGGTACCGCGGTACAATCCTAAAAGAAAAATGGGTAATCGAGTTCTACCCTTATATAACTTGGATTAATTAGAATTAAGGATGAATACATGCTATGGGGGTCTTCATCTTCATTCTTCATGTATCCTTCATTTCTTCATATCTCCATTTGATTTAATTTTCTCCACTTCAAAGGCATCACATGACCTCCCACGACAAAGCTTTCTAGCCAATGATCATCTTTATCCCTCCCATAACACTAATCCTAATTTCTAATTACAAAATTACATTTAAATGGAAAGAGTAAATCTAATTACACCTACAAAATAGAGGTGAGCTAAACATACATTCCACCCAAGCAATTACATGTATAATTTGGACTTAGCACCCTGCACATGGGTAACCAAGTCCACTTGTCCTAATTTAGATTATGCTTAGGGGTTAAGCAACTTGCAAAAGAGAGCATTTATAATTATTTTAAGCACCTCTTAAGCACAATCTCTTGTAGAAAATATGGTTAGGCTAATCATGGCTTAACATCCAGTTTACGAGGCATACACCCTAACATCTAGTCTAAAATAATACATCACAAAATCAAACATACATTAAACCATGCACTTCTCTAACTTAAAGCTATAAGTGGTGACTTAATCTAAGGTGTGTGTATTAAGGCTTGTGTGGTATGTCATAACTAGCTTTGTTACAGTTTCCTAACTGTAGAAAGATTCGATTTAAAGGGTAGTTTCACTTTATGTTGTTTAATTAATTTGTAAGCTTTTACTTAATTTTTTTCTTTTATTTCATTTGACCTACACAAAATAACTAAGTGTTATAAAGAGAAGGAAAGAGAGGATCACTCTCTTTAATCCCTACCTTAAGTCATTTCTAAATCCAATTAATTAAACAATTCTCTTTAGTGAATGGCTTATTATAAATTTTAATTAATCTTAGGTTTAGGTTCACTTTAAGTAACCTTCTTCAATAAGAATGACATCTTCAGATTAATTGGAATTAATTACCATCACATGACACATGTTTGTTTATTTCTTTCCATCATATATAGTATGTATATGGTTAAGTACTAAACATACCTATACATGCAATTTATATCTTAGCATACTTGAATGATGAAAGTAAGCAAATGCATTTGGAGTTGATATTTCATTTGGTTGAATTATTTTATCATATTAATTTAAAGCTCTATCTAAATTCTTAGGCAAAAGCTTAAGCAAAGAGCTTTAAGTTACATGATTAATCAATTTAACCACTTGAACAAAGTATGAATGCATGTTCCTTTTTTAATAGAAAAGGAGATTTTCATTCATTAACTAAATGTACACACAAATGTATAAGAGTTTTAAGCAAATATGTCAGCATTGTTCTATACCAAGAGTGAGATAGGAAACTCTTTAGGGCTACTTATAGTCGTGCATCCGTGGGATGTCCAGACTAATATACCCGCTATCCTCAAATACAGATTGATGTATAAGCAACTATAAAAATGGGAATCATGCAAAAGTATAATTTACTTGATTAAATTATAGTTTTCCTCCACTAGTTGTGTCACACACACACACACACACACACACACACACACACACACACACACATATATATATATATATATATATATACGCCATTGTTTCACACCAAGGGAATGAGGTAGGAACCTCCTTAGGGCTACTTAAAGTCGTGCATCCCTGGGATGTCTAGACTAATATACCCAATATTCTTAAGTACATATGAATGTGCAAGCAACTATAGAAATGAAAACTATACAAAAGTTAGAGTTAATTTAATTGATTTATTTGTGTAAATGAATTAAAGCTCTATCTAAATTCTAATGTCAAAAATACATCAGAATGAAATCAAGCAGGTACGTCGCCATTGTTCTACACTAAGGGAGTGATGTAGGAACTTTCTTAGGGCTACTTAAAGTTGTGCGTCCCTGGGATGTCCAGACTAATATACCCGCTAGCATTCTTACTTATGCAAATCAACATATGAATATAAGAAAGAAACTTCACTTCATGCACTAAGTTTATATTTACATGCACCTCCTATATATGTATAACTAAATTCATAACATATATTCTTATTTATTAAGGAGCTTTTGAAAATATGTTTGAGATTTAATAATGATAATAGCCGCACATATTTTTAATTAAGTCAACACATACAAATTTGACATGAAAGAAATCATTTTGTTATTTGATTAATTTTAAAAAAGATGAATGCATGAATCAAATGACATACAACAACAACAACAACAACAAGCCTTAATCCCACTAGGTGGGGTCATTTCATGAATCCGTCTCCACGTGTCTATTATGTGTCAAATTCTCATCTAGTTCAAGTATACTAAGATCATTATTTATACATTTTAACCAAGTCTTTTAGGTCTACCTCTACCTTTCTTAACATAAGACAAATCTAATGCATCTACTCTCCTAATCGGTCATCGGATGGTAGGCGCTTTATGTGGCCAAACCATCTAAGGCGACTCTCCCTAATCTTATCTACCACTTTGGGGCTACTCCAACTTTTTCCCAACATACTCATTTTGCATTCTATCTCTAAGAGTAAGGCCACTCATCCACCTAAGCATCCTCATCTCGTAACACTTAACTTAGTCTTATGCTTCTCTTTTATTGGCCAACATTACACCATAAGTCATTCGAGGTCTTACCACCATCTTATAAAATTTTCCCTTAAGTTTAAGTGAAAATTTTCTATCACATAATAGGCGAGATGCATTCCTCCACTTCAACCATCCAACTTGAATTCTACTAATAACATCTCCATCTATTTCACCATCATTTTGGACAATAGAGCCTAAATATCTAAATCACTCACTCTTATTAATGACTTGATTACCTAAAGTCACACTATCACTAAAACTTCTACAACTAAAATTACACTCCATATATTCGGTTTTAGATCTACTTAAATGAAACCTTTAGACTCTAAAGTTGACCTCCATAATTCAAGTTTCGTTGGACTCCCTCTCTAGTCTTATCAACAAGAAGAATGTCATCGCAAAAGCATACACCAAGGTACATCTTCTTATAAATGCCTCGTAAGAACATCCATAACTAAAGTAAAAGATAAGGGCTTAATGTTGATCCTTGATGTAATCCAACTGAAATAGGAAAATATTTTGTCAATCCTCCTTGTGTTTGGACACAAGTAGACTCAGTATACATATCCTTAATGACTTGAATATAACCAATATTAACTCTTTTACGTTTCTAGAACTCTCCAAAGAACATCTCTTGAGACTTTATCATAAGCTTTCTCTAAATCAATAAATATCATATGTAGATCCTTCTTACTTTCTCTATGCTTCTCTATCAATCCTCTTAACAAATGTAAGCATCCATAGTAGATCTACGGCATGAAACCAAAGCGATTGTCGAAACTTACGTATCACATAACTATGCTCAATTACTCTCTCCCATAATTTTAATGTATGGCACATTAACTTAATTCCTATAATTTGCACACTCTTGTGCATCACCTTTATTCTTAAATATAGGAACCAATAGACTCTTTCTCCACTCATCCGGCATCTTTTAGTCTTTAAAATAACATTAAAAGATTTGTAAGCCAAGAAATTCCTTGATCTCCTAAACATTTCCACACATCTATTGGAATATTATCGGTCCTAGCTTTTCCACATTTCATTTTCTTTAAAGCTTCACTAACTTCAGATTTACTAATACGACGATAGAAATGAAATTCTCTATTATTGTTTAAGGTATTAAGGTTGCTAAAATCAATCGTACTTTCAGATCCTTCATTGAAAAGTTTATCAAAATATCTCATCCACCTATTTTCAATATCTTTTTCTAAGAAAAGCATTTTATTATTTTCATCCTTAATACCCCTTGAACTATGTCTTTACTTCTCCTATCTCTTTGCTTGGCTTATACATACATCTTTCACCTTCTTTGGTATCTAATCTATTGTATAAATCACTAAAAGCTAAATTTTTTTACAACATATATTGCTTTCTTAGAATCTCTACACTTTATATCTTTCCCAATTCTGAATTTTTACATCTAAACCAAGTTTTATAACAATGCTTCTTATTTTTATCTTTTCTTGCACACTCTGACTCCACCAACTATTCTTATTAAAAGAAGCTTTTCCTTTTGATTCTCCAAGCACATCTTTAGCAACTTGCTTAATTTCACTTGATATTTTTTCCCACATAACGTTAGCATCTTTATGAACACCCCAAATTCTAATATCTTGTAGCTTGCTCTTAAAAATATTTTTATTTGTGTTCTTTAAGTGTCCCCATCTAATCCTAGGGCAATAATTAAGTTTATTTATTCTCTTACAACCTTTCATCTTAAAATCTAAAACTAATAGTCGATGTTGGGTACTTAAAATTTCACTTGGTATGACCTTACAATCTTTACAATTTAAGCGATTTATTTTTCTTATCGGAAAATAATCAATCGTGTTTTACTAGATCCATTTTTATAAGTAATAATATGTTCATCTCTTTTCTTAAAAAGTATTAGCAACTACAAAATCATAAGCTAAAGCAAAATCTAATATAGTCTTACCTTCTTCATTAGTAACTCCAAATCCATAACCACCATGAATACTTTTAAAATCTTCTACTTCTACCAACATGTCCATTTAAATCTCCTCCAATAAATACTTTTTTCAAGAGGTATCGATTGTATTAATCCCTCTAATTCATTCCAAAATTTTTCTTTTTACGCTTACCTCCAAGCCTACTTGAGAGCATAGACACTTATAACATTGATAATCTTAGTATCAACAATAATCTTTAAAGCTATAATTCTATCTCCACATCTATTAATACTTATAACATTATCCTTCAAACTTTTATCTATAATCACACCTACACCATTTCTAGTTCGACTTTTACCAATACCAAAGTTTAAAACCTAAACTATCAATCTCCTTGGCCTTCTCACCAACCCATTTAGTTTCTTGAACACATAAAATATTTATCTTTCTATGAACCATAATATCTATTAATTCCATTAATTTACCGTAAGAGTACCTATATTCCAAGATCTAACCTAATTCTAATTTCATGGACTAACTTCTTTGCCGCATCCGTCAAAATGTGGGAACCCTTGCTTATTTAACACTGCGGCCGTCGGCCAGCATTTTTTTCACGTATTCAAGCCATCTGTAGCGTGTGGGATGCCTAGCATTAACACAATGATTTAAAGGATTCATGTCATGATTATTTCGACAAATTTTACGCTGGCTGTCGACTACCTAGGACAATCAAATGACATACAATATTTTAATATGATTGGAAAGAAATAAAGAAACACAAGCATATGATCTCATTCAATCCAACTAATTTCTAAGGACAATCACATTAAACAAGCTTATTTAAAATAAACCAAAGTTTCTTAAAGCTATTTTTTGATTTCATGTTTGATTTGATTTATGGAATGTAAGAGAGGTTTGTTGGTCCTAATCCCATTCTCACGTGTGTAAGTTAATATGATTTAATGAAAGGAAATTAAGTTGATTATATGGATTGATTAAATTAAGCATGGATTAAATCAATTAATTAACCCTTACTTATGTTACCTTAAGATAATTAATTAAACAATTATGAGCTAATATGATATGAAACCACATAGAAAAATAAATAGCAATATTCCTATGAAATGAAAGGGGACTAATACAATTAGCTCATAATTATTAATTAATTAAGCTTAAGGAGCTCACTTAATTACTCGTATAGTTTTCTCACACATATGAGCTAATCATAATTTCATTAGCTCTCTCTTTAGGTTATTGAACACCCAAAGAGCTACCAAAGAGCTAATTAGAGAAGTATATTCAATCAAATTAATTAAGTTCATTAATTATTTAATTAAATCTTAATTATCCTTAATCAATAATATGAAATGGACTTAGGGAAAGAGACAAAGAAGGGAGCCTAAATCTCAATCCCTAAATCCTTTCAATTAGTTAATTAAAGTTCAGGTATGATTTGGATTTTGATTGATTTTGTTAATTAATTAATTAATGAGTTTTAATTATTTATTTATTTAAGAGGAAATGGAGAAGACTTAGGAGAAGATCTGGAAGGGGCAACTTTCATCATCAGTGAGAGGTTTATAAGCTTAACTGATGGATTAATTTAATGTTCATTTGCTTAATTATCATTAATTAACATATGAGAGTAATTAAGGCTTAATCCATTGATTTCCCCAATTAATTATCCAATAAATCCCAAGCAAAATAGGGGAGGCAGAACTCATCCCCATAAGGATCTCTGGAAAGTTTGAAATTAATTGGATAATTAATTAGAGAGTAATTAGACTAATTAAATTTTTAATTAAACTTTAATTAAGCAGAAATTATTGTTCAAAATTGATTAATAATAATTTTAATAGATTCTCCTCTAAAATATCTTTGAAATGAGCCATCATTTATATTTTTGAAATTTTCTATAATTAGTTATGAATTTTAAAAGTTTTAGCATTAAAAATGGATTGATTAACCTAATTAACCCCCTAATCTCGTCGGTGCCATGTGATGGCTGACACGGTGCTATAGGATTAGTTATTTAAGTTGCCAAATCAAGTGCCGATGCGGATGGCGGCAGAACGCACTTTCGAGTGGGCCGTCCGATCTAAGATTGGATGACCACAATTAAACGGGTGGATTAAAGGATTAAATAGATGGATCTAAGCATGATCAGATCAGGATCATCCATTCTGATCACGCAAAATTGGCGGTCTGTGATCTGTCACCTTCCGAGTGGCGAGAGACGGATATCGTCTGTCAATTATTGCTTGATCCGAGCTCACCTGAGCTCGGATGGAGATCAAATTGATCCCACACCTTTAAGAAAGCACAACAAACACATCCAATGGTCAAAATTGTGGGAGATGCAAGTTTCCTTCATAAAGACCAACCTATTTTAAGCCTAAGATCAATTTTAATGGAATACCTCACCTGAGCTTATGATCGGTGGTTCCAACGATTGAGGAAGCTTCGTTTGATAGAAATGAAGCCTTGTTGAGCCGGACGAGCTTCAATTTTGTGTAGATCACTTGGAAGACTAACCCACAACATGTAGGTGATCAGACTTGATCGAACTCCACCCTCCGGTCATTGGGAATCTTGGGGAATGATTTGTTTCGGCTCATCTAGGTCCAATGATTGTGTGTGCAAAGTTAATTGCACTTTGGTCATGAAATGAGGAAATGACAATCATTGGTATGCTCCCCTGTTTTAGTTTCATGTAAAACTGAGAATAGGGTATTTAGGGAGCTTGGGAAATGTAAGGGGAGGCTCTGGGATCTCTCTCCTTGGTTGCTAGGGCTGAATTGAGTGTGAGTTTGTGTGTTTGAGTGAGAAGGAGGGGGTTATACCCCCTCCTTCCTTGGTTTGGACGGTGATGATTGTTTCAGCTTTTTGATCAAATGGTCACCATAGGGAGCTTGGTTTGGGTAGAGAATCACTCCACTTGGCCTCTTATGAGTGGAAGAAGTGTGCGAGGTGGCTGCCATTGGAGTAGTGGGTGTCCTTGATTGTTTGAAATGCTCCAATGAGAATGGCGAGGTGATTTCACCTCCCCATGAGTCATGGCCGATCCAACCACCCTTGGGTCAGGTCAGTCCTTGGTGCCTAAGTGGACCTATGGATGGGTGCTAAGTGGCCAAAGGGAGGAAATGACCAAAGATGCAAGTGTCTTATCTCATGGGTTGCCCCAGACCCAAGGGCAAAGTAGTCATTTGGCTATGGATTTGATTTGGCCAGATTTGGGTGGGTCAAAAGTGAGTTAGCCTAAATTTAAGTAGTTTGAAGTTCATTTAATTTGATTTGGCTTAATTTGACCTATTTAGATCAAATTGGGTTAAGTTGGGTCAAGTTGATCAATTGGTCAAATTGAGTCAAACTAAGGGTTGGGTCAAGTTCACATGACCAATTGGAGTATATTGGTTCCATTGGTTTGGTTCAATTTGCTTTGGATTTGATTATGGCTCATTTGGGTTCATATAAGTCAAATGGGTCAAGTTGACCAAATTGACCAATTTGTACAAATTGGGTTGGGTTAGGTGTTGAGTCAAGTTCAATTGGCCAATTGAAACTGATTGTAGGCTTTGGTTTGGTTTAATTTGGAATTAATTTGGAATTAATTTAGATTTTAACAAATTTGACCCTTTAGGTCAATTTGGGCTATGTTAGGTTAGGTTGACCAATTGGTCAAATTGGGCTCAATAATGGATTTGGTCAAGTTTAATAATTAATTTGGAATGAACTTGAACCATGGTTGCAATCAATTTAGGTTGGATTGTGATTTGACCTATTTTAGCATTTTAGGCTAATTTGGGTCAACTTGGGTCAAATGGCTAATTAGAGTTGGTTTGGCTTAATTGAGGGTTTGTTCATGTTCAATCATTGATTATGGATTAGTTTGAATCAAAGGTTTAAATCAATTTGGCATATGGTGTGTTTTGGCTAGTTTAGGTATCATTTGGGCTAAAGGTTAACTTGGTCAATAGGCTAGGTTGACTTGGTTTGACCCAATTCAAGATAATTGATTAACCTAGGATGATTGTTGATCATGATATGAGGTTTGGATGGGCTTAGTTCAATCCAATTTGGGTTGGATTAGAATTATGCTCAAAAGGGTATTTAGGTCACTTAGGGTCAAGTGGACCTAAATGGGTCAATTGGTTTGATCATGACTTGATTCAAGTTTAGTTGTATTGATAAATGGATTTGTGATTGAAATATAAATCCAATTGTAAGTGGTTTGAAGCCATATGGATTTTAGTTCATATGACAATTTCAAATCAAAAGGGCTAATTTGGGTTTAACTTGGGTTAGCTTGATTTTTGTTTGGTGATTATAGTTTATATTTATATTTGGGTAAGTGATTGAAGGAATAATTGACTCATAACAAAATCTATGGGTTTTGAGTTGATTTGGTTAAGTCCAAGAAATTGGCTAAGAAGGATTGAATTGAATTTTTGATTTGATTTGGGTTTGGTTTTGGCTATTTGGATTTATATTTCATTTATATTTGAAAATATAAATGAAGATGAAAATGATTTATGAGAAAATCACTTGAATTTAGAGTGATTTGGAAGCAAATTTGACCAAGCTCATGGATGTAGGTCAAAAGGGCTTAAGTAGGGAATTGATTTAGTTTGATTTGATTTGGCTCATTTGGATTTCAATTTCATTTATATTTGTAAATATAAATGAAGAATTAATTTATTTATAAAGAAACCAATCAAGTTTGGTTTATTTTAAAGAGGGTTTTGGCTAAGCATATGAAGGTAGTTCATATGACTTAGGAAGGGATTTTGGAATTTGAATTTGGTTTTGGGTTTCGATCATTTAGCTTGAAATTTGATTTATGATTTGGATTTGAAATTTAAATTTGAATTTGAGGTTTGGTTTGAGAAGGAAAGCATGGATTGAGTTTAGGCCATGGGGTAGACAAGTTTTCCTAAGTCCCTAAGGCCTAACCTATTCCTATGGCTAACCCTTCTAAGTCTCTAGGCTTAGGTTAAGTATTCACCTAATCACTAGAAGTGTCTTAAGACTATGGAGCTATTAGTGTCTACAAGAGTCCTAGATCTATGATAGGGAAGTTGAGAACTCACTTCAAAAATGAGGTCAACAGTAGACTAGGGATCACGACAGCTCAGGATGATAGAACCATGGGATTTAGATCAAGCACATCATCATTCCCCCAACCATTCACTTAAAGTTAATGTAAGAATTTCATAAGATTAAAATTTAAACTCCACATGCTGCTACTATATGCTATGCATTCATCGATCTAACGACTAGCCTTAATCGAAAGTTCTCTCTCAACATTGAGAGGGATAATTAACTATAGGTGCTTGCGCCTATAGGAAACCTGGAACCAAATCTAAAGTAGTCATAAAATGAGAGAAAAATCTCTGGGCAGTGTCTTATCTACTATTCTTATCTACCTTCTGAAAATTACACCAATACATTTAAATCATACTCTCTTCAATGTGAGAGGTCGGTGATGAATTTTTGGAGCTCATAGATTTCTGGCGATTCTTTTGGGGAAAGGTTTCTCTTTCCAACTTTGGCTAGTCATATACATGTTATAGTAGCAACAAAATATTTAAAAATTCAAAATAAAAAATGGTGATTTAAATGTGTAATAAACTCAAATTACTAATGTATAAGGCTCTATATCGAATGAATTATTCTGTAGAGTATATCTTTATTATGCTATTATTTTACTCTATAGTGCCTCTGCATTTTGAAAGTATGAGATGAAATAATAATTAATAATTACTAATTCCCATATTTCACTTTTATAGAATGGATCTACAGAGCACTCCTTTCACTATTCAGCTAGGGCATGGTGTAAACATCTGGTTAGCTAACGCCGTCATCAACATAAGAGATGTTGGAGCTACCATTCAATTTGGTAGTGTGGAGTTCCCAACTATTATAGCTGTAACTCCTGAAGTATCCACCCGTGGTGCACTCGTTCGAGGTCATGCCGGAAGGCCTCAGTTTATTGAAGCTCCTACTCATCATGCTGGCCAACCAATTTAGCAACCAACCACTATTAAGGAGTTCTCTCGACAGGGAACTTCAATTTTTAAAAGACTGGGTCAATCTGAAGCTCCCGTGATGAAAAGAACTATTACTGGGCAAACTATATTTTTGATGCCTCATGATACAACTACTTAATTGAAACCTTTGTACCTGGCAGAGATGATTTTGAGGCTTCTTTATTAGGAAGCAAATTAACTAGAAGGCAAAGAAGAAGAATAAATGCTGAGCTGAGGGATAAACAGATATCATTTAAACAACCTAGTGAACAAGCAATACTGCCACCAGAAGCAAGTATTCCTACCCATAACAACTTTGATAATCTAAATGAGTAAAAAGGAATAGCTCTACTAGTGAGGTGAAGCAGTCTTTCTGGACTCAACAACGTCAAACTCTAGCACCGCAGAGGAGACAACCTGAAACTTTGTCTGCTAGAATACACAATTAGCCAAGGAAAGAGGCTTAATGAATAAAAAATTTCAGAGACCTGTGATGATTAAAGATACTGATATTGAGATTCCACCAAGAAGGTTATCATTTCTTATGGTAACTAGTCATCAAGCCAAGTATGCTTCGTGTGGTGAGCATCGAAGCATGACACTTAGACCGTGTCCAAGAATCCGCTGCCGAAAGGTTCTGGCTAAAGGGTAAGCAGATATGGAGGCCAAGGCCCCGTGATGAAATTCTGAAGAAAGAAATAAGCGTGACATCTGATGCACATATTCAAAAATCCACCTCCAAAATAATTCATCAAATGTGGATAACTAAAAGAAGGGATATCACTGACAAAAAATATGATGGTCGACACCCAATAGAATCCTCTAGGGGATCCCATCATCAATCAAATTCACCCACGCGGGAGAAAGTTGACTATGATCATAGTCCCCCAATGGAAGAAATGTCCTTATAATGAACTAGAGATCCATTGAAAGCATCAATCAGAAATTCATGTGCAAGAAGAAGATGATGAACAAGACACTATGAATGTAGATGTTGTTTATATGATGAGACATATAGGTGAACTTTTTGCTCAACATCATCAGCAACATGAATCATGTGAGCTTGAACCTGAGTTTGATGCTTATGAAGGAGAGTCATCACAAAAATAGATTAGAAGATGGATCTTCAATCTCTTCTGAAGTGGAAGAAGAATAAGATCAAAATGAAAAGGAGGTCATGGGAATTGAAGCTGTTTATATGGTTGAACTAGAAAACAATCAACCTGGTATACACTTTACAATTAGCATCGTGTTGACCTCATTTTTAGGATGAGCTCTCAACCTCTTCATCTTAGACCTAGGACTCCTCTTAGACTTTAAGAGATCCTTAATCTTAAGACACATCTAGTAATTAGGTGGACACTTAACCTAGCCCTAGAGACTTAGAAGAGTTAGCCATAGGAATAGGTCATGTCTTAGGGGTGTTAGGAGAAATTGCCTACCCTATAGCTTGAACCACATTCCTTACTTCCTTCCTTCAAGTCAAACTCCAAATCAAATCAACTTCAAACGTAAATCAATTCCATCTTAATTGATTTTTTCTAAACTTAAATCAATTCCAAATGATTGAAATCCATGATCAAATTCCAAATGATTGAAGCCCATGATTCAAATTCCAAATTCAAATCCGAATCACAAATCTTTCCTAAGTCCTTTGATTTCCTCTCATAGACTTAGCCTAAATCAAATCCAAATCACTTCAAATTCATGGAATTTTCTCACAACCCATTTATATTCTCATTTATATTCACATATATAAATGAAATTTAAATTCAAATCAATCAAATCAAATTCCAAATTCAAATTTGAATCACAAATCTTTCCTAAGTCTTTGAATTCCCTCTTAAGGACTTAGCCTAAATCATGTTCAAATCAATTCAAACTCATGAAAAATTTTTACAACCCATTTACATTCTCATTTATAGTCACATATATAAATGAAATATAAATTTAAATCAATCAAACCAAATTAAAAATTCAAATCCAAAATCCAAAATCTTTCCTAAGTCCTTTAATCCCCTCTTAAGGACTTAGCCTAAATCAAATCTAAATCACTTCAAATCCATGAAATTTTCTCATAACCTATTTATATTATCATTTATATGCACATATATAAATGAAATATAAATTCAAACAACCCAAACCAACTCCAAAAATCAAACTCAAATTCAATAAAAATCCAACCTAAGCCTTTCAAGTCAACATCTTGAACTTAGCCAAATCAATTTCAAATCAAGCCAAACTCTTGATTTTTTTTCATGATTCAATCAATCTTACAATCATGAATCCAAATATAAACATAAATTCAAAAAAAAACAATCAAATTTAAGTCAAACTCATGTTTACCCTTTGAACTTGAAATTATCAAATAAATCAAAACCCATTTGACTTCAAACCACTTGCAAATGGATTTATATTTCAATCATAAGTCCATATGTGAGTTTAATCAAACTCAAATCAAGCTTTGACCAAGTCATTTGACCCTCTTAGTTTCACTTGACCCAAAGTGAGCTAATGTACCCTTATGAGCCAAATTCTAATCCTAATCAAATTAGATTGAACTATTCCCACCTAAGCCTCTCATCATGATCAACAATCATCATGAGATGATCAATCGCTTAAATTGGGTCAAATCAAGTCAAACTTAAGAGTTGACCAAGTCAACTCTTAGCCAAAATGAAATCTAAACTAGCCAAAATCTACCATAGGCCAAATTGATTGAAACCATTGATCAAAGTTCATTCATGATCAATGTTTGAACTTGACCAAGCCAATATTTGAGCCTAACCTAGCCCAATTAGCCACTCGACCCAAGTTGACTGAACTTAACCTAAAAAGTCAAAATGTGTCAAAACTTGATCTAAGCCAAATTGATTGAAACCAATAGATCAAGTTCATTCCAAAATGATTGATAAACTTGACCAAAGCCTCAATTGGCCAACTAGACCTAACCTAGCCCAATTAACCTTGAACCCAACTTGACCTCAAGGGTCAAATTGAGCTAAACTCAAATATGAACTAAATTGATTGGAAACAAAGATACCAATCCATTTCATATGACCAACCAAACATGAACCAACCCATGACCTAACCCAAATAGGTCAAATGGGTCAATTTTGTCAACTTGACTCATTTGACCTAAATGAACTCAATTGAACCAAAAATAAATATAAACCGAATTGAATCAAAATAAAGCTACCAAAATATTTCAAATGGTCATATGTACTTGACCCAACCCTTGGTTTGACCCAATTTGACAATTGGTCAACTTGACCCAAGTTGGCCCATTTTGACCTAAATGGGTCAACATGAGCCAAATCATATTAAACCAATTCCAAATTCAATGAAACTTGCCTAACCTATTTTTCAAACATACCAAACATATTCAAATTGAAACCCAAGCCAAATGACTATTTTACCCCTAGGACATAAGATAAATTTTGGCCAAAACTATTTGGAATTTGGTCAATTCCTTTTCATGGACACTTGGCATCCTCTTAGTGGACCAAATGGTCACTAATGAACCTAGTGCACATGACCCAATGGGTTTGGGTCAGCCAAACCCAACCCAAACCCAAAACTGACCACCTCCTTTGAAAATGACCATAAGGAATTCTCCCTCCACCTTGTTTGAGCACATGGCCACCTCACCCACTCCTCCTCTGGCCAAAATTGAATACCATGCCTCTCTAAGTAGCTCAAAAAACCCATTGAATAGGGTCAATTGGATGAAAATGGCAAGTGAAGGCACGACTGTCCGATCCTTTAAGAGGGAGATATACTCCCCCTAATTCAATTCAATCTTCACTCACTTAGACTCGATTGAGCTTAGGGAAGCCATATCAAGTATTTGGAACTCTCCCCAAGCTCTCTCAAGCAACTTGAACTTCTCTATTTTTGGTTTCCTTAGACTAAAAATAGGGGAGCTCAAGTGAAAACCCAATTTACTCCACACTTCAAATCAAGCCAATTCCTCCTCTAATCTTCATCAGAGGACCAAATCGAATTCACCCAAGCTCTTTTCCAAGCTCTAAAGGTTGGGGAGGTGCAACCTTGACCAAGACTGAGCTTAAGTGAAGGTGGAGTTGGCTCTAGGAAGATTCATTCAATTTTAAAGCCTCAAAACTTCAGCAAAGCTTCGTATCTACTAGATAAAGCTTCTCCAAGGGAATCGAGCACTGGTGATCACCTTTGGTGAGGTATGCCATTAAATCGAGCTTAATCTAGATGTATGGTCCTTTATGAAGTAAAGTGTCACTCCATGAGATTCTAGCCGTTAGATGTGATCTCCATTGTATGTTGATGGTGTGGGTTAAGTTTTAATCCAATCCAAGCTCAATCGAGCTTGGATATTCTCCTAGAAGATGGCGGTGTCCATTTCTCACAGAGAAGAACAAGGATGTATAGCCATGATTAAAGACATGTAGATCCTGTGATTTACCCCTTTAGAACTGTGGCTTTAACCTCAATCGTCCGATCCATGATTGGACAGATGAGGAGAAAGTGCATGTAGCGCCACCACAAATGCATGCTATGATGTGATAACTTAAATATCAAATCTCATCGCTCCATGTGGAAAGCGCATGCTGCGTCAGTAGCCCACGTGGCACCGACAAGATTAAACATTTAATTAGGCTATTAAATCACAAATTAATTATGGAAACTTCCTAAATTCATATCTAAGCCTTAAAAAATCAAAAAAATATGAAATAAATTGCATTGGATAGATAATTGAATATAGAATATTCTAAAATAATTTCAATGGATTTTGAATAGTGATTTTTTTAAGATTTAGGTTTTATTGGGATTATTATTTTGCTAATTACCCTTTAATTACTCCACTGATTAATCCAAAACTTCTTGTGCATAATTAGTGGGATGACTCCTGCCTCCCCTAATTTTCTTGGGATTTATTAGCTGATTAATTAGAGAAATTGCTAGCCCATTCCTTAATCACTCCCTTAATGTAATTAAGCTTAATTAAGAGTATAATTAATGGTCTAACCCTCTGATTGAGTCAATTAAGTCTTGCTTAAGTGAATATGAGGTTTAGGAAATAATTTTGGGATACTTTCCTTAAGATATTTCTTAAACCCCTTCTTCCTTAATCCAACCTTAATTATGAGTTAATTCACTAATTACTTGCTTAATTAATTTCATAAAATTCTAAAACTTTCCAAAACTCAATTAATCTATCTTGGGTAGATGCTTAGGTGTTCAAGAGCCTAATTATAATTAAGAAAATTAAAACTCAACTCACATGTGTGAGAGGTGTTATGAAATTACTTAAAACACCCCTTAGCTTAATTAATCTTTAATCATGAGCCAATTGCATTAGGTACCTTTTTTTCTTAGGTGTATTGCTGATTTAAATTCCTTGTGTTATTTTATGTCATATCATTGGATCATAATTATTTGATTAACTATGCTAAGGTGGTGTAAGGGGTAATTAGCACACTTAATTCATATCTTAACCTAAACAACATATAAAAATCATCTAATAATCCTAAGAACAAACTAAATCAATAAACATATGTTGGAATGGGTTAGGAGCATCAAACTCACCTCATATTTCTCAAACTAAATCAAACTCAAAACAAAATCAAACCTTCCTTAAAGATAACTTGATTTGCTTTAAGCTTTCTTATTTCATAAGATTGTCAATAGGAATTAATTAGGGTGAATGTGTTTACATGCTTTCATCACTTTAGTTCTTTCCCTAACATGCTAAATATGTATGTCATATGAATTTCATACATTCATGCTTTTCAAAAATCAAATTAAAAATGAAATATTTTCTTTATGTCAAATTGCATGTTTTGGCTAAAGTAAAAATATGAATGGTTATTATCACTATTAAATTCAAAACTATTTTCAAATTCTATAAATCAAACACTTAAAACTGAAAGTATGCTACTTATAATTATTTATGAGCTTGCATGAGGATATAAATATGAAGATGTGCATAGTATAGCTTTCCTCTCTTTTTTTTCTTTTTATAATTTTGAATTTGGCAAAGTGTATAGTTCATTTGAAAAGAACATAACACTTGCCTAACCCCATTCCTATCCATTCCTATACTATTACCTAAGAAAGATATCTACACTAGTACATATAAATTACATAAACAAAACAAATCAACCAACATAAACTTTTTGCATCTTTCTTTTCCATTCATTTTTTTTGTACATGTATTTGTATTTAAGAAAAGTGGTATATTAGTCTGGACAACCCCGGGGTTGCGAGGATTTAAGTAGCCCTAAGTAGGTCTTGTACCTTACACTATCACTAACAATGGCGTCGTACTCACTTATGCCTTTTATACATATACATGTACATGTGAATAGTGGATAAAAGAAACCCCTCTTTTCCACCTAATGAAAATCATGCATCATAAAGAATTCCAATTTTCTTAAGTAACATTCCTTAGCATTTATCATAAAGTGTGCTAAACATTTCCATTTGTATCTATAGATATGGTAAGGATTCATTCATATGCATGTTATACATGTTGGGAAAGAAATGAAGTGATGTGTATTTTGTGATATTAATTCAATTTACTTAATCTTAAAATGTCTTTCTTTTGAATAGGTTTGTTTAGGGAAAAATATAAACTTAGGGTTACTTAAAACACATAATAAAACATTCACTAAACAAAATTAAATATGAATCCACTTTAGAAATTACTTAAGGTAGGGAAGGAAAGAGAAGTTCTCTTCTATTTTCCATCTCTTTAAAACTTAGTAATTAATTATAAGATTCACTTAAACCAAAGAAAATCACCAAATAAAAATCACCCAAATCAACTAAACAACTTAAATGAAACCACCCTCTAATTTGAACACCTTCATACTTAGGAAATCTAAACCTTAAAGCCATATCTAAGCATACCACACAAATTAGGTTAAGTCACCACTTCTACCTTTAGGTTAGGGTGATGCTTGGCTTGATGTTTGCTTTTGTTTTGAGATGTATTGTTTCTAGTGGATGTTAGGATGAATATGTAGAATGATGAATGATAGGATGATTTAGTCTAATCA
Source organism: Cymbidium sinense (assembly GCA_021442155.1). NCBI lineage: Eukaryota > Viridiplantae > Streptophyta > Magnoliopsida > Asparagales > Orchidaceae > Cymbidium > Cymbidium sinense. The sequence continues at coordinate 25,743,570 of CM038227.1, read as the reverse complement.
TTATTTTATCTGATTGTGCTGAGAATTTTGTAATAAGATATAAATGCTTTTTTGTTGTCGCGAGGTGCTTATACAGCATAATCTAATAGGCTAGGTGAACTTGGTTACCCATGTGGTGGTCCAATATACATTCTTAGGATTTGTATGGTTTGTTTATCTAATCTCTATTTTGCAGGTGTTAGTTAGATTTACTTTTCCTTTTCATGTAATTTTTATAATTAGAATTTTGGAATGAATATTATGGGGGATTAGGATGAGCATTGGTCATAAGATTACATCTTATATACCATGTGAAGCCTTTGGAGCAACCACCTTCCAACCATCCAAAAGAAGAAAGAAGAAAGAAGAAAGAAGAAATGAAGAAATGAAGACCCCCATAACATGAATTTCCATACTTGATTGTAAATTAATTCATTTGTAATCCATGTTGTATAAGGATAGAGCTCGGCTACCCAATTTATTTTCAAGTTTGTGCGGTGGTCTCCGACCACAAATGGCCTTTTATTCTTTTGAGTTAGCTTGATAAAATATTTGATGTTTTGTTTAGCTAGTGCATTAAGATGGCATGTTTTCCTTGTTTCTTCCTTCCTTTGATGTATGGCCTAGATGATGATTAGGCTCTTAGGAAAAAATAAATCTTCTACCAAATTAATCAATTCAAAATTAAAAATAAACAACTCATAACCTCACATAAAGCTTAGGCTAAAAATCAAGATAAAAGAATTAGCAACCCCTTAGCTAGATAAGTATTTCTTTTCTAAGATCATGTATAAAAGCATATTATTTCACTCTTGATTGAAGGGCTTCCACCTTTTCCAAAGAAATTTGGCTTGACCTTTGAGAGCCATGGTGGAAACACACTTCCTCTTCTCGCTGATTTTGGCCCATAATCTTATTTCTCATGCATTATGCATATGAATCCTATAAGCTCGAGTCAAATGATTGTGCAAAAATGAAAGTAAAATTGTAATATGTTTTGCATTAGATCTAGGTCATTTTTCATTCTCTTACATGATCTAGTCTCTTAAGGAGTGAGTTTAAGGACTTAGTCTCTTTTTAAAATAAACAACACTACTTACATAAAAACATATGACTTGCTTGAATTTAAAATTGTAGGAGATAGAATCATCCCAGTTTGTAAGCCAAGCAGTTGGGTGGTTTGTCCTCTTGTGGAGGCAAACCAAATACCCATTTTTCACCTTAGATTTAGGTGTGCTTTTGCCCTGCCAAAGCTCCCTAAATTTAGGTTAGGTTACGAGTTGCTTCTCCATTCTATGGGCCATAAGCATAAATCCTAACCTCTAGGCATTTTTTATAATTGTGGAATTATAAGCCTTTTGAATAAAAATTCAACTCAAATAAATAATTCAATTTTAAAATATAAAGCCCAACCATAGGATAGTTTGGGATGTTTACTATCTTACATCTCTACTCATCTTCATTTGGCTTCAATAAGAACTTTCTCCTCTTTGCTGATCCCACTTAATTTGCAAAAAATAAACTAATCGATTGATAGTTCTACCTATTAAAATCTTTGGAGACAATGATTATTTACCTTAATCGAGAGTATTCCTAAGGAATACCCTTTCTTAGGATGTAATTAACTATGGAGGCTGGCTCCTGTAGGGAATTTAACGAACCCAATTTCAAATAAACCCTACTTTACTTTTCCATGTAAAGTAGGGAAGAATCTCGTATATATACAACTATTATCCTTGGAGTCCTTATTGGTGGGTCCATTGTAGGGTGATGACCTCTATCTTTCGAGATAGTATCTCCTCAAAGTCATATCACCCTCAATAAGAATATATCTACGTGTTCAATCTTCATTTTATTCCACATAGAGTGAAGATGGAAGTATACACTTAGAAACTTAAAATTTTCACCACATCATCGTTCGTACTATATCCCCAGCATAAGGAGTAGGATAGTCAAGTTCTTCCCTTGAAGAGGAGGAGGGAGAAGACTAACAAAAAGAAATAGAGGAAGTAGAAGAGTCTGTACTTGTTGATGTCATGGTGCCAGCTAGAGAGAAAAGATAAATTTAATGTTAAATGGAAGCTAAATATAACAAAATTTTACAGCTTGGTACCAGGATGAATGACATGATGGCACAAATGAATATCATGCTGGATATGTTGGAGAAGAATATCACATCAAATGTAACACCTGTTTCATCTGCTAATCAATAGGTAGCTAATAATACATCCTATATACCACCAGTCACTCTAATTCCACAAGCTCCTACAGTACATGCTATGCCGAAGGGATGGGTGAAGTTAATCAACTAGCTCTTCAACTTATAATTAATGTGCATTAGGAGCAGTGACAATTGCTCAACTAGAAATAATAATTAATGAAAAGATAAAGGCAATTGTGGTGAAAATTTTCATTTTCTAAGTTATATACTTCCATCATCAATCTATGTGAATAAAATGAAGATAGAAATATACTCTTATGCATTTGGACACCATGTAGATCCACAGATGTTCTTATTGGTGGTGTGACATTGAGAGGTGTACTATCTCAAAAGATAGAAGTCACTACCTGGGGAACTAATCACTTGAATAAGGACTCTTCATATGTATCGAGATTCTTCCTACTTTACATGGAAAAGTAAAGTAGGGTTTATTTTAAACTGAGTTCATTAAGTTTCCTATGGAGGCAAGCCCCCATAGTTTATTACATCATAAAGAATGAGATTCCTTAGGAATACTCTCGATTAAGGTAAATGATTATTGTCTACAAAGATTTTGAAAAGGTAGGACTATCAATTGATTGGTTTATTTTTAGAAAGTAAAATGGGATTGATCAAGAGGAGAGAGTTCTTATCAAAGCCAAATGAAAATAAGTAAGGGATGCTAAAGATACTAGGAAACCTAGTAAGCACCCCAAATTATCCTATGGTTGGGCTTTACATTTTTGAAATTGAATTAATGTGTTTGAGTTGGATTTTCATTAGAATGTTAAGGCTTACAATTCCATGGTATAAGGCCATGGAAATGCTTAAGAGGTGAGGATTTACACTTATAACTCGCAAAGGGGAGAAGCAACCTCAGAATCTAAATCTAGGGAGCTTTGGCAAGGGCAAAAGCATGACCTAAATCTAAGAAAGGTATTTGGTTTACCTCCACAAGAGAAGATAAACCACCCATTGAACTTACAAGCTGGTGACTAACTCCTACGATTTTAAATTCATGTAGTATATGTTTATGTAAGATAAAGGTTGTTATTTATTTAAAAAGAGATTAACTCCTTAAACACACTCCCTAAAGAGACTAGATCATGTAAGGACATGCTTCAAATGACTTAAATATAATGCAAAATTTTTATATGTTTTATTTTTATTTTGGACAATCATTTGACTCATAAGTTCATATGCCTAATGCATGAGAAATAAGATTATGGGCCAAAATTAGAGATAAGGAGGTGTGTTTCCACCATGGATCTCAGTCAAGCCAAGTTCTGGCAAAGGTGGAAGCCTCCAATTCAAGAGTGAAATAATATGCTTTTATGCATGATGTTAGAAAAGGAAGTACACATCCAGCTAAGGGGTTACTAATTATTTTATCTTGATTGTAACTTAGGATTTAAATGAGGTTATGAGTTATTTATTTTTAATTTTGAGTCGATTAATTTGGTAGAAGATTTATTTTTCTAAGAGCCTAATCATCCAGCCATACATCAAGCAAGGAAGAAACTAGAAAATAATGTCATCTTAATGCAAGTTAAAATAAAATATCAAACATTTTATAAAGTTAACATAAAAGAATAAAGGCCATTTGTGGTTAGACCACAAACCCAAAACAAATTGGATAGGTGACTCTTATACAACCCAAATTACAAATGAATTAATTTACAATCAAGTAAGGAAATTCATGTTATGGGGGTCTTCATTTCTTTTTCCTTCTTTCTTCTTTCTTCTTTCTTCTTTTACTTCCTTCTTTTGGATGGTTGGAAGGTCATTGCTCAAAGGTTTCACATGGTATATAAGATGTAATCTTATGACCAATGCTCATCCTAATCCCCCATAACATTCATTCAAAAAATCCTAATTATAAAAATTATATAAAGAGGAAAAGTAAATCTAACTAAGAACTACAAAATAGAGATTAGCTAAACAAACCATACAAATCTCAAGCATGTATATTGGACTTAGTACCCACACAGTAACTAAGTCCACCTATTGGATTATGCTTAGGGGTATAAGCACTTGCACAAAAGTATTTATATTTTTATTTATTATAGTGCCTCTTAAGCACAATCACCTACAAAAAATGATGGTTAGACTAAGATCGCCCTACCATTCATTCTATGCACGTTCACCCTAACATCAAGACTAGAAACAATACATCACAAAATAAAATTAAACATCACACAATGCACCGCCCTATCCTAAAGCTAGAAATGGTGACTTAGTCTAATGTGTGTGTGCATTAAAAGGTTTGTGTGGTATGTTTAGCTTTTAAGGCTTAGATTTCCTAAGTGTGATGATGTTCAACTTAGATGGGTGGTTTTATTCAAGTTGTTTAGTTGATTTAGTTGATTTTATTTGGTGATTTATTTTGGTTTAAGTGAATCCTACAATTAATTACTAAGTTATAAAGAGAAAGAAGATAACTTCTCTTTCCTTCCCTACCTTAAGTACTTTCTAAAGTGGATTCATATTTAATTTTATTTAGTGAATGCCTTATTATATGTTTTAAATAATCCTAAGTTTATATTTTCCTAAACAAACCTATTCAAAAGAAAGACATTTTAAGATTAAGTAAAGTGAATTAATGTCACAAAACACACACTTCATTTTCTTTCCCAACATGTATAACATGCATATGAATGAATCCTAAGCATATACATATGGAAAATGTTTAGCATACTTTATGATGAATGCTAAGAAATGTTACTTAAGAAAATTGGAATGTTTTATGATGCATGATTTTCATTAAGTAGAAAAGGGGTATTCTTTTATCCTTTATTCATATGTGTATGTATGAAAGACATAAGTGAGTATGGTGCCATTATTAGCACCAGAGGTGTAAGATAGAAGACCTACTTAGGGCTACTTAAAGCCTCACAACCCTAGGGTTGTCCAAACTAATATACCACTTTCCTTAAATACATATGCATGTACAAAAGAGATAATTGGAGAAAGAAAGATGCAAAGTTTATATTATTTAATTTTTGGTTTGTTTATGCAATTTATATATGTAGATGTAAAGATTCTTCTTAAGTTATAACATGGAAGAGGATGAGAGTAGATTTTAAACAAGTGTTTTGTTCTTTTAAAAGAACTAGGCACTTTGCAAATCTTATTCAAATCCTTGTTAAGAAAAAAGAAAGGAAACAAACATAAGACTCATTTTTATATTCACATGCAAGCTTATAAATAAAATATAAGTAACATACCTTTTAGTTTTGATATTTTATTTATAAGTTTTGAAAATAATTTTGAATTTAATAGTGATAATAGCTATTCATATTTCTACTTTAGCCAAAACATGCAATTTGACATAAAGAAAATATTTTATTTTAATTTTAATTTTTTAGAAGATATGAATGCATGAATTTCATATGGCATACACATTTAGCATGCTAAGAAAGAAATAAAGTGATGAAAGTAATATAAACTCATTCACCCTAATTAATTCATAAAGACAATCCTATAAAATAAGAAAGTTTAAAGTGAATCAAAGTTTGTTTAATGTGATTTTTGTTTTGAATTTGCTTTATGTTTGATTTAGAAAATGTGAAAGAAAAATTGCTAGTCCTAACCCATTTCCCCAATGTGTATGGAATTTTAGTTTAATCTTTAGATGATTAGATGATTTTTATATTTTGATTAGGTTAGGTGTGAAAATTACCCCTTACCTATACCACCTTAGCATATTTAATTAAATAATTATGAGCCAATGATATGACATAAAATCGCACAAGGAATTTAAATTAGCAATGCACCTAAGTTGAAAAGGGCTTAATGCATTTATCTCATGATTGATTAATGATTAAGCTAAGGGGTTTAAGTTAAATTTCATAATCCTTCTCACACATGTGAGTTGGATTTTGATTTTCTTAATGTACTTAAGTTATTGAGCACCTAAATATCTACTCAAGATGAATTAGTTAAGTTATGGAAGGTTTTAGAATTTTATCAAATTAATTAGGTAGGTAATTAGTGGATAAATCTATTGAATTTGGATTAAAGGAAGAAAGAGGGGTTTAAGAAATAGCTTAAGGAAGATATCCCAAAATTATTCCCTAAACCTCCTATTTATTTTAAACAAACCTTAATTAACTCAATAAAGGGATTAAACCATTGATTACACACTTAATTAGGCTTAATTACATTAGGAGAGTAATTAGGAATGAATCAAGCAATTACCCTAATTAAAATATTAATAAATCTCAAGAAAATTAGGGGAGGTAGAAGTCATCCCACTAAATACACACAAGAAGTTTGAGATTAATTAATGAAATAATCAAAGAGTAATTAGCCTAATTACATTCCTAATAAAACCCAAATTCAGAAAATAACAATATTAAAAATCTATCAAAATTAATTTTATAATATTTTACATTCAATAATCTTTCATATGCAATTTATTTCATAATTTTTTGATTTGTCTACACTTAGATATGAATATTTGAATTTTCCATAATTAATTAGGTAATTTAATCCCCTAATTATATAACTAATCCTGTCGGCACCACATGGAGGCTGACGCGGTGCATGCTTTTCACATGGCATGATGGGAGTGGCTATTTAAGTAGTCGCATCATAGTGCCGTGTCAATGGCGGCGCTACGCGCTTTCTCCTTGTCGTCTGATAAAGGATCGGATGACTGAGATTAAATTCACAGTTCTTAAGGGATAATCCTTTGATCCTATGTGTTCTAATCATGTCCATCCATCCAAAATGCACGGATGGATGGCCCATGATTCACGATCTTCCTGGAGATGGCCTTGTCCATCTTCTAAGGGGAATATCGAAACTTCGATTAGCTTAGATTGAAACAAAATTCAACCCACACCATCACTATGCAAGAGATCACATCCAATGGCTAGCTCATGGGATGAAACTTCACTTCACAAAGGACCAAACTATGGATAATCTAAGCTCATTTAATGGCATACCTGCGAGGCTCACCGGTGCTCGACTCCCTTGAAGTATCTAGTGGAGATGAAGCCTTGTTGAAGGTTTGAGATGTTGAAATTGGATGGATCTTCCTATGGACCAACTTCACCTTCACTTGAGCTCGTCTTGGTCAAAGGCACTCCTCGCTTGGAGCTTGTGTGAAGCTTGAGTGAGTTTGATTTGATCCTCTGAGGGGTGCTCAAAGGAGGGAATTGGGTTGAGTATTTGGATGAGATGATTTTGGAGCTCCCTTATTTTCAGTCTATGAAATGAAAATGGAAATTCAAAATCACTCTAGAAAGCTTGGAGGCTTGTATGGTTCCTCTGACTTCCAAGCTCAATCGAATTGGAGATTGAAATGAATTGGAATTAGGGGGTATATCTCCCCTATCGATGACCCAGAAGGATCTTGCCATTTTGATCCAATTGACCTCATTCCATGGGTTTGTTAGTCATTAGGAGTGTCATGCATTGGTTGGAGTGTGGGTGGAGAAAGTGGTGCTCATGTGCCTAATTCAAGTGGAGGAGGGATTCCATGTGCCTAATTCAAGTGAGGTCGCTTAGCCTGGGTTGGCTGACCCAAACCCATTGTTAGGTGCACCACACTCACTAGTGTCCACTTGGTCAACTAAGAGGGTGCTAAGTGATCATGAAGAGGTTTTGACCAAATTCCAAGTGAATTTAGCTAAAATTTACCCTATGGCCTAGGGGTAAAATGGTCATTTGGCTTGGTTTCAATTTGAATATGTTTGGTATTATTGAAAAATGGGTTAGGCCAAGTTTCATTGAATTTGGAGTTGGTTTGATGTGATTTGGCTCATGTTGACCCATTTAGGTCAAAATGGGTCAACTTGGGTCAAGTTGACCAATTGGTCGATTGGGTCAAACCAAGGGTTGGGTCAAGTTCATATGGCCATTTGAAATGTGTTGGTGGTTTTGGTTTGGTTCAATTTGATTTATATTTGGTTTTGGTTCAATTGAGTTCATTTAGGTCAAATGGGTCAAGTTGACCAATTTGACCCATTTGACCTATTTGGGTTAGGTCATGGGTTGGCTTAGGTTTCATTGGTCATATGAAATAGATTGGTATCTTTTTTTCAATCAAATTTGGTTTAATTTGATTTTGGCTCAATATGACCCTTTAGGTCAAGTTGGGTTCAAGGTCAATTGGCTGCTAGTTGGTAGCCAATTAGAGCTTTGGTTGTTCAACAATCATTTTGGAATGAACTTGACTCATTGTTTTCAATCAATTTGGCTTAGATCAAGTTTTGACACCTTTTGACTTTTTAGGTCAAGTTGGGTCAAGTCCAATGGCAAGTTAGGCTCAAATGTTGACTTAGTCAAGTTCAAACATTAGTCATGAATGAGTTTTGATCAACGGTTTCAATCAATTTGGCATGTGATGGATTTGGGCTATGTTGGGTTTCATTTTGGCTAAGTGTTGACTTGGTCAACCCTTAGGTTTGAATTGGTTTGATCCAATTTGAGTGATTAATCATCTTATCATGATTGTTGATCATGATGAGAGGTTTAGGCTTAGTTCAATCCAATTTGGGATTAGAACTTTAATAATGGTACTTTACACTTTGGGTCAAGTAAGCCTAAGTAGGTCAAATGGCTTGGTCAAAGCTTGATTTGAGTTTGATTGAACTCACATATAGACTTATGATTGAAATATAAATCTATATGCAAGTGGTTTGAAATCAAATGGGTTTTGATTCATTTAACAATTTCAAGTTCAAAAGGGTGAACATAAGTTTGACTTGGGTTTGATTTTTGGATTTGGTTTTGGTTTGGTGATTGAAGTTTATGTTTATATTTGATTCATGATTGTGATTGATTGATAAGAAAAAAAATCAAGAGTTTGGCTTGATTTGAATTGGATTTGGCTAAGTTCAAGATTTTGACTTGAAAGGTTTAGTTGGATTTTGGCTATGTTGGGTTTCATTTTGGAGTTGGTATTTATATATTTCATTTATATATGAATATAAATGAGAATATAAATGTTATGAGAAAATTTCATGAATTTGAAGTGATTTGAACTTGATTTAGGCTAAGTCCTTAAGAAGGAATCAAAGTGACATAAGAAAGATTTTTGATTTGGATTTGAATTTTGGATTTAGTTTGATTGATTTGAATTTATATTTCATTTATATATGTGAATATCATTGAGAATTTAAATGGGTTGTGACAAAATTTCTTGAATTTGAATTGATTTAGATTTGATTTAGGCTAAGTCTATGAGAGAGAATCAAAGGACTTAGGAAATATTTTGAGCTTGGAATTTCAATCATAAGATTCAATCATTTGTTTCAATCATGGATTTCAATCATTTGGAATTGATTTGAGTTTGGAGAAAATCAATTAAGTTGGAATTTATTTAAGTTTGACTTGAAGGAAGGAAGTGAGGAATTTGGTTCAAGCTATAGGGTAGGCAAATTTTCCTAACACCTCTAAGACATGACCTATTCCTATGGCTAACTCTTCTAAGTCATTAGGGCTAGGTTGAGTGTCCACCTAATCACTAGATGTGTCTTAAGAATAAGGATCTATTAAAGTCTAAGAGGAGTCCTATGTTTAAGATGGAGGGGTTGAGAGCTCATCCTAAAAATGAGGTCAACAACAGTTATAGCTTCAGAGCAGGCTGAAAAGCTGGTGAGTAAGGGACGCCCTTACCCAGCTAAATTTGATCAAGTGTCATACTTGAAAGGTTACTCAATACCAAAATTTAATATTTTTAGTGGAAATGGTAATCCAAAACAACATCTAGCCCAATTCAAAGCTACTTGTGATAACACAACAGGAGATGATGCACTACTTTTTCGCTAGTTCGTCAGCAGTCTGACCTCAATTGCTTTCGAGTGGTACGCAGAACTTCCAAATGATTCAGTCAAAACCATCAATAAGCTAGAGATAATGTTCATGAAATGGTTCTCCAGTGCAATTAAAAAGATAATGATCGTTGACCTTGCCTTGCTAAAAAGAGAAAAGATGAGTCAATGACAAAATTTGTAACTCGTTGGTGCAACCTAAGCATGAAATGCGAATAATAATTGGAGGAAGAACATGCGATCCAATTATTAATTGGCAATATGGATGATAAAATGGCACCATTTTTATTTATGGCATTAATTACAACATTTCAGGACTTGCTTAATAGGGTGGCCAAATTTAAAAGGTTAAATCGCCCTAAGTCTAAAATCAATATAGATAAATCAAAGAAAAATAATCCTTTAGACTCAAGAAGAAACAATACTCATGATTCCTATAGTTCAAGTGGTGAAAATGAATAATCTATAATGTAGATAAAAGAAAAACAAATAATGTAAATGATGATGGAAAGAAGCTTGTTCATTCTAATCCACAACCAAAATTGGTATTAGGAGGCAATGATAAAGCTTGAACTTTTTTAAGTGGTGGAGAGCATCCAAAATAATCAACAAGAGATGATGAGTGAATACATCCATCTCTTAAAGAAAAAATGAACAAAGAATATTCCTTGAAGGGACAATTAAATTATTCACAAGCCAAAGTCGGTCTACAATTACCATAAAGTAAAAGGCCTGAAGAAGCTGATCAAGTCAATAATTTAAATTACTATCCCTGCCATCGGGTGATCAGCAATCCTATTAAAGATTATTATGTCTTCAAAGATTGACTAAAAAGAAGTATCAATGAGGTGAATTTACATTATCTGATAGTGTTCTAGTAAACCCAAAAAGAGAGTATACAAGGGTGATTATGTCGTCTTTCGTTTCATCCATTAAAGGAAAAAAGAAAAAAAATCAGTTCAGATTAAAGAATGGGAAACAGTAGTTTCTAAAAAGACTATAAAGGTGCTGAAACAACTTGAAGGAGTTCCTAGTGTCAACTAAAGATCACCTCTTAAACCAGTGATTGATCTAAAAATGGTGTCAAGATTGTATGTGTCAACCTTCATGTCATCAACTCAGAGGCACCACAACACTGCCAACTCGTCCCAAAGAGAAAAGCAATTGACATAAATTTTGCCAGATCTCTCAAAGAAGTTGATCAAACCAAATAAAATAAAGAAAAATAAGAATAAGATTACAACTCAAAAGATTATTAATAATTTAGAGGAGTATCATGAGCTAACCAGACAACCAGTTAGGTTTGCATACTTTATACCTAAACTCTATATTATTGAGTTAGATGAAGAAGATAATAGTGAGTTTTACCTAGTAGAGACATGCCAAATCATTTATGTGATGTCAGATGTTCTTCAAAGATACTCTAAAATGATGATGGTAGTCGAGGACCACCAAATCATCAAAATTTTTTATCGGAAAGCAAGAAGAGCTTGAGGAGTTAACATCGAATTTTGTTCAATGACTCAACAAAAGGTAATATAGATGAAGATTTATGTTTTCCGATGGAGTAGAGTCGACCATCGATATCATCACATATAATGTATGTTGAAAAGTGAGTCTTTTTGGTCAATCCTCCAAAATAAAAAAGTGAATTTGAAAAAACTATCTCTTAAGAAGAAAGCACACATGGTGATTCAAGTTTATTGAGAGGTGGTAAAGATTACACCTCATCATCAAAGAAGGAAAATTCATAAAGATAAAGGAAAACAAATTGAAGTCAACGAAGATATCACTCCTAAAAATAGTAAAATAAAGCCTAAATTAAGCAAAAAGATAGATTATAATATTATATCATATCTGAGAAAGATCCCAGCTTAATTAAGTGTATATGAGGCTCTCTTAATGTCAAAAGACCTCCGAGAAATTTTGATACAAGCTCTCAAAGATCCAGAGAGTTATGAAGCTTACTTTATCGAAAGGTGTTTGATCGAATCATTACAAACTCAAGATCTCTCAATAATCACATTTTCTGAAGAAGATCTTATGTTGGGAACATCAGATCACAACTATCCCCTATATGTTATGCATAGAGTGATGGCATCTTGATCAACCAATCCGACAATCTTCTTATATCAATCTTATGAGTCTAAAAGCATTAAGAGGGTTATCACTTGATATCCAATATCTTGGGAGGAATAAATTGATGGTTCATGGTCTTAATGAGATAGGGCAGAAAACCCTAGGTTATTTTTTTCTCCCACTCAAGATTCAGGATTTCTATATAGAAGCTAAGTTTCATATAATCGATGCTGATATATCATTTAGAGCTCTCTTGGGTTGGCCATGACTACATGAGTATGGCATGGTCTCATCAACTATGCATTAGTGTATTAAGACCTAAAAAATGGAGAAGAGTTCAGAATTCCTGGTAACCTACAACTATTCTCCATCCATGAAGTAAAGATTTATAAAGATGTAAAATATATAATCCCTAAAGAGCCTAAGATAACAAAGCCTCTTGAGGAGAAGATCCACTTCGTGGATTAAAGCAACTTTAGAAGGTGAAAGAGCTAAAAAGGAAGAAAAAAAAATGCAATGCCAACCTCCCTAAAGCACTTAATTCTACACCTAAAGTAAGAAGATCGCCTCATTTGGGAAGTGATACATAAGAAGAAGAAAATATTCCTGTCAAACTTAAGTGAACTTATAAGCTTTTAAGAAAGGAAAATTATAAAATAAGTGATTTTGATTCAAACTATCACTTTAAATCTACTTATGAAAATAGGTTCATAGGGTCGTATCAAGAAGGATAGCTCACTTGATAGTGTCAGATGACTCCTTCAAAATTATACCTATTCCTCCGTAATGCTTCAAAGAAATCACTCCACCAAAGGTTCATAATATTGAAGAATTATATTCTCTATGAGTGAGAGTGCAAATAAGAATTTTATTTTATAAATCAAGAGTCTCACCTCATAATTTTGATTGTCCTACTCAACATGAAGATTCTGATGAGATGGTGCTAACAAGAAGACCAATATACTATCCACCAAAATTGTAAAGAATGATGCATAAGTTTGGAATTCATATTAGAACTACTAAATGTAGAACTCAAAGCTTTAACAAGATGTGGAACCAAAGAAGTCCTCAAGCATCACCAAGAAGTGATAAGTTTGTCACTAAAGGTCTTGAGTTCATCTACAAATCTCATCAAAATAAAGTTTGTTATAATATAATAGAAGCTGAGATCAAAACTAATAGTGGCGAAGAAGATGATCTCTATGAAATTTTTCTTACAAATGATGAAGAAGTAGAAGTCAAACCTACACCTGAAGAACTTAAAGATGGTGGACAAATAACTATTATGGATGAACTCAAAAAAATCAACCTTGAGTCGAGGATGATCCTCCCAACTTTGTCGCATTCTACGATGAGAAAGTTGAAGAGCTAAAAGTGCTACTTTGTGAATTGGGATTACTATGCATACATATGTTAAATGCCGTGCTTATCCCCGATATGGCTCATAAATTGGCAATCGCCGGAGACAACACCGCTTAAACAAGTGAGAATGAGATTAGAAATTGAAGAACAAGTGATCATTGAAACTAAAAGCTAATTGGTGATTCATATGAAGAAAAGTATCTTAATTGGATTTAATATAATGTTCGTGAAGAAGAAAATGGTAAAATTTGTATCTCTACAATTTCCTAGATCTTAATAAAGCTTGCCCAAAAGATGACTTCCGCTTCCTATATCAATTGGTTGATAATACATCCAACTATGATATATTTTCTTTATGGATGGATCATCGAGATATAATATAATCAAGATGGCATAAGATGAAAGACATACATGTGAACACCTATTATCATTTATGCTAAAATCATGCCTTTGGTTTGAAGAATCTAGATACATACCAAAGAGCCATGATGCATATTTTTGATGAGTTGATTCACTAGAAGGTGGAATGTTATGTTGATGATTTGGACGTGAAGAGCTTAAATCATGAAAATTATTTGGAAGACTTAAGAATTGTATTTGAGAGAATCAGAAAATATGATCTCAAGAGAATCCTCTAAAATGAGCATTCAGGGTGTCCTCTGGAAAATTTCTTGAGTACATTGTACATCATAGAGGAATGGAGATCGATTCTACTAAAATTAAGGTAATTGTGGAGATGCCTTTACCAAAGAGTTTGCATCAGCTTCGTTCTTTACAAGGATTGCTTGCATTCATCCGACGATTTATATTAAACTTTTTAGGATGTTGTCAACCATTTGCAAAGTTGATGAAAAATAATGCTCCATTTAAATGGGACAAGGAGTGCCAAGAAGCCTACAATAATATTAAGAGCTACCTGTTAAATCTACCAATCTTTAGTGCCTACTCCTGGGAAGTCCCTCATTCTATACACAACTACATTAGAAGAGTCCCTTGGAGAATTATTGGTATAATAGAATGAAGAAAGCAAAGAGAATAATCTTTATTATATCAATTTGAGATTGATAGAAGCAGAAATGAGATACTCTTCGATATAGAAGCACTATTTGGTATTGATCTTTATAGTCCAAAAGCTCCATCATTATATGTTATCTCATAAAATTACCTCATCTCAAGGATCGATCCATTGAAGTACTTGATGACAAGACCGTGATAGGTCACTTGGCAAGATGGGCTATTGCTTTTACAATTTGATATCACATACATTCCAAAAGCAAAAGGGCAAATCTTAGTAGATTTTCTTGCACATCCCATCCCTGGACTCTTCCCTTAATGATGATGATTTACGATGAGCAAATTATGCTCATTCATGAAAGAGAAAAATTACAAATTTGGATAATGTACTTTGATGGAGCCTCATCGATCAAACAAGTCCAACCTCTAAATTTCCTAAGGGTAAGAGCAGGAATCGACATCATCTTCATAACACCAAAGGGAAGAATAATGAGACGATCATATGGGTTGACCGAGCCAAAAACTATTAATGAAGCTCAGTATGAAGCATTGGTAGTAGGTCTTAAAGAAGTTATTTTCATAGACATTCAAAACTTACATATTTTTGGCATTCTCAACTTTATAAATCAAGTACTAGGCATTTATAAAATCAACAATCTTGAGTTAGCTTTCTATCACAAGAGAGTTCTTGAGCTTATGAAGCAAATACCAAAAATTACACTAACTGAGTCTCGATCCAAAAGTAAAGCATTTGTTTAGCAAATTAGCTAAGGAGATAAAGTATGAATGGTGATTATGTCATGATCAAGATATTTACGACAAGTTAGAGCCAACAAAGTATCAATCCGAGGTGAGGGGTTATCAAATTTGACCCAACAGATACAATGTTGCTCCTCATCCTCCCCAAACTCAACAAGGTGTTATACCAAGAAAAGCTAAGCATGCCATTACTTTAGAAAAGCAATGGGAAGCCTTTATAGTAGAAGAGCCTATGGTGTTTATTTTCAGATTCATTCGTGTGTATATATGTGAGGGGACACCACGTAGATATGAGAATATACTTATTGAGGTGATCGAGTATGACATCAAAGAATAGTGCACTATCTCGATAGATAGAAATCACTACCCTACGATGGACCTAATCACTTAATAAGGACCCCTAAGGCATGATGGGTCTTCGAATATACTAGAGATTTTTCCCCTACTTTATATGGAAAAGTAAAATAAGATTTATTTAAATTGGGTTCATTAAGTTTCTTACGGTGGAAAGCCTCCATAATTAATTACATCTTAAGAAAAGTGAATCCGGTAAGAATACTCTCGATTAATGTAGGTGATTATTATCTCCAAAGAATTCAAAGATAGGACTATCAATAAATTAGTTGTATTTTAAAAAATCAAGTGGGATGGATCAAAAGAAGAGAGTTATTATCGATGCCAAAGGAGATAAGTAGGGAGTGCTCATGATACTAAGAAGCCTAGTGAGCACTCCAATCCATTCTATGGTTGGGCTTTATATATTTGAAATTGAGAAGATTTATTTATTTGAGTTGAAATTTTATTAAAAATCTAAGACTTATAATTCCACAATGCAAGATTATGAAAATGCCTAAAAGGTGAGGGTTTATGCTCAGAAAAAACAACAACCTCATCCTAAATCTAGGGAGCTTTGGCAAGGGCTAAAGCATGACCTAAATCAAAGGAGAAAGTCGGTATACGGTTTACCTCCACAAGAGAGTAAATCACCAACCTGTGGACTTATAACTTCCTGAGTGAGCCTAACTCTTCCTATGATTTAAACCATATAGGCAAGTCATATGCTTTGCAAGATGGCTAGGTTATTATTATTTAAAGAAACTAAGTCCTTAAACCCACTCCTAAGAGTTTAGAGCATGAGGGGTATGAATAGTGGCTTAAGTCTAATGCAAATTTTATCAAATTTATTTATTTTGGGACTCTTTATTTTGACACAAGCTATGGGATTTTGTTTGCCTAAATGCAAGAGAAGTTGATTATGGGCCAAATCAAAAGGGAAAGAGGTGTTCTTCCATCATAGGCTCTTAAAAGTTAAACCCATTCTATCTAAAGATGGAATCCCTCTCTAACGTGAAACAAGATGGTTATGCATAATATTAGACATACAACATCCAAAGCACTAAATATTTTATTATCTTGATTTAATACCTAGGTTTTTATGTGAGATTATGAGTTATTTTAAAAGTTTAGTTATGAGTTTTTAATGGGTAGAAAATTTATTTTTATCCTAAGAGCCTAATTGCATCCAGGCCATACAATAATCACCAATCTTAAACAAACTATGAAAATGCATATTTTTTCTAATGCACAGCTAAACAAAATATCAAATAGTTTTATACAACCCCAGATTATAAGAAAATTTGGTCCAAAGGCATCACATTGTACTTAAAATTTGGTCTTATAACCAATGCTCATCGTAATACCCTCATAACATTTATCCTAATCCTAATGAAAATTTACATTAAAAGAAGAAAATAAAATTTAGCTACACCTGCAAAATAAATGTTAGCTAAACACACCATACAACCCAAGCAATTATATGATTAATTTGGACTTAGCACCCCATACATGGGTAATAAAGCCCACCTGTCCTAACTTGGATTATGCTTACGGGATAAGCAACATAGCAAAGCATTTATATTTTATTATAGTAGCCTTAAGCACAACCCCTCAGTAAAATATGATTAGGCTAATATTGCCTAATATCGACTATGCACATACACCCTAATACATAGTCTAAAATAATATATCACAAAATAAGCATACATCATACACCGCAAACATAAAGCTAAAATGGTGACTTAGTCTAATGTGGATTAAAGCTTATGTGGTATGTCCTAACTAGGCTTTAGAGTTATAATTTGCTAAGTGTGAGGGATTTAATTTATAAAGGGCTGATTTCTCTTAATGATTTAATTAATTTAAAGGTTTTACTTAGTATTTTCTTTTATTTCATATGGCCTACATTTAACCACTAAGTGTTATAAAGAGAAGAAAGAGTGGGAATCTCTCTTTCATCCCTACCTTAAGTCACTTCTAAAGCAAGTTAATTAATCAATTTTCTTTAGTGAATGGCTTATTATATGTTTTAATTAATCATAAGTTTAGGTTCACTCTAAATTACCTTAAGATTAATTAGAATGGATTACTATCACATAACACATATTCATTCATTTTTTCCATCATGTATATTATGCATATGAATAAATTATAAGCATATCTATACATGTAATTTAGATTTCTAGCACACTAGAATGATAAATGCAAGGAAGTGTATTTAGAATTTAAATATTTCATTTGATTGAATTATGAATGCATGTCTTTTAATGAAAGAAGGATTTTTCATCCATTAGATAGATACACATTCATATGTATAAAAGTTTTAAGTGAGTACATCTCCATTGTTTTCTTCACCAAGGGCGTAAGGTACAAGACCTACTTAGGGCTACTTAAAACCTCATAGCCCCGGGGTGTCCAGACTAATATACTACTTTTCTTAGATACATATAGATGTATAAACAACTATAATGATAGGAAAAACCCATGCAAAAATTGTATTTCATTTATTTGACTTATGATTCTTATTCATTGGCTACATCACACATACACATGTATAAGAGTTTTAAGTGAGTACGACACCATTATTTTCTACACCAGGGCATAAGGTACAATACCTACTTAGAGCTACTTAAAATCTCACAGCCCCGGGGTGTCCAGACTAATATATCACTTTTCTCATATACAAATCAATGTATAAAAAAAACCACAACAAGAAGAAGAAGTCATGCAAGAAGTCATATTTGATTTGATTATATTATTTACATATGAGATATGAAATATTCCTAAGTCTTAACATGGAAATGCATAGAATAGATTTAAGCAAATGTTGTGTTCTTTTAAATGAACTATATATTTGTAAATCTATGTGAATCCATGTAAGATAAGGAAAGAGAACTTCATATTGCATATATTATATTATCAATGCATGCAAACTTATAGCTATTTGTAATTAACATCACTACATTCATTATAATTGATTTAAGAGCTTTGAAAATAACATTTGATTTAATAGTGATAATAGCCACACTTATTTTATTTAATTCAACACATGCAATTAGACATAAAAGAAACCATTTCATTTAGTTAATTTTAAAAGAAATGAATGCATGATTACATATGGCAAGCAACATTTAACATAATTAGAAAGAAATAAAGGAACATAAACACATAATCTCATTCATTCTAATTAATTCCTAATGAAGCATACTAAATAAAGCCACTCAAAACAAACCAAAGTTCTTTAATGAAATTTCTTAATTTTAAGTTTGATTTGATTTAGAAAAGTGAAAGAGGTTTGTTGGTCCTAATCCCATTCCCCATGTGTGAGTTAATTTTGGTTTAAGGAAGAAGTAATAAAAGATTTTATGGTTTAATTAGGTTAGGGGTATGAATTAAGTGAATTAATTAACCTTACATATCACTAAGTTAATTAACTAATTAATAATGAGCCAATATGATATGCAATCATGAAAAGTAAATTTGCAATGCACTTAAGAAATAAAAGGGGCCTAATGCAATTGGCTCATGATTAATAGTTAATTAAGCTTAAGGGATCTCATTTAACAACTTTTATTGTTTTCTCACATGTGAGCTAACCATAATTTCATTATCTCCCCCCTTTGGGTTATTGAACACCGAAAGAGCTACCCAAGATTAGATTAGACAAGTTTTGGAATGATTATGATTTCAATTTAATTAATTAAGACATTTAATTAATGAATTAAACCATTAATTAATCCCAAATTAATTGATTTCAAGTCAAGTGAACTTAGGGAAAAGAATGGGAAAGAGGCCCAAATCTCATTCCCCATGTCCATTCACTATCTCACAATGACTAATAAGCTTAATTAATGATTTTTTTACTGTTTAGAATGTTAGTTAATCACCTAATTAATTAAGAGAGTAATTAAGGCTAAGATAAGCAATTTCCCTAATTAACAAAGTGATAAATCTCAAGAAAATTATGGGAGGAAGATTTTATCCCATCAATAAAACTCAAAAAGTTTGGGATTAATTACTTAGATAATTAGTGATTAATTAAGCTAATTAAGTTTTCACTTAAACTCAAAATAAGATTTATTACTATTTAAAGTTTATTAGAATTAATTTTTAATTAATCTCCTCTGAAATACCTTTAAAATGAGTATTTATTTTTATTTTTGGGATTTTTTTATAATTAGTTATGATTTTTCAAAGTTTCAGTTGATTAAGATAATTTTCTTGAAGTTTGTTAAGTTATTTATTAAAATAAATAATTTAAACTTCAAAATTAGATATCTTTCAATTAAGAAGTGATTTTGATTTGAAACATTTATGGTAGGTAGATTTCAGCTTCAATTTTAATCTCTAAAAATTACAATTTAATCTGAGGTGTATTTTTAGTTTAATAAATGAAATTTGATTTTTACCAAAACTTAAATTAAGCTCAAACTATCTAGCAAAATTTGGAGATTTTGGCTTTATTGAATTCCTCTTGGAAAGGCGTATCCAATAATCCTTTATTTGCAATTTTCATTAAGTATTTTATTTTCTATCAATTTTGAAGTTTTATAATTAATTTTAAAATTCAAAATCTCAATTTTCACTTAACTCCAAGCTGGATGGCATGACGTGGCAACACGATGTCACACGGTGTCACCCAATTTTGCATGGCACGCGGCACTACGTGATTGGCTAGCGGGCAACCAGGCCAAGCTAAAGAGGTGCGGTGAATAAATGACCTGAGATCATTTTGGACCATCACCGCAGACGGATGATCTAGATCCACGGGATCAAAGGGCAGAAATGCAGATCATATGTGAGCCATTGATCCCAATCATGTGATCAAATGCTTGTATTATCGATGATATAACCGAGGGTTTATGAAATTTTTCATGGGCTTATTTTCATGCCAATTCACACTAGAAAACTTTTATTTCGTATTGGGATCTTATAAAATAAAGAATATGAGGGATTTCTAAAAAAAATCTTAAAATCACACGAAAAATGTCATAAGATGAGAAATCCTAAAGCCGACTATAGTTTTTTTTAAGATTACCTCACATTGATGATTTTCGGTGGTGGTGATAATTTGATCATGCTTTTGAGTGGGTGAAGAAGCCTTGAATGAGCCTAGACCTTCATCTTCACTTCGGAATGATGTCTTATCTAATCGCCGCCACTTCCTCATCAAAATTTACTTATTTTTGGTTTTTTTTACTCTAAAATTAAGTGGGAATGATTGCTGGTTGGTTTGGGAGATTTGAGGGATGGAAATGAGAGTGTGAGGAGAAGTTTTGCTGCCTCTAATGTCTTGGTTCCAAAAGTGGCTGAAAATCCCTCATTTTGTTTGGTTTTGGCTAATGTCATTTGGCTTGGGGTGGTTGGGAATGGAAGGAATCATCCTATGGCTCATTTGGCTGGCATGAAAAGTGCACCATGAAGGACAAATGGGTGTCCTAACAAGGGGAGGTGGGAGTCCTTCATGCCAAGTGTTCCAATGGGAGAGGTGAGGTGAATTCACCTCCCCATGAGTCATGACTACCCCAACCACCTCTTGGGCCACATAATCAGTGTCCTTGGTGCCTATGTGGACTAATGGATGAGTTCCAAGTGGTCAAAGAAGAGAAATGACCACTTGGACAAGTGACTTTTCTCATGGGATGCCCTTGACCCAAGGGAAAAGTGGTCATTTGATATTAGATTTGATTTGAGCATATTTAAAATGAGTCAAAAGTGAGGTTGACCAAATTTCATGTCATTTGGAGTTTAATTGGTTTAATTTTCAATTGACCCATTTGGGTCAATCAAAAATGGGTTAGTTGACCAATTGGTCAAATTGGGTCAAACTAAGGGGTCAAGTTTAAATGATCATTTGAAGTATATTGGTTCAATTGGTTTCAATAAATTTGGTTTAATTTGGATTTAATTTATATTTTGGCTAATTTGATCCTTTAGGTCAATTTCGGCTAAGTTGACCAATTTGACCCAATTGACAAAATTGGCTTGAATCATGGCTTGGTTTGGGTTTGATTGATCATTTGGAATATATTATAAGCTTTAGTTAAGTTCAATTTGGATTTGATTAGGTTTTAGGTTGATTTGACCCTTAAGGAAATTGGGCTGGTTGGGTTAGTCCAATTGGTCAAATTGGGCTCAATCAGGCTTTGGTCAAGTTCAATAATCAATTTGGAGTGAACTTTTATGTAAGCCATTGGTTGCAATCAATTTGGTTTAGATTACAATTTTTCTAGTTTAGGATCACATGGGTTAAAGGGTTGACTTAGTCAGTGGGCTAGGTTGACTTGGTTTGACTTAATTCATGAGAATTGATTAACTTAGGATGATCAACAATCATGACAAGAAGTTTGGACTGGCTTAATTTACTTTGATTTAAATTGAATTATATTTTGGTTAATGTAGGTCAAGTTGGCCACTTTGGGTCAAGTGAGTTAATTGGGCTTAGTTGGCTTAATTTTTGAGTTGAGTTTGATTTAGTTGAGTTTATATATGGATTTGAGGTTGACATATAAAATCAATTGCAATTGGATTGGGCTCAAATGAGTTTTGGCTCATTTGAATATTTCAAGTCAAAGAAAGCTTTGGACTTGTTGACTTGGATTTGGTTTGATAATAGTTTATGTTTATATTTGGAATAATGATTGAAGGAGTGATTGAATCATGAAAAATTCATGAGTTTTGAGTTGATTTGGGTATCATTTAGCTAAATTCAAGAATTTAAAGGGCTAAAATCTAGAATTTGATTTGATTTGGGTTTGGTTTTGAATTTATATTTCATTTATATTTGAATATAAATGAAGATATAAATGGTTATGAAAATCACTTGAGTTTGGAGTGATTTGGAAGCAAATTTGACTAAATATAAGGATATAGATCAAAAGGGCTTTTGGAATTGATTTGATTTGGTTTCAATCATTTGATTTGATTTATGATTTGGAATTTGATTGAGATTAAATTTGATAATTTAGAAAATCAATTGGATTGAGGTTGATTTGAATTTGGTTAAGGCTAAGTCCATAAGATAAAATCAAAGGGCTTAGGAAGGGATTTAGTTTGAATTTAATCATGGTTTCAATCATTTGATAGTTGATTTGATTTTGCAATTTGATTTGAATTTGAGATTTCATTAAGAAGGAAGCAAGGATTGAGTTTAGGCTATAGGGTAGGCAAGTCCTCTTAAATCTCTAAGGCACTACCTATTCCTATGGCTAACCCTTCTAAATCTTTAGGGTTAGGTTAAGTATTCACCTAATCATTAGAAGTGTCCTAAGACTAAGAAACTCTTAGTGTCTATAAGAGTCCTAGATCTATGATAAGGAAGTTGAGATCTCACTCCAAAAGTGAGGTCAACAAAGGGTGCCCAATGTGTGAGCAAGGCACATCACACGTATTGGCGTTGACCGAGATGATCAACAATGCCCGAAGGATTGCAAACACTAATAGAAATGATCTACTCCTAAACCCGAGATGTAGAAGGAATCAAGATCTTAGTGCAATGTAACTCCACTCATGCCATGGTCATAAGGGAGGAAGAAGGGATCCACTAAGGGATCAAACATGTGAACCTTCCACTAGGGAAGCAAGTTCAGGTTATCCACTAGGGATAAGGGGTTTGGATTTGAATGCAAGATATGATTTGGGTAGAGTATCTATTGGGGATTAGAAGTATAACCGTGGATAGATGAACCTTCCACTAGAAGGTAGTTATCCACTAGGGATAAGGATTTGATGAGATTTCTTTTGAGGATGCACTCGCTAAGGAATGCAGGTTTGGACTAGATTTAATTGACTCCACCGGGAGGAGATGATTGATGCCTCACCGGGAGAAGTTGATTGTTTATTTTTTAAGTTTAAATTTTGAGATGGACCACGGATGTGATGGATCAGAAGGGGCCATGTCGGCCTTGGCCTATATCAGATTTACCAATCTAAAGGGGTAGTCCACCGGCCACATGGTATAACTATCTGACCTAAGGGGTTGCCTTTCGGTGTATAATGGTTATGCTTATGGAGAAGGCATAGCAGTCTTACATCTCCAAAAGTAAGGGATAATCACTAGGGTGATTTGATGGATGCAACAAATCAAACCCACCTAAGGCGACTACTAAATGAATATCGCTGGGGGACTTATATTAGTTCGAAAGTAGTTAGGATAATGTCATTTGATTGAATTGGATTTGTTTTAATTTTATTTATTTTAATTTGATGGATCTCGTCGGTGTGTGATGGATCCACTAAGAAGGGGATACTATCGCAGACTGCCTTTAGATTTACAAATCCAAAGGGATAGTCTACAGCCATAGGTAGAGCTAACCAACCTAAGGGTGCCTTTTGGTGCAATGGTCAAGTTAGAAGAAAGAATGGGGACTCACATCTTCCTACACAAGGATCCACTAGGATCGCTTTGCAACAAATCAAAGCCAACCTAAGGTTGCTGCACGAAGGCCGGAAAGAATGTAATAACTTATATCTTCAAAGCAAAGATGACACGGTGACTCATTGGTGGCACAACAAATTGAACTGACCCACCTATGAAGAGAGTGCCACCGGGACTTATCTCAACTCAAAGTAGTCGCAATTCCTATAGAGTTTTCCGACACTACCCCTAAAGATAGGATGCCTGCTTGGGAAAGGGGCCCGTGGGGGCTTGAATTCCTAATCCACAAGCGAAGATATATTTTATTTATTTTATGTTATCATTGGACCTCATTGATTTGCGAGGGACCACACTAAGAAGGAGCTCATATTAGCCTAGCCCTATCTTAGACTTACTATACCAAGGGAGAATCTGCATATCCGTAAGATAAATTCTCCAACCACAAGGGTGGCTACTAGGAAAGGGGACCCAATCCAAGAGTAGTGTCTAAATGGGGTCACTAAGGATATGATCCAAATAGAGTGCCCATGGGGAGGTGCTAGGGTGTTATCCAAAACCCTATAAAGAAAGCCTATAGGTATACGTGGCCAACTCAAGGAGAAAGTGCAGGGACTCACATCTACCAAGAGCGATGTATCCACTGGGTGGGTCACTGTCAGCATGGTGATAACCAACCAACCTAAGGTGCCTGTCGGTTTACTACAATCAGCCTAAAGAAAAGGCATGTAGACTTACATCTTCTAAAGTGGAACTGATCAATAATATATCTTTGGCTCGATAGAGGCTATCTGACCTAGGACGACTACTAACTATGTAAGGTCTAAACCCAAGCTTGAAGTAGTCAGGAGAAAAGGAGCTATTGGGGGACTTATCCTAAATCGTGTGACCAAGAAGAAAGCGTGTAGGCTTACGTCTTCTTAAAAGAAGTCAATATGGGTAGCTTTCATGATAGCCTACCAAACTAAGGCGCTCATTTACAATGGTCAAGTTAGAAGAAAGCATGGTACTCACATCTACTGATAAGTGACCAAGGATGACACACTAAAGCAACATATCGCCCACTAAAGCAGTTAATGAGTGAGTGCCATGAGGGGCTTACTCCCCCATCAAAATAGCTCAAGATAAGATATGTGTTTGTTTGTATTATGAAAGAGGGAATAAGATATCGCTTGGGTTCTCTTACACTTACCCTAAACACGCAGAAGAATGGATGAAATGGCGCTACAGGAGAAATTATGATTCCACCAAGAAAGGATGCTACTTGGGTTCTCTTACACCTAACTTAGTTTTACTAGTCAAAATAGGATGCCTCTTAGGTTCTCTTATACCTAACCTAGTAACATTGGAGGATCGTTTCTAGTTTTTATTTGTGTTATGGAGGGATAAGATGCCGCTCAGGTTCTCTTACACCTACCCTAAACACGTCATGGCAGATTCACAAGAGAAAGATATTTCTAACACATAAGAGATGGAATTTGATATGAAAAGAAGTTTTATTGATGATTATTTTTAAACAAGATTTATGGATATTATTTTTAAGTAGAGCCCAAGCATCGTGCTCTCCCTTAAAATTTACAAGTTGATAAGACCCTCCTTGGTAGGCCTTCTCTATGGCAAAAGGGCCTTCCAAAGTGGGTTCAAACTTGCCTCCCATCTTCGATGGGCAATTGGTCTCCTTAGAACTAAAATAAGCTCTCTACTTGAAAAGCTCTAGGACTGGACCAACTTGTTGTGAGCTTGAATCATTTTAACTTTGTACAACTCTCAAGGTTCTGCGGAGGCATCTCTCCTCCAAACCTTCGAGCTCTTTCAACCGCAACTTGGCATTCTACTCCATGATCTTACTATGCACAACTATCCTTAATGATGGGAGTTCGACCTCTAATGGTAGAATGGCTTTAGACCCATACACTAAGGAGAAAGGGGTAGAATGAGTAGGAGTTTTGTATGTGTAAGCCCACAAGCTTCAACTAATTGCTCATGCCACTGCTCTCTTATTATCAAGTGTTCTTTAATATTTGAATGAGAGTTTTGTTGAATGCTTCTGCTACCATTTGCTCTAGATAATGGTGAATATCTCCAATCTATGCTGTGTCTTCGGGAAAAGATGTTGATCTTAGTGCTCTTGAATGCAGTATCATTATCAAATATAATTCATCGAGGCACCCTAAACCTATATGTGATATGGTTCCTAAAAACTAGAGCACATGTCGAGTGACCTCTAAGTGGGATTGCCTTCTCCACCACTTGAAAAGTAATGGTGCTAGAATGAACCGGTGACCCTTAAAAGAAGGAGGATCGAATCCCACTATACCCCAACACTCAAATGGCCATGAGGCTAATATAGTGTGTAGAATGTTGGGTGGTTGATGTGTGACCACACTATGTGCGACATTAGTGATATCTTCTACTAATCCCATGGAGTCTGATCATTGAAGGCCGAGTATCCTAGTCTCTTGATCTTGGCTTTCATCTTGACCGATTGATGTGCTGCATAAACCCGAGTGTCTCAATCATGATCTTACGCTTCATGTTTGTCCATAACGTAACCACATATGATCAAAAAGATCATGAAGGTCTTTACAAGCATAGGAAAGGTTCTATGCTTCACGATGCTAGTGACTTCTCTTGAGATAGTTTGCCTATATTTAGATAATCGATGAATGGTTGCCTCCAATCTTACTTAGCATCCTTTTTGGCAATGACAATCTCCCCTTCAAGAGAGAGTCTCTCGATGAGTTCAGTGCCAACAAGGGATAAGACTTGTCTATTTTGGACCTTTATTGGAATGGACTCATCTTCTGGACTTGCCAACTCTTTGGCAAGCTTGGCTAATGCATCTACTATTGCATTTTCTCCTCAAGAAATCTTATAGATGGTAACCTATGAGATTTTGGCCAATAATTCCATAGTGTACTTGTGGTAATGATGGAGCTTAGGCTTTAGAACTTTATAGGACCCAATGATTGGGTTAATGATAAGCTGAGAATCTCTGAAGATGTTGATACTCTGGATGCATAGTGTAATGATTGACTCCATACTAGCAATCAAAGCCTCATATTTGGCTTCGTTGTTGGTACATGGATTGGATAGATGATATGAGAATCTCATCACATCGCGATCCAAAGTTAGGAGAACTATTCCTACCCCTGCTTTCCCTGGGAGAGTAGAGCGTGGTTCTTCTCCTTTCTGAAAGGAAGCCGCATGATCAAAATACATCTCCCAATGGAGAATGCTAATGCCCTTAAGTTTATGATTTGTTCATCGGGGAGGTCATCACTAAGTGGAGAATCAACAGGAAGTGAGTGTGCTGCTAAGAAATCTATTAGTGCATGTCCTTTCACTACATGGAGGGGAACGAATGTGATGTCAAACTATGATAAATTCATGGAGCCAATCATCCGAATAGCATCGGTCATGTTATGAGATATTGCAGTGGATTGATCCTGGAGATCAGATTCACTTTATGAAAAATCATGTAGTGTCGTAGCTTTTGGGATGCAAAACGGGCTTTTCAATAGGTGGGTAGTTTGCGGAGAATTACGATGACCGAGGTAGTAGAGCATTTTCTTTCCTTGGATTGATCTAATATTATATGAAGCCTTAGACACCAACCGCTCTTGGAATGATCTCGAGTTGAGTTAGAGGGTGGCATTTCTAAGATAGCATCAATCTTCTAGATCGATCTATTCCTTATGTCTACAACAAACCCAAGAACAAGCTTCTAAATGCACACTGTGGATTCATTTGAGGTTAAATTATCTTAATGCTCAAGACTACTCTCAAGAAGAGATGGTCTTCCTTTTCTTTGTTTATGACTACTAGATCATCAACATAGTATTCAACTTGATGATGGGTTCATTGAAGATCCAAGTCATGGCCTATGTAGCTGACATTTTGGGATGAAATGCATGACCTTATAATAATATATTTGATTGAGTTCAAAAGTAGTGTTTCTTTCATCCTTGGGGGCCATCTTGATTTGGTTGTTGCCAGATGACCCATCTATGAAGAAGAATACTGCATGAGATGAGGCGATGTACACCATTAATTTTGGAATAGGAAGTGAAAATTCAATGTTATTTTAAAGACTAAAAGATGATGAGAGTGGAGAAAGAGTTTGTTGGTTCTATATTTAAAATAAAGGTGATGCATAAGAGTGTGCAAATTATAGAGGAATTAAGTTAATGTGTCATACATTAAAATTATGGGAGAGAGTAATTGAGCATAGGTTACGATGTGATAGAAGTTTCTCACAATCTATTTGGTTTCATGCCAGGTAGATCTACTATGGATGCTATACATTTGTTAAGAGGTTTGATGGAGAAGCATAGAGAAAGTAAGAAGGATCTACATATGATATTTATTGATTTAGATAAAGCTTATGATAAAGTCTCAAGAGATGTTCTTTGGAGAGTTCTAGAAACGGAAGGAGTTAATATTATATTCAAGTCATTAAGGATATGTATACTATAAATGTGTCCAAACACAAGGAGGATTGACAAAATATTTTCCTATTTGTTGGATTACATCAATGATCAACATTAAGCTTATCTTTACTTTAGTTATGGATGTTCTTATGAGGCATTTACAAGAAGATGTACCTTGGTGTATGCTTTTGTGATGACATTCTTCTTGTTGATAAGACTAGAGGAGTCCAACAAAACTTGAATTATGGAGGTCAACTTTAGAGTCTAAAGGTTTTCGTTTAAGTAGATCAAAAACTGAATATATGGAGTGTAATTTTAGTTGTAGAAGTTTTAGTGATAGTTTTGTGACTTTAGGTGATCAAGTCATTAATAAGAGTGATTAGATATTTAGGCTCTATTGTTCAAAATGATGGTGAAATAGATGGAGATGTTATTAGTAGAATTCAAGTTGGATGGTTGAAGTGAGGAATGCATCCGCCTATTATGTAATAGAAAAGTTCCACTTAAACTTAAGGGAAAATTTTATAAGATGGTGGTAAGACCTGATTTCTGAAAGTTGTAAAAAGAGAAGCATAAGACTAAGTTAAGTGTTACAGATGAGGATGCTCGATGGATGAGTGGCTTTACTCTTAGAGATAGAATGCAAACAGTATGTTCAAAAAGTTGGAGTAGCTCGGTAGATAAGATTAGGGAGAGTCGCCTTAGATGGTTTGGCCACATAAAGCAGTCCGATGATGATTAGAGAGTAGATGCATTAGATTTACTTATGTTAAAAAAAGAGGTAGACCTAAAAAGACTAAGATGTATAAACAATGATCTTAGTATACTTGAATTAAATGAGAATTTGACACATAATAGGACACAATGGAGATGAAGGATTCATGTAGCCGACCCCACCTAGTGGGATTAAGGCTTGTTGTTGTTGTTGTTGTTGTTGTTGTAAGTGAAAATTCATCCTTAGGACATGCCTTATTTAGATCCCTAAAATCAATGAATATGAGAATTTGTCCATTTATTTTTGTAATTGGGATGACACTAGCTAACCAGGTAGGATATTTTTCTGCCCTGATAAAGCCAATGTCGATCAGTTTCTTGATTTCAGGAGTGACTTGCTATTTAATGTCTATTCACATGCATCTAGGAGCTTACTTGATAGGGTTAGCATTAGGTTCAATTGCTAGTTTATGGACTACTACGTTAGGAGATAAGCTGGGCATTTCTTCATAACTCCATGTGAAGCAGTCCTTAAACTCAGCTAATAGCCTAACTAAGTCATTGGTTTCTTCTTTATTCAACAAAAGAGTATGTATGTAGTGGGATTATCTTCGCCCTAAGTTGATCTTTTTAAGTTCATAGATGGTTGATCTGATCTCTTCTTCAAACTCTGGCGGCGCCTCTTTGACTTCAAAGTCATTTGGGTCATCTAAAGTTTTTAAACATACCTCCTCATAAGAGTTAGCATGATTTAAGAAGAACCTTTCAGACCCCAATGACTAGGCAATGGTTGTCATCATCGACTGGATCCACTGTGTCAAATCCTAGTCCTAGTCTTGATTGAGAATATCTGTGGTTGTCCCATAACCTTTCAAAGAAATCTGACCTGTGTTTAGACCAAGTATGTGGGATTAATCCCTTCTTTACTAAGTTAAGAACACAAGATGAATACCAATCGAAAGATAATTATATTAAATCTTTATATGAATCATCCTCAAGTTCTATATTAGCTTCTTGACTTGAGGATGATGCTTCCAACAAAAATCTCTTTGGCTTGACATCTATGGATGAGTTGGAGGCCTCCTTAACTACTACACCTTCAACTTTCTGGAAAGAAAGTGAGATTTGAGCTAAGATTCCCAATTGCTATCTAACTATTCTACATAATAGTGATTCAAATATATTCATGCTTTGCTTGGAGGCTTGGTCTTCATCACTGTCTAGCTCAAATGTCACCTCCAAAGGGACCCACTGAGAGGGGTTGGTCGGCATGCTAACCACATGAGACTCATCCTCCAAACTGGATTCTAAGTCTATGTGGATAGTGGGGGTATTCCTATGAGTCAGAACATAGCTCCTATTGGTGGCCAATAGGGAGGAGATCTTCCACCTTTGGAACTGCCTCTAAATCTGCCTTTACCTTTACCTAGTGGGGGTCAAGTCATTCTACCCATGTGTTCATATGGAGAAATGAACTGTGGGCAAAATCCAATATCTGGCTCTACTTCTTCCTCGGTGTCTGATTCTCGCTCACTTGCATTTTCATTTTCATTTTCTTTTTCTTTTTCTTTTGTTTCTTTTTCTTTTATTTTTGAACATTTTCCAAGTTCATGAGAATAGACTTTTTGATTTGGGGGAAGATAGTAGGTCGCATCCTCATATATCTTGACCTCTCTAACTGAGAATAGCTTCAAGTCTCCTTTGATACAATACTCGATTCTACCTCTTCAGAATTTGATAAACTATTGTAAAGAGGATGGAACTGTGTTATTCCCATGTATCCAAGGCCTACCGAACAAAGTAGTGAAATATATATCTGAATTGATTATATAGAACTTGGCTTCTATCGTCCAATCATCTATCTCTAATGGCAACACTATAGAGCTAAAATTTCTCTCGCCTTGTACATTAAATCAAGGTCAATCCTCAAGTAGATAAGGATCTTTAGACTCAAAATGTTCATTGATGCACCTGGATCAACTAACACCCTAGAGAGTCTAAATCTACCCATGTCCACTATGATGTAAAGGGGACGGTTGTGCTCTGTTATCCTCAAAAGAAGGTTTTCATCTACGAATGTAACTCCATGGGCTTCTCTTGAATAACAAGCCTCCTCTCCAATAGTGATCAGCTGAGCTAAGTATATTTCTGGATCAAGAAGGACTTTGATTAATGACTCCCTCATCTCTTTGGATAAGATAATGGCATCATATATGCTTAGTTTAGCTGATAACTTTCTCAGGTGAGTGAGAACATTATAGCCAACTCTAGGCTGGTCCTCCACAAGCATATCCATAGGTGGAGCATCCTGTGGAGGAGCTTCTTGATCACTAAAACCAATGACTTGTTTACCCTTATCCTGAGGTGCCATCCTAAAAAATTTTGCCACTACGGAGGTTTACTTCAGTGACATCATGAAATAGTTTAGTGAAAGTTCTACCTGCTCATCAGGTTCACCTACAACTTCTCCTATAAGATCATCGGAGTCAGAAGACTCCAAATGAACCTCAATGGCTGAACCCAAATGATTTAGGAATAGAAAATCCATTTCTAAATCAAAAGAGGAATGATCACAACTAGAGTTATTATTATTATTTTCTAGACTTGGAGAGTTTTTGAGAGGAATAAAATCTAGAGTATCATAAGTGGACAAGATGTAAGTGAAAGCTTTCTTCATTGATTTCTTCTTAGGTGGAGGTACATGATAAAAATCTAATAAAGTAAGTGGGGTAAGGGCGCTATGTGCCCCAAGAAGAGGTGTAAGTAGTGCAACTGAATGGAGTGCTAGACTTGGATGTGGTTGCGCTACTGAACTATCTCGAGCAAGTGGAGGTTATCGCTGCCACTGCTGGGCTTCTACCTCCTTTAAGTTATCTTTAGTAACTTGTAAACCTTTCTTAGAGTTGGAGGTTTGAGCTACTTCAGGCACCTGCAAGGGTAACTTTCTGATCTTAGAGATGATTTTCTTGGAGATTTGGGTTAAGAAGATATCTCAACATTCCACTATCTTAAGAAGATTGTGTGTTTATATAAGGATTACCCTAACATAACTAGAGAGTTGTTCTAGTAGATATTCCTTAGGGATGACAATGACACCTGACTTGTAGCTATGCTCAAGCCAGTCCTTAAAGGTAAAGCAATCTTCTAAAACATGTCCAACATGCGATGGTAGGGGCAATAGTTTAGATCATGACTCTTGCCCACTTCCTCTTGCCTCCTAGGCTCTGGTAACTAGAAATTAGGCTTATTTAAGAGATTCTTAAAGATCTTCCTGACTATCTCTATCTTGAATGAATATGATTTATTTAATTTATTGATAAGAGTAGGTAAATGATATTTACTTGGTGACAGGTAGGAAAACTATTGCTGATGATGCTGATGAGGATACTATTGATGAGGCGGTGGTTGAGGCTGCTATGGCAACTGAGGTGGCCGGTATGATGGCCGAGGTGGTGGAAAAAGAGGTGGTAGAGGAGACTACTGAGCTCGAGGCCTATATGACTGAACCCCAGCTGGCTGCTTCCCCTTATCAACTACTGTGATTACCCCTAACTTCTTCTTAAATGCCTTATGTGGTCTAGGCTTGGCTAGCTGATCTTGGAAAGATAACTATTTGAGCTCCCCTTAAAGACTAGCCGCCTTGTTGATTAATTTCTCAAATGTCTTAATGGTAAACCCTTTAAGCATGAAGGCAACCGAGCCATGAATATTCTTGAGTAGAATTTCAATGGCATACTATTCAGATAGTTGCGGTTCATATTTCATATTCAAATTATGCCATCTAAGAATCTAATCAATAAGAGACTCATCGGAATGTTATTAAGCTACAACGAGATTGCCCATAGTTACCCTTTATTGAGCTCCAACAAATATCTTAACAAAGAGTTGCTCTAACTCAACAAATGTCTTCACTGAACTATTGGGTAGTTCAGTATACCAATCAAATGCAATACCTATCAAGCTACAGAAAAAGAGGCAGAATAAGAGTGCATCGCTGCCGCTAGCATTGTAACATCCAGCCCTGAAATGTGCTATGTGTTGGCGAGGATCCCCACTGCCATCAAAAATTTTAAAGAAAGAAGGTACAAAACCCTTAGGGTATTGGACAACATCAAATTCCTCCAGGTAGGGTCTACCCTTTAGGAAAGATGAGCAACTTCGAGCTTGTGCCAATGCATCCTTCACCTGTTGCTCCACCAATTGCTTGATATCCTTCACTTGCATGGACATACTGTCCACCACCTTCCTATGCAAGTTACCACTATTTTGATCTACTGGAGAAGTGCCCTTCAGCTGATCTAGGACATGCGCTAACTCGGGATGACCTATCTTTATCAGTATATGCTGCCGTACTGAGGCCTGATTTTGAAGTGCATGAAGGGTTGCTAATAAGTCTTCCATCTTCTTCTCCATCTGGTTGATTTGATCATCCTTTTGTTTAATCTACTGATGAAGGTGTTGGGTTGAATGGACAGCATCATCTTCCTCAACCACAATACCTTCTTGACTATGCTGATCCTCAAGGGAGCTCCTAGTGTCGACCATGTGGACTCCGACTGAATCTTCAAAAGGTCATCCTCATCGAGATCAAATGCTACCACTCATCCTCAAAATCTATGCAATCACTACCTAATATTCCCCTCTTCTTAGCAAAGTAAGTGGCTAAGATCTCATCCAAGGAATGAACTAATCATGTCGGCATAAATACTCAGGGCTAATCGGTGGAGGGACTATAGTCATTGACCGAAATACATCTAACATTACCTGCCACTGGAGTGCTAGTTCTAGGAGGGTCATGCTCATTGGAAGAGATATGCTCATGACTGCTCGTTGATCGAGTGGTGTCCCTGGGGAGATCTACTGCCATGGGAATTCTAAAACTGTCACCCTCCCCCTCTACAACTGCTGCTGCTACTGGCTCTGATGGTGGTAGTGGTGGTGCGACAACAATGCTGTGGGGTTGCCACTCCTAGTGAACCACAACTGAGGTAGAGGGTCGAACAGGGGAGCTCAATCTCACCGCATAATTGGCTGGCGCGACGACGCGATGCCATGTTAGCCAATGAGCTGGAAACCGTAGGTGAATAGTGATTATGACATGTGGATCACTTTGGACCATCCGATCATAGATTTGATGGCCCAAATATGATTCACAGAATCAAAGGGAAGCAATGATTAAATCACGCATGATCTGAGTCATTCGATCCCGTGAATCGCAGGATCAGACGACTGCTGTAGATTTCGGCCAAATAAATAGAAATCTGAGGGGTTTATG
Source organism: Cymbidium sinense (assembly GCA_021442155.1). Lineage (NCBI taxonomy): Eukaryota > Viridiplantae > Streptophyta > Magnoliopsida > Asparagales > Orchidaceae > Cymbidium > Cymbidium sinense. The sequence goes on along the minus strand of CM038227.1, from coordinate 25,709,261 downwards.
AAATTTTTCATGAAATTTAAATGAAATCCAATGGGAGAGGTAAGGTGAATTTACCTCCCCATGAGTAATGGCTACCCCAACCACCTCTTGGGCCATATAATCAGTGTCCTTGGTTCCTATGTAGACCAATGGATGAGTGCCAAGTAGTCGAGGAAGAGAAATGACCACTTGGGCAAGTATCTTTTCTCATGGGATGCCCTTGACCCAAGGGCAAAGTGGTGATTTGATATTGGATTTGATTTGAATAGATTTAAAATGAGTCAAAAGTGAGTTTGACCAAATTTCATGTCATTTGGAGTTCATTTGGTTTAATTTGGGTCAATTTGACCCATGGTCAAAATAGGTTAGGTTGAACAATTGGTCAAATTGGGTCAAAGTAAGGGTTGGGTCAAGTTTAAATGATCATTTGGAGTATATTGGTTCAGTTGGTTTCAATCGATTTGGTTTAATTTGGATTTAATTTGAATTTTGGGCAATTTGATCTTTTAGGTCAATTTGGGCTAAGTTGACCAATTTGATCCAATTGACCAAATTGGCTTGAATCATGGCTTGAGTTTGGGTTTGGTTGATCATTTGGAATATATTATAGGATTTGGTTAAGTTCAATTTGGATTTGATTGGGTTTTAGGTTTATTTGACCTTTAAGGTCAAATTGGACTAAGTTGGGTTAGGTTGACCAATTGGTCAAATTGGGCTCAATTGAGGCTTTGGTCAAGTTCAATAATCAATTTGGAGTGAACTTGAGCCATTGGTTGTGATCAATTTGGTTTAGGTTGCAATTTGGCTAGTTTGGGTTCACATGGGTTAAAGGGTTCACTTGGTCAACGGGCTAGGTTGACTTGGTTTTGATAATTGATTAACCAAGGATGATCAATAATCATGACATAAAGTTTGGATTGGCTTAATTCACTTTGATTTGAATTGAATTGGATTTTAGTTCATGTAGGTCAAATTGGCCACTTTGGATCAAGTGAGCCAATTGGGCTTTGTTGGCTTGATTTTTGGGTCGAGTTTGATCTAGTTGAGTTTATATATGGATTTGAGATTGAAATATTAAATCAATTACAATTGGTTTAGGTTCAAATGATTTTTGGCTCATTTGAATATTTGGGCCAATTTTTAAAATAAGTATTGTTTAAAACATAATTAGTAATTTAAGTATCTTAAAAAATATTTAGATATATGTATAGTCGCCTGTTAAATGGGAAACTTACTTGCCACGTAGGCTCTGACATGGAATTGGAGCTCAGAATACCCGAGCTAGTTTCCGCAAATGGGAAAAAATGAAAATCCGATCACGCCCCATTCACAGCCGTTCTGCTTTATCCATGGTCTCATCCGTCCGAGCAATCGAATGGCCTTCCCACCCTCTGCTGACGCTCCAACTACCATCATCGACCACCAACCTTCCCCTCTAAGTTTCACCATAGGCCATTGCTGACAACCAAGTTACCTTGGTCAAGAGCCACCAAAGAAGCCCTTTGAAGCTATTTCTCATGGCAACCGCATCCCCGGCTTTCGGCAGCCTTCATCTTTGTTCGACAGCCTGAGGAACCCAACATTGGCTCCCAACAATGCTTCTGGCAGCTCCATTGCTTTTAGGGAAGTTTCCGGCGATGCTTCCAATGGCTCTGTTGCTTTTAGGGGTGTTTCTGATGGCTATTTCTGTGGTTTGCAGTGCACATTGACGCCAATATTCATAAATGCATAGTAAATCTCTAATTTTTTTATTTGTAATTGATTAGGTTGTATGCATTGTTAGAATTTGTTTAGGGTTTTAGTTTACGGATTGGGCTTGTGGTTTAGAGATTTGTGTTGTCGTTTTGTGTGATCACGTCATTAAAAAGTGTGAAGGTTTAAGATATGTCGGGTCTATTGTTCAAAATGATTGTGAAAATATTTTAGGATGAGATTAGTAGGATTAAAGTTGGATGGTTGAAGTAAAGAATGTATTAGGCCTATTGCATTCATAAAAATTCCACTACAATAGTATTTGGCCTATTGCTTAGGTGGATGATTGACTTAAGTCTACAGATAAAATGTAGAATGAATATATTCATTAAAATATTTATTTGTGCAAGCTATTTTTAAATTTCGTAATCCTAATGTGGTTGATTATATTTTAGATATTTAATTCACCTCAACTCATCTTGTCAATAATGAGTAGAGAGTTGGTTTTGTTAATCTTGTTCTACATAGGCGAACTAAGTGTCGATGACCAGTTCATTCCAAGTTATATGGGTGGTCAAAATCATCCAATTAAGGTTCTGAGACACAACACCTTATTGGATTTGAAATAAAGAATTATGAGATCATTACACATTGATTCAGAGTGTCACACAGTTTGTCTGACATGTCACTATCCAATGGGTAATAGATTTATAGTGTCTGTTATTTTTGATGATGAAATTTGTGACATTATATTGGAAAAAGCTTCTTGTCAGACATTAGTGTTGTATGTGAGACTCGAAGATGGTAATGTTGCATCCATATCAGTTGATCTAGTGTTGAGGCCAGTCAATATACCATCAACCTATACATAGAATTTCATCACACCTGCTCCTTTGATGACACAAAGCAGCTTTGACGAAATGATTCCTAGGTAATACATTGTTTATCTATCCCTACTGACAATGTTAATTTTTCATGGTGATGTGTGTCATGTACTGATGTATGTCATGGAATTACAGATCCAGCGATAATGTTACTTATCAATCAGAGGAACCATATGTGCCTCAGACTATTGCATGTGATGATGTGTATGAAACTATGAGTAGTGGCTCGAGTAGTGACTCTGAGCAGGGTATTAGTGAGGATGATTGTGCACATGGTTAGAAGCTATGGTTGGTAATGTAGCTAGTTAGGATCTGTTAAACAATCATTTATTCCAAAATATTGAGAGTGAATGTGAAATATTTACTAATAATGAGTACGTTCGGATGTGTCAAACCACTAGAGAACAAGACAATGATATTTACTTCGATGGTCCATCTGATGAAAATGTCTTAATAGATGATGTTGAAATCCTAGGTGATCTTGTTGAAGGAATGTGTTTCACAAGTAAAATAAGTCTTCAATTTGTTGTTTTTGGATAGTGTATAGTTAATAATGTTCAATTCTAAACAGTCATCTCAAACTAGAAGAACTATACTGTGATATGTATACATCACGATAGTTCTAACAGAGAATGTAATTGACATCTGCATTATAGCAGTAGTAGGCATCTAGGTGGTGCCTGGAGAATCTCCAGAGTTAGGGATGACCACAGATGTATCAATGCAGTGATCGACAGTGGAGTTCTAAATTCATAGCTTACTTCATTATACCTGTAATCAAGTGCACATTGCCACTTGGGAGAGGCAGAGAGATTACGTAGATGAAGGCTTGGATGAAGATGTGCAGACGGCTATAAATCAATACATGTGCTGGTTCAAATCTTGGGCTTCTCTCTATTCTTCGCCACGACGGATCTTCCCTTACTATCTAGAGCACCTATGGAGTGCATATATGTAAGTATTAATATAAGTATTCTGCTAAATTCAATATGTTACATACCTACTCGAGGCTAATTCAAACGTATTTTTTCATGCAATCAGAGCACATCTTGGCAACTCAGAACTTCTTTCAGTCGTACTTCAGTCGTACAGATGAGCATGAGTTACAAAGAGATGTAGATAGGTACGAGGTGTTATGCAGAAACTTGAGGTTGTGGGTACATATCAGCGACCCACTATGGTGTTTTATTTTTTTAACTCTCAAACCTTTGGGGGATTTAAAAAATAATAATTTATGTTTTTGTATGTTGGGACACCAAGTAGATCTGCAGATATACTTATTAAGGTGATTGGGTATGATATTGAGGAATGATGTACTGTCTCAAGAGAAAGAAATCATCACCCAACAATAGACCAAATCACCTAATAAAGACTCCTAAGGACAATGGGTCTTCGAATGTACTAGAGATTCTTCCCCTACTTTATATGGAAAAGTAAAGCAGGGTTTATTTTAAATCGGGTTTGTTAAGTTTCCTATGGAGGCAAACCCCATAGTTAATTACAACCTAAGAAATGAGATTCATTGGGAATACTCTCGATTAGGGTAAATGATCATTATCTCCAAAGATTTCAAAGATAGTACTATCAATCAATTAGTTTATTTTTGAGAAAATCAAGTGAGATTTGAGCAAAAGGAAAGAGTTATTTTTGGAACAAAAGGGTGATAAGTAGGGGATGCTCATGATACTAGGGAAGCCTAGTGAGCATCCCAAACTATCATCTATAATTGGGCTTTATATTTTTGAAATTTGCAAAGAATTATATTTTTGAGTTTAATTTTTATTAGAAATTTAGGGCTTGCAATACTACAACACAAGATTGTAGAAATGCCCAAGAGGTGAGGAATTATGCTTGTAGCCTATAAAGGGAAGAAGCAACATCAGATCATAAATCTAAGATTAGGTTAAGTGTTCACCTAATCACTAGAAGTGTCTTAATACTAAGGAACTCTTAGTATTTAGAGGAATCTTATGTCTAAGATGGGGAAATTGAGAGCTCACTCCAAAAGTGAGGTGAACAAAGGATGCCCAATAGGTGTGGTGTGACTAACAAGGCATACCACACGTATTGGTGTTGATCAAGATGATCAACAATGTTCGAACGAACTCAAGCACTAATGGAAATGATCTACTCCCCAAAACTGGAGGTGTAGAAGGAATCAAGAGCTTAGTGCAATGCAACTCCACTTATGTCAAAGACATAAGAGAGTGAAGGAGGAATCCACTAGGGATTGAGTCTATGAGCCTTCCACTAGGGGAAAAGGTTCAAGTTATCCCCTGGGGATAAGAGGTTTGATTTAATTTATGTCTCACTGGGGAGAAATTTGATTTGATTTATTTTATTGATTTATGATTTGGTGCCCTACTGGGGATTTGGAACTTAGAATTTATTGGGGATAGAAAATATGAACCCTCCGCTAGGGGAGCAAGTTTAGATTGGATTGAACTGATTCCACTAGGGAAATCAGGAGGATTTTCATCTCACTGAGGAGAAACTGATTGATTTGATTGCCTTAATTTGACTCCACTAGGGAGGTTGGTTGATTTTATTTTGTTTGTTTAATTTGACTCCACTGAGGAGGAGGGTTGAATTTGTTTCAGATTTTAAGTTTTAAAATTTTGAGGTGGACCCTGTTGCTTTGCGATGGACTATACTGAGAAGGAGCTTATATCAGCCTAGACATATCTTAGGTTTACCAATCTAAAGGGGTAATCTACCAGCCACATGGTTGGACTATCCAACCAAAGGCGTTGTCCTTAGGTTTGCAGTGGCAGTTCATGGAAGAAAATATGGGGACTCACATCCTCCACTATAAAAGAATGCTGGGGTGACACATTAGCAAGGTAACATGCCAACTTGACCTAGGGCTGACTACTAAATGAATGCCATTGGGGGACTTAAATTAGCTCAAAAATAGTCAAAGTTAATTTCATTTTTAATTATGTTTGATGGATCCCATTGGTTTACGATGGACTCCATTGAGTAGGAGGCACATTAGCCTTGGTTAACTTCAGATTTACCAATCCAAAGGGAGTAGTTTTCTGGCCGAGAGGAGAACTATCCAACCAAATGGGTGTCTTTCGATTTGCAAGGGTTAATTCAGGGAAGAAAGCATGAGAACTCACATGTTTCTTGAATAAGAGACCACTGGTGCGACACATTAGCAAAGTAATATTTCAACCTGACCTAGGGTTGCCTGTCGATTTGTTATAGTTATGCTAGAGAGAATGCGTAGTAGACTTATATTTACCAAAGAAAAATGACTGCCCGGGTAACCTATTTGTGGTGAACTGAACTAAGGCATTCTTGAGAGAGTGCTGAGGGAATTATCTATACTCAAGAGTAGTTAGGCAATTCCTATAGGGAGTTCTACTCACACTGCCCTAAAGATAGGATGCCTGCATGGGAAAGGGGCTGCTGGGGGCTTGAATTCCTAATCCACAAGCAAATAAATTTGTTTGTTTATTTTTGTTTGTTTATCATGGTCCCCATTAGTTTGCGAGAGATCATACTGAGAAGGAGATTATATTAGCCTAGACCTATCTCAGGTTTACCGAACTAAGGGAAAAATTTGTTTATCCGTTGAACAAATTCTCCAACCACAGTGGTGGCTACAAGGAAAGGGGGATTGTCCAATCCAAAAGTAACTTCGGGTAGTGTCTACATTTGGTCGCAAAAGATGTGATCCAAATATAGTGCCCATATGGGAGGGTCCACTAAGGGCTTTATCCAAAACCCTGGAGAAGATAATATCTATAGGTATTCGGTGGTCAACTCAAGGAGAAAGCTCGGAGACTCATATCAGCCAAGATTGGTGTATCCACGGGTGAATCACTGTCAGCATAGCGAACATCAACCAACCAAAGGTGTCTGTCAATTTTCAATAATTAGCTTAGGAAGAAAGCATCAGGGACTCACATCTTCCTACAACGAAATTGATTGCCAGGATAGCCTGTCTTCTACTCGACAGGTGTCATCCGACTAAGGGAAAAATTTGTTTATCCGTTGAACAAATTCTCTAACCAAAGTGGTGGCTATATGAAAAGGGGGATTGTCTAATCCAAAAGTAACTCGGGTAGTGTCTACATTTGGTCGCAAAAGATGTGATCCAAATATAGTGCCCATACGGGAGGGTCCATTAAGGGCTTTATCCAAAACCTTGGAGAAGATAATATCTATAAGTATTCGGTGGTCAACTCAAGGAGAAAGCTTGGGGACTCATATCCAAAGTTAGGTATCACAGTGGGCTCAACTAAACCAAGGTGTCTATTTTACTTTACAAGTCAGTCAGAATCGGGAAAGTCAGCGGGATCAGACTTACTCAACTCAAAATAGTCAGAAGCCATAGGGATCTTATCTAAACTCCTGTGTAGTGCATGTGGGTCAGAGGCTTCATCCTTAAACTGATTGCAGACTAAAGGTATGCTGGTAATGGTGATGGAAGAAGACTCACATCCATGGGAGTGTTGGGGTTTGTAAACCAAGGTTGTGATAATGGGAAAACGTTGGGTTTCTTCTCACACCAAATATTAGGGAATTTAGTGTGTTCTTGTCAGAAAGATGCGGGGTTCTCTTCACCTAACAGTAGATTGGTAATTTTTTATTTTGGGATTTATTTTAGTTGTGAAAGAAGGATAGGATGCCTCTTGGGTTCTCTTACACTTATCTTAAACACGTCATGGCGGATTCACAAACAAGCAAATAATGCTTCAAATGAAGATAATATTTTGATGAATTGGAATAAAATTTTTGAAGATAGAATTATTTTCAAACATGATTTTTGTGGGTATTATTTCTTCAAATAGAGCCCATTAATTGGAAGCATCAGGCATTCCCCTTAGAATCAATAAGCTGATAAGAGCCTCCTTGGTAGGCCTTCTCTATGACAAAAGGGCATTTCCAAGTGGGTTCAAACTTCCCTCCCATCTTTCGACGGACAACAATTAATCTCTTTAGAACTAGAACAAGCTCTCCTACTTGGAAAGCTCTAAGGTGGACCAGCTTGTTGTGAGTTTGAATCATTTTGGCTTTATACAACTCGAGGTTCTGGCTCCCCCGTAGGCATCTCTCCTCCAAACCTTTGAGCTCTTCTAATCACAACTTGGCATTCTGCTCTATAGTAATTTTACTACCCATTACTATCTTTAGTGATGGGAACTGAACTTCTAATGGTAGAACAGCTTTGGACCCAATTACTAAGGAGAATAGGGTAGATTGAGTTGGAGTTATGTATATGGTGCAGTATGCCCACAAAGCTTCAACTAGCTACTCATGCCACTATCCCTTGTTATCGTCAAGTGTCTTCTTTAGTATATGGATGAGAGTTTTGTTGAATGCTCCTGCTAGGCCATTTTTGCTAGGGTAGTAGATGGTGCAGTATCTCCAATCTATACTGCATCTTATGGAAAAATTATTGATCTTGATGCTCTTGAATGCAGTACTGTTATCAAATATAATTCATCGAGGTACTCCGAACCTATATACGATATGGTTCCTAAAAAACTAGAGTACTTGCTGAGCTGTGACCTCTCTGAGTGGGATTGCCTTCTCCCATTTGGAAAAGTAATTAGTGCAGCTAGGATGAATCGATGACCCTTGGAAGAAGGAGGATCAATAGGACCCACTATGTCGGTACCCCCAACACTCAAATGGCCATAAGGCTAATGTAGGGTGTAGAATGTTGGGTGGTTGATATAAGACCACACCGTGTACCTGACACTGATGGCATCTTCTAGCCATGTTCATGTAGTCTATAATCATCGAAGACCAGTAGTATCCTAATCTCTTGATCTTTGCTTTCATCTTCAAATCAGATTGATGCGCTCCACATATACCTAAATGTACCTCAATCATGATCCAACGAGCTTTATATTTGTCTAAATAGTGTAACCACATTTGATCAGAAGACCGTTGTTATAAGGTACCATCCACGAGAGCATAAGAGAAACTCTCTATTTCATCTGATGGGCTTATGGCCTCTTTTGAGGTAGTTTACCTCTAGTCAAGTAATCCATGAATGGTTGCCTCCAATCCAGCTCCTCGTCCTTTTTGGCAACGACAACCTCCCCTTCAAGAGAAAGCCTCTCAATGAGTTCAGCATCAATAAGGGATAAGACTTATCTATTTTGGACCCTTTTGGACATCATCTTACTGTCAATTCTTTGGCGAGTTTGGCCAAAGCATGCTACTAAATTCTCTCTCGAGGAACCTTGTAGATGGTGACCTCGGGGATTTGGGCAGACTTCATGGTGTACTCATGGTAGCGGCAAGCTTAGATTTTAGAACCTTATAAGACAATCGGTTTAACGGTTGAGAATCCTTATATATGTTGATGCTTTTGAACACACACTGTCATGGCTAACTCCAGACCAGTGATCAAAGCCTCATACTTAGCTTCATTGTTGGTGCATGGATTAGAGAGATAGTATGAGAATATTATCACACCGTGGTTTAGAGTTAAGAGAACAATTCCTACCCCTGCCTTTCCTGGAAGAGTAGATCATGCTTCTTCTCCTTTTTAAAAGGAAGCCGCACCATCAAAATACATCTCCCAAAGGCGATTGTCAACCTCCCCTAAGTTTATGATTTGTTCATCAGGGAGATCGTCACTGGGAATCACGGGGAAGTGGGTGATCTTAGAAAGTTGCTAGTGCCTGTCCTTTCACTGCACTGAGGGGTGCAAATGTAATATTGAACTACGAGAGAATCATGGATCAACATGCCAAACGTCTGGATAATGTTGGCCATGTCATGAGATACTGTAGTGGATTGATTCTTGAAATTAAGTCTACCTTATGAGAAAACATGTAGTGCCGTAGCTTTTGAGATGCAATGATTAAAGTTAGGCGATGTTTTTCAATAGGTGGGTAGTTTGCTTGAGGGGATGATGGTAGGTAGTAAAACATTATCTTTACCTTCATCATTGGTTTGGGCCAAGCACCAAGGGAGTCATCTAATGTAGTGTAGAGGATCAGCGGCATGCAGGATAAGAGTGCTAGAACTAGCTTCACCAAATATTTGATGTCTTCAAAGGCATGTATATCATCCATGAACTTAGCATCCTTTTTGATAAGTGCTAAAAATGGCTTGCATCTCCCCGATATATTGGAGATAAATTGTCTTAGATAGGCCAACCATCCTTGGAACGATCTGAGTTGTGTTAGACTTTTAGGGGGTGGCATTTCTAAGATGGATTTGATCTTTTCTAAGTCTATCTTTGTTCCGCAATGTCGGACAACAAACCCAAGGAACTTTCCTGAAGCTACTCCGAATGCACACTTTAGGGGGTTCATTTTGAGGTTGAATTGTCTTAATTGTTCGAAATCTACTCTCAAGTTGAAGAGATGGTCTTCCTTTTCTTTGCTTTTGACTACTAGATCATCAACATAACATTCAACTTGATGATGAATGAGTTCATTGAAGATCCGAGTCATGGCCCGTTGGTATGTAGCATAACATTTTAAGGCCAAAAGGCATGACCTTATAATAATAGATTCGATGGGGTTTAAAAAAAGTGTTTCTTTCATCCTCGAAATCTTGATTTGGTTGTAGCTAGATGACCCATCCATAAGTAAGAATACTGCATGAGATGAGGCAATGTCCATCATTAATTTTAGTATAGGAAGTGAAAATTCATCCTTAGGACATGCCTTATTTAAGTCCCTAAAATTGACGCATATGCAAATTTGGCCATTCTTTTTCTTAACTGGCATAATATTGGCTAACAAGGTAGGGTATTTTTCTTCCCTGATGAAACCAGTATCGATCAATTTCTTGACTTCAGAAATGACTTATTGTTCGATTTTTAATCGCATGCGTCTAGGAGCTTGCTTGATAGGGTAAGTTAGGGTCTATTGATAGTTTGTGGACTGCTACGTCAGGAGATAATCTGGGTATCTCTTCATAGCTCTATGCAAAGCACTCCTTAAACTCAGTTAATATCCTAACTAAGTCATTGGTTTCTTCCTCGTTCAGTAGTATGTAGGGCGTGGATCTTCTTATGTCCCGAGGTTGATTTCTTTGAGCTTGTCGATGGTTGAATGGATTTCTTCTTCAAATTCTGGCGGTGCATCTTTAATTTAAAGATCATTTGGATCATCTGAAGTTTCTAAACACACTTCCTCATAAGAGTTGGTGTGGTTTAAGAAAATTCTATCAGACTCCAGATGATTGGTGATAACTAAGCAATAACCATCGTCATTATTTGGATCACTTATCTTGAATCTAATCGATCTTGATTGTGTATCCTTTATTGTTCCATGACTTCTCAAAATACTCGACACGTGCACGGACCATGTATAAGGAATCAAACCTTTCTTTGCATGATTAAGAACACAAGGCGGTATCAAAAGGTAATTCCATTAAATCTTTATATGAATTATCCTCAAGTTCTACATCAGCTTCTAGACTTGAGGATGATGATCCCAATAGGAATCTCTTTGGCTTAACATCCATGGAAAACCTTAACTACTAAACCTTCAACTTTTTGAGAGGAAAGTGTGGTTAGAACTAAAGTTCTCAACTGCTACCTAATAATTTTACATAATTGTGATTATAATACATTCATGCTTTGTTTCTAGGCCTGGTCTTCGTAATTGTCTGGCTTAAGTGTCACCTCTAATGAGACCTGCTGAGAGGGTTTGGCTGGTATGCTAATCACATAAGACTCATCCTTCGAGTAGGATTCCAAGTCTATGTGAATAATAAGAGTACTCATGTAGACTGAAGCATAGCCCCTGTTGGCTGGCTGCGGACCAGGGGGTCTTCCTCCTTTAGAATTGCCTCTACATCTACCTATGCCTCTACCTGGTGGAGGTCGAGTCATCTCACCCATGAGTTCATATGATGGAACAAACTGTGGGTGGAATGTAACATGCGGCTCTACCTCTTCCTCGGTGTTCTTTTCTCGTGTACTTATATTTTCCTTTTTCTTTTCTTTTTCTTTTTCTTTTTCTTTTTCTTCTTTTTTTTGTATTTGAATTTTGACCAAGTTTGCAAGAATAGACATTTTGATTTTGAGAAAGATAGTTGATTGCATCTTCATATATCTTGACCTCTCAAATTGAAAATGACTTTTCATCCTTTGACATATTCTTGATCCCATCTCTTTGAAGCTTGATATTGATGAAGAGATGATGGAATCATCTTATTACGTGTATCAAGGCCTACCAAGCAAAGTCATAAATGAAGTATTCAAATCAATTATATAGAACTTGGCTTAAGTCTTCCAGTCACCTATTTCCAAAGGTAACACTATGGAGCCTAAAGCCCTCTTGCCCTGTTCATTGAATCCTCTCAATATCATCCAATCTTCTCAAAGTATAGAGATGTCAATCTTTAAATAAGCAAAGGTCTTTAGACTCATAATGTTTATTGATGCACCTGGATCAACCAAAACCCTAGAGAGTCTGAATTTGTCCATATCTACTGTGATGTAGAGGGGATGATTGTGCTCCATGTCCCCCAGAAGAAGGTCTTCATCGGTGAATGTGACTCCTTGGGCTTCTCTTACATAATGTGCCTCCTCTCCAACAGTAGTCAGTTGAGCTAAGCATATCTCTGGATCAAGAAGAGTCTTGATTAATGATTCCCTCAACTTTTTGGATAAGATAAGGGCTTCATTGATAACTTAGCAACTTTCTTAGATGAGCGAGGACATTATAATCAACTTTGGGCTGATCCTCTAAAAGCACATCGATGGGTGGAGCATCTTGTGTAGGGGCTTCTTGCTCGTTCGTACTAATGACTTATTTTCCCTTATCTTGAGGTGCTACCCTAGGAGGTAGAACCACTCTGAAGATTAACTTGGTGATCTCTTGTGGTGGTTTAGTGGAAGATTCTACACACTTGTCAAGCTCACCTACCTTCTCCTATAGGACTCTCGAGATGATTCCAAGTCTATCTCAAGTACCCAGTATTTAAAAAAAGGAAAGTCCATTTTAAAGAGAAGATGATCGAGTTATATAATTATTTAGACTTGAAGAGTTTTTAAAGGAGTCAAACAACCCATCAAAGTGACACAGATGTAATTCAAACTAGCTTTATTCCTCAATTTCTTGGATTTAGAGGTACATAGTAGAAATATAGTAAAGTAAATGGGGTGAGGATTTGATGCCCTCATTTCTTACAAGATATCTACTAGAAGAGCTAAATTTGAAGTAAAGTGTTGAAGTAGTAGGCTGCATGGTGGAATGGAGGCTAGGCTGTTGTGGTTATCTACTTTGCTATCTCGGAGTATGAGCTATCTTGGCTCCCACCTTCCCCAAGTTGTATGGCAACTTGCAAACCTTCTTGATGTTGGAGTTTGAGCCTCAGCACCTGGGAAAGTTTCTTGATTTTTGAAACAATCTTTTTAGAGGTTTGGGATAAGGAGATATCTCAACCTTTTTTAATTTTGAGAGGATCACAAGTATCCCCAAGGATTACCTAATAAAGTTAGATGGTTATTTTACTTAATATTCCTTTGGGATAACTATAGCACCTGTCTTATAGCTATGCTCAAGCCAGTCCTAAATGTGAAGCAATCCTCTAAAATATGGCCTAGCAAGCGGTGGTAGGGGAAAAGGTTAGGATCATTACCTCTGCCCACTTCCTCTAGCTTCATAGGCTCAGGTAGCTGAAAATCAGGTTCCTTTAAGAGGTTCTTAAAGATTTTTCTGACTACTTTCCTCTTAAATGAATAAGTTTTATTTAATTTTTCCAAAAGAGTAGGTGGATGGTAGCTACACGAGGTATATATGTGTACTAGGTATGGCAGGAGGATGAGAAGGTCATGGAGGCGATGGTAGATGGGATAGGAGGTGGTAAAAGAGGTGGAAGTGATGGCAATGGAGCATGAGGTTTCTCATACTGATCTCTAGCCAGTTGCTTCTCTTTGTCCAATGCTACTATTGCCCCTGGCTTATTTTCATAGGCCTTCTGCAGCTTTGGCTTTGATTATTAATCTTGAAAAGGTAACTATTTTGCCTCTCCTTATAGACTAGCCACCTTGTTAATTAGCTTCTCAAATGTCTCGATGGTAAAACCTTTTAGCATGAAGGTGACCGGGCCATGAATATTCTTTAATAGAATTTCAATGGCATGCTATTCATACAGCTGTGATTCGTATTTCATACTCAAATTACACCATCTGAGAATATAGTCAACAAGGGACTCACCAAGGTGTTGTTGTGCTACAACGAGATCAGCCCATACCCTTTGAGCTCGACAAACCTCTTAATAAAGAGTTGCTCCAACTCAACAAAAGTCTTCAAATTGTTGGGGAGTTACAATCAAAGGCTATGCTCAACTCTTGACAAAAGATGGAATAGTAGTGCATCGCCACCGACATTAATAGCTATACGAAATGCATTATATCTTTGGCGAGTCTGCCATCAAAACTCTTGAAAGAAGGAGGCACAAAACCCTTAAGATATTGGATAGTATCAAATTCTTTCGGGTAAGGTCTACCCTTTGAAATCGATGAACCACCTTTGCATGCAGCTTCTCTCACTTTCTCAACCATGAGTTTAATATTTTTTTTCTTGTATGGAGGTACTATCCACTACCTTCTTATACAATCTAGTGATGCCTTGCTCTACTGGAAGTGAAGTCTTGGCTTGATCTAAGGCATGCAATAACTCAGGTTAACCAGTCTCTACAATGGTAAGATGTGTTGCTAGGGCTTGATTCTAAAGTACTAAGACTATCGCTAGCAAATCTTTATCTTTCCCATCTTATCATCCTTGTTTGAGTTGTTGAAGGAGGTGTTGGGTTGAATAAGCTATATCATCTTGTTTGCGTAGCACCTTCCAAAATATCTTGATCCCAAAGGAGAACCCCTGTCAACCATATGCACCTCAGCTGAATCTTCCAACAAATCATCTTCATTAGGGATCAAAGCTAACCTTTTCTTCCTCTAGGTCGGCTAGTCATACCAGGATTTCCTTCTTCTCAATGAGATATTGTATTATATATCATCAGGGAGTAGTCCAACTGCATGATCAGGTGGTGGTGGGATCATGCTCATGAATGAGATACATCCTCCCCTACTACTAGAGAGCTTGTGAGGGGCTATGCTCCTTGGAGGATGCGTGCTCAACTTCGATGTGGGTGGAGTGTTGCTCCTTGGAGGATCTATGATCACAGGGATAATGGAACTGTCTCCTTCTCCCTCTACTGCTGCTATCTACATGATTTACTGTGGTGGTGGTAGTGATGCACATGATGCTGAGGTCACCACTCCTTCTTCATGGCTGAAGTAGGGGATCGAGAGCTCACCTCATCAGAGTGTAGATGAAATGGGATCTCTTGGCTATAGTCAGTTCACCAGTGGGGCTTTCTTTTACCCAAATTCTATCTTCATGGCCTTTGATGAAACTATGGAAGATGAAACTTGCACTAGAGATGGTGGACGTGGAGTAGAGCAGTGTAGTGGAAGCACCACCGACTCTCTGTGTGAGCCTCTCTCCCATGGTGGGTGTATCAATAGAATTATCGGTATGATCGGCGGCGATCGGAAATCCATGAGGCGAGGCTGCATATCTACACCTCTCCTGGTAATATAATGATACGGGCCTCACGGCCCTCTCTACCAAAGGTGCTCACCCCACTGCCGAGGAATGGCGATTGTAAATCAAATTGGGCAACGACCATCAGTAAGCCCCACGGCTAGAACTATCGAGGCCGAGGACCTCCTCCTATCTCAGGAGCCTCATACTTGTTGGTGGAGGACACTTTGATCCTCTAATATCTTCTCTCCATCAGATCCAGAGAGGATGGAACTTGTGTGTAAGGAACTATCACGGGTGACTCCTCCACAACGAGAGGCCTCCAACTCCTTGGCTATGCGCTCATGATGCCACTTGATCTTGCATCATCTGTTGCAGCGTTGAGTTCTACTAGGTGGAGTAGGATGGGAACTAGACCCTATCTCAAAGGTGGGGGAGACTATCCCTGAAGACAGGATAGCCTTCCCCTTGGAAAGACCCAGTGGGGGTAGCCCCATAGTGATGTGGGAACAACTAAATGCACTGGCATTACAGCTGTGGATGTTACGGGAACCTCCACCGCCTTCCTCTTCAGTGAGGGAAATTCAAAATCTAAGAACATCTTGATATGGATGGCTGGCTTCTACTCAGCCACCACCTCTCTATTACCAGCAGTGAGGTTGCCCCCTCACAAGTGATCCTAGCCCCTTCAAATCCTCAGTCGAAGTGTATCAGATGGTCAAAATCAATTTGTTGGAGGCTGGCTCGATCTAAGGCCAAATCCATCCCATAATGAAAGGTGAACATGTATTTCTGAGAGTCCATTTGCACAAAACTTGGAAAGCTGACTGAAATTGAGTTGAAATTCTGCAATTTTGAAAATAAACTCAAATCAGATTTTTTCTTTAATTTGCTTTATAATTTGAACCCACACTCAACAATTTGAATATGTTAAGGGGGCTCTTTGAATTTAGAGAGAATTTTCTATGAATTGGAGAAGAGATTTTTGAGTTTAGAATCCATTTTAAACAAATTTGTGTATGTTGAAAATGGGTTCAAATATTTTAAAGAGATTCTTGATGCTTCCATTGGTTCATATTTCAATTTTATTTTCATGTTTGGGGACCCTTTATTTACCAAATTTGAGTATGTTAAATAGAGCGCCAATTGATTATATTTTTGATTTGATTTTGAAATTTACTCACTTAACAAATTTGGGTATGCTAGATGAGATGTTTGAAACAATCTTCTTCTTTCTTGTTTGCTCATGATGTGAATCATGTGTGAATTTGGAAATGAAATCTTTACATGCTAAATAAAGTCCAAATCTAAGTTTGATTTTGATTTTAAAAATGGGATCTTTACTTAGCAAATTTGGGTATGCTAAATAAAGCCCAAATGTGTTTGATTTTGTGTTTTGAATTTGAAAAGAGGATCTTTACTTAGCAAATTTGTGTATGCTAAGTGAAGTCCAAATGTGTTTAATTTTGTGTTTTGATTTTGAAAAGATGATCTTTACTTAGCAAATTTGAGTATGCTAAATAAAGTCCAAATGTGTTTTGTTTTGCTTTAATTTTTAGAAAGAGGATCTTTACTTAGCAAATTTTAGTATGCTAAATAAAGTCCAAATGTGTTTGGTTTTATTTTCATTTTTGAAAAGTGGATCTTTACTTAGCAAATTTTGGTATGCTAAATAAAGTCCAAATGTGTTTGGTTTTGTTTTGATTTTTGTGGATCTTTACTTAGCAAATTTGGGTATGCTAAATAAAGTCAAATGTGTTGGTTTTGTTTTGATTTTTGAAAAGTGGATCTTTACTTAGCAAATTTTGGTATGCTAAATAAAGTCCAAATATGTTTGGTTTTGTTATAATTTTATTTTAATTTTGAAAGGAGGGATTTCTATTTAACAAGCCTGGTATGTTAAATGGAATCCAAATTTTTTTTTTAAAAAATGAAACTCTCATTTGACAAATTTGGGTATGTCAAATGGAATTCCAATGTAGTTTGATTTTCATGATTTTTGTAAAGTAGATTTTCATTTAACAAATTTGGGTATGTAAAATGGAAATCAAATTTTTTTTTGTTTCAAAGATGAAGTTTTTGGGTGTGATTTATTGCTTTTTGAAAAGATAGAAATTCCAACTTAACACATGCGGAATGTGTTGAGTGGAGTTTCAAATGGTGTAATTTTTTTTGAAGATAAGCCTCCATTCAACAAGTTTGGATGTATTGAATGATGAGGCTTATCTTTAAATTTGTAATTTTTGAAAAGGGAAGAAATTCCAACTTCAACATAAGTAAGATATATTGAGCTGGAGTTTCAACTTTATGATATGATTTTATTTGGAAATGATGTATTTATTCAACAAATTTGGGTAAATTGAATGAGGATGTTCATTTTCAAATACGTGCTTTTTGGAAAAGGAGATTTTGATTTTAATTTGAAATGAAATCTTCATTCAATAAATTTAGGTATATTGAATGAAGATATTCATATGTGATTTTTGAAAGATAGTTTTGATTTTCATTTGGAAATGAAATCTCCATTCAATAAATTTAGGTATATTGAATGAGGATATTCATTTTCAAATATGTGCTTTTTGAAAAGGTAAGTTTTATTTTAATTTGGAATGAAATCTTTATTCAATAATTTAGGTATATTGAATAAAGATATTCATATGTGCTTCTTGAAAGATTTTTTTTATTTTATTTGGAAATGAAATCTTCATTCAATTTAATGAATTTGGGTATATTGAATGAGGATGTTCATTTTCAAATATGTGCTATTTTAAAAAGATGAGTTTGATTTTAATTTGGAATGAAATCTTCATTCAATAAATTTAGGTATATTGAATAAAGATATCCATATGTGCTTTTTCAAAGATGATTTTGATTTTATTTGGAAATGAAATCTTCATTCAATAAATTTGGGTATATTGAATGAGGATGTTCATTTTCAAATATGTGCTTTTTGAAAAGGTGATTTTGATTTTAATTTGAAATGAAATCTTCATTCAATATATCTAGTTATATTGAATGAAGATATTCATATGTTTTTTTTGAAAGATGGTTTTGATTTTCATTTGGAAATGAAATCTCCATTCAATAAATTTAAGTATATTGAATGAGGATATTCATTTTCAAATATGTGCTTTTTGAAAAGGTGATTTTGGTTTTAATTTGAAATGAAATATTCATTCAATAAATATGGGTATATTGAATGAAGATATTCATATGTTCTTTTTGAAAGCTGATTTTAATTTTATTTGGAATGAAATCTTCATTCGATAAATATGGCTATATTGAATGAAGATATTCATATGTGCTTTTTGAAAGATAATTTTGATTTTTAGTTTGAAAAGATCCGACATGCAACAATCTTGAAAATTGTTAGATGAGGTTAAGTTATATGTACTTTGTGAAAAAATTTGTGCAAATATTTTATTATGTGGATTTTGAAAAAGTGCTTTTGAAAAGCTATATATTTCTTTTATTTTTGGAATGAAATTTACCTTACCCTAGAGATGGTAAGAAAAAGGGATTTAATTATCTCTTTTTATTAAATTTTAGTTTCACCTATTGGGAGACCCAACAGGGGTTTTAAGACCTATATGGAGTGAGGTCCTAAAACCAAAAGGATGTTGGCTAGCTTAGCCTAAGAATAAAATAAACTAAGTGCCAATGGAAAACAAGGATAATCTTGGACTCATATGAAATACAAATCCACTATCGATACTTGGAGATAATGATCATTTACCAAAGATGGAGAGAGGAACCATCCCTCGGAGAGTCGCCAAAAGAAATCTGTGGTATTTTATTTTT
The DNA here is from genome assembly GCA_021442155.1 of Cymbidium sinense. Classification (NCBI taxonomy): domain Eukaryota; kingdom Viridiplantae; phylum Streptophyta; class Magnoliopsida; order Asparagales; family Orchidaceae; genus Cymbidium; species Cymbidium sinense. The sequence continues at coordinate 25,690,417 of CM038227.1, read as the reverse complement.
TTTATCTCTCAAACCTTTGTGGGATTTGAAAAATAAAAATTTGTGTTGTTGTATATTGGGACACCACATAGATCCATAAATGTACTTATTAAGGTGATCAGGTATGATATTTAGGAATGATATACTATCTCAAGAGACAGAAGTCATCACCCTACTGTGGTGAAATTTTTAAAGATTTCTAAGAAGTATACTTCCATCTTCAATCTATGCGGAATAAAATGAAGATAGAAATATACTCTTTTTATGTATTTTTTGGAATAGATCCTGAGATGTTCTTATGATGCTTGGGTATGACATTTAGGAGATGTACTATCATGAAAGATAGAATTCAACCTCTGATGGACTAATCACCTCAAGGACTCCAGGACAATGGGTGCATATGTAAAGAGATTCTTCTCTTTTTTATGAAAAAAGTAAAGCAAGGTTTATTTTTATTTTTGGACAATTATTTGACTCAAGCTTATATGATTCATATGCCTAATGAATGAGAAATAATATTATGGGCCAAAATTAGTGAGAAGGGGGGAGGTGTATTTCCATCATGGCTCTTAATGATCAAGCCAAGTTCTCTCGCAAAGGTGGTAGCCCTCCGGTCAATAGTGAAATAATATGTTTTTATGCATGATGTTAGAAAAGAAATACTCTTCCAGCTAAGGGGTTACTATTTCTTTTATCTTGATTTTAACTTAGGCTTTATATGAGGTTATGAGTTATTTACTTTTAATTTTGAGTTATTTAATTTAGTAGAAGATTTATTTTCTCTAAGAGTCTATAATCATCAGCCATACATCAAGCAAGGAAGTAACTAGTTAAGCACAATCTAAATAAAAAATTAAACATTTTATAAAGCTAATTGTAAAAGAATAAAAGGCCATTTGTGGTTGGGTTCCACCGCACAAACTCAAAAAATAAATTGGGTAGTCGAGTTCTACCCTTATACAACCCGGATTACAAATGAATTAATTTATAATTAAGTAAGGAAATTCCTGTTATGGGGGGTCTTCATTTCTTATTTTCTTCTTTCTTCTTTCTTCTTTTGGTTCCTTCTTTTGGATGGTTGGAAGGTGGTTGCTCTAAAAACTTTACATGGTGCAAAAGATGTGATCTTATGACCAATGCTCATCCTAATCCCCCATAACATTCATTTCAATATCCTAATTTGCAAAAATACATGAAAAGAAAAAGTAAATCTAACTAACACCTAGGAAATAGAGATTAGCTAAACAAACCATACAAATCAAAATGTATATTGGACTTAGCACCCATATGGGTAACCAAGTCCCACTAGTCTATTGGATTATGCTTAGGGGTATAAGCACAACAAAAGCATTTATATTTTTATTACGAGCCTTAAGTATAATTCCTCCAAAATAATGATTAGACTAAATCATCCTACCATTCATTCTATGCACATTCATCACCCTAGAATAGAAATACATCACAAAACAAAAGTAAACATCAATCCATGCACCGCCTTAACCTAAAGCTAGAAGTGGTGACTTAACCTAATGTGTGTGCTTTAAAAGGTTTGTGTGGTATGCTTAACTATGGCTTTAAGCCTTAGATTTTCTAAGTGTGAAGATGTTCGACTTAGATGGGTGGTTTCATTTAAGTGTTTAGTTGATTTGGGTCAATTTTATTTTATGATTTTCTTAAGTTTGAATGAACCTACAATTAATTACTACGTTATAAAGAGAGGGAAAAGAGAAGAGAACTTCTTTTGCCTTCCCTACCTTAAGTAATTTCTAAAGTGGATTCATATTTAATTTTGTTTAATGAATATTTTATTATGTATTTTAATTAATCCTAAGTTTAGATTTTTCCTAAGCAAACCTATTAAAAAAGAAAGGCATTTTAAGATTAAGTAAAGTGAACAAATATCACAAAACACACATCACTTCATTCCTTTCCCAACATGTATAACATGCATATGAATGAATCCTAAGCATGTCTATACATACAAATGGAAACGTTTAGCACACTTTATGATGAATGCCAAGAAATGTTACTTAAGAAAATTAGAATGTTTTATGATGCATGACTTTCATTAAGTAGAAAAGAGGGGTTTCTTTTATCCATTATTCACATGTTCATGTATATGTATGAAAGACATAAGTGAGTAGATGACATTGTTAGCACCAAAGGTTACTACTTAAAGTTTTAATCAGGACTAATATATACAAACACATGTATATAAGAAATGAATGGAAAAGAAAGATGCAAAGGGTTTGTATTTGTTTGTTTGTTTTGTTTATGCAATTTATATGTACAAGTGTGGATATCCTTCTTAAGTAATGGCATAGGAATGGATAGGAATGGGGTTAGTCAAGTGTTATGTTCTTTTCAAATGAACTATACACTTTTCCAAATCCTATTCAAAACTATGCTAAAAGAAAAGAGAAGGAATGCAATACTATGCACATCTTTATATTTATATCCACATGCAAGCTTATAAATAATTATAAGTAGCACACTTTAGTTTTAGGTGTTTGATTTATGGATTTTGAAAATAGTTTTGGATTTAGTAGTGATAATAGCTATTCATATTTTTATTTTAGCCAAAACATGTAATTTGACATAAAGAAAATATTTCATTTTCAATTTGATTTTTGAAAAGCATGAATGCATGAAATTCATATGACATACACATGTAGCATGTTAGGAAAGAACTAAAGTGATGAAAGCATGTAAGCATATTCACCCTAATTAATTCCTAAAGATATTCTTATGAAATAAGAAAGCTTAAAGCAAATCAAGTTGTTCTTAAGGAAGGTCCAATTTTGTTTTAAGTTTGATTTAATTTGAGAAATATGAGGTGAGTTTGTTGCTCCTAACCCATTCCCACATATGTTTATTGATTTAGTTTATTCTTAAGATTATTAATGATTTTTATATGTTTCTTAGGTTAAGGTATGAATCAAGTGTGTTAATTACCCCTTACCTACACCCCCTTAGCATAGTTAATCAAATAATTATGAGCCAATGATATGACATAAAATCACACAAGGAATTTAAATCAGTAATGCACCTAGGAAAGAAAGGTACCTAATGAAATTGTCCCATGATTAATGATTAATTAAGCTAAGGGGTTTATTTTAAGTGATTTCATAACACCTCTTACATATGTGAGTTGAATTTTGATTTTCTTAATTGTGAGGCTCTTTAACACCTAAGCATTTACCCAAGATAGATTAATTGAGTTCTAGAAAATTTTAGAATTTTATGAAATTAGTAAGGTAATTAGTGAATTAAAGTAAGGTTGGATTAAGGAAGAAAGGGAGGGTTTGAGGAATATCTTGGGAAAGTATCCCACATTATTTAAACCTCATATTCACTTAAGCAAAACTTAATTGACTCAATCAGAGGGTTATACCACTAATTATACCCTTAATTAAGCTTAATTATATTAAGGGAGTCATTAAGGAATGAACTAGAAATTCCTCTAATTAAATTACCAATAAATCCCAAGAAAATTAAGGGAGGTAGGAGCCTTCCAACTAATTATACAGAAGAAGTTTGGGATTAATCAGTAGAGTAATTAGAGGGTAATTAGCAAAATAACATTCCTAATAAAACCCAAATCCAAAGAAAAGCACTAATCAAAATCCATTGAAATTATTTTTAGAATATTCTATGTTCAATTATCCATCCAATGCAATTTATTTCATATTCTTTTGATTTTTCTAGGCTTAGATATGCATTTAGAAAGTTTCCATGATTAATTAGGTGATTTAATAGCCTAATTAAATGTTTAATCCATACATGGGCCTTGATCATGTGCTTTCCACGGCATGATGGGATTTGATATTTAAGTTGTCACATCATTTCGGCGCACTTTCTCCTCATCCGTCTGATCAAGGATTGGACAACTGAGGTTAAAGCCGCAGTTCTAAAGGGATAAAATAGGGGATCTACGTGTCTTTGATCATGTTTGTCCATCAAAAATATGTGGATGGACGGCCAATGATCTGTCTCTATATTTCCCTATGGGAGAGAACATCTGTCCGTCTTCTAGGGCATGATCCAAGCTCCATTGAGCTTGGATTAGATTGAAACTAAACCCACACCATCTAAAGGTAAAGGGGATCACATCTAACGGCTAGAATCTCATGGGGTAATACTTTAAATCACAAAGGACTAGACCAAATTTAGATTAAGCTCAGTTTAATGGCAAACCTCATCGGAGGTGATCACCGGTGATCGATTCCCTTAGAGAAGCTTCATCTAGTGGAGACGAAGCTTTGTTAAAGTTTTGAGGCTCTGAAATAGAATGGATCTTCCTAGAGGCCAACTCCACCTTCCCTTGAGCTCATTCTTGGTAAAGGTAGCACCTCCCTTGCCTTTGGAGCTTGGAAAAGAGCTTGGGTGAATTTGATTTGATACTCTGATGAAGCTGAGGAGGAGGGTCTTGATTTGAAGTGTGTGGAGTGGTTTTTCACTTGAGCTCCCACATATAAGGAAATCGAAAATGGAGAAGTTTGAGTTGCTTGAGAGAGCTTGGGGAGAGTTCTAAATGCTTACTCTGGCTTCCCTAAGTTCAATTGAGTATGAGACTAATGGAATGAATTCAAATTAGGGGGAGTATCTCCCCCTAGAGCAATCGAACGATCGTGCCTTCACTTGCCATTTTGATCCAATTGAGCTCATTGAATGGGTTTGTTAGGCTGTTAGAGGTTTCCTTGCATTCAGTTTGGCCTAATTAGTGGAGTAGTGGAGCTCCCATGTGATTAAATCAAGTGGAGGAAGGATTCCATGTGGCCAATTTCATGCAAGTGGTCAATTTTGACCTTAGGCTAGGTTGGGCTGACCCAAACCATTGGGCTAGGTGCATCACACTCCCTAGCGTCCACTTGGTCCACTAAGAGAGTGTCAAGTGGTCATGAAGAGGATTTGGCCAAATTCAAGTGATTTGGCCAAAATTTACTATACCTAGGGGGTGAAATGGTCATTTGGCTAGGGTTTCAATTTGGGTATGTTTGAAAAAATAGGTTGGCCAAGTTTCATTGAATTTGGAGTTGGCTTGATATGATTTGGCTCATGTTGACCCATTTAGGTCAAAATGGGACAACTTAGGTCAAGTTGACCATTGGTCAAATTGGGTCAAGCAAGGGGGTCAAGTCATATGACCATTTGAAATGTTTTGATAATTTTGGTTTGATTCAATTTGGTTTATATTTGGTTTTGGTTCAATTGAGTTCATTTAGGTCAAATGGGTCAAGTTGACCAAATTATTTGACCCATTTGGGTTAGGTCATGGGTTGGTTCATGTTAGGTTAGTCATATGAAATGGATTGATATCTTTATTTCCAATCAATTTGGTTTATATTTGAGTTTGGCTGAAATATGACCCTTATGGTCAAATTGGGTTCAAGGTCAATTGGGCTAGGTTAGGCCTAGTTGGCCAACTGAGGCTTTGGTCAAGTTCAACAATCATTTTGGAATGGACTTGACCCATCAGTTTCAATTAATTTGGCTTAGGTTAAGTTTTGACACATTTTGACTTTTTTTGGTCAAGTTGGGTCAACTTGGGTCAAGTGGCCAATTGGGCAAGGTTAGGCTCAAATATTGACTTGGTCAAGTTCAAAAATTGATCATGAATGAGTTTTGATCAATGATTTCAATCAGTTTGGCCTATGGTGAATTTTTGGCTAGTTTAGGTTTCATTTGGCTAAGTGTTGACTTGGTCAACTCTTAGGTTTGACAATGATTGATCATCTCATGATGATGATAATGATGAGAGACTTAGGTGGGCTTAGTTCAATCCAATTTGGTTAGGATTAAAATTTGGCTCATAAAATTTTTAGGCACTTTGGGTCAAGTGAAATGTCAAATTATGTTTAGTCAAGCATTTGAGTTTGATTGAACTCACATATGGACTTATGATTGAAATATAAATCCATTTGCAAGTGGTTTGAAGTCAAATGGGTTTTGATTTTCTTTGGTAGATTTGATTAAAGTTTTGGATTGCGATTGAAGTATGATTGATTGAATCATGAAGAAAAATCAAGGGTTTGGCTTGATTTGAAATTGAATTAGCTAAGTTCAAGATTTTGACTTGAAAGGCTTAGGTTAGATTTTGATTGAATTTGAGTTTGATTTTTGGAGTTTGACTTTGGTTGTTTGAATTTATATATCATTTATATATGTGAATATAAATGAGAATTTAAATGGGTTATGAGAAAATTTCAAGGATTTGAAGTGATTTGAATTTGATTTAAGCTAAGTCCTTAAGCGAGAATCAAAGGGACTTAGAAAAGATTTTTTATTTGGATTTAGTTTCATTGATTTGAATTTATATTTCATTTGTATATGTGAATATAAATGAGAATATAAATGGGTTGTAAGAAAATTTCATGAATTTGAATTGATTTGAACATGATTTAGGCTAAGTCCTTAGGATTAAGGGCGAGAAAGATTTTGAACTTGGAATTTCAATCATGAGCTTCAATCATAGGTTTCAATCATAGGTTTCAATCATTTGGAATTGATTTGGGTTTAGAGAAAATCAATTAAGCTAGAATTGATTTAGGTTTGATGTTGATTTGATTTGGAGTTTGTCTTGAAGGAAGGAAGAAAGGAATGTGGTTCATGTATGGGGTAGGCAAATTTTCCTAACACCCCAGGCATGACCTACTCTATATCTTTCTAAGTCTGGTTTGAGTGTCTACCTAATCACTAGATTTGTCTTAAGACTAAGGAACACCTACAATGGACCTAAGAGAAGTCCTATCTCTAAGATGGAGGGGTTGAGAGTTCATCCTAAAAATAAGGTCAACACCTACAATGGACCTAATCACCTAATAAGGACTCATAAGGACAAAGAGTCTTCGAATGTACCACAGATTCTTCCCCTACTTTACATGAAAAAAGTAAAGCAAGGTTTATTTTAAATCGGGTTCGTTAAGTTCCCTATGGAGGTAAGCCCCCATAGTTAATTACATCCTTAGGAATGATATTCGTTGGGAATACTCTCGATTATGGTAAATGATTGTTGTCTTCAAAGATTTCAAAGATAGGACTATCAATCAATTGGTTTATTTTTGGAAAATCAAGTGGGATTTGAGCAAAAGGAAAGAGTTATTTTTGGAACCAAAGGGAGATAAGTAGGGGATGCTCATGATACTAGGAAGCCTAGTGAGCATCCCAAACTATCTTATGGTTGGGCTTTATATTTTTGAAATTTGAGAAGAATTATATATTTGAGTTGAATTTTTATTAGAAATCTAGGGCTTACAATACTATTACAAGATTGAAGAAATGCACAGAGGTGAGGATTTATGCTTGTAGCCCGCAAAGGGAAGAACTAACCTTGGATCCTAAATCTAGGGAGCTTTGGTGAGGGCCAAGGCACGACCTAAATCTAAGGTGAAATGGGTATATGGTTTACCTCCACAATAGAGGATAAACCACCCGACTGTTGGACTTACAACCGCCTGGAAGTGGCCGCTAACTAACTCCTCCTACGATTTTAAATTCTTATAGGCAAGTCTTATGCTTTGCAAGATGGCTAAGTCGTTGTTTATTTAAAAAGAAGACTAAGTCTATAAACACACTCCCTAAGAGACTAGATCATTAAGGGCATAAGTAATGACTTAATCTAATGCAAATTTGATAAGTTTTATTTTGATTTTTGGGCATTTTCATTTGACACGGGCTATGGGATTTATATTCCTAATGCATGAGAAATTGGTTATGGGCCAAAATCAGAAAGAAGGAAGTGTGTTTCCACCATGGCTCTCAAAGGTCAAGCCATTTTCTATGGCAAAGTTGGAAACCCTCCATTAGCAAGAGTGATGCAATACATTTTTATGCATGATGTGAGACATACAACATCCAGCAAGGGGTTGCTAAATATTTTATTATCTTAATTTATGGCCTAGGCTTTAGGTGAAGTTATGAATTATTTTAATTTTAATTTTGAGTTGATTAATTAGATAGAAAATTTATTTTTTCTAAGAGCCTAATCGCATCCAGGCCATTCATCAATCAATGAAGAAATTAAGGAAAATCATGCCATCTTAATTGCACAAGCTAAACAAACATCAAACAACTTTATAAAGCTAGTGCAAAAGAATAAAAGGTCGATTGTGGTCAGGCTCCACCGCACAAACTACAAAGAAAAATGGATATCCGAGCTCTACCCTTATACAACCTAGATTACAAATAAATAATTACAACTTAGAAGGAATTTATGTTATGGGGGTCTTCCTTCTTCATTTCTTCATTTCTTCCTTTCTTCATTTCTCTCCTTCTTTTGGTTTGGTTAGCACATGATTGGCTCCAAGGCTTCACATGGTGCATAAGACTTGGTCTTATGACCAATGTTCATCCTAATTCCCCAAAACATTGATTCCAAATCTTATTTGCAAAAATTACATCAAAATGGGAAAAGGTAAATCTAACTAAGCCTGTAAAACATATATTAGCTGAACATACCACACAACCCAAGCAATTATATGAATAAATTAGACTTAGCACCCCACACATGGGTAACCAAGTCCACCTATTCTAATTTGGATCATGCTTAGGGGTATAAGTAACATGGACAGTAAAAACATTATATATATTTATTACAATGCCCCTTAACCACAATCCCCTACAAAAGATATGATTAGGCTAAGATCTACCATTCAATCTACGCATATGCACCCTAACATCCAGTTTAAAACTTTACATTACAAAACAAACATAGGCATCAAACCATGCATCACCCTAACTTAGAGCTAGAAATAGTGACTTAGCCTAATGTGTGTGCCATTTAAGGCTTGTGTGGCATGTCTTAGCTAGGCTTTAAGGTTGAAATTTTCTAAGTGTGAGAGATTCAATTTAGAAGGGTGGTTTCACTTCAAGTGATTTAGTTGATTTTTTAGATTTTATTTGGTGATTTTCTTTGGTTTGAATGAACCTACATTTAGTTACTAAATATTGTGAAGAGAAGAAAAGAGACAAGAACTTCTCTTTCATCCCTACCTTAAGTAATTCCTAAAGTAGATCCATTAATGATTTCTTTCTTTAGTGAATGTTTTGTTAAATGTTTTAATTAACCCTAAGTTTATATTTGCTCTAAATAAACCTATTCAATAAGAAAAAATCTTGGGATTAGTTAAGGTGAATTGCTATCACACAACACACAATCATTTCTTTCTTTCCAACATGTATACCATGCATATGAATGATCCTAAGCATAACTATACATGTAATGTAAAACTTTAGCACACTTTGATGATGAATGCTAAGAGATTTTGATTAAGAAAATTTGGGTATTTCATGAATGCATATTTTTTTATTAAGTAGAAAATAGGGATTCTTTTATCCATTGACCGAATGCATATTTACATGTATAAAAGACATAAGTGAGTACGGCGCCATTGTTTTCTACACCAGGAGTGTAAGGTACAAGACATACTTAGGGCTACTTAAAGCCTCACAACCCTGGGATGTCCAGACTAATATACCACATTTCTTAAATACATGTGCATGTACAAAAAGGAATGAATGGATGAAGAATCATGCAAAAGATTTTTGTTTGATTTGGTTGTATAATTTACATATGTAAAGTGATGATCCTTCTTAAGTCATAACATAGAAGTGTATAAGAATGGGTTTAAGTAAGTGTTATGTTCTTTTCAAAGGAACTATACACTTTGCAAATCCTATCTAAATCCATGTTAAGAAGAGAAGAAAATAACATAAAAACATCTTATACTATAATGCAAGCTTATAAGTACTTATAAGTAGCATCACTTCATTTATAATCTTTGGTTTATAGGTTTTAAAATAGTTTTGGTTTAATAGTGATAATAGCCATTCATATTCTTATCTTTAATCAAAGCATGCAATTTGACGTAAAGGAAATATTTTCTTTATTTAATTTTTTAAAAAATACGAATGCATGACTTCATATGGAAAACAACATTTAGGATGCTTAGAAAGAAATAAAGTGATGTAAGTGTATGACTTCATTCACCCTAATTAATTCTTAAGGACAATCTTATAAGATAAGATTATTTAAAGTGAATCAAAATCCTTTAAAGAGATTTTTAGTTTTGAATTTGATTTGATTTAGGAAATGTGAAAAGAGTTTGTTGGTCCTAACCCATTTCCCCCATATGTTGGTTTAGTTTAATTTTATGACAATTAGATTGATTTTATATTTTTTTTAGGTTAATGTGTGAATTAAATCCTTTAATTACCTACAACATAATTAACAAATAATTATGAGCCAACATATGATATGCAATCACATGGAATGTAAATCAGCAATGCACCTAGAACTAAAGGGGCCTAATGTAATTGGCTCACAATTATTGATTAATTAAGCTAAAGAATTTATATTAAATACTTTCATAACCCTCCCACACATGTGGGTTAGATATGATTTCCTTAAACTTACCTTAGGCTCTTGAACACCTAAAGGTCTACCCAATAAGAAAGTAATTAACTCCAGATTGATTTTAAAAGTTTGATTAGACTGATTAAGTAGATCATTAGTGACTTAATCCTTAATTATATTTGGATTAAGAAAGAAAGGGGGTTTAGGGAATAACTTAGGGAAAATATCCCAAACCCATTCCATAAATCTCCTCCTTACTTACATAATGCTTAATTATCTCAATTAAGGGATTAAACCACTATTCAAATGCTTAATTACTCTAACTTACATAAAAGGGGTGATTAGGGGTTCATTAATTAATTTCCTTAATTAACCCATTAATAAATCCCAAGAAATTAAGGGAGGCAAAAGTCATCCCAATAAACATGTCAGAGAAATTTGGAATTGATTAATGAAGTAATTATGGAGTAATTAAGGTAATTCAATTTTTAATTAAACTCTAATTAATAAAAATTCACTATTCAAAATCAATTAGAAATAATTTTATTGGATTCATCTCTAAATTATCTTTAAAATGAGCCTTCATTTGTATTTATTTTTGGATTTTTTTATATTAAATTATGGATTTATGAAGTTTTTATGATTAAGGGGTAATTAAACCTAATTAAATAATTAATCCCTGTTGGCCCGTGGATCACTTGATGAGCTTTTCATGTGGCACCATGGGATTGATTAGTTATCACATCATCTTGGCGGTGCTTAGCGCTTTCCGCAGGTTGTCAGATCAAGGATCAGATGACCAAGATTAATCCTATGGTTATAAGAGGTTTAAATCAACGAATCTACTTGATTTAATCAGGTCGTCCATCCAAAACATGCGGGATGGACGGCCCATGATTCATCCCTACCTAAGCTACAAGAGACGGAGGCATTAGTCCTCCATGGCTTGATAAAGGCACTAGCTTCGGGTGGGCTAGGATTTACCCCACACCATCAAGAGGTGTAGGGAAGAACATCCAACAGCTAGATTTCAATGGGGTAACAATTCCCTTCACAAAGGACCAAGCATTTTTCAAATTAAGGTCAATTTTGAGTCATACCTTGTCGAAGGCTATCACTGGTGTTTTCAATAGAGGAGGTAGCTTTGTCTAGTAGAGATGAAGCTCTGTTGAAAGTTTCAAGCTTCAGTTTGAAGTGAAATGCTCAATTGACCAAGGCTACCACCTATGGCTTGCGGCTTTGGTCTTGGTCCCCCTTCCCATGGCTTGGATGCTTGGGAAACACTTTGGGTGAGCTCGATTACCTTACCTCCCTTAATGGTGCCTGCAAAGTGAATTTAGGTTTGGTGGAGAATTGAGCAAGTTGGAATTTCCTTAGGCCTCCCTTATTTTAACTTTGAAGGAAATCGAGAAGGACAAGTTGGAATGAGCTTGGGAATGCTTGCCAAGGCTTAGAGAAGCTTGGTTTTGGTTCCTAGGGCTCAATCGAATTCAGAGTGTTTGCTTTATGTTGGAATGAGGAGGAGTATATCTCTCCCTCCTTGGATCAGACGGTCGAGAGCCTCCTTGCCAATTTTGATCAATTACTTAGATTAAATGGGTTGTTTAAGCTGTTAGGGATCCCAAGTGCTTCATTTTTGGCAGAGGAGTGGAGGACAGGAAGTGCACATGTGTTAAATGAGTGTATGGGGGGATCTAAGTGGAGAATTTTTATTAGAGAGGTCATATTGGCCATGGGTTGGGTTTTGACTGACCCAAATCCATTGGGTTAGGTGCACCACCCTCCTTGGTGTCCAAATGGTCCACTAGGAGGATGTCAAGTGGCCATGAGAAGGAATTGACCAAACTCTAAGGGGATTTAGCCATAGTTACCCCTTGACCCAAGGGTAAAATGGTCATTTAGCTTTAAATTTGATTTAAGCAAATTTGAAATGATTGAAAAGTGGGTTGGGCCAAATTTCAAGTGATTTTGGAGTTCATTTGGTTTGGATTGGTTCAATTTGATTTATTTAGGTCAAAATGGGTCAACTTGGATTGACCAATTGGTCAAATTGGGTCAAATCATGGGTTAGGTTAAGTTCAAATAATCATTTGGAGCCTATGTGTGTCATTTGTTTGGTTCAATTTGGTTTAGATTTTATTTTGGTTCATTTGAGTTCATTTAGGTCAAATAGGTCAAGTTGACCAATTTGACCTATTTGACCCAATTGGGGTAGGTCATGGATTGGTTTGGGCTTGGTTGATCATTCAAAATGTATTGCAAGCTTTGGTTTTAATCAATTTTGTTTGGTTTGATTTCAAGTTGATTTGACCTTTTAGGTCAAGTTGGGTTCATGGTCAATTGGTCTAGGTTGGGTCTAGTTGGCCAATTGAGGCTTTGGTCAAGTTCAACAATCACTTTAGAATGAATTTAACCCATTGGCTGCAATCAATTTGGCTTAGATCAAGATTTGACCCATTTTGACTTTTTAGGTCAAGTTGGGTCAACTTGAGTCAAGTAGTTAATTGGGCTAGGTTTGGCTCAATTGATGGCTTGATCATGTTCAATCATTAATTTTGGATTGACTTAGATCAATGGTTTCAATCAATTTGACCTATAGTGGATTTTGGCTAGTTTGAGTTTCATTTTGGTTAAGTATTTACTTGGTCAACAGCTAGATTTGACTTGGTTTGACTCAATTTGAGTGATTGATCATCTAGGGTGATTGTTGCTCACAATGTAAGTGGGAGCTTAGTTCAATCCAATTTGGGTTGGATTAGAATTTGGCTCAAAAGGTGCTTTAGGTCACTTTGGGTTAAGTGAGCCTAAATGTGTCAATTGACATCAAGGTTTGATTCAAGTTTGGTTGAACTCACATATGGACTTATAATGGAAATAAAAATCAATTGCAAGTGATTTGAGTCAAATGAGTTTTGGTTCATTTGACAATTTCAAGTTAAAAGGGTGAACATGAGTTTGACTTGGGTTGGTTTGATTTTGGTTTGGTGATTGAGTTTATGTTTAGATTTGGATTCATGACTGAAGGATTAATTGAATCATGAAGAAATTCAAGGTTTGGATTGATTTGAGTTTGAATTGGCTAAGTTCAAGAATTTGACTTGAAAGGGTATAAGTTGGATTTTGGTTTGATTTGGATTTGAATTTTTGGATTGGTTTTTGTTATTTGAATTTATATTTCATTTATATTTGTGAATATAAATGAGAATATAAATGGGTTATGAAAATCTTTTGAGTTGAGATGATTTGGATTTGAGTTTGAGTAAGTCCATAAGATCAAATCAAAGGGCTTAGGAAAGATTTTGTTATTTGAATTTAGTCATGAGTTTCAATCATTTGATTTGGAAGTGATTGATGATTTGAATTTTGGATTTGATTTATGATTTGAGAAAAATAATTGAGTTGGAATTAGTTTAAGATTTGGAACTGATTTGAATTTGGAATTGATATGAATTTGAAATTGATTTCAAAGAAGGAAGCAAGGAGTTGGTTCAAGATGGGGTAGTGTTTTCTAATACCCTAAGGCATAACCTATTCCTATGGCTAACTCTTCTAAGTCTCTAGGGTTAAGTTAAGTATTCACCTAATCACTAGAAGTGTCTTAAGACTAAGAAACTCTTAGTGTTTAGAGGAGTCCTGTGTCTAAGATGGGGAAGTTGAGAGCTCACTCCAAAAGTGAGGTCAACACCCACGTTATAGACCAGAGCCTGCAGATGATGTCCCACAGCATAACTGGTGCATCAAACCATCTACATATGTTGATCAAGGTCATTCTACATACTTGCCTACCTATGAGTCACAGCCGCCTTTCTTCCCATCACAGGACTATCATACATAGACTTCTGAAGATCCTGCATTGGAGGGCCACCATCAGTTCGTGATCGTCCACCATGTGTACCTGATCAATATACACGTGGGAGTGGTGTGATTCCATGCACGATGGGCGTTAGCTATTTGAATAGTATTGGCTTTGTGTGTCTATAGTACATGTATTCATTTATGTTTTATTTTTCTTTTTGTATTGTGTTATAGTAGATGTTTTATTTCTTTGTGTATATCTTAGAACTTTATTGTATTGCACTATTTTGGTAATCCTCTATGTGTTTGGACACAAGTAATAGCTCTAGTATGCATATCATTGATGACTTGAATATGCTAAATATTAACTCCTCTCTTTTCTACAACTCTCCATAAAACTTATCATGGAACTTTATCACATGCTTTACTAAACAAACAAATATCAAATTTAGATCCTCATTCTCCCTCTATCTATTCCATCAAACCTCTTAACAAATGTATTACATACATAACATAAAGCAAAAATAATGGATTAAAACTAATCCTTAATGTAATCAACCAGAAATAGAAAATATATTGTTAATCCTCTATGTGTTTGGACACAAGTAATAGCTATCTATACATATCCTTAATGACTTGAATTTGCCCATATTAAATCTTCTCTTTTCTGACTCTCCAAAAAACTTCTCTTGGAACTTTATCATGCTCTCTAAATAAATAAATACCATGTGTACATCCTCTATACTTCTCCCTAAACCTCTTCACAATCAACCAAAAAAAATGTTTTAGAGTTGGTAGCCCGTTTAACAAGCGATGCAGTAGGCGTTGAATTTAGTCGGATTATTAGCGACTAGTCTAGATGTTTAGCTAGTCCTCATTAAGCCTAGCTCTCTTCATCTTTCGAGTACTTTGCCATGTCGGACCCTACATGGAAAGCAAGTCGCCAATTTAACAGACGACTATACCTATATCTAATTTTTTTACAAATACTTAAATTACTAATTATGTTTTAAACTATACTTATTATAAAAATTTTCCCTTCAATATTTCAAGTCAAATGGGCTGGTTGGGTTTTACTTGAGTTGACTTGGATTGGTTTTATAATTGTAGTTTATGTTTATAATTGGAATAATGATTAAAGGAAGTGATTGAATCATGAAGAAACCCATGGGTTTTGAGTTGATTTGGGTATCATTTAGCCATGTTCAAGAATTTGGCTAAAAGGGCTAAAATAAAAAATTTGATTTGATTTAGGATTTATTTTGGCATTTTGAATTTATATTTCATTTATATTTGTGAACTTAAATGAAGATATAAATGGTTTATAAGAAAATCACTTGAGTTTAGAGTGATTTGGAAGCAAATTTAACCAAATCTAGGGATGTAGGTCAAACGGGCTTGACTTGGGAATTGATTTGATTTGGGTTTCAATCATTTTGATTTGATTTATGATTTAGAATTTGATTGGAGATTTAATTTGATAATTGATAAAATTAGATTAGGTTGATTTGACTTTGTTAAGGCTAAGTTCATAAGATAAAATCAAAGAGCTTAGAAAGGGATTCAGAGTTTGAATTTAATCATGGGTTTCAATCATTTGATAATTGGATTTGATTTTGGAATTTGGATTTGAATTTGAGATTTGATTTGGATGAATGAAGCAAGGAGTGAGTTTAGGCTATAGGGTAGGCAAGTCCTCCTAAATCCTAAGGCATGACCTATTCCTATGCCTAACTCTTCTAAGTCTCTAGGGTTAGGTTAAGTGTTCACCTAATCACTAGAAGTGTCTTAAGACTAAGAAACTCTTAGTGTCTATAAGAGTCCTAAATCTATGATAAGGAAGTTGAGAGCTCACTCCAAAAGTGAGGTTGTGGTGTTTTATTTTATTTTGTGTGTGGAGAGGGTTATTGGAACACCACGTAGATCCACAGATATGCTTATTAAGGTGATCAGGTATGATATTAAGGAATGATATACTATCTTGAGAGACAACAATCACCATCCTACAATGGACGTAATCACCTAATAAGGACTCCTAAGGACAATAGGTCTTCCTATGTACCAGAGATATTTCCCCTACTTTACATGAAAAAGTAAAGTAGGGTTTATTTTAAATTAGGTTCGTTAAGTTCCATATAGGGGCAAGCCCCATAGTTAATTACATCCAAAGGAATAATATTCCTTAGGAATACTCTCAATTAAGATGAATGATCATTGTCTCCAAAGATTTCAAAGATAGGACTATCAAATAATTAGTTATTTTTAGAAAAATCAAGTGGGATTTGAGCAAAAGGAAAGAGTTATTATTGAAACCAAAGGGAGATGAGTAGGGGATGTTTATGATACTAGGAAACCTAGTGAGCATCCCAAACTATCCTATGGTTGGGCTTTATATATTTGAATTTGAGGAGAATTATATGTTCGAGTTTAATTTTTATTAGAAATCTAAGGCTTACAATTTCACCACCATAAAGTATTTCTATGATAGATTCATTAATGCATTTCCTTTTGTGAATGTTTTATTATGTATTTTTATTAATCCTAAGTTTAGATTTACTCTAAATAATCCTATTCAATAAGAAAGACTTTTTAGGATTAGTTAGAGTGAATTACTATCACATAACACATACCCAATCATTTCTTTCCACCATGTATACCATGCATATGGATGATCCTAAGCATAACTATACATACAATACAAATCTTAGCACACTTTGATGATGGGTGCAAAGAGATATGGTTTGAAAATTTGGACATTGCATGAATGCATGCTTTATTATGTAGAAAAGAGGAATTTCTCATTCATTAATCAAATGCACATCCATATGTATAAAAGATGTAAGTGAGTACGATGCCATTATTTTTTACATCATGGGCGTAAGGTGCAAGTCCTACTTAGGGCTACTTAAAGCCTCACAGCCCTGAGATGTCCAGACTAATATATCACTTTTCTTAAGTACATTCATACAAAAAAGAAACAAATGAGTGAAGAATCATGCAAAAGATTGTGTTCGATTTGATTGTATAATTTATGTGTGTAAAGGTGAAGATCCTTGTTGACCTCATTTTTAGAATGAGCTCTCAACCCCTCCATCTTAGACATAAGACTTCTCTTAGACTTTAAGAGTTCCTTAGTCTTAAGATACATCTAGTGATTAGGTGGACACTCAACCTGGCCCTAGAGACTTTGAAGAGTTAGCCATATGAATAGGTCATGCCTTAGGGAAGTTAGGAAAATTTGCCTACCCTTGAATCATTCCTCACCTTCCTTCATTCAAGTCAAACTCCAAATAAATCTTATTTTATTTCCTCCAAACTCAAATCAACTCCATGTGATTGAAATCTATCATTGAAATCAATTCATGAAATTCGTAAGTCCAAAAATTTCCTAAGTCCTTAAATTTATCTTTAAGGACTTAGCCAAAATCATGATTTAAACCAATTCAAACTCATGAGATTTTCTCATAATTCATTTATATTCTCATTTATATTCACATATATAAATGAAATATAAATTCAAACCAATCAAACTAAACTCAAAATTCAAAATCAATTCATGAATTTTTCTTAAGTCCATTAAGTTTTCCTTCATGGACTTAGCCAAAATCAAATCTAAATCAATTCAAACTCATGGGATTTTCTCATAACTCATTTTATATTCTCATTTATATTCACATATATAAATGAAATATAAATATAAATCAATCAAATCAAATCCAAAAATCAAATTCCAAATTCAAAATTTTTCTAAGTCCCTTAATTTCCTTCTTAAGGACTTAACCCAAATCATGATCAAATCAATTCAAACTCATGGCATTTTCTCATAATTCATTTATATTCTCATTTATATTCATATATATAAATGAAATAAAATAAATCAATCAAACTAAATTCAAAAATTCAAGCTTCAAACTCAAAATTTCTAAGTCCTTTAAGTTCCTCTTAAAACTTAGCCTAAATCATGATCAAATCATTTCAAACCCAAATTTTCTCATGATCATTTATATTTCATTTATATTCACATATATAAATGAAATATAAATTAAATAATCAAAACCAATTCCAAAAATCAAACTCAAATCACTCAAAATCCAACCTAAGCATTTCAAGTCAAAACCTTGAACTTAGCCAAATCAATTTCAAATCAAGCCAAACTCTTGATTTTCCTTCATGATTCAATCAACCCTACAATCATGAATCCATATATAAATACAAACTTCAATCACCAAATCAAAAATCAATTCAAAAATCAAACCCTAAATCTATTCATATTTCTCCTTGAATATGAAATTGTCAAATAAATCAAAACACATTTGACTTCAAACCACTTACAAATGGATTTATATTTCAATCATAAGTCCATATAAAAGTTCAATCAAACTCAAATCAAGCTTTGACCAAGCCATTTGACTTACTTTGACCCAAAGTGACCTAAAGTACCCTTATGAGCCAAATTCTAATCTAACCAAATTGGATTGAATCAAACACATTATGCCTCTCATGATCAACAATCATCATGGGATGATCAATCAACCAAATTGGGTCAAATCAAGTCAAACTTAAGGGTTGACCAAGTCTACACTTAGCCCAAATGAAACCTAACATAGCCAAAATCCACCATAGGCCAAATTGATTGAAACTATTGATCTAAGTTCATTCATGGCCTATGTTTGAACTTGACCAAGTCAAAATTTGAGCCTAACCTAGCCCAATTGACCACTTGACCCAAGTTGACCCAATTTGACCTAAAGGGTCAAAATGTGTCAAAACTTGATCTAAGCAAAATTGATTGAAACCAATGAGTCAAATTCATTCCAAATCACTTGTTGAACTTGATCAAGCCTCAATTGGCCAACTAGACCCTAACCTAGCCCATTGACAACTTGACCTAAAGGGGTCATGTTGAGCCAAATTCAAACTTAACCAAAATTGATTAGAAACAAAGATACCAATCCACTTCATATGACTAACCAAACTTAAACCTACCCATGACCTAGCTCAAATAGGTCAAATGGGACAAATAGGTCAACTTGACCCATTTGGCCTAAATGAAGTCATATGAGCCAAATTCAAAACTAAATCAAATTGAACCAAACCAAAGCCACTAAAACATTTCAAATGGTCATATGAACTTGACCAAACCCTTGGTTTGACCCAATTTGACTAATTGGTCAACTTCACCCAAGTTGACCCATTTTGACCTAAATGGGTCAACATGAGCCAAACAATATCAAATGAACTCCAAATCCAATTAAACTTGGCCAAACCTATTTTCTCCACATACCCAACATAGTCAAAATCAAAAATCAGCCAAATGACCATTTTACCCCTAGGCCATAGAACAAATTATGGACTAATCCATGGGTAATTTGGTCAAGCACTCTTCATATCAACTTGATACCTTTCTAATAGGTCAAGTGAACCCAATGGAGAGTGGTGCACCCAACCCAATGGGTTTGGGTCAGCCCAAATGGACCCAAGGCCAAAATCGACCCCCTAACTCAAATTGGCTAATTCAAAGACCTCCCTCCACCCAATTTGAAGCACATGGGAGGTTACCAATCCACTCATAAGCTCAAACCGACCATGTGAAAATATATAACAGCCTAAACAACCCTTTCCATATGGTCAATTGGATCAAAACAATAACTCAAGGTTCGGCCGTCCGATTGCCATAGGAGTAGATATACTCCCCCTAATTCCATTTAAATTGATCAATGTCATTGTTGATTAAACATTAGTGAGTGTTAGGAGCCATCAGAGAGCATTCCTAAGCTTTCTAAGAGGGATTTGAATCTTGCCTTTCTAGATTCTCTTTCTTAGAAAATAGGGGAGCTCATCTCAATTCCCAACTTCTTCCACATAATAATATACTTTAATTCCCTTTGCACACTCCCTCAGGGGATCAAGTCGAGTACACCTAAGCTCTCATTCAAGTTCCCAAAGAAAGGAGGAGTTGAATTGGATCAAAGCTGCAAGTAAGGAGAGGAGGTGTTGGTCCATAGAGAGATCTACTCAACCCTAAGTCTTGAAACTTTCAACAGAGCTTCGTCTCCACTAGACAAAGCTACCTCATCGAGCTTGAGCACTAGTGATCACCTCGATGAGGTATGAAATTTTTTGACCACTAAGCTTAGGAGGTGTTTGTCCTTTGTGAAAGAAATGTTCATGGCATGAGAATTCCACCGTTGGATAGGCATGCCATTAGCTTAAGATGGTGTGGGTAAAGTATTGTCCCAATCCGAGCTCAATCGAGCTCGAATCTTCCCTTAGATCATGGATGGTCTCCATTGATCCTCAGGGAAGAATTGGGAGAATCCTGGCCATCCATCCGCACATTTTGGATGGATGGCTGAGATAAAATGTGCATTTTATAAATCATTTATCCCTTTAGAAACCACGGGATGATCTCTGGCTATTCGATCCTTGATCGAATGAGAGGGATCAAACCGCATCCCGCCATCACGCTGCCTCCGTGATGTGACGTTTAAGTAACCCCCTCGCACACGATGACCGCCCCATGTGTCATGCTATGAGCTAAGGGGATTATTTAATTTTAATTTTAATAATCCAGATTTAAAATCATATCTCCTCAATAAAAATCAAAAAAGTATGAGGTATTTTCTGTAGAAAGATAATTCAATCTAAAATATTCTAAAAATGATTTTAATGGATTTAAAATTATACTTTTATCTAATTTTGGGTTTTAATAAAAATATTATTTTGCTAATTACTTATTAATTAATCCTCGGATTAACCCTAAACTTCTTGGGTATATTTTAGGGGATGACCTCTACCTCCCCTAATTTTCATGGGATTTATTTAAGGCTTAATTGGGGGAATTGCAAATGTATTTCGTAATTACTCCCTTAATGTAATTAAGGATAATTAAGATTTGGATTAGTGTTTTAATCCCCAATTGGAGTTGATTAAGGTTAGATCCAATGAATAGGAGGCTTAGAAAATAATTTTAGGGTATTTCCCCTAAGCTATTCTCTAAACCCCCTTTTCTTTCCATAATCCCCTCTTAATTAAGGGTTAATTCATTAATTATGCTCTTAATTAATTTCCAAAAATTCTAAACCTTCCAAAACTTAATTAATCTACTTTGGGTAGATTCTTAGGTGTTCAAGAGCCTAAGTTCAATTAAGGAAATCAAAACTCAACTCATATGTATGAGGGGTGTTTTGAAATTACTTAAGTTAAACCACTTAGCCTAATTAACCATTAATCTTGAGCCAAATTACATTAGGCCCTTTTCTTTCTATGTGCATTACAAATTTAAATTCCTTGTGAGATTTTATGTTATCTCATTGGCTCATAATTACTTGGTTAACTATGCTAAGGTGGTGTAGGTAAGGGTTAATTAACTTGTTTAATTCATACCTTAAACTAATCAAAGTCTAAAATTGAATCTAATCATCTAAAAATTAAATAAAAATGTCAAAAACATGTGGGAATGGGTTATGAATAGCAAACTCAACTCACATTTTCAAAATTAAATCAAACTCAAAATCAAACAAAAATCACACTAAATGAACTTTGATTTATTTTAACCTTTCTTATTGCATAAGATTGTCTTTAGGATATAATTAAAGTAAATGTGTCTACATGCTTTCATTGCTTTAGTTCTTTCCCCAACATGTTAGATGTGTATGTCATATAGTTTCATGCATCTATCTTTTTCAAAATCAAATTCAAAAATGAAATTGTTTACTTTATGTCAAAATTGCATGTGTTGGCTAAAGTAATAATATGAGTGGCTATTATCACTACTAAATTCAAATTATTTTCAAAACATATAAATCAAATGCCTAAAACTTAAAGTGTGCTACTTATATTTTAATTATAAGCTTCCATGTGAATAAAATATAAGAATGTGCTTAGTATAGGTTTCCCTTCTCTTTTTATTTAGTATAGTTTTGAATAGATTTAAGATGTATGGTTCATTTGAAAAGAACCTAACACTTGCCTAATTCCATATCCTATTCATTCTTATGCTATCACTTAAGAAGGTTACCTATGCTTGCACACATAAATTGCATAAACTAAATGAATCAACTATACAAATTTTTGCATACTTTCTTTTCCATTCATTTCTTTTGTACACATGTTTGTATTTAAGGAAAGTGGTATATTAGTATGGACAACCCCAAGGTTGTGAGGCTTTAAGTAGCCCTAAGTAGGTCTTGTACCTTACACCTTTGGTTAATAATGGCGCTGTACTCATTATGCCTTTCTTGCTCTCATGTGTTCATGTGAAAATTGGATAAGAAAACCCTTTTCTACTTAATGAAAATCATGCATCTTAAACTTCCAAATTTCCTTAAATGAATTACTTAGCATACATCATAAAGTGTGTTAAACATTATCATTTGTATGTATAGATATTCTTAGGATTTATTCATATGAATGCTATACATGTTGGGAAAGAAATGAAGTGATGTACGTTTTGTGAATTTGGTTCATTTTATTTAATCTTAAAATGCCTTTATTTTTGAATGGGTTTGTTTAGAGTTTATCTAAACTTAGGATTAATTAAAATATTTAATCAAAACATTCACTAAATAAAACTAAAATATGAATCTACTTTATAAATTACTTAGATTAGGAAAGGAAAGAGAAGTTCTCTTCTCTTTCCCTCTCTTTATAACTTAGTAATTAATTGTAGGATTCACTTGAACCTAATCAAAACATGAAATAAAATCAACCCCAAATCAACTAAATCACTTAAATGAAACCATCCTTTAAGTTAAACATGTTTCACACTTAGAAAATTCTAACTTAAAGCCACACTAAGCATACCACACAAACCTCCAAAAGCACATTAAATAAGTCACCACTTCTAGCTTTAGGTTAGGCATGGTTTGATGTTTTTGTTTTTATGATATATGTTTTAGACTAGATGTTAGGATGTATGCTCTTAGAATAAATGGTAGGGAGATCTTAGTCTAACCATCATTTTCTACAGGGGATTGTGCTTAAGGGGCACTGTAATAAATAAAAATATAAATATTTTTCTTGCAGGTGCTTATACCCCTAAGCATAATCCAATAGGCCAGGTGGACTTAGTCACCCATGTGTGGGGTGATAAGTCCAATATATATGCTTGGGATTTTGAGTGGCTTGTTTAGCCAACCTTTGTCTTACAAGTGTTAGCTAGATTTACTTTTCCTTTTCATATAAATTTTGCAATTAGGATTTTGGAATGATTATTATGGGGATTAGGATGAGCATTGGTCATAAGATCTTATCTTATGCACCATTTAGAGCCCTGGAGCATCCACCTTCCAACCATCCAAAAGAAGGAACCAAAAGAAAGAAGAAGAAGAAGAAATGAAGCTTGAAGACCCCATAATGAATTCCTTGCTTAATTGTAATTTAATTCATTTGTAATCGGGTTGTATAAGGTAGAGCTTACCCAATTTATTTTTGAGTTTGTGCGATGGTACCCAACCATAAACGACCTCTTATTCTTTCTGTGATTAGCTTTATTGATTGATGATTTGTTTAGCTTGAGCATTAAGTGGCATCTTTTTTCTAGTTTCTTCCTTGCTTTATGTATGGCCTGGATGTGGATTAGGCTCTTAGGGAAAAATAAATCTTTTACCAAATCTAATAACTCAAAACTAAAAATAAAGAATTCATAACCTCACCTAAAGCTTAGGTTTAAAATCAAGATAAAAGAATTAGCAACCCCTTAGCTGGATGAGTATTTTTTTTATAATATCATGCACAACATCATCTTATTTAACTCTTGATTAGAGGGCTTCCACCTTTGCTAGAGAACTTGGCTTGACCTTTGAGAGCCATGGTGGAAATACACCTCCTCCCTTCTCACTAATTTTAGCCAATAACTTTATTTCTTATGCGGTAAGCATATGAATCCTATTAGCCTGAGTCAAAATAATTATCCAAAAGTGAAAATAAAATTAAATTTGAATTACATTAGATTTAGGTCATTTGAAGCATGCCCTTACATGATCTAGTCTCTTTAGAGATTGAGTTTAAGGACTTAATCTCTTTTTAAATAAATAACAGCCAAACTATCTTTTATAAGCATAAGACTTGCCTACCTGTATTTAAAATTGTAGGAGGTGTTAGTTGGCACCACTTGTAAAGCGTGGGTGATTTGTCTCTTAGTGGAGGCAAACCAAATACCCATTTTCCTTAGATTTTGGGTTTGCTTTGACCAAAGCTCCCAAGATTTAAGTTCTGAGGTTACTTCTCCTCTTTGTGGGCCATAAGCTTAAATCCTCACCTCTTAGGTATTTCCTTAATCTTGTGTTATGGAATCATAAGTCTTAAATTTCTGATGAAAAATGCAACTCAAACAAATTAAGTCAACTTCAAAAATGTAAAGCCCAACCATAGAATAGTTTGAGGTGCTCGCTAGGTTTCTTAGCATCGTGGGCATCTCCTACTTATCTTCCTTTTGGCTTTGATAATAACTCCCTCTCTTTGATCAATCTCATTTGATCTTCAAAATGAACCAATAGATTAATAGTCCTTTCCTATTGAAATCTTTGAAGACAATGATCATTTACCTTAATCGAGAGTATTCCTAAGATCCATCCCTTAGGATGTAATTAACTATGGGGGCTTGCCCCTGTAGGGAACTTGATGAACCCAGTTTAAAATAAACCCTGCTTTACTTTTCCATATAAAGTAGGAGAAGAATCTTTGGTACATAAGCTGACCCATCATCCTTAGGAGTCCTTATTAAGGTGATTAGGTCCATTAAAGGGTAGTAACTTTTATCTTTTAAGATAGTACACTATTCCTTGATGATGTATATCACGAATAAGCACATCTAGATCATTGGCATCTAAAAAGATGAATTTTATATTCTTGCCTTTTTCTCCACAGATTGAAGGCTACCATATATATAGAAATTTCTCTACCAATAAATTTTTCTGGCGACTCCGCTAGGGATGGTTCCTCTCTCCATCTTTGGTAAATGATCGTTGTCTTGAAGTATCGATAGTGGGTTTGTACTTTGGTATGAATCTGAGACTATCTTTCTTTCTGTTGGCACTTAGCTTCTTTCATCTTTAAGTTGAGTTAGCCAACATCTTTAGGTTTTAGGACCTCATTCCGTGTTGGTCTTAAAACCCCCATTGGGTTCCCCAATGGGTAAAATGATCTAAATAAAAAGAAAACACTTAAAAGACTTCCTCCTTATTATAAATATTATAAGGAAAGGTTCATTCTAAAATAATAAAGACAAAATAAAATTTTTATAAGACCTTTCAAAAAGCACTTTTTCAAAAATGGACTTAATAAAATATTTTCCATAAAATCTTATCACCCTCATTTAACAATTCTCATAATTGTTACATGTAGGAATTTCAAAAATAAAACTAGCAATCTTTTTCAAAAGTACAAATGAACATCTTCCTTCAATTCATTTTGATGAAGATTTCATTTTCAAAATAAAATGAACAATCATCTTTCCAAAAGCACATATGAACATCTTCATTTAATATACTCA
Source organism: Cymbidium sinense (assembly GCA_021442155.1). Classification (NCBI taxonomy): domain Eukaryota; kingdom Viridiplantae; phylum Streptophyta; class Magnoliopsida; order Asparagales; family Orchidaceae; genus Cymbidium; species Cymbidium sinense. The sequence continues at coordinate 25,664,795 of CM038227.1, read as the reverse complement.
AATTTATTGATTGAATATTTCATTCCTAAATAAAAAATAATATCATTTGGAAATCCCACTTGAACATATCCCACATATGATTAAGTTGGAATTCCCTCTTTTAAAAAGCAATAATCACACAAAAAATAAAAATTTTCACATTTCAAAAATAAGATTGATCTCCATTCCTACATACCTAAGTTTGTTGAATGTAAGTCCTCTTTTCAAAAATTGAAACTTAACAATCAAATTTTCAAAATTCAAACACATATTTGGAACTTCATTTAGCATACTCAAAATTGCTAAGTGGAGTCTCCAAATCAAAAAACTTTCAAACACATTTTGGAAATTCATTTAGCATACTCAAATTTACTAAGTGAAGTCCCCAAATCCAAAATAAAAGAAATTTCAAACACATTTTGGAACTTTATTTTGCATACTCAAATTTGCTAAGTGAAGTCTCAAAATCTAAAATCTAAAATTTTCAAACACATTTTGGAACTTCATTTAGCATACTCAAATTTGCTAAGTGAAGTCTCCAAATCCAAAATCAAAAAAAAAAAAATTCAAACACATTTTGGAACTTCATTTAACATACTCAAATTTGTTAAGTGAAGACTCCAAATCCAAAGTCAAAACCAAAAATTTTCAAGCACCTTTGGATCTTTATTCCTTAGCATACCAAATTTGCTAAGGAAAGGTTTCCATTTTCAAAACCACAACACAACAAAATTTTTGAACACATCTTTTGGAATTTTATTTAGCAAACTCAAATTTGCTAAGTGAAATTTCTATTTCACAAAACTAAGTGGGACTTCATCTTTAGCATACCAAATTTGCTAAAATTAAGTCTCCACTTTCAATCAAATCAAAACAAAATGAAACACATTAGGATTTCCTTAGCATATCCAAATTTGCTAAGGATCCTACTCTTTCAAAAAATCAAAACATCCATAAACAAATGAAATACTTAGGATTTTCTTAGCATACCTAAATTTGCTGAGAATCCTATTTTCGAAAATCAAACAAAACTCACTTGGGTTCTTCACTTAGCATACCTAAATTTGTTAAGTGGGAATTCAAATTTTCAAAAATCAAACAAAACACACTTGGGTTCTTCACTTAGCATACCTAAATTTTCTCAGTGGGAATTCCATTTTCCAAAATCAAAACAATAAATCACAAAAAGAAACAATCATCTTCAAACACTTCACTTAGCATACCAAAATTTGCTAAGTAAAATTCCAAAATTACCAAACAAAAACAAATTCAATTGACCCTTACTTTAAGATATCCAAATTTGTTAAAGGAAAGGGTCCTCAAATCAAAATCTAAATTCAAACAAACATGAACCTATGGAAGCATCCTTCTCAATATTTGAATCCATCTTTCAACATACCCAAATTTGTTGAAGTTGGATTCATATTCAAAATTCCTCTTTCAATCAAACTCCTAAATCTTCTCAAATCTATATGAAACCCACTTAATATTTCCAAGTTGTTGGATGTGGGTTCAAATTTTCAATTCAAATTCAAAAAATCAATAAAGATAGAAATTTGATCCAGACTAATTTCCTATTGCAGATTCTCACAGTCAGTTACAGTACAACAATAGCTCAATTTTTTTGTCTTTTACAGTTGATCTGAAGTGGCAGGCTCATAGAAGTTCATTTTCACTTTCCCTCATGGTATGGATTTGGCTTTGGACCAAGCCAACTTTCCCTTATTGGATTGTTGACCTCATTTTTAGAATCAGCTCTCAACCCCTCTATCTTAGACATAGGACTTCTCTTAGACTTTAAGAGTTCCTTAGTCTTAAGACACATCTAGTGATTAGATTGACACTCAACCTAGCCCTAGAGACTTAGAAGAGTTAGCCATAGTAATTGGTCATGCCTAAGGAGTGTTAGGAAAATTTGCCTACCCTTAGCTTGAACCATTCCTCACTTTCCTTCCTTCAAGTCAAACTCCAAATCAATCTTATTTGATTTTCTCCAAACTCAAATCAACTCCACATGATTGAAATCCATGATTGAAACCCATGATTGAAACCCATGGATGAAAATTCCTTAGTCCAAATCTTTCTTAAGTCCTTTATCTTCTTTTAAGGATTTAGCCAAAATCATGATATAAACCAATTCAAACTCATGAGATTTTTGCATAATTCATTTATATTCTCATTTATATTCACATATATAAATGAAATATGAATTCAAACCAATCAAACTAAACTCAAAATTCAAAATCAATTCTTAAATTTTCCTAAGTCCTTGAAGTTTTCCTTTATGAACTTACACAAAAGCATGATCTAAACCAATTCAAACTCATGGGATTTTCTCATAATTCATTTATATTCTCATTTATATTCACATATGCAAATGAAATATAAATACAAATTAATCAAACCAAATTCAAAAATTCAAGTTCCAAATCTCAAATCTTTCTTAAGTCCTTAATTTCTCTCTTAAGGACTTAGCCTAAATCATGATCAAACTAATTCAAACTCATGAGATTTTCTCATAATTACTTTATATTCTCATTTATATTCACATATATAAATGAAATATAAATATAAATCAATCAAATCTAAACTTGAAAATCAAATCAAAACTTCAAAAATTTTCAAAGTCCTTTAAATTACCTTTTAATGGACTTAGCCTAAATCATGATGAAATCACTTTCAATCCCTGAAATTTTCTCATGACTAACTTATATTCTCATTTATATTCACATATATAAATGAAATATAAATTCAAACAATCAAAACCAATTCCAAAAATCAAACTCAAATTCACTCAAAATCTAATCTAAGCCTTTCAAGTCAAAATCTTGAACTTAGCCAAATCAAGTTCAAATCAAGTCAAACTCTTGATTTTCCTTCATGATTCAATCAACCCTACAATCATGAATCCAAATATAAATCCAAACTTCAATCACTAAATCAAAATCTAAGTCAAAAATTAAACCCCAAATCATTTCATATTCTTCCTTTGAATATGAAATTATCAAATGGATCAAAACCATTTGACGTTAAACCACTTGCAAATGAATTTATATTTCGATCATAAGTCCACATCCAAGTTCAATAAAACTCAAATCAAGCTTTGACCAAGTCATTTGACCCACTTAGGCTCACTTGACCCAAAGTGACCTAAACTACCCTTATGTGCTAAATTCTAATCCTAACCAAATTGGATTGAACCAAACTCACCTATGCCTCTCATCATGATCAATAATCATCATGGGATGATCAATCAACCAAATTGAGTCAAACCAAGTCAAACCTAAAGGTTGACCAAGTCCACACGTAGCCAAAATGAAACCCAACATAGCCAAAATCCACCATAGGCCAAATTGCATTGATCTAAGTTCATTCATGAACTATGTTTGAATTTGACCAAGTCAATATTTGAGCCTAACCTAGCCCAATTGGCTACTTGACCCAAGTTGACCTAAAAAGTCAAAATGTGTCAAAACTTGATCTAAGCCAAATTGATTGAAACCAATGGGTCAAGTTCATTCCAAATCACTTGTTGAGTTTGGCCAAAGTCTCAATTGACCAATTAAATCTAACCTAGCCCAATTGACCTTAGACCCAACTTGACCTAAAAGGGTCATGTTGAGACAAATTCAAACTTAACCAAAATTAATTGGAAATAAAGATATAAATCCATTTCATATGACTAACCAAACCTAAACCTACCCTTGACCTAGCTCAAAAGGACAAATGGGTCAAATAAGTCAACTTGACTCATTTGACCTAAATGAAGTCATATGAGCCAAATTCAAAACTAAACCAATTTGAACCAAACCAAAGCCACCAAAACATTTCAAATGGTCTTATGAACTTGACCCAACCCTTGCTTTGACCAAATTTGATCAATTGGTCAACTTGACCCAAGTTGACCCATTTTGACCTAAATGGGTCAACATGAACCAAACCATATCAAATGAATTCTAAATCTCATGAAACTTGGCCAAACCTAGTTTCTCCACAAACCCAAAATATCCAAATTGAAAAATTAGAAAAATGACCATCCTACCCCTAGGCCATAGAACAAATTTTGGCCTAATCCATGGGTAATTTGGTCATGCCATCTTCATATCTACTTAATACCTTCCTAATACCTTAAGGGGACTTAATGAAGAGTGTTGCACCCAAGCCAATGGGTTTGGGTTAGAATGGCCTAGGCCAAATGACCCCATGGGTTAAATTCAAATCCCTCTTCCACTCAATTTGATGGACATGGGAGGTTGGTAATCCACTCAAGGCCTCAAACTGACCATGTGCAAAGAGCTAACTGATCAAACAAACTCTTCATTATGATCAATTGGATCAAAATGGTAAGATAGCTTGCGGCCATCTCATCCTTCAAGGGGGAGATATACACCACCTAATTCAATTCAAATGATTTCTCTTGATTGAACCTAGAGTCGGAGAAATTCCTCATCCTAAGCTTTAGTGAAATCAAACTTCATCATCTCAATTTTTTCATAGAAAATAGCTCACTTGAACTTCCAACTTTCTCCACACTAAAACCACTCAATTCTCTTGCATTTTTCCTCAGGATTAATGCACACTCAAGCATTCACTTGAGTTCCCAAGGAGAGAAGCATTTGGATCAAAGATGAGGAACATCAAGTAGTGTTGGTCTATAGAACAATCCACTCAACCCAAGGCCTAAAATTTCAAGCTTCTTACTAGAAGAGGCTACATCATAGACCTCGATCACCGGTGATGACCTCCGGCAAGGTATGGAATTTTTTGACCACCTAGCATGTGTTGGTCTTTTATGAAAGGAATTTTCAATTCATGCAAATCCCACCATTGGATGTGTTCCTTATTGGCTTTAGATGGTGTGGGGAAAGTTTTGTTTCAATCGAAGCTCAATCAAGCTCAGATCTTGTCCTAGATCATGGATGGTCTCTATTGATCTAAGGGGAAGAACTGGGGAGATCTTGGTCGTCCATCTGCGGACTTTGGATGGATGGCCGAGATTATTCCCACATTTAGAAATTCTTTTACCCCTTTAAAATCACCATGAGATCTTTGGTCGTCCGATCTTTGATCAGGTAAGATCATAACCATGCACCCACGATGGGACATTTAAGTGGTATGCTCACCACGAGATGCGTGTAAAGCTAAACCATGCATTGCTGTGAGTGAGATTGTTAGGCTTTTTCAATTAAATGCTAATTAATTTCTTGATCTTCTAAAAATCTTATCTCTCAATAAAATTTAGAAAAATATATAATAAATTTCAATGGAAAGATGATTCAACCTAGAATATTTTAAATTAATTTTAATGGATTTTGAAATATGTTATTCTCTGATTTTAGGTTTATTAGAAATTTCATTTTGCTAATTACCTATTAATTAAATCTCTGATTAATCCCAAACTTCTTGGGCATGTTTTGGGGGATGACTTCTACCTCCACTATTTTTCTTGGGATTTATTGAAGGTTTAATTAGGGGAATTGCAAATGCATTTCTTAATTACCCTCCATATGTAATTAAGGATAATTAATGTATGATTAGTTATTTTTATCCATTATTAGGGTTGATCAAGGTTAGTTCCAGTAGATAGGAGGTTTAGGGAATAATTTTGGGGCATTTCCCCTAAGCTAATCCCTAAACCCCCTTTTCTTTCCTTAATCCTCTCTTAAATAAGGGTTAATTCATTAATTATCCTCTTAATTAACTTTTAAAAATTCTAAAAGACTTCCAAAAGTGAATTAATCTACCTTGGGTAGATGCTTAGGTGTTTAATAGCCTAAGTTCAATTAAGAAAATCAAAACTCAATTCACATTTGTGAAGGGGTGTTTTGAAATTACTTAAGCTAAACCTCTTAGCTTAATTAACCATTAATCATGAGCCAAATTGCATTAGGCCCCTTTTCTACCTAGGTGCATTGTAAGTTTAAATTCCTTATGAGTTTTTATGTCATCTCATTGGCTCATGATTACTTGCTAACTATGTTAAGGTGGTATAGGTAAGGGTTAATTAATTTGCTTAATTGATACCTTAACCTAATTAATACATAAAAATGAATCTAATCATCTAAAAAATAAACAAAAAATATCAAACACATGTGGGAATAGATTAGGAACAGCAAACTCAGCTCACCTTTTCAAAATTAAATCAAACTTAAAACTAAATAAAAATCACATTGAATACACTTTGATTTATTTTAAACTTTCTTATTTCATAAGAATGTCTTTAGGATTTAATTAAAGTGAATGTGTTTACATGCTTTCATTATTTTGATTCTTTTCCCAACATGTTAAATTTATATGTCATGTGATTTCATGCATTCATATTTTCTAAATTCAAATTTAAAAATGAAATTATTTACTTATTGTCAAATTTGCATGTGTTAACTAAAGTAGAAATATGAGTGGCTATTATCACTACTAAATTCAAATTATTTTTCAAAATATATAAATCAGCAATTAAATCTGAAAGTGTGCTACCTATATTTTAATTATGAGCTTGCATGTGAAGAATATATGGATGTGTTTAGTATATATTTTACTTCTCTTTTAGTTTAGTATAGTTTTGAATAGGAGTTGGTAATATGTATGGGGGTCTTCAAGGAATTAGGAGCGCGTAAGCATAAATAGTTAATTCACACAGATTATAAATGAATTAAATTACAATTAAGTAAGGAATTCATTGTTGTGGGGGTCTTCAAGCTTCATTCTTCTTTCTTTTTTTCTTCTTTTCTTCTTTCTTCTTTTCTTCTTTTCTTCTTTCTTCTTCTTTTCTTCTTTGGTTCCTTCTTTTGGATAGTTGGAAGGTAAATGCTCCAAAGCTTCACATGGTGCATAAGATAGGATCTTATGACCAATGCTCATTCTAATCCCCAACAATTATTCCAAAATCCTAATTGCACAAATTTACATGAAAAGGAAAAGAATGGAAATCTAACTAACACCTATAAAACAAAGGTTAGTAAAACAAACCACACAAATCCCAAGCATGTATATTGGACTTATCACACATGGGTGACTAAGTCCACACTTATGCTTAGGTATAAAGCACACAGAAAAGCATTTATATTTTTATTTATGAAAATGCCCTTTAAGCATAATCCCCTACAGAAAAAAATGATTAGACTAAAAGCATCCTACCATTCATTCTACAAGCATACACCCTAACATCTAGTCTAAAACACATATCACAAAACAAAATAAAATATCAAACCATGCATCGCCCTAACCTAAAGCTAGAAGTGGTGACTTAGGCTAATGTTTGTGCTTTGAAGTTTGTGTGGTATGCTTAGCTATGGCTTTATGTTCAAATTTTCTAAGTGTGAAAACATGTTCAACTTAGAGGAGGGTTTCATTTAAGTTGTTTAATTATTTTGGGTTGATTTTATTTCATGTTTTGGTTTGGTTCAAGTGAATCCTACAATTAATTACTAAGTTATAAAGAGGGAAAAAGAGAGAACTTCTCTTTCCTTCCCTAACCTAAATAATTTCTAAAGTAGATTCACATTTTAGTTTTGTTTAGTGAATGTTTTGATTTAGCCTTTTAATTAATCCTAAGTTTAGATGAACTCTAAACAAACCTATTCATAAAGAAAGGCATTTTAAGATTAAATAAAATGAACCAAATTTACATAACACATATCACTTCATTTCTTTCCCAACATATATAATATGCATATGAACGAATCCTAAGCTTATCTATACACAAAAATGAGAATATTTAGCATACTTTATGATGCATGCTAAGTAATTCATTTAAGGAAATTTGGAAGTTTAATATGCATGATTTCCATTAAGTAGAAAAGGCATTTCTTATCCAATTTTTCACATGCACACATAAGAGTAAGAAAGGCATAAGTGAATATAGCATCGTTGTTAACCAGAGGTGTAAGGTACAAGACCTACTTAGGGATACTTAAAGCCTCGCAACCTCAAGGTTGTCCAGACTAATATACCACTTTCCATAAATACAAACATGTGTACAAAAGAAATAAATTGGAAAGAAAGAATGTAAAAGTTTTATTAGTTGATTTGTTTTGTTTATGCAGTTTATGTGTGCGAGTATAGATAACCCTTCTTAGGTGAGAGCATAGGGATGAATAGGATATGGAATTAGGTAAGAGTTAGGTTCTTTTCAAATGAACCATACATCTTACCAACTCCTATTCAAAACTATAATAACAGAAAAGAGAAGGGAAATCTATACTAAGCACATCCATATATTCTTCACATGCAAGCTCATAATTAAAATATAAGTAGCACACTTTTGATTTGATAAATTTTTATATATTTTGAAAAATAATTTGACTTTAGTAGTGATAATAGCCACTGATATTTCTACTTTAGCCAACACATGCAAATTTGACATAAAGTAAACAATTTCATTTTCAAAATTGAATTTAGAAAATATGAATGCATGAAACCACATGGCATATAAATTTAACATGTTGGGAAAGAATCAAAGCAATGAAAGCATGGAGGCATTCACTTTAATTAAATCCTAAAGACATTCTTATGAATAAGAAAGTTTAAAATAAATCAAAGTTTATTCAATGTGATTTTGTTTAGTTTTAAGTTTGATTTAATTTTTAAAATGTGAGTTGAGTTTCTATTCTAACCCATTCCCACATGTATTTGATATTTTTTTTGTTTACCTTTTAGATGATTAGATTCATTTTTATTATTAGGTTAAGGTATCAATTAAGCAAATTAATCCTTACCTATACCACCTTAATATAGTAACCAAGTAATTATGAGCCAATGAGATGACATAAAACTCACAAGAATTTAAACTTACAATGTGCCAAGGAAAAAGAGGGGCCTAATGCAATTTGGCTCATGATTAATGATTAATTAAGCTAAGAGGTTTAGCTTAATCAAAACACCCTTCACATATGTGAATTGGGTTTTGATTTCTTTAATTGAACTTAGGCTATTAACACCATCTACCCAAGGTAGATTAATTAAGTTGAAGTCTTTTAATTTTAGAAATAAATTAAGAGGATAATTAATGAATTAACCCTTAAGAGAGGATCGAAAGAAAGGGGTTTAGGAAATAGCTTGGGAAATGCCCCAAAATTATTCCCTAAGCCTTACTAGATCTGTAATCAACCCTAATAATGGATTAAAACCACTAATTATATCTTAATTATCTTAATTACATAAGGAGGTAATTAAGAAATGCATTTGTAATTCCCCAATTAATCTCAATAAATCCCAAGAAAATTGAGGAGGCGAAGTCATCCACCAAAACATACCCAAGAAGTTTGGGATTAACAGAGGTTTAATTGAAGGTAATTAGCAAAATAAAATTTCTAATAAAACTCAAATTAGAAAAAACATATCTTAAAATCCATTGAAATTATTTTTAAAATGTTCTAGGTTGAATTATCTTTCCATAGAAATTTATTTCATATTTTTTGAATTTTATTAGAGAGATATGACTTTAGAAGATCGAGATTAATTAGCATTTAATTAAAACTAATTCACCACTCAGCGTGTGGTGGCAGTCACACTTTACATGCGGGTGACATCTTAAACTTCCCATGTAGCGATGGGTGGCACGCTTTGATCTCTTCCATTCAATCAAAGATCGGACGCAGATCTCCTGGTTTTAAAAGGGATAAAAGAATTTAAACATTGAATAATCTCCATCGTCCATCAAAATGCTGGATGGGAGATCTCATTCTTCCCCTTATATCAGATGACATGATCTAGGGGAAGATCAAATGATATCGATTGAAACAAAACTACCCACACCATAAATATGACTCATCCAATGGTGAATATTTATTCTTTCACTACCTCTTATGGTAGGTGGTCAAAAATTCCATACCTCATTGAGGTGATCACTGCTCAATGAGGTAGCTTTAGTGGAGATGATGCCTGTTGAAAATGGGGTTGAGTGATTATATGACCAACACCACTGTTCCTTTGGCTTTGATCCAATGCTTCTCTCTTATGGCATGAATGATGCTCTTGATCCAAAGGAAGTATGCAAGAGGAATTGGAATGTTTTAGTGTGGGAAAGTTGAAAGTGAGCTCCCTATTTTCAGCAATCAGAAGATGAAGTTTGATTTCACTCTAAGCTTGGATGACTGACTTCTCTAGGTTCAATCATTGAAAAATGATGGATCATTGGGGAGTATATCTCCCCTTGGATCACACCAGCTATTTTGTCATTTTGATTGATCCAATGAGAGTTTGTTTGATTTGGCTCTTTGCATGGTGGTTTGAGGCCTTGAGTGGATTGCTAGCCTCCCATGTGCATTAAATTGAGTGGAAGAGGGAGTTTGAATTTACTAATTTGACCCATGGGTTGGGTTTGGCCATGGGGCCAATTGGGCTAAACCAAACCCATTGGGTTAGCTGCACCACTCTTCATTAGGTCCCCTTGAGGTATTAGGAAGGTATCAAGTGGATATGAAGAGGGGCATGACCAAATTACCCATAGATTAGGCCAAAATTTGTTCTATCTAGCATAGTCATTTGATTCTTTTAATTTGGATATGTTGTATTTGAGAAACTAGGTTTGGCCAAGTTTCATGAGATTTGGAATTCATTTGATATGGTTTAGCTCATATTGACCCATTTAGGTCAAAATGGGTCAAACTGGGTCAAACCAAGGGTTGGGTCAAGTTCATATGACCATTTGAAATGTTTTGGTTGCTTTGGTTTGGTTCAATTTGGTTTATTTTTGAATTTGGATCATATGACTTCATTTAGGTCAAATGGGTCAAGTTGACCTATTTGACCCATTTGACTATTTGATTTGAGTCGTAGGTTTAGGTTTGGTTAGTCATATGGAGTGGATTGGTATCTTTGTTTCAAATCAATTTTGGTTAGTTTGAAATTTTTAATGACCCTTTAAGTCAAGTTGGGTCTAAGTTCAATTGGGTTAGGTTTTCAATTGGCCAATTGAGGCTTTGGTCAGTTCAACAAGTGATTTGGAATGAACTTGACCCCTTGGTTTTGAATCAATTTGGCTTAGATCAAGTTTTGATAGATTTTACTTTTTTGTCAAGTTGGGTCAACTTGGGTCAAGTGGCCAATTGGGCTAAGTTAGGCTCAAATATTGACTTGGTCAAGTTCAAACATAGTTCATGAATGAACTTAGATCAATGGTTTCAATTAATTTGGCCTATGGTGAATTTTGGCTATGTTCGATTTCATTTTGGCTAAGTGTTGACTTAGTCAACCATTAGGTTTGACTTAGATTGACCCAATTTGGTTGATTGATCATCCCATGATGATTATTAATCATGATGAGAGGCATAGGTGAGTTTGGTTCAATCCAATTTGGTTAGGATTAGAATTTGGCTCATAAGAGTACTTTAGGTCACTTTGGGTCAAGTGAGCCTAAGTGGGTCAAATAGCTTGGTCAAAGCTTGATTTGAGTTTGATTGAACTTGTATATGGACTTATGATTGAAATATAAATTCATTTGCAAGTGGCTTAAAGTCAAATGGTTTTGATTCATTTGACAATTTCATATTCAAAGGAAGAATATGAAAATTTGGGTTTGATTTTAACTTGATTTTGATTTAGTGATTGAAGTTTGGATTTATATTTGGATTCATGATTGTAGGGTTGATTGAATCATGAAGGAAAATCAAGAGTTTGACTTGATTTGAAATTGATTTGGCTAAGTTCAAGATTTTGACTTGAAAGGCTTTGATTGGATTTTGAGTGAATTCGAGTTTGATTTTTGGAATTGGTTTTGATTGTTTGAATTTATATTTCATTTATATATGTGAACATAAATGAGAATATAATTAGTCATGAAAATTTCAAGGATTGGAAGTGATTTGATCATGATTTAGGCTAAGTCCATTAAAAGGGAATTTAAAGGACATAGGAAATTTTTAAAGTTTGGATTTAATTTTTGAGTTTAGATTTGATTTATTTATATTTAGATTTCATTTATATATGTGAATATAAATGAGAATATAAATGAATTATGAGAAAATCTCATGAGTTTGAATTGGTTTGATCATGATTTAGGCTAAGTCCTTAAGAGAGAAATTAAGGACTTAAGAAGGATTTGAGATTTGGAACTTCAATTTTTAAATTTGGTTTGATTGATTTGTATTTATATTTCATTTATATATGTGAATATAAATGAGAATATAAATGAATTATGAGTAAATATCAAGAGTTTGAATTGGTTCATATCATGATTTTTGCTAAGTCCAAAGGAAAAACTTAAAGGACTTAGTAAATTTTAAGAATTGATTTTGAATTTTGAGTTTAGTTTGATTGGTTTGAATTTATATTTCATTTATATATGTGAATATAAATGAGAATATTAATGAATTATGAGAAAATCTCATGAGTTTGAATTGGTTTATATCATGATTTTGGCTAAGTCCTTAAAAGAACATTAAGGACTTAAGAAAGATTTGGACTTAGGAATTTTCATTCATGGGTTTCAATCATGGGTTTCAATCATGGATTTCAATCATGTGGAGTTGATTTGAGTTGGAAAAAATCAAATAAGATTGATTTGGAATTTGACTTGAAGGAAGGAAAGCAAGGAATGGTTCAAGCTAAGGGTAGACAAATTTTCCTAACACCCCTATGGCATGACCTATTTATGGCTAACTATTCTAAGTCTCTGGCTATGATGTCCACCTAATCACTAGATGTGTCTTAAGACTAAGGAACTCTTAAAGTCTAAGAAATCCTATCAAGATGGAGGAGTTGAGAGCTCATTCTAAAAATGAGGTCAACAATACCCAAATGTGTTAAGTATAGTCTCCAAATCCAAAATCCAAAAGAATTTCAAACTTATATTTGGAACTTCATTTAGTATACTCAAATTTGCTAAGTGAAGTTTCCAAACCCAAAATCAAGAATCAACAGTCATATTTTAGAAAAATTTCAAAGCACATTTTGGTACTTCATTTAACGTACTCAAATTTGTCAAGTGAGGTCTCCAAATTCAAAACCTAAAATTTTTCAAAACACATCTTGGAACTTCATTTAACATACTCAAATTTGTTAAGTGAAGTCTCCAAACCCAAAATTAAACATTTTCAAATTGAACCTTCATTTAGCAAATTTGCTAAGTGAAGTTTCCAAAGTCAAAATCAAAATTCTCAAACACCTTTTGGAACTTCTTCCCTTAGCATACCAAATATCCTAAGGAGAAGTTTACATTTTCAAAACCAAAACAAATCAAAAATTTTGAATACATCCTTTGGAATTTCATTTAGCATAATCAAATTTGCTAAGTAAAATTTCCATTTCATAAAACCAACTGGGACTTCATCTTTAACATACAAAATTTGCTAAAGTAAAGTCTCCACTTTCAATCAAATCAAAATAAAATGAAACACTCAAGATTTCCTTAGCATACCTAAATTTGTTAAGGATTCTACCTTTTTCAAAAAATTAAAACATCCAAAAACAAATGAAACACTTAGGATTTTCTTAGCATACCTAAATTTGCTAAGAATCCAATTTTCAAAAATCAAACAAAATGCACTTGGATTCTTCACTTGGCATACCTAAATTTGCTAAGTGGAAATTCCAAATTTTCAAAATCAAAACAAAATTCACAAAAAAGAAACAATCACTTTATCAAACACTTTACTTAGCATACCCGAATTTGCTAAGTAAATGAAATTCTAAAATCAATCAAACAAAAACAAAATCAATTGACCCTTACTTTAACATACCCAAATTTGTTAAAGGAAAGTGTCCTCAAATCAAAAGAAAATCTAAATTTAAACAAACATGAACCTATGGAAGCATCTTTCTCAAAAATTTTGAATCCATATTTTAACATACCTAAATTTATTAAAATTGGATTCATATTCAAAATTCCTCTTTCAATCAATCTTCTCAAATCCATTTGAACCCACTTAACACTTCCAAATTGTTGGATGTGGTTCAAATTTTCAATTCAAATTCAAAATATACAAAGATAAATCATACAAGCATCTCTCATTCGATTCTTATCATAGTCAATTCAATTTTCAATCTTTCACAGTTATTCAAAGATGGCTGGATCACAGAAGTTCATTTTACCTTCCCCCATGGTATGGATCTAGCTTTGGATCAAGCCAGCTTTCCCCAACTGGACCATACGCATCTGATTCACTTTAGTAGAAGATTCAATGGAGCTAGGATTACTTGTGAGGGCACTCCCCTCACTACAGTTGAAATAACGGTGGTGAAGCATCAAGATTGATTTACCCTCTGACTTTGATATCTCCTCACTGAAGAGGAAAGCGGTGGCAGTCCCATAGGCTTCAGTTATGATAGTGTCAGTAGTACCATCCCTGATTGTAGTATGCCCCAGAGTTTCTCATGCTACCCCAGTGAGGGTTAGCACCATCTCATATGTACCCTCTAAGGGTAAGACTCCCCTGGTCTCAGGGCTTGCCTCCCCTACATTTGAGTATCGGTCTAGCTCGCACTCCTCCCATCTTACCTAGACATAGTGTAGGAATAAGAACTGCATGATCAAGCGGTACCACACCAAGATCGCTAGGGAGTTAGAGGCAGCAGCCCATTCAGTTGTGGATGAGTTTCCCGTTATTACTTCACCACTGATTACAGAAAACCAGTTCCATCCTCTCTGGGTCAGACAAGGAGGATGTTAGGAGGATTCGCTCATCACCTCCTAGTGGTGTAGTATTCGCAATTTTTTAGGAGAAGTCGTGCGTCGCCTCCATCTATCTTGTAGGTGGAGCATATGGGCCTTCAGTCAACACATTTGATCTCTAATCCATCATCCCCCATAGTGTGGGGAGGCATATATACTAGGAGAGGGCCCAAGAGGCCCATACACCATATTAGCAGGAGAGCGGAGGTTCACCATTGACATCCACTCTTATTGATTTTCCAGCTCCGCATGCTACCCGTGCTGACCATAGTGATAGTATCCTTCTTACAAAAACAAACCATAGGAGGGTAGTTCCTGTGCATAGAGAGTCGGTGGTGTCTCCACCCCACTGCTCCACCCCTCGTCCACCATCACCATTCTAGGTCACGGAATCTCCAGTTCCATCTAAGGCCATGAAGGCCATATCTGGGAAGAAGCGCACCCCGTTGGTGATCCAGCTATGGCCGAGGGGTCCTACCCCTTCTACACCACCCATTGTGGCAAGGCCAAGCTCTCTTGCTCGACCTTCTGCCCTAGTTGTGGTGCGAAAGGAGTGGTGACCCTGAAGCATCGTGGTCATCCCTTCACCAACTCCAGATAGATGTGGAGATGGTGATAGTCATTTTGGTGTGATATGAAAGTCCAGCTGATAGTGGAACATCCTAGGATTGTTACCTCTCATAGCCAATAAGGTTAAGTGTCATTCATTCATTGAGTACACATAGATTGACTCTAGTGAGTGAGGTCAGTGCTCTCGCATGATAGTGATCACCGGTCACTAGATTTTATACTTTCTCAGATGGATCATTCTTTAGATGAGATAGTTGCACATTATTTCATGGAGAAGAAGGAGATCTTGGGGTACACTAGTTAGATGAAGAGAAAGTTAGCTTTGATCCTAACAAAGATGATTTGTTGGGAGATTCCATTGAAGTCTGTATGGTTGACACTAGAGGATCTCTTCTTAGGGAACAACAAGCCATGGAAGGTGATGAGGTTGATCAAGAAGACATTGCAGCATCAGCCCAGCACCTCCGACATCAGTTGAGTAGAAGAATGAGCAGATTGATAGGATGGCACGTCAGTTAGAGGACTTATTAGCAACAGTTTCAATGCTTTAGAAACAAACCCCTTTAGTTCATCCTACTACAGTCGACATAAGTCAACCTGAGTTAGTGCATGTCTTGGACCCAGTCAAGACTCTACCTCACATTGAGGAAGGTAGCACTAGCCTGTATAGGAAGGTAGTAGAAAGTACCTCCATACAAGAAAAGGACATAAAATCCATGGTTGTGTAGTAAGTGAATGAAGCTTTGGCTCAAGCTCGGGGAGGATCATCAGTTCCAAAAGGTAGACCCTACCCAAAGGAATTCAATGTTATCCAATATCCCAAGGGTTTTGTGCCTCCTTCCTTCAAAAGCTTTGATGGCAGTGGAAATCCAAGGCAACACATAGCACATTTTAGGGCCAGTTGTTGCAATGCAGGTGGTAGCAACGCTTTCCTTTGTTGCCTCTTCGTTAGTAGCCTAATGGGTACTTCTTTTGATTGGTATGTTGAACTACCCAATGGTTTAGTAAAAACATTGCTGAGTTAGAGCAACTCTTCATCAAGAGGTTTGTTGGAGCTCAGCAAAGGGTTATTGTAGGTGATCTCATTGTAGCACAACAAGACTTTGGTGAGTCCCATGTTGATTATATTCTTCGATGGCATAACCTGAGTATGAAGTGTAAACCACAACTATCTGAATAGCATGCCATTGAGATTCTCTTGAAGAATATCCATGGCCTGGTCACCTTCATGCTTAAGAGATTCACTATCAAGACATTTGAGAAGCTAATCAACAAGGCTGCTAGTCTACAAGGATAGGCCAAGCAGGTTGCCAAGATCAATTGCCTAAGCGGTCATGAAGGTCTATGAAGAAGCCAAAGGTAGTAGATGATGAGGGAAGCTAGCTAGAGATATTAGACCACCACAACCTGCCTCCACCTCCTTTTCTAGGAAACCACTCCACCGCTCCAAATACGACCATCCATACCACCACCGGTATGCATGCACCCCAGGTAGCTATGGTCCACCTACTCTTTTAGATAAGTTAAACAAACCTTATTCTTTTAAGAGGAAGGTCAAGAAGATCTTTAAGAATCTCTTAAAGAAACCGATTTTACTCGAGCCTAGAGGAGAGGAAGTAGGCAAAGTCATGAACCAAACTTTTACCCTTACCACTGTATGCTAGGCCATATTTTGGAGGATTGCTTCACATTCAAGGACTAGCTTGAACACAATTTCAAGACTAGTGCTGTAGTTATCCCAAAGGAATACTTTATGGAACAATCTTCCAGTTCCATCAAGGTAATCCTTGTAGATACATGTGATCCTACCAAAACTAAAGAAGGTTGGGATATTTCTCTATCCAAAACCTCTAAGGAGATCATTCAGAAGATCAAAAAGCTTTCCTTGTAGGTGCCTAATTCAGCTCAAACCTCCAACACCAAGGAAGGTTTGCAAGTTGCCAGTGCCAACTCTAGGAAAGGGAGCTCAGTGAAATAGCGGCGACATGTCGGGATAGCCCTTTAGCGCAACCACCGATCGTGTCCAACTTCTAGCCTACAGTTGCAACTTCCACACTGATGTCTTCTTCCATTTCAGTTATCTCTTCTATTTCTTCTATTAGTAGAACTCTTGTATCAGTGGATAAGGGCATCAAATTCCTTACCCCGCTCACTTTACTTGATTTCTACTTTCTACCTCTAAATAATTCCAAGAAATTGAAGAATAAAGCTAGTTTGAATTACATTTGTGTCACTTCTGATGGGTTGTCTTCTTCTATTCCTAATGATAACTCTTCAAGTCAAAATAACTATAACAATTTCAATCTTCCTCTTTTTGATTCAAAGTTGGACTTTCTAACTTTGAATACTATGGGTTCACCTCTTGAGATAGACTTGGAATCATCCGATTCTGAGGGTCCCATAGGAGAAGCTGTAGGTGAGCCTGATGTGGGTAGAACCTTCCATTACCCACAAAGATATCACCAAAGTCAACTCCATGGGGTAGGTTCTACCTCCTAGGGCACACCTCAAGATGAGGGAAACAGTCATTGTATGCGAAGATCAAGCCCTTCCATAAGATGCTCCACCTTTAGATATGCTTGTGGAAAACCACCCAAAGGTGGACTACAATGTCCTTTCTCATCAAAGAAAGTTGCCATCTAAGCTAAGAATATATGATGCCCTTGTCTTATCCAAAGAGGTGAGGGAATCACTAATCAAGGCCCTCCTTGATCCTGAGATATGCTTAGCTTAGCTGACCGCTATAGGTGAGGAAGCACATTATGCAAAAGAAGCCCAAGGGATCACCTTCATAGATGAAGACCTTCTTCTAAGGAACTTAAAGCACAACCATCCCCTCTACATCATAGTCGACATGGAGTTGGACTTGCACGAGTTCTCATGGATTGGTGCATGGTGAACATTATGAGTCTAAAGACCCTTGCCTATTTATGGATCGACATCTCTACACTCCGAGGAGATTAGATAATGTTGAGAGGATTCAATGACCAAGGTGAGCACGCTTTAGGTTCTATAGTGTTACCTTTGGAGATAGGTGATTGGAAGACTAAAGCCAAGTTCTACATCATTGATTTGAATGCTTCATTCACTGCTTTGCTTGGTAGGCCTTGGATACATCAGAACAAGATCGTTCCATCCTCCCTTCATCAGTGCATCAAGTTCAGAAAAGTTAGAATTAAATACCGTGTAAATGGAGATGAAAAGCCATTTTTAGTTAAAGAGGTTGAGATTTATGAGGATGCGACCTACTATCTTCCTCAAAACATCTTTTCTCCTGAACTTGGACAAAATTCAAATGCAATAGCAAAAGAAAAATAAAATGAAGAAAAAGAAAAGATAAAAGAAAATGAAAAGCAAATTGAAAGTCCAAGTAAACAGAAAGGGGAATTGAAGAAGAAATAGATCAGATATCACATTCCACCCACGCTCATTCCATCATATGGACATGTGGGTAGATGGCTCAACCTCCACCGTAGAGGCGAGGTAGAAATAGAGGCAGTTCTGAGGTGGGAGACTCTAGTTGGCCTTCGCCCAACAGAGGTCATGTTCTAGTTCATAAGAGTCTATTATTCATAGAATCCAATCTGAGGATGAGTCTAATGTGATTAGTATACCAACCCTCTCAGGGTTCCATTGAGGTGACTTTTGATCCAAGAGATGAAGACCAGCCTCCAAGCAAAGCAAGCAAAGTATTCAATCGTTTATGTAAACTATTAGAAATAATTGGGAACCTTAGCTCTTACCTCACTTACATCTCGTAAAGTTGAAGGTTTAGTAGTTAAGGAAGTCCCTAAGTCTTCCAAGGACATGAAGCAAAGAAGTTCTTTGGGATCATCATCTCAAGTCCGAAGTTGATGTAGAGCTTAAAGAGGATACTTTAAAGAATTAATGGAATTACCTTTGACTTTACTCCTTTGTGTTCAAAATCATAAAGGTTTAGTTCCTCACATGGTCCAAGCATAGGTTAGAGTACATGAAAGCTATGGAACAATACAGTGGGAAGCACAATCAAGAGTGTGACTAGGATTTGGTACAAGGTCTGTCGATGAAGATTATCGCTTAATTATTACCAATCATTTGGAATCTCGATAGTTCTTCTCACACATCCCCAACTCTTATGAGAATGTGTGTTTAGAAACCTCATGATCCATGATCTCAAGTCAAAGAGGCACCAATTTGAACAGGAGATTCATTCAACAATCGACAAGCATAAAGAAATCAACCTCAGGACAGAAGAAAATTCATGCCAAACATACATCAGTTTGTTACTAAATGAAGAAGAAACCAATGACTTAGTTAGGCTATTGATTGAGTTTAACGACTGTTTCACATGGATTTATGAAGAAATGCCCGGATTATCTCCTGATGTAGCAGTCCACAAGCTAGCAATATACCCTAACACTACCCCTATTAAGCAAGCTCCTTGATTAATAACAATTTTAAAAGAAACTAATCGATGTTGGTTTCATCGTGGAAGAAAAATATCCTACCGCTAGTTTTCCTTAAGAAGAAGAATGGCCAAATTCACATTTGCAATTTTAGGACTTAAATAATACATGTCCTAAGGATGAGTTTCTTCCTATACTAGAGTTAATGGTGGACATTGTCTCATCTCATGTTCTTTCATGGATGGGTCATATAACCAAATCAAGATGTCTCAAGATGAAAGAAACATTACTTTTGAACCTCGATTGAATATTCTATTATAGGGTCATGCCTTTCGCCTTAAAAAATATTGGTGCTTATACCAACGGGCCATTACTCGATCTTCAACAAACTCATCCATCATCGTGTGAAAAGACATGATCTAGTAGTCAAGAGCTTAGAAAAGGAAGAACACCTCTTTGACTTGAGAGAAGTTTTCAAACAATTAAGACAATATAACCTCAAAATGAATCCCCTAAAGTGTGCATTCAGAGTAGCTTTAGGGAAATTCCTTGGTTTTATTGTTCGACACTGGGGAATAGAAATAGGTCCTGAAAAGATTAAAGCTATCTTAGAAATATCACCTCTTAAGAGTTTAACTCAACTCAGATCCTTTCAAGGACGACTGGAGTATCTGAGATGCTTTATCTCCAACCTATCGGGGAGATGCAAGACATTTTTAGCACTTATCAAAGACGATGCCAAGTTCAAGTGGGATGATAAGTGTCAGCATGCTTTCGAAGACATCAAAGAGCATTTGGTGAAGTCGCCAGTTCTAGCAGCCCCTATCCTGGACAGGCCACTCATCCTCTACACTGCTGCATTGGATGACTCTCTCGGTGCTCTGTTGGCCCAAGCCAACGACTAAGGGAAGAAAACCACTCTCTACTACCTTAGCCATCATCTGATTCCTACTGAAGCAAACTATCCTCATATTGAGAAATACTGCCTAGCTTTGATCTTTGCTTCCCAAAATCTACGGCATTATATGCTTTCTCATAAGGTGAACTTGATCTCCTGAACAAATCCACTGCAGTATCTCATGACATAGCCAATGCTATCCGTACGTTTGGCACATTGGTCCATGATTCTTTCACAGTTTGATATCACATTCGTACCCCTTCATGCGGTAAAAGGACAGGCACTAGTAGATTTCTTAGCAGCACACCCACTTCTTACTGATTCTACGCTTAGTGATGATCTCCCCGATGAACAAATCATGAACTTAGGGTAGGCCAGCAATCGCCAATGGGAGATGTATTTTTATGGTGCTACTTCTTTTCTTAAAGGTGAAGCACTGCGATCTATTCTCCCAGGAAAGGCAGGGGTAGGAATAGTTTTTCTAACTCCAAACTGCAATGTGATGAGATTCTCATGCTATCTATCCAACCCCTACACCAATAATGAAGCTAAGCATGAGGCTTTGATTGTCAGTCAGTTAGCCATTACTATCAGTGTCAAGAGCATCAACATCTTTGGGATTCTCGTCATCAACTAGATTATCGTCTACCGTCCTCAAACCCAAGCTTCGTCATTACTACGAGTATACCATGATGTTGTTGGCCCAAATTCTCGAAGTTACCATCTACAAGGTTCCTCGAGTAGAGAACGCAATAGCAGATGCTTTGGCCAAACTTGCTAATGAGTTGGCATGTCTAGAAGATGAGTCCATTTCAATAAGGGTCCAAAATAGATAAGTCCTATCCCTTATTGATGTTGAACTCATCGAGAGACTTTCTCTTTAAGGGGAGGTTGTCATTGCCAAAATGGATAAGAAGCTACATTGGAGGCAATCGTTCATAGATTACTTGAACACTGGCAAACTACCTCACGAAAAGTCACAAGCCTATCAGGTGAAATAGAGAACCCTCTCCTACGCTTTTGTTGATGGCACCCTGTACCATCAATCCTTTAACCAAATGTGGTTACATTATTTAGACAAACACAAAGCCCGTGGCATTGTAACTGAGGTACATTCAGGTCTATGTGGAGCACATCAATCCGATCCAAAGATGAACACAAAAATCAAGAGACTAGGATACTACTGGCCTTCGATGATTACAGATTACAAGGATGTAGCTAGGAGATGCCATCAGTGTCAGATGCACGGTGTGGTCCTCCACCAACCACCCAACATTCTACACCCTACATTAGCCTCATGGCCATTTGAGTGTTGGGGTACTGACATTATGGGTCCGATCGATCCTCCTTCTTCCAAGGGGCATCGGTTCATCTTAGTTGCCACCGACTACTTTTCTTGTGAAGCCATCCCACTCAAAGAGGTCATACCAAGATGTGCTTTAGTTTTTAGAAACCATATCGTATATAGGTTCAGGGTGCCTAGACGAATTATATCTGATAATGGTAATGCATTCAAAAGCACGAAGATCAATAGCTTTGCTAGAAGACACAGTATAGATTGGAGATACTCCACCATCTACTACCCTAGAATGAATGACTTGGCAGAAGCATTCAACAAAACTCTCATCTAGATACTGCATTCAAAATTTTCAAACACATTTTAGAACTTCATTTAGGATACTCAAATTTGCTAAGTGAAGTCTCCAAATCCAAACTCAAAAAAATTTCCAAACACATTTTGGAACTTCATTTAACATACTCAAATTTGTTAAGTGATGTTTCCAAATCCAAACTCAAAACCAAAAAAATTTAAGCACCTTTAGACCTTTATTCCTTAGCATACCAAATTTGCTAAGGAAAGTTTTCCATTTTCAAAACCAAAATACAACAAAATTTTTGAACACATCTTTTGGAATTTCATTTAGCATACTCAAATTTGCTAAGTAAAATTTCCATTTCACAAAACTAAGTGGGACTTCATCCTTAGCATACCAAATTTGTTAAAGTTAATTCTCCACTTTCAATCAAATCAAAACAAAATGAAACACATTAGAATTTCCTTAGCATACCCAAATTTGCTAAGGATCCTACTCTTTCAAGAAATCAAAACATCCAAAAACAAATGAAACACTTAGGATTTTCTTAGCATACCTAAATTTGCTAAGAATCCTATTTTCAAAAATCAAACAAAACACACTTGGGTTCTTCACTTAGCATACCTAAATTTGTTAAGTGGGAATTCAAATTTTCAGAAATCAAACAAAACACACTTGAGTTCTTTACTTAGCATACCTAAATTTGCTAACTAGGAATTCCATTTTCCAAAATCAAAATAGCAAATCATAAAAAGAAACAATCATCTTCAAACACTTCACTTAGCACACCTAAATTTGCTAAGTAAAATTCCAAAATCACCAAACAAAAATAAAACCAATTGACCCTTACTTCAACATACCCAAATTTGTTAAAGGAAAGGGCCCTCAAATCAAAAATCTAAATTCAAATAAACATGAACCTATGGAAGCATCCTTCTCAAAATATTTGAATCCATCTTTCAACATACCCAAATTTGCTGAAGTTGGATTTATATTCAAAATTCTTCTTTCAATCAAACTTTTAAATCTTCTCAAATCTATTTGAACCTCACTTAACACTTCCAAGTTGTTGGATGTGGGTTCAAATTTTCAATTCAAATTCAAAAAATCAACAAAGATAGAAATCTGATCTAGACTCATTTCCTATTGTAGATTCTCACAGTTAGTTACAGTACAATGACAACTCAATTTTTTAGTCTTTTATAGTTGATCTGAAGTGGCCAGCTCACAGAAGTTTGTTTTCACTTTCCCTCATGGTATGGATTTGACTTTGGACCAAGCCAACTTCTCCCGATTGGATTGTTAACCTCATTTTTAGGATGAGTTCTCAACCCCTCCATCTTAGACATAGGACTTCTCTTAGACTTTAAGAGTTCCTTAGTCTTAAGACACATCTAGTGATTAGGTGGACACTCAACCTAGCCCTAGAGACTTAGAAGAGTTAGCCATAGGAATAGATCATGCCTTAGGGGTGTTACAAAAATTTGCTTACCCTTAACTTGAACCATTCCTCACTTCCCTTCCTTCAAGTCAAACTCCAAATCAATCTTATTTGATTTTGTCCAAACTCAAATCAACTCACATGATTGAAATCCATCATTGAAACCCATGATTGAAACCAATGAATGAAAATTCCAAGTCCAAATCTTTCTTAAGTGCTTAATCTTGTTTTAAGAACTTAGCAAAAATTCATGATATAAACCAATTCAAACTCATGAGATTTTCTCATAATTCATTTATATTCTCATTTATATTCACATATATAAATGAAATATAAATTCAAACAAATCAAACTAAACTCAAAATTCAAAATCAATTCTTAAATTTTCCTAAGTCCTTTAAGTTTTCCTTCATGGACTTAGCCAAAATCATGATCTAAACCAATTCAAACTCATGAGATTTTCTCATAATTCATTTATATTCTCATTTATATTCACATATATAAATGAAATATAAATACAAATCAATCAAACCAAATTTAAAAATTCAAGTTCCAAATCTCAAATCCTTCTTAAGTCCTTAATTTCCCTCTTAAGGACTTAGCCTAAATCATGAACAAACCAATTCAAACTCATGAGATTTTCACATAATTAATTTATATTCTCATTTATATTCACATATATAAATGAAATATAAATATAAATCAATTAAATCTAAACTCAAAAATTAAATCCAAACTTCAAAATTTTCCTAAGTCCTTTAAATTCCCTTTTAATGGACTTAGCCTAAATCATGATCAAATCACTTCCAATCCTTAAAATTTTCTCATGAATAACTTATATTATCATTTATATTCACATATATAAATGAAATATAAATTCAAACAATCAAAACCAATTCCAAAAATCAAACTCAAATTCACTCAAAATCCAATCTAAGCCTTTCAAGTCCTTGAGCTTCAAATCAATTTCAAATCAAGTCAAACTCTTGATTTTCCTTCATGATTCATTCAACCCTACAATCATGAATTCAAATATAAATCCAAACTTTAATCACTAAATCAAAATCCAAGTTAAAAATCAAACCCCAAATCCTTTCATATTCTTCCTTTGAATATGAAATTATCAAATGGATCAAAAGCATTTGACTTTAAACCACTTGCAAATAGATTTATATTTCAACCATAAGTCCATATACAAGTTCAATCAAACTCAAATCAAGCTTTGACCTATTTGACTACTTAGGCTCACTTGACCAAAGTGAGCTAAAGTACTTATGAGCCAAATTCTAATCCTAACCAAATTGGATTGAACCAAACTCACCTATGCCTCTCATCATGATCAACAATCATCATGGGACGATCAATCAACCAAATTGGGTCAAAACAAGTCAAACCTAAGGGTTGACTAAGTAAACACATAGCCAAAATGAAATCCAACATAGCCAAAATCCACCATAGGCCAAATTGATTGAAAGCATTGATCTAAGTTCATTCACAAACTATGTTTGAACTTGTCCAAGTCAATATTTGAGCCTAACCTAGCCCAATTGGCCACTTGACCCAAGTTGACCCAACTTGACCTAAAAAGTCAAAATATGTCAAAACTTGATCTAAGCTAAATTGATTCAAACCAGTGGGTCAATTTCTTTCCAAATCACTTGTTGAACTTGACCAAAGCCTCAATTGGCCAATTAGACATAACCTAGCCCAGTTTACTTTAGACCCAACTTGACCTAAAGGGGTTATGTTGAGCTAAATTCAAACTTAACCAAAATTCATTGGAAACAAAGATACCAATCCACTCCATTTGACTAACCAAACCTAAACCTACACTTGACCTAGCTCAAATAGGTCAAATGGGTCAAATCATTCAACTTGACCCATTTGACCTAAATGAAGTCATATGAGCCAAATTTAAAACTAAACCAAATTGAACCAAACTAAAGCCACTAAAACATTTCAAATGGTCATATGAACTTGACCCAACTCTTGGTTTAATCCAATTTGACCAATTTATCAACTTAACCCAAGTTGACCCATTTTGACCTTATCAAATGAATTCCAAATCTCATGAAACTTGGTCAAACCAAGTTTCTCCACATACCCAACATATCCAAATTAAAAAATTAGCAAAATGACCATCCTACCCCTAGGCCATAGAACAAATTTTGGCCAAATCCATGGGTAATTTGTTCATGCCCTCTTCATATCCACTTGATACCTTCCTAATACCTCAAGGGGACCTAATGAAGAGTGGTGCACCCAACCCAATGGGTTTGGGTTAGCCCAATTGGCCCCAAGGCTAAACCCGACCCCATGGGTCAAATTGGCAAATTCAAACTCCCTCTTTCACTCAATTTAATGCACATGGGAGGTTGGCAATCTACTCAAGGCCTCAAATCGACCATGTGCAAAGAGCTAACTGATCAAACAAAATCTCCATTGTGATCAATTGGATCAAAATGGCTAGATAGCTTGCAGTCATCCGATCCTTCAAGGGGGAGATATGCTCCCCTAATTCAATTCAAATCCATCATTCATCAATTCGATTGAACCTAGGAAAGTTAGAGAAGCAATTCCTCAGCCTCCCAAAGCTTCCTTGAGTGAAATCAAACTTCATCTTCTCAGTTTTTCACAGTGTGAAAGTAGGGGAGCTCACTTGAACTTCCAACTTTCTTCACACTAAAATCCACTCCAATTCCTCTTGCATACTTCCTCTAAGGATCAATCCGAGCACACTCAAGCATTCACTTGAGTTCCCACAGCAAGGAGAGAAGCATTTGGATCAAAGCCACAAGGAACATCAAGTGGTGTTGGTCTATAGAACAATCTACTCAACCCCAAGGCCTAAGAATTTCAACATGGCTTCATCTCCACTAGACGAAGCTACCTTATTAATCTCGAGCACTGGTGATCACCTCTGGTGAGGTATGGAATTTTTTGACCACCTAGCATAGGAGGTGTTGGTCATTTGTGAAAGGAATTTTCAATTCAAGTAAATCCCATCATTGGATGTGTACCTTATTGGCTTTAGATGATGTGGGTAAAGTTTTGTTTCAATCAGAGCTTAATTGAGCATGAATCTTCCCCTAAATCATGCATGGTCTCTATTAATCTAAGGGGAAGAACTGGGCCAATCTTGGCCATCCATCCGCACATTTAGATTGATGACCGAGGTCATTCCCACATTTAAAAATTCTTTAATCCCTTTTAAAACTGTGGGGATATCTCTGGCTATCTGATCTTTGATTGGATGGTAGAGATTAGAGCGCGTCATGCCACCGTGCCGCCACCTGATGGAACATTTAAGTGGGATGCTAGCTACGCGATGTGTATAAAGCGAGCTGACCGCTGCAACCACGCATCGTATTGTGAGCTAAGGGATTAGTTAGGTTTTTTAATTAAATGCTAATTGATCTCCTGATCTTCTAAAAATCATATCTCTCTCAATAAAATTCAGAAAAATATGAAATAAATTTCTATGGAAAGATAATTCAACCTAGAATATTTTAAAAATTTCAATGGATTTCAACATATGCTTTTCTCTGATTTTGGGTTTTATTAGAAATTTTATTTTGCTAATTACCTTTTAATTAAACCTTTGATTAATCTCAAACTTCTTGGGTATGTTTTGGGGGATGACTTCTGCCTCCCCTAATTTTCTTATGATTTATTGAAGGTTTAATTTGGGGAGTTGCAAATGCATTTCTTAATTACCCTCCTTATGTAATTAAGGGTAATTAAGGTATGATTTGTGGTTTTAATCCATTATAAGGGTTGATTAAGGTTAGATCTAGTATATAGGAGGTTTAGAGAATAATTTTGGGGTATTTCACCTAAGCTATTCCCTAAACCCCCTTTTCTTTTCTTAATTCTCTCTTAATTAAGGGTTAATTCATTAATTATTTCCTTAATTAATTTCTAAAAATTCTAAAAGACTTCCATAACTTAATTAATCTACCATAAGTAGATGCTTAGGTATTTAATAGCCTACGTTCAATTAAGGAAATCAAAACCCAATTCACATGTGTGAATGGATGTTTTGGAATTACTTAAGCTAAACCTCTTAGCTTAATTAATCATTAATCATGAGCCAAATTGCACTATGCCCCTTTTCTTCCTTGGTGCATTGTAAGTTTAAATTCCTTGTGAGTTTTTATGTCATCTGATTGGCTCATGATTACTTGGTTAACTATGTTAAAGTGGTATAGATAAGGGCTAATTAATTTGCTTAATTGATACCTTAACCTAATTAATACATAAAAATGAATCTAATCATCTAAAAATTAAAGAAAAAATATCAAACACATGTGGGAATGTGTTAGGAACAGCAAACTCAACTCTCCTTTTCAAAATTAAATCTAACTTAAAACTAAACAAAAATCACATTTAATACACTTTGATTTATTTTAAACTTTCATATTCCATAAGAATGTCTTTAGGATTTAATTAAAGTAAATGTGTTTACATGATTTAACTACTTTGATTCTTTCCCCAACATGTTAAATTTATATGCCATGTGGTTTCATGCATTCATATTTTCTAAATTCAAATTTGAAAATGAAATTGTTTACTTTATGTCAAATTTGCATGTGTTGGCTAAAGTTAAAATATCAGTGGCTATTATCACTACTAAATTCAAATTATTTTTCAAAACATATAAATTAGTTATCAAATCTGAAAGTGTGCTACTTATATTTTAATTATGAGCTTGCATGTGAAGAATATATGGATGTGCTTAGTATAGATTTCCCTTCTCTTTTATGTTAGTATAGTTTTGAATAGGAGTTGGTAAGATGTATGGTTCATTTGAAAAGAACCTAACACTTACCTAATTCCATATCCTATTCATCCCTATGCTATCACTTAAGAAGGGTTACCTATACTCGCACACATAAATTGCATAAACAAAATAAATCAACTAATAAAACTTTTGCATTCTTTCTTTCCAATTTATTTCTTTTGTACACATGTTTGTATTTAAGAAAAGTGGTATATTAGTCTAGAAAACTCGAGGTTGCAAGGCTTTACGTATCCCTAAGTAGGTCTTGTACCTTACACCTCTAGTTAACAATGGTACTGTACTCACTTATGCCTTTCTTACTCTTATGTATGCATGTGAAAAATTAGATAAGAAATGCCTTTTTTACTTAATGGAAATCATGCATATTAAACTTCCAAATTTCTTTAAATGAATTACTTAGTATGCATCATAAAGTATGTTAAATATTCTCATTTTTGTGTATAGATAAGCTTAGGATTCTTTCATATGCATGTTATACATGTTGGGAAAGAAATGAAGTGATATGTGTTATGTAAATTTGGTTCATTTTATTTAATTTTAAAATGCCTTTCTTTTTGAATAGGTTTATTTGGAGTTCATCTAAACTTAGGATTAATTAAAAGACTAAATCAATATATTCACTAAACAAAACTAAAATGTGAATCTACTTTATAAATTACTTAGGTTAGGGCAGGAAAGAGAAATTCTCTTCTCTTTCCCTCTCTTTATAACTTAGTAATTAATTGTAGGGTCCACTTGAACCAAATCAAAACATGAAATAAATCAACCCAAAATAATTAAACAACTTAAATGAAACCCTCCTCTAAGTTGAACATGTTTTCACACTTAGAAAATTTGAACCTAAAGCCATAAGCATACCACACAAACCTTTAAAGCACACATAAATTAAGTCACCACTTCTAGCTTTAGATTATGGCATGGTTTGATGTTTTATTCTATTTTGTGATATATTTTTATGATGTTAGCTTGTAGAATGAATAGTAGGATGCTCTTAGTCTAATCATTATTTTCTATAGGGGATTGTGCTTAAGGGGTTCTATCATAAATAAAATATAAATGCTTTTGCTTGCAGGTACTTTATACCCCTAAGCATAATCCAATAGGTCAAGTGGACTTAGTCACCTATGTGTGGGGTGATAAGTCCAATATATATGCTTAGGATTTGTGTAGTTTGTTTT
Source organism: Cymbidium sinense (assembly GCA_021442155.1). Classification (NCBI taxonomy): domain Eukaryota; kingdom Viridiplantae; phylum Streptophyta; class Magnoliopsida; order Asparagales; family Orchidaceae; genus Cymbidium; species Cymbidium sinense. The sequence goes on along the minus strand of CM038227.1, from coordinate 25,635,334 downwards.
AGCTAACCTTTATTTTGCAGGTGTTAGTTAGATTTATATTCTTTTCCTTTTCATGTAAATTTGTGCAATTAGGATTTTGGAATGATTATTATGGGGATTAGGATGAGCATTGGTCATAAGATCCTATCTTATACACCGTGTGAAGCTTTGGAGCGTCTATCTTTCAACTATCCAAAAGAAGGAACCAAAGATGAAAAGAAGAATAAAGAAGAAAAGAAGAATGAAGAATGAAGCTTGAAGACCCCCCATAATAATGAATTCCTTGCTTAATTATAATTTAATTCATTTGTAATCCGAGTTGTATAAGGGAAGAGCTCGGCTACCCAATTTGATATTTTTGGGGTTGTGCGGTGGTGGCCGATGTTGACCTCATTTTTGAATGAGGTTAATTTGGCACTTAAGATATCCTAATCACAAATAGGATTCTCCTAACTCAATATTTAGGACAATATGCCTAGTGACCTAGAGAATTCACCTTGGGTTGGATCTAACATATTTATCTTAGGTAGGATCAACTCAAGCATCTAAATTCAAAATCAACTAATCGAATCAACAATCAATAATCATCAATCCATGATGATTAAAAGTCAAACTTAAAGTCAACTCTAGTCAACCTAGAGTTGACTTAAATGGCCCACTTGGTCAAAAGTCAACCCACTAAAATTTGACTAAATTAAATCATCAAAAATATTCTAAAATATCAAATAAATATTTGTAAACATAATAACAAATAAATTTGAGTTCATTAAGGCCTAGATTAAGTAAATTAAATCCCTTAAATAAAAATAACCTAAATAAGCCACATTGAACTCAAACTTTAGAAAAATCAAAATAACTTCAAACTAATTGTCCTAAATAATATAGGACATAACCTAACTCCCTATTGGGTGTGGTTAGGTCAAATGGGTCATTTTCCCATAAGAAATTAGGTTTGACTCATCTTAACCCAATTTCGGTTAAATGAGTTAAACAAAATATTAGAACATGAAAATTCAAAATTACTTTAACCAATACATGTGAGAAGGAGTTTAATCATCTTAAGAATCATTAATGAGCTAATTAACCCTCTTAATTAATAAAATTAAACAACTAAAAGACAAAATCAAAAAAGAAATAAAAAAATGGACAAAGAGAAGGAAAATTCTATTTTTCCTTCCCTTTATCCCCACCTCTTACCTAGACACTTGTGAGGCAGAAGGTTGAGGGGATCTTAGCTACCTTCCAAGCATCTTACATCATCCAAACCAATCAAGTGGAGCTAAAGAAATGCATAAGAGGGTTTCAGCCATGTAGAAAAAAAAGCATACACACTTCCTCAAGAAAAACAATTAAGCTCACATACACCCTCACACCTCCAAACTGAAACCAAACAAAAGCTCCCCTTCCCTCCAAGTGCTCTCAACCATTGGGACCATCAAAACCAAAAATTCAATCTTAAGATTGGGCTAGAGATCAAACCACAAGGAATTAGCTCAATTCTTCTGCAAGGCTTTTTAAGAAACAAGTGGTAATTGATTTCAACATCTAAACTCCTAAATCAAGGTAATGCCATTGATGACCTCTTTTTTTTTAAAGCTGCCTCCTATAAAGCTTGATTTAGTGAGATCAAGTTTATATTGAAAGAGATCTTTCAATGATCATGTAGCATTTTAAATCATCCAATTTGGTTAACTATCAAAAGATAGCAAAAAACCATGGACTATCCTACTCCCGCAGAGTTTGGGAGACGAATCAACCGCTTTTAAAGAAATGACGGTCTAGATCTAGAATAATTAATTCCCTTAAGAATCACGAATGATATGGACCGTCCCATCTGATCGATCATTAGATCATCCGCGGATCAACCCACGCCGACAGCTTGATCCCGAACCATGATCACGATCGATCTCCTCGAGATGGTCCAAAACCAATCCCATTTTAATGCATGTGGACCCGCCACTTAAAACCATTAAAACTGTTAAACAACAGTTTAATTAATTAAAATAAATTAATAAAATCATATAAAATCTAAGAAAAATCAAAAAATATAAATAAAAGCTCTATGGATTCATCTTGATGAGAGGAATCCATAGAAATTAAATCCTAATTTATTACTTGTTAATTTGGGTTTAATTGAAAACATTAAACCTTACTCTCAAATTAATAATCCAATTAATTTGAAACTTTGGGAAATTAAATTAAGCTTAAAATATACCTTAGGTAAATTTTTGGGGATTTAATTCTCTAAATTCAAGGGAAATTGTAATTTCATATGTTTAACCTTTAAATTAATTAAATTAATTACCCTTTAATAAAATAATTAGAAAACTTTAATCTAATCATCTTAAATCAACATAATGAACATCGTATTAATAAATCTAATCAAACATATATAACCTAAATCACTAATTAACTCAATTTGGTAATTAAAAGAATTAAATAATTCAATTAAATGACTTGAATTAATTAAATCAATAAATCAACTAGTTAACCAAAAAATTATGAATAAACCCTCATTGGAAAGGTATTTCAGAAGAATAAGTGAAAATAAAATCTCTAATGAATCTTAATAAATTAGGCTTAATTTAAGTTTTAATGAAATAAAATCTTAATTACACACTAATTACATCTCTAATCAAGTTGAAACTTTAGAAAGATAAAATTGGCATGTAACCCTACTTTTCAAAATTATCTCAAACCTAATTGGTCTATAAATTAGGAATTCTTGATTTTCAATATCTCTTGGTCAATATGAACTAAATAATAATTGAGAATAATCATTAATTCATTAAATCAACAAATAAATGAACTAATTTGAAACAAACATCAAAAAATACTTAGGGTAATTCATCAAAACTTCTAAATCAAATAATAAAAATTTAAGAAAATCAATACTTAATGAAACATAATTAAACAACTTAAGTTAAGTTTAATGAAACCACTCATCTTAATGAATTTAAATAATGAATCTAAAACAGGTTAATTAAATCGATTAAGAATAATTTATGAACAAACATAAGGTTATTAATTCATATTAATAAACTTAAACCTTAAGCTTACAATTTAATAACTTAAGTTAAATTGAATAAAAATCAAACTCTTAAATTAACATAAGCCAAATCAAATGAAATCCATATAACTTAATTCAAAATGAAATAATCAAACAAATTAAATCAAACAAAGCAATTCAAATAAATGAAATAACATAAATAAACCCAAACATAAATAAAATCAAAAGGATTAATTAAAATACTTAAGGATTTTAGTTAGACTTTTGAAAACTTCATTAGGATTTAGGATGTTGAATGAAAGAGCTCCATCCAAAAATGGAATCATTCCATTCTTCATTCTTGAAAACCTATACAACTTTAACCAAATAAAATGAACATAAAAATGGGAATTAAATCATTAAGTCATTTGAATTGAAACCAACCAATGGTAAAAATTAAATCAATTCAAACTTCAAACTTCAAACTTAAACTTAAAGACCTAGCAAAGACTTACCACACAAACCCCGCTTCTTCACACACTAGATTACTTAGGTCATGGACCCTAGATCTAGGTTAGATCGTTCTATGATTTTCTTTTAATCTCATGTGATATGTTGTGTTATGCTTCACATGTTTGTGTGGTGTATTGCTTTAGACTGGATGCCTAGGCTTATTAATTCGTTAGACTGGATGTTAGGGCATTCTTTCTAGATTTAACATTATTTTCTATAGGGGACTATGTTAAAGGGATCGTTGTAATAAATAAATCATAAAATTGTTGTTTTTTTGCAGGTGCTAAAAATCCCTTAACATAGTCCATAGGACAGGTGGGCTTGGCAAGCAACAGCTAAGCTAAGTATGTTTATGAAATATAAACTCTTTGTGTCTTTGTGTGTATTTCCTAACATTTTTTGCGAGGGCTTTAGGATTTCTTTTGATTTTAAATGTAAATTTGAGCTTAAATTAGGTTAGGATCTATGGGGTCTAGGATTAGCGGGTAATGTGCAGTGGTTCCCGAATGGTGGATGTCAAGAAGGGGACTTTCACGAAAGAAGACCCATAGATCTAAACTTGTAGTTCTAGGTTGGGTTGTATAAGGCAAACAATTTTCTTCTTAGAGGTGTACAATGACCATTTGCATTGCCTTTTCTTATATAATTTAATTTGGCTTGATTTATTTTGAGTCTAATAAAACAACATGCTTTTCTTAGGTTTCCTTATGTACTATATTTTTGATGTGATGCATGCCTGGACGTAGGCTCATAGGATAAACTAAATTTTATACCCAACTAAATCAATTGAAACATAAAATAAATACAACTCATAATCTTCATACAAAAGCCTAGGCCATTAAAGAAAGATAAAATATGTAGCAACCCCAGGGATGTTTTAATATCATGCATAATCATATTATTTCACTCTTGGTTGTAGGACTTCCATCCTTGCCGAGACGGGCTTGACCTTGAGAGCCTATGGTGGAAGTACACCTTCTATTCTAATTTGGCCCATAATCTTTTTCTAATTACATGCATTAGGCATATATTATATTCCTATGGCCTAAAATGAATATTGAGTCAAAAAATTATAAAAATTTGAAAAATATACATTAGTTAGTTACATCTTCATACCCTACATAATCTTAGGGGTTAGGGAGTGAGTCTAGGATAGATGAAATGTCTACTGGGCATCCCAGTATCAATAGAAATTTCTTATTCTTTTCCATTTAACTCATGAAAATAACTCTCTCCAATTTGCACCTCTCCCAATTGAATTTCTCAAAAATGAATCCTTTGAAAGCTACCTTAGTAGTCTTTAGGAATAACCACTTATTTCTTTAATCAGAATTAGGAAGAGACCCTTCCTAAGATGTAATTAACTAGAGGCTTGCCTTTATAGGAACCATGATCCAAGATAATTACTCTTTTTTATACTTCAAGGAAAATACTCAAGACTCATTAGCCTTGTTTTTATTGAAATGATTGAATCCATTATAGGAGAGCATGTTTATCTCGAATAATATTTTATTCCTTAATTCCATATTTGATCATCTAAATAAAATATTTCTAAACTCTTGGTGTCATTTCTTTTCTCTACTCAAGAGAAAAAAAGAACCACACACCACAACTTTTCTTCTTTTTGTAGCTTTATAAATTGATTTGTAACTTTTGCATTAAGTGGCATCTTTTCCTAGTTTCTTCCTTGCTTTATGTATGGCCTAGATGTGGATTAGGCTCTTTAGGAAAAAATAAATCTTTTACCAAATTTAACAACTCAAATTAAAAATAAAAAACTCATAACCTCACCTAAAGAATAGGTTGAAAATCAAGATAAAAGAATTAGCAACCTTTTAGCTGGATGAGTGTTTCTTTTACAATATCAAGCACAAATGCATCTTATTTCACTCTTGATTGGAGGGCTTCACCTTTGCCAGAAAACTTGGCTTGACCTTTTGAGCCATAGTGGAACATCTTCCCTTCTTTGATTTTGGCCAATTACTCATTTCTCATAGTGCATATGAATCCTATTAGCAGTCAAAATAATTGTCCAAAATGAAAAATAAAAATGAAATTTGGATTGCATTAGATTTAGGTCATTTGAAGCATTTTCCCACATGATCTAGTCTCTTTTGGAAGTGAGTTTAAGGACTTAGTCTCTTTCTAAATAAATAATAGCCTAGCTATTTTGCATAAGCATAAAGACTTGCCTACATGAATTTAAAATCATAGGATGAGTTAGTTGGCTCACCCAGTTGTAAGTCAATTTATCAGTAATTTGTCCTCTTGTGGAGGCAAAATTACCATTTTGCTAGATTTAGGTTATGCTTTATCGCAAAGCTCCCTAGATTTGGGTTGAATTGCTTTCTCCCCTTTGTAGGCCATAAGCATAATTCCTCACCTCTTAGGTATATCTTTAATCTTCGTTTGAATCATAAGTCCTCTAATGAAAATATAACTCAAACAAACTAAATCAACTTCAAAAATGTAAAGCCCAATTATAGGATAGTTTGAGATGATAGCTAGGTTTCCTAGCATCATGGGCATCTCCTACTTATCATCCATTTTAGTTTTGATAATAACTCCCTCTCTTTGATCAATCCCATTTGATCTTTAAGAATGAACCAATCGATTGATAGTCCTTTCCTATTAAAATATTTGAAGATATGATCATTTACCTTAATCGAGAGTATTCCTAGGGAATCCCCATTCATTGGGATGTAATTAATTATGGGGGCTTCTTGTAGAAACTTTTACTTCGGTTTAAAATAAACCATTTACTTTTTCATAAAAGGAAGAATCATAGTACATATCACCCATCCTTTTTTAGGTCCTTATTGAGATTAGGTCCATTAAAGGGTAGTGACTTCTATCTTTCAAGATAGTTCACTATTCCTTGATGACATACTCGATCACTTGAATAAGTACATCTACGGATCTACGTGACATCCTAAAAAGATGAATTTTTATAGTCTTGTCTTTCTTTTCTCACCATAGATTTGAAAGGTGACCCTATAGAAATTTTTAACCAACATGAATCAAACACATCTTATCCACTTTGGTAAGGGATTCAAAGGAGCAAGGATTACATGTGAGGGCACTCCCCTCACAATAGTTAAAAATGATAGTCGATCATAGATTGATCAACCTTTGATTTATCTCCATGGCATCTCCAACTTTTTGTGTTACCTATAGCAACACTGCCTAGTTGGTCATGATTTCTCAAGCTACCCCAGAGATCACCCTCTCATCTATACCTCTAAGGGTAAGGCTCCGATCTCGGGATTGCCTCCCCACTTTTTGTAAGGTCAAGCTCTCATCCCATCCTGACAGTGTAGGAATAAAATTGCATGATCAAGTGGTACCACACTATTGCAAGAGATAGAGCAGCTCAACTGTAAGAGTTCTTACTTCACCACTTGTTAAAACAACCAATTCCATCTCTCCTTGACATGAGGATGTTAAGAGAGTCACATCACCTCCCAATGCTTTTGATTCAGGAGGGAGGTTGTACATCTTATTTTTAGAATGAGCTCTCAAACCTCCATCTTAGGCATAGATTCTTAGACTTTAAGAGTTCCTTAGTCTTAAGACACATCTAGTGATTAGGTGGACACTCAACCTAGCCTAGAGACTTAGAAGAGTTAGCCATAGGAATAGGTCATGCCTTAGAGTGTTAAAAAAAATTCTACTCTTTAAGATCATTCCACACTTTCCTTCATTCAGGTCAAACTCCATTTCAATTCTATTTGATTTTCTCCAAACTCAAATCAATTCCATGATTTAAATCCATGATTAAAATCTATGATTGAAACCCATGATTAAAATCCATCAAAATTCCTAAGCTCAAATTCTAAGTCCTTAATCTTTCTTAAGGACTTAACCAAATATGATCAAAACCATGCAAATCTTTGAGGATTTTCTCATGATCCATTTATATTTCCATTTATATTCACATACATATATGAAATATAAATTCAAATCAATCAAACTAAACTCAAAATTCCAAATCACTTCAAGAAAATTTTCTAAGTCCCTTAATTTTCCACTAATGGATTTAGCTTAAATCTTGATTAAGCCTATTCAAACTCATGGAATTTTCTCAAAACTCATTTATACTTTTATTTATATTCACACATTAAATGAAATATAAAAATAAATCACTAAAATCAAACCCTCAAAATTAAATTCCCATTTTAAAATTTTTCAAAGTCCCTTAATTCTCCATTAATGGACTTAGCCTAAATTTTGATCAAACCATCTCAAAGTCATGGGATTTTCCCATAATTCATTTATATCCTCATTTATATTCACATATATAAATGAAATATAAATATAAATCAATCAAACCAAATTCAAAAATTCAAATCTCTACTCCAAATTTTCCTAAGTCCTTGAAATCCTTCTTAATGGACTTTGCCTAAATCATGATTAAACCACTTCAAATCCTTGAAATTTTCTCATGATCCATTTATATTCCATTTATATTCACATATATAAATGAAATATAAATTCAAATAATCAAAACTAATTCCAAAAATCAAACTCAAATCCACTCAAAATCCAATCGAAGTATTTCAAGTCAAAATCTTGAACTTAGCCAAATCAATTTCAATTCAAGCCAAACTATTGATTTTCTCTCATGATTCAGTCAAACCTACAATCATGAGCCCATATATAAATACAAACTTCAATCACACAATCAAAATCTAGTTCAAAAATCAAAGCCAAAACTCTTTCAAATTCTTCCTTTAAATATGAAATTGTCAAATGGATCAAAACCCATTTGACTTCAAATCACTTGTAAATGGATTTATATTTCAATCATAAGTCCATATTGAAGATCAATCAAACTCAAATCAAGCTTTGACCAAGCCATTTGACCCACTTAGGCTCACTTGACCCCAAAGTGACCTAAAAACCCTATGAAATTTTAATCCTAACCAAATTGGATTGAACCAAACTCATCTATCCTCTCATCATGATCAACAATCATCATGGGATGATCAATCAATCAAATTGGTCAAACCTCGGGTTGACCAAGTCAACACTTCAAAATGAAACTAACATAGCCAAATTCCACCAAATTAAAATTGATTAAAACCATTGATCTAAGTTCACTCATGACTTATGTTTGAACTTATCAAAAAACATTTAAGCCTAACCTTATTGGTCATTTATTGACCCAATTTTTACTAAAGGGTCAAAATGTGTCAAAACTTGATCTAAGCTAATTGATTCAAACCAATGGGTCAAGTTCATTCCAAATCACTTGTGGAACTTGACCAAAGCCTCAATTGGCCAACTAGACCCAACCTAGCCCAATTGACCTTACAACATGACTAAAGGGTCATGTTGAGCCAAATTGAACTTAACCAAATTGATTGGAAACAAAGATACCAATCCACTCCATATGACTAACCTAACCTAAACCTACCCTTGACCTACCTCAAATAGGTCAAATGGGTCAAACAGGTCAACTTGACCTATTTGACCTAAATGAAGTCATAATAGCCAAATTCAAAACTATACCAAATTGAATCAAACCAAAGCCACCAAAATATTTCAAATGGTCAAATGAACTTGGCCTAACTCTTGGTTTAACCCAATTTGACCAATTGGTCAACTTGACCCAAGTTGACCCATTTTGACCTAAATGGGTCAACATGAGCCAAACCTATCAAATGAATTCCAAAACTCATGAAACTTGGCCAAACCTAGTTTCTCCACAAACATATCCAAAGTGAAAAATAGCAAAATGACCATTCTACCCTAGGCCATAGAATAAATTTTGGCTTAATCCATGGGTAATTTGGTCATACCCTCTTCATATCCACTTGAGGCTTTCTCAAGGAGACCTAATGAGGAGTGGTGCACCAACCCAATGGGTTTGGTTAGCCAATTTAGACCAAACCCAACCCCATAGGTCTAAAATTCAAACTCCCTCTCCCACTCAAATTCAAGCACATGTGAGGTTGGCAATCCACTCCTTGGCTCAAACTGACCATGTGCACACTTTTAATAGCTCAAACAACCCACTGCCTAAGCTCCAATGATCAAAAATGTCAAGTGGATGGACGGTCATCCGATCCTTCAAGGGAGATATACTCTCCCTAATTCAATTTGAATTCTATCATTCCACATTCGATTGAGTACTAGAGAGACTAGGAGCCACAGTGATCCCTAGCTTCCTAGAGCCCTAGCCATTTCCCATCCTTGGTTTTTAAACAGTGAAAATAGGGGAGGAAAATTGAAGAGCCAACTTTCTCCATATTCAATTGCCAACAAATTCCCCTCACACACTCCATCAGAGAGGCAAGTCGAGTGCACCCAAGTTCTCTTTGAAGTTCCAAAGGCGAGGGGAGACCTAGCTCGATCAAAGCCGCAAGCTAGCTAAGGAGGAGGTGGTCCATATACCAATCCACTCAACCCCAAGTGCTCAAAATTATAGCAAGGCTTCGTCTCAACTAGACGAAGCTTCTCTAAGGGAATTGAGCACCAGCGATCTCCTCTGGTAAGGTATGGGATTTTTTGACCATTAAACTAAATGTGGTGTGGAGCTTTGTGAAAGAAATTTTAATCTCATGGAGTTTTAACCATTGGATGTGTTGCTCTTTAGCTTTAGATGTTGTGGGTTGAGTTTGGTTTGAATCTGAGCTCAATCGAGCATGGATCTTCCCCTTGACTATGAATGGTCTCTGTTGATCAAGGGGAAGAACTTGGGAGATCTCATCCATCCATCCGTGCATTTTGGATGGACGGTCGAGATAATCCCCACGTTTTGAAATCCCTTATCCATTTTAAAATTGGGAGATCACCGTCACTTTGATCGAGATGGAGATCAAGCTGCATCGCCCGCCACCATTTTGGATTTAACATTTAAGTGAATCCCTCATGGCCTGACGTGTGTAAAGCGTGCTGACTACCATGCATCGCATCGTGAGCTATAGGATTAGTTAAAATGTTTAATTAAATTCTAATTAATCTAAGGATCTTCTAAAATTTATAACTCTCTCTACAAAATTTAAAAAAATATGAAATAAATTTTTATGGAAGGAGAATTTAACCTAGAATATTTTATAATTAATTTCAATGGGTTTTGAATTATAATTTTCTTTGATTTTGGGTTTTCTTGGAGACTTCATTTTGCTAATTACTTTTTAATTAAACCACTGATTAATCCTAAACTTCTTGGGTATATTTTAGGGGATGATTTCTGCCACCCCTAATTTTCTTGGGATTTATTGAAGGCTAAATTAGGAGAATTGCATATAGATTTTTTAATTACCCTCCTTATGTAATTAAGCATAATTAAGGTGCAATTAGTTGTTTTAATCCATGATTAGGGTTGATTAAGGTTTGATCTAGAAGATAGCAAGTTTATGGAATACTTTTGGGGCATTTTCCCTAAGCTATTCTCTAAACCCCCTTTTTCTCTCCTTAATCCTCTCTTAATTAAGAGTTAATTAATTAATTATCCCATTAATTAATTCCTAAAAATTCTAAAAGTTTTTTGAACTTAATTAATCTACTTTGGGTAGATGCTTGGGTGTTTAATAGCTTTCAATTAAGAAATCAAAACCCAATTCATAAGTAAAGGGTGTTTTGAAATTAGCTACTTAATTAAACTTTTTTAATTGTGAGCCAAATTGCATTAGGCCTCTTTCTTATTAGGTGCATTTACAAATTTAAAATTCTTGTGAGTTTTATGTCATCTCATTGGCTCATAATTATTTGGTTAAATTATTCTAAGGTGGTGTGTAAGGGTTAATTAAGTTACTTAATTCATACCTTAACCTAATTAATGCATAAAATGGATCTAATTATCTAAAAATTAAACAAAAATATCAAACACATGTGGAATGGGTTAGAATAAAAACTCATCTCACCTTTTCAAAATTAAATCAAACTCAAACTAAACAAAATCACATTGAATTCACTTTGATTTATTTTAAACTTTCTTATTCTATAAGAATTTTTAGGATTTAAGTGAAGTGAACTGTTTTACATGCTTTCATTGTTTTAAATCTTTTCCAACATGTTAAATTGTATGTCATGTGATTTCATGCATTCATATTTAAAATTCAAATTTAAAATGAAATTGTTTACTTTATGTCAAATTTGCATGTGTTGGCTAAAGTAGAAATATGAATGGCTATTATCACTATTAAATCCAAATTATTTTCAAAACATATAAATCAAATACCAAATCTGAAAGTATGCTACTTATACTTTCATTATAAGCTAGCATGTGAAAGAATATAAAGGTATGCTTAGCATAGGTTTCCTTTTTTTCATATGTTGGTATAGTTTTGAATAGGAATCTGGTGAGGTGTATGGTTCATTTGAAAAGAACCTAACACTTACCTAATTTCATATCCTATTCATCCCTATGCTATCACTTAAGAAGGGCTACCTATACTTGCATACATAAATTGCATAAACAAAAATGAATCCATTAATACAACTTTTGCATTCTTTTTTCCATTTCATTTCTTTTATACACATGTTTGTATTTAAAGCAAGTGGTAGGTTACGAGGCTTTAAGTAGCCCTAAGTAAGTCTTGTACCTTACACCTCTGGTTAACAATGGCATTGTACTCACTTATGCCTTTCTTACTTTCATGTGTATATGTGAAAATTTGGATAAGGAAACCCCTTTATACTTAAGAAAATCACGCATATTCAACTTCCTTAAATGGATTACTTAGCATGCATCATAAAGTGTGTTAAATACTCTCATTTGTATGTATAGATATGCTAGGTTCATCCATATATGCATGTTATATATGTTGGAAAAGAAATGAAGTAATGTGTGTTATGTGAATTTTGGTTCATTTTATTTAATCTTAAAATGCCTTTATTTTTTAATAGGTTTGTTTAGATTTCATCTAAACTTAGGATTAATTAAAAGATTTAATCAAAACATTCACCTAAACAAAACTAAAATGTGAACCTACTTTAGAAATTACTTAGGTTAGGGAAGGAAAGAGAAGTTCTCTTCTCTTTCCCTCTCTTCATAACTTAGTAATTAATTATAGATCACTTAAACCAAATCAAAAATGAAATAAAATCAACCCAAAATAATTAATAACTTAAATGAAACCCTCCTCTAAGTTGAACATGTTTCACACTAGAAAATTTGAACCTAAAGCCATAGCTACATACCACACAAGCCTTCAAAGCACACATTACCTAAGTCACCACTTCTATTTAGGTTATGCATTTGATATTTTATTTTGTTTTATGATATATGTTTTAGACGGATGTTAGTATGCTCAGAATGAATGTTGGAGGCTCTTAGTCTAACTATTCTTTTCGTAGGGATTGAGTTAAAAATAATTAAATTTAAATCTGTGGATCTTCTAAACTTTATAACTCTCTCTACAAAATTCCAAAAAATATGAAATAAATTTTGATGGAAAGATAATTCAACCTAGAATATTTTAAAATTAATTTCAATGGGTTTATAATTTTGTCTGATTTTGGGTTTTCTTAAACTTTATTTTAATTACTTTTTAATAATATTAATCTTAAACTTTTGTGGTATATTTAGAGGTTGACTTCATCTCCTCCAATTTTGGGATTTATTAAAGGCTTAATTAAGAGAATTGCATATGGATTTACTAATTATCATCCTTATGTAATTAAGCATAATTAAGGTGTAATTAGTGGTTTTAATCCATCATTGAGGTTGATTAGGGTTTATTAAGGTCAGATCAGTATAGGAGGTTTATTAATTTTGTGCATTAAGATATTCTAAACCCCTTTTTTTTCTCTCTTAATCTTTATAAAATTGTCCCATTAATTAATTCTAAAAAAAAGTTCAAACTTAATTAATCTACTTTGGGTAGATGCTTAGTGTTTAATAGCCTAAATTTAATTAAGAAATCAAACCCAATTCATAAGTATTGTTTAAATTACAAGCAAACCCAAATTAATTAACTTTTAATTGTGAGCCAAATTGATTAGCCTTTTCTTATTAGGTGCATTGCAAATTTAAATTCCTTATCTTTTATGTCATCCCATTGGCTCATACTATTTGGTTAATTATTCTATGGTGTAGATAATTAATAATTAATTAATTCATACCTTAACCTAATTAATGCATAAAAATGGATCTAATTATCTAAAAATTAAACAAAATATCAAACAAATGAATGCTTAGGAACAAAAAATCATCTTACATTTTAAAATTAAATCAAACTCCAAACTAAAAAAAAAATCACATACTTTGATTTATTTTAAACTTTCTTATTCTATAAGAATGTCTTAGATTTATGAAGTGAATTTGTTTACATGCTTCATTGTTTTAAATCTTCCCCAACATGTTAAATTGTATGTCATGTGATTTCATGCATTCATAATTTTAAATTTTAAATTTTCAAAATGAAATTGTTTACTTTATGTCAAATTTGCATGTATTCAAAAGTGAAATATGAATGGCTATTATCACTACTAATTACAAATTATTTAAAAAATATAAATCAAATACCAAATCTAAAAGTATGCTTATACTTTTAATTATAAGCTTCATGTGAAAGAATATATTTATCTTAGCATACTTCCTTCTTATGCAGATAGTTTTGAATGAATCAGGTGTATTCATTTTAAAAGAACCTAATGCTCACCTAATTTCATATCCTATTCATCTCTATTGCTAACACTTAAGAAGGGCTACCTATACTTGCATACATAAATTTCATAAACAAAAATGAATCCATTAATACAACTTTTGCATTCTTATTTTCCATTTCATTTCTTTTATACACATGTTTGTATTTAAGAAAAGTGATATATTAGTCACAATCTTTACTTATCAAGTAAGTCTTGTACCTTACATTTAACAAAAATTCACATATCTTCCTACTTCATTTTATGAGAAAATTTCATAAGAAACCCCTTCTACTTAAAATCATGCATATTCAACTTATAAATTTCCTTAATTAGATTACTTAGTATGCATATAAAGTGTGTTAAATATCATTTGTATGAAGATATTCATCCATCCATATGCATGTTATATGTTAAAATGAAGTAATGTTTTATATGAATTTTGGTTTTTTTTATTTAATCTTAAAATTTTCTTTTTGAATAATTATTTTAGAGTTCATCAAACTAATTAATTAAAATATTTAATCAAATTCACCAAACAACCAAATGTGAATCTACTTTAAAATTACTTTTAAAAAAGAGAATTTTCTCTCTTTCTTCATAACTTAAAATTAATTGTGGATCCACTTAAACCAAATCAAAATAAAAATCAAAAAAATAATTAAACACTTAAATGAAACTTCTTTGAACATTCCTTCACACTTAGAAAATTTGAACCTAAAGTCATCTAAAATACCAAAAATTTCAAAGCACACATTTTTAAGTCACCACTTCTATTTATTATGCTCATTTTGATGTTTGTTTTCATTTTGTGATATATATTTTAATTATTTTGTATCTCAAATGAATGATAATCTCTTTAACTATTCTTATTGTGCTCTTATCAAAATAAAAACTTAAAATTTTTGCTTCGTGTTTTATACAAGCATAACCCAATTTGGACTTAGTCACCCATTTAAAAATAAGTCCAATATACTTGCTTATTTTTGATTTCTTTAGCTAACCTTTTTTACAAGTGTTAGTTAATTTTTCCTTTCCCATGTAAATTTGTGCAATTAATTTTAATGATCAATATATTAAACATTTCATAAATCCTATCTTATACACCATGTGAAGTGAGCATCCACCTTCCAATCATCCAAAAAAGAAAGAACCAAAAGAAAAAGAAAAAATAAATTGAATCAAACAATGAATTTTAAATTGTAATTTAATTTATTTGGAATTTATTTATAAAAGTTCATACCCACATTTGATATTTTCTTTTTGTAGTTCATCACAATTTTTATTCTTTTGTGATTATTTTATAAATTGATCAATTTGTTTAAACAATTTGGCATGATTTCCTTACTTTATTATACTAATGTGATTACTCTTTCAAAAATAAATCTTTTAATTCAACTTAACTCAAATAAAATTAAATAACTCATAACACCTAAGGATTTAAATTAAGATAAAAAAATTTGCTATGAGCATTTTTTAAATCACACAACATCTTATTTCACTCTGATTTGCTTCCATTTTCAAAAAACTTTTTGACCTTTACCATTTTGAAACTCACTTTTCTCAAAATTTTCAATAACTCTATTTCTCATCATATATGAACCTATTCCTAAGTCAAAAAATAATTCAAAAAATGAAAAAAAATAAAAAATTTGACAAAGATTTATCATTTAAGCATGTCCCTTTACATGATTTCTCTTAAGTGAGTTTAAATTAGTCTCTTCAAAGTAAAACCTATTATCTTAAACATAATGACTTTCCTACATGTATTTAAAATCATAATTAGTTCCTAAAATAAGTCAAGTTTTCAATTTGTCCATGGAGGCAAACATACCCATTTTCACCTTTGATTCATTTCAAAATTTCACTCTAGATTTATTCAAATCATTCTCCCACTCATAATACCTCACCTCTTAGCATTTTCTTAATTTGTATTAAAATCATTCAACTTCAATGAAAATACAACTCAAATAAATTCAAATCATTAAAATAAAGCACCATAGGATAGTTTAAAATTTCCAAGATCATGTATCTCAGATTTATCTTCCATTTTGCTTGAATAACTCCCCTTGATCAATCCCATTGATCTTCAAAATAAAACTAATCAATGATGAATTTTCATTATCTTCAAAGATAATGCATTTACCTTAAGAGAGTTTTCTGAAGCCCCATTTTTAGATATAATCCACGAGGTTTTCCTCAGGGAACTTAACAAATCAATTTAAATAAACCCTACTTTCATGTTAGTGAAGCTCTACATATGCAAACCCATCATCCAAGACCCCAAAGGTGATTGGTCACTCAAGGTAAGGATTCATTCTGATGTAACATTTCATGATGTACCATCACCAATAAGTACTCCTCTATGAATTTTAAAAGATCAATTTCATACCTCCATCTTCATCTCTAATGATTTGAAAGGCACTCACTCCCCATAGAATCTCAATAGACCTCCGATCCATCTGTGTAGCGATTTAGCATTCGTAGAAGGAGCTTTGATCGATCCATCATCCCTCACGGAAACATATCCATCGTGAGAGGGCGAGGCCCATACATCTCACATTACCAGTGAGAGAGGTTCAGAGTTTCACTTTTAGATTTTTCATCTCACGGCTACCCGCACCAACCATACCGACAAAGATCCTTCTTATTGACCATAGCATGAGACTATGCATTTCACAGGGTTCTCACCACGCTTACCCCTCGCCCACCATCATCACCGCAGTCACAAGATCTCCGCCATCAAAGGCCATGAAGGTCATATCGGGAGCACTGGTGAAGCTATGATCTACCCCATCCACACACATCAGGTTGAGCTCTCCGCCAACCTTCTACCCCTGGTGGTGTGAAGGAGTGGCACCCCAAGCATCGGGCCCCTTCACCAACTCGCAACAGGATGTGGAGATGGTAGTATTTCAAAGGTATTGTGATGATAGTCCAAATACAAGGATAGTGGAACATCCTAAATGCCCTCTCATAACTAGTCAAGAGTGTCTCATCTAGTGAGTACCACATTGACCGACCAACGTGTGAGATCCGGTGCCTCTCAATGCATGATGATCACATAGTCACTAGATTATTTGTACCGCTAGATTGATTCTCTTAGATGAGATAGCACATTATTTCATAGAAAAAGAAAAGATCTTGGGGTATGATTGGTCGATGAAGAGAAAGTCGCTTTGATCCCAATGAAGATGACTTGTTGGGAGACTCTATATGATGCTAGAGGATCTCTTCTCGACAAGTATGGAAGGTGATGAGGTTGATCAAGAAGACACCAAATCACCAAACACCCTACATTAGGAGTGAAAGATAGATAGATGGATGGCATTAGTTAGAGGACTTGTTAGCAAGTAGTCATAATAAGCTCATTTGCTACAAATCAATCACCGAGGCATGTCACCCACCAAGACTCTACCTCCTCAGAGCAAGGTAGCACTAGCATGTATAAGGTAAAAGTACCTCCATACAAGAAAAGATATAAATCCATGGTTGAGCAATAGTGAAGGAAGTTTGCTGCCGGGAGGATCATCGCCCAAAGGTAGACCCTACCTAGGAATTCAATCCAATATCCCAAGGGTTTCATGTCACCTTCCTTCAAAAGCTTTGATGGGAAACCCAAAGACATAACACATTTGTGGCTTGTTGCAATGCGTGGTAGCGATGCTTTATTTTTCTTCCTTTCATTAGTAGCCTAGTATTTTTGATTGGTATGTTGAACGCCAACAATTCAAGAAAGATATTTGCCGAAGAGCAACTCTTCATCAAGAGGTTTGGAGCTCAAAGGGTTACTATAGTGATCTCTGTAGCAACAAAGACCTGTGTGAGTCCCTTGTTGATTATATTTTCCAATGATAACTGAGTATGATGAACGCAATGTCTGAACATGCCATTGAGATTCTCTTAAAGAATATCCATGGTGCTTCATGCTTAAGGGCTTCACTATCAAGATATTTGAAAGCTAATCAACA
This sequence comes from Cymbidium sinense, assembly GCA_021442155.1. Classification (NCBI taxonomy): domain Eukaryota; kingdom Viridiplantae; phylum Streptophyta; class Magnoliopsida; order Asparagales; family Orchidaceae; genus Cymbidium; species Cymbidium sinense. The sequence goes on along the minus strand of CM038227.1, from coordinate 25,617,286 downwards.
AGACAGTCTATAAGAGGCCAAACAAGCCTTTTCAAGATCTTGTTCAAACCAAAACCACAAAAGGTCTATGAGAAGAAGCAGGTAACAATGGTGATAAGGGGAAGCTAGAGATCATGAGAGACCATGACCTCAACCTCCACCTCCTTGCCACCACTCATACCAACCTCCACCGCCTCCATGGCTAGCACCGCCACCTCACCATACCTCCACCAATAATGCATGCATACCGCCAAGTAGCTATGGTCCACCTACTCTTTTAGATAAGTTAAACAAACCTTATTCTTTAAGAGGGAGGTAATCAAGATCTTTAAGAATCTTAAAGAAACCTGATTTTAGCTACCAGCCTAAGAGACGGAAGTAGGCAAAAAGTCATGATCCAAACTTTTGCCACCATATGCTAGCCATGTTTTGGAGGATTGCTTCACATTCAAGGACCGCTTGAACAACCTTTCAAGATGAGTTATCCCAAAGGAATACCTTGTGAACAACCTTCCATTAGGTAATCCTTGGGATACATGTGATCCTACCAAAACCAAAGAAGGTTGAGATTTTATCCAAAACCTCTAAGAAGATCATCCAAGATCAAGAAGCTTTCTCAGTGTTCTAAGACCCAAACCTCCACCAAGGAAGGTTTGTTGCCAACTCTAGAAAGTGGGAGCACAAGAACAGCATCGAGATAGCCCAGCATAGCCCACCAATTGAGTTCATCCCCCTTCAGCTTTCCACAAGTGACTTCTTCCATAGCTCTATTTCTCTTCTACTAGTAGAACTCAGTAAGATAAGGGCATCAAATCCCTTACCACTCACTTTACTTGATTTTTACTTTGTACCTCCAAACAATTCCAAGAAATTGAAGAATAAAGCTAGTTTGAATTACATCTGTGTCACTTCTGATGGGTTATCTTCTTCTATTCCTAATGATAACTCTTCAAGTCAAAATAACTATAATAATTTTGATCTTCCTCTTTCTGATTCAAAGTTGGACTTTCCAACTCAATACTATGGGTTCACCTCGAGATAGACTGGAATCATGATTCTAAGGGTCCCATAGAAGCTGTAGGTGAGAGTGTGTAGAACCTTCCACCACCTACCAAAAGAGATCACCAAAGTCAACCTCAGAGTGGCAAGGTTCTACCTCCTAGGCACCTCAAGATAGAGGAAACAAGTCATTGGTACTAAAGATCGAGAAGCCCTTCCACAGATGCTCCACCCTTGGATATGCTTGTGGAGGACTCCAAAGGTGGACTACAACATTTCTCATCTAAGAAAGTTGCCATCTAAGCTAAGCATATATGATGCCCTTGTCTTATCCAAAGAGATGAGGAATCACTAATCAAGGCTCTCCTTGATCTGAAATATGCTTAGCACCGACCCTATAGTGAAAGCACAAAAAAAAGAAGCCCAAGGGATCACCTTCACGATGAAGACCTTCTTCTGGGGACTTGGAGCACAACCGCCCCTACATCATATTGACATGGACAGGTTTTAAACTCACCAAAGTTCTCATGGATTCAAGTGCATCAGTGAACATTATGAGTCTAAAGACCCTTGCCTATTTGAGGATCGACATCTCTACACTCTGAGGAGATTGGATGATGTTGAGAGGATTCAATGAACAAGGTGAGTCGGCTTTAGGTTTATATAGTGTTACCTTTGGAGATAGGACGGAAGATCAAGCCAAGTTTTACATCATTGATTCAAATACTTTGTTCACTACTTTCTTTTGGTAGGCCTTGGATACATCAACAAGATCATTCCATCCTCCCTTCATCGCATCAAGTTCAAAAAAAGATGAATTGAATACCATGTCAATGGAGATGAAAAGCCATTTTCAGTTAGAGAGGTTGAGATTTATGAGGATGTGACCTACTATCTTCCTCAAAACACCCTTTCTCATGAACTTGGACAAAATTCAAATGCAAACACAAAAGAAAAAAAAAAAAGAAAAGAAAAATAAAAGAAAAGAAAAGATAAAAGAAAAAAAGAAAAGAAAATAAAAGTCCAAGTGAACAAGAAAGGGAATTGAAGAAGAAATAGATCCACATATCACATTCCACCCACAATTCATTCCATCATATGGACATGTGGGTAGATGGCTCAACCTCCACCAAGTGAGCAGGTAGAAACAAAGAGGCGCCTGATAGGTGGAAGACCCCTTGGCATCACCAATAGAGGTCATGTTCCTCATTCAGAGTACCCCTACTATTCACATAGACTTGGAATCTAGCTCGAGGATGAGTCTAATGTGATTAGTATACAACCCTCTCGGGTTCCATTGGAGGTGACTTTGATCCGCAGAGATGAAGACCGTGCCTCCAAGCAAAGCAAAGTATTCAAATCTTTATGTGAAACTATTAGGCAATTGGGAACCTTACCTCACTTACATCTCAAAAGTTGAAGGTTTAGTAGTTAAGGAAGTCCCTAAGTCTTAAATGACATGAAGTAGAGTTCTTTTGGGATCATCATCCTCAAGTCCCAAGTTGATGTAGAACTTGAGGAAGATACTTTAAAGAATTAATGGAATTACCATTTGATTTTACTTTGTGTTCATAATCTTATACAAAAGGTTTAGTTCCTCATACATGGTCCAAGTTAAAGTACTTTGAGAACTGGAAACAAGCACAATCAAGCGTGACTAGATTTGTACAAGGGTCCGCCGATGATGCGTTGTTACCAATCATTTGAGTCCGATAGTTCTCACACCCCCAACTCTTATGAGAATGTGTGTTTAGAAACTCGATGATAAATGATCTCCAAATCAAAGAGGCACCGCTAGAATTTGAAGAGGAGAGATTCATTCAATAATAGCTTAAAGAAATCAACCTCGGATAGAAGAAAATCCACCGACATACATCGCTTCATTGAATGAAGAAGAAACCAATGACTTAGGCTATTAATTGAGTTTAAGGATTACTTTGTATGGATTCATGAAGAGATGCTCAGATTATCTCCTGACGTAGCAGCCCACAAGCTAGCAATAGATCCTAATGCTACCCCTATTAAGCAAGCTCCTACATTAGAAATTGAACAATGTCATTTCAAGTCAAGAAATGATCGATGTTTTCATCAAGGAAGAAAATATCCTACCGGTTAGCAAGTGTCACCCCTAATTAAGAAGAAGAATGGCCAAATATGTGTTAATTTTAGGGACTTAAATAAGGCATGTCCTAAGGATGAGTTTTCTCTTCCTATACTTTAATGGTGGATATGCCTCATCTCATGCGCCTTCTTTCATGGATGGGTCATCCGCTATAACCAAATCAAGATGTCTCCTAAGATGAAAGAAACACTACTTTTGAACCGACGTAATCTTATGTTATAGGTCATGCCTTTCGCCTTAAAATGCGGTGCTACATACCAAGCCATGACTCATCTTCAATGAACTCATCCATCATCGTTGAGTGCTATGTCGATGATCTAGTAGTCAAGAGCAGAAAAGGAAGACCACCTCTTTGACTTGAGAGTAGTTTTCGAATGGTTAGGATAATATAACCTCAAAATGAATCCCATGAAGTGTGTATTTAGAGTATCTTCAAGGAAATTTCTTTGGTTTGTTGTCCGACACCAGGGAAAACAAATAGATCCTAAAAAGATTAAAGCTATTTTAGAAATGCCACCTCCTAAGAGTTTAACTAACTCGATCCTTTCAAGGATGGTCGGCATCTAAGATGCTTTATCTCCAACCTATCGGGAGATGCAAGCCATTTTCAGCACTTGTCAAAAGGATGTCAAGTTCAAGTGGGATGACATGTTAAGACATTGAAGATATGAAGAAGTATGTGCCTTCTAGCAACTCATCCCAGCCACTCATCCTCTATACTACATTGGATGACTCTCTGTCTCCCAATCCGAAAGGGAAGGAGAACGCTCTACTACTACCTCACCATCATCTATTGAAGTGAACTATCCACCTATTGAGAAATATTGCCTAGCTTTGATCTTTACTTCCCAAAAGCTACGGCATTATATGCTTTCTCATAAGGTGAACTTGATCTCTAATAAATCCACTACAAGATTCTCATGATGCCATCCTGATGTTTGACGTTGGTCCATGATCCTCTCATATATCACATTTGTACCCTTCAGCAAAAAAAGGATAGCTAGGATTTCTTAAAGACACCCACTTCCTATTGATTCTCCACTTAGTGATGATCTCCCCGATGAACAAATCATGAACTTAGGGGAGACCAAAGAATCATTATGGGAGATGTTTTGATGGTGCCTTCTTTTCTTAAAAGGAAGCACCACGATCTACTCTTCCAAGAAAGGGGGTAGAATAGTTCTTCTAACTCCAAACTGCTGATGTGATGAGATTCTCATACTATCTTTCCAACCCGCACCAACAATGAAGCCGATGAGGCTTTGATTGTTGGTCCGGAGTTAGCCATCACTATCAATGTCAAGAGCATCAACATCTTTGGGATTCTCGCTTGGTCATCAACCGCATTGTCGTCCTACCGTCCTCAAACCCAAGCTTCATCATTACTATGAGTATATCATGAGTTGGCCAAAGTCACCATCTAAGGTTCCCAGTAGAACGCAGAAAGATGCTTTGGCCAAACTTACCAAAAAATTGGCATGTCTGGAAGATGAGTCCATTTCAATAATGATCCAAAATAGACAAGTCCTATATGTTATTAATATTGAACTCAATGAGAGACTTTCTCATGAAGGGGAGGTTGTCGTTGCCAAAATGGACAAGGAGCTGAATTGGAGGCAACCATTCATAGATCATTTGAACACCGGCAAACTACATCAAGAAATGTCATAAGCCCATCAGGTGAAACAGAGAGCTCTCTCTTATGCTCATGTTGATGGCACCTATGTCACGCCTTGACCAAATATGGTTATATTATTTTGACAAACACAAAGCCTATGGCATTATAACAGGTACACTCAGTCTATGAGCACATCAGTCAAGATAAAGACAAAGATCAAGAGACTAGATACTACGGCCTTGATGATTACGCATGCATGGATATAAGCTAGAGATGCCATCGGTGTCAAATGGTGTGGTCCTCCACCAACCACCCAACATTACACCCTACATTGGCCTCATGGCCATTGAGTGTTGGGCACCATTTGGGTGATCGATCCTCCTTCTTCTAAGGGCATCGGTTCATCTTAGCGCCACCACTACTTTTTTTTAAAGTGGGCGGAATCCATCCCACTCAGTCACATGTGCTTCATTTTTCAGAATCATATCATATATAGGTTCAAGCCTCAAATGAATTATATCCGATAATGATGCATTTAAAGCATAAGATCAAGCCAAAAGACATATATAGATTGGAGATACTACCATCTACTACCTAAATGATAGCAAAGCATTCAACAAAACTCTCATCCGGATGACTCTATATGACAAGCGATAGTGGAATGGCTCATAAAGAAGGCTTACCAAGGAGGATCTTATCGCCTTATTGATTGTAAAGGGGAACACCCAATGCTTACAACTAATGGGCTCTTCGAAATATTACCCATCAAATCATATTTGAAAATAATTTAAAAAAGAATAAAATTTGATTCCATTCATTAAATATTCTCTTCTTTTAAAGCATTATTTGCTTGTCTTATGAATCCATCGTGATGTGTCTAGGGTAGGTGTAAGAGTCCCCCAGTGGCATCATATCCCTCTTTCTAAATATTAACACAATCTCTCGATGTTTAGAATAAAAGAGAACTGAGGTATTTTCAGCACTAAGTAAGGTGTAAGATAGAGGTAACCTATTTCAATTAGCACAACTAAGTTAGGTGTGAAGAACCCAAGCGCATCCTTTTCTTTGGTGAATCCTTGCCATCCGTGGCACCATTTTGTAAACCCCAGTGTGTTAAGGTAGGTGTCTATTCCATTAACACATGCATAACAACAAACATAAATCTTTTTGTCTCGTACTTTGATGTGGGAGCAAGACATGGCACTCTCATTAGGCTGCTAGGTGGTCTACATACTATCTAGTAGTCAGTCACACATTTGTTTAGAAGATGTGAGTCCCCGAGCTTTCTTCCTAACTTGACCATTGCAAACCAATGATCACCTTGTTAGTATGGTAGATTTTACTGCCCAGTCAGTAAGCTACCTCATGTTGACTTTGTTTAAGAAGATGTGAGTCCTCGTGCTTTCTTCTTGAACTAGCCATCATGCTCTCGACCAGTTGAGTGTATTTGAGATTTAGGATAAGTCCCCAGAGGTTCTTTCCTCTGATTACTTTGAGTCGATATAAGTTCCCAATAGCATTAACTTCATTGTAAGCCTAGGTAGGATAGCACTTGTGACAAAACGGTTATCCAGCAATCGGTTCCTTATAGGAGGATGTGAGTCCGAGCTTTCTTCTAGGGTGATTGTTTACAAATCGATGGGCACCTTAGGTTGGTTGATGTTTTTCTTTGCTATGACTCACCAGGTGGATACACCACTCTTGGAAGATATGAGTCCCCAGCTTTCTCCTTGAGTTGGACACCAAATACTATTGGATATGACTAGCCATGTCTTCTTCAAAGTTTTGGATTAAGCCCTTAGCGACTCCCCATGAGCACTCTATTTGGATCAAGTCCTGACCCCATTTAGACCAGTTACTTTTGGATTGGACAATTTCCCTTTCCTAGTAGCCACCCCTGTGGTTGGAGAATTTGTTCAGTGGATGTGCATATTCTCCCTTGGTTTAGTAAATCTGAATAGGTTTAAGCTGATATAAGCTCCTTCTCATTTGATCTCATAAAAGGTCCATAAAATAAATAAATAAAACAAAACAAATAAATTAATTCTTGTGGATTAGAATTCAAGCCCCAAAGGGCCTTTTCCCAAGCAGGCATCTATCTTTAGCGTGTGAACTCCTATAGGAATTGCGACTACAGTTGAGATAAATCCCAGTGATCTCAGTACTCTTTGAAAGATATTTTTTCCATAAGCGAGTTACCCGGTCATTCTTGAAAGATGTAAGGCTATGATGCATTCTTTCTTGCATGATTGTCAAAAACGGCAGCGACCACAGGTTGGGTTTGATTTGTTGCCCAAAGAAATCATCACCCTGGTCTTTTTTAGTGGAAGATGTGAGTCCCGAGCTTTCTTCCCTTCAATTGATCATTTGCGAAAGGCACTCCTTTGGTTGGATAGTTCTCCCATCGGAAGCTACTCCCTTTGGTTCAATAAATCTGAGATAGGTTTAGGCTGATATAAGCTCCTTCTCAGTGTGATCCATTGTAAACTAATGGAATCCATCAAAATAAATAAATCTAAAAAAGAAAATTAATCTTGACTATCTTGATAAGTCCCCCAGCAGCATTCACTCAATAGTCGGCCCTAGGTTGGGTTTAATCTATTGTCTTGTTGATTACCCTAGCTCCTTATTTGGAGGATGTAAGTCTATTATGCTTTCTTCTTACTTGTGCATCGAAAGGCATCCCTTTGGTTGGTCCTACATGTGTTTAGTAGACTACTTTGATTGGTAAATCAGTTAGGTCTTGGCCTCCATGGCTCTACTACATCCATCATCAATAGGGTTCATCTCAAAATTCAAACTAAAAAAATTGAAATAAATTCAACTAGAAATTTCTCCCGGTGAGACTCAAATCAAATCAAACCTCTCATCCTTGTGGATGACTTGAACTGCTTCCCAGTGGAAGGTTCACATTTTATCTCTTAATGGATTCTTCCTCTCTCTTATGTCTTGGACATAAGTAAACACATTGTAGCTCAAGATTCTTTCAACACCTTGGGTTAGATAGATTATTTCTGTTAGTGCTTGTGATCTCTCGGTTATTGATCTTGAACACCATAATTGTGTCACACCACACTATTGACTTTGTTGACCTCATTTTAGAATGAGCTCTCAACCCCTCCATCTTAGACATAGGACTTCTCTTAGACTTTAAGAGTTCCTTGTCTTAAGACACATCTAGTGATTAGGTGGACCTCAAGAGACTTAGAAGAGTTAGCCATAGAATAGGTCATGCCTTAGGTGTTAGGAAAATTTGCTACCCTTAGCTTGAACCATTCCTCTTCCTTCCTTCAAGTCTCAAATCAAACTTGATTTTCTCCAAACTCAAACCAACTCCATGTGATTGAAATCTATTATTGAAATCAATTCATGAAATTCCTAAGTCCAAAAATTTCCTAAGTCCTTAAATTTGCCTTTAAGGACTTAGCCAAAATCATGATCTAAACTAATTCAAAATCATGAGATTTTCTCATAATTCATTTATATTCTCATTTATATTCACATATATAAATGAAATATAAATTCAAACCAATCAAACTAAACTCAAAATTCAAAATCAATTCATGAATTTTTTTCAAGTCCTTTAAGTTTTTCCTTCATGGACTTAGCCAAATCAAATCAAATCAATTCAAACTCATGAGATTTTTCATAACTCATTTTATATTCTCATTTATATTCATATATGAAATATAAATATAAATCAATCAATCAAATCAAAATAAAATTCCAAATTAAAATTTTCTTAAGTCCTTAATTTCCTTCTTAAGGACTTGCAAATCATGATCAAATCATTCAAACTCATGGATTTTCTTAATTCATTTATATTCATTTATATTCATATATATAAAAAATATATAAATACAATCATCAAACCAATTCAAAAATTCAACTCAAACTCAAAATTTTCAGTCCTTTAATTCCCTCTTAAACACTTGAAATCATGATCAAACCATTCAAACCCTTGAAATTTTCTCATGATCCATTATATATTTTCATTTATATTCATATATAAATGAAATATAATTCAAATAATCAAAACCAATTCCAAAAATCAAACAAATCACTCAAAATCAACTAAGCCTTTCAAGTCAAACTTGAACTTAGCCAAATCAATTTCAAATCTAGACAAACTCTTGATTTTCCTTCATGATTCAATCAACTACAATCATGAATCCAATATAAATACAAACTTCAATTACCAAATCAAAATCTTCAAAATCAAACCCAAATTTATTCATGTCTCCTTTGAATATAAAATTGTCAAAATAACTCATGAAAACCACTTGCAAATGAATTTATATTTCAATCTAAGTCCATCCATTTCAATCAAATCAAAAACTTTGACCAAGCCATTTTGCCCGAACTCACTTGACCCAAAGTGACCTCTTTATGAGCAAATTTTCCAATGGATTGTCAAATCAAATATTTCTCATCATGGTGACAATCATGGGATGATCAATCAACCAAATTGGGTCAACCTAAACAAACCTCCATATGGTGATTGAAATGGCAACTTAAGGTTATCATCCTTGCCATGGGGAATATACTCCAATTCATTGAATTGATCACCATCATTATTTGAGCATTAGTGAGTGTAGAACCATAAAGAGCATTCACAAGCTTTCAAAGATAATTTGAATCTTGCCTTTCGTTTTCCTACCTTAGAAAATGGGAGCTCATCTCCATTCAACTTCTTCCACACAAAATCACTCAATTCCCTTTGCACTCCATGGGGATCAAATTGATGCACAAGCTCTCAGAGTTCCCAAAGCAAGGAGGATTTGGTCAATCAAGCCACAAGCAAATGTGTTGGTCCATGAGAAATCTACTCAACCTCTTGAAATATTCACTTCATTTCCAGGCAACCTCATGACCAGATGATTGGTGGTATGAAATTTTGACCACTAAACTTAGGAGGTGTTGGTCCTTTATGAAATAAATTTCATGGCATGAGAATTCCATCATTGGATACTTGTCATTAGCTTAGATTGTGTGGAAAAGTCTTGTCCCAATTGACTTCAAGCTCAATCTTCCATTAAATCATGACTCCATTGATCATGGGAAGAACTGGAGAATCATGGCCATCCATCCACATTTTGGATGTGGTCACATTTATAAATCATTTATCCCTTTGAAACCAATGATCCATTTGATCCTTGATCGAAGGAAAATCATATCCCACCATATGACATGATGTTTAAGTAACCCCCTCACATCACGATGCATGTAAAGCATGAGCCATTGTCATGCTATGAGCTAAAGGGGATTAGTTAGGATTTAATTTTTAATTAATCCCCTAAACTTTAAAATTCATATCTCCTGATAAAATTCAAAAAATATGAGGTAAATTATGGAAAGATAATTCAATCTAGAATATTCTAAAATAATTTTAATGGATTTTTTAATTATATTTTCTGATTTTGGTTTTTTAATGGAAATTTTATTACTAAATCCATTAATCCCAAACTTCTTGGTATGTTTTGGGATGACCTACCTCCCCAATTTTCTTGGGATTTATTAAGGAAGCAGTGGAATTTCAAATGTATTTCCTAATTACTCCTTAATGTAATTAAGGATATTAAGGTTTGGATTAGTGTTTTAATCCCTAATTGAGTTGATTAGATCCATGAATAGGAGGCTTGGGGAATAATTTTGGGATATTTCCCCCAAGCTATTCCCTAAACCCCTTTTCTTTCCTTAATCCATGATTAAGGGTTAATTCATTAATTACTCTCTTAATTAATTTCTAAAATAAAACCTTCAGAACTTAATTAATCTACTTTGGGTAGATGCTTGGGTGTTGAGCCTAAGTTTATTAAAATCAAAACCAACTCATATATGTGAGGTGTTTTGAAATTAAGTTAAACCCTAAAATTAACCATTAATCATGAGCCAAATTGCATTAGGCCCTTTTCTTCCTAGGTGCATTACAAATTTAAATTCCTTGTGAGTTTTATATCATCTCATTGGCTCATAATTAGTTAACTATGCTTGGTGTGTGGTAAGGGTTAATTAACTTGTTAATTCATACATTAACCTAATCAAATTAAAATGAATCTAATCATCTAAAATTAAACAAAATATCAAACACATGTGGGAATGGGTTAGGAGCAAAACTCAACTCACATTTTCAAAATTAAATCAAACTCAAATCAAACAAAATCACACTAAATGAACTTTGATTTATTTTAAGCCTTCTTATTTCATAAGATTGTCTTTAGAATTTAATTAAAGTGAATGTGTCTACATGCTTTCAATAATTTAGTTTCATATAGTTTCATACATCCATCTTTTTCAAAGTCAAATTCAAAATGAAATTGTTTACTTTATATCAAATTGTATGTTGGCTAAAGTAATAATATGAATGGCTATTATCACTAAAACAAATTATTTTCAAAACATATAAATCAAATTAAAACTAAAAGTATGCTTATATTTTAATTATAAGCTTGCATGTGAAAAAAATATAAGATATTGCTTAGTAGGTTTCCTTCTCTTTATTTTTAGTATAGTTTGAATAGGAGTTGGTAAGATGTATGGTTCATTTGAAAGAACCTAACACTTTTAATCCATATCCTATTCATTCTATGCTATCACTTAAGAAGGGTTACCTATGCTTGCACACATAAATTACATAAACAAAATGAATCAACTAATACAAATTTTTATTCTTTCTTTTCCATTCATTTCTTTTGTACATGTTTGTATTTAAGGAAAGTGGTATATTAGTCATGGACAACCCAAGATTGTGAGGCTTTAAGTAGCCTAAGTAGGTCTTGTACCTTACACCTCTGGTTAATAATGGTTTTACTCACTTATGCCTTTCTTACTTTCATGTGTGCATGTGAAAATTGGATAAGAAACCCTTTTCTACTTAATGAAAAATCATGCATCTTAAACTTCAAATTTCTTAAATGAATTACTTAGCATGCATCATAAAGTGTGTTAACATTCTCATTTATGTATAGATATGCTTAGATTTATTCATATGCATGTTATACATGTTGGGAAAGAAATGAAGTGTATGTTTTATGTGAATTTGGTTCATTTATTTAATCTTAAAATGCCTTTTTTTTGAATAGGTTTGTTTAGAGTTTATCTAAACTTAGGATTAATTAAAATATTTAATCAAACATTCACTAAAAAAACTAAAATGTGAAATACTTTAGAAATTACTTAGGTTAGGGAAGGAAAGAAGTTCTCTTCTCTTTCCCTCTCTTTATAACTTAGTAATTAATTATAGGATTCACTTGAACCTAATCAAAACATGAAATAAAATCAACCCAAATAATTAAATCACTTAAATGAAACCCTCCTCTAAGTTGAACATGTTTCACACTTAGAAAATTCTAACTTAAAGCCATAGCTAAGCATACCACACAAACCTCTAAAAGCACACACATTAGGCTAAGTCACCACTTCTAGCTTTAGGTTAGGGCGGTGCATGGTTTGATGCTTGCTTTTTTTTATGATATATATTTTAGACTGGATGTTAGGATGTATGCTCGTAGAATGAATGGTAGGGTGATCTTAGTCTAACCATTATTTTCTTGAGGATTGTGTGCTTAAGAGCTATTGTAAATAAAATATAAATGCTGCTTTTAACTTGGGACTTAGTCACCCATGTGTGGGGTGATAAGTCCAATATACATGCTTGGGATTTTGTGGTTTGTTTAGCTAACCTTTATTTTGCAGGTGTTAGTTAGATTTACTTTTCTTTTCATGTAAATTTTACAATTAGGATTTTGGAATGATTGTTATGGGGATTAGGATGAGCATTGGTCATAAGATCTTATCTTATGCACCATGTGAAGCCTTGGAGCATCCACCTTCCAAGCATCAAGAAGGAACCAAGAAGAAAGAAGAAAATAAGAAAGAAGAAATGAGGCTTGAAGACCCCCATAATGAATTCCTTGCTGTAATTTAATTCATTTGTAATCAGGTTGTATAAGGGTAGAGCTTACCAATTTATTTTGGGTTTGTGCGGTGGTACCACAAAGACTCTTATTCTTTTTTGATTAGCTTTATAAATTGATTGATGATTTGTTTAGCTTGTGCATTAAGTGGCATCTTTTCTAGTTTCTTCCTTGCTTTATGTATGGCCTGGATGTGGATTAGGCTCTTAGGAAAAATAAATCTTTTACCAAACTTAACAACTCAAAACTAAAAATAAAGAACTCATAACCTCACCTAAAGCTTAGGTTTAAAATCAAGATAAAAGAATTAGTAACCCCTTAGCTGGATGAGTATTTCTTTTATAATATCATGCATAAATGCATCTTATTTCACTCTTGATTGGAGGGCTTCCACCTTTGAGAGCTTGGCTTGACCTTTGAGAGCCATGGTGGAAACACACCTCCTCCTTTCTCGCTGATTTTGGCCAATAACTTTATTTCTCATACATTAGGCATATGAATCCTATTAGCCCAAGTCAAAATAATTGTCAAAAAATGAAAATAAAATGAAATATGAATTGCATTAGATTTAGGTCATTTGAAGCATGCCCTTACATGATATAGTCTCTTTAGGGAGTGAGTTTAAGGACATAATCTCTTTTTAAATAAGTAGCAGACTAACTATCTTGTATAAGCATAAGACTTGCCTATATGTATTTAAAATTGTAGGAGGAGTGCCACCCCATTGTGTATTAAGTGTGATTGTCCTCTCTCTTGTGGAGGCAAACCAAATACCCATTTTTTCTGATTTAGGTTGTGCTTTTGCCCCTCACAAAGCTCCCTAGATTTAGGTTCTTAGATTGTTTCTCCTTTTGGGCCATGTTTAAATCCTCACCTCTGTATTTCCTTAATCTTGTGTTATGGAATCATAAGTCCTAAATTCTAAAAAAAATGCAACTTAAATAAATTAAATCAATTTCAAAATGTAAAGCCCAACCATAGATAGTTTGAGATGCTCACTAGTTTCTAGCATCGGCATCTCCTACTTATCTTCCTTTTTGGCTTGATAATAACTCCTCTCTTGATCAATCCCATTTGATCTTCAAATGAACCAATCGATTGATAGTCCTTTCCTATTGAAATCTTTGAAGACAACAATCATTTACCTTAATCAAGAGTATTCCTAAGGGATCTCATCCCTTAGGATATAATTAACTATGGGGGCTTTCCCTTGTAGGAAACTTAATGAACCCAATTTAAAATAAACCCTGCTTTTCTTTTTCATGTAAAGTAAGGGAAGAATCTCTGGTACATATGCAAACCCATTGCCCTTAGGAGTCCTTATTGAGGTGATTAGGTCCATTAAAGGGTAGTGACATCTCTTCAAGATAGAATTATCTTCATGACATACGATACCCTAATAACTACACATATGTTCCAAAAAGATGAATTTTTATGTTCTTGCCTTTTTCTCCATAGATTGAAGGTGGTCATATATAGAAATTTTTCTAGCAACAATCCTTCTTAAGTCATAACATAGAATGCAAAGGAATAGATTTAATCATGTTGTGTTATTTTCAAATGAACTATACATTGCAACTTATTCAAATCCATGTTAAGAGAAGAGAAGAAAATCATAATACACATCTTAAAGAAATACATGAAAGATAAAGTTTGAAGTAGTATTACCATTCATATAATTTTTTTTATTTATCAATTTTCAAAGTAATTTATAGTTTAATAGTCATAATAACCACTCATATTTTTAACTTTTGCCAAAATATGTAATTTGACATAAAAGGAAATATTTTATTTAATTGATTTTCCAAAAGGAATGAATGCATGATTTCATATGGAAATAATATTTAAAATGCAAAGAAATAAAGGGATATGCAATGACTTCATTCATTTAATTACTTCCTATGATAATCATATAAAAATGTGATTATTTAAAATGAATCAAAGTTCTTGAAGAGATTTTTTGTTTGTTTGTTTATTTATTTATTTTATTCTATTTGAAAGAAATATGAAAAGGGTTTGCTAATCCCAATCCATTTACCCCATGTGTGAATTGGTAAAATTTTAAAACAATTTGATTTTATATTTTGATTAAGTTATCATTAATTAACCATTAATTACCCTTACATACCACTTCTTAACTATTCGTAATTATGAGCCAACATAAATATGCACACATGAATTTAAATAAGCAAATGCACTTAAATAAAGGTCATGATTCACAATTATTGATTAATTAAACCAAAGGATTTAATTTTATACTTTCATAACCATCCTACACATGTTTTGATTATAATTTTTTTTTAATTTTCAAGTCATTGAACACCTAAGAATCACCCAAGATTAAGTGATTACAATTCTGAATGATTTTTTAAATGGATTAATTAATCTAATTGATGAAGTGATAAGTCATTAATTAACTTCAAATTAATTAAGTGTTTATCCAATGTGGGCTCTAAAATTTCTATGACCCTCAATGAAGAGAGTGATTTAAAGTTTGGTATAATTTTTCTTTAAGATGATGAATAGTAGATACATCCAGATATTTCACATTTTGGACTTGATCCCCAAGTTTCTAAAAAGCAATAGTTAATTACCTCCCAATTCAAGAGAACTTTCATTAAGGTTAGTCATTATTAATTAATAAAGCATAATCATGTGGAGTTTTAGATTTTAGATTTATAAATTCATTATATTTAACTTAAAGATTGGGGAAGATGATGCACATCTATCCCATGCTCATATCTGACTCATGGTCCCATCTATTTAGTCGAAGATAGTCAATCAACCATAAGGATCCTTTACAACACAATTCAAGAAATCCTCAGAATATGGTATGAGACAAGCTTAAGTCTTTATTTAATGAGGATTTTTGAATCAAGTATATCCCTATGGTTCACAACTCAAAGGAGCCATTAACATGATAATCTAAATATATGTCATTTACACAACCACCCAGAGGACTCTTGTAACCATCATGACTATGAACCAATGAAGTAGGACAGACATCTCTAGATAGATGTTAGAGAAAATATGTTTTAACTTGACTTTGGCTTCTTTGTGATATTTTATTAATTTGTCACATCCACAAACAATTGTAACGAATTGAATTTCTTTAGTTTTAAGTTTTTAAATTAAATTTCACTTATATTTATAGCTTAATGATGTTTTAAATTGCATTTAGATTGATATTAAATCTAAGTCAATTTGTTTCAAAATTGTAATCATATTTGATGGAAGTATCCCTTATTGATCATTCATACCAAAGATGGTAGATGTATTATTTGTTATTTATCCTATCACTTATCAATTTAATAATAAAGATCGACCTACCCCATATGATGGAATTAGCTTATATTTTATTAAATGAATATTAAGATCATTAGATTTTAGATTTTCTTAAATGATCCTAAGACCACAAGAATCAACTCAAAGATCCTCAAACACTAAGTTTAAGATTCAAGATATTAATGTGATGATTCAAAGATTAATTTAAGGAATTTGTATAATATTGCTTGTTTTGACAATTTGCAAGTATAAATTTTAAGATAAAATTTTACAAGATTTTAAATTTCTACCCCCACATTAATGAGTACATAACACTATGTCAATACTATTTGCTTGCCTATTAAGCATACTTGGTTTTCACTCCACATTTGCATTAGAATTTTGTTTTTTTGAGCTCACTTTTACTTCACCCCATTCTGAGCCAAGGGAAGATATTTGGAGTGAGTCAAGAGGGGACTCAAAACTTATCTTATTCTCGTTTAAAGTCTTGAACCCCTCATTGTTGAAGATTCTAAGGATCAAAGTTGATTTTGGATAACATATGGTTGTGATTGTCCTTATAAGAGACTTGATGTAGCTTGAGGATCACATTAAGATCCATAGGGACAGACATATATTACACAACTTGAGCAGTTTGGCAAGGATCTTGTGGAGCACATTACCAAGGTGGAGCTTCATTACTTTATGAAGACGAGTGAGCTTATCCACCTCCCTCCTAAGCTGATTTCCTTTGATGCTTCTTTGTATAGCCATGAGGTTCAGCACCCATGAGAGGTTCTTTTGGTGGCATCAAGAATGTTACAACCTACCAGCTCCACTGAGGTCTTGTTGAGAGACCAGCCCTGGCCTGATGATCAAGACTGATCATATCCTCACCACCTGCTTTACTTCTTCCATCATGTGTCTGTCCTGGGAGAATTCCTTATTTTCTAATGCTCATGATCTATTTATAAACCGCCAAGTCACAGGCTTAAGAGTTTATGCAAAGATGATATATCAAGTTTGAGGACTAATGCAAAGACACATGGGCACCAACATACACCAAAGGTCATTGTAGTATTTTAGGCGTCACTAATGCATCTACCTTAGCAATAATCCATATGACTCCCCTTACTCCCTCCTGATGGCTCGGTGAATGTGATGGTACTCCCTTGATTCCGGCATTGGAGTTGTTTTATGTCTGATCATCAATATCCAATCTCTCCATGGGATGCTTTCATAGAGATTAGCCATGCTTGCCATCTAAATTATAGATAGATGAGAGGCATCATAGAACAACATTAGTGTTGTCAATTTTAAAGACCATGAGACTTTGGTCTTCTTCCTCGCCATCTGACTTGGTTTTCCTAGCCTTCCACCAAGTCGCTCTCACACATTTCAGGACTTCAATGTGACCATGATGAAGATGTGATTTACTTGGCTTCTTTAGATGTTACCACTTTACCTTGCTTTTGTTTCATTATTTGAGGATGATAAGAAGCATAATTGCATCTAGCTCTTTGTTTTAGGCTCCTAAATTTTGCTAGTTTTTGTACCACTTTTATTATTAAATGCAATATGCAATTTTCGATACAATGGGGTTGCCTACCCACCATGCCAAAAAGGCAAGTATGCATATCATGGTCGAATGTCATCCCACCATGTCAAGAAAGACATGTATGGGTCTCTGAAGTACCTATATGAAGCACATATTTTTTTGCCACGCTAATAAAAGCGTGTACGGGTACTTACATACTTACAATGTCAAGTGAAAATATTAATTTTAGCTTTATTGTTAAATTTTTATTAAGCAGTTTATGCCTCATGTCATGTAAAGTTTGGCATTTTAGCAATATAATCGTCATATAAGGGGATACTTTGATATTTCACCACACCAATGCGTGAAATGGGGTATAAACCATGGCTTGAATGCGCCTTCCCACCATGCCAAGAAAGGCATGTATGGGGCTGAAAAGTACCTGCTAAAACATATTTTCCTACCACTCCAAGAAAGTCATATACAGGTACTTATACACCTTCAATGTTAGTTTAAATAATAATTTTATATTCCAGCATGGTTTTATGTAAGTTATGTAAGTCCCCCTATCGGTGTGAAGTTTGGCAGCATTTTGACAAAGATCCGATCATCCCCAGATAGGGCTACTTGTGTGCCACCCACCATGCCAAGAGATGGGTGGTATAAACCATAACTACGCGCTTCCCACCATACCAAGAAAGACATGTATGGGGTCTTACCTTGAAATATTTCACCACCACGCCAAAAAGGCATGTACAAATACTTATACACATGAAAGCAAGTACAGATTTTCTTGCCATGCATGTGTAACGGTGCTTATGGTCAACACTGCTATGGAAAGCATGGGTGTGCACAAGACACATGAGTGCTCAGGCGCAGAAGCTGGGGCTCACAGCTTAGTGCATCGACGCGCAGTGGCACTCAGTCTCATGAGACATGCACTGCTACCGCGTGGCATGCGTGTATGAAAGCACCATTGAACGCATGAATAGTGTCGCATAGGCAATATATCATGACAAGGACGCCGATGCTAGAAAATATTATCAATGTTTTCAGAAATGACCAGGAGAGAGAGAGAGAGAGAGAGAGAGAGAGAGAGAGAGAGAGAGAGAGAGAGAGGAAGAGACTTTATGGGAGAGGGTGAAGGAGGTGTCAGCTGAGGGTTTGGGAGGAAAATGAAAAAATTAGTTTTAGGGTTTTAAGAGGGGTATTTATAGGATTTATAATTTTTCTTATTTTATTTGCCCTAATTTGGATTTTCACCCCGACATCATCACATATACAATCTATATATTGATTTTAGGTTACTCTAATGTTTTGGATGAGCAGTCCGCTTTCACATCAAAGGCCATTTAGTTCAAGTCTCAAAGGGATCAATTTCAAAATTTATGTCATTGGTTTTGCTTGCTCGATATTCATGCAAACTCATATGTGATCTTATTTAATATTTTGTTTAACACTAAAGGTGCAATCAATTTCATGAACATAGGTTATTTGGGCATTATCATGAATTATAATGTGCAAGATATGGCAACCCTTTTGTTGGTCAACCGTTGAATTATGCAAGATGCCTATTCTGATCAATTTTGATATTATGAATGCAATGGCAAAGTCTTTTTGATGAATTTTTGACACCATTGAGGGCATTTCAGCTCCAATTTGCACGCTGAAGCTCGTCAAATTCATCTTGTTAGCTCGGCTTGACTTATGGCGCATACATGGAGGTCAACAAATAATAAATATGATTCATGCATGGAGCAAGTCATGTTTATTGAAAATGGTTGACCCTTCCGGCCATGGGTCTTGGATCACTTCAAATTTTCATGGGTTCACCGAAGAGCTTCTTCCACCATCTACCGCGATGGGTTTGTTGAAAGTCACTTTCTTTTATGTCTTCACATTTGTTTCTCGACCTTGGCTTCATGCTTGACTTATAGAGGAATTGGTTTGCTTATTTTGAGATTTGAAATTCCTTATGTCCTAACTTTAAGCTTGACGAACTTTGATTTAAGATTGACCTGATTTGTCTATATTGACTTGTCAGGAAATGTATGCATGCCAAGTCCATGATTCGCTTTGACTTCGTTGAAGGGTACATACAGTGACAAATGGCTCATATTAAGTCAATGTTGAGTTATCAGTCTATCACTGTGTGCTTTAATAAACTGAATAACCATGAAATTTCTTTAGTTCGGCCATTGCCTTTGTGTGAACTATGGAATCGCTTCCTTAGTCCTATGCTTTCTGCTTTTCCAAACTTGATGACAGAATTGGCTTTGATCTATGCTTTGTGCTTGATCAGATCATTTGAAAAGAGATTGGATATCACCTTATAAGCAATATATAGATTGATTTGAGGTAGCTCTGAATTGAGAGTTTCCTTAGATTGTCTTAGTTTGTCGATCGAGTGGAAAGATCTCTTGGATTTTGGTTGCTTGTAGTCACAAAGCTGGATCTAGTTTGAGATTAAACAACTATCATCATTGGATTGACGAGCAGGGACTCTTTCACTATGGCCTTTTCTTGCAGCTTGTTAAGTGAGGAGAGTGTCAGCAACTCATCCATTGAGTCCGACCTTTAGAACCTACTCAAGTTTTTGACTTAAGCTATGATGGCTTGAGCGGTCTTGTCATTAGATGATGAATTTCCGGGCCTTTTCTTGAGGCTTGTTGAGTGAGGAGAGCGTTAGCAACTCGGCCACCATGAGCTTATTGAGTTTGACCTTTAAAACCCATTTGTGTCCTAGACTTGAAATTATAAGAGTTGATATTTTTCAACTTAGTTGATTGAAGCTTCAAAAATTGGGAATTCTTCTCACTTTATCTTTAACATTTGACGAATCTTGGAGGGAAACTTTTGACATTTAGGATTATCATCTCATGCATTGAAAAAGATTCTTTTTCTTCTTGTAAGATGTACAACTTTAAGAATAATAATTATAGATATATTCAGGGATCTCAGTGTAAAGCTCAATGTCAACCTGAATGCATGTACAAGAAGCTATCTTGTTTCATAGGAATGATTTAAAAGCTTTGATTTATAAAGAGAAATGCTCATTTAATAGGGGATTAGATTAGTTCATAAATGTATTATAGAGTTTGAACTTCTTTAATAAAAAATAAGGAGCTCATTCTAATTATTATATATATTTATCTAAGGATCTCAAAGCACCATGTGTCAAACTTAGCTAAACATATAAAAATGCTCCCTATCTAACAGGGGGAGACTTTCGCGGTAACTTGAAAATGCATTCTCATTTTATGAGAGAATCTTCAAGTGATATTACATATGTATTTGATATGAAAGCCTTAAGAGTGCAAGATTCATTTAAGTATTTATATACTTATCCATAAGTGGATATTTCTTGAGATATCGATTGGGTGGCATCGGCCATTGACCATTCTTGATCAATAAGATCGTAGGCTCCTCCTTTGTACACCTTCTATGATGTAAGGACCTCGCTAGCTTCAAATTTACCAGATCTTGTGATGAGGGATGATTATCCTTCTTAGCACTAGAACCAATTCACCTTTCTGGAATGTAGGACGCATCAACTATTGAATCTTTGGACATCTTCATAAATTTCTAAACTTTGTTGAGCTTGGAGTCTAACTCCATCAAATGCATCCAACTCTTCCATTCACAAAAGTGTTCTCATCTTGAGTAAGGCCAATTGGATAGCTACTCAAGGGATGGCCAACTTAGTGCGAGCTTCAACTCCAAATGTTAGAGCATAAGATTGGTTTGGTTGGCATTTTATAAGTTATTCATGCCCGAGTGCTTCCATCATTTTAGTGTGTCTCTTTATTCTATTCTTCATGAGAATCTTTTGTTTTTACCAATGTCTTATTAAAAGCTTAAACCATTGGCCCTTGGATTATAGATTGATGAATACCACAATCAATTTTGTGACAATAATGTATCTTCACTTTGAAAGCTAGACCATTGTCTATAATGATTCATCATGGCTCCCCAAATCTATAGACAATATTGTTAGTAAGGAAGTCAACAACTCCTTTGATGACTCAAATTTGGAGTTATCTATGCTAGAATCAATGTCCCACTGATGATGTAGTATAAATCGATCCAATTATATTCATGCCCTAACTTTCAAATGGTCAGGATGCTATTGTCGGGTATAGAGGATTCGGAGGTTGATGAATGAGATTCCCATGGACTTGGCATTTGTGACATTTTCTAGCATAATTTATGTAGTCTTTCACCATTGAAGGCCAATAGTATCTCATCCTCTTAATTTTGCCCATTTTAGGACGACTATGCACCACAAAGTTCTTCATGAATTTCGGACATAACTTTGTTGGTATGGTGAAATTTTTAAAAGAGTTCTAAAGAATGTATACTTCCATCTTCACTCTATGCAGAATAAAATGAAGATATAAATATACCCTTTTATGCATTTTGGACACTAGATCTACAAATATTCTTATTCAAGTGATGGTACGCATACAGAGAGAGGTGTACTATCTCAAAGATAGACATCATCATCCGACAATGGACCTAATCACCTCAACAAAGACTCCTAAGGATAATGGGTATGCATAAGTACCAAAGATTCTTCCCCTACTTTATATGAAAAAGTAAAGCAAGGTTTATTTTAAACTGGGTTCATTAAGTTCCCTACAGGAGCAAGCCCCCATAGTTAATTACATCCTAAGGAAGGGGATTCCTTAGGAATACTCTCGATTAAGGTAAATAATCGTTGTCTCCAAAGATGTCAATAGGTAGGACTATCAATCGATTAGTTTATTTTGGAAGATCAAATGGGATTGATCAAAGAGAGAGAGTTATTATCGAAGCTAAAGAAAGATAAGTAGGAGATGCTCAGGATGCTAGGAAACCTAGCGAGCATCTCAAACAATCCTATGGTTGGGCTTTACATTTTTGAAATTTGAAAAGAATTTATTTGTTTGAGTTGTATTTTTATTAGAAGTTTAGGGCTTATAATTCCACAATACAAGGTTATGGAAAGGCCTAAGAGGTGAGGATTTATGCTTATGGCCCATAGAAGGGAGAAGCAATCTCAAACCTAAATCTAGGGAGCTTTGAGGGCCAAAAGCATGAACTAAATCTAAGAAAAATGGGTATTTGGTGTGCCTCCATAAGGGAGGACAAACCACCCAATTGCTTGGACTTACAATAGCCTAGGGGTGGCTAAACTAACTCTCCTATGATTTTGAATTCATGTAGGCAAGTCATATGCTTTATGCAAGATAACTAGGTTAATTTATTTAGAAAGAGACTAAGTCCTTAAACTACTCCCTAAGAGACTAGATCATGTAAGGGCATGAAAATGACCTAGATCTAATGCAAAACATATATTACATTTTACTTTCATTTTGGACAATCATTTGACCTTTATAGGATTCATATGCCTAATGCATGAGAAATAAGATTATGGGCCAAAATCAGTAAGAAGGGGAGTTGTGTTTCCACCATGGCTCTCAAAGCTCAAGCCAAATTCTCTTGTAAAAGTAAAAGCCCTCCAATCAAGAGTGAAACAATATGCTTTTATGCATAATGTTATAAAAGAAATACTGATCCAGCTAAGGGGTTGCTAATTCTTTTATCTTAATTTTAACTTAGGCTTTAAATGAGGTTATGAGTTGTTTATTTTTATTTTCGAGTTATTTAATTTGGTAGAAGATTTATTTTTTTCCTAAGATCCTAATCATCATCCAGGCCATACATCAAGCAAGGAAGAAACTAGAAAAACATGAGCTAATGCAAAAGAATAAAAGGTCATTTACGGTCGGGCACCATCGCATAAACCCGAAAACAAATTGGGTAGCTGAGCTCTACCCTTATACAACCCATATTAAAAATGAATTAATTTACTATCAAGTAAGGAGATTCATGTTATGGGGGTCTTCATTTCTTCTTTTCTTCGTTCTACTTTCTTCTTTCTTCTTTTGGTTCCTTCTTTTGCATGGTTGGAAGGTGGTTTCTCCAAAGGCTTTAGGTGGTACATAAGATGTAATCTTATGACCAATGCTCATCCTAATCCCCAATAACATTCATTTTGAAATCCTAATTGCAAAAATTTCATGAAAAGAAAAAGTAAATCTAACTAAGACCTGCAAAATAGAGATTAGCTAAACAAACCTTACAAATCCCAAGCATGTATATTAGTCTTAGCACCCCACACATGGGTGACCAAGTTCACCTGGACTATTGGATTATGCTTAGGGGTATAAGCACCGCATAGAAAAGTAGATATATTTTATTACATTCTTAAGCAAAATCCCCTACATAAAATAATGATTTGACTAAATCATCCTACCATTCATTCTACGTACATTCACCCTAACATCCTAACTAGAAATAATACATCACAAAATAAAAGTAAACATCAAACCATGCACTGCCCTAACCTAAAGCTAGAAGTGGTGACTTAACCTAATGTGTGCTTTAAAAAGGTTTGTGTGGTATGCTTAGCTATGGCTTCATGGTTTAGATTTCTAAAGTATAAAGATGTTCAACTTAGAGGGATGGTTTCATTTAAGTTATTTAGTTGATATGGGTTTATTTTATTTTGTATTTTGGTTTGGTTAAGTGAATCCTACAATTAATTACTAAGTTTTAAAGAGAGAGAATAGAGAAGAGAACTTCTCTTTCTTTCCCTACCTTAAGTAATTTCTAAAGTGGATTCATATTTGATTTTGTTTAGTGAATGTTTTATTATGTTTTTACTTAGTTCTAAGTTTAAGTTTTCCCTAAATAAAACTATTCAAAAAGAAAGGCATTTTAAGATTAAGTAAAGTGAATTAATATCACAAAACACACACATCACTTCATTTCTTTCCCAACATGTATAACATGCATATGAATGAATCTTTAGCATATATACACATACAAAATGGAAATGTTTAGCAAACTTTATGATGAATGCTAAGAAATGTTACTTAAGAAAATTTGAATGCTTTATGATGCATGATTTTCATTAAGTAGAAAAGAGGGTTTCTTTTATCCATTATTCACATGCACATGTATATGTATGAAAGGCATAAGTGAGCACGATGCCATTATTAGCACAAGGGGTGTAAGGTACAAGACCTACATAGGGCTACTTAAAGCCTTACAACCTCAGGATTGTCCAGACTAATATACCACTTTCCTTAGATACAAATACATGTATAAAAGAGATGAATGGAAAAAGAAAGATGCAAAAAAGTTTGTATTTGTTTGTTTATTTTGTTTATGCAATTTATATATGTGTGGTGTCCTTCTTAGGTAATAGCATAGGAATGGATAGGAATTATAGTGTGTTCTTAAATGAACTATACACTTTGCCAAATCCTATTCAAAACTATGCTAAAAGAAAAGAGAAGAAAAGCTACACTATTTTATGTCCACATGCAAGCTTATAAATAATTATAAGTAGCACACTTTCAATTTTAAGTATTTCATTTATCGATTTTAAAAATAGTTTTAGATTTAATAGTGATAATTGTCATTCATATTTTTTTACTTTAGCCAAAACCTGCAATTTGAAATAAAGAGAATATTTCATTTTCAATTTTATTTTTAAAAAGCATGAATGCATGAAATTCATATGGCATGGACATTTAGCATATTAGGAAAGAACTAAAGTGATGAAAGCATATAAACACATTCACCATAATTAATTCCTAAAGACAATCTTTTGAAATAAGAAAGCTTAAAGCAAATCAAATTATTCTTAAGGAAGGTTTGATTTTGTTTTGAGTTTGATTTAATTTGAGAAATATGAAGTGAGTTTACTACTTCTAACCCATTCCCACATATGTTTGTTGATTTTGTTTGCTCTTAGGATCATTAGATGATTTTTATATGTTGCTTAGGTTAAGGTATGAATTAAATGTGTTAATTACCCCTTACCTACACCACCTTAGTATAGTTAATCAAATAATTATGAGCCAATGATATGACATAAACCCACACAAGAAATTTAAATCAGCAATGCACCTAGGAAAGAAAGGTACCTAATGCAATTGGCTCATGATTAAAGATTAATTAAGCTAAGGAGTTTATTTTAAGTAATTTCATAACCCTCTCACACATGTGAATTGGATTTTGATTTTCTTAATGTACTTAGGTTGTTGAACACCTAAGCATCTACCCAAGATAGATTAATTGAGTTTAGAAAAGGTTTAGAATTTTATGAAATTAATTAAGGAGATAATTAGTGAATTAACCCTTAATTAAGGTTAGATTAAGGAAGAAAGGGGTTTAAGGAATATCTTAAGGAAAGTATCCCAAAATTATTCCATAAATCTCATATTCACTTAAGAAAAACTTAATTGACTCAATCAGAGGGTTAGACCACTATTTATACTCTTAATTAAGCTTAATTATATTAAGAGAGTGATTAAGGAATGAACTAACAATTCCCCTAATTAAACCACTAATAAATCCCAAGAAAATTAGGGGAGGTAGGAGTCATCCCACAAATTATGCACAAGAAGTTTGGGATTAATCAGTGGAGTAATTAGAGGGTAATTAGCAAAATAATATTCCCAATAAAACCCAAATCCAGAGAAAAGCACTGCTCAAAATCCATTAAAATCTTTTAGAATATTTTATGTTTAATTATCTATCCAATGCAATTTATTACATTTTTTTATTTTTCTAGGCTTAGATATGAATTTAGAAGTTTTATTATTAATTAGTGATTTAATGGCCTAATTAAATGTTTAATCCCATTGGTGCCATGTGGGCCACTGACACAGCATGCGCTTTCCATGTGGCGTGATGGAATTCGATATTTTAGTTGTCACATTGTAGATCACACGTGGCTAGCTGCTTTCTCATCCGTCAAGGATCGACGAAGGTTAAAGTCGCGAACCTATGGGATTGAAACATGGATCTATGTGTCTTTGATCATGATTGTCCATCCAAAATGCATGGATGGATGGCCCATGATCCTTCCCTGTTCTTCTTTGTGAGCAATGGACACCGTCCACCGTCTAGGAGAAGATCGCTGAAGCTCAGATTTGATTGAAACTCAACCCACACCATCTAAAGGCAAAGGATATCACATCTAATGACTAGAATCTCATGGGGTGACACTTTACTTCATAAAGGACCAGCCCACATATATGCTAATGGCACGGAGGTGATCACCCATGCTCGATTCCCAAGTGAAGCTTCTTTTCTAGTGGTGACTAAGCTTTGTTGAGAGTTTAAGGTCTTAAGATTGATGGATTCTTCTAGAGGCCAAGCTCCCCTTCAAGTAGCTCTTGATCAAGAGTAGCCTCCCTTGCCTTTGGAGCTTGTGTAAAGGCTTGGGTGAGTTGAGCCCCATGAAGCTTATAAAGGAATTTGATTGATAAGTGTGGAGTAAGTTTGAAATTCAATGGAGCTCCCTATTTTGAAGAAAAATTCAAAAATGGAGAATTTGAAATCACTCTAGAAAGCTTGGGATCACTTGGCAATGGCTCCTCTGGTTTCCCTAAGTTCAGTTGAGTGTGAGAGAGTGTAGATTCAATTGAATTAGGGGAGTATATCTCCCCCTTGAAGGATCAAATGGTCATGCCTTCACTTGCCATTTTGATCCAATTGACCCTATTCAATGGGTTGTTTGAGCTGTTTAGAGAGGCATGGCATTCAATTTTGGCCAGAGGAGGAGTGGGTGAGGTGACCATGTGCTCAAACAAGGTGGAGGGAGGATTCCATGTGGCCATTTTCAAAGGAGGTGGTCAGTTTTGGGTTTGGGTTGGGTTTGGCTGACCCAAACCCACTGGGTCATGTTCACTAGGTTCATTAGTGACCATTTGGTCCACTAAGAGGATGTCAAGTGTCGATGGAAAGGAATTGACCAAATTTTAAGTGATTTTGGTCAAAATTTTCCCTATGGCCTAGGGGTAAAATGGTCATTTAGCTTAGCTAATTTGAATATGTTTGATATGTTTGAAAAATAGATTAAGCCAAGTTTCTTTGAATTTGGAATTGGTTTGATGTGATTTGGCTCATGTTGACCCATTTAGGTCAAAATGGGTCAACTTGGGTCAAGTTAACCAATTGGTCAAAGGGTCAAACCAAGGGTCAAGTTCATATGACCATTTGAAATATTTTTTGGTGATTTTTGATTTGATTTAATTTGGTTTATATTTAATTTTGGCTTAATTGAGTTTATTTAGATTAAATGGGTCAAGTTGACCAAATTGACCCATTTGACCTATTTGGGTTAAGTCATGGGTTGGTTCATGTTTGGTTACTCATATGAAATGGATTGGTATCTTTGTATCTAATCAATTTGGTTTATATTTGAGTTTGGCTCAATATGACCCTTTAGGTCAAGTTGGGTTCAA
Source organism: Cymbidium sinense (assembly GCA_021442155.1). NCBI lineage: Eukaryota > Viridiplantae > Streptophyta > Magnoliopsida > Asparagales > Orchidaceae > Cymbidium > Cymbidium sinense. The sequence goes on along the minus strand of CM038227.1, from coordinate 25,589,541 downwards.
GGCCAATTGGGCTAGGTTAGGTCTAGTTGGTCAATTGAGGCTTTGTCAAGTTCAACAATCATTTTGAAATGAACTTGACCCATTGGTTTTAAACAATTTAGCTTAGATCAAGTTTTGACACATTTTGACTTTATAGGTCAAGTTGGCTCAACTTGGGTCAAGTGGCCAATTGGGCTAGGTTAGGCTCAAATGTTGACTTGGTCAAGTTCAAACATTGATCATGAATGAACTTTGATCAATGGTTTCAATCAATTTGGCCTATGGTGGATTTTGGCTAGTTTAGGTTTCATTTTGGCTAAGTGTTGACTTGGCCTTAGTTTGACTTGGTTTGACCCAATTTGAGTGATTGATCATCTCATGATGATTGTTGATCATGATGAGAGGCTTAGGTGGGCTTAGTTCAATCCAATTTGGTTAAGATTAGAATTTGGCTCATAAGGGTGCTTTAGGTCACTTTGGGTCAGGTGAGCCTAAGTGGGTCAAATGGCTTAGTCAAAGCTTGATTTGAGTTTGATTGAACTCACATATGAACTTATGATTGAAATATAAATCCATTTGCAAGTGGTTTGAAATCAAATGGGTTTTGATTCATTTGACAATTTCAAGTTCAAAGGGTGAACATGAGTTTCTTAGGTTTGATTTTGAATTTAGTTTTGGTTTTTTTTATTGAAGTTTATGTTTATATTTGGATTCATGATTGTAGGATTGATTGAATTATGAAGAAAATCAAGAGTTTGGCTTGATTTGAAATTGATTTGGCTAAGTTCAAGATTGACTTGAAAGGCTTAGGTTGGATTTTGATTGAATTTGAGTTTGATTTTGGAGTTGATTTTGGTTATTTGAATTTATTTCATTTATATATGTATAAATGAGAATATAAATGAGAGAAAATTTCAAGGATTTGAGTGATTTAGATTTGATTTAGGCTAAGTCCTTAAGAGGGATTAAAGGACAAAGATTTTTGATTTTGGATTTGAATTTTAATTAGTTTGATCGATTTGAATTTATATTTCATTTATATATGTGAATATAAATGAGAATATAAATGGGTTGTGAGAAAATTTCATGAGTTTGAATTGATTTGAACATGATTTAGGCTAAGTCCTTAGGAAGGGATCAAGGACTTAAAAGATTTTGAACTTGGAATTTTAATCATGGAATTTGATTTGATTGGTTTGAATTTATATTTTATTTATATGTGTGAATATAAATGAGAATATAAATGAGTTGTGAGAAAATTTCATGAGTTTTAATTGATTTAGGCTAAGTCCTTAAGAGGGGATTAAAGGACTTAGGGAACATTTTGAACTTGGAATTTTAATCATGGGCTTCAATCATAAGGAATTGATCATGGATTTCAATCATGTGGGATTGATTTGAGTTTGGAGAAAATTAATTAAGCTAGAATTTATTTAGGTTTGATGTTGATTTGATTTGGACTTTGACTTGAAGGAAGGAAGTGAGGAATGTAGTTCAAGCTATAGGGTAGGCAAATTTTCCTAACACCCCTAAGGCATGACATATTCATATGGCTAACTCTTCTAAGTCTCTGGGGCTAGGTTGAGTGTCCATCTAATCACTAGATGTGTATTAAGACTAAGGATCTCTTAAAGTCTAAGAGGAATCCTATGTCTAAGATGGAGGGGTTGAGAGCTCATCCTAAAAATGAGGTCAACAGTTTCCTTCATCCATCCCTAAGCATCGCAGCCACATTTGTTCAAAGGATCTATGGTACAATGTGTCATTGACATAAGCATATCATAGGATTTTTTTTGTAATTTATGTGGCTAGTGATTTATTGCTCATCAATTTGCTTTCCTTGAAATAATTGATGAAGGGTTGTCTCTAATCATATGGCTCTTCCACTATGAAAGCTTCGCATGATTTCTTTGCGGTACTGTTGACCTCATTTTTAGAATGAGCTCTCAATCCCTCCATCTTAAACATAGGACTTCTCTTAGATTTTAAGGGTTCCATAGTTTTAAGGCACATCTAGTGATTAGGTGGACACTCAACCAAACCCTAGAGACTTAGAAGAGTTAGCCATAGGAATAGGTCATGCCTTAGGGGTGTTAGGAAAATTTGCCTACCCCATAGCTTGAACCACATTCCTCACTTCCTTCCTTCAAGTCAAACTCCAAATCAAATCAACATCAAACTTAAATCAATTCCAGCTTAATTGATTTACTCCCAAACTCAAATCATTCCACATGATTGAAATCCATATTTGAAATATGATTGAAGCCCATGATTGAAATTCCAAATCTTACTTAAGTCCTTTAATCCTCTTAAGGACTTAGTCTAAATCATCTTCAAATCAATTCAAACTCATGAAATTTTCAGAACTCATTTATATTCTCATTTATATTCACATATATAAATAAAATATAAATTCAAATCAATCAAACTAAATCTCCATTTCAAATCACAAATATTTCCTAAATCCTTAATCTCTTAAGGACCTAGCCTAAACAAATTTAAACCACCTTAAATTCAAGAAATTTTCTCACAACTCATTTATATTCTCATTTATATTCACATATATAAATGAAATATAAATTCAAACAACCAAAACCAACTCCAAAAATCAAACTCAAATTCAATCAAAATCCAACCTAAGCCTTTCAAATCAAAATCTTGAACTTAGCCAAATCAATTCCAAATCAAGCCAAACCCTTGATTTTTCTTCATGATTCAATCAATCCTTCAATCATGAATCCAAATATAAACATAAACTTCAATCATGAAATCAAAACTCAATTCAAAAATCAAGCCTAAATTCATTTCATGTTCACCCTTTGAACTTGAAATTGTCAAATGAGTCAAAACCCATTTGACTTCAAACCACTTGCAAATGGATTTATATTTCAATCATAAGTTCATATGCGAGTTCAATCAAACTCAAATCAAGACCAAGCCATTTGACCCAATTAGGCTCACTTGACCCAAAGTGACCTAAAGTACCCTTTATGAGCCAAATTCTAATCCTAACCAAATTGGATTGAACCAAGCCCACCTAAGCCATGCTCTCATCATGATCAACAATCATCATGAGATGATCAATCACTCAAATTGGGTCAAACTAAGTCAAACCTAAGGGTTGACCAAGTCAACACTTAGCCAAAATGAAACCCAACATAGCCAAAATCCACCATAAAATAAATTGATTGAAACCAATGATCTAAGTTCATTCATGATCAATGTTTGAACTTGACCAAGTCAACATTTGAGCCTAACCAAACTCAATTGGTCACTTGACCCAAGTTGACCCAACTTGACCTAAAAGGTCAAAATATGTCAAAACTTGATCTAAGCCAAATTGATTGAAACCAATGGGTCAAGTTCATTCCAAAATGATTGTTGAACTTAACCAAAGCCTCAATTGGCCAACTAGACCTAACCTAGCCCAATTGACCTTGAACCCAACTTGACCTAAAGGTCAAATTGAGCCAAATTCAAACTTAACCAAAATTGATTGGAAACAAAGATACTAATCCATTTCATATGACCAACTAAACCTAAGCCAATCCATGACCTAACCCAAATAGGTCAAATGGGTCAAATTGGTCAACTTGACCCATTTGACCTAAATGAAATCAAATGAACCAAATTCAAACCTAAACCAAATTGAATCAAACCAAAGCCACCAAAACATTTCAAATGGTCATATGAACTTGACCTAACTTTTGGTTTGACCCAATTTGACCATTTGGTCAACTTGACCCAAGTTGACCCATTTTGACCTAAATGGGTCAACATGAGCCAAATCACATCAAACCAACTCTAAATTCAATGAAACTTGGTCAAACCTATTTCTCATCATACCAAACATGTTAAACTGAAATCAAGATCAAATGACCATTTTACCCTAGGCCATAGGGTAAATTTTGGCCAAATTCACTTGGTCAAATCCTCTCCAAAACCACTTGGCACCCTCTTAGTGGACCAAGTGAACACTAGGGAGTGTGGTGCACCCAACCCAATGGGTTTGGGTCAGCCCAACCTAGCCCAATGGCCAAACCGACCACATGCCTTGAAATAGAGCACATGGAATCCTCTTTCCACTCAATTCAAGCACATTGGAAGTTCACCATTCCACTCCCTGGACAAAACCAAATTCAAGGACATCTTAAAGGGCCTAACAAACCCACTCCTTGTGCTCAATTGGATCAAAATAGCAAGGCATTGCTCGACCGTTCAATTGCCAAACGGGGAGATATACTCCCCTAATTGAATTGAATCCATCAGTCTCATACTTGGTGAACCTAGGGAAGTCAGAGAAGCCATTCCTCAAGACCTCCCAAGCTCTGAAATCAAATTCCCATTTCTTAATTTTCAAAGATTGAAAATAGGGAAGCTCCACCTAAAACCCAACTTGCTCTACACTTAAAATCAACCCATTTCCCTTTGCAAGCTCCATCAGTGAGCTCAATCGAGCTTGCCAAAAGCTTCATACAAGCTCTTAAAATAAGGGAAGAGTGCCCTAGATCAAAGCCGAGCTCAAGATAAAGGGGAGTTGGTCTCTAAAAGCATCTACTCAATTTCAAAGCCTCCAAACTTCAACAAAACTTCATCTCCACTAGATGAAGCTTCTCCAAGAGAATCGAGCGTCGGTGATCACCTTCGGTGAGGTATGCCATTAAACCGAGCTTAAGTTCAATGTATGTTGGTCCTTTGTGAAGTGGATTTCAATCTTATGTTGATCTAGCCATTAGATTTGCTTGTCCTCATGCTTAGATGATGTGGGTTGATTTTCAATCCAATCCGAGCTCAATTGAGCTTGGATCATCTCCTCAAAGATGGATAGTCTCCATCTTACACAGAGAATTACAGGGATAAATCTCTAACTGTCCATCTACGCATTTGGATGGACGGCCAAGACTAAAACACATCGCATCCCATGTTTCACTCTTTAGAACTATGACTTTAATCTCAACAATCTGATCCTTGATCAGACGATTGAGGAGAAAGTGTGTAGCTCCGCCACTGATGCGGCGCTACAATGTGACGGGTTAAAGAGCCAATCCCGTTGCACCACGTGGAAAGTGCATGTCGCATTATTGGCCCACGTGGCACCGATGAGATTAAATACTTAATTAAGCTATTTAAATATTCTAATTAATTATGGAAACTTCTAAAATTCATATCTAAGCCTATAAAAATCAAAAAATATGAAATAAATTGCATTGGATAGATAATTAAATATGGAATATTCTAAAATTGATTTAAATGCATTTTGAATAGTATTTTTCTTTGAATTTGAGTTTTATTGGGAATGTTATTGATTGATCCCAAACTTTTTGTGCTTAATTAGTGGGATGACTCCTATCTCCCCTAATTTTCTTGGGATTTATTGGTGGCTTAATCGAGGGAATTGCTAGTTCATTCCTTAATCACTCCTTTAATGTAATTATGCTTAATTAAGGGCATAATTAGTATTTTTAGCCTCTCATTGAGTCAATTAAGTTATTATAAGGTTTAGGGAATAATTTTGGGATACTTTTCTTAAGGTATTCCCTAATCCCCTTTTATTCCTTAATCCATCTTTAATTAAGGGTTAATTCACTAATTACCCCCTTAATTAATTTCATAAAATTCTAAAACTTTCCAAAACTCAATTAATCTATCTTGGGTAGATGCTTAGGTGTTCAAGAGCCTAAGTACATTAAGGAAATCAAAACTCAACTCACATGTGTGAGGGGTTATGAAATTACTTAAGTTAAAACTCCTTAGTTTAATTAATCATTAATCATGAGCCAAATGCACTTGGCCCTTTTCTTTAGGTGCATTGCTGATTTAAATTTCTTGTGTGCTTTTATGTCATCTCATTGGCTCATAATTATTTGATTAACTATGCTAAGGTGGTATAAATAAGAGATAATTAACATGCTTAATTCATACCTTAACTTAAGTAACATATAAAAATCATCTAATCACCTAAAAAATTAAACTAAAATAACCAACATATGTGGGAATGGGTTAAGAACAGCAAACTCACCTCACATTTCAAATTAAATCAAACTCAAAACAAAATCAAACCTTCTTTAAAGACAAATTGATTTATTTTAAACTTTCTTATTTCATGAGATTGTCTTTATGAATTAATTAGGTGAATGTGTTTACATGCTTTCATCACTTTAGTTCTTTCTTAACATGCTAAATGTGTATTCATTCTTTTCATAAATCAAAATGAAAGTGAAATATTTTCTTTATGTCAAATTGCATGTTTTGGCTAAAGTAAAAATATGAATGGCTATTATCACTATTAAATTCAAAACTATTTTCAAAATCTATAAATCAAATATCCAAAATTGAAAGTGTGCTACTTATGATTAGTTATGAGCTTGCATGTGGGTATAAGTATGAAGTCATGCATAGTGTAGTCTTCCTTCTCCTTTCTTTTAGTATGGTTTTGAAAAGGATTTGGCAAAGTGTACAGTTCATTTCAAAAGAACATAACACTTGCCTAATTCCCTTCCTATTCATCCCTATACTATTACTTAAGAAGGACATCTACACTTGCACATATAAATTGCATAAACAAAAATAAATCAACCAACACAAACTTTTGCATCTTTCTTTTCCCTTCATTTCTTTTGTACATATACTTGTATTTAAGAAAAGTGGTATATTAGTGTGGACAACCCCGGGGTTACGAGGCTTTAAGTAGCCCTAAGTAGGTCTTGTCTTACACCCCTGGTTAATAATGGCATCATACTCACTTATGCCTTTCATACGTACATATGTTCATGTGAAAAATGGATAAGAAACACTTTTCTACTTAATGAAAATCATGCATCATAAAGCATTCAAATTTTCTTAAGTAACTCACTTAGCCTTCATCATAAAGTGTGTCAAACATTCTCATTTGTATGTATAGATATGCTTACGTGCATCCATATGCATGTTATACATGTTGGGAAAGAAATTAAGTGATGTGTGTTTTGTGAATTTAGTTCACTTTACTTAATCTTAAAATGCCTTTCTTTTTTAATAGGTTTGTTTAGGGAAAATCTAAACTTATGATTAATTAAAACACATAATAAAATATTCACTAAATAAAACTAAACATGAATCCACTTTAGAAATTACTTAAGGTAGGGAAGGAAAGAGAAGTTCTCTTCTCTTTTCTCTCTCTTTAAAACTCAGTAATTAATTGTAGGATTCATTTAAACCAAATCAAAAAATATAAAATAAAATTAACCCAAATCAACTAAACACTTAAATGAAACTACCATCTAAGTTGAACATCTTCACACTTAGAAAATCCAAACCTTAAAACCATATTTACAAACACACAAACCTTAAAGCACACATTAGACATCACCACTTCTAGCTTTAGGTTGTATGCATTTGGTGTTTTGCTTTTATTTTGTGATATTTATTTTAGTCTGATGTTAGGTGAATGTAGAATGAATGGTAGGACAATTTAGTCTAATCATTATTTTCTATAGGGGATTATACTTAAGGGGTGTTGTAATAAAAATATAAATATTTTTTCTATGCAGATGCTTATACCCCTAAGCATAATCCAATAGGCCAGGTGGACTTGGTTACCCATGTGTGGGATGTTAAGTCCAATATACATGCTTGGGATTTGTATGGTTTGTTAAGCTAATCTCTATTTTATAGGTGTTAATTAGATTAACTTTTCCTTTACATGTAATTTTTTTTGTAATTAGGATTTTGGAATGAATGTTATGGGGGATTAGGATTAATTGGTCATAAGATCTCATCTTATGCACCATGTGAAGCCTTTGGAGTATCTACATTCCAACCATCCAAAAGAAGGAACCAAAGAAGAAAGGAAAAATGAAGAAAGAAGAAAAGAAGAGAAGAAGAAAGAAGAAAGGAAGAAAGAAGACCCCCATAACATGAATTTCTATATTTTATTATAAATTAATTCATTTGTAATCCGGGTTATATAAGGGTAGAGCTCAGCTACCCAATTTGTTTTTGGGTTTACGCGATGGTGCTAGACCACAAATGGCATTTTATTCTTTTGCGTTAGCTTTATCAAATGTGTGACATTTTGTTTAGCTTGTGCATTAAGATGGCATATTTTCTTAGTTTCTTCCTTACTTTGATGTATGGCTTAGATGTAGATTAGGCTCTTAGGAAAAAATAAATCTTCTACCAAATTAATCAATTCAAAATTAAAATAATTAACTCATAACCTCATTTAAAGTCTAAGTTAAAATCAATATAAAAGAATTAGCAACGCCTTAGCTAGATGAGCATTTCTTTTATAACATTATGCACAAAAGCATCTTATTTCACTCTTGATTGGAGGGCTTCTACCTTTACTAGAGAAACTTAGTTTGACCTTTGAGAGCCATGGTGGAAAGACACCTCCACCTTCTCACTGATTTTGGCCAATAATCTTACTTCTCATGCATTAGACATATGAATCCTATAAGCTTGAGTCAAATAATTATCCAAAATGAAAATAATATGTAATATATTTTGCATTAGATCTAGGTCATTTCTCATGCCCTTACATGATCTAGTCTCTTAGGGAGTGAGTTTAAGGACTTAGCTTCTTTCTAAAATAAATAACAACCAAGCTATCTTGCATAAAGCATATGACTTGTCTAAATGAATTTAAAATTGTAGGAGGAGTTAATTGGCAACCACCCTCAGGCGGTTGTAAGTCCAAGCAGTTGGATGGTTTGTTCTCTCTTGTGGAGGCAAATCAAATACCCATTATCGCCTTAGATTTAGGTTCTGAGGTTGCTTCTCCCTTCTATGGGCCATAAGTATAAATCCTCACCTCTTATTCCTTTCCATAACCTTGTATTGTAGAATTATAAGCCCTAAACTTCTAATAAAAGGTCAACTCAAATGAATAATTCAATTTCAAAAATGTAAACCCCAACCATATGATAGTTTGAGATGCTCTCTAGATTTCCTAGCATCGTGAACATCTCCTACTTATCTTCCTTTGGCTTCGATAATAACTCCTCTCTTTGATCAATCCCATTTGATCTTCTAAAATAAACTAATCGATTGATAGTCCTACCTATTGAAATCTTTAGAGATAATGATCATTTACCTTAATCAAGAATATTCCTAAGGGATATCATTTCTTAGGATGTAATTAACTATGGGGGCTTGCCCTTGTAGGGAACTTAATGAACCCAATTTAAAAGAAACACTGCTTTACTTTTCTATGTAAAGTAGGAGAAGAATATTTGGTACACATGCAGACCCATTATCCTTTGGAGTCCTTATTGAGGTGATTAGGTCCATTGTAGGGTGGTGACTACTATCTTTCGAGATAGTGCACCTCTCCTCAATGTCATACTCAATCACTCTCAATAAGAATATCTTTGGATTTACGTAGTGTCAAAAATGCATAAAAAGAAGAGATGTATATTTCTCTCTTTATTTTATCAAAAGTGAGTGAAGATGGAAGTATATATTTTATTCTTTAGAAATTATATAAAAATTTCACCACAAGTACTTTTGAGTTTTTTTATCTCTTGTACTTGTCATTCTTTAAGAAAGGACCAATTTCAATTGCTTCCTACTGACTTGAATTTGTTGTCCTTTCTATCTGTGAGGAATATGGATTTACTGGTAGCAAAACTCGGCGAGTGGACACTTCAATCAACACATCATCATCGTTGTCTATGTTCGCCATCTCTTTTGCCATCTTGGCCAACCAATCTGCTTTATTATTCTTCGATTGAGAAACTCGAGCTAATTTAATATTTGGAATTTGCTTCATGAGCTGAAGCACTCGCTTATGATAGTATGTCAACTCAAGCTTGTTAATCTTATAGAGACCCAACACTTGGTTGATTACCTATTGAGAGTCTCCAAAGATTCTTAAATTTTGAATACTGATAACAACAGCTTCTTCGAGACCTACCACCAATGTCTCGTATTCAGCTTCATTATTAGTTCTTGGCTCAGTCAGCCTGTATGGACGTCACATTATGCCACCTTCTGGTGCTATGAAGATGAGGCCAATGCTAGCTCTTACTTTTGGTAGATTTGGGGGTTGAGTGGTCTTAATAGATGATGCACCATCGATATACATTTCCCAGATATGCAACTCCTCCCTTTTATAAATTAATAGGATATGTTCATTAGGTAAATCATCATTGACTACTGAATCTGCTGGAATAGGATGCATAGCGAGAAAATTTGCTGGTATTTGCCCGTTAACAACTTTCTGAGAAATATATGTAATATCGAATTGTAACAGGAGTACTGGTCATCGTGCTAAATGACATGTCAACACTGGTCTTATCATCAAAAATATCAGTGGATCAATCTTTGAGATGAGTGATATCTTATGTGACAACATGTAATGTCAAAGCTTCTAGGCGACAAAGATCAGTGCAAGATAGTGCTTCTCGATCGGAGAGTAATTTGCCTCAGCTCCTATTAATCTTTGACTAATATAGTACAGTGCATTTTCCTTGCTTTCTTCATTGTCCTATGCAAACAATGCTTTGAGAGATTCTTCTAATGCAACTGTATACAAAATGAGAGGCTTTCCCAGGATTGGTGCCACCAGAATTGGTGGATTTAATAGGTATCTCTTCATGTTATCGAATGTTTGACATTCATCATCACACATAAATGGTGCATTCTTCTTCATCAATTTAGCAAATGATTGACACCTTCCTAATAGATTTGATATGAAGCATCGGATGAATGCCAAATGTCCCTGTGCAGAATGAAGCTGATGAAGATTCTTCGATGGTGGCATATCCACTATCGCTTTGATTTTATTAGGGTCAATCTCAATTCCTCTATATTGTACCATATAGCTAAGAAATTTTCCAAAAGTAACCCCAAATGCATATTTGAGAGGATTCATCTTGAGATCATACTACCTAATTCTTTCAAAGACCATCCTCAAGTCACCAAAATGATCTTTTCAATCTATGCTCTTGATGACGAGGTCATCCACATAGTATTCTACTTTATGATGAATCAACTCATCCAATATGCATGTCATGGCCCTCTAATATGTAGCTCCAACATTCTTCAATTCAAAGGGCATGACTATGTAGCAGTATATACCAATTGGCGTCCTGAATGATGTGTGTTTCTCATCTTCAGGAGCCATCTTGATTTGATTGTATCCCGATGATCCATCCATAAATGAGAACATATCATAGTTGAAAGTATTGTCCACTAGTAGTTCTAATATTGGAAGCAGAAAATCATCTTTTGGGAATGCTTTGTTAAGATCTCAAAAATCAATGCAGATTTGATCATTCTTCTTTCTCACTAGAATAACATTGGCTATCCAATCTACATACTTTTTTCTTGGATAAAGCCTGCTTCGATCAGCTTCTTAGTTTCTAATTACTTATTCTTTAATCCCCAATCTCATTTGCCTAGGAGCTTGCTTAACAGGCATTGCATCTGGTTTAATGGCAAGTTTATGAGCTACCACCTCAGAGGATAAGCTTGGCATTTTAGAGTATGCCTAAGCAAAGCAGTCCCTAAATTCACATAGCTGAGCTTTCATTTCTTCAACCTTTTCATCAGGTGAAAGGGCACTGATGAAAGTTTGGCAAGGATCATCCTCGTTCCCAAGTTGATTTCCTTCAACTCATCCATGGTAACAGATTGTCCACCATCTTCAAGCTCTTCAAGTAGCTTGGCTTCTATCTCCTCATCATTTATAAGATTGACTTCATGAGGATCATTTTCATATTTGATCTCAGTATCAATCTTTTCTTCTATTATCGCATAATAGATTTTTCTTCGATGGTGTTTATGTCAGATGTATACAAGACCTTTAGATGTATGATTATCACACTTTTGTGAGGTCTATGGACTTTTTAGACCCCATAGGGTATCAAAGAAGTGGGCTCATCATTTGTCTGTTCCAATATCGACTCCCAATTTGTACATCATCTTGTGAATTCTTGTAGGATAATATTTTGGCATTATTATGAGAACCAAATCATTAGATTCATCAAATTGTATGAGCCAATTAGAATCTTAGTGATAGCACTCCTCAGACTTCTAAAATGAAATTTCACGTTTATTACTTCTAGGCAAAGGAGGCACATAGAAAGTCTTTAACTCTTCAACAATGTAGACTTCACGTGGAGTGATTCCTTTAAGTGTTGAAAAGGAATCGGCATGATCACTAATGATTCTTCTAATATCAAAAGGTCTACCATCCTTCATGAAGAGATACAATGAACTTCACTTTCATAAGTAGGTTCAGAATCATACTCAGGATCTGAGTATTCCATAATTTTCTTTCTTTTCACCAGAGACTTGATTACTCCCTTGGGTTCAGTAGAAAAATCATCATCTTCTTCTTCTGTGTCACTACCCAGATGAGGAACTAGCCTTTTCAACTTATGTGATGCACTGGATGCTTTATGAAGAGTCGGTGTCACCTTCTTTTTTCCTTTTTCCTTCTTCACTTTTTTGTGTTATTTTGCAGCCTTTGAGTTAGAAGCTTTGGATTGTTGAGGCTTAGGCTCCTTCAATAAATAGTATTTCACATCTTCATAGATTTTAGCTTCATGGACTACAAATGGCTGAATGATTCCAAAAATTCTATGTTCTTCCTCATCTCTTATGTATTTCATGCATTGGTGCAAAGTAGACGAGACTATTTCGTACTCATGTAACCAGGGACACCCCAAGAATATGAATGAGGTGTTAGCATCAATAACATGGAATTTGGCTTCTGTGTAAATCTTAGTGGCAAGGTAAAAGATCCGAGAGTCTTTTTCCCTTTTTCATTGAAGTCATGAATCATCAATTTGTCATATCCTAGATGTTGAATATAGAGAGACAATTCCTTTAATATTTTAAACTCATGAGATTGATAGATGAATGGATCAGAATTCAATTGATTATGACACCATCATCTCCAGACATATATTCTTTGGAGAGATTGTCGGACGGTCTTGAGATTATAATACTTCAATCATACATCGCTCGGTGAAGTATGCTTCATATTTGTCCAGATTCTTAAGAGCCTGAATTAAGATTTCACAGAGATCTTGCGACATCAAGAGGCCTCATACACACGTAATTATGCAGGGTTCTTCCTCAAGAGTGATAGGATGTTGTAATCGATTCCTTTATCCATGCTAGACTTCTTCTTTGGATCTTTGGGAATGGTATTTTCATTAACTTTTATGTTCTTGTCATTGCCTTTATTTGGCATTCCTTTCTTCTATGATGATGGCAACACCTTGCCACTTCTTAGTTATACTAGAGTTGCTCTATCTAGCTCAGATTCTTCTAAAGAAGTCTCCTCTTCAGAACCATTGTTTATGCCTGAGGATCGGATGGAACCTTCAGAATCACTACCCAATTTTGTGCCCTTCATCAATGGTGATATTGAAGACTCTGACTCATCTTCCTCCAGAAAGCACAAGTCTTCTTTCGAGCTATCTTTTGTTTGCTTTATCATCAGGCAAGGCTTGAATGCCACATCACTGGTGGTTCTTCTTCTTGGATTATCTTAAAGAAATAGATTATGTCAGGGGAGTATCCAAGGATGCTGAATAACCCGACAGACTTCTCAAGAAAAAGATTCTTTGTCATCATCTCCTTCATCATTTGTTTCAGTGATTTGGAGTCCTGACATGAAATCAGCAAGCTTAATTGGTTGTCTTGCTGGTTGTTGATGTTCTTCAAGATTATTAATAATCTTTTAGGTAGTAGATTTCTTCTTCGTCTTCTTTTGTTTAGCTAATCTTTTGGGAACTTTTAGCAGATTCTGGATAGGTTACTTCTCAGAACGAGGAACTCCGAACACCCTGGACTGCTAGCAGAACCTTTTGATGTATATTCTACCTTCAGTTCCAGCACTGGTTCAAGTGGATATTTCCATCTGACACCCGGAATGCCTTCTAATTGCTTCAGCATCTTTATAGTTTTCTTTGAGACCGCAGTCTCCCATTTGTCATCCTCAACTATCTTTTCTTTTACTTTATCTTTCTGTAGGAGCACTGAAGAGGACGTAACCACCCTTGAAGATTCTTTCCTTGGGTGAATAAGAACACTATTGTATAGCATGAATTCACCATTTCTGTACTTCTTTTCCAATCAATCTTTGAATACATAGCAATTTTCTATAGGGTGGCTAACTACCCGATGATATGGACAGTAATTTGGGCTATGAGTTTATCCTGACTCTTCAAACCTTTTACATTCTGGGAACTCCAACCTTGCCTTGAGTGCTTGTCGGAATAGTTTAGCTACACTTTCTCTTTTGAAAGAGTATTCTTTGTACATCTTCTCCTTAAGAGATGGATGTATTCGATCATCATCTCCTAATGATTACCTTGGGCGGTCACCACTACCCTAGAAAGTTCTGGGTTTTTCATTGCCTCCAAGAATTAACTTTGGCTGAGAATTGAAGAGGGTTATTTAACTTTCTCCTCAAAATAGATAGGTTATTTCCCATTATCTACATTGTAAGTTTCCCTCCTCCCTCTATTTGAATCATATGAAGCAGTGTGAGATTCACTCCTTCTTGATTCTGGAACTTTCCTTTCTTTATTTTGTTTGGATGACCTTCAGTTTTGGAAAGATTCAACTTTTCAAATTTCATCACCCAATCAAGTAGTTCCTGAAAGGTGGTGATGGAAGCCATGCATAAATAGGGTGCCATTTTATCATCAATGTTGCCCATTAGCAGTTGAATTACATATTTCTCTTCCAACTGTTGCTCGTACTTCATGCTCATGTTGCACTAGCAAGTTATGTATTTAGTGACTGACACATTTTTATTTCTCTTCTCCAAAGCACGGTCAGCTATTGTAGTCTTTCTAACTACACTAGAAAATCTTTTGATAAACATTGCCTCGAGCTCAACGAATATCTTAATTGAGTCATTTGGCGACTCTCCGTACCACTCGAAAGCATTTGAAGTTAAGATGCTAACAAACTGGCAAAATAATAGTGGGTCATTACCCCTAGTATTACCATAAGTTTCTTTGAATTATTCTAGGGGTTGTCTAGGGTTACCGTTGCCATCAAATGAATGGAATTTCAGCACTGAGTAATCTTTATGATACGGCACCTGGTCATATTCTATAGCATATGGGCAACATTTGTTCACCATTTGTTCCACCTATTCTGCAACTATGACAGCTTTAATCTTTTCACTTATAATTATTTCAAGTTATACAGTTGTCACTGGCTCGAATGTGCTTAGTACTTGCTGGAGAATGGGTGGAGCAGTCAATTGATTGACTTTGTTTCTACTATTATGAGCACTTTGTGCTCCGAAGGTTTGTAGTGCTTGCTTAGTTGACGGATTGATTAGCGCGGTGTTGGTTGTTTGATGATTAACAAGAGGAATTGGTGTCGGCACTGCAGCAGCATTCCTCGCCATTTGCATCATGAGATTCATCTGTGTCATCATCTGATTCATCTTTGAATTCAGCTGAGAGATCTCTTTATCCTTCATTTTCATTTACTATCGCATTTTCCTTTGCACCTGAGCAAGTGTAGCAAAATCAGTGAATAGCATGTTATCTTCTTCTTTTGGTTCCTCTTCTTACTCATCACTTAAAGAGGAACTAAAAGGTTGTTCTTCCATTTCACTTGGTACCAATTCTTCGATCTGTCATACACCAGATGATTCTCCGATGTGTTGTCCCATATACACCACATCTACCCCCATGATATCTTCTTCATCTTCCTCTTCTTATTTTTGTAATCTTATCTCTAATTTACATCTCCATCTGATTTCAGGCTCAGAGTGTGGGACGAATGTCTCCTCAATCGGATGGCTATGATCAAAATCAAGAGAAGATTGTTTAGGTTGGTGATGGGATTCTTGGAGGATTCTCCAAGGTGTCGACCACTATAAGCCTCATTAATTATAACATTCTTTTTAGGAACCCATTCCTATTGGGCCCTATCATTAGTGGATCTTCGAAAATGCAAACCGGATGTCAAGCCTTTTTTCCTTTCTATGGCAGCTTCTTCTTGAGGCTTTGACCTCCACACTTATTTTCCCTTCTACCGGGACCTTTCGACAGTGGATTCTCGAACGCATGGTTCAGGTGTCACGCCTTGATATTCACTACTTAGGGCTTATTTGTAATGCTCCTAAGTTCTTACTACCTTTGATGGTAGCTTTTGCAATGGAGCGTTGTTGGCTTCTCTAATAATTGGCCTTTGATATATTTTCTTCATAAGGCCTTATTATTTTACAACTTTTAAAACTCTATGTACTTGAGCAGATAGAGTTTCAAGTTGTCTCTTCTGAGCAGTTGGTGCTGCCTGCTATTGATCCCAGAAAGACTGCTTGATGTCACCAATGGAGCTATTCCTTTTTAACCATTTCAGATTCTCAAATTTATTGCGGTAAAATACTCATGGTTGTAGGTGTGTAATAGGTGTGAGAGGTGTGGGCTCAGCTCATCATTCTTGCTTCTCCTCTGCCTTCTGGTCGCTTTCCTCCGGATGAGACTTGACATCAAGTTGGCATTGCGCAAAGGTCGGCGGGAAGTAGCATTGGATGCCTTTTATTTTCCCAGCTATCATTCTCTTCACGACTGTAGTTTCAATGTGCCTCAACCTCTCAAATACAGAGGCTCCCTTTCGAGGAACCTCAACAACAGTAATGACAGGAGTTTTGGTAGACTTGGCTTATTGCACGGGTTGATGTTCAAATTGAGCATGATTGTCTCGTGGCCTAGTAGTAGTTCAAGCAATGATTGCTAGAAAATCCAAGCTACCAAATTGTATAGTTGCTTTAACGTCATCGGTGTTTATGACAACATTAGCCAGGAAAATGTTGGCTCCACAGCCCAGCTGCACAGTAAACAAAATGTTCTGAAGATCCATCTGTGAAATGAAAGATGAGAATCAGTAATCACTAATTGGCATATCATCCACACTTTCATGATCAGATATAGTAAAATAAACATGATAGAATATTAAAGTAAGTTACATATAAATAAAATCTTGAAAATTTCATAAATATGTTCATCATAAAAATGATTTTAAATTTCATCCAACTCTATTTTATAAATTACTTTAAATTTTAATTTCATTATACACTACTATTATAGCTTTAATTTGACTAGCCAAACATGGAAGAAAAATATGTCCCCGGCGAAGTCGCCAGAAATCTGTGAGCTCTGAAAATTTGCTATCGACCTCTCGATGAATAGAGTAATTTAAAGTGTCGGTATAATTTTCAGAAGGTAGATGGAATAGTAGATAAGACACTACCTAGAGATTTCTCCCTCATTTTGTGAGGACTTTAGATCTAGTTCAAGGTTTCCTATAGGTGCAAGCACCTATAATTAATTACCCCTCCTGATGCTGAGAGAGAACTTTCTATTAATGCTAGTCATTAGCTCGCTTAGTGCATAGCGTATATTAGTAGCATGTAGAGTTTTAGAATTTAAATTTATGAAATTCATTATATTTAACTTAAAGTGAATTGTTGGGGAAATGATGACGTGCCTGATCTAGATCCCATGGTTTCGTCATCCCAGGATGTCGCGGTCCCTAGTCTACTTAATCAAAGAAGGTAATCGACCCAACCTGACCGAAGCATCCTTATCAGCAACACATGTGTTACGTCATCCAAGAAATCCTTATAAACCTGAGGTGGTGTTTATCTAAAGAGACAAGCTTAAGTCTACCTTAGCTAACATAGGGCTTTTTGCCCAATCAAGTATACCATATGATTCACAACTCAAAGGGTAGATCCATAGGGGAGCATATGGGCTACAGTCATGACCGTGATATAGTGGGGTCATTTGATGATAACCACCCGGTCAGAGGACTCTAGTCATAACTGCATCATATGGAGCCTATTGGCCAAAATAATGTAGTCGGACACAAGTCACGCGTCTCACGGCATGACATTGTTTGAGAGTAAATATAGTTATGTACTTGACTTGACTTTGGCTCTTTTATGAGCTAGGTATTTCTGAATTTGTCACCTCCGATAAATAATTGCAGAAGATGAGTTGAATTTTTTAGCTTTAAGTTTTTAATATTGAATTTCACTAAGATATTTATAGCTTAGTGATGTTTTAAATTCTATATTTAGATTGATATTCAATCTAAGTTAATTTTTTTTAAAATTGTAATCATATTTTTTATGGAAGTATCCCCTCCGATTGAAATCTCCATTCAACACAGCCATCATCGAGGTAGATATATTATTTTGCTATTTCAAATCCTGTCAACTCATTAATTTAATAATAGAGGATAAGATCTATTGTCATATAACAAAATTAGCTTCTCAGATGTTTTATTAGGTTGAATATATTATAATAACATCATTAGATTTTTAGGTTTTGTTAACTCGGACCCGGTCCTAATCGGGAATCAACCCCGATCCTCGGACAATAAGTTTAAGCATTGACATGTCGCCATGCGTGTATTTGATTCAGCATTAATTTAAGGATAAGAAATTTGTATAATATAGCTTGTTTTGACTAAATTCTATTACAAGTATAAATTTTTAGATAAAATTTTGACAGTATTTCAGTAGCCTCCAGGCATCGTCCTCACATAGGGGGATACAATGGGGGCTGGGCCTGCCACCATGCTAAAAAAAGCATGTATGGGTGGTGTGAACACCACGGTCGAATGCGTCATCCCACCATATCAAGAAAGACATGTATGGGTCTTTGAACTACTTGTATGAAGCACATAGTTTCCCGCCACACTAAGAAAAGCATGTATGTGTACTTACATACTTGTAATGTCAAGTGAAAATATTAATTTTATCTTTATTGTTGAATTTTTATTGAGCAGTTTATGCCTCATGTCACATAAAATTTTGGCAATATTTTGGTAGCATCTTGGCATCATCTATAGGCTACTTGTATCTTCCCCATGCCAAGAAAGGCGTATGGGTGGTATAAACTATAAACTTCATCGCTTCCACTATGCCAAGAAAGGCATGTATGGGGTTCAAAAGTACCTTTTGAAATTGATTTCTCTGTCACACCAAGAAAGGCATGTACAGGTACTTACACACCTGCAATGTTAGTTTAAATAATAATTTTATATTGCAACAAGGTTTTATATCAAGCTGTGTAAGTCCCCCTATCGGTGTCAAGTTTGGTAGCATTTGACATCCGGCATCATCAGATAGGCTACTTTATGTTAGGCTACCCACCATGCCAAGAAAGGCTTGTATGGGGTATAAAACCCACTGAATCACTTCCCCATGCCAAAAAAGGCATGTATGGGGCTCTAAGGTACCTGCTGAAACAGATTTTCCTACCACACCAAAAAATATGTGTACAGGAACTTATACACATGCAAGCAAGTACAGATTTTTCCATCATGCCAAGAAAGGCATGTTCGGGTACTTATGGTCAACAAAGCCTTTGAAGCACAGGGCCTGCGGCACTCCTGAACCTGAGACCTGGCAGGCGGTGAACCGGGCATGCAAGGGTGCTCGCACGCGCGGCCAAAAGTGGTGCACAAGTGGATAGCTAAGCGCGCACAGGCAGGCTCAGTAGCACTGTGGACACAGCACTCGTGGGCACTCCGAGCGTGGTCATGCAGCACTCATGGTGCTCCGAGCAGAGCACTCCAGCATGTGCACAGCAGAATGAAAACGACAAGTGAGCAAACCTTCTGATAGATACATTCTAGTGCACCCGCTATAGTTTCGACGGGATGCTCCATAAGAAAATGTGGCCCTGCATATAAGTGATGGGTTTAATGGGAGATAGAGAGAGAGAGAGAGAGAGAGAGAGAGAGAGAGAGAGAGAGAGAGAGAGAGAGAGAGAGAGAGAGAGGAGGCTCAGTTTGGGAGGAAAATGAAAATTTTAGGTTTAGAATTTTAAGAGGGGTATTTATATGATTTTTTTATTTTCCCTAATTTGTATTTTCTCCCCATCATCACATAGACAATATATGTTGATTTAAGGTTACTCTGATGTTTTGGATGCAACGGTGTGGTCTATTTCATGATCAAAGACCGTTTGGTTCAAGTCGACGTCAAATCGGGGTCAATTTTAGTTCAAATTTGCATCGTTGCTTCTGCTTGCTCGATATTTGTGTAGACTCATCCAAATTAAACATGGACAGTCTGATTTAATAGGTTTTGGTGTTTTGACACTAAAGGTGCAATTAATTTCATAAATGAAGGTTATTTAGGCATTGTCGCTTCTATCGTATGCATGCCTTCAGGGCCCTCCTTCTGATCGGTCAACCATAAAATCATGTAAGATACATATTTTGATCAATTTGAGATTTTGAACATGATGGCAAAGTTTGTTCATCGAATGGAGGTCTTTTCGACTAATTTTTGGTACCATCAAGAGAATTTTAGCTCCGATTTGTGTGCTGAAGCTCGTCAAATTCACCTTGTGACTCGACTTGACTTATGGCATACATGGAGGTCAACATCCAAATGAAATAAATTTAGAGAAAAGATTAGAAAAAAAGTCCTAATCTTATTCCCTAAGTCAATTCACTATTTCATGATGATTAGCAAACTTAATTAGTGAATTTATCATTGTTTAATTGGTTAATTAATCATTTAATTGATTATGAAAGTGATTAGTAGTGAATCAAGAAATTCCCCTAATTAACCCAACAATAAATTCTAAGAAAATCTTGGGAGGCAGAGATCATCCCACTAATCAATCTTGGGAAGTTTGGAATTAATTGCTAGAATAATTAAGGAGTAATTAGCCTAATTACATTTCTAATAAAACCCAAATTAAGTTAAATTCACTATTTAAAATTAATTAATTTTAATTTTTCATTATTCCTCCTCGAATTATCTTTAAAATGAATTTGAGTTTGTATTTTTTTAAAATTTAATTAAAATTAGTTATGAATTTTAAAAGTTTCAGCATTAAAAGTGAATTAATTAAGTCTAATTAACCTCTTAATCCCATCGAGCCATGTGACGGCTGACGCGACACGCTTTCTTAGCACGACGGGATATGTTATTTAAGATGTCGCATCAACTGCTGAGTCAACCGACGGCGGACACATTTTCTCCACGGGTCGTCCAATCTAAGATCGAATGGCCAACATTAATCCCATGGTTTAGGCTTAAATCAGAGGGGCTAATCATAGTCGTCCATTTTAATCATGTGGAATGGACGCGGGTGATCCTTCTCCTTCACGAGCAACGAGAGACAAACACCATTCATCTCTCTCAGTTCAATTCGAGCTCACCTGAGCTCGAATTGGGATCAAAATGATCCCTTGGGAAGGAGGGGATGCACATCCAAAGGTCAAGATCTCAATAGATGACACTTTTCTTCAAAAAGGACCGAGCTATTTTTCCTATGGCTATGGTTTTGAGCAATACCTCACCTAAGGTTATCACCGATGCTTCCAATGGATGAGGTAGCTTCGTCTAGTAGAGACAAAGCCCCGTTGAATGTATTGGGTCTTGCTTTAAAGTGGATGGCTCGATTGACCAAGCTCCCCTTTAATGGTGATCAGCTTCGATCAAAGTTCTCCTTCTCATGGCTTGGTGACTTGAGAAATAACTTGTTTGAGCTCGATGAAGTCCCTTGATGGTGCTTGCAAAGTAATTTGGTTTTGGTGGAGAATTGAGTGAGTTGGATCTTTAAGTGACCTCCCTATTTCAGCTTTAAGTAAAATCAAGAAGGAGAAATCAAGGGAGCTTGAAAATAGCTTTGAAAAGCTTTGGTATGCTTGGTTACAATTCCTAGAGCTCAGTCGTTGAGTGTGTGTGGTTTGAGTGGGAATGAGGGGGAGTATATCTCCCCCTCCATGGATCGAATGGTCAAGAGCTGAGTTATCATTTTAACTCAATTGCTGAGATCGGTTTATCAATTTAGGCTATTTAACATCCCATGTTAGTCATTTTTAGCAGAGGAGTGGAGGGGAGTGAGTGCCCATGGTGCTAGGTGAGTGTATTTGGTGATCCAAGTGCTCAATTCCCATTGGAGGGGTCAATTTGGCTTTGATTGGGTCATGGATGACCCAAGCCCATTGGGTCATATTCACCACCCTCATTAGTGTCCAAGTGGACACTAGAAGGATGTCAAGTGGCCTTGAGAAAGAATTGGCCAAATTCCAAGTGAATTTGGCCATGGGATACCCTAGAAAAATGGTCATTTGGCCTTCATTTTGATTTGGATAGATTTAAAATGTCAAAAATAGGTTGGGATAAATTTTAAGTGATTTGGAGTTCATTTGGTTTAAATTTGTTCAATTTGATCCTTTTAGGTCAAGTTGGATCAAATTGGGTTAGGTTGACTAATTGGATAAATTGGGTCAAATCATGGGTTAAGTCAAGTTCAAATGATCATTTGGAGCCTATGAGTGTCATTGGTTTGGTTCAATTTGATTTAGATTTAGTTTTGATTCATTTGAGTTTCATTTAGGTCAAATGGGTCAAGTTGACCATTGGGTTAGGTCATGGGTTGCTTTAGGCTTGGTTGATCATTTGAAATATATTGCAAGTTTTAGTTTCAATCAATTTTGATTTGGTTTGATTTCAAATTGATTTAATATTTTAGGTCAAGTTGGGTTCATGGTCAATTGGACTAGGTTGGGTCTAATTGGCCAATTGAAGCTTTGGTCAAGTTCAATAAGTGATTTGGAATGAATTCCACCCATTGGTTGCAACCAATTTAGCTTGGATCAAGATTTGACCCATCTTGACTTTTTTGGTCAAGTTAGGTCAACTTGGGTCAAGTGGACAATTAGGCTTGGTTTGGCTCAATTGATGGCTTGATCATGTTCAATTATTGATTATGGATTGGTTTAGATCAATGGTTTCAATTAATTTGGCTTATAGTGAATTTTGGCTTGTTTAGGTTTTATTTAGGCTAAGTATTGACTTGGTCAAAGGCTAAGTTTGACATGGATTGATCCAATTTGGGTGATTGATAGTCCTAGGATGATTGTTGCTCATAATGTGAGGCTTAGATGGGATTAGTTCAATCCAATTTGGGTTGGTTTAGAATTTGGCACAAAAAGGTCTTTTAGGTTACTTTCGGTTAAGTGAGCCTAAATGTGTTAGTTTGCTTGATCAAGGCTTGATTCAAGTTTGGTTGAACTTACATATGGACTTATGATGGAAATATAAATCCAATTGCAAGTGATTTGGAGCCAAATGGGTTTTGGTTCATTTGACAATTTCAAGTCAAAAGGGTGAACATGGGTTTGACTTGGGTTAGTTTGATTTTGGTTTGGTGATTGTAGTTTATGTTAATATTTGTGTATGTGATTGAGGGAGTGATTTTTTGAAGAGAAAATTCAAAGATTTGAATTGATTTGAGAATGATTTGGCTAAGTTCAAGGATTTGACTTGAAAGAGAATAAGTTGGATTTTGGTTAGATTTGGATTTGAGTTTTGAATTGATTTTCGTTATTTGGAGTTATACTTCATTTATATTTGTGAATATAAATGAGAGTATAAATGGGTTATGAGAAAATATTTTGAGTTTGAAATGATTTGGATTTGGTTAATCTAAGTTCAAGGATTTGACTTGAAAGAGCATAAGTTGGATTTTGGTTAGATTTGGATTTTGGAATTGATGTATGATTTGAGAAAATCAATTGAGTTGGAATTGATTTGGGATTTGGGAAAATCAATTGAGTTGGAATTGATTTGAGATTTGGAAAAATTAATTGAGTTAGAATTGATTTGAAGTTAGAATTAATTTGAATTTGAAATTGATTTGAATTTGGAATTGATTTGAAAGAAGGAAGCAAGGAATTAGATCAAGCTATAAGGTAGGCAAGTCCTCCTAATACCCCTAAGTCATAACCTATTCCTATAGCTAACTCCTCTAAGTCTCTAAGGTTAGGTTAAGTGTTCACCTAATCACTAGAAGTGTCTTAAGACTAAGGAACTCTTAGTGTTTAGAGGAGTCCTATTTCTAAGATGAAGAATTTGAAAGCTCGCTCCAAAAATGAGGTCAACATGGTCAACAGAGCCACATGATTGGAGGAAACCCTTCATCGACTACTTCAAAGAGGGAAAGTTACCGAGTAATAATAAATCATTGGCAGCTCAAATTGAGAAGAGAATGTTGCACTATGCTTTCGTTAACAATACTTTGTATCAGAGATCCTTTGAACAAATATGGCTACGATGCCTAGGTACAGATGAAGCTAGCAAAGTAATGGTTGAAGTTCATGAAGGACTTTGTGGTGCACATCAATCAGGTCATAAGATGGTAGTAAAGATCAAAAGGATGGGCTATTATTGTCCATCTATGTTGAGAGACTATATTGATCATGCCAAGAGGTGTCATGAATGTCACGTACATGGGAATATAATCCACCAACCTCCAAATTCATTACACCCAATAGTAGTATCTTGGTCATTTGAATGTTGGGGTACAGATGTAAATGGATCAATTCAGCCACCATCAACAGCTGGTCACCGCTTCATCCTAGTAGCGACTGATTATTTTTCTAAGAGGGTTGAAGCTACCCCATTTAAAGAAATTATTACTAGTCAAGTGATCAACTTCTTCACACATAATGTGTTTTATAGATTTGGAGTGCCGAGCTGAATAATTTTTGATAATAGACAGCTTTCAAAAGCATAAAAGTTTATAGATTCATCAATCGACACAAAATTGATTGTCCATATTCTTCAATATATAATCTAAGGGCAAATAATGGTTTGGCAGAAGCTTTCAACAAGATATTGATCAAGCTGCTCAAAAAATCCTTACTAAAAATAAAATAGAATTGCATATCAAACTAATAGAGTCATTATGGGTGTATCAAACTACCTATAAGATGTTGACTAAAGCCATTCCTTATTCATTAGTATTTGGAACTAAGGCGATCCTTCTGCTTGAAGTTGAGTTGCCTTCACTTCGAGTAGTCATCCAATACAATCTAACTAAATATCAAAATGCTTATTTGAGAATGGAGGAACTCAATGTGGTTGATGAAGTTAGATTGCAAGCTCATCAAAATTTGGAGGTGTATTGGGCAAAGATGTCCAGGGCTTTTGACCATACAGTGCGGCCTCGAATATTCCAAGAAGGGGAATTGGTCTTGGTACTGAGAAGGCCATTTTTTCATAATCGAAGAGTTGGTGGACAATTTGAGCATAATTGGGAGGGCCCTTTTGTCATCGAGAAGGTGTATCAAGGATGGGCATACCAACTCATTGACCTAAATGGCGAAAGACTAATGCCGCTAATTAATGGTCGATACTTGAAAAAAGTATTATATATGGTAAATATATTTTTGAGGACTATAGAAATCTCCTATAATAGAGGGAGTATTTTTTATATATTTTTATTTAGGTCGACATCGTGCTTCTCGCCAAGATTCCTAAATAAATATATATAATCAAGAGAAAAGGAAGACAATCTTTGATAATAGACAATAAAATATATTTTTTTTTAAAAAGCACCGTGAAAATCCCCCTGTTACATAGGGGGCATTTTTTTAGATTATATATATATATATATATATATTAATCAATATTATGTGTTAAGCTCTCTTAAGAGCAAATATATCAACTCAAATTAGTGTATTTGTTTAATTTTATCTTAAAATTCTTTCAAATATGTTTTAGAATTCCCCACACAAGACAAGGGACGTTTCTTTATTTTTATGTAGGTTGACATCGTGCCATAAGACAAGATCCCTGAATCTATTCTGATTAGGGTAGATATCGTACATTGAGCCAAGATCCCCATTTGATTATTCAATTATCTTAATATTAAAGGTTTTGTTGATTATCACGAATAGTAAAGATATGTATCTTTAAACAAGTTGCACATAAGATGATTCTATAGTTGAAAGATTCATCTTTTATGCTTGAAATTGTCCAAAAAGTCAAATGAGAGGATTTCAAATTTGTAAAATTTGATATTGTTAAGTTGGGAAAGTGTAAGTTTGTTCACAGCTCAAGCCTAAAACTCAAGTGGGTCCTGACCATCGGACTCAATAAGGCCAAATGTGGTAGAGTCGCTAACTGCTCTTCTCACTCAATAAGCCATAAGAAAAGCCTATAGCGGTGGATCCCTCGTTTGCTAGTTCGATGACAATAGCTAATCTGCTTAAAACTGACTTAAGTTAATATATCAAAGTGATTCACAATTAAAAGTTATCTTAACTGACTAATGAACTATAAACAAGACTATAGAAGATGATTTATCTTTAAAATAGCATCTGTGTAAATATCTCGAAGATATGCAATGATGAAGATATAATGCCTCAAGTGCAGTACAAAATAAAGAAGAGAGAAATATTAATTTTTCACTAATATACAACAAGATAATACACGACTGATAAAAAGGAAGACAAAAAAAGGAAAAGGTACGTCATGGAAGCCTAGACTAAAGCTCCTGAAGCTGTGCTGAAAAAACTGCCAAAGACTAATGTTTGCTCTCAGCCAACTATAAAGCCTCCGCAGCTCTGGTTAAAGTAGCCTCAGCATCCACTATAGCTTGGTGGTGTATCTGGTAATAGTGTTGCTCCCTATAGCTTGAGCTCCTCTATCTGCCGACTACAAGCGACTTACAGATATCGCTCATGAGATCCCTCCATAACTCCCGATCACGGTCAATCTACTCTAACTCAGTGGCATCTATCGATCTCGACCTTAGTGTCATAGAGCCTCGACTCTTCTCAAACTCATCATGTGCTAGGTCGCCACCGTGGATCATGACCGCTCCTCTTCCGATTGAAGTCTTTAGAGTGGACGATAATGAGTAACTTCATCTAGTGGATCAAAAACTTTGCCTCTCTACAAAGAGCCTCCCAGTACCTAAGAATCTGCTCCTCTAAGTCAGTGTGAGCTAGAAGATCCATAATGGTGTTTCGCATTATGATGTGGTCCCAGTGACTTTGAGTGAAGTAACCTAGAAATCACATCCACTTAAAATATCAAAATATCAAGTTGTAATCCTGCATGCCCCTATTGCATGGATCTAATGTAGATGGATATCTGTGGTAGATCTAAGACTCATAACCCACCTCAAGCACTGCAAAGAATGAACAAAAATAATCAATATAAGATAAAGCAGTAAATATAAAGAAGTGTGAGTAAAATAAAAAAAGAGTACTTGAATATGGTGAATCTGACTGAGCCTGTGTATCATAAGTAGCATAGTCCTCAGTGACCTTCACTATCTGGTAAGCTTTAGGGCTATATGCTGGCTCGATAGAAACTCCACTAGGTATAAGATCTCTCATCTCAGAAGTCTTCCCAGGACAGTGAACAGGGTAAGGCTCTAGAGAAAGGTGACTCCACAAAGGAAGCAGTAAAATCTAAGACGGTAGTATCAAAGGTAGGAACACTCAACAGCCTAACTCCAAAGTCCTCGCATATCATATCTAGTAGTTGTGGCACCTCGTCGAGGTCGAAGCACTATGGACTCATAGACCAATCAACTAAAACTCAAACAAGCTCTGTAGGCTGTCTGTACCTACTTCTATGAGCTATTGAAGGAACCTCAGTATAGCTAGGAGCAAAATCCTTAGCTCTAACTCTACTATGAGGAGTGGTGTCTTCACCCCTGACCTACTCTTCAACTACATCTGTCACAAACCAAATTAAAATATCAAATATATTGAATATATTTTAATGATATAATAAAAAAAAGATGACATAAGTATTGAAAGAGAATAAGATATTGATTATATCTCTAGCGCTTCTACCTCGTCTGGTGGTGGGATGAAGGGTCCTCTGACCTCGAGGAACTCCCAAGGACCTCACTCTATGCTCATATCTCTTCGTGTCATGCTCCAAGAAAGGACCAAAAGATAGTGACACAGTGAGATGAGTATAGTTGACCCGTGTGACTCATGGAGGTATCAAAAAATGAGAGCCGATACCAAGCCTCGTAAATGTAACCAAATTATAAAAGCAGCATAATAGCATGTCTCAAGAGGCACTTCCCTAGTCTTCCTAACATCTACTATCCCTGGGATGAATGGTCGGCCATCATGAGCAGTAGACTGAGGAAATTCAAACTATCATGCAACACAATTAGGCTAATAGCTCTGATAACCGACCAAACAGATCACAACCGGCTGAGCGATGAAAAGGTACTCGACAACTCTCAATGTCCGTCGACTACAAAAGTAGTGAAGCTCTACCACTCTCATCGAAGCCATCAGTAAGGTTAGCCTCTATCAAGTAATGTGGCAAACCAATTGTATCGGGCTGGTGAACTAGCAAGAATCAATCCCCGACCAAGTGCGATGCAAAGAAGAATAGACATATCTGATCCCTCTTAAAGGTTCATAATGCTCGGTATAGCTGAATAACTGTAGGATACCCTTGCTCTAAAAATATGCTTGGCACTCGAAACAGGCAAAAATATCATGTATGTGAAGGTGAATCTAAGCATATAAGTAATGCCAAGGCAATAACATCATATCTATCTAATGAATCTGCCTCAAAAATTATCTCAAGAACTCCATAAACTCTAGCTAGTACTGCCTGAGCTAATGAGATCTACTCACCTCATAAAATTCTGTTGGCTGCTAATAGAACACCTAGGCGTAGACCTCAGAATTGTACAAAGATGCAAAGTCGTAGCTATGCTAAAAAATAAGTCCTTAGTCAAATCCTATATGGCTGGAGAAGCATGTCCAACTAGTAAAGAAGGATTAGCAGTATCCTCAGACAAACTACTAGTGTCTGACACTCCTAATCCAAAAGGATCATGTAGCAATACAGACTCCTCAGATAGAGCGCGCTCCTGCAAGAAACTCTAAATCCATGTACTCACTGGAAGTGCAGCTTGTGAATGTCTAGGATACCCAAAAGCTCTAAATGATATGGTGATAGTGGCTCAGAAGATCAATATAAACAGGATGAATGGCTAACCTACCTCGTTGATTGCTATAATCTGAAGGCTGCCTACGAAACAACTCCTCGTTAGTGGAACACACTCCTCGTAGTGGTAGCCAAAAACTGGAGAACTGATATAGCCTATAAGTCCCAAAGTATAAATGTCAACTCTTCAAGGCCTATCCAACATGTGTTGCAGCTCGTATCCCAAAACTCTGCAACTCCGTGAGCCCAAGCAGGGGGAATGCCACAAAAATCAAACATAGACACATAAACTGCCTCATATATGACTGATGTCCGTAGAGTATCCATGTGCGCTCATAGAATGTATCTAGCCTAGGTAACATAGCCACTTGGAAGGATAGAAATCTGACCCACTGGTGAATCTCGAAGCCTCGAGCTGACTGATTGATGATAGCTCAATAATCTGACTCTACTCAACACTATTGTGTAGCAGGTAATATATTACAATATACAGAATTGACCTGAGTTACTATGCTATCTAAAGGATTGTAGTCGCACTTCAACTTAATGATAGCCACCCAATCTACAAGATCCTCAAAAGCAAAAGAGTCTGAAGTATAGCCTGGAAATATGGAGGATCGTGCAAAGAAACCAGTAAAGGTTGCATCATTTCAACATATCGATGTGCTACTCAATCCTATCTCTAATATCAGCATCTCCATAAGGATCGTGTCTATCAATCTCCAACCAAAATAGCCTCCTCGCTAGGCTCAATAAATGACAAGTCATCGAATATCCTCCAACTGAACATTCTCCTATCAAATGATCAAAGAAAACGCATATAAGAACACAGGTGATAACATGACAAAACATAAGCAGGAAGAAAATAATGAATTATACTAAGAAGCAGTAAAAAAGAGAAAGGGATTAGGCAAAACAAAAAAAAAAAAAAAAACAAAAGAGAAGAATCACCTTAAAAGAAAATAAATCAATGAGGTCAATTAGTTTGCAACAAATACGATTCGCGTCATGTGCATATCATATTTGTTGGGGGCATTTATTAACTCTCATTGTAATTCAACTTCTCGGAAAAAAATTAATATAAAACTCTCTAAGTGTAAAATAAAGATAAATATAATAATTTGATCTATATGTGTGTGTATATATATATATATATATATAAAAGAATTCAAAATAAATAAAATAAAATCTTCTTCCTTCTCTAAACCTTATTCCACTCCTTTGCTCAATTAGTTCTCTTAAAAATCTAAGGTTCATTCGCTCGACTTCATCTCCCTCATCCGCAACCGCAAAGAAAACCGCACGCACGATCCTGATTCCTCTCTCCTGCTCTCACGCATGATCCCGATTCCTCTCTTCCTGCTCTCACGCACGATCCTGATTCTCTCTTCCCACTCTCACGCACGATTGTCTCCCTCAACTGCACATGAACCGCAAGCTCACGTTCTTCCCCATTCTCCCTTTGAGCTTCAATCAGCAAAAACTGCCCTATTTTGGTTCGTCTGGTTCTCCCAATTTTCTTCTCTCAAGCATCCGCCCATCTCCCTCTAAAACCATAAGCTTCATACACTTTATTCCTCCTCTAATCGAGGACGCACTGCACGACATTCCTCCAATCGAGCCCAAAGCCGCAAGACGCACGGGTTCTCCATCTTATATCATCTCCCTTTGAACCGCAGCGAACGATCTCCCATCTCCTTCTTCTCTCGTGCTTCCATCTCCCTCACATCGTTGAGCACGATTCACCCAACTCACATCTCCCTCAAGCCGCAAGCCTCGTTCTTGTTTGGTCTCCCTAAAATCACAAACAGTGAGCCAACAAGTGACACGACTCCTCCAATCCTTCCTCCTTCACCCAAACCACAAGCCCTAAGATCTGATACTTCCCTTTACCGCTGCCAAGAAGGAACTCTATCATCAGATGAGTTCCTCTTGATCTCCGGCACTTTCCCATTTCTTTCCCCCCATTTCTTGATTTACTTGTATAGCAAGCACACACACCCCTCTCCGATCTAGTTAATCAATCTGTGGACCTTCCTAATTCTAAAATTTGAACTCATTTTCACCCAATCAATTAGTTGAATGCTGCCTTGCAACGATCATTATTATTATTAGTCACTGAATAGGTGCAAGATATGAATATGTGTGTGGAAATTGCTGTAAGTATATACGTATGTTTGATTTTATGTGTCGAAAATCTCACGCCATTCATCATGTGGCGAGATGAAAATCGGTGAGTGTTTTCAACATCAGCATTGAGCGTTGAGGCGTACTGCTAGATATGCACTTTATCTTTGAAATCTTCACCAAAATTTTGTCAAATATTTAGAACTTAAAAAAAATAATTTAACATTAACTTAAATATAAAATATAAAGTCCTAAAGAAATGAATTTGAAATTAAATTTAAATGAACTTAATAAATATTAATATCATATGAGAATATGTTAAGTAAAAAAATGAGTTCATTTACTTAGTTTATCGTCGAATGAATGCTTGAGTCCATTGTTTTATATATTAAAATAAATGGAAGTGTTCAAATAGAATATGAGTGACGCTTGAAGCTAACTCCAAACTCATAAGAAATTTGCAATAAATTTAAATTTTGATTATATATATTGATCTCTTGATGTGGAATTTAAAAAAAAAGTTAAATTAGGTTTGATCACTCTTACATGAAGAAGATGAAGAACATAACTTGCATATTCACCGATGAGTTTGGTCATGCATTATCTTTTCAGTAAACATTGCTATTATTATAACTTATTCTAAGTGAACTAAGAATGATTTAAATTGAACACAATCAAGCTTGGAGAATGAAGACAAAACTTGATAACTCGCTTACAATCTATAGCAAACCATAATGGTTAATGGTTAATGGTTAAGAAGAATTAATTGAATTTTGTGGCTTATCTTATATCATGTGTGAAAATGATTGAATGATAATAAGCTAAATGCAAACATAACTTTGAATTCATGTTATACTTATGCGAGGTTAGATGAAGATATAAGGCTAATTTTCAAATGAGATAGAGCTCAAATCAAACTTTAGAGTGAGATTCACAAAGAATATGCCTTCTTACATTGTAATGTCTATTTTAAAATGAATTGGAGAAGGCTCTAAATGGACACAAAGTTAAAGCACAAAGGATTTGTTGAGTGCTATTTTCAAACTAAAGTGAAAATTAAGTAAAATTTATAAGAGGTTTTCATAATAACTAAATAGTCTATTTGAAAGCATGATCGAGATTTCTTACTAAATAATTGACTTGTATTCAAAATAAGCTTGAATTCAAATAAGCTTGCTTAAAAAAGTATAACAGCTTGTATGAGCGAATTTCAAAATTGAATGTTAAATTTGCAAAGATCTAATAGGTCTTTAATAAGCATAAGCCAATCATTGAAGTTTAGAAATTTTATGAATAAGTAAAATGCAAGTAAAGATATAATATTTTAAGTGCAAATATAAACATAATTCTGCGATGCAATTCGTCATTGGATTTGCAACTCTTCATACAAGCAAATAGAAGGTGAATTTTATAAATGAGATACTAGCATGTGAAATTATCTAAGCTATAAAAACCTACATGTACTCAGACATGAAAATTTAGAGTGCAAATTTTAATGCCTGAAAAGGCTATGCAAGCTAAGTTGGAATTAATTAAAAATATGAAATTAATCTCATGATTTAGAAATAAAATTATCTAAATTGTTAAATACCAGCATGGACCTCGACACTACGTTAAATGCTTAAATTTAGAGTCTAAGGAATATTGCGCGAGTTGCTTCCCGGTTTGGTCTTAGGACCGGGTCCAGTTAATAAAACCTAAAATTCTATTATTATAAGAATTTCAACTAATTAAAATATTTGAGAAGCTAATTTTTTTTATATGACACATATAATCCTCTATTATTAAACTAATAGTTGACAGGATCTGAAACAATAAATTAAATGATCAAACAAACTCATAAACCTCGATGATAGCTGTGTTGAATAGAGATTTTAACCGGAGAGAATACTTCCATCAAAATATAATTTTAATTTCATATTAAATTAACTTAAATTGAGTATCAATCTAATTACAAAATTTAATTTATCATTAAGTTATTAATAGTTAAATGAAATCTAATCTTTTATTACTTAATTCAAACTCCATTCAATCCACCTTTCACTGCTTGTTAAAGGTGATAAATTTAGAAAACTCTAACTCACAAAGAAATCAATGTCAAATCAAATATATTTCTATATTCACTCTCAATCATTCTCATGCTAGTAGGGACGTGGCTCATGTCCTCTGTCTATGTGGCTTGGCTAGTAAGCTCCATGATCTGATGCGCTTATGACCAAAGTCCTGTTCGTGTGCGCCAAATAACCACTATATTACAATCAATCCGATGCTCGATGGCTCACTCTTGAGATGTGAATCACAAGGTATATCTGATAGGGCAAAACCTCTGTCAGCTAAGGTAGACTTAAGCTTATCTCATTAGACAAACACCACCCATCTCGACAAGGATTACTTGGACGACACAACCCATGGCTGCTGACAAGAATCTTTCAGTTAGGTTGGGTTGACTATCTCCTCTGACTAAGTAAACTAGGGATCGTGATAGCCCGGGATGACGGAACCATGGGATCTAAATCGGGCACGTCATCATTCCCCAACCATCCACTTTAAGTTAATATAATGAATTTCATAAGATTAAAATTTAAGCTTCATATGCTGCTACTATATGTTATGCATTCAATGATCTAACGACTAGCCTTAATCAAAATTCTCTCTCAACATTGGGAGGGGTAATTAATTATAGGTTCTTGCGGCTATAGAAAACTAGGAACTAAATCTAAAGTTCTCACAAAATGAGAGTGAAATCTCTAGGTAATGTCTTCTCTATTATTCCATCTGCCTTCTGAAAATTACACCGACATTTAAATCATACTCTCTTCATCGAGAGATCGGTGGCCAATTTTTGGAGCAATTTCTCATTACATTTGAGAAGCTTTTGAGGGAATTTATAGAGCTTAGAATTTATGTTTATTTTTTATTTACAAAAAATCAATGATTAATCCAATAAATTTCATTGATTTTTTTTTGTTTTTTGAACCTATTTTTTTCAAATAAGTTTAATTGAACAATACCTAATTGGCTCTAGCTTTACTTATTTACTCCCTTACATATAATAATTTCTTAGTCTTCTATTATCTAAATGACATTGTTTTCTAGTAATGTAGAATGAATATTATTGTAGGCTAAATTTTTAAATTAAGCATATTTTAATCTATAATTAGTGAAATGGGCATTAAAAAAAATTAAACTATGCATAGTCTATTTAAGGCGATCGTTAACTTATTGTCTGATAGTCCGTTAAGCGCTAGTAAATCACTTTAAAAAATTGAAAAAGATTGAAAGTCCGATCTCATTTTCAAGCCCTCGGTTGATGGCCACCAGCCAGGTGGAGTCAAACGCCTCTGGCACTTTCTAGGTGAAAAACATTCCATTCACCGGGACAATAACAAAGCTTGGAGTGGATTTCAATTTTTTCAAAGGCATTTTTAAGTATTTTTTTGGAACTCTTTTTTTTAATTGAAAAGCATTAAAATGTTGATTTTGTGTGTTGTAACATGTGATTACTTAGTTTATCATGTGATTAGCTAGTTTTAGGGTTTAGGCATTTATTGTTGGATTTGATATTTTTAGGAAAAATGTAAATTTTGCAAATAAATGAGGAACACATTTTTTGATCTTGAAATGTACATATGATATTTAGGGGAAATGTTAATTTTGCAAAGAAATGTAAGTTTTAGTTTTAGGCACGTGTTGTTGGATTTGATATTTTAGGAAAAATGTAAATTTTCTAAATAAATGAGGAACACATTTTTAGATTCAAATATAAATCTGATATTTTAGGGGAAATGTTAATTTTGTAAAGAAATGTATGTTTTAAGTTTAGGCATGTGTTGTTGGATTTGACATTTTAGGGAAAATGTAAATTTTCCAAATAAATGAGGAACACATTTTCAAAAAAAATGTACATTTGACCACTGATATTTTAGAGGAAATGTTAATTTGGCAAAGTAATATTTTATGTGTATTTTTGTGTGTTTTATGTGTATTTTAAGTAATTTTTTGTGTTTTAAATATTAAAAATGATTGTATGTTTATTTGTCATTTGTTGTTTTGTGCTTATGGATGATTAGGAGAATTAGTAGTTATATCAGTTATTAGAATTACTTACTAGCAGTAAGTAACTTTGTTGGAGTGTAATTATGTTTTAAGGTTTAGGAATGTGTTGTTGGATATGTATGTTTAGGAGTGTATTTATGTTTTTATGTGTATTTATATGTGTTTTATGTGTATTTTAAGTGACTTCTTTGTGTTTTAAGTTTTGAATTTGAGTGTATGTTTATTTATCGTTTATTATTTTGTACTTATGGATGCTTGAGAAATTATTAGTTATCTCAGATCTTACAATTACTTCAAAATGGCAGTTATGAATAAATTGATTAGATGTCCAAAATGGAAAATAGATTTAAGATTTGAAATTCTAGTGGTATTCATTTTGGTTATCTTTACTTTAATAGAAATTGAGTCCTAGTGTTGTACTTTTTTATTCATTGAATTATGGTTAATTTTTTTAGATAATTTGAGTCATTTTGTTAGAGTTAGGTGGTAATATGCATCGATCGATCCATGATTCTTATGAATCGATTGATTTAAACAGGTGTGATATTCAGCTTTCCTGTCTCCAATACACGTTTTTAGATTCAAATATGAGTTCAGACAAAGTTTATTTAGTATTATATTATGGTGGCCAACTCAATGTTAGTGATGATTTCTTCCCTACGTACAATGTGGAAAAAAAACCGTCCTATACAAGTTTCACGATGGACTGATTTTGCAAGCTTACAAAATTGAATCATGAGATCACTGAAAGTTGATTCGACATATTTTAGAATTAATCTCATATGTAGTTTTCCTATTGGTGTTGGTTTCATTGCTGCTCTATTAAATAACGATGAAGTATGTGAGTCAATCATTAATGCAAAAGTATACAACTTTTAATTGTATACAAAGTTGAGGCAGGAGGATAATGAAGTTCATAATTTTACTGGAGTTGAATTTCACTCAACTGAAGTTGTACACACCACTATATTATCACAAGAACCATATCAAACCAACCTCAATAAAGGTTTTTAGTGCGTATCAAGTCATTATCTAATTTTTTCCATTTTAATCTTATACACAACATCATAATTTGCAGCACTGAAGAGAGAGATATTACTGCATCTCCTATTCATGTTCATCATATTGCCTCCACTTCTTCTAGTAGGGGTGAATACCATGGTGATCATGTAGCACCATTACCGACTGAAGATGAGGGTTACTAAACAATGCCTAGCGTACGATTCTACGGTGATAAAGGTGATATTGGAGAAACAATGCGCGAATGGTCATTTGCTAAGAGATTACTCTAACAAAATAAACATTGCTGAGGAACACATGTTCAGTAGCAACGATTATATTCAGACCTGCCAAACAGCACAAGAATGGGATGAACAATTGAATTTTGATGGCCTCTCAAAAGATTATATTTTCCTAGAAGAGAATTTCATTCCAGCAGACTTAATTGAGAGGATGTGTTTCCATGACTAAAGAACCTTAAATTTACTATTCAGGGTTGTTCCATAACAAATAATGTGGAGTATGTAACATGTGACTCCAACAAGATGAGGTTCACAGTACTTTACATACATGGCAGTCATTCCAGTAGGCCGTGCATATGGCGTCTACATGCTCGTGCGAGCAAGAGGCTGGTGCTTGGAGGATATCTAGAATGGCAGACCCACACACATGTACTCATTCGATATTAAGTACCAGACACAGGCAGTGCACCTCACAATTTATTAACTACTACATCCAACCTATCATTAGATATCAGTTGGATTTAAAGCCTAGAGAAATTATTGGCCATATGGAATTAAAATTTAACATTAGGGTGTCATATATGAAAGCTTGGGATGTACGTAGAAAGGCCATACAAGCTATTTTTGGCAGTTGGGAAGAGTCATACCGTTCACTAGATCACTTCATTGCTATTGTATGTGAAGTTATGTCTGGCACAGTGTACCGTATTCAGTCAAGTGAATTTGGACATTTTCAGCGGCATATTCTGGCCATTTGGGTCATCTATTGTTGGTTGGCAATCTTGTAGACCAGTCCTAAGTCTTGATGGTATATTTTTGTTGGAAAAGTACAAAGGAACTCTTATTACTATAGTTGAGATTGATGTAAACAATGGCTTGTATCCTCTAGCATCTGCAATAGTTGAAGCAGAGTGCAATGAGTCATGGGCTTGGTTTATTAGGACATTATAGAACTTGATTCCACTTATATGTACTCGGGTTGATTTATGCATTATCTCTGACCAACATTCAAACTTAGTATGCGGATGCCGCGAATTTTTTCCCTGGGCTAAGCATCGACACTACATACGCCATCTTAGAGAGAATTTCAAGAAGGCATGTTGAACTATGAGAATTTTTTATGTTGAGTTTGTGTGCCAAAGGATGTATGTGGCAGGTAATACAAATAACATTCACACGTTACATGATAGACATCAGGAATATCAAAGCAGAGGCTGTTGAGTGGCTGCTTGCTAGAGATGTGGCGAAGTGGTCATTGACTCATGATGGCTGATGTCGTTATGGTACCATGACCAATAACGCATCAGAGTGTTTCAACGGTGTGCTAAAGAGGGCATGTGGGTTGCCGATATATGCTCTAATTACATTAATTTATTACAATCTTGTATCAATTTTCACCAAACGCCTTGAGATATCTTCTGATTTGATCAGGCAGAGTGATTTGATATTCACACCGTGTGTCAAGGCGCAGCTGCAATAGAATGAGCATGAAGCTAGAAAATGCTCAGAGCCCACAAGGATAAATTTAAATGAATTTTAGGTATTTGGTATGTCCTCAATGTCATTTAAGGTTGAACTGCAAGAACAATATAATTATAGTTGTACATGTAGGCAGCCACAATTACTCACATTCCATGTTCGCATGTTATTGTTGTGTTAGGGCAACATCATTTGAGTCATTCACAGTATGTATCCCACTACTACAATTACAAATGTACCTCAGTACATATGAAGCTTAATTCCATGTCATCCCGGATTGAGTTGACTGGCCATCATATCTGTCTGACCGTCATCTGATTGAACTAGCACCACCGAATATCATAAGGCAAACTGGCAGACCCAGGACACGAAGATATACCAACACAATGGATGAGAATGTGCAGTGAAGTAACATAATATGTGGACTATACAAAAATGTTGGTCACAACAGAGCCACTTGTCCACAAAATCATTTACGTAAGACTTAATGTGGTTGCGGTGAACTGTTATTTTGTCCTAGTGTTGTTGCTAGAAGATTTTGTTCTTATTGTGTGTATGCCTGTGTAGTTTTCTCAAGTCGTTATTAGCGTGTATAGTTTTTGTTGATGCTATTCTGGATGTCTTTGATGTATTTTTCTCTAGATTGTTGTTAATGTAGGGTTTTTCCTTGGTCTATAATGTGTAGTTCTTGTGACAGTTTACTTATATGTTTTCCTTGGTCCGTAATGTTGGCAGTAGCTATACATTATTAGCAGTCTATTTTTTTTTATTGTATGCCTCTATAGGCATGTATTTGTTGTACTTGTGTATGTAGGACATCTTTAGTGTGTGCATGAGTGTTTTCTTATCTTTGTTGTATTTGTACTACATGTATGGAGTGTTTACTACCTATTTTATGTTTTTATCCACACTATTGCACTAAACTTCTTATGGTTTTTATTTTATGGTGTTGACATGTACTTTAAAAGTTGTTTGCTAGACAGGTGAAATGACATCTGAGGAAGGAGGAATATGTAGACGTTGGCGTCGATGCCGAACCGAGGAGCCTCCAATAGACTAAGGGTCTGTACCAACAAAGGTACACCCCAGCATCGCCTCGTTGTGTGGCAGGCATAGGGCTGAGCACCCAGATCTGGTATGATTTATTATTTATCAAAGCTAACCTAAATTAAATGCATTTTTATTAAATCCTCTATTCATATTGTGCAGGTGACAATTCTTGAGGCAGCATCACACCTGTTGATGTTCAGAGAGTGGCCGGTGAACTGCCCCAGATTTATGGATGGATTGCACGATGCTAGCTTAGATTGTGTTTCACAACTCCAGTATCTCTGACTTAATCATCACCTGCTTACAGCTTTAGTTAAGCGCTGGTCACCGCAGACAAAAACATTTCATTTCGCAATTGGTGAGATCACGCATTACGTTGGTGGCCATGATTTGATGGATTGTGATCCTTATCGGATCGACAATGATAGGGGAGGGGAGACGATAGTTGTCATGGCCCGATTGTTGTGATGAGCTCATCGGCAGACATCCAAAGCCCGATGTTATGTATCATGATCCAAGATCTACATATATTTACATCCATTTAGTATGGGCGGTGCAGACTTTACCTTTACGTTGGCTGCGGTGGACATTTTATAGAGACTCATACTTAGATCTACCGAATGCTAACTTTATGATGCACTTTAGAGCTTACATTTTATCCACTATTGCCTGCTTCCTTCTGCTAGATACATTCGGGTATGAAGTACATTTGCAGTACTTACCGCTACTGGATGATTTGAGCTTGTTCAGCAGGTACTCCATTGGAGCGGCTATGTTAGCATACTTGTACAGGGAGTTAAATGAGGCCACAATACAAAAGCGGACCAACATGGCAGGATGTCTGCACCTACTTCAAGTTTGGTCGTGGGAGCATGTACATGTTGGTGACCCACATTGCAGGTACCCTTTTCAATAGAGTTAGATGGGCTAAGAATTGGTTGCAGGTGGAATGAGAGTTACCTACAAGAGATGACACATGCCCATGTTAGAGTGTATAGAGATGAGCTTGATGGGCTACTACAGAATCAGGTATAACTAAGAGCATAATTTGTTCATATGATCACCTCTCGATGTATGACATATAATTTTTCTTTCAAGTTGTAGGTGATATGGGAGGCCGATAGGCATTTGGTTAGCACGAGTAAACTGTCGATGGGAATTAAATGCAGACGGAGTTATACGAAAGTAGTTGTTATGCTTTAGATAGGCTATTTGGCTTGCTAGGGTACCTTTGATTAGATGGAAATGAATTGAGTGGTGTCTCCCAGATCGTGTGCTCAGATTTTTCGTGCATTGGCAAAAAAATACCGCTGTTGGTCGCACTATTCAAAATAGCACGATTTTTTCGACATTGACAAAAGCTATAAGGCCACAATCAATTTTTTTGTCAACATTAAAGTCATGGGGATATTTCAACGATACTAAGCTTCATTCCGATTAACGGATGACTCGTATGGCCAAAATACCTGGTCGAACTTTTCAAAAGCGCCATAGATTTTTCGCATTGGCAAATATCCAAGGCCACAATCTCCTTTGAAAGTCGGGGAATTTGTATCAATTCCAACGATGATAAGCTCGCTTCGACGCGAACGACTCGTCGGCCAATATATTGGTCGTGACTTTTCAAAACTGCATCGTAGATTTTTTCGCACATTGGCAAAAACTATTATGTAAAAGGTCATAATCACCTTTTTTAGTCAACATGAAAGTCGTGGAAAATTTTGTTCCGATTCCAACGATACTAAGCTTGCTTAATTCTGACAACGGACAACTCGATCTGGACAAAATCTGGTACGGTCTCCGTGTCGATTTTTCGGCTTTAGCAAAACGCTCGCAATGGGCCTGTCGCCTTTTTTTCAACATGAAAGTCGTGGGGAATTTTGTGTCGATTTCAACGATACTAAGCTCGCTCAATTCCAACAATGGGCGACTCCAATACGGCCAAAATATCGCGGCTGGTCCATAGTTTTTTAAAAAAAAAATTATTCTAGAGCCAATCGCCCATTTAACGCGACTGGCGTGCGTGCGTGCATCGTTAAGCAGTAATTGTGCATAGTTTAAATTTTTTTTTTATGCCCATTTTGCTAATTACAGATTAAAACGTGGTTAATTTTAAATTTTAGCCTATTATTGTATGATTAGATTATATATATATATATATATATATATATATATATATATATATATATATATATATATATATATATATATATATATGAAAAGTTAAGCATTTGTGAAAATATACTCTCAAAAGTGAAAAGAAGAGCTGTTCAGATTGGAAACGTATGAGCGTTCTATGTGATAAGATTATAACAATGAAGGCTTATATCTAATTTAAAATATTATAATGAAGATTAAATTCTAAGATAATAATTTAATT
The DNA here is from genome assembly GCA_021442155.1 of Cymbidium sinense. Lineage (NCBI taxonomy): Eukaryota > Viridiplantae > Streptophyta > Magnoliopsida > Asparagales > Orchidaceae > Cymbidium > Cymbidium sinense. The sequence goes on along the minus strand of CM038227.1, from coordinate 25,548,497 downwards.
ATTTATATATTATTAATTTAATTTTGAAGTATCACATTTTTCACAATCAACTTTTTCAGTCAACATGAAAGTCGTGAAAAATTTTGTGTCGATTCCAACGATACTAAAATTTAAACGACAGAGATGACCCGATCTAAAATATAATGGTGGTCATTTTCAAACGGCATGTCAGATTTTTCGTGCTTTAGCAAAAACTACTATGAGCCACAATCGCCTTTTTTCGCCTGAAAGTCATGGGAAATTCGTGCCGATTCCAACGATACTAGCTCGCCAATTCGACAACGGACTCCGTCTGACCAAAATACCGCGTAGTATAGTTTTTTAAAAAAAATTATTCTGGAGTCAATCGCCATTTAATGACGACGACCTACTTGTCAAATACGTGGCCGTCGCGATTAAACAGTGATTATGCATAGTTTTAATTTTTTTTATGCCCATTTCGCTAATTACAGATTAAAACGTGCTTAATTTTAAATTTTAACCTATTATTGTATGGTTAGATTATATATATATATATATATATATATATATGAAAAGTTAAGCATTTGTGAAAATATACTCTGAAAAGTGAAAAGAAGAGTTGTTCAGATTGAAAACGTATGATCGTTCTATGTGATAAGATTATAACAATGAAGGCTTATATCTAATTTAAAATATTAAAATGAAGATTAAATTCTAAGATAATAATTTAATTATTTATATATTATTAATTTGATTTTGAAGTATCATATTTTTTTTCAATTTAATCCTTCAATTATATAAAATTAATCATAATTTAATTCTTAAGAGATCATTTTAAATTATTTTTTTATAAATGAAAGATTACATTAAAAAATTATATATCAATGTAAAATTACAAGAGATCAAGATTTCTATCAAATTATATAAAATATTAATGCATCAAATTTCAGAAGCACAAATAACTAGATATTAAGCCAACCATGCAACAACAAAATATGGTAAGCATTCCTGAGTCATTATAACTTCAGAAAATAAATAAATAAATATCATACAAAGGCAAAATAAAATAAGAACATATATTCATAAGCGCCTCAATCAATTCCTTAACAACTATCGATTTGAATGATATTATTTAAATAAAAACAATAGGTTGTTAATTTTAACACTAATAAAAATTTAAGAAAACTTATAATGCCTATCACACAAATATATTTACATATCTAACATCCAAATTTTATTATTTATATCTTTAACACTCAAATCCTTAACATCACATCAAAAATATCATTATCATCAACTTTTTAATAATAAAATGCACCTTTTTCGTACATAAAAAAGTATTCTACATATAAATATAAAATTTTAGCAATTGAATATATAAATAAGAATTGTGTAATAAATATGTACTTTTTCCAAAAATAAAAAATAAAAGCATTATTAATAGAAGAAAATATATATATATATATATGAACTCCAGTTATGCATCCAAAATAAATTTCCATGTATTCATGAATGCCAAAATATACATCCATTCATCATCAGAATGATTGTTCTTTGTTCCCAAGTCCAATCCCCAAATTTTCAGAGATAAAACATCACAGAATGTACAATATTTACAAAGACCTCTGTATGCAATCAAGCAAATAGCTGCCTTTTCATTGCATAAAGATTTGGTCAGATAAATTTCATAAAGAGTACCATTTCCTTTCAGAGATCTGGCTTTCCAACTACTACTGCTTCATCGCTGGAATCATATTCTTCATCTGAGATCTCCTCATCACTTGATCTGTCTTCAGGCGGCGCCGCCGAATTCTGCCTCGCATATTTTTCGCAATATTCTGTTTAGAAAACTGTTGAGAATTAGACGAGATCTAATTCAAATCATCGAGAGTGAGAGTAAGAATTTTATATAGATTCACCTAATTGATGATTGTATCGTGTTGTTGCTACGGTGAATTTCACTATGATGGTGAAGTTTTTCAGAATATAAAATAATCATCACATGAAATGATGGTCAAATCCCATTATATTCTAAGTTTGAATATCTTACTAAATAGTTTATCAGAGCATTAGTTTTTGTAGCATAATAAAATATTTTTGAAGAACACAAAATAATCATCACAAGAAATGATGATAAGGCAAAACAAGTAATTCTCAAGTTTCATTACATTCTAAATTTGAATATGTAAGTTTGTAGCATATATAGCCATGAATAATCTAATGTACAATGCTGTATTTTCTATCTTCATCATCCATTATGCATTGTTGTCATCACAATAATTTCAGCACAGTATTTCTTCATTTGTGTCACCTCCTTTGTGTCACCAAACTCATCTTCCTCATCCTCAAGATATACTAATCTAGAAATAGCAAAACTAAAAGTTTTTGTGCATACATTTGATCTAACTTCTTTTTTTTTTCAAAAGTGAATTCTTATTTATCTAACTATTAATGCTCTTTTCACATCAAGTTATTATCATAAAAAATTAGCTTGTTTTCATCATTGCAAGTATTAGTACCCATCTCTCAAATCAAGGCAAGGTTCTTGCCTCATTGCTTAGTATATTAAGATAAGGTGCTTGCCCAGGCACACCTAAGTAATGGTGGCCATTGGCATTTAGCAAAATAATGGAAGTATCAAAATTTAAAAGCTTCTCAAATTACAACTTGTGAACGTCTTGCTAGATTTTAGTTGGATAAAACTTGAAATAAGTTCAAAATATTAAATAAATACACACACATGCACATAAATACATACATGCATACACATGCGAACACGCACAAACGCATTCATAATGATAATATTTAATCTTAATTAGGTTAGAAATATATTTTTCAAAACTAATCAACTTTGCTCAAATCAAGTTGAAAGTCAAATTGAAAATTTTCACATTCAACTTAATCCCCTATTTGGCCTTTTATAACTCGATTTGAGCAAAGGATGAGTAAAACTTAATACCTTGACCAAAGCCAATTTGCTCTAGCTCAATACAATATCAACCATAGTTGTAACCTACATCCAAGAAAAAGAAGACAACAATCGATCCAAAGAAAAATATATGACTTGCAATATTTCCATCCTCCAAATCCAAATGCACTAAATCTCACCACAACGAGAATTCTTAAACCCTCCTTACATAACCAAAGGAAAAACCTCCTAATATTCATGCAAAAGATAATAAAAAAAATCTAAATCTTATATCAAAGGATCTCCACCTAAAAGCTCCATAGTGATGACAGCATAAAATTACAATGTGTTGCACAATGTATGATTCAAGAAGAGCAAAACCATATTAGTATCTTGCAAGTTCATTATCATACAACTAAATACCATGTGGGCTCCGAAAATTCGTCATCGACCTCTCGATTAAGAGAGTATGATTTAATGTCAGTTAAATTTTCAGAAGGCAGATGGAATAGTAGATAAGACACTACCTAGAGATTTCGCCCTCATTTTATGAGGACTTTAAGATCTAGTTCCAGGTTTCCTATAGGCACAAGCACCTATAGTTAATTACCCCTTCCAAGGCTGAGAGAGAACTTTCGATTAAAGTTAGTCGCTAGATCGCTTAATGCGTAGCATATAGTAGCAGCATGTGAAATTTTTGAATTTAAATTTTATAAAATTTATCATTTTAACTTAAAGCAGATGATTGGGAGAATGATGATGCGTCTGATCAAGATCCATCGTTACGTCATCGGGTTGTCATCTAAAAGTTCGAGAGGAGGTAGATCCGATCGACAAAAGATCCTTCTCACCGGCGGTATGGGTTGCATCGAAAAATCCTTATGGGAGCTTGTGAAAATAAGTTTAAGTTCACTAACGAGGATTTTTTTCTATCACATGATTCCAACTCAAAGGGAAACCATTGAGCATCTTCTGATCATTGATGTATGATATGCATTTGGTGTGATCAGCATCAGAGGATTCTAGTCGTATCGTATGTATAAAACTCTTACAATCACAGAACCTACGTGTCTTTCTTGGCGTAGATTGATTGAGAGTGAATATAATTATATACTTGATTTGACTTTGACTCCTTTAAGAGTTAGAGTTTTTTAATTTGTCACCTTCAACAAACAAATGTGAAAGGTGGATTGAGTTTTAACTTTAAGTTTTGGATATTGAATTTGATTTAACCATTTAAAACTTAATGATTTATCCGATTTTATAGTTGTATTGATACTTGATTTTGATTAATTTGATTTGAGCTTGCAAGCGCATTTTGATGGTAAATATCCTAGGTTGAAATCCATTCAACACTTGGCCATCATGAGAGATATTATTTTTATATTAGATCCTTCGATTTTATTAATTTAATAATAGAGGATCATATCTACTGTCATGTGACAGAATTAGCTTCTCAAATATTTTAATAAGTTGATATTCTTATAATATTATTATTAAATTTTTAGGTTTTGTTAACCCGGATCAGGATAATTCATTGTTTCAAAATTTATAGTCCTCCAAACCTTATCAATTCTATCTTGAGCATAGAGAATCAGGTTGGAGACTTTACTCTTGAGAGTTTAAACTTGAGAAATTACATTAACAATGATGTTAGTAGATTTATCTTTTGTAATTCTATGACGAAATTAACTTTCAGATTTTATTAAGTTGAAAATATTATAATAGCACATTAGATTTTTTTCAAGTTTTGTTAACCCGAGAAGATCTTAGGCCAAGGGAATCAACTTGCTGAATCTCTAAATTTATGGATTCAGCGTAATATCGAGGCCAATACTGGTGTTTAAAACGCTTGTGTGAATTTTAGAACGATCGAATTAAATTGAAAATTATTTTATATTTTGTACAAGAATTCTTCTCTTTCAAATGATTGTTAAAGTTTTGAAACACTTAAATTGAGTGATAGTTGGCTTCATAATTTATGCGAAATTAATATATTTGAAGTATTTAGAATTTAAAATATTCTGCGCTTCTAATTTTTATTATTGATTGGTGCGTAAAGTGTTTCAACTCAGTTGATTATTTAGATTAATATTCATTTGTTTGCCTTGGATAGACATCTAACTTGTTGTAGACTATTGTTAGTCAGATAATTGAAAGTTCAATTTATCTTAGCAGCTTAGTATATTAGACTTAGTTCAATTATTGATCTTATTACTCGTTTAAGCTACAAAGATTCTTCTTTAACTATTTCATTTTCATTAATTATTAATTTCTATTGTGATGAAATTTTGACAATCTCACGGCGTCCCATACGTATTTGGAAGTGTTAGGCCTTCTATACCATGCTTAAGAAAGCGTCATAATCAACTTGCGGCATTCGGCGAGAGAATCTTCTAAGCCCACCACGCTTAAGAAAGCATGTATAAGCCTTCAATATTTATGTTTGGAATGAAATTCGGCAACCTGTCAGCGTCATCCCCTTATAAGGTCAACCAGTCTTAAGCGCCTTCTGCGCTTATGGGGCGTGCATGGTAGGTAATCTTCGACGTCGGCTTAATGATTTTTTTTACACCTACCGTCTTGACGAAGCATAAGCCTCTAACATGTATAAAAGCGTCACGATTTTTCATGTCTTTGAGTAACATGCACAAATACTTATATCTATACTAAGCAAATTGTAATACGGGTATTTGAAATGAAATTCATCGACCTCCGACGTCGTCATGGATGCGTCAGATCTTGAGAGATTCACGCGCATGGGGCGTGCATGATAGGTATTTTTGCGAGGACCGTGGTGATTGATTTTCAGCGCATTATGAAAATAGTATAGGCCTTCAAACCTGTATAAGAGACATTCTGGTTTCCTCGTCATGTTGAAGCAACATGCACGAGTACTTATATCTAGTAAATTCCCCTGTTGTGCTGGAGCAACAAGCGGATACTTATGATCTTAGTATTTCTCACAATTTTACATTTACATATATACTGAGGCAAGATAATTGAGATAGAAATAAAATTATTCCACCACGATATGATTAGCATCTCTTTTTGTTCACCTCTTGAATCTACCAAATAACAAATGATGTAGCCGGAAGTTGCTTTGGCTCGCTCTTCAATTCTCATGAAACACAGCAGAAGTAATGAATGAAATCTGAATAGCAACTCCCTTTGAAAAGCCATTCCTTATGCAGGGACAATATATATGCAGAACCATCCACTTATGAACAGGCATGTTCCACATTCTCCAGTATTGCAAATCAACCAACTTCTTCAATAGTCTTTGCATTCCACCAATCTTCATAAAACTCACGATCACCAAAGTGAAGAAGCTCTTCAAATCTATATGATGCACGAGAGTAGAGCCACTATCAACAACTTCCTCAGTAGTTGAATGTAAATTCCACTGAAAAACACCGGAAAGAACCACCCTGCATGTGCAATGAGATACAACAACTCTTGATAGCAGGTATTCTTTTCCTATAGATCGAAGCAGGAATAGTTTGCCGGATAATGGAATCCACCACTCTTGGATGAGGCTAGCGATTCTACTACCACATATCATATCTAAAAACACAAACACGGATTCGAGCCTCGGCGAAACAAGCTATCGAGGATGAATGCTCGGCGATAGTAGCTGGCGCAGTGCGAAAGAGGTGGAGGCTGTTGTTTTGCTGGATTAGACAAGGAAGGAGAGAGTGAAGCTTACTATTTTGACCGAACTCCCTATAACAAAGATCGAATAAATGGGAAAGGAGTTCGGGTGCTCGTCCTGTCAGTAGAGACGGATGGATCGGGAGGGGCAAAGTGAATGTTCGGCTGCTAGGGGCGAGGGAACAAAGATGGAGTTCGGTCGCTTGGTTTGCAATAGGGACAGACGGGAGGAGTGACCGAACGGGAGCTCGCACGATCAGGAGGTGCGAGCAATGTTCAGCTGCTTCGTTCGGTCGAGAGAAATCGGAAGGAGGGAGGGCTTCGGTTCTCATATTCGTCTGGTCGTGGAGTTTAAACCAAGCGAGAGAGAAAGAGGAATGGATGGGAGGCTCGGTCGACTGGGTTCGTGTCCCTCCAACAAGGAATGGCGACGAGAGATATTCGGTTTTGATTGCTGTTCGAACGAACGAACTGGATAGAACGTCTGAGCGGTAGCATGCTCGATCGGGGGAGGAACCGAGCGAATGGAGGAGCTGCGGCGCTTGAATGAGTATATACTGTGAATAGACATCCTTAGGGGTGTTTGGCAACGGATTGGATTTATTTCAAGTAGGATTTACTAAATCCAGAAATTTGTAAATCCAAAAAAAGTGAAATGATTTATTAAATCGCTAAATCCGAAAGACGTTTGGTAAGTTATACGGTGATTTAAGTCTGTTATAATTAAATAATAATATTTTTAAAATATAAAAATAAATAAATAAAAAAATAAAATATTAAAATTAAAATTCATTATTTAACGTAAGATATCACTCATTACAAAATATAAATAAACATTACATTATTTGGATATAAGAAATTTTTTGCTGATAATGCAAATTGAATTTCACTGATTCCTCTTTCAAACAAATCTCTATCATACTAAACTATATTTTCACTACAAACGATCACCCATTAACAGCCTCATACATCAGAACATAAATTGGTATTTTAACAATACAAACAACATACCCAAGAATGGTAGAATGAAATTAATCCCGTGATCATAATAGTGTTTTGGGAATCACAATTTTTCCCGACAACACTTTTGGAATCCATAGTCATTAAATCAAAAAAGAAGAGGTTTAGCCAAGCATTCACCTTACTCAAGCTCATTCATGTATTTTCCTTATTGAGTTGCTGGTCTGGAATGTCTCAATTTTTAAAATTGTTCAAGTTTATTATTTTGAGCTATCAAAATTTAATTAAGCTTAATTAAAGATATATGAGATAATGCTAATTTACAAATATAAAGTCATCATCCAAGATAAATGTACTAACATGCATCAACAAAACTGAGATAACTCATTATGTATTACTTTAAAGTTGATTTTTTAATCAAGGCGTTAATTGCTAAACATGAAGTTTAAATTGTTCCATCACTTACTATACCTCTAATAATACAAGGACTATATGAAAAGGATCTTGTTCCATTTAATGTTGTTACCTTTTCACAAGCAACATCTATCCAGAACACGCAGGATTGGATTGTTATAACTAACAAAGATAAGAAAAGTTTTAGAGTAATATCTGCATAATTATGCGTGAAATTAACCGTTGTTCTAGTGGCATTACCCACGAGTCCCATGAACCGTTTCCAATTTCCCTATGAAATAGTTAAAATTTTCAAACAACAACAAGAAGCTAATCAAAGCCCATAAATACTAAACACAATCTCCATCAATTAATTAACATAATGGCCTAATCTAATTCAAATAATTCTCATCCAATGAAAAATCAAGTGGCACACCCATATCAAAATTTGTTTATGTCTCAACAGATTGCTGCTAGTTGATACAAATGCGCACAAGCACATTCCACAATCGAAGCTCACCAAGCAACAACTCAAGACTTTACACATGAATTCTTACAATATCAAAGAAAAAACCTCAAAACGAGAAGGGCATACAAGGATTTTATCATTTTCATGTCCCTACTCCAAATAATTAAAATTATAATATAAATTCTTATCAATTCACAAAACAAGAACGTGATCCATGTTTCTAACTAGACAACCGTGACATAAAAATCAATAATCTCAAAATAAAAAACATAAAATACATCTTTCTTTCTCAAAAGACACAACCACATAAGCAACAAAACCTTAACGATACATAAATCCGCTTAAAAACTCAACAATCGTACGAAAGGTCACAACTCATAAAAGGAATCGAAACGAACCGTGCAAGACGATGAACGATAAATAAGCAGGATGGAAGAAACATGAGACGACGTGAGCCGAAGACAATCTCAACAAAGCTTCCATTTTTCCCCGCTCTCCAAGATCCGCTTTCTTTTTCACGAAACCATTGAAGCGAGCGAGAGTTCCGGCCATACCCGATAAATGGAAGAAAACTCATCAACCGAGATACGCCGCTGCATGCGAAGAAATAGACGATCGAGAGTTGAGGCCGCAGCTCGCCATATCGCATAGGTTCCGAGGTTCTCGTTTAAATCCAATCGGCGGATTTAATAAATCCGGATTTATCGCCTTGCGATTTACCGATTTACGATCGCTGATTTACTCCGATGGTGTTTGGTAGATTTACGATTTAGCTAAATCCCATAGTAAATCACAAACACCCCTTAGTATTAAGAGGGTACATATACTATTTCCTTTTATTTGAGATAAGAATAAACTCCAATTTTGAGTTTCCGCAATTGTATCACCACATAGACAAATTGGATATCAATTTGAGGTTATTCCGATGCCCGCATAACAACGACAACTCGAATCGAGGTCATTTGGTTCAAGCACCAAATCGGATCAATTTCCTCAAAATTGTGCGTCACTTCGACGCCGATATTCGCGTACTCATTAATTAAACGCGAATGCTCATTTGATAGCTGACGCTTTACCAAAAGCGTGATCAATTTCGCAAACGGAGGTCGTTTGGACATCATCGCAACTTCCCGATCTCAATATGCACGTCGATTGATCTTCTTCTTAATCGATTGATAGTTGAATTGTGCAATATGTATATTCTAATCAATTTCGATGTTCTGAACGCGATGGTGAAGTCCGTTCGTCAATCGGAGGTCATTTCGACTAGTTTTGGCGATGTCGAGTGTATTTCAACTTTGATTTGCGCACTGGTATACTCGAATTCCATCGAATTTGTCTTGTAGGCTCGACTCGACTTATGTGGCATACATGGAGGTCAACAAATGCCCCCCAACAAATGTGAATCGTGCATGGAGCGAGTCATATTTGTTGAAAATTGGTTGACCCTTCGTGTCGACCATGAATTACTTCGGCTTCAATGGGCTCGCTGAAGATCTTCTTCCACCATCTACTCTAATGCTACAATGAGTTTGCTGAAGATCTCTTTCTTTAGTGTTTTCATATATTTGGATTTCCTCTAATCCTAGCTTCATGCTTGATTAGGTTGGATGGAGGAATTGGTTTGTTTGCTTTGAGATTTGAAATTCTTTTTATCCTAGTTTTAAATTTTACGGACTTAATGAAAGATTGACCTGATTTGTCCATATTAACTTGTCAAGAAATGTATGTACGCCCCAAGTCCTGTGTTTGCTGCTTTAACAGACTCGTTGAAGAAGTGTATGTTTGTTGCTTTAACAGACTCATTGAAGGGTGCATATAGATAACCTAACCTTCTGACTTATATTAAGTCTATAATGTTGAGTTATCGCCCAAAGAATGAGTGGTTTAACAAATCAGATAACCACATTCCTTTTAGTTCTATCTGCCTTTGTATGAACTATGGAATTTCCCTCGGCCCTTGCTTTTGCTTGGGACTTGATAAGGAAATTAGTTTTAATCTGTGTTTTATGCTTAATCAAATCATTTGAAAATAGATTGGGATATCACCCTGCAGGCAATATATAGATTGATTTGAAGTAGCTCTGAATTGAGAGTTTTCCTCAGATTGTCTTGATCCATCGATCAAGTAAAAAGATCTCTTGGATTCTAATTGCTTGTAGTCACTAAGCAAAATCTGGTTTGAGATTAAACAGCTATTATCATTGGACTGATGAGCAGGGGCTCTTTCACTGTAGTCTTTTCTTATAGCTTGTTGAGTGGGGAGAGCGTCAGCAACTCGACCATTTATGAGCTTGTTGAGCCCGACCTTTAGAACTTACTCGAGTCTTCGACTTAAGCTGTGATGGGTGCATATAAATGACTTAACCTTTTGGCTTATATTAAGCCTATAATGTTGAGTTATCAGTCTAGCAATGAGTGATTTAACAAACTGTATAACCACGGCATTCCTTTAGTTCGGCCATTGCCTTCGTATGAACTATGGAATTGCTTCATCGGTCCTGTGCTTTCTGCTTTGCCGAACTTGATGAGGAAATTAGCTTTAATCTGTGCTTTGTGCTTGATCAAATCATTTGAAAATAGCTTGGGATATCACCCTACAGGCAATATATAGATTGATTTGAGGCAGCTCTGAATTGAGAGTTTTTCTCAGATTGTCTTGATTCATCGATCAAGTAAAAAGATCTCTTAGATTCTAATTGCTTGTAGTCACTAAGTTGAATATGGTTTGAGATTGAACAGCTATTATCATTGGACTGATGAGCAGGGGCTCTTTCACTGTAGTCTTTTCTTATAACCTGTTGAGTGAGGAGAGCATCGAATCGACCATTTATAAAGTTGAGCTAGACCTTTAAAACTTACTCGAGTCTTCGACTTAAACTGTAATGGGTTAGTGGTTTTGTCATCAGACTAACGAACAAGTGCTCTTTCACTGCGGCATTTTCTTACGAGTTATTGAGTGAGGAGAGCGTCAACAAGTCGACCATTTATGAGCTTGTTGAGTCCGACCTTTAGAACGCATCTGTGTCCCAGACTTGAAGATGTAGAGGTTGATATTTTTCCAACTTGGTTGATTGAAGCTTTCAAAATTGGGAGTTCTTCTAACTTGATCTTCAGAATTTAACAAATCTGGGAGACAAACTTTTGATATTTAAGGCTGTCTTTTCGTGCATAGAAGTTAATTCTTCTTGCCCTTGCAAGAACCTGCAACTTTAGCATAAAAAAAGAACTCCTAACAGGGGAATTGCAGATTAGTTCAGAAATACATTATAAAGCTTTATTTTCTTTGCTGCAAAATAGGCATGATATGTTTTTCAATCATAATAGGTATTTATCTAAGGATCTCGGCTTAAAGCATGATATCAACTTAGATAAATAAATAAAAATGCCCCCTGACTAATAGGGGACTTTTGCAGTAACTGTTGAGAAAATTTGGAATATTTTTGGTCTTATGCTTTGTGTTTTCGGACTCGTTGAAAACTTCCTCTTGAGAGTTTAAAATTTTTATTTTTCTCCTGTCATGGCTTTGTACCTTGGTGGGACTTAATGGAGTTGATGATTTGTTGGCGAGATGAGAACATCTTCGGTCCTATGCTTGAGTGCTGGACGAACTTGTTGAAAATTCAATCTAAAATTAAAATTTGTATTTTCCTCCTGTCCTAGCTTTGTGCCTTGATGGACTTGATGGAATTAATGACTTGTTGGCGATATGAGAATATCTTCGGTCTTATACTTTGTACTTTGACAGACTTGTTGAAGACTTCATCTCAGATATTCGTATCTTGTATTTCCTTATATCCTGGCTTCGTGCCTTGACGGACATGACGGAGAAAAATCTTGAATTATTTTGAAGACTTGTCGAGTTATACGAAATTACCTTCAGCCCCAACATTTTGCTTTCGTGGGCTTATAGAAGGATGTCTGCCAGTGACCTAGCCTTTAGAGCTTATGTTGGGTTAATGGCGAAGAGTCATCGGTCCTATGCTTTGCGCGTAACGAACATATTGATGATATAACTTCATTAGTTCAGCCTTCGACTTTGTATGAACATTGGAAAGACTTCTTCAGTCCCTTGCTTTTGCTTGTTTGGACTTGTCAAGAAGAGTTTTCCCAGTCTCTTTCTATTTTAATGCACTTGTTGAAGGAGTTGATATTTCTCATTTGATATTGATACCAAACTCGGCTTAGTGCCTTATCGAGTGAGGATATTTTTGTTGAATTTTGAAAAATGACCTTACGACCATTAGGGATGATCTTCCAATCTGGGCCACTTGAACTCACCAAGTTGGGAGGATTTCGGAGTTTTTGGATGCTCTTGTCTTTAAAACTAATGAAGTAGGAGGATCCCTTACTGTTGTGTTTGTGGCATGTTGAGTAAGTGGATCTGTCAATTTCTGCATATAACGAATTACCTTTCACCTGCCTTTTGCTTTCTCAGTGACCCACCTTTAGAGCTTATGTTGGGTCAATGGCGAAGAGTCATCGGTCCTATGCTTTGCGCGTAACGAACATATTGATGATATAACTTCATTAGTTCAGCCTTCGACTTTGTATGAACATTGGAAAGACTTCTTCAGTCCCTTGCTTTTTTCTTGTTTGGACTTGCTGAAGAAGAGTTTTCCTTAGGTCTTTGCTTTCTATTTTAACAGACTTGTTGAAGGAGTTGATATTTCTCATTTGATATTGATACCAAACTCGGCTTAGTGCCTTCTCGAGTGAGGATATTTTTGTTGAATTTTGAAAAATGACCTTACGACCATTAGGGATGATCTTCCAATCCGGGCCACTTGAACTCACCAAGTTTTGAGGATTTTGGAGTTTTTGGATGCTTTTGTCTTTAAAACTAATGAAGTAGGAGGATCCCTTACTGTTGTCTTTGTGGCATGTTGAGTAAGCGGATCAACGACTGCATATGAAGGCGTTTAATCTTATGCACACTTGAGTCTTGACTTGAGAATTAGAAGATTTTATCATCTTAATGAGGTGGAGGATCTCTACTATCTTTGGAGTGTTTAGGTGATCTTCGATATTTGGCGTGTTAAGTTCGACCATATGTACTCACTCAAGCCTTTGATTTGATGTATGGATGGAAGACATGTTTCCAACTTGATTTGTTGAAGTTTGCAGACTTGAAATTTTTTTTTTTTTGGTCATTAAGATTTTGAAATTTGTGAATTTGAATACATAATTTGAACAAGTATATGAGGATCTCGACCTTAAGCAGGATGTCAACCCAAATACAAAAGGAGACCCCCTATCTTACAGGAGAAAACCTAACATTTTGCTATAAAGTTTTAAAAAATGCCCTCTATCTGACAGGAGGATGTTTGCTTTATTTTGAAATGCATTCTTACATTACATGAAAAATTTCAAGCAAAACTTACATATGTAATGATGGCGAGGAATAATTGGTATTCTCAGCACCATAACCAATTCTCCTTCTTGAAATGTTCGATGACGCACCAAATAGTTGAATGCTTTGGACATCCTTACTCGATAAACTTTAAATTTTGCTGAGCTTAGAGCCTAACCTCGCGTGTCAAGTGCATCAAGCTGTAGATAGGCATTCTCATCCTAGGTAAGATCGTGTTGAATGGCTACTCGGAGTGAATATAGTTCAACTTCATGTGGCAAGACTGCTTCAACTCCAAATACTAATGCATAAAGAGTGAATTTTGAGAGTACATAAAATGTCACGCCATTATCTTTCTTTAAGATAGTTTCACTCGCTCGGCCTCCAAATTTGCTTACCTTTTTAACGGGATCTTTTGACGGCGGATTCTTGAACTTGTGGTCTAAGTATCACGCCTCGATGCTCACTATGTGGGACTTGAATTAGTAGACATCTTGCCGAGGTTGTATGAGGATGTCTCTTTAGAGAAACAACTCTAGCCTCCCTGATGACAGGACCTTGATATTTCTTTTCATCAATCATTTCTTCTCAGTAACTTTGAGAAGAAATGATCGTGTTGAATGGCTACTCGGAGTGAATATAGTTCAACTTCATGTGGCAAGACTATTTCAACTCCAAATACTAATGCATAAGGAGTGAATTTTGTGAGAGTACAGTTCAAATGTCACGTCATTATCTTTCTTTAAGATAGTTTCACTTCAAGGCTCTGGCCTCCAAATTTGCTTACCTTTTTAACGGGATCTTTTGACGGCGGATTCTTGAACTTGTGGGTCTGTATGCTCACTGTGGGACTTGAATTAGTAGACATCTTGCCGAGGTTGTATGAGGATGTCTCTTTAGAGAAACAACTCTAGCCTCCCTGATGCAAGACCTTGATATTTCTTTTCATCAATCATTTCTTCTCAGTAACTTTGAGAACCTGATGCACTCTTGCATATATAGTTTCAAATTTCACTAAAGTGAACTGACGTCGAGTCCGTAATGACTATTTAATATGAGTCCCGCTTACCCATGTTAATGTCAGTCAAACCTATTATGGGTTAGAACACTCGCTTCTCATTCCACAATTGGTTGTACAATTTTCTGCTTAGACAATGGCTATTGAGCACCCAGTCTGATTTCTCTTGCTCACGGTTAGCTTGCATCCAAATGAAGTTTCTTTCGCTACTTCTCTCAACCTCTATATTTATTTTCCTTTTTAACCTTCGAGCGATTCTGACATGCGGTCCAAGTGTCACGTCACGATGCTCACCGTGCAAGGATTCCTTAAGACGGTCTTGAGTATTACCCTCTGAGAGTAGCCTTTTTTGTGAAGCTTTCTCATTTTCTCTGATAATCGGGTCTTGAAACTTTTTCTTCATAAGACACTTCTCATTGACAACTTTCAGCACCCTGTGCATTTTGGAGACAGAGTCTCGGGATACTTCCTTTGTGGGGTTAGAGCTTGGTACGATTGCTCCTAGAATGATTGTTTGATATCACCAGTAGAGCTATTCATTTTCACCCACTTGCAATTTTTAAACTTATTGTGAGTGGGAACACTTGCTGCTAGCATCAAATCTAGTCGCATGGCTAGTGATTTAAACAGCAACTGCTGAGCTTGCAGTTCAGCATTTCTTCTCCTTTTCCTTCTACTCAATTTTCCTCTAGAAGAGGAGGTTTCAACATCATGTCTTCCTAGTAGTTCAACCCAAAAAGTGATCGCATTCCGTGCATGAAAAACTTTTGCCTAACGACGATTCTTTTCATGACTGGCACCTCAGAATGACCTAATCTTTCGAATACAAAAGATCTCTTTTGAGGAACCTTAGTAACAGTAGTGGTCATTCCAATTGTCCTCCTTCCCTGCACAAGTTGGTGAGTGCAATATGCAGGTGCTTCAAGTAGAAGATTATTTACAGCAGCAATAGTTGGGAAGTTTATACTACCAAATTGGATGGTAGCTTCAGTATCTCCAATATTGATTACAGACTACAAAGGATATTGGCTCAACACATGGTCGATGAACGATGTGTTCTGAAGATCCATCGATATAGAGAACAAGCAATTTAATCATAATAAGATGACTGATTTAACTTTTAATTTCAATGATAATTGATTTTAATTTTAATTTTTATCATTCTCCACAACTATAGCTCAAACTCGACTAGCTAAAAATAGAAAGACAAATATATTCCCAATGGAGCGTCTAGGCAAAAATCTTTAAATTAAGAGATGATTTAACGGTTAAAATTTTCGAAGAAAGAATAGTAGATAAGACACTACTGAGATTTTGCCCTCATTTTGTGAGGACTTTAGATATGCCTGTTTCTTATAAAGCAAGCACCTATAGTTATTACCCATCCCAATGCGACAAAGAACTTTCGATTAAGATCATTACGCAATGCGTTAGCGATAAGAAGTAGACGTTGAGTTTTAGAATTTAGATTTTATGAAATTCATCATTTTAACTTAAAGCGAATGGTTGGGAGAATGATGACATGCCCAATCAAGATCCATGGTTCCGTCATCCCGCGTAACTAATCTACTTAATAGAGTGAATTCAACCCGACAATGATCCTTATAGCCAGTCATGCCATCCAAGAAATCCTGAAGGAGGCTTAGACAAGTTTAAGTTCACCTTAGCTAACAAAGAATTTTTTGCTTTATCAAATACACCATATAGTTCACAACTCAAAGGACAGAGCCATTGAAGAGCATACAGGCTATAGTCGTGATCATAATATAATTGATTTGGCGTACCACCCGATAAGGACTCTAAATGAATCGATCATACGGAGCCTACTTGAATCACGCAGGTCAAAACCATGCCCCTACAAGATGAGATTGATCTTATATAGTTGTTTTAATTTGATATCGGCTTTTCATGAGTGTAGCTTTAATTTGTATCTTCAAAGAAACAATTCAAAAGTGGATTGAGTTTTAATTTTAAGTTTTGGATATTGAATTTGATTTAACCATTTAGAACTTAGTGATTTATCCAATTTTATAATTGTATTGATACTTGATTTTAATTAATTTGATTTGAGCTTGCAAGTGTATTTTTCTGGTAAATATCCCCTCAGGTTAAAATCTTCATTCAACACAATCATCATCGAAGAGAAATATATTATTTTACTATTTCAGATCCTATCGACTTTATTAATTTAATTATGAAAGATCAAATCTACTGCCATGTGATAGAATTAGCTTCTTAAATATTTTGATAAGTTGAAATTCTTATAATATTATTATTAAATTTTTAAGTTTTGTTAACCCGGACCCGATCCTAAAACCCAACCGGGATGATTCATTATTTCAAAATTTATAATCCTCCAAACCTTGTCAACTCTAGCTTGAGCATAAAAGATCAGGTTGGGGATTTTACTCTTGAGAGTTTAAACTTGAAAAATTACATTAACAATGATATAGATTTATCTTTATAATTCTACGAATTAACTTTTCGATTTTATTAAGAAAATATTATAATAAGACAATAGATTTTTAAATTTTGTTAACCCGCCTACCTAAGACCCAACGGAATCTACTGCACAATATCCTCAGATTAAATTTATGCTTCAAAGATAATGTCGGCCGCGTGTTTAGAACACTTGTACGAATTTTAGAAAGATTGAATTAAATTGAAGATTGTTTATATTTTGTATAAAAATCCGTCTTTCAAATGATTACACAAGCACTTAAATTAAGTGATAGTTGGCTCCATAATTTATACGAAATTAATATATTTGAAATCTATTTAGAATTTAAGCCAACACCTTCTGTTTGCTTCTAATTTTGTGTCAGATTATGAAAAAAGATTTCAACTCCGGTCAATTATTTAAATTAATATTCATTTATTTGCATTGGATAGACATCTAAATTATTATAAACTATTGTTAGTCAAATAATTGAAAGTTCAATCTTATCTCAACTTTATATTAGACTTTCATCGATCTTATTACTGCTTAAGTTTCAAAAGCTCTTCTTTAACTATTTCATTTTCATTAATTATTAATCTTTATTTTGATGAAATTTCGGCAACCTCTCGACATCGTCCCCACATAGAGGGCTGCTTCGAGAGTGTTAGAGCATTCTTACCATGCTTAAGAAAGCATGCTTAGTCAGTGTTTAGTGACATTGCGGCTTAAAGAGTCTTCTAAACCTACCACGCTTAAGAAAGCGTGCATAAGCCTTCAATATCTGTGTTTGGAATGAAATTCAGCAACCTCTAGGCATCATCCCCTTATATGAGGCTACTTTGGAAGTGCTAAGGCCTTCCTACCATGCTTATAGGAACGTGACGATAGTGTCGGACGACTACCGACGATTTTCTACACCACGCTTATAAAGCGCGATAAGCCTTCAAACCTCAGAAATAGATCTTGATTTCTGCGTCAGCAATACGCACTAATACTTATATCTAGCAAATATGCAATTGTAAAAGTGGTACAAGAATTTAATATACTAAGTGCATATGCATCAGTATTTGAAATGAAATCAAACCTCCGACGCCATCCCCGTCATGTTGACGAGTACCGAGGCCTTTTATGGGAAGCGTGTGGTGTCTTTGACACCACGTGAATGATTTTACCTACGCACTTATTTAAAAATCGATAGCCTTCAAACCTGTATAAGAGACATCCTAGTTTCTTCGCCATATTGTGCCATGCTGAAGCAGCATGCACGAGTACTTATATCCAGTAAATTCCTCTGCTGTGCAGGAGCAACAAGCAGGTACTTATGATCTTAGTATTTCTCACAATTTTACATGTACATATACACTGAAGCAAGATAATTGAGATAGCAATGATTATTCCACCACGATATGAATAGCATCCACCGGAAGTTGCTTTGGTTCGCTCTTCAATTCTCCTGAAACACAGCAGAAGTTAAGAATGAAATCTGAATAGCTATTCCCATTGAAAAGCCATTCCTTATGCAGGGAAAATATATATGCAGAACCATCCACTTATGAACAGGCATGTTCCACATTCTCCAGTATTGCAAATCAACCAACTTCTTCAATAGTTTTGCATTCCACCAATCTTCATAAAACTCACGATCACCAAAGCGAAGAAGCTCTTCAAGTCTATATGATGCACGAGAGTAGAGCCACTATCAACAACTCCTCAATAGTTGAATGTAAGTTCCACTGAAAAACACTGGAAAGAACCAGCCTGCACGTGCAATGTAGATACAACAACTCTTGATAGCAGGTATTCTTTTCCTCTATATCGAAGCAGGAACAGTTTGCCGGATAATGGAATCCACCACTCTTGGATGAGGCTAGCGATTCTGCTGCCACATATCATATCTGAAAACACAAACACGGATTCAAGACTCGGCGAAACAGGGCGACCGAGGACGAATGCTTGGCGAGAGGAGCTGGCACAGTGCGAAAGAGGTGGAGGCTGTTGTTTTGCTGGATTAGACAAGGAATGAGAGAGTGAGGCTTACTGTTTTGACCGAATTCCCTGTAGCAGAGATCAAATAAATGGTAAAGGAGCTCGGGTGTTCGTCCGGTAGCAGAGATGAATGGATCGGGAGAGGCAAAAGTGGACGTTCGGCTGCTAGGGATGACGGGCACAAAGATGGAGTTCGGTCGCTTGGTTTGCAACAGGGATAGACGGGAAGAGAGACCGAACGGGAGCTCGCGTGATCAGGAGGTGCGAGCAACGCTCGGCTGCTTCGTTCGGCCGAGAGAAATCGGAGGGAGGGAGGGCTTCGATTCTCATCTTCGTCTGGTCGTGGAGTTTAAACCGAGCGAGAGAGAAAGAGGAACGAATGGGAGGCTCGGTCGACTGGGTTCGTGTCCCTCCAACAGGGAATGGTGACGAGAGATATTCAGCTTTGTAAGAGGGGTATATATATATATATATATATATATATATATATATATAGCTAGGCTTCCCTTTATTATTTGAGATAAAAATAAACTCCTATTTTGAGTTTTCGCAATTGTATCACCACATAGATAAATTTGATATCAATTAAAGTTATTTTGATATTCCTGACCAATTACAATCCGTTTCACAAACAATCAAAGTCGGTGCCGTCATTCGCCAATTTCCAAAATGCGGCCCTCGCTCACGCTCGATATTCGCGCGATTCATCTAAATTGAAATTTTACTCATTGATAGGTTTCGAATGCTTCATTAACAGTAGCGAATTTCACGTAGATCGTTCGATCGCCAGCTTCCCAACCTAAAGACGCCGACCGATTTTCTTCGATCGATTGATCACAATTTCGCAAATACGATATTCTCGATCAATTTCAACGCTCAACACGACATAAGTCGTTTGCGATCGGAGGTCGTTTTTGGTGGGTGATTGAGACCAACTTCGATTTATGCTCACTCTCATCAAATTGTCTGTAGCTTTACACTTGCAAGATACAGGGTCAACACACCACCTCAAATTTCTTGTTAAATCCCACTAGCTCTCGCCTTAAATCAAGCTTTTGCCTCAAGGAAACAACCAACTTCCATTAAAAAAATTCATACAAATCGCTATACTCACATACTCAATCCTTCTATATATATATAGAACATTATAAGGCACCTCGCCCTATCTTTGCTCACCACAGCTCTTAACATAAAGACTATCACACAAAGGCAGAGCCAAAAAAAATAAAAATTATGGGGGCATTAACTAATGATTTCAAAAATATCCTCAATCTTTTTCATCAGAGAGCTTAGAATCGGCATTAAAAGTTTAAAAAAATTGTTAGAGATTCAATATAAAAAAAATAAATATATGCTTAAAAATATATGTAAATAAGTTCTAAGATGATAATATGATAATTTTTTCTCTATCCTGGATCTACAATTCATCTGGCCAAATTTCTAAATAAGATTAGTTGAACTTGGTATCACGCCTAATTATTATTGCTAGTGTCTCCTAATCATCAGTCTTTACTATTTTTTAAAATATCTCTCCATTAAATAATAGTCCTAGAAATTTAGTTAATTACAAACATTTAGTTGAAAATTACATAAAAATGCATAAAATATAATATAATTTTGTAATCATCACAGATTCAAATTAAGTGTAATAACTCTTATAATATATTTACAAAGTAATGGCATATATATAGTAGGATATGAATCACATAATATCATATGATAATGAAAACGAATAAATAAATTAAATAATTAAATAAAAAACAATAATAAACAAACAAATGTAAACATAGATTCAACTTTTGATATCAATGTCTTTCAATTTAATTATTAAAATTAATTTAGGCATTAAAAATTAGTTAAAAGAAAAGTATTCACTAAAATATAAGAAATGCATTAAAAAACAAAAGCAGAAATTTTGAATCCTTTCTTTGAAAATAAAATTCTAGTAACTTTTATTTAAATGGTGTTAAAAAGCTCTATTTGATAGCAGTATTTGAGCAAAATTAAAAAAATATATAAATAAAGGCGCAAAGTTCAATCCTACATAATTCTAAATCCCATGGACCATACCCTCTCCATTTTACCTATATCCACGATTTGAATAGGTGAATTTGACATATTCAACTTAAAATTTGGGCGACTTCTCAAAGAGATAGAGACAGGCTCAGGCAATCCAAGTTAAACTAGTATTTATATATATATATATAAAGCATTCCTGTCTTTGTAGGCCAAGCCAGTGTGGGGATGAGCCCCTAGTGCCCTCATTGTAGCTCTGCCCCTACCATCACAACTAGTGATTCCTTTTAAGGCATTATTAAATAATATTAACATTAACTTTATCCCAACTGCAAGGGGTAACAATTGGGTAAGGCAAGAATATGTAAATTTAAATGCACCTTTTATGAAATTACAGCTGATATGGCACTTAAAATACTACTAGTCAAAGCACGAATCTTGATGCTAAAAGCAGATCCAAATTAAACCTCGAGATCAAACACTTAAAATATCCTTAACCGGACCGGTTAAATCCCTAATCTCAAACATGAATGTTTATAGTCAAATCGAAGCGTCTGGCGGATCTAACGAGTCCAAGATCTCATAATCGACTTCATTGAGCATTCAAATACACAAAATACATCATATGATCAATCATCATGATCCAGGAGATGGTGGATTTTGATGTATACAGAGATGTATTACCTCCACCTATAAAAATTCTCATTTCCGTATGAGAGAGCAAGAGAGAGAGAGATTCTAAAGCTTGAAGATCGAGTCACTTGACGGTCAACCAGCTGCCGCCGCCACGGCCACTTAATCCTCACTGCCGTTAATCTCGATTTCCATCATGATAATTTTATCGCCATTCTCATCGTATTCATCATTTGCTACCACTGAATCGTATAACAACGCGACTATTTATTATTGTTGATTTTTGGATTCTTTATCACGCTCTTCTCATATACAATTATGTAATCGTTATCAAAAAAAACTTGTATTCTAAAATAAATATATAAGCTGAAGTACGGCGATTTTTTTTTCAGGTTTTCCACGTAAAATTGAATTTTCTTTCATTTTTAAATATGTGTTGATTTCACAAAAAGCGTAAAACTTTACTCTCAACTGATTTTCTAGCATGCAGCAACAGTAATCAATCAACATGTCAAAAAAAGGAGATAAGCTTTCTTAAACTTTAACAAAAACCGTTAGGGTTTCATTTGATGAAAGGTTTCTTAACATTCTTCTGCAGCCAATGTGCAATCAAAACTCGATATCTATTTCTCCTCGATTAGAGGAACATGTGAACCTAAATACTTAATTTGGACACTGCTTTATGTTTAATCAACTCTCATTTCGACATTTGTTTGAGCGTATTCAAATCAACAAAGAGTTGCTGCTCAACATGTAATAAAAAGCCAAGCTCCTTAATACTTATAAAAGGAGATCAATAGGCTAGCTTTCCCCACAACACAGATTCAAAACTTAAGCACTAACAGCTCTAGCAATTAATGATAAAAGAGCTAGTGAACTCCTCCTTTCCTCACAAAATGGGTACATAAAATAGATTATCAACAGTAGAAGCAAACTAGAACAAAATAATGAAAATTAAAATACAAATCAAATAAATAAAAAATTTCAACTATGCCAACCTTTCACTCTCTGTTCATAGGCAGTCTTATCCCTCATCATTAAGGCTGCAGCCTCTCCATTCAAGGGATCTGAAGGATTTGGATACAAGAGAAGCTGAGGAAGGAAGACCTCAAAAACATTCACAAGGTCTGCAAAGAAGAAAAGAACATTTAGGACAAGTAGTCCATTAAAATATCAAAAACATAGCAGCAAAATGATTTTGTGTATAAATATATGTGCTATTCAATCCAATTCCAACATGAAAATTACCAAACATGGGGCTCCAAGTCTGGTTAATGACATCCAAACAAATAGATCCAGACCTGAACATACATTAAAAATGCTGTAAAAAGCTCAGAAAGTATCTTTAACCACATCAACTCAATGAGGATTAGTACTAGAAAGAAAAAGCTAAAAAATTACATACATTTCATCCACATTTGGATGATAAATCTTATTTACAAAACCAATTGAGGGAGATTTGTAGGGATAAGCATCAGGTAGCTCCACCCTAATCCTCCACACTCCTCCTTGATATAGACCTGTTGACATGAGTACTAGACTGTTTAATTGCTCACTACTCAAACTGAAAGTGAAAACAATAATACACTAAGGGCCTGTTTGGCTGCAAAATGATTTAAGTCAAGTAGCATTTAGTAAATCCTGTAAATCCGGATTTAATACATTTTGAGAGGACGAAAACCAGAAAATTGTTTGGCATGATGATTGTTAAATTTTTTTAAATTCTAATAAATTGTTTGGCAATTTCTTTCGGGATTTAAAACAAAGAGAAATTCCTAAATCCTTTAAATCTAATGAATGCTTAGACTTAACAAATAATGGCTTTAACCAATTACAGGGATGAAAAGGAATTTATCAGAACAGTAGGATTTGGCATTCCCAAAAGCAGAATCTAAGCTAAATCTTTCTCAAATCCTGCCTAAAATAAGATATCAAAATGCCCTAATTTTAAAACAAAGCAACATCTTCATATTATCAAGTTAATTTAATATATCCATTAAAATAGGTCTACAGCCCATATTAGTGCAGTTTGATCGCTAGAAATAAAACAAAAAGAATAGCACAGCTGCAGAAGCTCCTTTGATTTCATTGCTAGAAGGAAAGATAAAATAGATGATCATCTTTAACCATGGATGCTCCTCCGAATGCCAAAAACAAGATCAAAAGTAAAAAAAATTGAGCATCTACATCCACAAAGCTTCTGCAAAATCCAACAAATTCACTGCCACTCAGGTCAACCACAACCACAAAAAGATCCATCCAACCTTTATTTCAAAAATAGTAAAAAAAATAATAATATCAAATAAAAATATAGAAGATGGAGCAGGCGGATATACTATCTTTAGGCCCATGAAAATCCACAAAAAACTCCTGCATCCCATCATTTACCATCTCCACCTTATAATCACTCATCATCCTAACAAAATAAGACCAATCAGAACTAAGAGAAAGAAAGGTAGAACGAAATCGACAGAAAGACAGAAGTCTCAGATTATCACAGCTTCATCAAATCCATCTCTCGGCGCTTGCTTGGAGAAGACATGCCTCCTTCTCTATTTCTCCTCTTCTTAAAGATTTGGAGAGTTATATCGAAGAAGAGAGACGGAGAATTACTGAGAAATAGAGCTGGAATGGTCGAGAAATCGAAGAGAAAATAGCTGTTCTTCCTTTCAAATGGAGCAGGAGGAGGAGCAGAGACAGGAGTAGGTGCTGCCGTAGAAGACAGCTACTTTATGAAAGTGAACTCTTAAAACACATTAAAATCTTTAAAATCACATTAATTATCTATTTATTATTACTTAACATGACAAATATCTTAAATATCAATTTATGATCATTGATATTGATTGAAATTATTTTCTTATTTTAAAATTAACTTAAAGTCATTTAAGATAATTTTTTTTTAAATTTTTTGTTTTTACTTTTATCTTATTTTATTTATATTTTATTATCAATAACATATATTCATTATTTTAAAACTATTTAATATCATATAGGTTAATTTATATTATATTAATATCATATCATATATTCTTTTATTTAAAGATGTGATATTTACACTATTTTTCTCTTTATTGGTTTTTTATATAACGATGTCATGCTTCATAAGGACTATTTTAAACTTATTTTTCTATTTGAGCGTGCAATTTTTGTGAAATATTAAAATGATAAATTATTATTTTTATCATCGAAATTATTTCAACACAACCAAAAATTATCCACTAAAACTTATGATATTTTTAATTCCATCACACCCACTTTTATGGGCTGTTTGATTGCTTAAAAAGAACTAAAATATATAAAAAAAAAATTTGTAATGTAAAGTGAATATAATGTATTTAAATTATTTTAAGTTGTTTGAAAACTCTATAAATACATGAATTTTTTTTTGAAATAATGAATGTAATGTAAAATGATTTTTAGAGTTGATCATAGTGGCAGCCTATAGTAGGAGTTATCGCCAACGATAAATGGTGATCAAGGGTTATTAGAAGGTAATGATACGATGGGTGCTGGCGGAGGTGGCGATGAGGCAGCGATGAAATGCGGCGAAGGGTGGAGTATGGTTGTAGTAGCGATGGGTGGGTTAGGGCAGCCGAGGGTTGAGGTGGTGACGGCCAGAAGGTCAATGGCTTAGGCAGAGTAGTCATTCTTTACACATAGTGATGTATTTGTAATTCCAAATATATCACAAAATTAGCATTTCAATATATTTCAAATATACTAGAAATACTTTAAAATTTTACTTTGCACTATACCAAACACTTAAAAAGTTATATCCTCTACATTTAATTTTTTTTTACACTCCAAATACAAACAACCAAAAAGTCCCTTAACTTTTAAGACTCAATCATCAGTAGTCAATCAAATTTAAAGGACATTTATATTTGATAAGTTTGAAAAAAATTTTAAATCATTGAATTTACATTAAGTGTAATATAATAATTAATTGATTAATTATATATTATATTAATATTAAAATAAATTTATTTTAATTAAATTTAAATTAGAATATTAGTACCATTTTTTTCATGTTTTACATATGGCACCTTTCGTGCGGGCAAATGCTTGTAAATAGAAAAATAATTGTTAGATAAGCTAAACGCATATACATCAGACTTACCGTGCTCAATAATCTTTCCAGCTTTGGCGCATAAGCGACAGATAATATTAAAATTAACACTGAAATTAAAATTATGATGAAATAAAAATCATTTTATGTTTTATATTTAACAGAGATTACTGTGTAATAAGTAATATATTATGCTAATGGTTAGGTGTGGTTTTAATTTTTATTTAGGCATTATTTGGTTGGCTGCAAAGTAATGCAATATAAAAAGAATAAAATATAAAGTGAATACAGAAATTTTAAATATTTTACAGTTATTTAATTGTATATAAAATAAATATATGAAAATTATATTTTATGTTTAGTTGGTTATATATAAAATAAAATAAATACATATATTTTGAATACTATTATATGTAGAGTAATTATAGAATTTTTTCTCATTAATTGAATTATTAATTAAAAAATTAAATATATATTAAAATATAAATAAATTATAAATAAAAATTTAGTAATTGGTTAAAAATTGATTATGATATATTTATTTTAGAATTAAAAGTGAAAAATTAGACATTATGAAAGAACTCTATGTGATTTCAACTGATAAATGAATTTATTTTAATAATATATATTATGTAACTTAAAATATTTTTTATTTACTTTCATATGAAGCTCAATATATATATATATATTAAAAATTATATAAAAGTATTATTTTTGATATATTGATTAACTTTACAACTTGAACTAAGGGTGTGTATTATTTGGTTTGAACTAAAAAATCAAACTGAACCAAAGTTTTTGAGTAATTTGGTTCGGTTTTGAACTAAGTAATTTGGATTTTTGATTTTAATTAATGAAAACTCTGGTTTTTGGTTTTTAGTTTTTGGATCGATTTGTTAAATAAAATTTTGGATGAAATTAAATAAATCAAAATAATTATATGTAATACAGTATTATTAATTTATGCATAATAGACTTATATATTATACATTTATTTTTATTTATTTTTGAATACTTGATAGGTATTTTTTTGGAGGACCATTATCTAATTTTTCAAAATATTTTGGTGTCATAATATGGTAATATGATTTCATCAACTTCTAAGTTCAAAACATCATTCAGGTAATTAAAAATTAGTTTTAAATATTTTTTTTAGCGCATGAAGTAGTTAATTATATTTTTGATTATATTTATGTTGTTTTTCTTATTGCTTGTTCATTATATAATAAAAAAGTATGCAAATAATTTTAAATATAAATATCGGGTTTATCCAAAATCGAACCAAATTATTATTTGATTTGTTTGATTTTACATTTTTTTTGGCCTATTTAGTTCAATATTTTTAAGAATTCAAAACCAATTGATTTTAAAAATTTATCATCCAAATCAACCAAACGAACACCCCTAACTTGAACACTAAAACTAAGATTATGTAAGTCTTATCATTTCGTCCTTAAACTGAGATTATGAACTCATTTCCCCCATCCCCACTAGTTTGTAAGACTTGTTGTGAAGCTTTCTGATCTCTTATGGTTCGATTATAAATGCTGTAATGAGCATATTCTTTGCAGGTGGAATAATAGTGTTGCACATCCCCACTAGTTGAAATAAATTAAGTACAAAGGGGCAAGCAAAAAATCGGAAAGAGCGAATGAGAAGTTTTGCTTTAGGAAACAGTTTGCTTCAGGAAAAACGGTTCGTGGAAGGAGTGGCGGGGAGAATCTGCCGGGGTGAAGTCTTCGTGAGACTTGCGGAAGACTTGTGGGAGCGGGTTATAGATCGGAGCAGCTGATGTGAAGGCAGCTTCCGCTGACCTTGCGGAAGCCGGAGCTGATTCATTGATTTGTGGCCGAGAAGTAGGGAGAATCGGCCGCCACAACCGCCAATGTCGAAAGGTCTCAATGAACAGATTCGGAAACATCGGCATCGCCTCCTCCTCGGAAAGGTCTCATGGCCGATTCTCCCACTCAAGGAGTGTTCTTCACAAGGAATCCCAAACGCTAAACCTCACAGCTCAAAGATGTAAAATAGATGCAATTTTTTTCATAAAGAAACTGCGGCCATACCTACGACGGGCTTCCAATGCGGGAGACGTATGCTAATCCGAAGGTTTGCAACAATTTCGATGAAAATGTCGAGGTGTATGCTGTGCGAGAGAAGACGTGGCTGTATGGGGTGAAGGATTTAGGAGACGGCGAGGAGCTGCAGACGAAATTGGCGAGAGGAGAGCAGAACGTCGAACTGTGAGAGGGAAATGAGCGCGGGGAGTAACGAGGAGCCACGATGAGTTTCGTTTTCGCTCAATTTTGGGACCGTTTCGAATACAGGGGAAATTACCTCGAAATGAATACCAAAATACACCATAATACGGGGCTGTTTGGTAGCATCCATTTTAAATGCACTGCATTCTTTTGAACATTTCAAGTATTTGATTTCAGTAGTAAAAAAGATTAAATACATTAACTGTGTAATTCCAAATACACGCCAACGTGATGATGCACGCCACGCCATGCCGTCACGGCACATCGCACCACCCAACCGACCAAATTTTCAATTTACTTTACATTACATTTTTATCAACCAAACAAAAAAATCTGAAACATGAATTTATAAAGTTTCAATCAAACAACTATAAAGTAATCCTTTATATGAATTTTTTTACGATTCTTTTATCAGTATTTCAAAATGAAACAACCAAACATTTCTACATTACAGTAAAACAGTCATTTCACTTCAAACAGTAAAAATATTAAAATGCATGTATTTCATTTGCAGTACACCACTAATACAAGCAACAAAAGAGCCCCTATTTGGGATCATTTTTATTTTTTGTTTTATACTTTTTTATCTTATTTTATTTATATTTTTATTCAAACTAAAATATGATTGATAATTATGATTATTTTTAAAAATATTTAGAACATCCAAAAAAATAAGTGATTTAAAAAAAAAATAAAGAAGACAGGAAACTTGTAATTATTTTATGAAAAATATTAAAATTAAAATATATTTATATTGAATTAATTTTCTACTCCATGTTAAACAATGAATGCAAAGACATAAATACATGTAATTTAATATTTGATTAAATAAAAAATTTTTTGCACAATTTTCTAATTATGCATGCTTTGTTTATTATTGTTGCGTGCTAGAAAACTAGTTGTGGTAGAGTGAAAGTTTACGCCTTAGCCTTGTTTGTGAAATCCAGCATACACACCGGTATTTAAAGAGTGAACAAGAAAACTCCAGAATCTTTTACGTGAAAAACCTCGAAAAGAGGGAAAAATCACAAGGCCTAGCCCAGTAAGAATCTTCCACTATGTATTTATTCAGAGTATAAAATTTCCCGATAACGGGATTACAAAATTGTACATGAGAAGGGCTGACAATGGGAATCCCAAAATCAGGCAACAACAATGTATGAATGGCGGTGAAGACAGATGAAGGATTAAAGGTCGGGTCGCGAGATCGATGTAGTGATCGACGACGGTAATCAGCGGATCGGCGTTAGGTCGATGACCGGCGGTCAGCGATGACCGGCGACGATGGTATACCGACGATGCCGACGGTGGTACGGTAGTGGTAAGCGGCTAACGGCATGATGGTCAGCGCGACAACGGCCGACGAGATTGACAACGCAGGATCAACGGCATGCGATGCAAAGCCGAGGTAGTGTAACCGACGGCGAGGTATGGTCACAAGTGGTGGCATGATTATGCACGGAGAATTTTCTTTAGAGCTCTCTCCTCTCTTGGCCTCCTCATAAAGAATGAGTGTATTTATGGAGGAGTGGCGTCAGAATACAAAAATCGAACCACTCCATCTCCGCTCAAAATGATTCATTTGATCATTTGATGTATTTTAAGTATTTGAATACTCAAATGAAGTCAGAATTATGAGATCTTTAGATCTGGCTCGTTGAGACGCTCGATTTGACTATAAACACTCCATGTTTGAGAGCTATTTAAAGATTTAACTGATATCCCAAAGTTTTCAAGGATATTTTAAGTGTTTGATCTCGACCAGTTTCAACTTCGGATCAGCTTGCTTTTAGCATCAAGATCCTTGCTTCGACTAGTAGTATTTTAAGTGTCATATCAGTTGTTCTCTTATTTTTGGATAACATTATTTCAATCATCCAAAAATATATACGTCAAATACTTGAAAATAACACATTCTTCAATGAAATCTGCGGGTCCATCAATCATACATTTTAAGAAAGATCTTCAAGCAAGATTATGATCATGGACGGGGCAGCGGATGTATGGATACACGCAAGATTATGCATGGACCCATTCTGAGCGGCCAGTACGGATGAAGCCCACGGGCGCCCTCGGCGGGCGCGTCGGGGTCGGGAGAACGGCGTCAGATGGGCTGAGGCTGAAGCCGAATGGGTTGGCTACGGTCACGCGGTTCTTGTTCGCGCCGGTTCGGTCAGCGAAAAGCGGTGAATGACAGTCGGTGAACGGCGAATGACGAGCGACACAAGGCATGCGCACGAGCGGGCCCATGAGAGTTTTTTGTCCATTTTTTCTCGTTTTCGCACGTTTCGGGATGTTTTGAGCGAGTTTTTATGATTTTTGGCGATTTTGGACTTTTTTTGCCCCTATTGGGGTCTATAAAACCCCCCTAAGGCCAAAGGAGAAGGCACACTCTTCATATGCTTGAGTGTCCCTCTTCTTCTTAAGAGGAGGTCGTTTGGAGGCATTCAGGTCCGTAGTTCATATGGCGAGGCTCCGATTTTTCCTCAAAAGAGGGCCAACCGCCTTATCGACCGGGACGGTTAAGGCGACATACCGACGAGGCTCCCTCGAAAGAGGCGCCAACTACCTGTCTGACCGGGTTGGCGATCAAGACCAGTTCATCTGCGAAGCTCGGTTTTCCGAAAGTGGAGTAACCGCCTTGGACCAATCGGGTTGGGATCAAGCGCCCGTATTCATACCGACTATCCGAAGGGGCGCCAATCGCTCGGACCGACCAATCGGAGGCGATTATGGCCGTAGTTCATATGACGAGCTCCGCCAAATAGGTGTCAACCGACCGCCTGATCAACGGGTTTAAGCGATCAGCACGATAACCGGAGACAGGGTTGGCTACGATGCCCGAATGATGGTCGGCCTCGTGGTTGATAATGCGATATGGCAGAGGATAACCAACGACGATGGTGGCAACGGATATGGCAAATGGCTGGTGACCCAGCGGTTACCAACGGGGTGGTCAGCAACCCAGCGTGAATAAATGGCGACCGGCGCCGATAATGGGATAACCGCGATGGCAGTGACCGCTGAGATCGGCGATGGTCGGACAGTATGAGCAACGGAATGGTACGGCGGATCGGTGATTAGCCCACGGTGGCAGCGGCAGCACCGGTGGTCGCGAACCAATAATTGCAATGATGGCCGCGTGACCGCCGACAATGGTTAGCTGACAGTGGTCGGTAAAGCGGCAACCGGCGAACCAGAATGACCAGCGACCGCGATTGGCGGCCGACGGGTGGTCCGCAGCGGCATAGTAGATTGGTGGTGACCCAGAAGTGGCGCGATGACCGGCGAATATGGTATAACCGAGATTGTCGCCGATGTGCGCGGCGGCGGTGACCGGGCGATGGTGGTCGCGATAGTCGATAAGCGACCGCGGTTGCGCGCGAAGATCTTTGACCTATCCGATGTTGTTGTCATAGTGTGACTTCGACATTAACGTATGGAAGAAGTCGAATTGAATGGCCAAGATTTTGACCTATCGAGGTTGTTTGTCGAGTGTTACACGACGTTAATCGTGGAAGAGGAATTGAATCCGGGATTTTGACTATCAGATTGTTTGTCGAGTGTTACGATGACGCTAACTTATGGAAGAGATTGAATTGATTGAGAATTTTGACTATCCGAGGTTGTGTAATGTGCTCCGACGCAACTGTATGGAAGAGAATTGAATCGGCGATTTTGACATATCTTGTTGTTTGTCGAGTGTTACGACGCTAACTATGGAAGAGGTTGAATTGAATCCGAGGATTTTTGACCTATCTCGTTTGTCAAGTGTTACCGACGCTAACTGTATGGAAGAAGTTGAATTAAATCTGCTGAGGATTTTTGACCTATCCGATGTTGTTTATCAGAGTGTTTGCTCGATGATGTTAACCTGTATGGAAGAGGTCGAATTGAATTCGCTGAGGATTTTTGACCTATCCGAGGTTGCTTGTTAGAGTGTTACTCGATGACGTTAACCTGTATGGAAGAGGTTAAATTGAATCTGATGAGGATTTTTGACCTATCAGAGGTTGTTTGTCAGAGTGTTTGCTCGATGACGTTAACCTGTGTGGAAAAGGTCGAATTGAATCCGCTAAGAATTTTTGACATATCCGAGGTTGTTTGTCAGAGTGTTACCCGATGACGTTAACCTGTATGGAAGAGGTCGAATCAAAACATTCGTTTGTGGTTGTAGCCAAAGTTTCTCCTTAACCTTGGTCTTATTTTTCCATGAGTATGATTGGAAAATCATAATTTGCAAAGTTATATCTCCTCTCAATGTTAAAATATCCTTCAACTTTGACTTGTTTCTTGGGATGGTAATCGATTAGATGCTTAACATGGGCGATCTTCTGAGATTAAGAATTGTCCCCCAGTTTCTGACAAAATCTGAAAGAACGAAGTTTGATGAATCTTCATTCTTCGCTTGCGCTCCTTAAAATCGTGAAATGTTCCACCTCGATGGTGGTTTTAATTTTGTTGGAAAACTTGGTCGTCATACAAGATGAAATAATGGGAATCAATTTTCCACAGACGTTGTCAAACTGTTGCGTGCTAGAAAACCAATTATGGTAGAGTGAAAGTTACGCCTTGTTTGGAAATACACACAATACGTATTTAAAGAGAGCAAGAAAACTCAATCTTTCATGGAAAATCTCAAAAGAGAGAAAACCACGGGCTATAAGTAAGAATCTTCCACTATGTATTTATTTCAGTACAAAATTTCCGATAGGATTACAAAATTGTACAGAAGAGCGATAATGGGAATCTCAAAATCGCAACAACAACCATATAAGTAATGGTGAAGGGGTCGAATGACGATGAAGGTCGCCGGATGGTAGCGAAGATGGCGGCGAGGATCGCAGCGGACCGACAATGATACGGCGGCGACCGTCGCGGTAGCGATGATCGTGATGATGGTTAACAGGCCGTGCAGGTGACGACGGCACAAGATGACAACGGCAAGGATCGGATGGCGACGGTCGGGGCGGCCGACGGTAGCGGGCGTGGTTGGTCAACGGCGGTGGTCGGCGATGATCAAGTGGTGACACGATTATGCCTAGGGGTGCAACCGAAGTTTACTCCGGCCGGCTGAAATTCTCATTTATCTCATTTTAGTATCGAGCTAAAGCTCGAGCTCAAAGGCAGGCTCGATAGATTAAACGAGCTCGAGCTCGAGTTAGCGGAAGCTCGGTTCGTGTGTTCATCGAGATGCTCAAGAGGATATGAGAATATTAACCAGCAGAGCGATCAGAGATTCAGCGTTTCGCATTCTAGTATTCTACCCTAACTTATATCCGCAGAGTGCTCGCCGACTCCCCTAATTTCAAAGCTTCGAGTGTCGCCGCCTCTCATCTCTCGCCTAATCGCCTTCTCCACTCACCACTATCGAGTCTCGACTCTCTCCTTTTCTCTACCGCTCTGCAGCCTCCGCTTCGTGTTCTGAGTTCCCTCATCTTCCTGGCATCAAATTTTTTCTCACTCGATAGTAAGATCGACTTGATCTTGATTGGCCAGGTTCATTTTCTTTATGCTCACATTTGGTATTTCGATTTGATGATGCGTCCGATTAGGTGTGTGAAGCCATTCGAAATTAGGTTTTGATGTTCGGTTGTGAATCAACTTGTGATGTTCTTTTGGATTATGTGTTTAATGAGTAACGGCTATGTTTGGTTGTGTAATTTGTGTTGATTATCCTCACTTGTTTAGGGTTCAGTAACTTCGGTTCAATGTGCAGCTTATCCTCTGTTATTTATAATTTTTCTGATAGTTTATGGTTCAATTGTTGTTCGGCTGGGTTGTTTGATGATGGTAAATATGTGTGAACTTTCAGATTTGTGGCAAGAAATAGTTATTAAGTAGTTTTATCGCTTATGGTCATTATCTCGGTTCTTCCAACTATTTTAGGTAGGATTTGTGATGGACTTGCCACCTAAAATCGATGTTCTTTGGTTTTGATGTTGTTGTTGAATCAACTTGTGATGTTCTTTTGGATTAGGGTTTAGTGAGTAATGGCTATGTTTTGTGTAACTTGTGTTAATTATTTGGATTTGTTTATGTAACTTGTAGGTTGTTGCTGTTGTTCAACAATGGAAATCAATTTTGTTTAGGGTTCAGTAACTCCGGTTCAATGTGCAGCTTAACCTCTATTGTTTATGGTTATTTTGATGGTTTATGGTTCAATTGTTGTTCGGCTGGGTTGTTGGATGATGGTATATATGTGTGAACTTTCAAATTTGTAGTAAGAAGTATTTATTAAGTAGTTTTATCATTTATGATCATTATCTCGGTTCTTCCAACTATTTTAGGTAGGATTTGTGCTGGACTTCAGTCACCTAAAATTCATTATGACATACTTGGTGCCTTTTTATAATACATGTTATATTATGGAGCGTTCATTATTCTTTTGTTAATTCATTATGATTTATAAATTACTATGTCTCAATGAATGAAATAATTTTCTATGTTGGTAATTGGTTTCTATTTTGCAATGAATTAATTATTGGATGTGGAAGAGAGTATTGAGTTTTTTATTATTACAAAGTGCAAATATCTGAGCAATTTGGTATTTTTGAGTTTTTTAATATTTTATAAATCGTTATCTTCTTCATTCATTATGTTGTAATTTATCATTTTTTTGTTTTAGATTTAAAATGGCAACACCACCACTTGAAGAGGATGTGTTAGTGGATACAAAGGATAATCCAGGGTGTCCAAATTGATATTGAGGAACATGAATGTAGATGTTAATAATATTGAGGGAAGAATGAAGTTATTAATGATTTGGTTGACAAGGGTGATGATATACGATCTTGAAAATCCAATTGAATTAAGAAAAAGAAAGAAAACATCATATGTTTGGGAGGAGTTTAAAGAAGTTGTTCTTCCAAATGGCCAGAAAAAAGGTGAATGTATTCATTACAAGAGAAAGGCTGGCTATAGGTAATACTGGTGCAACTACACAATTTAGGAGGCATTTAGATCGATGTGTAGATGATTAAGCAAAAAAATTTTGAGCCAAAAGATTTTGACAGTTCATTAGAAATAAATCAGGAGGGATTAACTTCGACAACTTTTAAGTTTGATGGATTTATTTTATACCTTTGTGCTGAAATGTTTTCAAATTACTTTGGTGGAGCTCCCACAATTCATATTCCAGTAAGCTTATATTATTAAAGAAGAAAATAAGTTTTACATTCTTTGACTATTTTTTTTCTTTCTTTTTATTATGTTGATATTCTGCTCATTTTATAATTCTCTTGAGATCAATTACCAACTTATGCTTGATAATTTAGCCATTTTATTAAGTACTTCTCCAACTTTGGTGCTAACTGCTAAGATCCACAAGTCAGAATACTATCATGTTTGTGCTCATTTGTATTCACATAGCATTGTTTCAACTTTCAATATTCATTGTAAGGGCGTGATCATTTCCTTTTAAAATTAGGATCTTTTTTGTTTTTAACATTAAAAACAATAATTCAGGCTGCCAATCTTTATTTTATTAATCTACTCATTGAATCAAATTGTTACCCAATTGAAAAACATTTGTTTTTACTTTTTTTTCCCTTTAAGTTGGGCAATTCCTTGATAACATTGGGGTTTTCTGACTGATTATTTCTCCTTCTTTGGAGATGTCTTACCGTGGGAGAGGGGGGTTGATTTTTCAGGATTCATAGAATTATTCATATCCTTTTATTCACTATCATTCTCATTATCATGGTAGTGTTAAGGTTTGTTTTATGAATCGCTCGATTATGTTTCGATTATTTGATTGCTTGAATAATTCACCCCTTACTGTAGTATTTGTTGTTTCCCTCTCTATCTTCTTTTAGTAATAATTCACCCCTTCCTTATCAGATGATGGACTTCGGATGATGGGTTACACGAGGTATGCTGGCTGTGATGGCAATGATGTTTCCCTCTCTATCTTCTTTTAGTGGTAGCACTATATATATAATTGTAACCCTTCTTAAGTTTGGATGCTTACATATAATGTTGCTCTTTAAGATGATTATAATTTATAACTGAGCCAGAGCCTTTTCTTAGCTTTATCCATTATATTTTCTCTTATTCTTTATGCTTACTTAATTATGCCCTTCCTTCCATTGGTATGTTGTAGAATATTTTTATGATTGGGTAATTGCACTGCTTAAGCTTATAATTTATTTTCTCTTAGTCTTTATTTTTTTTGATTAGTGGTTGGATGCTTGAAGAGTACAAGTAGAGCTTTGGATTACTTCTCCATTAAAGACTAACATACAAGGGCATGGATCAATAGAAGATGTTGATTTTAATTTAATTCTATGTTTTTCTTTTTTTGTGTAAAAATATGAGAGATTGAATGTTTAATTCTGTAACTTATATTTACCTCTCTTGTTTGAGCATTTAATTTTTTCTTTCAATATTTTTGTAATTTTTTTGTAATTTCTTTCATTACAAAAAAAATTTACAAACCTCTTGTAATAAAACAGATTTTTTCTACATTTAATTTTTTGTGGTTTACATTTTTTTTTGTAATTTAGAATTTCATATATTTGTAATAAAAAATATCTCAAAAGATTCAAATTAATTTAATAAATATTTTAAATTTTTTTAATTGCTCTTTAAATTATTTTGCTGCTATTTTTTAATGAAATTATTTCCTAAACGACCCTATAAACGAGCCTAAATCGAGCTACTCAACGAGCCAAGCTCGAGCTTCTAAACGACTCGACTCGGTTGCACCCCTAATTATGCTTGAAAAATTTTTAAGCTTTAGATCTCTCTCCTCTCTCTTGCTTGGCCTCCCCTCATATGAAGAATGAGGGGCTATTTATAAATTGGAGGAGTGCCTCTGAATACATGAAAAATCCAACCACTTCCTCCATCGGATGGCTCAAAATAATTCCTTTGATCATTTGATATATTTTAAGTATTTGAATGCACAAATGAATTATGAGATCTTGGGCTCGTTAGATCCGAGAAGCTGACTATACTCCATGTTTGATAGCTATTTAAAGATTTAACGATATCCCAAAGTTTCCAAGGATATTTTAAGTGCCGATCTCGACCCGCTTCTCGATCACCTTGCTTTTAGCATCAAGATTCGTTCTTTGACTAGTAGTATTTTAAGTGTCATATCAATTATTATTTTTCTCTATTTCGAATCAAATCAAATTAAAGTTCCAACAAACAAAAATAATGCATGTAAATAATATATTAATAATTTTAAATCAACTTAAATCGATCAAACTGTAATTCTAATTTGAATTATTTTTTAGTCAAATTAAACTTAAAAGCTTTTTGATTCAAGCATGTATAGCTCCTTTAGGATAGAATATTGCATGCAGTGTCCGAGTGCAATTTAACATCCAGATATCACACTTATATTTTTAACCTCCTTCAGACGTCCTGAACTTCACACCCTAATAACAAGTCTCTCCTTCTGCCACCCTGCGGCCTGCAGGGCCCCCAGCCCGCCACCGTGTCACCGTCTCTCTCTCTCTCTTAGGATGAAAAATCTTTGAACCATGAAAACTCTATCTTCAGTGGTGAAAGAAAAAACATTTTATTTATTCATTTATTTTCATTTTTTATAACTAAAATGTACATATTTAAAAATTACAAAATCAAATGAATATGATGGATTCTCTTACCTCTCATAAGACTCAAAGCACATAGCTCACAATTAGGTTATTTATGTGTTTTGATAACCAAATAGTCAACATCCATAGCATCTGAATGAAATGTATAAAAATAGTTTTAATAAACTATAATTTTTTGTAATAAATCATGTGATTAGATATTAAATATGAGCATTCCAACACATTAGTGCAAGATAAACAATCAAATATGTAGGACATAATAATGGCAACTATAAGACAATCTTATTATATAGTTTAAGCAAAGAATTACAATGTTTTGTAACATTGAGGAGAGAGACATGGCATGCAATAAGACACCTTACAATAATTTGGTTTTGAGCCCCTAACATAATTTATTCTAGAGAATCATTACACTAAGCTAAGACATGATGAAAGAAATTAGATTAAGTATATTTGTTCTTTTATGTTGGGGGGGGGGGTGGAATTAGGGTTTAGAGTATATGAAATGCAATAAAATTGACATTGAGGTAGTTTGATAGAATATTGCATGCCAAGCAATTAAAGGGTTAGTTTACACATATATTTGACTATATTATTTATTTTTGGGTGTTTAGCTCTAATTTAATTAATGAGTAATCGAATTTATTTAGAAAATGTAGATAAATGCCTTTTTTTATTAAGAATTTCTTGCTCAACTTTGGTGACAAATAAAAGAGATTTAATCTTTTTTTCTATCACTCATGTGTCTTTTTTGTTTTATTATTATTATTATTATTATTTTTGCAAAAAACTAAAAATTCAAGTTTTCATAAGTAAAAAAAACTCATTATCTTATCAGCTATACAACTACTTTAAAACTAATTGAACTAAATTTTTTTATCATTTCATTTTCATTTTATCTTTTTTTTAATTACATCAAATTTCAAATGAAACAAAATAAAAAAGACAAAGTAGAACTGATATATCTACCTCAATTTGGTCCCGTATTTTCCCTTAATAAGAGGTATATGAGTTTATAAACTCATATAAGATATATATATATATATATATATATATATATATATATATATATATATATATATATATATATATATATATATATATATATAGTTTGTGGCTCTCATCAGTCTTATTTGTCAACTATCATTATTGAGAAAAGTTGAAGAGCAAAAGATTCCCATGATCATTGTGAGTTTGTGCTCTTGATGCATAATACTTTATAATGCTTTCATATTAAATGGAAATGATGGTTGATGTGGTAAGCTTTTACATTAGAGAATATTATTAGGATAATTTGAATTTATCCGTATATTGAATAGCTGAAAATTATGCTAGTGTAAAAATGCTTGACTTAACAAATAGTCCTAAGCATTTGGGTTGACATTAATGTATTCCACCCAATTATACTCCCCTTTGAATTCATTTGCTCTAATAATGAATTGTTTCACTCCCTCAACTTTTGATTTTATAATTAAATTATTGCACCATAATAAGAAAGAAGAGACCTCATTTTAGAAGCTGCACTAAGGAATCATGAGAAGGGATTGATAAAACCATAGAGATCTAATTTCACATGCAACCATATTTTAAAGTCTTTACATTCACATCTCTTCTTGAGTTAATATTTGGTTTCCTTCTCAAGATTTAACTTTCCTTGTATGACATTCACTTGAAGATATAAGACAAGGTGTTTGATTTAGGGATCATAAGATGCAATGAGGGGATTTGTCTCATTCCTTATAAGCATATGCTCTTGATAGTTAGAGTTTCATTCGAGGATTGGAGGATTTTTTTTTTTAATGTTAGCAATGCAATAAAATATTAATTTTTTCATAGAGAAATTTATAAATAATGAATAGAGTCTATTGGTAATTAGATTTTCCAACAATTTTTTGATAGATTTTTGATTATTTGTAAAGCCTGTGCCATAAATATTTTGTGACATAAGAAAACTATTGGGAAAGATCCTTGGCCAAATTTTTACCATATCTTTAGGCAAAACTATGCATTGATTTCAAATAAAAAAAATCAAGTGTAAATATTATACCAAAAACTAGTATTTGCATTTATTTGTTGAATATTATAAATAGAATCATATTAAAATACAAGAAGATATCATTAGTTACACTGAATATATGACATATGAGGATAAAATAATCTAAAAATTGAACAAATAAAAGAAACAAAGAACAAAAATGGACTATATCTAAAACCCAATCAAAAAAATAATTATAAAATCATGTACAAAATAAATGATCAAAAAATATATAACATATATACACACACCTCATACTAAATAGAACTATCCATGGCCACATGTTACATTTATCTTGTGAAGAACCATAAGAACAATATATTTTTAAATAAATCTTTAGATTTAACAATAATCTAACTAATTAAATAAGAAAAAAAATAACTTATGAGAAAAAATGAGAGTAATTTAAGCAAAAGTGGATGATTATATTTAATAGACCTTCTTCAATAATATGAAAGAGATATTCAATGAAATCTTATGGGTTGAACAGGTTAAAATTTAGTGTCTGAATGGATAACAATTGAGTGATTTCACATAATCCTTGGACAAAAATGAGGAATGAGAGATGAGTCAAGGTTTGAATATTGATTAAAAATTATTAGTGAATTTTCTACTAGAAATCCACAACTTCAATACTATGAATTTTCTTTTAATTTTTTTTATCAAAAATTCTTCTAAGACATTTGGCTAAAAACTTAGAAAATTTTTTGCCTTTAATCCCAACAAATTTTTTTCATCTACAAACCCACCAATACTAATATATTTCCCTGTATTTATGCAACATGGAGACATTATATGAGATAATATCTTTGTGCTACTTTAGTGGTTACTTAAATTATTCCATTGCTTATCTTAAGGTGCGTTTGGGATAACTTTTTGGCTACTTTGTTTTTTCAGAAAGTAACCAGAAAGCAAAACAGCTTCGTTTAGCTACCAATTTTTTTGCTATTTTTCAGAAAATTTTATAGTGAAAAAACTATTTTGAGAACTAATTAGAGTTTGTCGAAGCTATTTTTTTGAATTTTTAAAAGAAAAATATTTGTAACATAACAGTTTTTTTAAAAGTGCTTTCCACAAAGAACTTTATAACCAGCTTTCAAAAGCTACACGCCCAAAAGATTAGAGTTTAAAAAAAAATGTGAGATCTAGTTAACTATAGGATGCAAGAAAAGTTCAAAAATTAAGCTTATACATGAAAAGTTGGAATGACTTTAAGTGATCAAAATAATTAAGTTTTCATTTCACAATTTATTAGAGTTGGTTCATAGAATTATAATATTCTTATTGAGAAGATGATCACTTTTAGGATTTGAAAATTCAGTGGCATGTGCATATTTAGATTATGTGGTAGAATTTTTGAAGTATAATATTTATGCTACAAAGATCTATCATAAGTATTCAATTTAAGCAACATTTACACCTAATGAGATAGCTTTGTGATGAGCCCTTTGAAGATATGAGAGCATAAAGAGCTGAGTTGGAAGAAGAGAAGTCATCAAAGAGGTCTATGTTATGCTAAGTTAGAGGGGAGAATTATTATGTTGACTTAAATATTAATTTTGCATTTATATTTATAGAAATAATAAAACACTCTTTAAAATTTATGCCTAGAAATGACAACATGTGATAAAAAAAATCATAAACCTTGTTTCAAGAACAACCAAGTTCATACAAATATTGATGTCTTTATGCGAGTTGATCTCTGTCATTCACTATATATTTATTGAATTCATTCTTTGTGACGCTTGGCAAACAAGCAAGTGGTATATTCCCTTTATAAATATTAGAGCATTTACTTGAATGATTGCCTTCACAAATCTCTCAGTAAATACAATGAAATTGATTAATATTACTTTATGTGGCTTTATAAATACATCAAACTAAATAGCCTCTAGTTTGTTTTGAAAAGCTAGGGTTTTCTGCCATGATTCTAACAAAAATAAAGCATGATTATGTGGTTTTGAAGAATTTATAATGGTTAAGGATTTTAGTGACAAAAGAAAGCATAGTTGTCAATGATGAACTATCCAGAAAGCTGTAATGTTTATTTTAATAAAACAGATTATACATATTTAAGCATAATCACTACA
The DNA here is from genome assembly GCA_021442155.1 of Cymbidium sinense. NCBI lineage: Eukaryota > Viridiplantae > Streptophyta > Magnoliopsida > Asparagales > Orchidaceae > Cymbidium > Cymbidium sinense. The sequence goes on along the minus strand of CM038227.1, from coordinate 25,506,679 downwards.
CAATACTACTGCTTAGCAATCTTCACATCTGGATTTCTCACTGGCCTCAACCACATATCCTCCATTATTCTGGATGACAAGCTCCATAACAGATCCTGCTGCAACTTTGATTTAAGAGGCTTACTCTTCTTTCCCAGTTTCCCCATCCCATTGGCCACCAGCCATTGAGTTGCGGTTAACTTGTCCTTCTCCCAATTCCAAGCATTCTTCTTCTCTCCAGACCTCACCTTCAAGCCTCCAACATGGATGCTGATCACTTTATATCTTGTTTCTTCATCATCTTCTGCATCATCGTTTGCTCTGATGGCTTGTATTGCAGCCATAAAAGGAGCACCAACTGCCTCATATTGCCTGATTGGATCTCTCAACTGAATGATCACTAGTAGTGTCAGTCTCTTTTCTTTAAAAGTTTTCTCCTCTTCATCAAGGGAAATGGCTGAATCCAATATTTGATGAGGATTATCTGTTCCTGCAAGGGAGGTACCCAAAAAGAAATTTAAAAAAAATAAGAACACTTAAACTGGAAAACAAAACAAAAAGGGAGTAATTAATTGGTTATGCACGGTTCAGTTTGATGTTGATTCAGTTCCTGTTTGTAAAATTTCAGAAAAGGAAACCATTTTTTCTTGGAAACCAACGTAAAGGTGCCCAGCCCTACCTTTAAGTGGGGAGACATCGAAAGAAGCTTCTTCCTGAGCCATATCTGCTTGGATCTTGAGAGCTTCTAGTGCCAATCCCTCTATCCTCTGAATTGAGAAGGCCAGAATCTCCTCAAGCAATATTGAATCTTCTTTAATGCTCCAGTTGTCACTCAACTTTCTTCTCTTCCTGTCTTCGCTGATTGCTGAAATCATTCTCTTGACTGCACCAATCGACTTTGCTGCACTTGAGCTTGCACCTTCCTTGTTCCTTCCACATATAATGGCAGATGCAATACCTTCAAAGGCAATTTGCTCTGCAGTTTTACCCAGCAACTCGTCCATGGCTGCCATTAAAGTCAGCTTGGGGCACAGCTCTTCAACACCTACAGCAGCCAGCCTCTGGAAAACTTCCAATCCACTCGAAAGTCTTGGATCTTGAAGGACAAAAGGCTTTGAGATTTGCAGTGCAAGTTTTGGTGTCTGTTTTATAATTATTTCATCGTTGAATGGATTCATTGATGCCAAGAAACCTCCATCCTTCGTCTGAATTACAGGACCCAAACTATTGCCAAGATCAGGAAGTAGAGCTTTTGTCTCCTGATTTTCATCTTTTTCTGAAAACATTCCAGCTTTCAGCTGCTTGCTGTCATCTTCTGCGTCAAGCATCTTAAGGAACTCTCTTGTCACAGTCTCCTCACTGGCATCAAGCTCCTTCTTCTCATCTTTTTCTGTTGTGTTTGTTGTAATGATCAAATTCTTGCTCATCATCAACTCGAGATCCTTGATCTCATCAGCAATTGAATCAAGCTCCATCAACCGAGATTGCTTTTCAGCTCGGTTGTGAACTACTTCCTTCACAACTTCACGTGATGTTGATGCCTTTTCTACTCCATTGCTGTCTTCTCCATCTACCCATAGCTCAGTTCCCTTGTCTACTATCTGAAATTCTGGAATATCCAAATTTTCGACCTCCAATTGCTCGAAAATAGACATTTTATGTATTTTGGAGTCCAGAGTTGAGATGCTGAATGAGTTCCTGGACTTCCTTCTTGCTCTTGCTGAAGAAAAACTAAGCAATCCTTTAGTTTTCAATCTCTCTGTGTCGACCACCCTGTTATAGATTCCAACTCCTCCATCATCCATGATCTGAAAACCTAATCTCAGAGCCAACTGTCCTCCTTCAGCCTTCCCCGCAAGCTCGAGCACCGCATCCCACTTCTGGATTCTGGCTCCATCCAAGCTCCCCTCTATGGACTCCCTGATGAGTTGGCTCAGGTCTACAATCGTCCTTCCAAATTCAAGCTCCGACACGTCGACTGCGACAACTGAAATCAGGAACGTACGAGGCTCGAGCTTGATCGGCTTCCCCGTCACCCCGCCGCCACTACAATGAACATTGCATTGGATGAAGATAGTCTCCTCAAACTGAGCACAACCTTGAAGAACACGGCTGGGCATGGCGCGCACCGCTCCATCCCTCGACTCTCTCTTTCGAATGCCAACGGAGAGGCGGAGGTCATTCATGGATTCCGGGAGGTCGCGAATGGCAATGATCTCAACCAAGAAGAGACAGCTGATTCGACGCATTCCGATATGGGCCAGCATCCGAATCGGCTTCCAGTTTCTGACGCCTCTCTTCTGTTCTACTGGTGGTAAGTGTTGAGAGCTTTGAAGGGCTTGTGGCTTCTTCCATTGGGAAGGGGAATGGCGGGTGGGATCGAGAGAGGGATTCAATGTAGGGAGGGTGAGAGAAAGATTGCGGCGGCGAGAGATGGGTGGTTGGGAGAGGGACTGGTTGAGGGCCTGCAAATCAAGGAGGAGCTCTGAGCCGGAGCTTCTTCTCATGGAGTTTGAAGCCATTGGAGGAAGGTGAATCAGTGAACGAGTGATGGTGGTTTTAATGGAGTCGGTGGGGGAGAGTCGAAGGTTTTATGGACCAGAAGCAGCCGCTTTGCCATTCAGAAGACCCCTAAACAAAATTTCTGGTGGGGGAAGAGCAAATCGTATACTGTACATCTTTTTAAAGCATATTTATATTTTAATTGATTAATTTTAAATAATAATAAAAATATTTAAGCATAAAAAAGAATACATTTTTATCTTTTAAATGAATGATTTAAATTAGTGTACTTATGATTTTTACATTTAATGCATATTTTAAAAATAAAATTCATTCGTAACTAAAAATTCGCTCACATTTGTTTTTGAGTAACTAATATTTAATCACATCCTAAATCTATTTTCCATTTTAAAATGCCAAAAAATAATTTCTTTAAATAATCACATAGAATAAAAAATTAAAATGGAAATAAAATAATTTTCAAATAATAATAATAATAATAGAATTTATCATGTATATATTGGCCACGTGTTGTTTTATTAGCTTACAATACGTGGTTGTAAGACTTCAACGGCATTGAATGGAAATAATAGAGGATAAGAGCCATATAAATGGCTTATGGAGTTTACATGAGCTACGTTGGGGGGCATTAAGCATTAATACTTTGGTTGAGTTGGGACCAGCAGGCCAAAACAAGAGCAATTGTCAATTGTAATCAATGAGGTTATAATTTATTTTTTTTTATTCATATCGCATTGAATGCTTAACCATGATTAGTTGAACTATGATGAGGTTCCAATTGTTTGTCTTGTTGAGTTTAAGCTATAGTTAATTTGGCTCATAAAAAAGTTGAATATAAGTAGAGTCAATTGTTTTGTTTCTATTAGGGATCAACTATTATGATATAAATTATTTTAAGATGAAATTATAAATCATGAAATTTAAACTCTTCATAATAATGCAAATGAAGTTTATATTACACTATTTTTAAAGCAAATTCAATGACTTTCAGGTCCATCTTATTATAATTTATATTAAAATATCCTAATATAATTTATATTCCTCAAGTAATGGTGGATTTTAAATTTTTTTTAACAAGAGTATAAACTATTATTATTATTTTCAAATGGGGACACCAAAAACTCTTAATTCTTTGGTTTCTAGAGTAATTACTTTTAGAGACTATTTGATTTCCTAATGCAAGAAATCTAATTTTTTGAGTATTTGATATAGTATAAAATAAAATTTTAATGTATTTATAATGTATTTAAAATGTAATAGAATGATCATTTCTTGTGTATTTAAAATTCACCCGATTTAAATAAATTTCAGATACACCGACTAATATAAAATATTTTGATTACCACCTGCTATCACTCGCCACTGTTCATCAGCCACCAATCACTACCACCTCTGCCAACCGATCGTCAACCATCGCCACCCATCATCACCAATAAATGACCACCACCCATAATCTTAAAAATATTTTACATTATATTTATTTTATTAAATAAAAAATAATTCATGTATTTATAAAATTTTCAATCAAATAAATTAAAATAATTCAAATATACTATTTTTTTTTACACTATTTATTTTTTTAAAATTTTACCATCTAAATATAGGTAACCAAACAACTTAATCTGACTGATTTGATTTCAATCAAGAAAAATCTTAAAAAATCAGAGTAACTAAAGTTAGCAAACAACAACCAACAAAGCTCGAAGAAAATCTTCAAAGCAGATTAGATTGCATTTATGATTTATGATAGCTTTTTGCCTATTTCAATTTTCAAAAAATAACAACAATCGCATTGAATACCAACTACTCCAACAATTTTATAATAAAAAAATTATTTTTGAAAACTAAAGTTATTAGAATGTAATAATTTTTAGAAAATTATTATTTGAATTTTTATGAATAGAGCTGGTGTATGAAAATTCAGCTTAATGAAAAATAAAATACAAAAATTATATGTAAGACAATTTATTTTAAGAGCCTTTACATGTATGTCATATAATTCTTATAAATTTATATATATCATACAATATTAAAAATTTGGGTATCATACAAGTAAATATCAAATTTTAAGTATTAGATATGTAAATATGTGAAAATTGTGTGGTATGTATAATGCATGTGAATGCCCCCAAAATAAATTACTGCTATATTCCATACTAAAGGACAGCATAATTATTCTTGTATTCATGGAACATAATGCAACAAGCTAAAGTATTGCTGCTATGTCTTCATAAAGAAAGAAAAGAAATATGAAAGAACACAAGCATCATCTGATCTTCTACAGAATTAAATAATACGTTCAAATTTCAATAAAAATCTACATTTTCATCTGTCTCCGGAAATTATTATATGCAGCATCCAGATCATTTGGATTGCTGTGTACATGGACGAATATATGGCAAAACTATTTACATAATTGCTGCGAACTCGCCCATATACACAACAATATACAGCACATATACAATAATCTAGACGGTTTAATGCCACACATAATAATTTTCCCATTCTATGTGATTAGTAATGGCATTTCATGTATAGCAACAATGTCTTTTTGGGTTATAGGGATCAAGTAATCTTTTATTTCAAATTCTACACATTTTAAACTCCATTTAATACATAAATGGCAAGCACTTACAGATATTGCGCAGCAGGAGTCTCCATTTCTGTACTGATAAATAAGTTGCTGGAGACTGACAAAGCTTTCAAAGAGCTCTGCTACACCTTACCATTCTCAAAACCAAACACAAAATGAGAAGGAAAAGCATCATATGTTCCCATAGAGCACTTGGTCACTCTCTTGTACTCATTCTCAGGCTATTCTGCATGGTCCTCCTCCCAAGTCCAAGTCCCATATTTCCCTTCCGCATCATTGCAACAAATTCACCATAGTCGATTCGACCATCCTGTAACGGAGTAAATAAAATATCATTGGAAGTTTTGAATAATTGAAGCTATAGAGGTATTCAACGGATGATAAAAAAAAATTTTTTTCAACATCCAGAAGCTTTTAATTAAAGCTGGAGCAAAAGTAGAACCCTAAAGATTGCTTCTTGGTCTTATGGCATGTGCGAGGCTGGAAGAAAGTTCAGACTAACAAGAGAATAATATAATAAAATATGGATGATTTTCAACTAGCTTTGTCCTTGTTCATCATCGTTAGTGTTGTCTCAACTATTTTGGGTCAATTTTAGGCATTCAAGTTCTCCATTCATTCCTGTGAGTTTTGTTGAAGGTTTTAGCTTTATTTTACAAAAAACATTTTACACAATTTCGATAGACTGTTAGGTTTGCGTGCACCCAATTTTCTTCTTATTCTATGCTAATTTATTTACATGACTTATACATCTAAACCGTATCCTCTATTCTTTCCCGTACACATCTAAACAATCCAAACTTTTTCCGCCACTTCATCTTTAAAAAGTTACACTTGCATCATCATATTAATGTAATCATATTTCACAATATATCATGGCAAAAAATAACCGAGATTGAATTGACTTTTTACTCAGATTAGTCTAGATCAAAATGAGAAAAGATTGAACAAACTTATGATCAGTCTTAACTTGGCTAAAGATTGGATCTGATGACTCTGAATAAATCTAGAGCTGAAAATAGATTGACTCAAGATCAAATTGTCAGCAAACTTACCCAACCCAACAACTATATCCAAATGATATAGCCATTATAATTGCAATTCCATAAATAAAATTTATTTTATTCTCCATGCCAAACCCTAACTTCAAAATACTCCAAAAGTACTTTTTTATGTTTCCTCCCAGCTGAGTTGATGAAATTAACCTAGTTATTTACAACTTTGTTAGTCATCAAAGACCTAAAGACATAAGCAGGTTGTATGTTCATGCGTTTGTGCACATGAGCGCACACAAGTTTCGATTAAATTGCAGCAGCAACTACAAATGTGAGATCACGCATGTGCATTTGCATGCAGTGGTTTCTTCTCAAGTTTTATTCTGCACATAGGAAATTTTGTTCAGCTCGACTTTAAAAGGAGTGTTAAGAGGCGGAAATGGCATTGTTAAATTTATACTTATCATGGCAAAAAATGACTAGAATATGAATACTATAGTAATTTCTAAAATAATCATTATCATTAGCATTGTCATAACTATTTGCCTTAGCTTTATAAATCCTTATTTTCATTTATTCCTACCAAGTGTTGTCTAATCAGATAAAACTAATCTTCACAAATCATTTTGAACAACTAATGTAACCTTAGGTGCGTCTCTTCTATTTCCGAATCTTATGATACTAATTTTATCCACTTGTGGGGATATTTTTTTACCTTTGTCATACATGTTCGATATACTCAAATATATCTTTAATTATTTTACAGTCTTATCATCAATAGATGCCACTCAAATTATTTGTAATATCCAATATTTCAAAAAATGTTACTGTAGCACCGAAACTCATTTTTGACATGCAGCGGCTGGATTAAGGAATAGACGCGTGTATGGATGAGATGGAAAGGTATACCCGTTTCTTTTTATTTCATTTCCTCTAGGCGGCAGCGGTAATTTCTTTTCTTCTCTCTCGCCTTCGGATTTGCGGGTCCGTCTCCTCCAAGCCGCGGCTAATCCTTTCCCTCTTCGCTTTGATAGGAATTGCCGCCCACCTGACGCAAACCACCGAGAGTCAGGAATCTCGTGCCGACTGAACCCGCCTGCGCTTAAAACGCACAAGTGGAGTTCGGGCCGCCTTCCTCCCGTGATGCCTTCTTCCATGGGTATGGAACCGCTCCTGGACGCAGTAACGCAGGTGAGGAGTCCATGAATCAATCCCAAATAGGGAGATCCTAGCCGATTGGAGGGAAGCCTGGAGAGTTCCGTGTCTTGCTAAGTTTCTTTCCTAATTTATTTCCTTCAGCCGACAGCCTTCCTTAGTGCAAAAAATTGTGATTGAAAGTTCCGTAAATTGCTAGGGAATAATTGTTTTTGGCTGTTAGGTGAGTATGCAGAATTTTCCTGTTTTCATTTCCTCTTAGGACCGATATTGGATTGTGAATTAGAATGGGGGATTTGTATTGGCATTTTTGTTAACTTTATCATGTTGATTTAATCAGGTAAATAATATTGGCATTAGGTAAGGGTGCTTCGGAGTCGTGCTTTTGTGTAATACGAAAGATTATATGAGGAGACAACAACTTTAGGTAAGAATGAAGTTTAAGTTTGGGACACTACTACGTTAAATTTATTTATGAATTTATGTATAAGAGTTATTCAATTATAGGTACTCAAGAAAGCGTTGAGCACATCGACGCCTATAAACCGAGATGAGACACATAATTCTAATTTAAATTCGGTTTATACCAATATATGTCATTTGTTTTACCGATTCTTACTAATTTATTTGTATGAATGACATATAGATATTTCCATATTTTATGCAAATACAAATGCTACTCGATTTCTCAATGATTATAAGTCGGTTAGTCAATCGCTTTAATATCATATGATATGTATATTAGAAATCTTTAACACATGCATTATTAATTGTTAAATGAAGTAATATGATAAACAGAGAAATGTGAGAAATTGTGATAGGAAGACTATGTTATAAAAATCTGATAGACAAAAAAGTTCTCGAGAGATGAGCCTTTAATAGGGATCTTAGTATTCCGACTCGACATGAGGTTGGGGCCTTTGGGCGACCAACCGGTGTCGTAAGGTAGTAGTAGATAGCCCGCCTTACCCTTTTTAGACTGACGGTGACGATTATATGAAAGTTAAAACTTATGCAATTATAAATGACATTTCTGAGAAATGGATTTGATATAGAATAAGAATTGCTTTCATTAAATAACTGAATAAATAATTGACTCCTATGAAATGACAAATTATTTATAGAGTACTACGTTACAGAATATTGTTTAGTTATATTTGCGATACTTTACCACTCTTACTTTCCGCAAAATTTCAAATGTACATGCACGCTTATTTCTTGCCTTGTTCAACTTACTTTAGCTTTATTTGTCTCAAGCTTTAGCTTTATGATGATACCGATTGATAATTTCAAGCAAGGACGATAGGTATTTTGTTGATTTGTACAATTTTGGGTGTATAGTTTTGGAAGATTATAAGAATTTTTGGGTACGTACAAAATTTTAATACCGATGCCTTTAATTGCTCTGTATTGGTGTACAAATTTGAAGATTTTTATGCTTCCAATTTTATGATATGAATTAATTAGTTAAAAAAAATCAATATATGAATTTGTTTATGATGATTTGAGGAGATACAAATTTTCCTTGCTTGTTCCAAATGTCATGTTGGGAACATGTCTAAATCAATAATCATCCTATCTTTACACCTCGACCCTGAATAAGGGGTCATTTGCAGAAAGAGAAGATAAGATTGATGAAGCATGAATCAAGATGATTTGATTTAGAATAAGTATTGAATTGATCAATACAGAGTTATAGGACGATTAATTTTAGGTTAGGAATCCATATATTCTTAACTTCATGCATGCATGATATTTAATAAATATGTATCAAATAAATAATTGTAATTACAGAATTTGAAGAAATGCCAAAAGGTTAGAGGGTCTCCGACTATTGCACCCCAAACCATGCCGGAGATAATTCTAACAGGAGTGAAATACAACCTAGAGCAAGTGGTGAAAATAGATCCGATGAATTGCAAGGGGTAGTTCATTGATTTCGTTGTTGATAAGCATCTATAAAAAAAATCAGACAAGTGATCCGAAGTTTGACTCGTGGATCGATTTGAGGATATTTCAATCGTTCAAGCCACCAAAGATTCAAGGGAGCCTGATCCCATAAGTGGAAGATTCGCTTAAAATTAAAAAAAATTACGGATGTGATGATTTGCCGAAAGAAGAGTAAGAATCGCTACTTTTGTATTAGGGGGGAGGCGAAGGTGCGGCAGCTCAACACAGGGAAAGATTTGAAATTATATTACTGTGATCAAATGGGATGAATTTGTTAAAGTGTTCAAGGATTGGTTTATTCCACCATGACTGCTTTACAAGACAAATTTTTCAATCTAATTCAAGGATCAAAACTATAATGCGATATGAAGCGAGTTCACTTCTCTTTCTAGATATGCTCCACATTATATCGATACGGAAGAGAAATGTCATCGATTTTTTAGGGCCTCGAGATCAATTAAGGTTGGCATTAGCACCATTCGATAGAGTTCTCAGTATAAGTTGAAAGGGCTAAGAGAATTGAAAATGAGTTGAACTTTTCCAAGCAAAGATTGGGACTGTGGGCAAGCAAAGTTTTGAAAGAAAGCCAGATTTCTCTAGCAAGAAATTTAAATTTGATGACAGACAAAAACAAAATCAGTTGGAGAAACCTATTTGTGATAAGTGTGGAAAGAAATATTTTGGACAATGTTTGGCTAGACCAGGGAAATGCTACAGATATGGTTAGGTTGGACATCGTGCAACAGATTGCCCATTGGAGAAGAAGAAGGATATAAAATTATTCAATTATCGATGTCAACAAAGAAAGTTTTGGAAGCCGAGGCTAGATAACACGCTTTATGGGAAAACCTTCAATTCAAGAAAAGGAGATACGAGCGTAAATCAACCCTCCAAGAAAGCCAAAATTTTTCCATCACCCGAGAAGCGAAGGAATCAAATGAAGTGGTGTCGTATGCTTAAAATTTCGATCATTTGGGTTCGTTTGATTCTGCTTCACATTCGTTCATTTCATTCTTTTTCCACCGCTTTCTGGGTTGATATTATTTATTTCACACCAGATTGAATGTGGTGATGCATTCGATAGTACAAAGAGGAAATGTGTTGTTGACATTAACATTCAAAATAAACAATTTCCTACGGAACTAATTATCTTACCAATTAGACATTTTGATATTATACTAGGGTATGGATTGGTTGATCAAATACTTGCAACAATTGAATGCTGGAAGAGGAGAGTGAAATTTAGTTCGGTGAAAATCATTTTATTTTTCTTGTGATAAAATGTGGTCTTCGATTAGTGCGGAAATTAAGTAAATATTTAAGAAGCGGTGAAATTATATTTTACCAAATTAGATGTGTTGAAGAAGGAGGTGCTGAAAAGCATTCCAATTGTTTCACTGATGTGTTCGAGAATTACTGTGGTTGCCACCAAATGAGAAGTGAAGTTTGGGATTGATGTACAACCTACACTATACATAAATCTCCTTACAGGATAACTCCTAAAGAATTGCATGAATTGAAGTCGTTGCGTGAATTGTAAAGGATTTAAGCCCAGCAACTCACCGTGGAGTGCGCTATTTGTTAAGAAAAAAGAATGGCCTATGCACATTGTGTATTGATTACAGGGAGTTAAATAAAGTAACAATCAAGAACAAGTATCCACCACGAGGATTGATGATTTATTTGATCGAGGAGCTCAGATTTTCCGAATTGATGATCCGATATCATCGTGAGTTAAAGATATCGATATTTTAAAATTTTTGGAACCGTACATTATGAATTTCTTATGCCATTTGGTCTAACTAATGCTCCTGCAATCTTTATGGACTTAATGAATCGTATTTTCAAACCCTCAGACCATTTGTTATCATCTTCATGATATTCGATTTATTCTAAAATAATGAAGAGCATGCAAATCACTGAGTATTATTTTAGAGTTGTTAAGAATCAATTGCCAAATTTTCAAAATGTGAGTTTTGGATGCGTAGATCGATTTCTGGTCATATTATCACATGGGAGTTTCTGATCCTCAAAAAGTAAAAGCAATTTTAGAATACTGCACCAAAGAATGTTACGTAAGTTCAGCTTTCAGCTTAGTTATTACAAGAAGTTTGTCAAGAGATTTTCTCATATCAATGCCTCTATCTAATTTAATGAGAAAGGACAAATTTCAATGACAATGAATGTGAGCAGAGTTTTCAAGAATTGAAAAGCATTTGACCACCGCACAGCTATTCCATCGTGGAAAAGATTCCAAATATTTAGTGATGCATCTTTAAAAGGTTTGGGTGTTTTAATGCGAATAAGAATAATTGCTTATGCAGAGACAATTAAAACCTCATGAAAGAAATTATCCCGTTCATGATCTAGAGTTAGTAGCTATTGTGTTTGCTCTTAAAATTTGGAGACATTACTTGTGCGGAGTGAAATGCGATATTTTACGATCATCGAGTCTTAAGTATATCTACACAAAAGAATTGAATCTAAGACAAAGAAGATGGCTCGAAGTTCATTAAAGATTATGATTTAAATATTGATATTGTCAACAAAGTAATGTGGTGGCAGAGATGCATTAAGCGCAGTGAGAAATGTCGGTTGGATTATTACTCAAAGTCGAGTTGATCGAGAATTAGAGCTCTACGGTAGAAGTTAGAAGATTATGTCTTGGCATTTATATCAATTAACGATCAACTTTATTTGTGATCAGCACAAAATTGGATCGTGGATATCGAATTCATTGAACAAATCAAACTAGTAAGCGAATTTGATCGAGAGGTGTTATTCAGAAGAATTTATAATTATGGGTACCAAGTGATGTTGAATTGAGACAAGAAATTTTACAGGAGGCTCATCAGGTAGTTCGAAAATGTATAAATATTTAAAAACAGCATTTTGGTGGTCAGGTATGAAGAAAGACATAGCTGAATATGTCTCTAAATGTCAAGTTTGTCAGATTGTTAAAGGCGGCATCAAAGACGTGGATTGTTACAATCATTATCATACATGAGTGGAAGTGAGAAATTGCGATGGATTTTGTTATGATTTCTTAGATCCAAGCGGTCGTGATAGTATCGGTTGTTGTGAATAGATTGACCAAGTCACTCATTTCTTACTGAAACGCAGACTCGGTTGATAAATTATCTTTATATGTTAAAGAATTATGCGACTTTATGGTGTTCCAAAAGTGATCGTCTCTGCCAGAGATGGTAGATTTACTTCAAGATTATGGAATGAAATTCAGAGAGGCAACACTATTAAGTATGCTTTTCATCCTCGGTGATGGACGTGAAAGAATAATTCAAGTCTAGGATTTGTTGAGGTATGTGTTTTAGATTTTAGATAGTTTGGGAAGATCATATTCCCATGATCGAGTTTCTTCTAATAATAATTTATCAGTATTGAGATATGACTTCTGCACTTGTATGGTGAAAATGTAGAACTCCATTGAGTTGGGTGAGAGAAAGATAGGATTAAGTCAGAGTTGGTTGATCCTCTGAGAGAAAATCAGATTAATTAGTGATAGATTGAAAGCTGCTCCGGATCGTCAGCAGAAGTATTACGACTTAAAACACCAAGCTGTAGAATTTGAAGTGGGAGAATTTGTATTTTTGAAAGTCAAACATATGAAAGGAATTAGTAGATTTGGTCATGGAGGTAAATTGAGCCATAGGTACATAGGACCTTTTGAAATCACTAAAAGGATTGACAATAACTACAGCTTGTCTTATCCATTGAGCGTGACATTCACTCTTTCACATTTCAATGTTGAGAAAATGAATCTGATTGAGCGAGAAGATTCCATACACAAAGTTTGAAATACATTGACTTTGCATTGGAGCGGAAAAGATTTTAGAATTTGATGTGAAGAAATTAAAAAAACAGACAAATTTCTACATGTTAAAATTAAATGGAAGCTGAGACCGTCAAAGAAATTTATTTGGGAGGCGAGAGATGAGGCAAGTTCCCCTCTCGAATGATTGAGAAGAAATTTTGAACGAAATTTTTTAAGATGGGAGATTGTAATATCAATATTTCAAAAAAAAAATCTAATTAATCCAATATTCTTGTAGAATTCTTGTAGCATCGAAACTTCGTTTTGGCATCGGCGGATTAAGGAATAGACGCGTGTATGGATGAGATGGAAAGGTATACCCATTTCCTTTTATTTCATTTCCTCAGGCGGTAATTTCTTTTCTCTCTCTGCCGGTTGTGGGTGTCTCCTCAAGCGTGTAATCCTTTCCCTCTTCTCGTGTGGCTGTACTCGGTGAGACGCGAGCTCGAGAGAATCTGCTTATTTGGAACTCAGCTTCCATGGCCTTGAAACGCGGGAGTTCGCGTCTTTTTCCTCCTTGACCTTCTTCAAAGACTTAGATGGAACCGGGCTCTGTGATCGAGCAGTGAGGAGTCAGTGAATCAATCGCTCGAAATGATTTTCAGTCTGGCCGATGGAGGAAGCCCGGGAGTTCCGTGTCTTAAGTTTCTTTCCTAATTTATTTCCTTCTAGACCTTCGCAGTGCGAAATTGTGATTGGAAGTTCTGTAAATTGCTAGGGAATAATTGCTTTTGGCTGTTAGTTGAGTATGCAAAATTTCCCTGTTTTCATTTCCTCCTAGGACTGATATTGGATTGTGAATTATAATAGGGGATTTGTATTGGCATTTTTGTTAACTTTAAGATGTTGATTTAATCAGGTAAATAATATTGGCATTAGTAAGGGTGCTTCGGAGTCGTGCTTTTGTGTAATACGAAAGATTATATGAGGAGACAATAACTTTAGGTAAGAATGAAGTTTAAGTTTGGGGACACTACTACGTTAAATTTATTTATGAATTTTATATTGAAGAGTTATTGATTATAGATTGTGTATAAGGAGCGTCGAAATCAATCTTGGCTTTATACAGTGAGGCATAATTGCTAATTTAAATTCAGTTTCTAATACAATATGTATTTGTTTCTGATTCTTACTAATTTTCTTATCTTGCGCGAATGGCATAGATATTCGTATTTTATCAAAATCTAAATCTTCTACTTGATTCTGATGATTATAAGTCATTTAATCAATTCTTTAATATTATATGATCTTGCGTATTGAAATGTTTTAACACATTATTAATTATTAAATGAAGTAATGTGATCAACAGAGAAATGTCAGGAAATTGTGATAGGAAAGGCTATGTTATAAAATCTGAGATAGTTCGACGACATGAGCCTTTAATAGGGGATCTTAGTATTCCCGACTTTGACAATGAGGTTGGGGCCTTTGGGCAAACCAACTGGTGTCAGAGGATTGTTAGGTAAGTAATGAATGCACCCTTTGCCCGTAGGGTGACGCTTATGTATGAAAGTCAAAACCGATTATAAATGACATTCTGAAATGGATTTGATATAAAATAAAAATTGATTTCATTAAATAACTGAATAAATAATCGACTCCTATGAAATGATAATGAAATGACATTATTTATACAATCTGCGTTCTGAATATTGTTGATTACATTTTACTTTACCACTCTTACTTTCCTATTTCAAAAATATACATGCGTTTATTTCTCTCTTTACGATTTACTTTATTTGTCTCATAAACTTTCATGATTAATCTGATTGATAATTTGAGACAAGGATGAGGTGGGTAGAATAGTCGATTTTGTTGATTTATGCAGTTTTGGGTGTATATTTTGGAAGATTATAAAGGATTTTTTTGGAGTGCATACAAAATTTTATCGATGTCTTTAGTTCTTTCTGTATTGGTGTACAAACTCTTGAAGATTTTCACTTGCAATTTTGTGATATGAATTAATTAGTTAAGAAAAATCAATATATGAATTTGTTTGTGATTATTTGAGGAGATATAAATTTCACAGTTACGAAATATTCACGTGTTGGAACGTGTTGGTGAAATCAATCAATCATCTTATTCATTACACCTCCGATCCAGAATAGAGTCATTTGGGTGTGACATTATTTTAGATAATTATTCTTTAATTTTTTATTTTTTAAATTTTTTCTCACATCTCTTAAAAACAAAAAAGTGAAACAAATATATACATGAAAAGGTGTGAATCGCTCTAATGACAAATAAGACTCAAGAGAGTTGTATTAGTTGATTTGGTCACATAAAACATCGGTCATCCGATGACCCAAATAGAAGGGTAGATGTATTAGATTTGACCTATGTTAAAAAAGGTAGAGATAAACTTAAGAAGTCGTGGTTAAATAGAATAAAAAATGATCTTATTTTATTAGAATTAAATAAGAATTTGATATTTAATATGACATAATAGAGAAGAAAGATTCATATAGCTGATCCCATGTAGTGGGATAAAGGATTGTTGTTGTTATTTGATCACACATTCATCATACTATTCTCTTTTTTAATAAATTTAAATAAATTTAACCACCGCAGCATTAGCTTTCCCCTTCTTCATCTCATGTTCTTAACATCTTTTATGTAGATCCACACTTTTTAGTATTTTTCAATTGTTAACATTAACAAAAAAAACTGTCCGATATCATATAAACACCAGTATAATGCATCGATACAAATCTAACCAAAAAAAAAGTTACCACACGATATGCAGAAAAAACAAGCCACCATGAATAGAATATCAGAGTAAAAACAATGCAATCCTGTTACTCACATTATCCTGATCAACTTCCTTAATAATATCCTCAATGAACGCATCAGTCACGTTATGTTCTTTACAAGCTTGTTGAAGCTCATCAACTGTGATATACCCACTCCCATCCTTGTCAAAGTATGAAAATGCAGCGGTCAAATGTTCTTCACGCTCCAGCTTGTTGAGATGAACAGTGGCAGCAATAAACTCCCCATAGTCTATTGTGCCACTGTTGTCAACATCAGCCTGAAATAGATTTTTAACGGTTAATATAGATAAAAATGGTAACATTTTTTTAATTGAATCTAATTCTTTCAAGTTGCAAAATAACAAAAAAAAACCTGCATATATATCACAGTTCATTTATGCGCATATCCAAAAGGATCGACCTGAAGAATTTAGTTTCTATAAAAAGAAATCAAATTTGAACCCTTCAAAATAAATCAAACAGTCCAGAAATTCAAAGAAGTTGACGAAATAGAACATAAGCGGAAAAGTTCTACAAGACAAAAATAAGAAATCAAGGTGAATAATTATTAAGAGCTTTCCAGCACTAAAATTTTTGGGATCTATACGTATGAAATTCCACACAATGTACACTTTCAATTAGTCAACGTGTTTCTGCATATTCTACATATAAGAAGTATCATTAAAGGCATATTCTTCCAATAGTTCTATCGTCATTATTGATGAACGGTCCACAAACCAAAATTTTTTACTAAACCATCAACTTACTGCATCCATAAGATCTTGAATCTCTGTATCCTTTAATGTTGAGCCATATCTTCTTAGACCAGCCTTCAGCTCATCAAATGTAATCGCCCCACTATTATCAGTGTCCATGACCAAGAACAATTCTCGCAGTCCAGCAATCTCCTCTTCTGAGAGGCTTTCTGCTATGACCTAGAACAAACGAAACAAAACAACACCTATTAGACGAAAAAAACATAAAATGTATGATGCGTACATAAGAAGAATCTAGTCCATAACCATAAAGATGAAATGACTTAAACAGATAGCAGACATGAAAGAAATAAATCCTAAAATGGTCCCTCAACTATTTGCAAGTGGCCAATTTAATCCCAAAGTATCAAATTGATCCAATTTAGTCAACCTCTCATGTAGAAATAGTGATACAATTTAGTCCCTCAACTATACAAAATTGATCCCAACTAAGTCTTAGAAGGATCATTTTGTTTAAATTTTGTATAGTCAGAAAATAAATGGAGCAATTTGATTCTCAGGGCTAAATTGACCACAATGCAAATAGTCGAGAGATCATTTTGAGATTTAGCCCTTAAAAGCAACAAACTAATAGATATGAATAGCATAAAATCTTTTATCACATGAAACAATCACAAACATAATCAGCGTGCAGAAAATTGAAATGCTACTTTTTTTTGTTTGATTAATTTGGAAAAGATGTAACTGTCTCATCAGAATCCTCAAAGAACCATTTACACCCTGAACGCTGCCTAATTTCTAGGGATCCTAAAAATCTAACAAGACAAGTGACTTGATCAAAATTTTACTCACTCGCAGAGCCATCTTCTTCAATTTGTTCATTGCAGAGAATTGTTTAAGCCTAGATAAGACAGCAGGATCCAAAGCTTGGTCAGGAGCAACCCCATTCTCACATATCCAAGGATGACCTGTAAGAAGGGAAAGTTGCAGATAATCTTCTTTAGAGTCATTCTTTTCTTACAATATCAAAATTTGAACATGTTCAGAAAGCAAAATAAGTTCTTGATTTTAACAATCACATCTTTTATAGAAGCAAACTTCGAAGGTGAAAATTTTTTAACTATAAAAAGGACAAAACAGTTACATATTTAAAGAAACCTTAACCAAGGAGACAGCCCATTCAGATGTCAGAATTTCCTATACAGATGAGATAGTATACGGACAACATAAGATGCACTTACATAATTTAAGTGTATTCATTAATGTCTTACAGTTCTCACTAACAATGAGCCAGCAATCATTATTTAGATGCCACAAAACCCCAAATAAATGCCAGAGTTAATTACCATTGAATCAAGTGGTTTACTTGAAATGCCAAAAACATCTCTCTCTCTCTCTGTATATATATATATATATATATATATATATATATATATATATAACATAAGAATAAGAATTACATGTGGATCAAGTTTCATCTATTTTGTGATGATTTAGCCATTCATTAAGTATGTGAAAATATGTGGCAAAAAATATCAAATTCTAGTTTTGCCACATATTTTCCGAATCAAAATCATTAATAATTACAAGATATCTACAATGCATAGATTTGATTTCAAGCTATTTGAAATTTTCTACAGTTTAGAATTACAATTATCTTCTCATGCAATTGAAGTCATGCATTGTGAAAATTTAATGCATCTAATTTATGATCAAACAATCATAAAAATTCTTGAAATAGTACATGCAACTTCTTTTAATGGTTTCAAAGAGAAATGATGATTTTGATCAAACATTTGAAGATCATAAGAACAAGATTTATGTGGGTGAACAATGATGATTCTACTCATATAAGGAGAAAGTTATATCACATACATACAATAACATGGTCCACAAAATTTGAAATTCTTAATTGTATGTCATCCATGCCTCTCTAAAGCTGAAATGATTCTTGAATTTCACTTAAGTTCATAGTTGAACTAACAATTTACTACAATTGGATCTCCCATAAGCACACTCAAATTTTGGAATTTTTTAGAACCATCAAAAAATTTAAGAAACCTTCTAGAACCTCCAAAATTCCTAGAGATGATAAAGCCTAAAAAATTAAAAAACTCATTAGAATTCCAAAAGATAATGTTATGTCCCACCAAAGCATGCAGTTAGGCATTATTAATATTTATTTTAAATATTTTATTGGTATATTAAATTCTTTGATGTAGTATTTAAATGAGATTTAAATTAGAATTTTTTATTACTCTACAATAACAACAACAAGCCTTAATCCCACTAGGTGGGGTCGGCTACATGAATCCCTCTCCATTGTGTCCTATTATGTATCAAATTCTCATTTAATTCAAGTATACTAAGATCATTTTTATACATCTTAACCAAGTCTTTTAGGTCTACCCTACCTTTCTTAACATAAAGGCAAATCTAATCTCTACTCTAATCGTGTTATCGGACGACGCTTTATGTGGCCAAACCATCTAAGCGACTCTCTAATCTTATCTACCACTTGGGCTACTCCAACTTTTTCCCCATACTCATTTTGCATTCTATCTCTGGGTAAAGCCACTCATCCACGAGCATCCTCATCTGTAACACTTAACTTAGTCTTATGTTTCTACATTCGCACCATAAGTCATTGCGGTCTTACTACCATCCTATAAAATTTTTAAAATTTAAGTTTAAACTTTTCTATCACATAATAGGCGGATGCATTCCTCCACTTCAACCATCCAACTTGAATTCTACTAATAACATCTCCATCTATTTCACCATCATTTTGAACAATAGAGCCTAAATATCTCAATCTCACTCTTATTAATGACTTGATCATAAAGTCACAAACCACTAAAACTTCTTACTAAAATTACACTCCATATATTCAGGTTTAGATCTACTTAAATGAAAACCTTTAGACTCTAAAGTTGACCTCCATAATTCAAGTTTCTGTTGGACTCCCTCTCTAGTCTTATCAACAAGAAGAATGTCAGCAAAAAGCATACACCAAGGTACATCTTCTTGTAAATGCCTCGTAAGAACATCCATAACTAAAGTAAAAAGATAAGGGCTTAATGTTGATCCTTGAAGTAATCCAACCAAATAGGAAAATATTTTGTCAATCCTCCTTGTGTTTGGACACAATGCCACTCAGTATACATATCCTTAATGACTTGAATATAATCAATATTAACTTCTTTCTCGTTCTAGAACTCTCCAAAGAACATCTCTTGAGACTTTATCATAAGCTTTCTCTAAATCAATAAATATCATATGTAGATCCTTCTTATTTTCTATGCTTCTCCATCAAACCTCTTAACAAATGTATAGCATCCATAGTAGATCTACGGCATGAAACCAAATTGGTTGTGAGAAACTTCTGTATCACATCGTAACTGATGCTCAATTACTCTCTCCCATAATTTTAATGTATGGCACATTAACTTAATTCCTCTATAATTTGCACACTCTTGTGCATCACCTTTATTTTTAAATATCGGAACCAACAAACTCTTTCTCCACTCATCTGACATCGTTTTAGTCTTTAAAATAACATTAAAAAAATTTATAAGCCAAGAAATTCCATGATCTCCTAAACATTTTCACACTTCTATTGGAATATTATCCGGTCCTACTGCTTTTCAACATTTCATCTTAAATATAAAATTTTTTATTACTCTGATTTTTTAAATAGTATGTGATAGGATGCATTTTATTTCATGGTTAATAACAAATCTCATGATTAACTATGGGATTCCATCAAAGGATTATCTGTTGATATCCCTCTCCCTTGGTTGATTTTTGGCGACTTTAATTGTTGCAAGTATAACTTTAAAAAATCTGGAGGTAATCCTGTTCCGAAGAGTAAATTTTGGGATCTTAACAACCTAATCTTTGAAGCTAAACTCAGACCTTTCCTTTGTCACCCTTGCACACTCTTGGTCTAACAATAGAGCTAATGATCCCATCCAAATTAAATTGGATAGTGTTTTGGTTAACGATCTATGGCTGGTTCATTATCCAGTTTCTTTTTATAAAATCTTGGAACCAAGATGCTATGACCACTCACCTATTATCATCCAACACAACAATCCTTCCAGCTTTGCAAGAGATTCTAATTTAAGAATTATTGGATAAAAACTCAAGACTTTTATACCATTGTGCAGCATGCCTGGTCTTATTATGTTCAAAGAGATCCCATTTTTATTCTCCACAAGAAGCTCAAATATTTAAAGAATATTTTTAAAAAACAGAACTGGTCCTCTTCTAATGCTCTTCATGGCAAATATTAAGTCTCTTGAATATCATCAATTCATAACCCATCAAACCTTTGATAAAGACCCTCTAAATGTTGACCTTAACGTCAAATCTTTTGCCATTAATTCGCAGTTATCTGAATATTACAACTATTGGACTTCCTAGCTTTCCCAAAGGGTCAAAGCCAAATGGCTATCTCATGGAGAAGATGATCTCAAGTTTCTCTTTGGAAAAATTAGAGGGAGAAAGAACATTAATCACATCAAAGAAATATCAAATGATATGGGATGCTTTTCTGATGCTTCAAATATTGTTTTAGCTATATCTGACTATTTCAAAGGGCTCTTTAACTCTACTTTTGCATCCCCTCATGTTTATGACTATTTTTCAGCAGGAAAAATCATTCATCCCTACAACTTTAGACCTATTTCACTACGGTATGTAAAGTCATTAATCACATCATGTTCTCCTTTGTTACGGTATGTAAAGTCATTCAACATTTCTTTTTAAGATGATGGGAATTACTCTCATTCTCAAAAAAAACTCATGCCTCTTATATCTCAGACTTTAGACATATTTCGCTTTGCAACACATTTTACACAATTATTATCAAAATATTAGCCAACAGGATAAAATTATTATGCTTCAAGTCAAACAGGTTTCATTAAAAGTAAATTATCTATAGACAACATTATCCTGGTTAATGAGGTGATTCAAGACTTCAAACTCACTGGCATGGGTGAAGCTTTCTGTGCCAAACTAGACATCAAAAAAAACTTTTGACACAGTCAATCGAGAATTTATCATTAGAAGACTTATTGTCAAAGGCTTCCCGGATCTCTTCACCAAATAACTTCAAGCTTGTATTGAAGATGTTAATTTCTCTATATACTTTAATAAGTCCTCTGGTAAAGCTCATTCCTTCTTCTAATGGCCTAAGGTAAGGTTGCTTTTTATCACCCTACCTTTTTGCATTGCTATGGCTGTTTTTCTCTCTCTCTGGGGGGAAATATTGCTCTCAATATTTATGAAGGTATCAAATTCAGCAATGAAAGCATCTCTCACCTCCTATATGCTGACAATTTTATGATCTTTGGAAAAGCTAATGTTTCCAATCTCACTAATCTCAAGGATCTTCTTAGCTCCTTCACTATGCATCTAAATTGCAAGAAAACTTCCATAAAAGTGGTATCATATTTTCTCCAAAGTTGAAAACCTCTAGATCTTTGTTCTATTATTGATATTCATATGACTGAGAACAAGTTCACCTATCTTCGTCTTCCTATAGTTGTCAAGAAACTTCAAGCAAATGATTTTCAGCCTCTTTTACATAAAGTTGTTCATTCTCTTGATGGCTGGAAAGCCAAGTTACTATCTTTTGCTAGAAGATTTCAGCTCATCAAATTCAATATTTGGAATCAAATTGCCTACTGAATTAAAGGATCTCTGATCCCTAAAACTTATATTAACCTCATTGATAAATGGACCTCTAAATTTTTATATCATGGTGATTCCAAGCTTAAAAAATTGCACCTCATTTCATGGGCTCGTACTTGTCAGCCTAACATAATCAATGGTATTGACCTCCTTGCCTTATCATTGGTTGGGAACACTTATAAAAGTACTCTAATTTGTAGAATTCTTGAAGGTAACGGTTTACTTTGTAAATGGTGGCTTTCTAAACATCATTCTTTATAAAAACCTTCCCAGGGTGCTTCTAGATTCTAGAAAAAACTGAGTACTCTAGTTTATTCTTTAAAATCCTATTTAAATTTATCTATTGGCAAAGATGGTGGATTTAATCTATTCTGAGACCCATGGATTTTTGGAAACTCTCAAGTGGACATCTTTGGGCATAATGTCTTAAATTACATTTCTCTGCATACTAACGCCAAGGTTTGCAGGATCATTACTAATAATTCATGGGATCAATCTCTCATTCCTAATAAGCATATATATCTTAAGCTTAAAGACATTCACATTCATTTTGACAAGGAGGGTGGTATTTTCATGGATAATGGCAAATCTCTGGGCTTTAAATCTTCTAATCTTCCTACAGTAGAATAGTTTTCTGCAATTTGGCATCCTAATTATGCCTTCAATTTTCAGCTTTTGTATTGAATGCTTTTATGGATGGGCTAAAAACGGCTGACTTGCTTTAGAGGCGCAACATATTCACCTCTGAAACTTGCTTTCTTGTTTTGAGGGAATTGAATCTTCAGAACATAATTTCTTTTATTTCCTATTAGGTTCTTTCCTCTCTCTCTTGCCTGAGGTATTTAACACTGCTACCAGACCCTCTCTTATGCAAGCTCTCTTGGACATCAAGGAATTAAACACATAAAGAAAGTTAAAAAGCATTTTCATCTGCTACCAGTATGTGGTTCAGCATACTTTCTCTGGAAAGAAAAAAATCGAAGAAGATATGCACAAAACTTCTCTAGCTACTCTACTCTTCTGAGGCATATCAAAACAACTAGTCTTTCCAAAATTCTTAAAAGGAAGTACATAGATGAACTGGATTTACCTCTCAACTTGACATAATTCTCAGGCAGTATTTTCTTTTTGCCTTGCATTCGACATTCAAAAGAGGTATTGGACAATGATGATAGTTTTTTATCAGTTTTAAATAGGGGTGTTTTAGTCATTGTCTGGATGGACAACAGGAAACTGTCGGAGCACTTATTCCTTTAGTTTTTTTGAAAGTTATTCATTACACATCTTCCTTGGATGGCCAGCTGTTAACCTGGATAATGTTTTGCAACCTTTTTACATCATGTTGAGATGTTTTGCTTCTCTTAGTCCTTAGTCTCTATTTCTTTGATCGCCTTGCTATTTGGGTGCTGCTTTTTGCTGATTATCTAGCCTTTTTGTCCTTTGTGTTTGCTTTATATCGAACATCTAATCTTTTCTCTGTTGCCCTTTGCTTTGTAAAGGCTATTATTTTTGTAACAGTTTTTAGGTAATGAAATTGGGTTTAGGCTCTCAATTTTCCAAAAAAAAAAAAAAAATCATGATAAATAGCAAATCTCTATAATTTCTCCCTCTTATCAACAATCGACCAAAATCATAATTCTCTCTTATCAAGTTCAAGCGTACACCCCTAGGGTTGGTGGCATGAATCCCAAGGTGTTTCAAACAAACTACAAGCTTTTTAAACCAATTCCCAAAATAATTGACATTTCTCCTCTTTGGCCAAGAGATAAAATAGGGAGTTTGCATGGGACAAAAAACAATTAAGGCTTTGATCATCATCTTGCATGTTTAAAGATATAACTTAATCCTTTTGGTATCAACTTTTAAGTTTTCTTGAAAACTACATGGATCTCTAAACCCTTATTTTATTGCATGCATGAATGCTTCTCCCAATAGAAACTCTAGAATCCTAATCCTCATTCAACCTTAGCTTTGAGATTCTGCGTTTGGAATGAACACTTATAGTTTCAAGAAACTCTAGTTTAAATTATACCACCATATACTATCCTACCGATTTTGTCAGCTTTTACATCATAATTAAAAAAACAAGTTGGTATCATAATTTCTTCCTACTCATATCTGGCATCAAATGTTAGTTCTCACCTATAAGATTTCATTTTGATTGACTTGAGAGTTCAGAAAGACAACAAAGAAGATCCCACAAAGCTAGAATCCTAAAAGCCAATGCATCACATCAAGAGGACTAAGATTTCATATGTTGAAAGAGGCTCTCTTTATATTTAAAAAGAGACATTTACATATAGCACAAAATTCTTATGTATTTACATATGTAACACTTAAACTTTGATATTTATATAAATAATTCTTAAATTTTTAATATTACATAAAAAATATCACTATTATTAATCTTTTAAAGTGAATGCACTTTTTTGTGCATGTGAAATGTGTTATATTTATAAATATCAAATTTTAGATGTTAGATATGAAAATGATGAGAATTGTCTGCTACGTAATCGAACCATGCACAAGAAGAAACATGAAACATATAAAAAAAAGTAATGCAAACAACATGAAGAGAAACAATAAAAAGGCTAGAAAGAGAGCTTAATGAGATCTTCCATTCAAAATTGAGGTAAAACTATTGTTTTCTTAACAAAATAATCAAGTTTAGGACAAGTGACAATTGGTTCGAGCTTAAACAGAATATATTCTATATAATTATTCTAATAGAAAAAAGCTTCTATGCATTTGAAGTTCTCATCACATGCATTAGTGATGCGTTAGTATGATAGAATTCACAGTAAGAAATTATGACATGTCAATTTTGATATGGATGGAATTCAAGATAGTGCTCATAACATAGATATATTTTATTTGCTATAATGAGGAAAGTCGAACCAATGGCAAAATTTAAAGAACAAGAATGAGCAAAGTGTTCAATATTATATGACAAAATTTATAAGAAAATAAGTGCTTTAAAAGCCTCGTTGTTTAGAAAAATGTTTTTATGAAATATCTCAGATGTCCCATTGGTATTCACTAAAGCAGATTCATCAAACTTAATTTTCTTTTCTTATTTATTGATATCCATGAAACAAGCACTAAAGCTATTACTAACTAAGAACATAATAAATTTCCTAAAATTGGTAAAAACAACTCAACCTGCAAAACAACGAAGATTGAAGATTCAAAAGAGAAAAAAAAATCAACTATCATGATACTACTACAAATAACCAAGTTATAAGATTGCGGACTACTATAAATTGTACCAAGAGAAGAGGCCTAAGAATGAGAATGATAAGAAGAAAGCTCTTTCCATAACTATTTGGAGATAGATGATGAAAAGTAGTGTTCTTAGAAAACCTTAAGTTCTAAATGTAAACGCTAGTAATGAAGTTCATGAAGAATTTTTTAAGCCACATAATTCAAGATAAAACTATACTCATCAATGCAAAAACTCATGTCAAAAGCCTTGGTTGAAAAACATGGATATTCTCTTAATTTGTTTCAGAAGGGCATTGATAATAATGTGTCAAAACAATGCACTAAAAAATTTGATATCTTTTGAGTGTTTATTGATTGTTATATATGTGCCGCTTGAAATTTTGTAGTCTTATTTAAAAGATACGATTAGACAACAAAAATATGTACTTACAACAAATGAAAAAGAGGCTTACAATCGATCAATTTATTATACCACTATCAAACGATGTAGAGATTGTTAGACAATAAAAAAAGATTAGAGAACTCTTGCAATAGATGAAGAACCTCCTAGAAAAAGGCATCACTTCCATGATTCCCATATCTGATCAACACCAGTAAAGACAATGCTAACTCAGACTACACAATTTAGACCAATAGATACATAAGTTACCAGATAGTCTAATCAAAAGCCCTTAACTTTGAAGAGGAAGAGAAAAAATAACATATTGAAGATTTGAGAAGGCTTCCTCATCAATTTTAAATTATAGAAGTAAATGTATATATATATTTGTTTTTATGCAGGTGATTGAAGGTCTCGTTATGCTCATCAGGGCATAACGGGATTGAAATTCGGCCAAGATGCTTCAAAATACCAATTGTCACGTTCATCAGGGCATGATGGGTAGGCCAAAATAGTTTTGATATGACCCCCTATGCGGAGATGACGCCGGAATATTGCCAAAATTCTGCCGGATTTTACATTGACAAAAACTCAAATAACTTAGTTTAAATTGAAATTTCTAAGTTAATTTTAAAATTTAATTTGAGTTCGCTAAATTTTGAAGCAAACAAAATTATAAAAATTTGACTCCATTTGAAATCAAGAATTAGTCAACTGCTCTAAAATGAATAAACATCTCTCACTCAATATTTGAATTATCTTGGATTTCACGTTGAGATAATCAAAAAAAATTTTTAATCATTTTTAATATTAAAATATGCAATATCTAGAAAAATATTCAGATACTCAATCATGAAGTGATTGAAATGAGTTAGATATTTTGGTGATAAACATAAGCTTAGCACTTCAATACCTCATTTCAATCGATATGAAAGAGAGTTTGATTGAATATCTAACCAAAGCACAAGAAATCCCTTTGGAATTAAGATGTAGTCTTAAAATATAATTCACTCCAAATAAATTAAAGAAAATCAGAGGATTCATAAGAGATTCCTAATGAAATTGAAGGATTTCTAATAAGCATAATCAAGAAATTCTTAGAAAATATTTGAAATATATTATTCATCTTATTAAATGCTCAAATTGAATCAAAGAGAAATTGAACAGAGATAGTACCGAGTTTGAAGAACGTCAATAGATATAAATGAGAGTCTATTGAAGACCCAAAGACTAGACAACTATGAATAAAAGAAAGCAATTAAATATTATTTCCAAGGGATCTAACAAACTATTAGAACAGTTTAAAACGCCTTCTACGCCACCAAACCCGCAATATTCAAGTACACGGGCAGAAGACACCATTTGAAAATTTTAAACAAAAATGTCATAGGATCTGCAACTCTTTGTACAAGCAGATAGAAGGTGATACTAAATTAAATTCTACTAAAATTATAGAGCTTTCTTCAGTAAAAAAAAATTATGGAATTTCATCATAATTATGATTTTCAAAGTCAATAACTTCATTAATTAGATGAAATTATCTAAGATATAAATTTCTGCATGTGCTCGGACATAGATATTTAAAGTGCAAATTTTAATGTCAGAAAATATGCTCAAATTGGATCAAAGAAATTGAACAGAGATAGTACCGAGTTTGAAGAACGTCAATAGATATAAATGAGAGTCTATTGAAGATCCAAAGACTAGACAACTATGAATAAAAGAAAGCAATTAAATATTATTTTCAAGGGATCTAACAAACTATTAGAACAGTTTAAAATGCCTTCTACGCCACCAAACCCGCAATATTCAAGTACACGGGCAGAAGACACCATTTGAAAATTTTAAACAAAAATGCCACAGGATCTGCAACTCTTTGTACAAGCAGACAGAAGGTGATACTAAATTAAATTCTACTAAAATTATAGAGCTTTCTTCAATAAAAAAAATTTATAGAATTTCATCCTAATTATGATTTTCAAAGTCAATGACTTCATTAATTAGATGAAATTATCTAAGATATAAATTTGCTGCTCTTGATATTTAAAGTGCAAATTTTAATAAAAAAGGCCAAGAAATTAAATCGAAATTAAATAAATATGAAATTAATCTCATTATTTAAAAATAAAATTACCTAGATTACTAAATACCAGCATGGATCCGACACAACACTGAATGTTTAAATTTAATGCGCGAAGTCAGTTCTGCCGGACTGACCAGTTGTTAACAAAACTTAAAAATCCAATTATTATAAAAATTTTAACTTATTAAAACTTATGAGAAGTTAATTATGTCATATGACTGTAGATCTAATCCTCTATTATTAAACTAATAGAGTCGACGAGATCTAAAATAATAATTAAATGATCAAACAATATATCTACCCTAATGATGGCAGTGTTGAATGGTGATTTCAACCGGAGGAGATACTTCCATCAAAATGTGATTCCAATTTCAAATCAAATTAACTCAAATTAAGTATCAATCTAAAAACTGTTTAAATGAAATTTAATATTTAATAGCTTAAAGCAAACTTCATTTAATCCATCTTCCGCATATTTGTTGACAAATCAAAAAACTCTCAAAAGGAAATAATGCCAAATCGTGTTACTTATGCTCACTCTCAATCAATCTCGTAAGAAGAACGTGACTGTGTCCTCTAACGCGTTGGTCAAGAGCCCACATATGATGCGATTTACCGAGTCCTCGACGGTGGTTGCCAAATAACTATTATATTATGATCACTCTTTCTCGCTTTGAGTTGAGGAATCATGGGATATACGATAAAGAAAAATCCTCTATCAAGGTAGACTTAAGATTGTCTCCTGACAAATAAAGACCAAGTCTACAATGATTTCTGGGACGACGAACCATGTTTTTGTTGATAAGGATCCTTCGAGGGATCGACTACCTTCTCTCAATTATACCATACCGGATGATGGAACCATGGGATCTAGATCGGTAGCGTCATCGCTCCCCCAACCATTTTCTTTAAGCTAATAATGATGAATTTCATAAATTCTAAGTTCTAAAACTCCACATATCTACTATATCGCTACGATTCACGATTTAACAAACTTTAATCGAAAGTTCTCCCAAAGATTGGGGAGGTAATAAAGCTACGCTTATAGAAAACCTAGAACCAGATCTAAAGTCCTCACAAAACGAGAACGAAATCTCTGGGTAGTGTCTTATCTACTATTCCATCTGTCATCTGAAAATTACACCGACACATCTTAAATCACGCTCTCCTCATTGTCGAGAGATCGATGGCAAATTTTCAGAGCCCACAGAGTAAATGGCATCAAACCATGTGCTTGATTACCCTTATATGAGGACTAATCCATGTTCTAGAAGTTTTTAAAAACCTATGAGTCTGATGAACCTTTCAAAAGACCTTAGGATTATCCACAAATAATGAAAATCTTCCATTACTAAAATAATCAAAATATAAAAAGATATTGTTAGAGCCAAACATAGCATGAATTTAATGATTATTTTGATTTATTTTAATTATTTTATTTGTATTTTAAATATCACTTGTAAATAAAGATTTAGATGGGATTTAAATTTGAATTTCTTATGTCTATAATTTTTATGATGGAAATATTTGCTACCTTATCGAGTGCCCATCAAATGTCTATAATGTCATTTGATGGATGACATATGACATATGCATGACATGTGTCATCCATCCTTTTAAATTTTGAAATGGGCACTATAGCAATAATATTCTTTTTATAAATAGAATGCCATAAAATGTATTTTATTTTCATGAATAATATCAAATTACTACTCTTTGTTATCAAAAAAATGGCCATACCCATATCTCTCCTATGGGATTCGAGCTTATGCCCAACAAAGTTCTCTCTCTAATAATTTGAGACTCCAAAGGCTGGTGACATGAATCCCAAGGTGTTTTGGATGACCCACAAGCTTTAATTGACTAATACTCATGACTAAACAAGAAAACTCTCTTACTTCTCTCTCTCCTTACTAAATATAATTGTCCACTTTCTCCCTTGGTCAAGAGATACAACGAGGAAGGGAATTTGCATGCGACAATAGGAAAAAACTCATAATGGTTTTGATCACCATCTTGCTTGGTAAAATAACCATCATGATCCTCTTGCTTTCATCTTCGAGGTTCCTTGCATGTATCTGGATTAGATCCCATGAGGAACACTAATTCTTGCATAGACCGTGAAACTCAAAGTCCCTTGAATTCATGAAATTTTCTGAGTGGGAGAACTCTGAAAACCCTAACTCTCACTTAATCAAAACTTTGACATCTTGAATCCAAAATGAAACCATGGACTTCACGATCCTACTAATCCTATAAGTTTCAACATCATAAATCCAGATCAAGTTGATATCATAAAAGCTTGATTCCATCACAATCCCCAGTGATGGTTATTAAAATAAACCAAGCTTCTTTAATAGTATTAGATGGAGAAAGGAAGTCAAATGGTTAATCATTGACATTTTATAGAGTATCATTCACACCACAAGAAATATAAATTTACCAAAATCCTTCATTTATTAAATTAAACAGCCTATTTTATTGATATATAAAGAAAATTGGAAACAAAAGAACCATTACTAAGATATTAAAAGTTACCAAAGGGCAAGCAAAATTAATACTTTACAAAATGAATTATCAAAGTCAAATAGGCATGCTTCAATAGTACGCTCAAAGAAGAAAGGAAATACAATATTTGCTTTACCATAAAATATTGCTCTTCAATGCTCAGGGTAGCACTATAATCTAACACACCATTAAAAAAAATCAACAAATTATCTATATATATAGATGAGCTTAATGGAGGTTGAAAAAAAGAACTAACAAAGTACTTCATGGGCAGTCAAGCGATCCTTGGGAGAATGGCAAAGCATTCTTCTGATAAGATCCTTGGCACTGTCAGATATCAAAGGCCAAGGTTCTAACTCAAAATCAATATGACCCTTTAAAACTGCATCAAATATTCCTTGTTGTGTTTCTGCAAATAACAGACAAAGCAAACCTCAATTTTACAGACCGGAAAGATCACAATGCAAAAGATGGGAATGCTTCAAATTCCTACCAGACCAAAAAGGTGGGGAACCGCTCAACAATATATATACTATAACACCAGCTGTCCAGACATCAGCTTCTGGTCCATAGTGTTTGCAAAGAACCTCAGGAGCTACGTAGTATGGACTCCCAACAACATCTGTAAAGACCTGACCTGCCGTAGCAAGATGAAAATCAAACTGTTCAAGATATAGCCTCTTATTTTGCTAAGCACAGACTCAAAAATAAAGATTGCAGAAAAAAAGAACTGCAGTACTTTTAATAATTCCTTCAAAGTTAGTTCTGAAAATTTCAAGTACTAATTACTAGCTATAAAAGAAACTATTTAATAAACTATTGTAAGATCTATGCTCAGTCTAAAATGAAGGTAAATAAATTAATTTGGTGGTCAAATTGAATTTATGTTACCAACTTACAACTAGCAATATTAAAGAACGGTAGAGAAACAGAAAAGAAACTAATCAGCTTTTTTTTTTTTTTTTTTTTTTTACGTGTAGTTTTAGAAAGACTTCCACCTGGCCTGAAGAACACGGAAAGCCCAAAATCAATGGCCTTCAGAGACAAATCGTCATTCT
Organism: Cymbidium sinense; assembly: GCA_021442155.1. Lineage (NCBI taxonomy): Eukaryota > Viridiplantae > Streptophyta > Magnoliopsida > Asparagales > Orchidaceae > Cymbidium > Cymbidium sinense. The sequence goes on along the minus strand of CM038227.1, from coordinate 25,475,230 downwards.
TATTGGCAAGCAGGAAATTTTCCGGCTTAAGGTCCCTATGCATGACCCCAAGAGAGTGGCAGGCCACAACAACTCCAACAATAATCTTGGTGAGCTCAGCTGCCTTTCTCTCGCTGTAATGTCCCCTCTGAATTATCCGATCGAAGAGCTCTCCTCCTGCGCAGACCTCCATGACAATGTGGACGTAAAGGGAATCCTCGTACGCCCCTTTTATCTTGACCACATTCTTGTGGCCGGAAAGATGGTGCATTATCTGGATCTCCCGGCGCACGTCCTCCATGTCCTCCTTCGTGATCAGCTTCCTCTTGGAGATCGACTTGCAAGCGAAATCGATCCCCGTGGCAATCTCAGTGCACAAATACGTCGTCCCGAACTGCCCCTCCCCCAGTTTTGGACCTAGGGTGTAGAGATCACTGATGTTAGCAGTCCTTTGTCCGAGCACCGAGTTCGTCGGCAGTTCCACGCCCCGCTTAATGACACCGACCTCCGGCGCCATCGCCGCGCAAAGCCCGCCACCGTTGTAGACCTCTTGGTGCGGTTTCTCCGCATGCTTCGACCCCTCTTCTCTTGACTCATCAGAGGAAGACGAAGATGTGGTGCCACTATGGGAGGAGGACTTCCGCTTAGATCCCGCCGGCTCTGCGAATCGTTTGAAGCACTTAGCCCCACATGATCCCCTGCACGTATTGCCCATGTAACTATCGCATGGACCCTCGAATCCAATAGCAGGGTATCAAATCCCTGATCACGATCAAGAAGACGATTCAATAACTTCAAAATCCTGCAAGCAGGAATATCCCAAATCTAGGGTTTGCTGCACAATCAGAACAACAAAGGTGCCAGAGAAAGCGAAGGGAATAAGTGGAGGTGGCAGCACAGAGGATCGAGCTGAAAGAAAGGTACTTGTCTATTAAACTTATCGGTAAGTACCGTCGATTTAAATAAAACTATAGTTGTAAGAATCCATTAAACTTAAAGGCTGCAGGTGCGTAGCCGTTGAGGAATAGGAATATAGTGGAAGAACGAAGCAGCGAGTAAACTCTCAGCTTGTCACTTGTCCGCGAAGCATCAAACATAAATTAATTACTCTTTAGGGGGTGTTTGGCAACGGTTTGGATTTATTTTAAGTAAGATTAGTAAATTCAGAACCGTTAAATTTTAAAAAGTATTTGATAATAGAATTATTAAATTTTATTTTGAAAAATTATTTGACTATTTAAGTATATTATAATAAAATAATAATTTTTTAAAAAATATAAAATAAAACAAAAAATACATATAATATTCAAATTAAAATTCATCATTTAACAAAGATATTATATTTATTATAAAATATAAATAAATATTACATTATTTAGATCTAATAAAATTTATTATGATAATGTAATTTTATTTTTCAACTCATTCGATGACGTCAAGCGTTGTAGAGACTCCGCCCTAATTCCAATATATACAAAAAAAATTGTATTAGTAAACTATATTATCAAATATTATTTTTTTTAATTTATAAAGCTACTCTCTTATGTGTGCTTCCTACATTATAATAAATGTTATATGCCTTAAATCATCTCCTTGAACTCTTTCACTAATAATTTAAATTAATTTTCTATCAAACTTGTTACAATAATAATTATATTTATTAATCATAATTAACTTGCAATAATATATTAATTAATAATTAATTGGTGATCAAATTAATTTAATTAAACTTAAATTAAACTAAAAAACTAATTTAATAATAACCTCATAATTCTTATCTAATTAATTATAAATTAATTAAAATTAAGATTTTTTAGTTAAATAAGCTAAACAAGTAATAATGACTTAAAATAATATTTTAATAAATTATTAATTAAAATATAATATTTTGATTAGTTATTGTTTATAAATTTATAAATATAATTATTTTTAAAAAAATATATTTAATAAATTTAATTATAAATAATATTAATTTAATTAACTTAATTATCTCATTAACAATTGCTAGTGGTAGCAGATGATGGTGAACAACGAGACATCGACATCAATGGGTCATATGAGAAGCAGATTGACGAATTAAGCGATCACGGGTTGGACGAGTAGCACGATGGAGGATCTTCAAGCTTTAGAGCTCTCTCCTCTTTCGCCTCATACGAAATGACATTTATATCGGAGTGACGCCTCAGAAATACATGCAAAATCCAAACCACTCCACTTCATCGGACGGTTCAAAATGATTCTTTTTGATCATTTGATGTATTTTAAGTATTTGAATGCTCAAATGAAGTTGGAATTGTAAGATCTTGGGCTTGTTGGATCCGGCTCGTCGAGACGCACGATTTGACTATAAACACTCCATATTTGAGAGTTATTTAGGGATTTAACTGATATCCCAAAGTTTAAAATGATATTTTAAGTGCTTGACCACCGCCATCTTGGACTTTTTAACATCAAGATTCGTGCTTCAACTCGTAAAATTTTCAATGTCATATCAGTTGTCCTCCTATTTTTGGATGATATTATCTCAATCATTCAAAAATATATATGCCAATAACAGAGTCTTCAATGAGATTTGCAGGTCCATTATCTATACATTTTGAGAACGATTTTTCGAGACAAGATTATGATCACTAAGGTGGCCGCAGATATATGCTGAATGCAGTAGTGTTTGAGATACGCGCTACCATGGGCGAGAAGCTCACGGCGAGCGCTGTGTGGCGCTGGTCGTTGAAGTCAACGATCGGCCGACGTCGCGCGACGGTCCGGCGCTGATGGTCGATGGTCGCGCTGACCGCAGAGGTCGGTCGCCAAACAGGGAACGCTGGGTTGGTGCGGCCACACGTACCACGAAGCGCCATGGCGGGCCACGTGCGTATGCGTGTAGCAGCAAGTCCAGCCGGGCGAGCTGGGTAGCGCTGTCGCGCGATGAGCGCTGCTGGCACGCGGCAGTCTTAGCGGCGCCGCATCCGGAGGAAACGGCGGTTTTCGCTTTTGATGATTTTGATGCTTTTGATTTTTGATGATTTGCCCCTACGGGGTTCAGAGAGTTCAGGGACATACGCCGTGTTCACGCTTTCTCGAGAGAGAGAGCATCAATCATTGCCTAACGTCCTGCCCTGAGAGGTGATCGGCCCGTGTACATACATCATGTTCACGATTTTTCCTCGAAAGAGGCGCCAATCACTCGGACCGTCCGCTCAAGCGCCCGCAGCATATACCGCCGTATAGTTTTCTCTCGAAAGAGGCTTCAATTGTACTGCCGGACCGTCTGGGTTTGAGGCGACCGCGCCGCAGACATATGTCATGTTTACGCTTTCCTCGAAAGAGGCATCAAGCTCCGTTCTGGTTTGGAGGCGATCAAGGCTCGCGGTTCTTACTTTTTCTTGTAGAAAATTGGATTTCTTACAACTTCAATGGATGGTTCGTTGATAACCCGCGTATGGAGAAGCGTTAACTCGGAACCATCGCTCGAACGGAAAGTTTAGCGTGTAATTTCAAAGCATCATTAGGGAGTATCTTCTCTATCTCTTCTTTTTTTCTCATATATATCTTTTCGTCGATCAAAGTAAAAATTTTATCCCAAGCTATCCAGTGAGAGAGTCAAAAAGGATACCAAGTATTGTAACTGTCGATTCACAAAATTTTCAGATTTTTGTTATTTCTTCCTCTTTATTTATCATGTATTTTCACAGGGTGATGACCAGAAGAAAACCCATAACGTGATGGCTACAGACGATATATTATCCACTATCACATCAGATAGTTTAATGGTGTTCCACAGAAAATATTACTTCCCTAATGAGTTAGTGGTCATTATTGCTAAAAAGTCTGATCGAGCCCGTTCATCTCCACTAGGGTACTTTAATGTTTCTGATATAATTCTTCGTGCGGGATTGTGATTCCCTTTGGCTCCCGAGTTGATTGAGATCTTCAAAATATATGATGTAGCTTTGTCACAATTTTTATTTTGAGCTTTAGTGATCATTGTTGATTTGACTATCTTTTAGAGAGCGTAGTGTTACTTTGAACATCAAATACTTGTGCCGAATGTGTATATTCACATGTGATGCTCAGGGACATGTTTCTTATCGAACTATAAAGAATTGGATAGAATTTTCAACACGGGATCCATCTATAAATTATTCTAATCGATTCTTTTTTGTGAAAAATGAGTGGGGCCTTCCTAATAGATGGGGAAGATTGAATAACCTTCCAGATCCATTGTTGATTGAAGAGAATGAGATCTTGGCAACTCTTAAAGTTCCTGATGTAGAAAGCTTACAATATGAGTTACGTCACATTAGCAAATATATAGTTGAAGATAGAATGTTCAAGGTTGGTCTTTCCATCCAGGCAGGGAGATCTCATTCTTTTCCACTAAAGAGGTCAAGTAAATGTGATGAAAGGTCTCCTCATATTCATTGGGTTCTTTCAAGAATCCCGTCACGAAATCAGGGTGGTGGCAATGTTTCTTCCCTAAAGAAAAAGAAGACATATGTAAATGACTACGATATTCTAAGAAGATCTTCGCCGCTTGGCCTCTCGAGAGTTTAAATATTTCAACTCATGATGGGGGAGTTCATTTCTCGAAGCCGCATATTCTTGAAGAGGTGTTAAATCACATATGCACTGGGTGTCAATGAACAGATGAATTGATACGTTGTCTTCCCTTCTTTCTTCTTTTCTTTTTTTCCTCCTTTTCTTTTGTGTAATATTTGTGATGGTTTTTTTATAGGTAACTCAAACATTAGGGCTGATGGCTCATTTGGGTGTCTCTTTAGATGAGTGGAATACTAAATTTGTGAAGGTAAAATATATCAAGTAGTATGAGAGAAAAATGAGTGATAAGGCCAAAGAAGTTGCGACTTTGGAGGATCAACTACAGAATCGAAGCTAACATGTCGACTTCTCTTTCTCCAGGTGTCGAGGTGGAGCACACTCATGATGAGCTAATTGAGGTGAGGATAGAGTAAAGAGAAAAGACTCAAGGCACTTGCAGCGGAGAAGTGAGCTCTCAAACTGGAGAAGAAAGCATTACAAGATCGTCTTTCTGAGAAGGAGCATATAATGTCAGAAGCGAAAGTAAATGAAATCTCCTTGAAGGCAGTGGAAGACTTTAAGAACTCCTTGGCTTATCATGGTACCATCGAAGACCATGTCCAGGAAGCTCGTAATCATATTCTTGATGTTGAAGTAAAGGATTTGGAGCACCAATGTTTAGAGGAGGGCTTCATCCGAGGGTTCCTAAAATGGATCCGCTTAGTGCATCGCAAGATCGGAGCCAGTATTGAGGATCTATCTCCCAGCCAAGTATCTCAAGACTCTTCATCGATTCGTGAGATGAAGGAGTTGAGAGTGAGTCCAAGGGAGCATCTCCTAGGTGAGGAGGACGTTGATATCACTAACTAATATGATGTAGCCACTTGAGGATGCATTTTTTTATCTATGTATTGTTATTAGGTGTATCAAAATCTTGATTCTTTCTTATATCATCATGTTAATGTTGTCACAATTTTTTTTTAGATGATATTTTATTTTATCTATTCGGGTAATTGGAATATTATTCGACGACGCTAACCTATACGGATGAGGTTGAATTGAATCCATTGAAGATTTTTGACCAATCCGAGGTTGTTTGTCAAAGTGTTACTTGATGATGTTAACCTGTATGGAAGAGGTCGCGAGATGTCCATCAAGGACCTTTTGACCTATCCTAGGTATCAGCCAAAGTGTTACTTGATGACGTTAACCTGTATGGAAGATATCGCGGGATGTCCACCAAGGACCTTTCGACCTATCTTAAGTATCAGTCAAAGTGTTACTTGACTTCTTACCTGTATGGAAGAAGTCCGATCAAGTCCCCTTGGGATTGATTATGCCTCGATTGAGATACAACGTGAGTTGTATATTTCTCAAGTGGGAGGATTAAATGAAGAAAAAATAAACTTGTTAGAAAAAAGCTATAAATTCATTACTCTGATAAGTTCGGTGATACAATCATAAGACGATTTTAACACGGATATGAGTTTCAAGAAGAAATGACGATAATAACAGTAAGTCTTTACCCCACTAAGTAGGGTCAGCTACATGAAGAGGAAATGACAAACGAGATAAAATAAAAGTTGCAATAATTATGCAATAAGAATTACTGATAATATTTTCGAAGATTCTCAGTGTTCCAAGTTCGAGATAAAGTTTTTCCTCCCAATCATCGAGCTTGAAGTTCGCTTCACCATACTATAACCACATATGGGTCCATCCCAAAGAGGTGAGAGTTTATCGGCTGAGGGATCTTTGCATAGCCGAGACTTCAGAGACCAAGTCACCACGATATGGGATGAGGTTTTACTCTTCTATTGTGACGAGCTACCCTTGGTGATAGGGAAGCAACCGGGGCAGGCCATGTCACGAAGCTTTGGGAAGTGTGTCCGGAGTTTTTCTTCATTACCGTCATGATCGAATAATTGAACTCTTGGACTTAGAACCCTGATATCTACTGGTATATAGCTTCTGTGCCGAAACATAAGTTATACGGTGTCTCACCAGTCGGGGTGCGCGATGTAGTGTAGTAAGCCCAAAGAACATTAGAAAGCTCATCAACCCATTGCCCCCCAGCCTTCTCAATATGTGTTTTAGTCCTTTGAGTATACCCCATTAGGTAACCGCCCATTAGTTTGAGGATGTGCTACTGGCAGCTTGAATGTGAAGATATTTTGCAAAAGGACGTAAAGGCTTTTCCAAGAATTGGTTCGTTGTCAGTGATGATCTTTGCAGGAAGACCGAATCGACATACTATGTTTTTCCAAATAAACTATTTAGCATTTTCCTCTGTGATTTTAGCAAGTGGTTCGGCTTCCACCCATTTAGTGAAGTAGTCAATAGCTAAATGATAAACTTTCATTGCCCTGATGCTATTGAAAAAGGTCCCATGATATCAATTCCCCACTGAGCAAAAGGTCACGGGTTTTGAAGGGATGAGAGCTCAGAGCGCGCATGTGAGAGAGGTTAGAGTGTAACATGACTTGCACATTTTTTTGTGAACTAAGGCATCTTGTTTCATCACTAATAGAACCCTTGCCTTATAATTTTAAGGGCTAGTGCCCTTCCTTCCAGGTGTTCTCCACATATCCCTGAGTGAACCTCTCTTAATGCCTAATCCCTCAAGGTGAGAGACATTTGAGGTCGTCCGAGAAAGCTTCGTTTGTATAGTTCACCTCATACATAAAAGTTTGAAGCTTGTCTTCTGAGACAGTTGGGTTTTCGAATAGTTTCTTCTTGTAGAAAAGACAGATGGGGTCCATCCACCTAACGTTCCTTTATCTTATTAATTGCTTGATACCCACCACGGGATGCTAGGAAAATATATTTCTTCAACATTCTTTCTCTTAAATAGATCTCCAGATGTAGCAAGCTTAGCGCCACTTGAGTATTCTTCTCTCGCAGTATGTGAATGATTTGATGTGTCTTGAAATGGGCAATAAGAGACTTTATCAAGTGGAGATACTGTGCCAGCTGAGAATTATGAGTATTAGTTTCCCTCAACTTGGGAGGTGACAAGCTGAGAGTTAGTGTGGATTACTAAGTCTTGAGCTTCACAATCAATGGTGAGTCTCAACCCTGCGATGAGAGCCTCATATTTAGCCATATTATTAGTTGCAGGAAATTTTAGTAAGTCCATAAGTATTCTCACTGGGGAAAATAAGTAAGATTCCCACACCGCGTATTTCTCAAGCTTCATCAACATGAGGGTCCATTTAGGAGACAAAGGCGTAGGATAGCTCCTCCGAGTTGGGCAAGCATTCCACTATAAAGTCTGCGAGTACTTGAGACTTTATTGCAGGCCGAGGTAGATAATTTATATCAAATTCTCCCTATTCTACAGACCATTTAATTAACCTCCCAGATGCTTCTGGTTTCTATAGGATGACCCTTAATGGTAAATGAGTGTAAACACTGATAGTATGAGCTTGGAAGTATGGATGCAATTTTTGCGCTGAGAAGACTAAAGCCAGAGCCACCTTATCTGCAGGTGGATAATGACTTTCTATATCAGAGAGAATTTTGCTGACATAGTAAATTAGTTGTTATATCCCATTTTCTTCTCGCAGTAAAACTGAGCTTATCACATGGGAAGAGACTGCGAGATATAAGTATAGCATCTCTCTTTGGATAGGCTTGGATAGTAGGAGTGGATATGCTAAATACTCATTTAGTTGCTCAAAAGCAGACTAACATTCATCAGTCCACTGAAAATTATTATTTTTAGCTCCCTTTAATATTTTAAAGAATGGAAAGTATCTATCCCAAAAGCGATAATGCAAGAATTCATCCATTCAAATGTTGAACTTCCTTAATATTCTTTGGAGGAGTCATATCTTTGAGAGCTTTGATTTTCTCGGGGTTGGCCTCTATCCCATGGTGGGTTACCATAAATCCAAGAAATTTTTCCGACGTAACCCCAAAAGCACATTTGGTCGGATTGAGTCGCATGTTATAACGTCAAAGAAGGTTAAAGCACTAAGTCAAAAATATGTTGTGATTCTTCCAAGCTTTTCACTAACATGTCATCCACATATACCTCCATTGCGGCCTAATAAGTCTTTAAAAATCTTATTCATAAGTTGTTGATAGGTAGTACCAGCATTTTTTAACCCAAACGGTATAACTTGGTAATAGTATAAACCTTTATATGTTTGAAATGTTGTAGCTTCTTCATCCGTTGGGTCCATTTTTATTTGGTTGTAACCAGAGTAAGCATCAAAAAACGAGCATTTGATGTCAGCAAGATCAACCAATTGATCAATTCGAGGAAGAGGAAAACTATCTTTTAGGAAAGCCTTGTTAAGGTCAGTGTAATCAATACACATTCTCCATATTTCATTTGTTTTCTTAACCATGACAACATTTTCTAGCCATGTAGGGTAATATACCTCTCGTATGAATCTCGCTTTTAGGAGCTTGTTAACTTCTTATTCAATAGCTTGAAGCATCGGGTGCAAAACTTCGCTTTGGATGATCGAATGTTGGATCAATCTTGAGAGTGCATGATCACATTGGGTCGACCCCCATATCTGACTCAAAAAATATCTTGATTTCGCAAGAAGTCTATGTATTTTTCCTTTGTTCTTCTAAGAGGGGATCCCACTTCGCTCAGTGGTTGGTCATCCGATAATACAACATAGAGCAAGTCTTCTATGGGGTACTTCTTCATCTCAAAAATTAAAATCTTCGATGTCAAGGTCAAAGGGGCGGTTGAGCTTGTCGAGGTAACATAATTACATTCTGCTGATTTTCATGACCACCCCAACTCCAACGGGAGTTAGAAACTTCATCTTAAGATGAGATACTGAAGTGATTACACCGAAAATTGATTGGAGGGGCCTTCCAAAGATAGCGTTATATGTCGAATCTGACTTAACCACCATGAATTGGATTAAATGAGTCACTTGTCGAGAAAATTCACAAAGGACAACATGAAGGGTGATTGTCCCCTCTACTTGCACATGACGATTATCAAACCCGTACAATGGTCCTGCAGCAGGTTGGAGCTTTTCCCTAACCAGGCCCATGCTAAGAAATGTGGAGTAAAATAAGACATCAACAGAACTCCCATTGTCAATTAAAATTCTCTTAACATTATAGCATGGGTCACCCATTCTCGCGATGACAAGTGGATCTTGATGAGGAACATGGACTCCTTCTAAGTCCGAGTCATTAAAAGTGATGGAATGATCAATATGAGACTTCTTTAACTCTGGCTCTTCAGAGGTGGTAATGAGAACTTGATTAGATAGTATTGGTCCTCCTGCGATTGTTTCAATTTCCCCAACTATTTGTTGATTATTTTATTATTTCTGTGATGATTGTCCTGGTTGCCCCCTAGTTGGAGGTATGTTTGTTTAAGTCGATTGATTCCTCACAAATCGATGTAGATATCCTTGTTGACTGAGCCTGTCGATTTCTTCTTTGAGTTGTTTGCATGCCTCGGTAGAATGTCCACAACTTCGATGGAAGTGATAATATTGCTCTTGATTTTCTGAATTTGGTTTCAGTGGATGTGGCCACTTGATATTTTCTTCATCTCGAATAGCCATCAAGAGGTTAACACTAGATGTGTTCGGCTGTATTCCTTTTCTCGGTCATGGTTCACGCTCGTTGATATGGGGCCGTGGGGAGATCACAACGCCTTTATTGCTTTTGATGGGACGTATTCCCCAGACTGGGTGCTCTTACATTTTTCAGATTGTTCAAATTATTTGGGGCATTAATCATCATGAGATGCTTCAATGCGAACTAAGTTGGCATATGAGGACGATCTCAGACAAGGACGAGTAAAAGGCCATGGACTGAGCCCTCCAAGAAAACTCCTCTTAGTGTGGTCTACCTGTGTATTTGCACCTTCTAAGGAGAACCTCGGAAGTATTCCTTAAGTGATTCTCCTCATTTTGACAATGTCTGAGAGATGGGAGGAATCTTTAATCATCCTCCCAAATGAACTGCTCTACAAAAATCTTGGCGAGTTCGTCAAAGGTATGGATGGATTCCCTTGAAGGGAGTAGAACCGCGAGCTTGTCCCTCGAGGGTAATGGAAAGACCGGTGTGCAAGCAGGTCGAGCTTGTTGGATATGCATGATGGTCCCAGAATATATGTTCATGTGGTCTTGCCCCATCATAGAATTAATGTTTGGAAGCTTGAAACCTACAGAATATGATGTTGAAGAATATTTAAAAGGTGAGGACTCTCATAGTGAGAGGATGATTTCTATCTTGAAGGTGAAATTCATCTTGCATTAAGCATCGTAATTCTGCACATATAATTTGACGAGTGGGGTCAACAAGATAAGAATGTGTCAAACTACCATCAATAATTGGTGGATTAGTAGGCCGAGTCGCACGTGATGGATGAGTAATTAGCGGTCAACAGATCAACATCACGCTCTCTACACGAGGAACTTGTCAAGGAGATTAGCATTTTGACCTCCCATGGCTAACGATCGATCTTGGGGAGATGTGTTTGCCGCGATAGTGGCTGTTGTGTTCCTCGCAAAAGTCGGATCATCTCATTTTGAGACTCTTCCATTCGGCAGACACGATCTTCTAAAGAGATTCTTGCCGCCCTTCACCACGGCCACGCCTATCGGGAGGAGTAAGCTTACGCCTTGGTTCAAGGATTGATTTTGAGAGTGATGAGTTGGAGCGGAGGCCCGCATGACGCAGTATGCCTATTGGCCATAATGCGGATGTTCACATAAATTGATGAGGAGGTAGACGGCCATCTATTATGCGTTAAAACCAGTAGAGTGAAAGTTTATGCCTTAGCCTTGTTAAGAAATCTAGTACACACATATGTATTTAAAGAGTGAACAAGAAAACTGCAAATTTTATTGAAAAATCTCAAAAGAGGAGAGCCTACCAAAAAAGAAAATCTTCCACTATGTATCTGTTTTCAGTACCAAAATTTTCCATAACGGATTACAAAATTGTATATGAGAAGGAAACAACAACTATGTAGTCACGTGTGGTACAAGCAGCAGATGATGAACAAATGGGACATCGACGACGATGAAGGTCATGATGGAGACCGTAGATACGACGAATGATCGTCGCACCTACGGCGGGTTGACAAGTCATGGCAAGCACGGTTTTGGAGGATCTTGAAGCTTTAGAGCTCTCCTCTCTTGGGCTCCCCTCATATGAGGAATGAGGGCTATTTATAGAGGAGTGACATCTCTATAAATACATGCAAAATCCACTCCACTTCATCGACATCAAAATGATTCCTTTGATCATTTGATGTATTTTAAGTATTTGAATGCTCAAATGAAGTCGAATTGTAAGACCTTTGTTGATCCGCCGAGATGCCGATTTGATTATAAACACTCTATATTTGGGAGTTATTTATGGATTTAACTGATATCCCAAATTTTAATATGATATTTTAAGTGATTCTGACCTTTCATCTTGATCGCTTTCTAACATCAAGATTCATGCTTCAACTGGTAAAATTTTTAGTGTCATATCAAACATTAATTACTAAAGGGGTGTTTGGTAATTAATTCGATTTAATTCAAGTAGGATTTAATAAATCTAGTACATCTGAATTTAGTAAATTTTGAACTTCTAAATCCTGTTAAATCCTGAGGACATATTCGATAAATTATTCGAGAATTAAAAAAAACTTAAAGAAAATATAAAAGAAACCTGCTATCATATTCTAATTAACTGATATGGAACTTAAAATACTACTAGTCGAAGCACGAATCTTGATGCTAAAAGCAAGCTGATCCGAAGTTGAAACTAGTCGAGATCAAGCACTTAAATATCCTTGGAAACTCTGGAATGTCAGTTAAATCTCTAAATAACTCTCAAACATAGAGTGTTTATAGTAAAATCGAGCGTGTCAACGAGCCGGATCTAACGAGCCCAAGATCTTATAATTTTGACTTCATTTAAGCATTCAAATACACAAAATACATCATATAATCAAGGGAATCATCATGAGTCATCCGATGGAGAGTGGTTCGATTTTGCATGTACAGAGACGCCGCCTCCAATCTATAAATAGCCACACATTCCTCATATGCAGAGAGGTCAAGCAAGAGAGAGGAGAGAGCTCTACAGCTTGAAAATCCTCCAGGGATAATCGTGCCACCACTCGACGGTCATCGACTACCTCCGTTGGTTACCAACCACCGCCGCCCCGTCACTGCCACCGCTAATCCGCCGCCGTTAATCTCGCTGCTTCATCATGACAACCTTCATCGCAATCGTTCACCGTCAAAGATCATTTGCCACCACTAAATCATAAAGAATGTGACTATATATCGTTGTTGTCTGATTTTGGGATTCCATCTCTTCTCATATACAATTATGTAATCATATCTGGAAAACTTGTACTCCAAAACAAATATATAGTGAAAGTTTTTTATCGCTAGCTGGTTTTTTCCTCTTTCGAGATTTTCTACATAAAATTCCTGAGTTTGTTCACTTTTAAATACCTCGTGATGGATTTCACAACAAGGCTAAGACGAACTTTCACTCTACTACGCTTGATTTTCTAGCACGTAATGAAGCATCGTCGGAAAATTGATTCCCATTATTTCATCAGATACCAAGTTTTTCAACAAGATCAAAACCACCATCGAGGTGGAGAATTTCAAGCTTTTAAGGAGCGCAAGCGAAGAATGAAGATTCATCAAACTTCGTTCCTTCAGATTTTGTCGAAAACTGGGGGATAACTCTTAATCTCAAAAGATTATCCAAATCAATATTCTGGATATTTAATTGAATATAAGTTAGAGAAGCAAATCAGCAATACCAATGAAAAAGACCAAGGTTAAGGAGCAACTTTGGCTACAACCACAAACGATGTTGATAATTCTTCCATATGTTAACATCATCAAGTAATACTTGACAAACAACTCGATGGGTCAAAAATCCTCATCGGATTCAAGACCATCCATAGTTAACGCCATCTGCAACACCGACAAACAACCTCTGATAGTCAAAAATCTAGCGATTCAATTCAACCTCTTCCATGTGTTAACGCTATCAAGTAATACTTTGACAAACAACCTCGATGGGTCAAAATCTCATTCAATTCGACCTCATCCATAAGTTAACGTCATCGGGTAACACCCTGACAAACAACCTTGGATAGGTCAAAAATCTTCAGTGAATTCAATTCAACCTCTTCCATACAGGTTAACGTCATCAAGTAATACTTTGAAAAATAACCTCGATGGGTCAAAAATCCTCAGCGGATTCAATTTGATCTCTTCCATATAAGTTAACGTCATCGAGCAAAGACTCTGATAAATAACCTCGAATAGATCAAAACTTCGCACCTACTCATGCAGGTTAACGTCATCGAGCAAAGACTCTGGCAAACAACCTAGCTTATGTTAAAAGGTCCTTGTGGACTTACCACCTTTTAATACAAGTTAACGCCATCGTAACACTCGACAAACAACCTCGATTGGTCAAAATCCTGGATTCAATTGACCTCTTCCATGTGTTAACGCCATCTAACACCCTAACAAACAACCTGATAGTCAAAATCTTCAGATTCAATTCAACCTCTTCCACACAAAGTTAACGCCATCGAAGTCACACTCAACAAATAACCTCGATAGGTCAAAAATTCTCGGATTTAATTTAACCTCATACGTGTTAATGTCATCGGTAACACTCGACAAATAACCTCGATGGGTCAAAATCCTTAGTGGATTCAATTCAACCTCTTCCACATAACGCCATAAAGACTCACAAATAACCTCGACAGTCAAAAATTCTCACGGATTCCATTCAACCTCTTCCATGTTAACGCCATCGTAACACTCGACAAACAACCTCGATGAGTCAAAATCCTGGATTCTAATTCAACCTCTTCCACACAAGTTAACATCATCGAAGCAGACTTTGATAAAACAACTCAAAGGTCAAAATCGCCGGATTCCATTCAACATCTTCCATCAGTTAACGCCATCGTAACACTCGACAAACAACTGATAGGTCAAAATCCTCACGGATTCAATTCGACCTCTTCCATACTGTGTTAACGCCATTTAGTCACACTCACAAACAACTCGATAAATAAAGAAAAATCCGAATTATAAAGCAATAATGTAACCACCCCAGTAACATTCTTCATCCACATTTAAAACAATTAACCGGTAATAATCGCGGATTTCAACCATTTGTCATTACTCAACGAGATTGGATTTAATACCGCCATAGGCCACCAACATCATTACCTTGCCGCGTCTGCTGTCAACCATGCGATTATCGCCGTTATCATTGCCACTCATCCGTTCCAATTAGTGATTGCCAGATTCTTTTGCCGACTGCGATCATCGCCATTACCACCGACCATGCGCCATTTCGCCGTTCACCACCATCGTCGATGGTCATCCCCGCCATGCTTTCCTTAATTACCGTGATTCGTGACCACCCGTCGACCGCCAAACCGATCCGGGTCCATGCATTATCGCGCTCCGGCGCATTACGGTACATCCTCCGAGGCCATCTCTCAGTCACCCTGCATCCGCCCGGCCATCTCACCGGTCACTTTGCTCGATCCTTACCGCCCGTCGGCGCACATCACCGCGATATCATGGTTATTCGATCATCACCTCAAACCCGGCCTCGAGGCGGTGCCTCTTTCAAGGAGTCTTGCCGGAACTACTGGGATCCTCCTACGGTCGGAGTCATTGACACCTCTTTGAAAAGCGGAGCTTTTTCGCCTTGATCGCTTCACCCGGTCGACGGAGGTTATTGACACCTCTTCGAGGAAAAATTGGAGCCTTGTTATGAACTACGGTCTTGACCTCCGAACCCGGTCCAACGAGGTCGCGCCTCTTTCGAGGAAAATTGGAGCCTGCATTATGAACTACAGCCCTGATCTCCAAACCCGGTCCGGTTAGTTGACACCTCTTTGAGGGAAAACTAGAGCCTCCATATCTACTCTTGATTGCCTCCAAACCCGTTGGTGGTCGAGGTCTTAACCTCTTTTGAGGGAAAACTGAGCCTTGCATGTGAGTCTTGATCCAAACAACCTTCTCTCAAGAAGAAGAGAAGGTGCCTTCTCCCTTGACTTTAAGGGGGTTTTTATAGACCCCCTATAGGGGTAAAAATGTTAAAAATTGCCAAAAACCATCCAAAAGCGCTCAAATCGGCAAAAACGGGCCAAAACGGATGTTTTGCCCATATCTGGACCAGCTGGGCTATGTGCCATTCAGCGTCTTGTCTGTATTCGTTGCCCAGCTGTTCATCGTTCCCATGCGTCTACACTCCCGCCCGTCATCATGACCCATGGCTGCGAGCTCAGCCCCAGACTGACATAGGCCAGACTCCACCCGTTCAGACCCATCATGCTTTTCAGCCCAGGCCATCCATTCTGACTGAGGCCCTCTATCGCCCATATTTTCGCCGCTTGCCCCCAGCCCGCCTAGCCCGATGCCATCATGCGTTCGTCGGATGAGTAACCTCAAATCTCACCGGTACATACAGCACACATGCGACAGCGCTTCTTTAGTCATAATCTTGTGCTCTCTTGATGATCTATTCTCTCAAAATGTGTGGTTAATGGATTCTCAAATTTGATTGAAGAATTTGCTATTTTCAAGTATTTGACATATATATTTTTGGATGATTGAGATAATGTCATCCAAAATTAAGGGGGTAAGTGATATGACACTTAAAATACTACTAGTCGAAGCACGAATCTTGATGCTAAAAGCGTCGAAGTTGAAACCGAGATTAAACACTTAAAATATCCTTAAACTCGGATGTCGTTAAGTCTCTAAATAACTCTCAAACATGAAGTGTTTATAGTCAAAAAAGTCTGCGATCTAACGAGCCCAAGATCTCATAATTCTGCTCATTTGAGCATTCAAATACACAAAATACATCATATGATCAAGGGAATCATCATGTGTGTCAGATGGAGTGGTTTTGGGTTTGCATGTATTTTTACTCCTCCAATTTATAAATAGTCCTTATTCCTCATATGGGGAGCAAGGGAGGAGAGCTCTAAAGCTTGAAAATCCTCCAAGGATAATGTTACCTCGGCGACCACCCGTTGGTTACACCACGCCGGGCCGTATCGTTGAGTTGTGTCAATCTTGATTCTCTATCATGGACCGCCATTGTATTTGTTCCATCATTTCTAACTGCTACAACTGAACGCGACTATGGCTGTTGTTATCGATTTTGGGATTCCCATTCTCGCTTCTCATACAATTATGTAATCCGTTATTGGAAAACTTGTACTCCAAAACAAATATATAGTGGAAGCTTTTGGGCAGTGATTTTTCCTCTTTTGGTTTTCCACGTAAAATTTTGGAGTTTTCTTGTTTCTTTAAATACTTGTGTGTGCGGATTTCACAAATGTAAACTTTCACGTACATAACTTATTTTCTAGGACGCAACAAAGTTTAAGATATACTTAAGCAATAATTATCTCTATGATATTAGCCTATTCTAAATCTTGAATTATGTTTGATATGTAATAGTTAAATTCTATTAAAGATGAGTTATTTTAAATCTATTAACTCAAGTAATAATTTAAATTAATTAAATTTAATTGACTATCAAATGTATAATAATTATATTTATTAAATTATAATTAACTTAGAATAATATGTCAATTAATTATTAATAGTATTAAATTAAATTAGTTAAAATTAACTTAAATTATTTTAAAAATAATATTAACTATTATATTTGTTAAAATTAATTAACTATCAAATCATAATTACATTTAATTTTTACTGATAGTAATATACAATAAAATTTAACTACTGAATACATTAATTAATCAATTATTAATATTAATATTAATATTAACTTAAAATAATATGTATTAATATTAACTATTAATTAGTTAAAATCAATTAACTATTAAATTATAATTATATATGTAAATCCATCGCACTTCAATTTTGTAAATCCCTTAAATCTGACTTCCTGCATGATTTACTAAATCTAGAATTTAAGGGAATTTATAGGATTTATCTGATTTACTAAAGCTGAGATTTACTAAATCCCGAAAAACGTTTGGTAGAATTTAAGAGATTTAAGGGCTTAAATCTGGAATAAATTCGTTATCAAATACATCCTTAATGAGTTGATCCTAAAAATTTTGAATTATTTTAAGTGACTGTGTATATATATATATTAGTTGGTTAGATGCTATAAATCTTAGAAAATTTAGATGAAATATTATAATTTAAATTTAATTATAATGAATGTATAAGCCATTAAATAAATGTTGTTATATATAATAATTTTAATTGATTAATTATGTATTTTATCTATTTTAAAATAAATATGATGATTTGTTTTGATATAACTTTTTCAGATGGTCATCTTAACGAGTGAATAGTATGATTATAACTAGATAATGATAATTTAAGAATATAATATTTTTAGGGTAATCATTGATTATTTATTAAGTTTATTAGGTATTCAAGAGTGAAATATAAATATAATTATTTTTTATAAAATTAAAATGAATAATATTAAAAAAAGCAATAAAATAATAATAAACACAAATCAAGAAATATAGAGATTTACATGAAAAAAACTAGATTGAAAAAACTTCAAAAATATTAGAAAAAATCACTGTCATTAAAAAAAAAAAGAAAAAAAAAAGTGATGATGTATGTGTATATATGTATGTGCATAAAAAATAATAAGGTCCTTATAAGGATACATACCGCAAGAGCTGCCCAATCCCTCTACTATCACCACTAATTTATATATATATAATTCCATTACACTATAAATCTCATATTGCAAACTTTTTGTTCTAAGTCACGGGTGTAAACTAGTCGAGTCGAGCTCGAGTCATAGCTCTAGCTCTAGCTCGACTCATCTGCTAAAAACTTAGCTCGAGCTCGACTCAAGCCCATAAATTGAGCTTGAGCTTGACTCATATGTTTATTATGAGGCTCGAGCTCGACGAAATGGACTGAACATGATAAATTTTCTCCGATGTGAAGCTTGGGCTAAAAAAATGGTGGAAGCAAGAAGCCTGGGCGGGAGAATGAGACGAAGAAGAAAAAAATATAATTAAAAAATAAAAATTTTGGAGAGAAATGAGGGCCTCGCTTAATTTTCATTCCAAAAAAAAGATTACATAATCAAGGACAAGAAGATACAACTTGGACACTATAACAGAAAAAGTAAGAGATAAAAACCAGAAAATCTAAACCAACTTTGAGTAAACATATACCCCAAAATGAAAATCAACAAAAGGCAAACCATAATTAGAATAAAAACAAAAAGAGACTCAAAGGTCAAGCTCAACTGTGACAAACAGTTGAAGGATATCGCATACTCAGGGAAATCAGGCACAACATACAGCCGAAATAGTCCCACAAGAAAATTTAGTAGAGTAGAATGAAGAATATAGCTCATCCAATCAGGAAAAGGCAGCAATACTGTGACTTGACTTCCGGTTGAGTCGATGGCAAATGCTGGAAAAACATCATTGCTCCAAAAAACCAAAATCAGGGAGCCACACGATAGCAATTTCTGATATAATCAAATTCCCATGTCAGGCTAAGAACAAAACCCAAAATGCCAAAGCAACCCATCAAATGTGTAATCATTCTCCAAGATAGCAGAAAAGAGATCAACCAACTGCCAACCGACCAGTAACCAGTAGTAAAGTATACAAGTAACATATTAAGAGTAATATAGCGAACGAATGCAATCCGGCAAGGTTCCACTAATTTTAATTTGATACTTTTTTGTCTAACGGCAAAATAGATCTTAGATATAATAATGTTAGTAGGCGTTGCTTTAGACTGAAAAATATGAGAGTTTCATTCCAGCCAAATGAAGTAAGCTGTAGCGGAAACAGCAAGGAGGAAATACTTCTTCATAACCTTACAATTTAGCTTATCAACGTGTGATAAGACATGCTCAAGAGTGCAGCCCAAGAGGAAGAAATTCCCCAAAAGGATGCAAGCTTTAAGAACATCCATAGCATAAATGCAATCAAAGAAAAGGTGAGAAAGTTTTTCCTGTTCTGTGTGACAGAAAGCACACCATGGATCAACATTAATACCTCTATGAATTAGAAAATCCTTAGTTTTTAATCCGCGCGTGATAATTCTCCAAGAAAATGTTGCATATTTAAAAGAATGACCTTTAAACTAAATATACTTCACCCAACCCAGTTTAGGAAGGCCATAAAATAGGAATAGGTGAGTAGATTTGTGGCAGTAGTCTTTAGAGAGTTAAGAGCAGCAGCTAGAACTATCAATAATGAGAATGCTGGTGATCAAAGTAAGACAGCTAGTAGGGGTGGAGAAGGCAAATTCTAAGAGCAAATAACTTCAAATAACTTAGACGAAAGGTCTCAAACCAAGTGAACAGGATGCTACCAAATGTGTGGTAAAGAGAAGATCCACCAAGCCATGGATTGAAGAAGAAGAAGAGTGAGATGTTGTTGGTCACCTAAAAAGAGAAGTAGTCTTTAACTCTTCTAGCAATCACCTGCAGAGCTTTGCAAAGAGCAAAAGAATTGGTAGTGAGATTATTCCAAGAAGAAAATTTCTTTCCTAGAAACCAAGTTGAAAGAAGGGAGTTAGAGTTGTAGATCCTCCATATCATTTTAGCTTTGCTCATCGTATTGAGGCTATCTAGACAAGGGATACCTAGACCACCTAACGGAATAGGCTTGGCAAGTTTAATCCAAGATATGGGAATAAGCTTATTCTCATTACCATTATTATGAAGAAAAGAATTAACCAAACTGGTTATTTTCTTTCTTAAGCCTTTAGGCAGAGTGATAGATCTGCACCAGTAATGAAAATAATTCCAGAAGTGTAACGCGCAAATTGCATCCTTCCGGTGAATGAGAGAAGATTTCGCTTCTGGCCATTAAACCAATGAGAGATCTTATCCATAATTTTTGAACAATCAGAAAGTTTACATCTTGAATGAGATATAGTAACCCCAAGATAATCCCAGGGGAGAGGTTTACGAGTGAAACCCAGAATATAGATAAAAGCATGAAAATCCGAATCAGCCACAGATTTGGAAAAAGTTATAACATATTTATTTGAATTGTAAGCAAGGTTATATTATCTATAAAATAAGTGAAGTATCATAGAGAGGTAATTTATATTATCCAAGTCCACTTTTCCAAAAACCAGTAAATCATCTGCATAAATGAGGTGAGAAGTAATGCAATTGTTGTTCAAAATAGATTTGAAAAAATTATCAGTGCTGAGTTTGTCCAAGAGGCGAGAGAAGGCATCCATTGTGATGGAGAAGAGATAGGGGACAAGGGGCACCCTTGTCTAAGGCCTAAAGAGGAAGGGAAGTAGCCTCTCAATTCACCATTTAAGATAATAGAGAAGGGTACTGAATCACTGCAAGCTTTAATCCAATTAACAAAGGTAGGAGAAAAGTTAAGTAGATGTAATATATGGATGATAAAATGTCTATTAATATTGTCAAAATCTTTTTTCAAATCAATCTTTGTACAAAAGCTTTTCGAACAACTGCTGTGATTGAAACCATGAAGGATTTCATTGGCAAGAATAGCATTATCCACAATATCACAACCTTTAAGGAAAGCAGCTTGAGCCAGATGGATAAGGGAGGGAAGAAGTACCTTCATTCTTTTGGCTAGGAGTTTAGCTATCACCTTATAAAATATGTTGCAAAGTGATAGTGATCTATAATCACTGATATCTTCAGCATGAGAGCCTTTAGGGATAAGGGTAATGGCAGTGTGATTGGCTCTAAGGGGAAGCTTAGAGGTAGAGAAAAAGAATTTAACAGCTTTCACTAGAGAAGAGCCAATGATGTCCCATGTATCCATAAAAAACTTAGAAGTGAATCCATCAAGACCCGAGCCTTATTGGAGCAATAGAAAAAATAGCCTTTTTGATTTCTTCAGTAGTGAAGGGAGTAATGAGAGTATCTCTTTCTTGCTGGGATAAATGAGGGCCAATGGAATATCCAGCTAATTAGAGCAACTGGAGGCCATGGGGTGTTGAGCAGGCAGGAGTAGTATTCTGAGGTCTTGACAATTTCATCTTATGTATTAAGAATGTTTCCATTAACCTTCAAAGAGTGTATAGAATTCCTATTTTTTCTAATATTTGTGCTTTGATAAAGAAACTTTATATCATCCTCCCCATAGAGAGCCAAGCACATTTGGCACGTTGGGAAACCCAGTTGTTCTCACGAGAGATGGCCTCACTAAGATTAGCCTGTAAAATGATAGCATGAGAGAGGAGAACTTGACAGGTTAGATTCAAGAGAAATGTAAACTTCATCCAATTGTCTATTTAAATCTGAAATTTTAGAAGCAATAAAACTGGAAGAATTCCATTCGATAGCTTTTAAAGCTTCTGTCACGCTTTGAAGATGATTACATAAATCAAAATCAACAACAATGCTAGCCCAAAAAGATAGAGGAAAATTAGCAATCTATTAACAATTACAAAACACTCGATCAAGAAGGCATCTGATTGGGTTTGAGCTTTGTTGATTAAACTAACTAAAATATATTTCTTTGTTATGTAACTCAATAAGACCAGAATTGATGATGCGATCATTGAAATCTTTAAGTTTAGAGGGAATGGGAACCCGACCTCCCATTTTCTCCATAGGAATCCTGACACAGTTGAAGTCACCCATAATGAGTCAAGGCTCAGAGATAGATGGGGCAAGAGAAAGTAATAATTGCCATAAATCTTTCCTCTCATGATTACTATTTCCTGCATAAACAAAAGTGACAAGAAAGGATCTAGCAGAATTAATAAAAAAACATCCATGAATGAGCTGGGGGTGAGAAAGCAATGCCGAGAAGCGAGTCATGGCCGCATTCCATTTAAGCCAGATACGACCATTAGGGGCATCATTGAAGTTATTATAGCAATCTTCGTTTTTGAAAATTTGAAGTTTCTTAGTTTCAAAAATATTGGAGAGGGAGAAGGAGGGGATTTTAGTCTCCAGCAGACACAGCACATCAATTTGATTATCATTCACAAATCTCCTACAGTCAGTGACCCTAGAATCACTATTATGGCCTCTTACATTCCAAGATGTAATATTGATGAGACTCATAATTATTTTTGACCTTGGGAGAATGTACCCCCTTTCAGTCTATGTTTCCTACCTTTACTTGTTGACATTAAAGAGATGGAATTTAGGTTGGAAGCCTTCAAAAGAACATATTCAGATTCAGTGTTCTATTTGGATATGGATGCAAAAAGATTTTGGGTGCTAGGGAGTGTGGAGGAAGGAAGTTTCATTGAATAGGTTGTCATCACTCATCTAGAGTTAGATTCTTCAGCCATGGATCCCACACTATTAGGAGGATTATGCAAAGGCAAGTTAAGGTCTGGAGTAATAGCCAAAGATAGAGGGGAGTTAGAAGCAGGAAAAATAGTTCGAGGGATGCTAACCTCTCGGGAACGGGATGGAGCCATACGGAGGTTGTTCCTGGATTGGGAGAAAGTTGCAATAGAGGGAGGTTTATAGTTTGGAGTGGACAAGCAGTTGGAAGGACTATGAGCAAAAGTGTTACATAAGCAGTAGGGAGTGGGTTTCCATTCGTAGACAATAGGTTGAACCAACAGTTTACCATTTAGAGAAATTGTAATGGAATCTAGGAGAGAGGAAGTAGTAGAAATCTGTATACACACACGTGCAAAAGTCAGTCGAGTATTATTGTGAGAGGATCAACAGTGAGGGGGTTGCTAATCTTGCATGCAATCTTGGAGATACCCTTTTCTAGCCAACAACAAAGAGGCAGATCAGAGAGCTTAATCCATATAGGAACCTCTTTAAAATCTTCTCTAACAGGAATGAAGTCCGGTGACCATTTCTTAAATAAAAAAGGTCTACCCAAAATGAACCATAGACCACCATTGAAAACCATCTCCAAATCTTCATCGCAGTTAAAATTGAAAAGAAAAAAATCCATCAAACAAGGAAATTAGATCAACATTACTACGCAGGTTCCAAACCTTCTTGATGGCCTCAAGAAGACTATCATAGAAAGGATGTTTGTCGAGGGCATAACCCACCAAAGCTTTGTTCCATTGCTTCGAACCAATGGTGATTTCCTCCGCAGAGAAGGACACCGAATCCTCAGAAGAGGGGATGTAGCTAAGGTTGAAGGGGTTGGATTTATGGGCATGGGAAGAAAGAAGAGATTTCCAATTCAAAGAAGTAGAAAGTGGAGTGGCTGCAGGGGAAATCCCCAAAATGGAGGCAGAAGTGGAAGCCATAGAGATTTAGGGAAGGTGAAGGCCTTACGGCCTCACTGGTAAGGGCTCGAGCTCAGTAACAAAAAGATCGTAGCCAGAAATCGAGTGGATCTTGCAAGAAACGGTGGTGGAGGCACAGGAGAAAGCCCTGGGAGACGAGGGCATTCTTATTCTGTTCAAAATAATAATAATTGACAGCTTCTCATAAAAGGTAGCAACTTCTCATAAAAGGTAGCAGCTTTTTATATAAGGTGGTAACTTTTAATTAATATAGGTGATTCTTTTTTGCTTTAGTTTGTAAATTTGCATTATATTAATTTTTGAGTGCACTTTGAAAATGATAATTTTATAAACTATAATTTTTAATTTTTTCAAATTAAATTTTTAAATATATGACATATTTAAAAATCAAAATGCTCTTCGTTTAATTTGAAAATTATATAATGAGATTTGGAATTCATTTGATAAGGTTATTTATACTATGAATCAATCCCATAAAATCAAATTCAATGAGTCCAACTTTGCAACTTCTCCACTCAATTAAGCACATGACAACTTCTCCACTACCTCCTCTAGCCAAAACTAAATCACTTGCCACCCTAAGAGGCCTAACCAACCCATTGCATGAGATGAATTTAATCAAAATGACATCTCTATGCTCGGTCGTTTGATCCGCCTAGGGGGTGAATTTGGTATGTTATTAGGTTTTAGTTTTTTAGTTAATTTAGTTAGTTTTTTAGGTTATTAGGTTTTATTAGTTTTTATTAGTTAGTTGGTTTTATTCATTTAGTAATTAGTTAGTTAGTTTATCATTAGTCTAGTTATTAGTTATTAGTTATTAGGTTTTAGTTTAATTAGTTAGTTTAGTTTTGTTATTTGGTTTTAGTTTTTTAGTTAATTTAGTTATTTTTTTAGGTTATTAGGTTTTATTAGTTTTTATTAGTTAGTTGGTTTTATTCATTTAGTTGCATAGCATACAAATGAGAACTATAGAAAGTATACGTAAATGTTAATTTGTTACGTATTGGTCTAGGTTAGATATGAGTAATGCTTTGTTAAACTAATAATTAACTAAGAAACTATTAATAATAACTAATTAATAATAACAACTAAACTAATAACTAACTAATGACTAAACTAAAAACTAATTAACTAATAACTAAACCTAATAACTAATCTAATAACTAAACTAAGTAACTAAAACTAAAAACTAATTACTAATAAAAATAACTAAACTAAACTAATTACTAATAAAAATAACTAAAAACTAATTAAGCATGTGAAAAGTGGTTTAATCACTTAATTAAAATAATTAAGCATTGTTTAAGTGAAGAGGAAGTTTATGGATTGGGCTTGGGGCACTTTTCACATGCTTACCAAAAGATTAAATCATGAGTGATTAAACCCTAAACCCTAAACCCTAAACCCTAAAATTAAATAACTAATAGTTAATAATAATAACTAAAAAACCTAAAAACAAAATTTAGGTTTAATCACTCATGGTTTAATCTTTTGGTTTAATCAGGTTTAGGTTGTTGTATCATCATGTGACTGGAAGATAGGTGGCTACGACTCATAATGTTGACTATTGCACCTGGATTAACTAGAGCTCTTAATAGCATGTATCTGCCAACATTATGAGTCGTAGCCACCTATCTTCCAGTCACACTTATACAAATTATGGTATGAGGATGCAAGCTACTAAAGGAAAAAAAAAAGTTGAATACTTAGAAAATCCGCTCCAAATCCTAAAAATATTTAAAATACTTTTGTATACATGACTATTAATTCTTATTGATGATTGCTTGATGCTTTTAAATGATCCATCATTATTGAGTTTCAACCATGGGCAAGACTTTATTTAGTGAAATAGTGTGTATTTGTTCTCGAGTCCTAAAACCCATAGGAAAACTTCTCCTTTCAAGTTAAAGGTCTTAAGAGCGCCATCTAGTTATGTAATATTTAGGTAAGAGAAAACAAAATTTAGGTTTGTATCATCATGTGACTGGAAGATAGGTGGCTACGACTCATAATATTGGCAGATACATGCTATTAAGAGCTCTAGTTAATCCAGGTGCAATAGTCAACATTATGAGTCGTAGCCACCTATCTTCCAGTCACATGATGATACAATGCACAATATCAATTTCTATTTCAAATAAAAAAATTATATACCTCAAGAGAAAATAACATTCACTTTTCCTTATGATAACTTTGCTTTTAGAAGAATGCCCTTTGGCTTATGTAATGCACCTCTTACATTTCAATGTTGTATGATGACTATATTTTTGACTTAATTGAAAACTACATTGAAGTGTTTATGTTATTTATGCTAAACTCTTGGATGTTAACATAGCTATTGATATTTGTTTAAGCAAATGCCTCTTTAATATTTAGATCATGAACGGGATAATTTCTTTCATGAGGTTTTAATTATCTTGAAGCAAATGCCTTCCGATTTATACTCTAAAGCATCTGAAGTCGATCGAATTCACCTTATAAGCTCGATTCAGCTTGTGTAGCATATATGAAGATCAACAAATACCTTGACATGATGTTTGTCTTTTGCAAATAATTCTCTTTTGATCAATGCTTAAGGAACTTCCCCAAAACCAAATATTTGTTGATCTTAATTGAAAGCTTATTTTAACCCACTAGGATCATCACTTTTACCTTTGACTTAATTGAAAGCTTCTTATGTTATTTATGCTAAACTCTTGGATGTTAACATAGCTATTGATATTTAAAAAACTAAATAATAATTAAACTAATAACTAATAACTAATAAATAATAATAATTAACTAATAATAACCTAATAAAGAATTAAAGTAACTAACTAATAATAATAATAACAACTAACAATTAAAAACCTACAATGGTTGGAAGCTCGTAATCATATTGCTTAAACAAATGCCTCTTTAATATTAGTTAAAGAGGCATTTAAATATTGATATAACTAAACCTCACTCCAAATTAACAACTTTCCTCACTCAAAAAAAGATATTGAGAGGTGATCTTACTAAAGTGCTTAATAGATTTAGCATGAAATTAATATTTTTGGAAAATAATATACCTATTGTGTATATAAGCACTTTAGTAAGATCATAATCACCAATGCTCTTTGTTTGCTTATGAGAGTGAGGAAAGTGTTTAATTTGAGGAGTTCAAGTTATATAAACATATATAAACAATAATATTAGTTATTAGTTTAGTTATTAAGTTCACTAAATCAAAATTAATATTACAACAAATCTTGATTAGGAATATTTATATAGCCTAAACCTCATCAAAAGAAAGAATGCCCGCATCCATCAAATTTGGTATCATGGCGAAGCAACAAATTTGGTATATATATATGTTTAATTTGGAGTGAGGTTCAAGTTATATAAACAATATTTAGTTTATATAAACAATTTAATATTAGTTATTAGTTTAGTTATTAAGAATTCACTAAATCAAAATTAATATTACAACAAATCTTGATTAGGAATATTTATATAGCCTCAATCTCATCAAAAGAAAGAATGCCTGCATCCATCAAATTTGGGATAACTTGCCCCATGTTTAATTTGGAGTGAGGTTCAAGTTATATAAACAATATTTAGTTTATATAAACAATTTAATATTAGTTATTAGTTTAGTTATTAAGAATTCACTAAATCAAAATTAATATTACAACAAATCTTTTTTACTCTCCTTCATAGGCAAGTACAACCCAACACCATACTTTTTTTAATGGGCATTTTATTAGTTAGTTTATTATTTTATTATTAGTTATTTGTAAGGTTATTATTAGTTTACTTAGCAAATAGGCATCATTGTTAAATATTATCTTCAAAGCCTTGTATTCTCCTTGAACTTTCCCAATTGATTTTCCAAATACAACAAATCCTTAGATAGTTTATTTTACAATGCATTTAGAATATTTCAAAATTTTAAATTCTTCAAGAAAAAAAAACCTCGCCAAAGCTGCAAGGAACGACGATGTGGCCGACACTGGAGTTCTTGGAAGTGGAATTACCTGGCATGTCATGAGATATTACAGCTTTGGTGAGGTTTGTTTTTCTTGAAGAATTTAAAATTTTGAAATATTCTAAATGCATTGTAACTCTTGATAAATTCTTCTTTCTACCTCATAGCACTTTAGTAAGATCACCTCGATATAATATACTTTTGAATTAAACACAACAACTTTCCTCACTCTCATAAGCAAACAAAGAGCATTGGTGATTATCGAGGTGATCTTACTAAAGTGCTTAGTATATACACAATAGGTATATTATTTACCTCCAAATTAATATTAATTTCATGCTAAATCTACTAAGCACTTTAGTAAGATCACCTCGATAATCACCAATGCTCTTTGTTTGCTTATGAGAGTGAGGAAAGTTGTTGTGTTTAATTTGGAGTGAGGTTCAAGTTATATAAAGACTTAGGTTAAGTATTCACCTAATCACTAGAAGTGTCTTATGATGAAAGATTATGCTCCACGAGATACACCCAAATTTGATGGTAGAAAGAAGCAGCAATATAACCAGCTATACCGGATTTTTAAGGCTCTTAACACCTCTAGTAATTTGAAATGCATTTATTATATTAGGATCACTCCATAATTTGTAAAGACTCACCGTCGGCTGCCTTTAACCACTGGCTGGAAGCTCGTAATCATATTCTTGATGTTGAAGTGAAGGACTTGAAGCACCAATGTTTAGAGGAGGGCTTCATCCGAGAGTTCCTAAAAGGAATCCGCTTAGCACATCGCAAAATCGGAGCTAGTATCGAGATTTTATCTCAGTAAGTATCAAGACCCTTACAGATTTGCGATTCCTTTAGAACTCGGATGAAGCCCTCCTCTAAACATTGGTGCTTCAAGTCCTTCACTTCAGCATCAAGAATATGATTACGAGCTTCTTGATGTTAAAGTGAAGGACTTGGCACTTGAGGAGAGAGTTCTAAAAGGAATCAACATCGCAAAATCGGAGCTAGTATCAAGATTTTATCTCTGAGCCAAGTATCTGAAGACCCTTGAAGTGGATTCCTTTTAGGAACTCTCGGATGAAGCCCTCCTCTAAACATTGGTGCTTCAAGTCCTTCACTAAAAAAGGCTCACTCGGACTACATGAACTGAGAGCCGTCCATGGTTTTTGCTTGATTTTCGGTGATCTAAGGGTTTAGGGTTTAGGATTAAATTTTGCTTAAACAAATGCCTCTTTAATTCCACAAGGGGTCCTAAATTTATTAATCATAAAAATAGTACTTATATCACCAATTGTGTATATACTAAGCCTAAAGACATATAAGGGTTATTGGACCCTAACATAGTTATTTGTAAATAGAAATTAGATCCAGTTGACGTCTGGAAGATGTAATTACATATCAATTATGTAATAATTTTTAGGCAATAACTAGTTATATACCCACTTGAGTCTAAATTATTTTATGATCCTATGAACCTTAAAACGGTGCATAGTTTGATGCATGATTTTCTTAATCAGAAGGGGTCCTAAAGACTTGATCCAATCTAAATAGCCAGTGCTACATAAAAGGGGTCATAATGACTTGATCAGCAGCAGCCCAGTTTTAAGGTTTAGCATTGTGGGTTTAGGATTGTAGATTTAGGGTTTAGGGTTTAAAGTTTGCTAAATTATGAACACAAGGCAAGTACCAATCAAAAGGTAATTCTATTAAAACTAACTAAACTAATAATAACTAACTAAAAACTAAATAAACTAAACTAAACTAATAATAACTAATAATAACTAAATTATGAACACAAGGCAAGTACCAATCAAAAGGTAATTCTATTAAAACTAACTAAACTAATAATAACTAACTAAAAACTAAATAAACTAAACTAAACTAATAATAACTAATAATAACAAAATCATGTATTAATTTTAATAATAAGACAAATGCCTCTTAGGGGCAATAACTAGGATCATCACTTTTACCCACTTCTTGCGATGACACGTAATTATATTTCTTATTATTAATTCTCTTTGGCTTGTTATGTTTTTGGACTTAATGTATTTAAACATTCTAGATTTTTCATTTTGGTAACTAAAACTCAATACCCACTTCTTATTAGCGGCCCGACCCGACCCAACCCGATTTACCTCGTCTAAACCTCGGGGAACAAAATGTCTGCGTCGTTCGGTATTCTTTCATAATACTCTGTAAATGATTCTTTGTAATTTTTAGCATAGGGTGGCTTATATTTTTAAAATTTCTATTGTTAGAATTTCTTTAAAAATTTATAGACCAACTTTTTCCATATTTTAAAGTTAGATTGGACCCCTTTCCAATAATGTACACAATAGTAGGATATCGGCTAGGGGACTTACTCCTGAGTGTTTAGAAAGAATTTCTACTAGGGGACTTATATCTTTCTGGCTATTAGAAAGGGGTCCAATAAATAGAAAAGCATTTTTATATTCGTCTTAAAAATGTAAAAATCGTGGTGCTCTGACATGGCATAAGATAAAAAGTTTGTCCATAGCCTAAAGCGTCGCTTATCTGAACCAACTTTTGACCGATTGCGGTTACAATATCGATCAAGGTCTTTGGTAAGGTGATGAACAGGGTAAATGACATTAGTGCCATGACACTAGAGTGCTGAGGCATCATGTTTACACTGTCGAGGCACTATGCTTGATTAGATTACATTTAAATTAAAATTAATCAAATTAGCATAAATAAAATAATAATAATAATAATAATAATAATAATAATAATAATAATAATAATAATAATAATAATAATAATAATAATAATAAGATTAGATCGAATCAAATAGCACATATGTAGGGGAAAATATTACTTGCGGAGTCCGGACGTAACTTTGCTTCCAGACGTCAACCGGATCTAATTCCTATTTACAAATAACTATGCATTAACTTCAATCTAAATATTAATGATTGAAGTTAATGCATAGTTAAGGTCATGAAATTACATAATTAGTTTTTGTGTTGATTTAAATTTAATTTGATTAATTAAACATTTGAAAATTACTTTTTAGAATTATATAATTAGTTTTTGGACTTAATGTATTTACATCTTCCAATTAGTTTGGAATATATAGAGTTTGGAGGGCTTCCAATTATTGATCTCAATAACTAAACTAATAACTAATAACTAATAACTAACTAATAACTAAACTAATAACTAAACTAACTAAACTAATAAACTAATAATAAAACTAATAATAATAACTAATAACTAAATAACTAATAATAACTAAAATAATAATAAACTAAAAACTAATTATATAATTCTAAAAAGTAATTTTCAAATGTGAAAATTTGGGTTTAGCTTTATGTTTGACATATATCGAAAAAGTGCTTAGAAAATTTGGGTTTAGTTTGATCTTTACATCAAACTAAGGCTCACATCTTGTCTAAAATATTACATTACAAAATAAAATCATGCATCAAACTATGCACCGCCCTAACATAGAGCTAGAAATGGTGACTTAGCCTAAACCCTAAACCCTAAACCCTAATAACTAAACTAATAACTAATAACTAACTAATAACTAAACTAATAACTAAACTAACTAAACTAATAAACTAATAATAAAACTAATAATAATAACTAATAACTAAATAACTAATAATAACTAAAATAATAATAAACTAAAAACTAATTATATAATTCTAAAAAGTAATTTTCAAATGTTTAATTAATCAAATTAATTAAACAAAAGCCTAAAAATTATTACATAATTGATATGTAATTACATCTTCCAGACGTCAACCGGATCTAATTCCTATTTACAAATAACTATGCATTAACTTTGCTTCCAGACGTCAACCGGATCTAATTCCTATTTCCAAAATCTAGTCTTCTCCTCCACTTATTTACAAATATAAATGAAGACGAATATAAAAATGCTTTTCTATTTATTGGACCCCTTTCCAATAATGTACACAATAGTAGGATATCGGCTAGGGGACTTACTCCTGAGTGTTTAGAAAGAATTTCTACTAAGGGACTTATATCTTTCTGGCTATTAGAAAGGGGTCCTAAAGACTTGATCCAATATAAATAGCTAGTGTAACATAAAAGGGGTCACAATGACTTGATGAATTTTACAGTTTATTTTGAAGGCATTTTGTTGACCTATAAGTAATTTTCAAATGTTTAATTAATCAAATTAAATTTAAATCAACATAAATGAAATTAAATATCATCTGCTGAAAATTGATAATTGAATTTTGTTAACATTAAATCAGAGATTACATAATTGTGCAATTAGTAGGAATATAAATCAATATAATTGTCAAGCATAAATTAAATTTAGAAATTAAAATGAATTTAATTACAATTTATTAACTGCACTTTGATCATCTATGTCTATCTATATTTGTAAGTACATTTCTATAACCTACAATTATTTTGCTTATTAAATTTAATTATGCTAGTAAAGTTGTCCTTTTTAAGTTTAACCTAAATTAATATGAGGATATCTACATCCTTTATTGTGACAGGATCACACCTAATTAATATACAATAAATAAAAACAGAATCCTTAAAATATAATTAAACTTATGCGTATTGAGTCAAGCAAAGCAACAAGCTTTCACATTCATCCGTTGCCCCTCTTCTAACCAACTAATAATGTATTGAAATTTTAGAAACCTAGTCTTGGAGGTAGAATTTTTATAGGTAGTTTGTTTTATTTCTTTCATGAGGTTTTAATTATCTTGAAGATTAATTGAAAGCTTCTTATGTTATTTATGCTAAACTCTTGTATTGGCAATATGGCTTGCTTTACGTATAATTTATAAATAGCCCCTCATTCTTCACATGAGGGGACCCCAAGCTAAGAGGTGGACAGAGCTCTAAGACTCGAAGAATCTAAAAGCATAATCGGCCCACCGACAGACCATCATCGATCATCACTGACAACCGCCGGCCGCCGCCGTCGATCATCATCGCCACAGACTATGCATACTTCTTATGTTATTTATGCTAAACTCTTGTATTGGCAATATGGCTTGCAATGAATCAAGGATATGTTAATTATAATCTTGTATTGTGGAATTATAAACCCTAGACTTCTTATGTGCAAAAACAAAAAATAAAAAAGCCTATAACTGATGATTTTTTTTCATCAATTACATAGTAAAATTGGTTAGTTTATTATATCTTTGATAGATTTTATGATGACCATCAAATCATACTAGTGAAGTTATTATAAATTATTGAATATAAATCAATATAATTGTCAAGCATAAATTAAATTTAGAAATTAAAATGAATTTAATTACAATTTATTAACTGCACTTTGATCATCTATGTCTATCTATATTTGTAAGTACATTTCTATAACCTACAATTATTTTGTTTATTAAATTTAATTATGCTAGTAAAGTTGTCCTTTTTAAGTTTAACCTAAATTAATATGAGGATATCTACATCCTTTATTATGACGGATCACACCTAATTAATATACAATAAATAAAAGAATCCTTAAAATATAATTAAACTTATGCATTGAGTCAAGCAAAGCAACAAGCTTTCACATTCATTTGCCCCTTCTAACCAACTAATAATGTATTGAAATTTTAGAAACCTAGTCTTGGAGGTAGAATTTTTATAGGTAGTTTGTTTTATTTCTCTATGTAAGGGCCTTCCCAATTTGCTTCAAATTTATCACTGATTCTTTTGTGAGGAATTATCGGTCTTCTCAGCTCTAAGACCAACTCTCCTCTTTGAAAAATTCGAGGATGCACTGTTCCATCGAAGGCTTTACACATTCTTCCTAAATAGATTTCTAAGCTTTGTTGGGCTTGAAGTCTAATTTTGTGAAGCGTGTCAAGCTCTTCCATCCATAAACGTGTGTTCTCCTCTTGAGTGAGATTATACTAGATGGCTACTTGAAGTAATGGTAGTTCCACAAGCTTCAAGAGTAGCAGCACCAGTAGTGGTAGCCTCGATTTCAATGCACCCCATGGTTTCTCATGCTGCCAAGGAATATGGCACCAATGAAAAAGTAAAGGAAATATGCGTACTGAATCACGAAAGTAAAGGAAATATACGTATTGAAGACTTATACATACTCTCTTAAACATAATGAGTTTAGAAGACTCTTTAAACTATAATGTCGTAAGACACTGACTATGCATACTTTATTAAGCATGGTAGGAAGGCTCTAGCATATGTAAAGGTTGTTGCAAAAGATATGGGTAAAGCAAACCATATTGCCAATACAAGAATTTAGCATACATAACATAAGAAGCTTTCAATTAAGCATGGTAGGAAGGCTCTAGCATATGTAAAGGTTATTTCAAAAGATATGGGTAAAGCAAGCCATATTGCCAATACAAGAGTTTAGCATAAATAACATAAGAAGCTTTCAATTAAGCTTCAAGATAATTAAAACCTCATGAAAGAAATTATCCCGTTCATGATCTAAATATTAAAGAGGCATTTGCTTAAACAAATGCCTCTTTAATATTAGTTAAAGAGGCATTTTAGTACTAAATATTGTTTATATAACTAAATATTGTTCCTAATCAAGATTTATTGGCACCTACTACAATGTCTATGTATTCAAATTTAATTATTATTAGTTTAGTTTAGTTGGGAGATTATTATTAGTTTAGTTTAGTTATTATTAATTATTATTAGTTTAGTTTAGTTGGGAGATTATTATTAGTTTAGTTTAGTTGGGAGATTATAATAACTAACTAAAAACATTGGTGCTCATTCCTAAGGATGTAATTAACTATGGGGGCTTGCCTCCTTAGTTATTATTATTATTTATTTTTAGTTAGTTATTTTAAAAAAGATCATTAAAATAAAAACAAAAAATACAAAACTTACTTTCTTAGTAAGTTAGTTATTATTAGTTATTATTAGTTTAGTTTAGTTGGGAGATTATTGATGGTTAGAGGTCAACTAATAATACAAATTTGATGTATGCGGGCATTCTTTCTTTTGATGAGATTGAGGCTATATAAATATTCCTAATCAAGATTTGTTGTAATATTAGTTATATAACAAAAATACAAAACAAAACTGATCTCCTTGGTTTCAATCAAATTTAGTTATTAGTAATTTAGTTATTAGTTTATTCAAATGCCCATTAAAAAAAGTATGGTGTTGGGTTGTACTTGCCTATGAAGGAGAGTAAAAAAGATTTGTTGTAATATTAATTTTGATTTAGTGAATTCTTAATAACTAAACTAATAACTAATATTAAATTGTTTATATAAACTAAATATTGTTTATATAACTTGAACCTCACTCCAAATTAAACATGGGGCAAGTGATACAAAATTTGATGGATTTAGTTATTATTAGTTATTATTAGTTTAGTTTAGTTGGGAGATTATTGATGGTTAGAGGTCAACTAATAATACAAATTTGATGTATGCGGGCATTCTTTCTTTTGATGAGATTGAGGCTATATAAATATTCCTAATCAAGATTTGTTGTAATATTAATTTTGATTAAATCTAGGGAGCTTTGGTGAGGGAATTTTATTAACTAATAAAATATTGTTCCTAATCAAGATTTATTGGCACCTACTAAAATGTCTATGTATTCAAATTTAGTTATTATTAGTTTAGTTTAGTTGGGAGATTATTATTAGTTTAGTTTAGTTATTATTAGTTTAGTTTAGTTGGGAGATTATTATTAGTTTAGTTTAGTTGGGAGATTATAATAACTAACTAAAAACATTGGTGCTCATTTCTAAGGATGTAATTAACTATGGGGGCTTGCCTCCTTAGTTATTATTTTTTTTTGTTTTTAGTTAGTTATTTTTCATTACGGTGGTACTATCCACTACCTTCCTATACAAGCTAGCAGCCAATATATTTATTCAAATGCTAGATCTCCCAATTAATGTTCCAGCACTCCTCCTTTGTTCATTGATATCAACCTACTCATAATGTTGGTAATGACAGTCATCTAAGGTAGCATCCATCAGTTGGTGGTAGTCATGATGCATAATTTTGGCTTATAATTGAATTTAATTAATAAGAACTTATTAGTTTAGTTTAGTTGGGAGATTATAATAACTAACTAAAAACAAATAATAATAATAACTAAGGAGGCAAGCCCCCATACTTAATTACATCCTTAGGAATGAGCACCAATGTTTTTAGTTAGTTATTATAATCTCCCATTTCTTGTACGGTGGTACTATCCACTACCTTCCTATACAAGCTAGTGCTGCCCTACTCTACCGAAGGTGAAGTCTTGGCTTGGTCCAAGACATACAACAACTCAGGCTGACCTATAACTAATAGTATGATGCATTATCAGGGATTGGTTCTGAAGTGCCAAAACTACTGCTAGCAAGTCTTCAAGCCTCTTTCCCATTCTATCTATTACAGTTATAGGTCAGCCTGAGTTGTTGTATGTCTTGGACCAAGCCAAGACTTCTTAGAGCTGACTAGCTTGTATAGGAAGAGGATAGTACCAGATAAGAAAGAGCATTAATGTTGGTAATGACAGTCATCTAGCTTTTGACTATGCACCAATGTTGGTAATGATAGGCAAGTCCCCATAGTTAATTACATCCTTAGGAATGAGCACCAATGTTTTTAGTTAGTTATTATAATCTCCCAACTAAACTAATTAGGTATTATAATCTCCCAACTATATTATATTGGATTGAAAGAATACCAATAGCATTGGTGATCTTACTAAATGTATTTCTTTCGTTCGGTTGTATTAAAGAGGCATTTGTTTTAGCTATTGAGGTAAATAATATACCTATTTTCACCTTAGATTTAGGTCATGCTTTGTCCCTCACCAAAGCTCCCTAGATTTAGGATCCGAGATTGTTGTATTAGAGTTATCAAAATATTTTAGTTAGATAACCAATGCTAGGGTTTCAAAGAGAAGAGAACTTCTCTTTCCTGCAAAATATATAGAGTTATCTAATCACAATCTAAGACAAGCGACGACATAGATCAATCCAACACCATACTTTTTTTAATGGGCATTTTGGCTTATAATTTTAGCCATAATTTTGGTTATTAAAATACCAATTAGTTATTCATGATGCATATTCAACATCAAGAATATGATTACGAGCTTCCAACCATTGTCACTCTTTAAGTTTTTATTAGTTAGTTGTTATTACTATTATTAGTTAGTTACTTTAATTCTTTATTAGGTTATTATTAGTTAATTATTATTATTTATTAGTTATTAGTTATTAGTTTAATTATTATTTAGTTTTTTAAATTTCAAGAGTGACAATGGTTGGAAGCTCGGAATCATATTCTTGATGTTGAATATGCATCATGAATAACTAATTGGTATTTTAATAACCAAAATTATGGCTAAAATTATAAGCCAAAATGCCCATTAAAAAAGTATGGTGTTGGATTGATCTATGTCGTCGCTTGTCTTAGATTGTAATTAGATAACTCTATATATTTTGCAGGAAAGAGAAGTTCTCTTCTCTTTCCCTCTATATGAATGGCAAAATATATAGAGTTATCAAATCAAATTGAATTTAATTAATTTTGATCGTGATTAGGGCATTTAATCTCTATGTCATTTATATTAACTATTTAGTCCTCAAAGAGCCTAAGTCAACAAACCCTAAACCTAAACCCTAAATCCTAAACCCTAAACCCTAAACCCTAAACTTTAAACCCTAAACCCTAAACCCTAAACCCTAAACCCTAAACCCTAAAAATCTTTTGTTAGTATGTCATATGAGCCACCACTCTCCACTTATTCATATTTCTTCTAAGAAAGCAGAGCTTATTAAATCTTTAAAAGAATAAAGATGTACCCAACATCGACTAAAGTATGCACAATAGGTTGCTTTCTTCCTAAACCCTAAACCCTAACCTAAACCCTAAACCCTAAACACTAAACCCTAAACCCTAAACCCTAAACAGTAAACCCTAAACCCTAAATCATGCTGCTTTGAAACATGATAGTGTACTGTTCATTCTATTTGAATTAAGCACTTCACCTTGAGAGGTCTCCCCTCAAGGAGACCTCTCAATGACGTAATAAAAAATAGGAAGATCAAGCGGCACCATGAGAGAGTGGCCCGGGAGGTAGATGCCACCTCACATATTGCTGAGGAGGGTTCTCCTTGAGAGGTCTCCCCTAAACCCTAAACCCTAAACCCTAAACCCTAAAGGATATATAACTAAATTTATCCCATCCATCAAAAACAAATTACTCTCTCTCTCTCTCTCTCTCTCTCTCTCTCTCTCTCTCTCTCTCTCTCTCTCAGTATATATATATTTTCAGCTAACTCAACGAATCAACCAGCTGAATCCAATCAAATTTGAGCTTGAGCTCATACTCTAAGCTCAAGTTGGAGCTCGAGCTTGTGCTCACTAAGCTCGACTCACGAGCTCATTATTGAGCTGAGTTTGAGCTCGACTCACTTACACCCCTAGCCTAAGCTCAAATAGAATTTTTTTTTTGAACATTTGAGCTAATTTAATCACAAACTCACACACACACAACGCATGTGCAAGAACTTGAACCCAAGATTTCTTGGTTGAAAGCCAAAGCTCTCAACCACTAGGCTAAGATGTCTTGCACACTTAAATAGAATTCAAATCTCAAACTCTAATAATGTATATATTTATTATGATCACATACACTTAAGTATGTACAGAAAAAGTAGGATTAAAGAATTTTGTAAGGGAAAAATAAATGAATTATTTAATTGAACAACTTTAAGCTATGTGCAAAAAAATTACAAGGCCCTACTTGTTAGAGTATAATTGGAAAAAATACCAATATAGTTCAAATAATTATTATCTGAGTTAATGTAAGGACTATGACGATATAATCTTTATAGTGGAGGATAGTTGATGGCATGCTTTGATGTAGTAGTGGCACAAGTTTTATAGGAGACAACAATAAAAAATGCTTGTAATAGATTGTGATGAGAGTCTTAAAAAGGCTATTTGCAATGCAAGCAAAGTTTATGGCGAAGGTCTTATAGAAGATACTTGAAGCATAAATTTTGATAGAGATGACGACGATGCAAGAGAAGGTTGTAATATAGGCTTTAAGAGAAATAATAGTAAGCAACTATTACAATTGGCAATTCTATTGCAAGCGAGGGTTTTGGTTAAAGATATTATAATTTACACAAATTATTGCATATGTTCAATTTGCACAATATTTGAGTCTCCTATAAAAGTGCAAGAATGCTTTATTATTAGATAATTCTTTAGGATATTTAGCTCTTGAGGGAAAATTAGTATTTGTAGAGTTGAATTGAATGGAAGATAGAAATTGAGATGTTAAGACATAATTCTCATATGATTTTCTTATTGAGTTGCAAAACAAAGCTTAATGCTTGATGGGGTGCTTCTTACCTTTACTAAAGGGATATTTGGTTATATGAGTTTTGTTTACATGCTAGAAAACTTATAGTGGTAGAATAAAACTTCACATCTTAGCTTCGTTGAGAAATCCGACACACACGTAGATAGTTGAAAAGAGAATAAGAAACTACAGAATTTTTATGTGAAAAAATCCTAGAAAGAGAGGGAAAAATCACTAGGCTTAGCCCAGTAAAAATGCTCCACTATATATATGTTTTGGAGTACAGAGTTTAAGTTTTTTCGATAACGGGATTACAAGATTGTATGTGAGAAATTCTGATAATGGGAATTCCAAAATCAGGTTACATCAGCTATGTAGTACTAGTTTAGCTGTAACAGTTGTTGGTGACAGTCGACGACGGTAATAGGCGGCGATCGACGATAATGGTGGCGATGGCGAACTTCGAACTTCTAGCTCTATTGACCGTCACGTATGTGTCATAAGTCGAGTCAAACCCACAAGCCGAATCTGGCAGACGTCGGAGGTGATAATGCGCAAATCAGGGCTCAAAATGTACTGGATGACACCGAAAATGGTTGAAATGACATTCGATCGATGAAAGACTTTGTTGTCACATTCAGAATGTCAAAATCGATCAGAATATAAATATTGCATAATCTAAAAAGTGGCCGATAAAGTGATTGAGCTATCAATGTGTCGATGCGCATATTATAGTTAGGAAGCTACGATATCTGAACAACCTCCGTTTATAAAATTGAGCTTCGAAATACCGAAAACTATCAAATGAGACTATTCACGCTCAAATCGGATGAGTCTGTGCAAATGTCGAATGATTTGAAGTGACATCACCCAAATCGAGGCTGAAATACACAGGATGTCGCTAAAATTAAACTAAATGACCTCTGATCGACAAACGGACTTCATCATAGCATTCAAAATGTCAAAACCGGTTAGATATAAATATTGCATAACTTCATGATCAATTGATCAATCACTCAAGTAGTCAACACGTCTGCACGTATATCAAAATTAGGAGGTACCGACGCAACCTAAACAACCTACGTGCATGAAATTGATTGCATCGTTAGCTTTGAAATATCGAAATCTATCAAGTAAGACTATTTACACTCAATTCGGACGAGAATGCACGAATATCGAGCGATCGAAAATGGCGATGTGCATTTTGAGTTGAAATTGACTTAATTTGACGCTAGCTTGAATCAAACGGCCTCCAATCGTGAAATGGACTGCGTCGTTGTGTTCAAAATAATAGAATAACCTTTAATTGATATATATATATATATATATATTAATCATGTAATTTTATCGATATAAAATTCATAATTAAGATTAATTAAATATTTAGAAAAAATCAATTAAACCTATTTATGCCAAAAAGCTCTTAACCGTTCCCACCCTCTTTTATTCTAACCGAAAGAAAAACTATCCCACTATTTTTCTCGGCTCCAACTCCTCTAACCGCAAGGGACGAGGGCTTACTTCCTTCTTGGTGGTTCTTTTCTTCTCCGGGGCATCTCTCTCTCTCTTTCTCTATTCCCACACTCCGACCTCCCTCTGCATAGGTAATTCCCTCTTCCTATCTCACGCTCTTCTCCCATTTAGCCCGCTTTGCTCCGCTTCTCTTGCTCTGCTGAGCAGCTCTGCTTTCTGGCGGCCCAAGTCTGCCGCTTGTTTTGCTTGGGCTCAGAGGCTGCACCTCTGCTCAGCAGCCCCGGCTAGCTGCCCAGCTGCTCCGCCCAGACCAGTAGGCTGGCCTATCCCAAGCCATCGCCTGCTACTCGCATATGATGGTCCCGGCTCTGCTGCCTGCTGCCCTGCCTGGCCCATAGCAGATGTCAGCCGCCCCGTCGATCGCTCTTTAACACGAGTCTGCCGCAACCTTCTTCCCTCAGCCTGCAAGCTCACCGCCTGTTGTTCTCGTCTGTCAGGCTGCCGCTCTCAGCCCACGCAAGCCCGCCGATCTGCTGCTCTGCCTAGGTCCATAGACGCATCTCTCTGTCCGGCCCGCAAGCCCGATAACTCCTTCACACGAGCCCGCCACAACCTTCTTCCTGCAGCCCGCAACTGGTCCGATTCTTTCTTTTGTCCCAAATCGAGAAAGAACACCGTCAAGAGGCGGGTTCTTCTTTTGGTTTTTGGCATCGCATTCCTTGCGTTACCTTTCCGATCTTCGCTTCGCAGCAATCGAAGGAAGCAACACTGTTAAAAGGCGAGTTCTTCTTTAGATTTTTGGCATCGCACTCCTTGCATTACATTCTCAATTTTCTCTTTGCCGTAATCGGAGAAGCAACACCGTCAAGAGACGGATTCTTCTTTTAGTTTCTGGCATATCCAACCCCATTTCTTTGCCAATCTTTGCAGCGCGCATAAAAATAAGTCATAACATGTGGCATATGTGAATATGGATATATATATATACATGCTTGTGTTTTTTGCAGGTTCGAAGGCCTCATCGTGCTCAAGAGGGCGTGACAAGATAAAATCAATCTGGTGAAGACACCACTATTTCTCAAGAGGGCATCTTGAGTAAGCCAATATCCGCCTCCCCCCCTAAATCTTTGCCAAAATTTTGTTTAATTTCTAGACTTAGAAAAAAAGGAGCTATGGGGAAATAATATATATTGCATTTATCTTGTTTCAGGTTTGAATGCCTCTTCGTGCTCAAGAAGGAGTGATGAGATGAAAAAACCAGCTGTGGTGTCGCAGACACCACTCGCTATACTCATTAGGGCGTACCAAGAAAGCCAAAACACTCCCGATGTAGCCCCCTACACGGGGATGATGCTGGGAGGCTGCCAAAATTGCGTCGAATCTTTTGACTTAAGAAAACTGAGAGAATAAAATGAATTGACTTAAGAACGCTAAGTAAGAAAACCTACAGCTAAATCTAAACTATAAGCGTCAAACAAAAAAAATGGAGAAAATAAAATGACATACAACAAACACTAAAGTAAAACAAAAAAAGAAGAGAGGAAAAATATTTACAAAACCTATTATTTAAGCAAGTTAAAAACCTTCTCGAAGTGCGAATTAAAATCCTTCCCCCTCTTTCTTGAGTACTCTAAACTCAAGTAAGCGCTCTCTCTTAGCCTTAGTTAGAGGGATTTGATGAAGTAATAAGTGAGCTCTCTTCTCTTGTAATTTCCTCAAAATTAAACAAACTTTAATTAGAATTTGGAGAGACTAATACTAAACTCATAATAAACTTGCAATAAACTTAAA
This sequence comes from Cymbidium sinense, assembly GCA_021442155.1. Taxonomy (NCBI): domain Eukaryota; kingdom Viridiplantae; phylum Streptophyta; class Magnoliopsida; order Asparagales; family Orchidaceae; genus Cymbidium; species Cymbidium sinense. The sequence continues at coordinate 25,432,960 of CM038227.1, read as the reverse complement.
GTCTATAAAATTTAATATGGAGTTAAGGATGAATTCAAATGGGTTTAATAACTCTTATATGAATATAGAGATAATTACTATGCTAGCTAATAAGCACGAGTAGGGATAAAATAATAAACACTAAAATCAGCATAACTTATCAAAAGTGATGTAAATTGAATATAATCAAGCTGGGAGAATTATAAAAACTCAACAAGTAAACTAAATGCAAGTAATATCTTAAACTATAATTTAAATCAAAATGCCTTCATCGCCACCGGATCTGTAACTCTTTGTACAAGCAGACAGAAGCCGATACTAAATCATAATCTACAAAAATCATAGGGCCTCCTTCAATCAAAAATTATGGAATTATTCTAATTATGATTTTCAAAATTAACAAAATCACTAATTAGGTGAAATTATTTAAGCTATCAACACCTGCATGTGCTTGGACATAGAGATTTCAAGTATAAATTTTAATATCTCAAAAGGCTGCGCAGGCTAAGTTGGAATTAAATGAAAATATGAAATCAATCTCATAATTCAGAAATAAACACTACATAAAGTCTTAAATACAGACACGACCTATCTTTGAATGCTTAAATTCAAATGTGAGGATCTTTGAGGGTTGTTTCCGGTTTAGTCTTAGGACTAGGTTAACAAAACCTAAAATCTATAATAAGAGTTTCAAATCGATAAATATCAGAAATTAATTTACAGACAATAGATCTAATCCTATGTTAGCAGCTAAACAGAGTTGACAAGATCTAAAGCTCTTAAATATATTCAAATTAATCAATTTTTCTAATCAAATTAACTTAAATCAAATATCAATCTGAAACTGTTTAAATAGAATTCTAATCATTAAAAGTTTTGAGCCAACTCAATATATTCACCTTCCGTAATTGTTTGTTGGGGGTGACAAACTAAGAAAACTCTAGCTCACGAAAGAGCCAATGTCTATGTTCAATCTCACACCAGTAAGGGCGTGGCCTGTGTCCTCTGACTGCGTGGCTTGGCCAGTAGACTCCACAGATGAAGCGATTACTGAGTCCTCTCGATGGGTGGTTTGGCCGGTCAATTATTATATTATGATCGGCCGTAGCATATGCTCTCCAATGGCTCTGCCCTTTGTATTGTGAATCATAAGTTATACTTGATAGGGCAAATAACCCTCTGTCAGCTAAAGTAGACTTAAGATTATCTCTTTAGAAAAACACCACCCCAGGTATACGAGGATTTCTTGGATGACGTAACCCATGTGTTATTGATAAGGATCCTTTGGTCAGGTTGAGTCAACTACCTCCTTTAACAAAGTAGACTAGGGACTGCGACTGCCCGGGATAACAGAACAATGGGATCTAAGTCAAGCACATCATCATTCCCCCAACCATTTGATTTAAGTTGAAATGATAAATTTTATAAATCTTAAATTCTAAACTCTACATGCTGTTATTATATGTTATACATTTAGCGATCTAATGACTATGTCGAAAGTTTTCACTCTTATTAAGAGGGTAATTATAGAGGCTTGCTATAGAAAACCGGATCGAAAGTCATCACCAAATGAGGACAAAATCTCAGGTAGTGTCTTATCTACTATTCCATCGCCTTTTGAAAATTACAATGATTTCATCTCTCTTTTGATTCAATTCAATAATTCGAGAGGTGGGTCTTGAATTTTTTGGAGCCACAATTCTGGCGACTCAGGGACAAGATTCTCTTTCCATCTTTGGCTAGTCATATATGTGCTATAGTAGCGATAAAGTTTTTGAAAATTAAAAAAAATGATGATTTAAATGTGTAATAAATTAAATATGAGACTCTATGTAGAATGAATCATTCTGTAGAGTATATCTTTATTACACTATTATTTGTTATGCAGTACCTCTGCATCTTGAAAGTATGAGATGAAATAATCATTGTTAATTACTAATCCTCATCTTCACTTTTGCAGAATAGATTTACAAAGCACTCCTTTTATTGTTCAGCTAGGTCGTGGTTCGAACATCTACCTAGCCAACGCCGTCATCAACACAGGAGATGTCGAGGATACCATTCAATTTGGTAGCTTGAATTTCCCATCTATTGTAGCTACAACTCCTAAAGTACCTACCCGTAGTACATTTGTCCGAGGCCATGCTGGAAGGCCTCAAGTTAAACTCCCTACTAGTCATGCCAGTTCAATGAGCGTCAGGAGTTCTCCGAGAACTTCAATTTTCAAAAAGCTCAATCTAAAGCCCGTGACAAAAAATTAAGCTGTCTTTAATGCCTTGTAGTGCAGTACCGATTGAACCTTTCATAAAGCGTGATCATGAAGCTTCTTTATCAGGAAGAAAATTAACCAGAAAATAGAGAAGGAGAAATCTTTGAGCTAGGGATCAGAATGATCCCCTTTGAATGACTAACAATAAAGTGGGTAAAGAGGAATAATCTCTTGGCAAAATAAAGCGACCATACGGAACCAACGTCAAGCTTTACCACCATAAAGGAGATAGCCTGAAACACTGTCAGTCAGGATACATAAAGTTCTCAAAGTAGCTAAAGACAGAGGCCTAATGAAAAGAAAATTTCAGAGGTCTATGGTGATGGAAAATACTAAAGCTCCACAAAGAAAGTTGCAATCTCTTCTGGTAACTAGCCATCGAGCCTAGTACACTTCACATGGTGAGTATCAGAGTGTGACACTTGGACCACGTGTCCAAGAATCCACTACCGAAAGGTCCTATGGAAAGGATAAGCAAATATGGAGGCCAAGACCCTATAATGAAGTCCTGAAGAATGGAAGAGGTGTGACATCTGATACATATACTCAAAAGTCCACCTCAAAAATAACTCATCAGAAGTGGATACCCAAAAGAAGGGATATCATTGATGAAAGACATGATGGTTGACACCCTAGAGAATCTTCTAGGGGATCCCATCATCGATCAGGTTCACCTCCACAAGAGAAGGTTGACTTTGATCGCAGTCCTTTAATAGAAGAAGTATTCATTCCACACATTGAACCAGAGATCCACTGGAAACGTCGATCGAAAATTTGTGTGCAAGAAGAAAATAATGAAGAGGACACTATGGAAGTGGAAGTTATCTATATGGTCAAAGATATAGATGAACTCTCCGCTCAGCACCATCAGCATCAACACGAACTTAAGGAACCTAAACCTAATTTTTAACATTTATGAAGAAGAGTCTCCACATAAGTAAATAAAGGATGGATCTTCGATCTTTGTTGAAGATGAAGAAGAAGAAGACCAGAATGAGAAAGATATCATGGGCGTAGAAGTTGTCTATATGGTTGAACCAGGAAATGATCATCCTGGTACATGCTTTTATAATCGACATAAATTGTTCATATCACTATAAATGCACAAGGAGAAGGGTAGTCAAGTTCTTCCCCTGAAAATGAGCAAGGAGCAAAAAAATAATAAAAATAAAAGAAGAAGAAGAGCCTGTACTGATTGAAGCCATGACGCTAGCTAGAGAGCAAAGGGAATTGCAGCATCAAATAGAGGTCAAGGACAATGAGATTGCACAACTTAATTCCAAAATGAATGATATGATGGTACAAATGAACATCATGATGGAGATATTATAGAAGAATATCACATCAAGTGCATCATCTATTTTGCCTATTAATCAACAGACAACTAATAATACAACTTCTATACCACCAACCATTGTGGTAACTCAAGCTCTTACAGTACATGCTATGCTTGAAGTGAGGAATGAAGTTAACCAAACACCTCTCCAACTAACAATTCAAAATCTATCTAGCACACCTGGAACGATAACATCTTCTCAGCTAGAAATAATAATCAATGAAAAGATAAATGCAGTTATAACCTTAGAGCAGGCTGAAAAGCTGGTGAGTAAGGGTCGCTCTTACTCAACTGAATATGACCAAGTGCCATACCCGAAAGGTTACTCAGTGCCAAAATAATATTTTCAGCAGCTTGGTAATCCAAAGCAACATCTAGCCCAATTTAAGGCTACTTGTGGTAACACAGGAGGGAATGATGCACTACTTTTCTGTTAATTCGTTAGTAGCTTGATCTCAGCCGCTTTCGAATGGTATGCAAAATTGTCAAATGATTCAGTTAAAATATTTGCTGAATTAGAGACTATATTTGTGAAAAGGTTCGTCAATGCAACCGAGAAAATCACATTCGTTGACATTGCCTTGTTGAAAAGGAGGAAAGATGAGTTAGTGATAAAATTCATAAGTCATTGGTGTAACCTAAGTATGAAGTATGAGCAACAATTGGAAGAAGAACATGCGATCCAATTGCTAATGGGCAATATGGATGATAAAATGACACCATTTTTATGCATGACGTCGATTGCAACATTCTAGGACTTGCTCGATAGGGTGGCTAAATTCAAAAAGTTAAATTGCCCTAAGTTTGAAGTCTATACAGATAAAGCAAAGAGAAACAAACCTTCAGACTCAAGAAGAAATGAAATTCATGCCACTTCCTATAGCTCAAATGCCGAAAAGTGGGTGATATACAATGTGGATAAAGGAAAGCAGCCAATATAAAATGATGATAAGGGAAAGAAGCACATTTATCTAATACAACTATTGGTATTAGAGGCAAATGACCAAACTTTTCCAAGTAGTGGGGAGAATCTTAAACAAGCGACAAAAGATGATGAGCGAATGCAGCCATCTCTTAAGAAAAAGATGAACAAAGAATATTCCTTTAAAAGGGATAGTGTGGCTAAATTATTTTAGCAAGCAGTCAAAGCCGATCTACATTTATCAGAAATTAAAAGGCCGGAAGAAGCTAATCAAGTTAACAATCCAAATTGCTGTCCTTATCATCGGATGATCAGTCATCCTATCGAAGATTATTATGTCTTCAAAGATTGGCTAGAAAGAAAGTATCGATGAGGTGAATTTACACTATCCGATAGTGTTCTAGTCAACCCAAAAAGAGAGTCTATAAGGATGATTACATCCTTTTCCTTAACATCTATCAAAGACAAGCGAGAAGAAAAGTTGGGCGAAGAATGAGAAACAATAATAGTCTCCAAAAAGGCAGATGAGATCTGAAAAAACATCCCTAGTGTTAAGTGAAAATCACCACTTGAACCTATATTGGACTTAAGAACGATCCCTAAATCAAGTATTTGGGCTTCATTCTGATAAGGCTACTTCGTCACAGCATGTGAAGCAGTCTACTAAACAGATGCCTCATAAATCAAAGAAGCTGGCTAAGAAAAAGAAGATCAAGAAGAGAACTGTAACTCAAAAGATCATTAACAATCTATAGTAGTATCACCAGCTGGCAAGACAGCCATTTAGGTTTGCAGACTTCATGCCTAAGCTTCGCATTATTGAATGAGATAAAGAAGATAATGGTGAATCTTGTCTAGTAGAGACATGTTGAATCATCTATGTGATGTCAGATGTATTTCAGCATCAGTTACTCTGAAATGACAAGAGTAATCAAACAAACTTGACCAACCCGTCAAAATTTGTATCAGGAAAGCAAGAAGAGCCTGAGGAGCTGATGTCTGAATTTTATTTAATGACTCAATAAGATAATAACAGTTCAGATGAAGATCTATATTTTCCCGACGGAGAAGAGTTAGACTCATCCATAACATCACGTATGAAACGTATGACCTTGAAAAATGAGTCTAGCCCTTTTGGCCAATCTTCTAGAATAAGAAGGGAATTTGAAGAAACTACCTCTTTAGAAGAATCTGAGAAAGATAAGGTGATTCAAGTTCAGTTGAGAAGTGATAAAGTCTTACCACCTTCATCAAAGAAGGGAAATACAAATAAAGACAAAGACAAACAAATTGATGTCAATGAGGATATTATTCCTAAAAATCCTAGGATATAGCCTAAATCAAGCGAGAAGATAAATTATAATATTCTATCACATTTGAGAAAGATCCCTGCACAATTAAGTGTATATGAGGCTCTCTTGATGTCAAAAGACCTCCGAGAGACTTTGATACATGCTCTCAAAGATCTAGAGAATTATGAAGCTTACTTTGCTGAAAAATGCATGACTGAAGCATTGCAAACTCAAGATCTCCCAGTAATCATATTTTCTGAAGAAGATCTTATGTTGAGAACAATGGATCACAACTGTCCTGTTTATGTTACTAGAGAGGGTGATGGCATCTCGATCAGCCAAATATTGATTGATCCAGGTTCTTCTATCAATCTTATGAGTATAAAGATATTAAGAGGATTATCACTTAATATCCAACATCTTGGGAGGGATAAGTTGATGGTTCATGACTTCAATGAAAAAGGCCAGAAAACTCTGGGTTCTTTTATTCTCTCGCTCAAGTTCAGGGATTTATATACAGAAGTCAAGTTTCATGTAATCGATGGTGATACATCATTTAGAGCTCTCTTAGGTCGGCTGTGGCTGTATGAGTATGGCATGGTCCTATCAACTATGCATCAATGTATGAATCTGCAAGATGGTGAAGAATTCAAAATTCCTGATAACCTACAACCATTCCCCGTCAATGAAGCAAAGATCTATGAAGATGCAAAATATTTCGTTCCTAAAGTGCCTAATCCAACAGAGCCTCTTGAAGCGATAGCATCCACTTCAGGAACTAAAAAGTAATTTCATAAAGTGAAAGAGCGAGCAAGAGGAAGAAAGAAGGCAATCACACTCTCCCACAAATCAGTTCCTCATTTGGGAAGTGGCACGAAAGAAGAAGAAGATATGTCTATCAAACCTAAGAGAACTTATAAGCTTTCAAGAAAAGTAGAGTATGAAATAAATGATTCTGATTCAGATAATAATTTTGAATCTACTTATGAAAATAGAGTTCAAATGGTCATATCAAGAAAGATAGCTCACTTGGCAGAGTCAGATGACTCACTCAAAATTATACCAATCCCTCAACAGTGCTTCAAAGAAATCACTCCACTCGAGGTTCATAATATTGAAGAATTGATAACATTCTATGTGCCGCTATTGAGCAAGAGTGGTGAAACAGGAACTCTATTTTATAAATCTGAAGAGTCTCAACCTCACAACTTTAATCAGCCAACTCAACATAAAAATTATGATGAGATAGTGCCGACAAGAATACTAATATACTATCCACAAAAATTGGGAAGAATGATGCATAACCTTGGAATTCATATTGGAACTACTAAATATATGACTCAAATCTTTAATAAGATGTGGAGACAAAGAAGTCCTCAGGCATCACGAAGAAGTGATAAGCTTATCATTAAAGGTCTTGGATTCATCCGTAAATCTCATCAAGATAGAGCCTCTTATAATATAATAGAAGCTGATATCGAGAGTCTTAGTGATGAAGAAGATGATTCCCATGAAATTCTTCTTAAAAATGATGAAGAAGTAGAAGTCAAGCCCGCACTTGAAGAACTCGAAGGTGGTGGACAAATAGCTACTATGGATGAACTTAAGAAAGTCAGCCTAAGAGCTGAGGATGATCCCCATCCAACTTTCATCAGTGCCCTTCTGCTTGATGAGAAAGTTGAAGAGCTAAAAATACTACTTTGTAAATTCAAAGATTGCTTTGCCTGGACATATTATGAAATGTCAGGCTTATCCCCTGATGTAGCAGTTCATAAACTAGTAAACCGGATCGTAAGCCAATTAAGGAGATGAGATTGGAGATTGAAGAACAGATAATTTTAAAAACTAAAAAGTTGATCGAAATAGACTTTATCTGGGAGGAGAATTATGTATATTGGATAGCCAACATTATCCCAATTAGGAAGAAGAAAACCAAATCCGTCTCTGCATTGACTTGGAACTTAAATAAGGTGTGCCCAAAAGATGACTTTCTACTTTCAATATCAGAACTACTAGTGGACAACACTTCCAACTATGGCATGTTCTCATTCATGGACGTATTGTTAGGATACAACCAAATCAAAATGACACCTGAAGATGAAAAACATACATCGTTCATAATACCTATTGACATCTATTGTTATACGGTCATGCCCTTTGGCTTGGAAAATGCTGGAGCTATATACCAAAGAGCTATGACACATATTTTTGATGAGTTGATTCATCAAAAGGTGGAATGTTATGTCGACGATTTGGTGGTGAAGAGCTTAAAACGTGAAAATCACTTTGAAGACTAGAGAATTATATTGAAGAGAATCAGAAAATATGATCTCAAGATGAATCCTCTAAAATGTGCATTCGGGGTATCCTCTAGAAAATTTCTTGGGTACATTATATGTCACAGAGGTATTGAAATCGATCCTGCTAAAATCAAGGCAATTGTGGAGATGTCTCCACCGAAGAGTTTACGTCAATCCATTCTTTACAAGGATAGCTTGCATTCATCCGTTAATTTATATCAAACTTATAAGGATGCTATCAGCCATTTACAAGGTTAATGAAGAAGGATGCGCCATTCAATTGGGACAAGGAGTGCCAAGAAGCCTTCAATAGCATTAAAAGCTAATTGTTAAATTCCTTGAGTGCTACTCTGGGAAACCCCTCATTACTATACAATGCATTAGAAGAGTCCCTTGGAATTATTGGCATAACATAATGAAAGAAAGCAAAGAAAATGCTCTTTATTATATTAGTGGGTGATTGGAGCGAAATGAGATACTCTCGATGAGAAGCCTTGTAGCATTGATCTTTTAATTTCATCATTATATGCTATCTCACAAGATTACCCTCATCTTAAGGATTGATCCGCTGAAGTACTTGATGATAAGACCAACATTGATAGTTCTCTTGACAAGATGGTCTGTATTGATTCTATAATTTGATATCACATATATTCCGCATAAAGCAGTGAAGGGACAAGTCTTAGTAGATTTTCTAGTGACACATCCCATCTCGGTGGACTCTTCTCTTAATGATGATTTTCCCAATGAGAAAATTATGCTCATTCATGAAAGAGAAAAATCACAAATTTAGGAAATGTATTTTCCTCATCGATCAAACAAGTCCAACCACTAAATTTCCTAAGAGCAAGTGCAGGAATCGACATCATCTTCATAACACTAGAAGGAGGAATAATGAGATGATCATGTGGGTTGATTGAGCCAAGAACTAATAATGAAGCCGAGTATGAAGCACTAGTGTCAGGTCTTGAAGAAGCTATTTTGATAGACATTCAAAACTTACATATTTTTGGTGATTCTCAGCTTATTATAAATCAAGTACTTGGCATCTATAAAATCAACAAGCTTGAGTTAACTTTTTATCACAAGTGAGTTCTTGAGCTTATGAAGTAGATACCAAATATCACACTAACTCGAGTCTCTTGGTCCAAGAATAGTAAAATTGATTGCTTGACAAAATTATCTAAAGAAATGGCAAGTATGAATGGTGATTATGTCATGATTGACATATTTACTTGATGAGTCTTAGAGCCAACAAAGTATCAATCCCCACAGGTAGAGGGGTTATCAAAGCTAATCCAATGGGATGCGACTCAGGTTGCTTCTCATACTCCCTAAAATCAATAAGAAGTTATACCAAGAAGAGCTAAGGATGAAATTGCTTCAGAAATGCAGTGTGAAGCCTTTACGGTGGAAGAGTCACGTGATTGGAGGCAACCCTTCATCGATTACTTTAAAGAAGACAAATTACCAAATAATAAATCTCTGGTAGCTCAAATTGAGAAGAGAATGCTACACTATGCTTTCATAAACAATACTTTATACCGTAGATCCTTTGAACAAATGTGGCTACGATGCCTAAATATATATATGAAGGTACCAAAATAATGGTTGAAGTTCATGAAGGACTTTGTGGTGCACATCAGTCAGATCCCAAGATGATAGTAAAGATCAAAAGGATGGGCTATTATTGGACATCTATGGTGAGAGACTGTATTAATCATGCTAAGAAGTGTCATGAGTGCAAGTAGATGGGAATCTCATCCATCAACCTCTAACTCCAATACACCCAACAATAGCATCCTAGCTATTTGAATGCTGGGGAACAGATATAATTGGACCAATTGATCCATCGGTCTTAGCTGGACACCGCTTCATCCTAGTGGCGACTAATTATTTCTCTAAGTGGCCTGAAGCTGCTCCATTTAAAGAAGTTACTATTGACTGAGTGATCAACTTCTTCACGCATAATGTGGTCTATAGATTTGGAGTGTCACGCCGCATAATTTTTAACAATGGCACAACTTTTAAAAGTGCAAAGATTTATAGATTCATTGATCTACACAAAATTGATTGGTGATACTCTTTAATATATAATCTAAGAGCAAATGGTTTGGCGGAGGCCTTCAACAAGACATTAGTCAAGCTACTCAAGAAGATCCTTTAAAAATAAAGAGAATGATACAAACTAATAGAGGCCTATGGGTGTATCAAACCACCTATAAAATGCTTAAAACTCTTTATTCATTGGTGTTTATTTGGAAATAGTTCTTATTTGAAGTTGAGTTGCCTTCACTTCAAGTAGCCATCCAATACATTCTAACTGAAGATCAAAATGCTCATATGAAGATGGAGGAACTTGACACACTCGATGAAGTTAGATTACAAGCTCACCAAAATCTGGAAGTCTATTCGACCAAAGATGTCCAGGGCTTTTGACCATACGGTCGCCTCGAACATTCCAAAAGAAGAATTGGTCACCGGTCGAAGACCAATTATCCCCAATCAAAAATTCGGTGGCAAATTTGAGCCTAACTGGGAAGGCCCTTTTGCCATTCAAAAAGTGTATCAAGGAGGGGCATAACAACTCATCAACCTAAATGGTGAAATACCAATGCCACCAATTAATGTCGATACTTGAAAAAATACTATACATGACGACCATATTCTCGAGATACAATAGAAATCCCCCTATAAGATAGGGGGTAATTTTTGTATATCTATTTAAGTCGATATCGCGCTTCATGTTGAGATCCCTGAATAGATATATTTGCCCAAGATGAAAAAATATTTTCTATGAAAATTCTCCTGTTACACAGAAGATATTTTAGATTTATATGCATAGACGAAAGCAATGCTACATGTTGCAACTCTCTTAAGAGCATATCAATTCAAATATTGATGTATTTGCTTAATTTTATTTTGAAAGCTCTTTTAAATGTGCTTTAGAACTCCTCCTGCTATACAGGGGGCATTTTTTTTAGTTTATATCAAGTTTATTTGAGTTGACATCGTGCTATTAAGACGAGATCCTCAAATATATTCTGATTTAGGTTGACATCGAGCTTTACGCCGAAATCCCTGAATACATCCCTAAGTATTATTGTTAAATTGCAGAGTCTTGTAGGAGCAAAAAAGAATCTATTTCTCAGCATGAAAAGGCAACCCCAAATGTCAAAAATTTATCTTTCATATTTGCCAAATTTTGGAGATCAAGTCAGAAGAACTCCCAATTTTGGAGGCTTTAATCACTTAAATTGGAGAAACATGAACCTCTACATCCTGAAGTCTAGGACATAGATGGGTTCTAAAGGTCAGACTCAACAAGCCCACAAATGGTTGAGTTGCTAACGCTCTCCTCACTCAACAAGCCATAAGAAAAGGCCGCAATGAAAGAGCCCCAGTTCGTCAATCAGATGAAAATCCACCAACCCACTACAGCTTAAGTCGAACTCAACAAGCTCAAATGTGGCCGAGTTACTGACACTCTCCTCGCTCAACAAGCCGTAAAAAATGCGCGAAAGAGCCTGCTCATCAATGATGATAGCTATTTAATCTCCGATCCAACTTAGTGATTATAAGCAGCGATCCAAGAGATCTTTTTACTTGATCGATAGATCAAGACAACTGAAAACTCAATTTATTCTCAAATGATGCGATAAGCTCAAAAGCATCAAAGCCAATCTCCTCGTCAAGCCCGTCAAAGCAGAAAGCATAGGACTAAGGAAGCAATTCCATAGTTCATACAAAGTCGGTGACTGAACTAAAGGAATTTCATAGTTATTTAGTTTGTTAAAGCACACGTTGCTAGACTGATAACTCAACATTGACCCTATATAAGCCAAAAGGCTGGGTTATCTATATGCACCCTTCAATGAATCCATCAAAGCAGCAAGCACAGGGTTCATGGTATACATACACTTCTTAACAAGTCAATATGGACAAATCAGGTCAATCCTTCATCAAGTCTGTTAAGCTTATAACTTGGACAAAAAAAATTTCAAATCTGACCAAGCACGGATAAACCAACTCCTCAGAGGAGTCCTTCATCAAAATAAATAAATCAATTCTTTTGACAAACCCAATCAAGCATGAAGTTAGGGTTGGAGGAGACTTAAATCTACAAGGACATAAAAGAAATAGATCTTCAGCAAAGCCATTGAAGTAGAGAGTAGGTGGTGTAAGAACTCTTATCTATCCGACAAATCGATTCTGACAAATCGGTCAATCCCATTATTTAGCATGTCCTAAATAAGACATCATACTAATGACAAATCCTATCAAAAGCTTCGTGAACTATTATAATCGAAATTGAAATTATCCAAATTTCATAGCTAGCACACAAATTAAACCCAAAGCACAAAGCATACAAATCAAGCCTAGAGCACAAATCAAAGCTGATTTTCTCATCATATCCACAAAAGCACAAAAGTGCAAAAGTAACATAGGAACGCTAATATACATTAATACAACAAGATGATAGATGATACATGGCTGAAAAAAAAAGTAAAGTACATCATGGGAGCCAGATAGCTCATGAAGCTGTGCTAAATAAGCTGCTAAAGATGGCTACTCACTCGTAATAAGTAAATCAGTCGATCAAAGCCTCGGCATCTACCATAGCACGGTGGCGTAGCGAATGTGTCGCTCTTGCTTTATAGAGCTCTTCTATCTTGCTCAATCTCTCTAATCACGGTAGAAATCTAACTCAGAAGCTATTGAACTCTGACGGTCATGTCGTAGATCCTCAACACTCTCTTCAAACTCATCATGCTAGTCGGCCTCCCTCTGACCTAACCTACTCACGAGCTCTGTTGTAAAGTGCTAGACAATCTTGAGCGATTTCATCCGGTGGATTAAGAACTCTATGTCTTTACAAAGAGTCTCCAGATACCTAAGAGCCTGCTCCTCCAAGCCAGTACAAGCTAAAAGGTCCAAATTAATGTTCACATAAGACGTGAAGCTATCCAGTGACTCTGGTGAGTCCAAGGCAATCCGAGAAACCACGTCCCTCAAAAACACCAAGCTGCAATCCTGCATGCTCCTATCACATGGATTCGGCCTATAAGGACGTTGATGGTAGATCTCGAACTCATAACCTACATCAGGCACTGTAGGGAACAAATGAAAATAATCAGCATGAAGCAGATGTAAAGAAGTGCAGTTAATACAAATAAATAAATAAAGAGAGGGAGAATGTACCTGAACATGATGAATCCTACTGAACTAGAGTATCGTAAGCGATATAATTCTCGGGGACCCTCACTATCTGATAAACTACAGGGCTATGTGCTGGCTCAACAGAGGCCTTGCTAGGTACGAGGTCTCTCACCTCAGAAGTCTCCCCAGGACAAGGTGCAGAGTCAGGCTTAGTAGAGAAAAGTGGCTCCACAAAATGGATAATAAAAGTGAAAGTGATAGTATCAAAGGTCGACAGGCACGACAGCCCAACTCTGGAGTCCTCAATAATATCTCTAGTGCTGCCTGATACCTGTGGCACTTCATCAGAAGTCATAAATGACTATGGATGCAGACTCGTGGAACAATCAATTGAAACCCACACAGGCTCTATAGGTTAGCTACACCTACATCTACGAGCCGGTGAAGAAACATCAGTGTAGCTAGGAGTAGAATCCCCAGCTCTAACTCTGCCACGAGAAGTGGTATCCTTAGCCACACTGCCATCATGTCAAGAATCAAATTAGAGTACCAGACACACTAAGCATATTTTGATAAAAAAAGGGAGGAGAGAGAGGACAAAAGTATTGAAAGAGAGGAGAATAGTGATTATACCTCTAGTGCTATAATCTCCTGCTAATGGTAACCGATGATGGGTCCTCTGATATCTAGGAACGCCCAAAGACCTCATCCTGCATTCATATCTCCTAGAACCTTGCTCCAAGAAAGGGCTGAAAGATAGTCGTACTTAGGTGAGGTAAGTATAACTAACCCCCGTGCGACCTTGTGGAGGGGCTATCCAAAACTGAGCACTAGTACCAAGCCTTAGTAAATGTAGCCAAACGATTGAAGCAATAAAGTAATGTGCCTCAAGGGGAATCATCCTGATCCTCCTAAAATCCACTACACCAAGGATGAGTGGCACGCCATGACGTGGCGGAAGAAACCAAACCGCCGTACAATTCGGTTAGGCGATAGCCCTATAACAACGGCTCGATAACATAAACCATCACGGCATTATCGAAAAGTACTACTCTTGTCAATGTAAGCATCCATGAAGCAAAGAATATATGCCATTCTCATCAAGACTGTCAACAAGATCAATCCCTATCGAGTCAGAGGGTAAGTTGAGTATATACAGCTGGTGAACCAACAAAAATCGATCTCTGACCAAATAAGAAGCAAAGAAGAGCATGCTAATCCTCTCCATCTCCAAAGTAGAGGATGTTTGATATAACTGTAAAACTATATGATATCCTCACTCTAAAAAGAATGTTGGATACTCAAAATAAGCCAAGGCACCATGTATGTGGAGATGAAGCCAAGCATATAAGTACTGCCAAGGTAGAATCTCATCTCAACTCTAGAGAACCCCCAATCACCCCATTTCTATCAGCTATCTTGGGCAAGAGAAACTTCACCTCGAGTGATCTGGCCTAATAAAGCGTCAGGCACTAAGCCCTCTGTAATGGGAAGCACAAAAATGTAGAGCCATGTCACTATAAATCCGGCTAAGAACAAATCCTCGCTCAATCCCGGTAGTCCTGGAGAAGTCATTCCTACTAATAAAATAGGCTCCCCAGTCTCCTCGAATAAGCAACTACATTCAGACACACCCAATCGAAAAGGGTCATGCAGTGCTACAGTCTCCTCGGATAGAGCATAATCCTCCAAGAAGCTCTGAATCCATGTACTCATAGGTAATGTGACTCGTGATCATATATAATGCCCTGAGACCCCGAAGGTCTGGTGATAGTGGTCCAAGAGATCAATATAAATAGAAGGTATAATTAGCCTACATCATCAATCACAATCATCTGAAGGCTGCCTACGAAATAACTCCCCATCAAGTGGAACACACTCCTCGTAGCGATAACCAAATACAGGAAGACCCGACATAGCCTGTAAGTCCAAAAGAGTGACTGTCAACCTCGGGCCAATCCAAAGAAGTGTTACTAATGATCCCAAAACTCCACTACTCCACGAGCCCAAGAAGGCAATACCCCAAAGTTAAATAAAGATACATATCTTGCCTCATAATATGTATGCGTAAAGTATCTTTGAGCATAGAATATACTAGCCCATGTGACATATCCACGAGGAAGAATAGGAATCCTACCAATAGAGGAATCCGGCAGTCTAGTGAGCTGGCGGCGGTGGCTCGGGAGTTAGACTATCTCATCTCAATCTTTGTAAGCGGTGTAAGACATCACAATATCTGAAATTAACCTGGGCTACTATGTTATCCAAAGGATTTTAATCACCACATTTCAGCTTAAGGGTAGCTACCCAGTTTGCAGGATCCTTAAAAGCAAAGGAATCTGAAGTACAATCAGGGAGTAGGGAAGAGCATGCGAAGAAGCCCTGGTAAAAATCATGTCCTCGTAGCATATCAGTGTGCCACTCAATCCTATCTCTGATATCAACATCTCCACGAGGATCATGTCCGTCAATCTCTGACTAGATAGCCTCCTCGCTAGGCTCATCAGATAATAGATCATCAGGTCTCCTCCAGCTAAACATTCTTCTGCCAAGTGATAGGAGAAATGTTATATAAAAATTTAAATAACAGTGTAATCAAGTATGTCCACTAGTTTTCAAGATGCAATAACAAGAAGTGGAACATAAAAAAGAAGAAAGACGGGGAGGAGGAGAAAAAAGAAGCTAAAAAGTTAAGCAATTTTTAACAAATGTGACTCCATCCATGAATCACATTTATTGGGGGGCATTTGTTGACCTTCACGTATGTGTCATAAGTCAATTCAAGCCCACAAGTCGAATCCGGCAGACATCAGAGGTGATAGTGCATAAATCGGGGCTCAAAATGCACTAGACGTCACCCAAAATAATCAAAACAATCCTCAATCGATGAACAGACTTCACCGTCATGTTCAGAATGTTGAAATTGATCAGAATATAAATATTACATAATCTAAAGATTGATTGATAAAGCGATCGAGCTATCAATATGTCAGCCCACATATTAGAGTCATGAAGCTACGATAATGTCCAAATGACATCCATTCATGAAATTGATCACTCTGTTAGCTTCAAAATATCAAAAACTATCAAATCCAGTTATCCACACTCGGATGATTACATAAATGTGAAAGATTTGAAATTTGAAAAGATCCAAATCGAAAATACACAGGACGTCACCAAAATTAAACTAAATGACCTCTCATCGATGAACAAACTTTGCCATCATGTTCAAAATATAGAAACTGGTCAGAATATAAATATTACATGACTTGATGATCAACTGATCAATCGCTCGAGTCGTCAATGCGCCTGCACGCATAGCAAAGTCAGGTGACGCCGACGCAAGCCAAACGACCTTCATGCATGAAATTGATTGCTCCATTAACTTTGAAACATCGAAATCTATCAAATAAGACTATTCATACTCAATTCATGAGACTGCATGAATGTCGAGCGGTCGAAAGCAGCGATGAGCATTTTGAGTTGAAATTGACTCAATTTGATGCCGACTTAAACCAAATGGCCTCCGATCGTGAAATGGACTGCACTGTTGTGTTCAAAATAATGAAATAACCTTAAATTGATATATGTATTTACTATGTAATTTTATTGATGTAAAATTCATAATTAAGATTAATTAAATATTTGAAAAAAATTAATTAAGCCTATTTATCCCTAAAAGGTCTTAACCGTTCCCTCCTCTTATTCAGTGTTAAAGAAAAACTACTCAATTCTTTT
This sequence comes from Cymbidium sinense, assembly GCA_021442155.1. Taxonomy (NCBI): domain Eukaryota; kingdom Viridiplantae; phylum Streptophyta; class Magnoliopsida; order Asparagales; family Orchidaceae; genus Cymbidium; species Cymbidium sinense. The sequence goes on along the minus strand of CM038227.1, from coordinate 25,415,964 downwards.
CTCGGCTCCAACTCCTCCAACAGGGATGAGGGGTTGCTTTCATGGCGTTCTTTTCTTCTGCATCTCTCTTCTATTCCCATGCTCGACCTTCCTATTTTGATTCTCTTCTTATCTCTCTTCGTTTAGCTGCTTCTGTTCGCTTGCTCCATCTTGCTTCTGCCAGTCAAGCCATTGTCTGCTCAAACCGCTGGCTCGCTTAGTTCAGACTTTCCCTCCGCTTCTCACCATGTCTGGCAGCCAAGCCCGCTCATTCAGAAGATCCACTGTCTGGCCAAGCGCTGGCTCATTGTTTACCTGTTCAGATGCCTTTCATAAAAAGCTCAGCTCCATCAGACTGCCAGTTCAGTTTACATCTCATTGTCTGCCCAGAGCCATCTCTTTCTCCTTCACACAAGCTCCATCAACCTTTCTTCCCCAGCTTTCATCTCATCTGTCTCAGATCTTTTCGCTGAGCTCCACCCAAACCCGCACTGCTTCCTCGCTTAGCTCAGATCGATCCGTCCGCTTAGCCCGATCGCTCCTTCACACGAGCCTGTCGCAGCCTTCTTCTCGCTGCCCGCAACCCATCCGATTCTTTCTTTTGCCATAAACTGGGAAAGAACACCATCAAGAGATGGGTTCTTCAGATTTACATTCCTTATGTACCTTTTCCAATCGCTTTGTAATCGGAGGAAGCAACACCAAGCGGGTTCTTTTCGATTTTGGCATCGCACTCATTGCATTACATTCCCAATTTTCTCTTCGCCATAACCGGAGAAGCAACACCATAAAGAGGTATATTCTTCTTATCGTCATATCCAACCTCATCTCTTTGTCGATCTTTGTAGCGCGCAAAAAAATAAGTCAGAACATGCGGGATCTGTGAATGTGAAAATATATACATGCTTATGTTTCTTTGCATGTCCGATATGCCGCTTCAAGTGACACGAGATGAAAAGGTGGTGCAAGACACCGCTTGCTATGCTCAAGATGGCGTACCGAGTAAGCCAACATATGTTAGATGTTGCTCCACCTAGACGAAATGCTACCGAAATTTTATCTAATTTCTAGACTTAAAAAAAGGGGGGGATGAATATATATTGCATTTATCTTCTTTCAGGTTTGAAGGCCTCATTGCGCTCAAGAGGGCACGATGAAAAAATTGGTTGTGGTGTCGCAAGAACACCACTCGCTACGCTTATGAGGGCGTACCGAGAAAGCCAAAATACTCCCGATGCAGGGCCCTACACGGGGATGATGCTAGGAGAATGCCAAAATTGTGTCAAATATTTTGACTTAGAAAAAATGGGAGAGTAAAATGAACTGACTTAAGAACACTAAGTAAGAAAACCTAGAAATAAATCTAAACTAAAAGCATCAAACAAAAAAAGGGGGAAAAGTAAAATGACATGCAACAAACACAAAAGTAAAATAAAAAAAAAGAAGAAGAGAGGAAAAGCACTTACAAAATATATTTAAGCAAGTTGCAAACCTTCTCAAAGTGCAAATTAAAATCCTTTCCCCTCTTTCTCGAGTACTCTAAACTCAAGTAAGTGCTCTCTCTTAGCCTTATTTAGAGGGATTTGATGAAGTAATGAGTGAGTTCTCTTTTATTGTAAATTTTTCAAAATTAAACAAGATTTAATTGAAATTTGGAGAGATTAATACTAAACTCATAACAAACTTGCAATAAAATTAAAGTCTATAAAATTTAATATGGAGTTAAGGATGAATCCAAATGGAGTTTAATAACTCTTATATGAATATGGAGATAATTATTATGCTAGCTAATAAGCACGAGTAGGGCTAAAGCAATAAATACTGAAATCAGCATAACTTATCAAAAATGATGTAAATTGAACATAATCAAGCTGGGAGAATTGTAAAACTCAACAAGTAAACTAAGTGCAAGTAATGTCTTAAACTATAATCTAAATCAAAATGTCTTCATCGCCATCGAATCTGTAACTCTTTGTACAAGCAGACATAAGCTGATATTAAATCAAAATCTACAAAAATCATAAGGCCTCCTTCAATAAAAAAGTATGGAATTATTCTAAATATAATTTTCAAAATCAATAAAATCACTAATTAGGTGAAATTATCTAAGCTATCAACACCTACATGTTCTCAGATATAGAGATTTCAAGTGCAAATTTTAATGTTCAAAAAAAGGTGAAAGTTAATTAAATGAAAATCTAAATCAATTTCATAATTGAAATAAATACTACATAAAGTCTTAAATACACCGCATGCTCGACACTACGTGAATGTTTAAATTCAAATATCGAGGATCCGTGTGGGTTGTTTCCTAGTCTTAGACTGAGTTAATAAAACTTAAAACTTATAATAAGAGTTTCAAAGAAATATCTCGAGAAACGATGTTTCATGTGATAGTAGATCTAATCCTCATTAGCGTAAACAAAGTTGATAGGATCTAAAGCTCTTAAACATATTCAAATTAATCAATTTTTTAATCAAATTAACTTAAATCAAATATCAATCTGAAATTATTTAAATAGAATTCTAATCATTAAAAGTTTAATGCCAACTCAATCTATTCATCTTTCGCAATTATTTGTCGGGGGGTGACAAACTAAGAAAACTCTAGCTCACAAAGGAGCCAATATCAAATCAAGTGTTATACTATGTTCACCCTCAATCAATCTCACGCCAGTAAGGACGTGACTCATGTCCTTTGACTACGTGGCTTGGCTAGTAGGCTCCATAGATGAAGCAGTTATAGAGTCCTTTGATCGGGTGGTTTGGCTAGTCAGGCTCCATTATATTATGATCATGACCGTACCCTATATGCTCCTCAATAGCTCTGCCCTTTGAGTTGTGAATCATAGGGTATACTTGAAAGGGAAAATATCCCTCTGTCAACTAAGGTAGAATTAAGATTATCACCTTAGACAAACACCACCCCAGGTCTATGAGGATTTCTTGGATGACGTAACCCATGTGTTGTTGATAAGGATCCTTCGGTTAGGTTGGGTCGACTACCTCCTCTGACTAAGTAGACTAGGTACCGCGACTGCCCGGGATGAGGGAACCATGAGATCTAGATCAGGCATATCATCATTCCCCCAACCATCAGGCTTAAGCTGAAATGATAAATTTCATAAATCTTATATTCTAAAACTCTACATGCTGCTATTACACGCTATGCATTTAGCGATCTAACGACTAGCCTTAATCGAAAGTTCTCTCTCACTTATTGAGAGGGTTATTAACTATAGGGGCTTGTGTCTGTAGGAAACTTAGAACCAGATCTAAAGTTCTCACCAAATGAGAATGAAATCTCAAGGTAGTGTCTTATCTACTATTCCATCTGCCTTCTAAAAATTATACTGATACTTCAAATCATACTCTCTTCAATTCAATTCAATAATTATCGAGAGGTTGATGGCGAATTTTCGGATCCAACAAGCTCTCTCTCAACTTTCTCCCAAGTTCGCTTCTAGCTCCTCTTTCCCTCTTCATGACAAGAATGAGGTCCTATTTATAGGCTTCTGAGAGGGCATTTTGGTCATTGCACCCAAAATCTCAAAACACTCCATCGGACGATCCGTATTGATTCATTTGATTATAGACATTTTTTGTAGATTAGATCATCTAAACGTTCTTCGATTTGAGTGATCTTAGGCTAGTTGGATTTATCTTGTCGAGCCGCTCGATTCGACAATAAGCACGTCAAATTTGAAAGTCATTTGATCATCCAGTAAGTGACTCGAAATTTTTATATGTAGCCTTTGAGCTTAATTTGAGCCCATTTGAGCTCGATTTAACCCGATTCTAGTATTATTGAACTCATTTCATTGAGTCGATGAATTTGATTGAATATACACTTTGACTTAAAATACATACTTGATATAAAATTTTAGAAGAATATATCTTTTGCCCTCCTATTTTTGGATGAAAAAACTCATTTCATTTAAAAATATATAAAATTACTTTAGGTAAAAATTATTAGGATATATAATATATATATTATGTATATCAAATTTATTTATTTATTTACTAATTAGTTATTAATATTTATTTATTTTATTTTATATGTATAAAGTAATAATTTTTATAAATATATAAATTATTTTATAATTTTATATTATTATATATATATTCTTGGATGGCTGTTTGATTTGAAAGAGAGGGGTCATGGGCCCCTCAATATTATTTTTATTTTTTTAAACTTGACTTAAGAGATTTAATATATCATGCACTCTCAGTTGAAGTATTTATCAAGCTTCATAGTGAAAGTGATAAATTATTTAATTATCAATCAGATTATATATCCAAAATTTTAAAATAAATAACTTCATTTGTATGATATGATAATTATGATTTTAAATTTTGATTAAATTCAATTGTCTTAGAATGAAATACATTGGCCGGTGATTGATGACATGTGATTTGTTTTAGAAAAATCTAGATTGGTTATGGCCTAAGAAAAAGAGAGAGGGAGAGAGATTAAAAGAAAAGAAGCAGTGGGCCCCACATTCTTTTTTATTCTTATTTTAACATGTGAGAGTCAGATATATATATATATATATATATATATATATATATATATATATTATTAGTGAAAACCATGGTAAAAGTAAAAGTTTTACTAGCTTGTTGAGAATCCAAAGAAATACATAGGTATTTAAAGAGTGAACAATAAAACTCCATAATTTTTACGTGAAAAATCTCGAAAAGAGGGAAAAACCATGGGGTCTAGCCCAGTAAAAAGCTTCCACTATGTATCTGTTTCAGAGTACAAGATCTTCCCGATACCGGGATTACAAAATTATATGAAAGGGACAATAGTTGTTAGAATGTGAGAATGTCGATGATGATGATGACAATGTTGAATGATGATTAACGGCGATGTCGAATGATAGTGGTCGGTGATGATGACCGGCAACAGTGGCGATGACGGTGAGGATCAGCGGTGGCGGCTGATGGCGGGGGCCGGCGGCTGTGGTTAACAATCGTCGAGCGGTGGCACGATTTTGCTTGGAGGATCTTTAGAGCTCTCTCCTCTCTCTTGCTTCTTTCTCGCCTCCTCATATGAGAAATGAGAATTTATAGATTAGTGGCGTCTATAAATACATGCAAAATCCGAATCACTCATCTACATCGGACGACTCATGATGATTCACTTGATCATATGATGTATTTTGTGTATTTGAATGCTCAAATAAAGTCAGAATTGTAAGATCTTTGGCTTGTTAGAACCGGCTCGTCGAGACGCTCAATTTGACTATAAACACTCCATATTTGAAAGCTTTTTAGGAATTTAACTGATATCCCAAAGTTTCTAAGGATATTTTAAGAGCTTGATCTCGACCAGTTCAACTTCGGATCAGCTTGCTTTTAACATCAAGATTCGTGCTTTGATTAATAGTATTTTAAGTGTCGTATCAGTTGCCCCCTATTTTTGGATGATATTATCTCAATCATCAAAAAATATATGTGCCAAGTACTTCAAAATAACAAATTCTTCAACGAAATCTGCAGGTCAATTAACCACACATTTTGAGAGAACAAATCTTCATAGGAGCACAAGATTATGACTACGGAAGCTGATGCAGGGCCGCAAATGCGTGTAGGTATGTGCGGGTGTGAGATTTCGAGGTTATGGACCCATCCGGTGCGAGCGAAGCTTCAGCAGCCGCGTGTAGCAGCTGATTGAGGATGGCGAATTCAGCGTAGAGGCGGCATGGCGGCGTTCATGTGGGTGTGCGGTAGTGGCCCTCAGCGGGTCATGAGCAGACTGGTGTATCCTTGTGAAACGGCGGATGTGTTGTCGTCCATCTCCAGCGGCCGTAGTGTGGCCGGTCAGATCTTAATCAGTCGCGCCAGGTTGAGAGTGGCGGTCGTGGAGAATGCCGGCCCGGCGGTTCCCAGCCACGCCGGGGTCGCTGGCCGTGATTCACCTCTTGCCATGTCAGGGCGTGGCGAGCCTTTTGACCCGTGGCCGGTTGCGGCCATGAGATCCGCCAGCGTGGCGGTTGGCGCCAGCGCGGTTAGCGCCGTGGAAGCGGTTGTGGGTTGGCGGTTGTGGCCCGTGGACCGGCGGTTGCTGAACGCACAGCGCACTGAATGCTTTTGACAATTTGGGCGGTTTCCGGCGGTTTTGGGCAATATTTTTTGCCCTGAGGTCTATAAAACCCCAGGCTAAGGAGAAGGCACATTTCTTCTTGAGAGAAGGTCCTTTGGCCGGTCAGCGGTACTACGTCGTTGTTCGGTTTTCCCTCGAAGAGGCGTCAGGACCTCGTCGGATCGTCCGGGTTTGGAAGCGATCAAGGCTGATACATCGTCGTTATTCGGTATTCCCTCGAAGAAGCGTCAACCGGTCTCGTCGGACCTTCGGGTTTGGAAGCGATCAAGACGCATTACTACATCGTTGTTGATTTTCCCTCAAAGAGTCAGCCTCGGGTCCGGTTTGGAGGCGATCAAGGCCATACGCTCGTCGTTATTTTTCCCTCAAAAGCGTCACCGGCCTTGTCGGACCGTTCGGGTTTGGAGCGATCAAAGGCCCATACCCACGTGTTCCATTCCCTCGAAAGTGTCAAGCGCCTCGGACCTCAGGTTTGAGGCCAGGGGTGGTCAGCGGCAACAGAGCGGCGGCAGTATCGGCAAGAAGCGGAGTCGGTAGTCAGCAAAAAATGATCAGCAACGATGGTGGTAGCCGGCGGTTAGCGGGACCAGCACGGTGAGAGGTAACCGACGATGGTGGTTGGCCGGAAGTGGTGGCAGCAGCAAGCAGTAGCAATAGTGGCAGTGCCGGCGCGTCAGTAGTCAGCGAGATAACCGGCGGCGATGGTGTAACCGGCGATGCCGACGATATTGGCAGTGGTCCCAACGACCGGATGTAGTCAAGCGGTAACCGGCAGCGGTGGCCACGCGGCAGTTGTTGGCAGCCGGCGGAGTGGTCAACATTAACGCGGCGATGGTGAATCGATCGGCGGCGGTAGTTAGCGAGCATGACCGGCGGCGATGGTGGTGACCGATGATACTCAGCGCAGTAGTCAGCGACCGGCAACGATGGTTGGCCGCGAGTGTCGGTAACCGTGGTGGCGGCGACCGTGGCGGTGATTTTGATCTATCCGGTTATTTGTTAGAGTGTGACTCGATGACATTAACTGTATGGAAGATAGATCATTAAATTGAGATTTTGACCTATCCGAGTTGTTTTTGAGTGTGACTTCGATGGCTTAACCTATGGAAGGGGTCGAATTGAATCCACTGAGGATTTTTGACCTATCCAAGGTTATTTGTCAGAGTCTTTGCTCGATGACGTTAACCTGTGTGGAAGAGGTTGAATTGAATCCACTGTGAATTTTTGACCTATCCGAGGTTGTTTGTCAGAGTCTTTACTCGATGACGTTAACCTGTGTGGAAGAGGTTGAATGAAATCCGAGGATTTTGACTTATCGAGGTTGTTTGTCGGTGTTACGATGGCGTATGGAAGAGGTCGAATTGAATCACTAAGGATTTTTGACCTGTCGAGGTTGTTTGTCGAGTGTTGATGATGTTAACTGTATGGAAGAGGTCGAATTGAATCCGAGAATTTTTGACCTATCAAGGTTGTTTCAGTGTTACCCATGGCGTTAACTGTGGAAGAGGCCGTGGGAAGTCCACCAGGACCTTTTGACCCATCTAGGTTGTTTGCGAGTCTTTGCTTGATGGCGTTAACGTATGGAAGAGGTGGTAGGAAGTCCACCAAGGACTTTTTGACCTATCCTAGGTTGTTTGTCAGAGTCTTTGCTCGATGACTTTAACCTGTATGGAAGAGGTCGTAGGAAGTCCACCAAGGACATTTTGACCAATCCTAGGTTGTTTGTTAGAGTCTTTGCTCGATGACGTTAACCTGTATGGAAGAGGTTGATTAAAATATCCGTTTGTGGTTGTAGCCAAAGTTGCTCTTTAACCTTGGCCTTTTTTTATTGACTTGCAAACTAATAATCAATTAGATATCCGAATATCGATTTGGATAATCTTTTGAGATTAAGATTTGCCCCATTTTAGACAAAATCAAGGAACAAAGTTTGATGAATCTTCATTCTTCGCTCTTTAAAAGCTTGAAATGCTCCACCTCGATGGTGGTTTTGATCTTGTTGGGAAACTTGGTCATCATACAAGATGAAATAATGGGAATGATTTCCCACATACGGTAGTTACGCTAGAAAATCAATTGCGTTTGAGTAAAAGTTTTAAGCTTAGTTGGGAAATCCGACACACATGGTATTTAAAGAGTGAACAATAAAACTCAGAATTTTACTGAAAAATCTCGAAAAGAGGGAAAAACCACGGGGCTAGCCCAAGAAAAAACTTCTTATGTATCATTTGAGTACAAGATCTTCCGTCACGGGATTACAATTGTATATGAGAAAGGGACAACTTCTTTGTGCATGATAGACGATGATGTTGGCGACGATGTTGACAATGTTGACGATGTTGGATGATGTCGATAGTTGGTGATGATGGCCAAGCGATGTGACGGCAGGATCGGGTGGCGGTGATGGCGGGGCGCGTTAATCGTCAGTGTGGTAACGATTTTGCTTGGAGGATCTTTAGAGCTCTCTCCTCTCTCTTGCTTGGCCTCCCTTCTCCTTCACTTGGCCTCCCTCATATGAGGAATGAGGGGCTATTTATAGATCAGAGGAGTGACTTCTCTGTAAATACATGCAAAATCCGAACCACTCATCTCCATCGGACGGCTCATGATGATTCCCTTGATCATATGATGTATTTTATGTATTTGAATGCTCAAATGAAGTCAGAATTGTAAGATCTTTGGCTTGGGAGCCACACTCGATTTGACTATAAACACTCCATATTTGAGAGCTTTTTAGAAATTTAACTAATATCCCAAAGTTTCTAAGGATATTTTAAGAGCTTGATCTCAGGTTTCAACTTGGATCGGTTTTTAACATCAAGATTAGTGCTTTTAATAGTATTTTAATTGTCATATAATATATATATATATATATATATATATATATATATATATATATATATGAGAAGACCCCGTTTTTAATGAAGAATATAAAGAGTTTTTTTTTTTAAATGAGGAATGTGAATAACATTTTTTTTAATAAGGAATGTGAAGAGTTTTTGTAGGAATATAAGTATTTTTTTTTAAAATGATGAATATGAAGAGTTTCTTTTTTTAAGAAGATAAAGAGTTCTTTTTTTAAGAATATAAATAGTTTTTTTTTTAAATGAGGAATATGAAGAAATTTTTTTTTTTTATAAATATGAATAATTTTCTCTTCTCTCTTTTTTTTAAGAAGATGAAAAGTTTTTTTTTAATGAGATATATGAAGAGATTTTTTAAATGAGGAATATAAAGAGTTTTCTTCATTTTTTATTTTATTATTTTTTATTTTTTAAAAGAATTTAAAGAGTCATTTTTTCTAGTATAAATACCCCCTATGGGATAATGAAAAATTCGCACCTTACTTTCTTTACTTTCTTTTCTGTGGTAGTCTCTACTGACCTGTATAATGGCACCGACCCCCCTCGCAGACTCTACTTCTCCCTGATCTTGGAGTTTTCAAGTGACTGGGCGAATGATTCACTCAGGATGTACCTTTATTCTCTTTGGTAGCCTCCACTAACCTGTATAATGGTGTCGACCCTTCTTGCAGGCTCTAGTTTTCTTCGATCTCGGGGTTTCTAATTGACCTGATTAGGCGGCGCATATTCCAAATTCAGGCTCCAATGTGCTTTCACTTTCTTCTCTTTGATAACCTCGACTATATCGGTCGACCCCCTCAGCTCAGTTCTTCCGATCTCGAGTTTTAATTGACATGGTTAGGCGATATGCATACCGAATTCTGGCTCCAATGTGCTTCCGGTTTTTTTCTTTGGTGGCCTCCACTGACCTGTATAATGGTGCCAATCTCCCTCGTAGCTCTAGTTCTCCCCGATGGGATTTCTAACTGACCTGATTATGCATCGCACATTCTTAATTTAGGCTCTAGTGTGCTTCCACTTTGTTCTTTTTGGTGGCCTCCACTAACCTATATAATGCCGCCCCCTCATAGGCTCCAGTTCTCCCTGATCTCGGGGGTTTTCAACTTACCTAGTTAGGCGTGCATCCCAAATTCAGGCTTTAGTATGCCCAATTCTAAAGAATATTCCCATGGGTGGCATCTTCCCACATATATCACAATGCCAAAAGATTCCCAAGTAAAGCTTGCACAAGATGATGGGTTGTGGAAGCATCAAGGGACGGTGAGATCCGACGATGTAACGCCAACTACCAACAGTGATACCTTGATAATCTTTAGAAAGAAGTTTCATTATTCAAATGATTTGGTGGCTATTCCTCATAAAAGATTGCAATGAGCTTATTCTCCTCTATCAGCACTGTACCTTACGAGCTTTTGTCTTAAGATTTTGATGTACTGTACCGAGGCTTTTTGAGATTTTGATATACTTGTACCTTCTGAGACTTTTGTCGTATGAGATTTTTGATGTACTTGTGCCTTGTGAGACTTTTACCTTCTGAGATTTTTGATGCGTGGAGATCTTATCAGCTACTTGCTCTCTTGGAGTCTTTTTAGTGAGGACCTTGTCCACTACTAGCTTCCCATCGAGGCTTCCTCAGGGGTGTGCCTTCCAGGGGAGGAATCCATAAGGGATTTTTGACCTATCCGATGTCAGAGTATTACTCAGTGACATTTAAGCTATGTGGAAGAAGTCAATAGTTTTAACCGTTATCCGATTTTATTTTGTCAAAGTATGACGTTAACCTGTGTGAAAAAGGTTAAATATTTTGATTATTCTGAGATTATTTGTCAGAATATTACTCGATGACGTTAACATGTGTGGAGCATGTACAAAGTTGTGACCTATCTGAGGTTATTTGTCAGAGTGTTATCGGTGATATTTAACCTGTGTGAAAGAAGTCAATAATTTTAACTCTCATTCGAGGTTGTTTTGTCAAAGTATGACGTCGACCTATGTAGAAGAGGTTAAACATTTTGATTCTTCGGAGATGAATTGTCAGAGTATTACTCGATAACGTTAACATGTGGAAGAGGTCAAATCAAAATATCTGTTTGAGACTGCAGCCAAAGTTGTTCCTTGACCTTTGTCATATTTTTCATGAGTATGATTGAAGAATCACGATTTGCAAAGCTATTTTTTTTCAATATTGAAATTACTCGTCATCATTGACTTGCTTCTCAAACTGATAATTAATTAAATATACAAAATATTGATTTGGGTGATCTTTTGAGATTAAGAGTTGCCCCTCAATTTCTAACAGAAGTTGAAGGATCGAAGTTTGATGAATCTTCATTTTTCTTATGTGTTCCTCCAGAGTTAGCTTTCCTCTATCATATAGATGGTGTTGCTCTGAACATAATGCCAGATTGTCAACCATTATGAAGATATAAAGGGAATGTTTCCCACAGACGGCGTCAAACTGTTGCGTGCTAGAAAACTTGTAGTGGTAGAATAAAACTTCACACCTTAACTTCGTTAGAAAATCCAGCACACACGTAGATAGTTGAAAAGAGAATAAGAGAAACCATAATTTTTACGTGAAAAAATTATAGAAAGAGGGGGGAAAAATCACGGGGCTTAGCCTAGTAAAAATGCTACACTATATATTTATTTTGGAGTACATAGTTTAAGTCTTCCCAATAGCGGGATTACACGATTGTATGTAATAAATCCTGATAATGAGAATTCTAGAATTAGGTTATATCTGTTATGCAATGGTAGTTGGGCTGTAACGGTTGTTGGTGACAGTCGGTGACGACAATATGCGGTGATCGGCGACAACGGTGGTGATGACGAACTTCAAATTTTTAGCTCTCTCTTAGCTTTTGCTTCTAGCTCCTCATTCCCCCTTCATGATAAGAATAAGGTCCTATTTATAGGCTTCTAAGAGGGCATTTTGATCATTGTAGCCAAAATCTCAAAACACTTCATCGGATGATATGTATTGATTCATTTGATTCTAGATAGTTTTCGGTGATTTGACCATCTAAATAATCTTCAATTTGAGTGATCTTAGGCTCATTGGATTCGTCTCGTCGAGCCGCTCAATTCAATTATAAGCATGTCAAATTTGGAAGTCATTTGATCATCCAGTCATTGACTCGAAGTTTTCATATGTAGCTTTTGAGCTTGATTTGTGCTCATTTAGACTTGATTTGACCTGATTCTAGTATTATTGAACTCAACTCATTGAGTCATTGAATTTGATTGAATATATGCTTTAACTTGAAATACATACTTGATATATAATTTTAGAGGGATATATCAAGTTTGAAATACATCATAAAAAGAATGTATTATAAAGTGAAAGACATGTATTTGAATTACTTTTAAGATTATTTTGTTAAAATACTATAATTAAAAGAGTTTATTTTTTTTAGCAAAGCAAGGTAATGCAAAGTAAAATACCAACTGCTCTCATATCAGTTGTGGCCAACGGGCAAGTAGTGGGCTATGGTCAAAGGGCGATGGCGGGTGGTGGGAGTGAGTGGCAGGCAACGATGACTGAACAAGGTAACGAAAATTTTTTAATGTAATTGAAAATCATCCATTTTCAAGGAATTCCAAAATACATGAAAAAATAAATTACATAATTAATTTGGAATTCATTTATGAAATACATTGCTTTTAAAATGTTGCAAATCAAACACTTGAAATTTAAAATGCTTACATTTAGCTTACTTCACCTACAAATACATCAAATCAAACAACCTCAAAGTCCTTTTTTTAGATATTTATGTGAATTTAATCACAAACTCACACGCTCAATGTATATGCAAGAGTTTAAACCTAAGACCTCTTAGTTGAAAGCTTAAACTCTCAATCATTAAGCCAAAGTACCTTACACCCCCTAAGTCCTTTTTCTTTTCATCATGAGAAAGAAGATTTATTTAAAATTGGTGACCTTTAAATTGCTCAAAGGATAACAAAAAGAGGTGAGTAAAATGATGGCTTTTATATGATAAAAATAAACACAAACAAGAGCTGCCTTATCAATCTTTATTATGGTGCATGCAATTGAAATACCATTTTGATGCAACTCTTTGCATCTCTCAAAATTTTGGTCTAATATCAATTGATAAAAAAAAGATGTGGATAATGAAAAAGGTTAAAATAATAAAAGGTAACTTAACCTTCACCAAAAATATTGAATTTGATATAGAAGGAATGACAAGAGATTTGAAATGATTAATCACCATTATAGAATATATGCATATAAAGAGGGGATGATGAGGACTTATTGTAAGCCCTCAGTCATTCAATGTGTTGTTTTGTGGAGCCTAATTGCATCAGTCAATCCAAAATGTGTTGTCGACTCAACCCTATCCTTTGCGCTAGTCGAACTCAACGATGAGCTCATAAAGGCAGCATCTCAGCATCTCGGCACTAGAATGTGAAGATTTTGGCTTTAGAAACAAATAAGGCAGCATCTTAGCGTCTGGAAATTTTATAATTAGGTGATTTCTACACTTTTTTCAATGCTTTTTCACTATTCTCTTGTGATAAAAAAGAAAGAGAGAGTGTGTCATGCAGTGACTAAAGTGTGAAAAAGTTTGAGTTAAGTGAAATTTGTATTTTTTTTCAGTTTTTCTTTCATATTGAATTTTTTAGTGGTGTGACTCAGTGATTTTTTCATGTTCTCAAAATTTTCCATATTAAATATGATATTCTATGTTTAATTACTTTTACTTTAATTTTATTTATTCTATATATGTTATGAAATACTCAAATTAATTTACACATTACATCTCCCAACACAATGCAACAAGGTTAGCCAAAAGGCCCCCAAAACCACTATCTTAAGGCAATGGCCGTACTGTTCGCGCAAGACATTAAAAGAGGGGTGACTTACTTGATGAACAATTCTAAATTAATTGTTTTATACTACTTAGGTGCTCATATTAAGAAAATTTTGATGCAATAAAATTACAGTAATAATATATATTATTTTGATTATAAATTCATATTAGTGAGAATCCATTTTATTTCAAAAATAATTTTTTAGCAATTTATTTTAAGTATTTCGAGAGCCACAAGTTACATTCAATTTTAATATTTATCAATTAAATTCTTTTAAATTATTTGTATTAAATAAAATTCTTTGCAAATCAAACTTAATATGATCTAATTTCTGGAATTGTGTCTGGTTGGGGAGAATGGTTACTGCTGTCAATTCAGTGGCTTGGCAGTGAGGTTCGTGAGTTGACTCCGAGTGCTTGGAACCCGAAGTTCGCGATAATTTGGAAGGAATAACTCAGATGCTTTCTGAGTCGTTGGATGTAGCGTGTTTTGTAATTAACCGTTGGATCTAATCACTCGGATCGAGTGTCTCCTGAGCTGAGTCTTGAGCCGTTGGATGGATTTGGTTATGCTCCGCCCTAGGATTTGTGTTTCTAGCGAGCGGTGTTTGATCTCCTGATGTCCGTTAGTGGATTACACCTGTTGCTTTCTGCGCGGCTTGATACTTGGATCTGATCTGAACCCTTGCTTGTGATTGCGCGGCTGCTTCTAGGCTGTGTGATGACTCTTTAGAGAAAACCTAACTTTATACTTTACTTTATTTTGTTTCTTTCGACTATTCGAGTCGTTGAAGAACTCCCGGGAGGAAATAGGGTTCTTGGTATCGGAGGAGAACCTAGGGATTCTCCGGTGGAAGACGGTGATTTCCGGTGAGGAAAACCAAGAAGAACATGAGCAAGAAGAAGAGAAGAAGAAGGAGACTGAAGAGATAAGTTTCTTTCTTAAAAATCTTGATTACTCCGTTAGAATTTCTTCCTTCTATTTATAGTTTTCATTTCTTCCTTTATCCTAGATCTAGACCTTCTATATATGCTAACTGATTTCTATTACAATCTGTTATGAGTTCTTGCTTCTATCATTCTGGCGGTTGAGGTACGTGCGATCTTTTGTTACTATAGTTCTTGGTTTCTTGATTTTCTGTCTTCTGTCCCTTTTGGCCGTTAATCTGTTATGGTTTATTTTATTTTCAAGGCAGCTATGTAAATCGTATCTATTTCTATCTCCTATTTTAGGTGTTGATGTCTTCTTTAGTGTTTACGTCTCTGTTTTAGGTGTTGATGCAATTATTCTTTACGGAAGTGTTTCGATGTGTATATGTTACATGAATCCTCAATTGCTCTCTTATTACGGTCTTGTTCCTGTAATTTTGTAATCTTTGTAGCATATTTCTATTTTTATTTGTCCGATTATCTTCTTTCTCCTCTAGTCATCATAAGTGGCTTTTTTGTATATTGATTTTCTTAATCCTTTGATCTTTCTTCTGCGAGTCATTTATCATT
Organism: Cymbidium sinense; assembly: GCA_021442155.1. NCBI lineage: Eukaryota > Viridiplantae > Streptophyta > Magnoliopsida > Asparagales > Orchidaceae > Cymbidium > Cymbidium sinense. The sequence goes on along the minus strand of CM038227.1, from coordinate 25,400,671 downwards.
ATAATTCTTATTGTTGTATGTGATAATTTGGTACTTTGAGGATTTGGGATCATATCATTACTCCCCTCCCACCTTGTCCTCACCAATTTGGAGATGCTTTACGTATTTCTTTATTTGACATCCGAAGCCTCCGTGTAAATCCTTCCCATTATTTTAAGGTTTCTTTAATATGTTGATCTCCCCTGATCGTCAGGTAGCAGCTTGACAATCTCTACCCATCTCTGAACTGAGTTGGTAATTCTGCTGAGTGTTGTGTAGAATCCTGTTTGTAGTGTTTAAGTTCTGGATTGAAGCTCTCTTCTATGTTTATCGGCCATGTGTTTCATGTTATTTTTGAGCTTCCTGTAATTTATATGGGTCTGTCCAACCTATCTGAAAATGATTCCTCATTTGTATGTGGTTGTATTATATGGTACTGCTCTGTTTGTCCATCTATTTGAGGCTGGAAAGGATTGTTGTGCCCCATGACTTATTACTATGGACTATCTTATTCTATATAATTGGGCTATATCTGACATAAAATCTAAACTAAGTTAGTGGTTAGAACTATTTATAATGTTTATACTTATACAACCTCTATGTCATTTGTCTTAGCCTGGATTGAATGGTTGATAGTTGAAGCTTGTTTCTAATGCATCTTCTTGTATCCGCTGTATTTTTGGTTGAGTATCTTGCTGTAGTTGATTCTCTTGGTCTTCATTGACTATCATGAAGGCAAATAATTTGGCTTGACATATATGACCTCTGTGATATTGTTCCTCATAATTGAAACACAATCATTTCTTTCTTCTTTCTTCTAGTTGTGTTGGAGTCAGTTTCTGGATGGGAATATTTTGTTTATTGAGCATCACATTATTTTGGTTGATTGCTGGAATTACTGGAGGTGTTGGCAGTAATGGTGGTTGATAGCTTTGATTTTGTTTAATTTGTTGAGCTTGGTGTGCTCTGTAGTTTCTTGGCATTGTTAAATCATCCATTTGTCTCCATCAGTTTAGCTGGAAGGCTTCTTTGTAGGAACCCAATGCTCTTACTTCCCTTTTATATCCTTGATTCAAAAGCGACTCTGTAAGAATTGGTGGAATACGATATCGATTTGCCAATTCCTCAAACTCATTATAAAATTATGCAGTAGATTTACATTTGTAATTTAGCAAGTTCACCCCATAAATCTCTATACAAAGATGGACCAAATCTCTGAATAACTTGTTCTTTAAATTGTGTCCATGAATGCAGTTTATTAAGATGCATCCATACTTAATCTTTGGTCCATCATATATCTGAGATGCAATTAAGAACTTACGATCTTGAGATAGGTATAGTATTGAAAGAATTGTTACCTTTAAATAGCCAACCTCTAGGATTTTCTTCATTGAATCTTGGCATATCAACTTTCACAGGTCTACTATTGTGTTGTGGTTGTTGTCTAGCAGGAAAAAAAATTTCAGTGTGAGGTTGCTCTCCAATTTTTCTTCAATAGATGACAGTCTTCTTGAGACTTCATTTAATATCATAGTTATTGAAGACATTTGTTCATCTGTTTTATTCAATCTTCCTACACACTCATCTATGGTCTTTGCTGTGTGTCTTGTGCCTTCTGCCATTTATGGTGAATGATGTAGTCAACGAGAGCACCAATAATATGATCTAATTTCCGGAATTGTATGCGGTTGGGAGAATGGTTACGTTACGTGATTACGGTCGGCTTGGCTTGAGTGAGGTTACGTGAGTTGACTCAGAGTGCTTGGAACGGCGATTCTTGATAATTTGGAAGGAATAACTTCGGATGCTTTACGAGTCGTTGGATGTAGCGTGTTTGTAATTAGCCGTTGGATCTAATCACTCGGATCGAGTGTCTCCTGAGCTGAGTCTTGAGCCGTTGGATGGATTTGGTTATGCTCCGCCCTTGGATTTGTGTTTAGCGGCGGTGTTTGATCATGTCCGCTGGATTACACCTGCTGCTTTCATGGCGCTTCTGATATTTGGATATGATTCAACCCTTGCTTTGTGATTGCGCCGCTACTGGCCGTAGGATGACTCTTTAGAGAAACCTAACTTTATATACTTTGTTTTGTTTCTTTCGACTGTTCGAGTCGTCAAAGCATTCCCGAGAGGAAATAGTATGGTCGGAGGAGAACAGGATTCTCGTGGAAGGCAGTGGTTTTCGTGAGGAAAACCAAGAAGAACATGAGAAGAAGAGAAGAAGAGGCGAAGAGATAAGTTTCTTTCTTAAAATCTTGATTACTCAGGTTAAATTTCTTCCTTCTATTTATAGTTTTCATTTCTTCCTTTATCTAGATCTAGACCTTCTATATATGCTAGCGATTTCTATTACAATCAGTATGAGTTCTTTATACGTCATTACGGCGGTTGAGATGCGTCGCGATCTTTTTGTTCTTATACTTCTTGGTTTCTTGATTTTACGTCTTACGTCCCTTTTGGTAATGTTATGATTTATTTTATTTTCAAAGCTATGTAAATCATTATATGTTTTACGTCTCTGTTTTGGGTGTTGATCCTTCTTTGGAAGTGTTTCTGTCTCCTGTTTTAGGTGTTGATGCAGTATTCTTTCTGGAAGTGTTTCTGATGTGTATATGTTACATGAATCCTCTGTTATTGCTCTCTTATTCTGGTCTTGTTCCTCTGTAATTTTGTAATCTTAGTCGCATATTTCTATTTTTTATTTGTCTGGTTATCTTCTTTCTCCTTATATAAATGGGCATGTATATTGATTTTCTTAATCCTTTGATCTTCCTTCTGCTGAGTCACATTATCAGTAATTCTTATTATTGTATGTGATAATTTGGTACTTTGAGGATTTAGGATCATATCAAAACTACTCGTAATTATTTTGTCACATATAATAAATTTTTTTCAAAATAATAGTTAAGCTACGCTCGATTAAAAGTTATGTCCCATGGTTATGTCAAAAACAGAGTTCAATGAGAATTTAATTTCTTTTAAAAATAAAGCTATACTCCTCAGATAAATTTTAAAAAATAAATAAATTTTTATAATGATTTATTCTTTTATATAAATTATATAGACATCTAATAAATATTCATATCATTAATTAAAAAATTATATATTTTTAAAAAAGTTTAATTTTATAGAAAAAAATATTTATATACATAACACATAATTCTTATATATTTATATATATAATATTTAAAATTAAATATTTATTTATTTAATATTTTTTTATAGTTAAAAAAGTGTTTTATTTTTTTAAAGTGTGATGATAATATTTTGATATGATATTAAAAATTAAGATATATATATATATATATATATATATATATATAAACGTATATCAGCCCTACAAATTTGGGTCACGTGACGGTCAAACTTCGTCGCATATTGTGGAAGTGTCAATAAATAAATTCGCTGTCAAATTTATTTTTTTAAATATTTTATCATGCCAAGTGGCTCTCCAGTCTCCGCTCTCCACTTTCCACTCTCCACCCTGTTTGCCTCTCCGAAACACATGGCAGCCATTTCCTCCGTTCCGGTGACCTGCATGTTAGGGTTCCGGCGAGGTTTACCCAATCGCATAGAAGCTCCTCCCCTCCAATATTTTGGTCGGCTTTCACCTTCTCGGTCAGTCCGAAGGTAATTTGTGTTTCAATAGACCTAAAGCAGATTCTTAATGGAAATTTCAGGGGTTTTTGTGATATTGTTAGGATATTTATTCTTTCTAAGGATTAAAAAAAACTACGGATTCTTCGTGTAGAATGAACCATAAGTTGGTATTGGAGTAGATAGGTTTTTTTAATCCTTTTAACTGGAGCTTCCTTCTTGAGAGACTAGCTGTTAAAGGCCTCCCTACTCCATTTATCTCTTGGATTCAAGTTTGTATTACAGATATTCATTTCACCATTATGCTCAAAGGCTGGTGACACTGGCTTCTTTCCTTCTTCAAATAGCTTTGGCCTTTCTGGATCATGTCGTGCTGCTGACTGTTAAGGGCCTAAGGCCTCATCGAAGTAAATTCTTTCTTTATTGATTAGAAGGCTAAAACCACTGGCCGTGGCTGAGAGACTGCAACTTACCAAAAACCATCTTTTAATACTTTCTGGGTTAGGTATCTATCACTCCCAAAATGCATGATCAAGAAAATTAACTCCATTTAGCTCAAACCATCTTTTAATGCTTCCAATGGTTCAAAAAAACTTCATGACGTCGCTTTCAAAATCCATTCTTGGCTTACATATATGATTAAAGATTACAACATATTATTGCTTTACCTTGATTCATAGCTTCATGGAGTTATTTCGACCCAAAATCTTTTCCTCCATCAACTTTCTCCCCAATTCTTAAGCTAAGGATATCATCCTTAATGTAATCTGGAGACTGACTGTATTTACACCCTTACATCGCTAATTCTATCACTAGTGTTACAATCTGTACAACCACTCTATAAGCTCACTTCTGTTAGTATCAAAAGGGGGCTCAAAGCTCTAATTTTTATGATGTTACTTGGGACAATGTGCTCACAGATTCTTGAGATACTTCTGAGCAGCTTGTTTGGAGAGGCAATAATGTTAATCTCACATGGCATCTCTGTTATGAGAGAAATCAAAGCACATTTCACGTATTATTTGTTTACTCTTTCAGTCATACACTGAATAAGCACTCTTTCTCTCCTCTTACTTTACCCTATTTTGTTGCAGCTGCTGCAAAACATTAGCAAATGACCCTGGTATTCCTTTCTTGCTGTGTTCTTGTAAATTAACAAGGGGGCATCAAAAAAAAAAAGTAATTAAAAAGAAGGCTCTGCTGTTATTTTCTGGGAAATAATGATTCAGGGATTTTGATCAGATTTGTGTTCATGATAAGTCTCAAAATTATTGAATTTATTTTGAGATGAATATACTATAAAATTTAATTAATTTGTTATTAATTTCATTTATCTCAAAATAAATTAATTACTTCGAGACTCATTTTGATTAAAATTTAATCAGGATATGTGAGAGGGTTACAAAAATTTAGAAACTGAAAGTGTGATTTCTAACACAATTAGCTTTTGTGGTTATTTCTCATGGTAAGATTATGGGTGTCACCACCAACTTCAACTAGCATTTCGAGGCCAGTATCTAAGGTTAATTGATTTAAATCAAAAAGTTAAATCAAGTATATTTGGATGATTCAGTTTGATTTGTTAAAAGGTAGCTGAAAGTTCAGTTTTGAAATACGAGTTATTTGGATTGCAATTTTCAGTTCGGTTTTAGGAAAAAAAATTTCGGTTAGTTTTGATTTCTCATTTTCTCTTCATATCATAATTTGATTTTTTTTTTTATATCTGCGTTATCAAAGTCAAAATTTTATTTTTCTTTTCAAAATTTGGTTACACCAAAACCAAAATGAAATTATAATTTTGATTTAGGTTGGTTCGATTATAGAAAAACTTAGTTTGGGTCAGTTGATTGGGTTTCAGTTTTAAAACTATTTGGTTAGACAGATCGATCAATCGATCCATCCAAATTAACCGAATGCACACCCTTCTAATATCATGAAATTTTCACTTCATAAACATTTCTATCTTTTTTTATTCAGGCTGACAACTGCTACAGGATTACAATTGAAGAAACATGGGGTTCTAAGATTCTCTGCTTTTGCTTCTGATACTCCTAATTCCAACACCAGCAAAGAAGGCAGCAGCAGCAGCTCTTCTGGATCTAATCCTCCACTTCTTACTATTTTAGCCGGACTTGTGGTTTTTCTCTTTGTTTTGTGGGTTCTAAGATCCCTATGTATGTGGCTTGTTGGTTTAATTCTGCATCCACCAAGCCGCTAGAATCTATAATCAAACAACACTGTAAGTCTACAATTCTTTTCTTTTTCTGTTTTGGATATGAGTTTGTCTGATGAGAATTGTTGATTTTATTTGGTTTGCTTCAGATGATTGAAGATGAGATGGCTAAGTGCAGCTTAGTGTTTTCGCTTGTGCTAAGGCATTGGCATAGTTATATAATACTTTTGTGCTAATTTACCAATCAAACTGCAAAAAAAAAAAAAAAAATGCTTATGTAATTTTTAAAACATCCTTATTGTACAAATTATTTGTCTATATAAAATTAATTGTACTGTTTTAACTCTTAGTTAAAAAAATTTTGAATGAATAGAGGCAACAATTAACTGCACAAAGCAAGTAATACAGAATCTCTTACTTCAATGCAAGAGTGACAAATGCTTTACATACCTGTAAATATATCATATTTGACTTAACTGCACAAAGCAAGTGAACAAAAGTTACAAACAAGGAAAAATAAAACTTAACAAAAAACAAGACATCCACTCCAGCTAACAGCAGCTGTACAATAACATCATAAGAGAAGCTTTTTAAGAACAGAGTTTCATTGTTGAAAAACCTTAGATTATGAGGTCTCAACCTATCCCTGCTCTCAATATTTTACAAGCATAACATAGATGACAAATTTAAGATTTAATGAAAGGAATGGTCATTTTAAGTCTTAAAATACTCATCTTTGGGAGTTTTAGGGCGCCTCCTAACCTTTTCTGAAGCTGCCGATGAACTAGAATCGCCATTTATCCCTTTCTTTGATGAGTTTGCGCCATTATTACTCATTTCAAAAGCCGCATTCAAATAATTGGAACCTGCACTATAATATTCTTGTAAGCTTCCTGACGAATATGAGCCCAAGTAACGGGATTGCCTGCTTGTTTCTTCATCTTGTTGCATTGTTACCTGATACCGTCTCAAAACATCTGACTTCTTCTTTTCATTTACATCCTCCAACTCAGTCTCCTGTTTCACCCCACCTTCCATTTCATTCGTATTTTGAATTCTCTTACTCTTGGTCGTAACAGATTCATATGGTATTCTACTAATCATAGTTTTAGAAGGAACTGAGCAGCTTGAACTTGAAATTTTAGTTGAAACAATCTCATAATTTTCTTCCGATATTTTTGGAAAAGATGCAAAAGGGATTAGAACAGAAGTCAATGCAGGACTCTTGCAGTTTTCCATCAGCCAGCCCATGTAAAAAGCTGCAAATTTATAAGTACCCATATCTAGAAGATCATTATACAGTTTCTTTAGAAACTCCAGCTTCCTCTTCGTCCCAGATGTTCCATGTAAAGCTCCTGCTTCTCTGTCATGCCATGCCTTTAAATGAGAAAGATGCGGCAAGAAAAGGCTTTCCCAAAGTTCTGGCAGTAATGCCGTTCGAGCTTGGTAGGGAGAATGGAAGAAAACTTGCAGTAGATGCTTTGCAGAGAGAGTGTCCTTCTTCTGAATCTTGTTAATAATACTGAGGTAAAGATGGGCACAAGCAACTAAATGTGACAAGGAAATTCCACAAAAGTATGTATCTTCCGATTCCTTCGACTTCAGGTTAGTGATGACACTCAGCTTACTGGAAGTTTTCTTCAGCCCTAACTTAGTAAAACCCTCGGTTATTATGCTTTCTACAGCTTCAATGGCTTCTTTAAGAGTAGAAAGGACGCCATTAACACTGGGCTGTGTATCCTTCATCCCGCTAGAGTTCAGTGAAACAATACAACTTTGATTTACTGATAACCGGAAACTTTCATCTTCAAGTAGATCGGTGTCTGGACTGATACGCCGAGAAAATTAATCGATCGGCGCGAATCTGGCATTTTGAAGCCGATCCGCGATTTAGGCTACGGTCAGCCCGGCCGTCTCGATGAGGCGACATAACATCAACGTAGTCGATCGAGCCGAATCGACTTCAGTCAGCTATCGAAGCATAAAATGGATCACGATCCGTAAATGGTCACAAAAGCGGACATATTTATAGTCGGTCGTCGAGGCAGGCCCGAATCAAGATCACCCAATTCAGACATCATTAAGGCACCGGATCATCAAAATACACCGTCGATCAGGGGATCTCAGCGTCAGATGGGAGTGGTTGGAGTTTTCCAATTTACACGCCCTCAAAATCTATAAATAGAGCTTCATTCTTACCTTAAAGGGACGAATCGATTTAAGACGAGCTCGAGAACCACCGGTCGACCTTGGAGGCGATCTATCATCCAGGTGCCAGGTAGTCTGCGAAGATCGGAGATCGCTCTAGAAAAGACCGGTTGCTCCTTTCTCCCGAAGATCAAGAGGTTGCTCGGGAAGATCGGTTCTGCCGATATTTGAAACTTCTCCCTTGGGTTGGAGTTGGCCGATATTGCTCGAATATTGTTTCCCTGTAAACACCTTCACTGAAGCGGGGCGTATCTTTTGAACACATGGTGAAAGTTCTCTGGTGGGCAAGGCCCGTGGTTTTCCCTTAGCGGGTTTTCCATTATAACCACGTGTTCATATCCCTGCTTGTGTGTTGGATAATTTTTGAGGCTGACGAAGATCTCGCATCTAGGAATAAAATTCTCAACGCATAGCGGTTGGCGCCGTCTGTGGGAAATAGGTTCCCCATTGCTATATCTCAATATGATTGGTAAGCGGGTTTCGCGCTCCTATCCCGGGATCGGGGCGAGTCTCCAACACTTCTCTACATGACTTATGTCCCCGGTGAGGGTCGCCTCTTTAGATCGTTCAAGGATGGAGGATTCCCGAGCGAAATTCTTGACTCTGCGAGAGGGCCGGCAAAAGCGTTCCAACCGCTGGAAGAGCCACGGGTTCGCCGACCCTCGGCATAATCGATTTTCTTCACGAGAATGATTACACAATCGGATCAACAAGTAGAGAACCCTTGGCACCACATCCGGATCTTACGGATGCAGATTCTCACCCCACCGCGAATGGCTCGACCTCGTATTGGTGAAACTCCACGCGTCATTTTATACGCGATGAACTACGGCGGAGTGCGGGGAAGAGTTCGGCGAACAATCGAATGATCCATTCTCCGCCGCCTCTTCCAAAGCTTCGTCCCATCGCGAGCATCTTACAACACGGACTCGAGAGATCACGCCTATTGTTGTATCTCATTCGTTGGTCGATCCCAGGGAATTCGTCGATCTTCTATCTGAGTTAACGTAAATTCGAGTAGCGCTCGATAAACAACCTTGGATAAGTTGGCAATCTCATGGGCGCGCAACTTTCTCATACGAGGTTAACATCATTGAGTAGCTCGATACGACCCGGGGATAGATCGAGGTTACGAGAGAACCTCATAAATATATTCCGTCGCGGTTAACATTGTCGAGTAGCGCTCGATAAACAAACCTTGGATAAGTTGGCAATCCTCATATACTTTCTCCATGCCGGTTAACATCATTGAGTAAGCGCTCGTACACAACCCGGGATAGATCAGGTTACGAGAACCTCATAAATATATTAGATGCGAGGTTAACATCGTCAGTAGCCTCGATAAACAACCTTGGATAAGTTGGCAATCCTCATATTTGCCTGGCTTTCTATGAGTTAACATCATTGAGTAAGCGGCTCAGATACACGGGGATAGATCAAAAGGTTACGAGAACCTCATAAATATATTCGTGCGGGTTAACATTCGATAGCATTTCGATAAACAACCTTGGATAAGTTGGCAATCCTCATAGGCTGCCTCAACTTTCTTGCCGGTTAACATCATTGAGTAAGCCTCAGATACACAACCCAGGGATAGATCGAGAGGTTACGAGAGAACCTCTATAAATATATTAGTGCGGGTTAACATCGAGTAACTCGATAAACAACCTTGGATAAATCCCTACATATTTTCAACTTTCTCCAACGAGGTTAACTCATCAGTAAGCTCGATACACAACCCGGGATAGATCAAGGGTTACGAGAGAGAACCTCATAAATATAATCCGTCTGGTTTGTCATCAAGTAACGCTTCACGGTAATGATCTTAGAATAGATCTACGAATCTTTATCGAAGTACACTTTGACACACAACTCCGGAAATATTCACAAACAATTTTTGTGGATCGTTAACATTTCTCGCAGAACATACAAGTATAATCAACCAGAAATAAATACAACACTGAACAGTTGCAACATAAAGAAACTACAACTACCTGCATCTGATGGTCTCATCAAGATGATGAAGAACTATCGAGTCATCCTCGCCATCGCAGGTTCTGGGAAGCTTTGGGAGAAAGGACCTCAACACCAGCCTCTACCATGATACGCCAAGCTGTCCCCTTCAAGAAACCTCGGATGAAGCCTTCATCAACACACGCCGCTCCAAAGCCTTCACCTCTACATCATACACGCGTCTCTCGCCTCAACGCGTGATCCTCAGATGCTCTTGAAGGCCGTCGAAGTTCTTGAAGTCCTCCAGGCCAGTGATCCGGCTCCCGCTTACCCGAGATAAGGCCTCTTTCTCGAAAGGATCGCGAACTTTCGATTTGCCTCAAGACGAAACCTTCTCGTAAGAGATCTTCGATCCTTTCATGCGAACCAACCGCCGTTTCTAGCCTCCACTAATTCATCCCAGTCCGCTTCAACTTCGACATCAAAAGAAAGAGAAGTCGCTGAGTCGCCAACTCCTGCACTCATCAAGTTGATTCTCCAACACCTGACATCTCTTTTACTTTCTCCACATACCATTCTTATATTCACCTGGAAACTTGACCTTCACGAACTCAATTCCGGTCATTCAACACAATGTTCATTTCAAGTTTCTTCTTCTTCAAGATTCAAATAAGAAAAAATTACGTTAAGCAAAGGAAATGGGAAATAAAAGCGATAAACGCAAGAAGGATTGTTACCGCTTCTTCGATACAATAACCACGCAGAATGATTCAACACGCCCTCGAATAAAGATCCTGGGACGACTACTCGGGGGTCTCACTTTTCGTATCTCGATATCACCATCACCTCTTCTTTTTTCCTCTTCTAGGAGACGGGTCCTTCTCAGGAAGAAGCCGAGGACGCTGGGAGATCGGTTGAAACCTTTCTGCTTTCAACGAATCGATAAGACCGCCATGAATAGAAGCCCCGTCTCAAACAAAGATTCCTCCCGCACAAATCTGTTAATATATCGAATCTCAAATCGAAGATCTTTGATATTCTGGAATTTCAGCGTCCGTAGGATATCTTCATCACCAACTTGTAGAGGAATGGGTAAATCTCTCAGCTTTCTCCATTTCTCGAGAAGACCCCAGTCATTCTTCACAAAAAAGAATCTGCTTGCCCAACCCTTGGGAGGATCCTTCGTCCGAAGGTCAAGTAGCCGACTCCTGCAGGTGATACGACCATGTGCATCGCAAGTAAACTTGCACATCCGCGCGAGGTAATCAATAGTCAAGGTCACACCGCGCCCTCTGAAGAAGACTATAAGTCCCATCACGATCGTCATTGCCCTGCTCGAAAACTGGGAAATGCAAACCTCGCATGCTGACAAAATGGCGATCATCTCGGGGGATGGGGGAAACCGCAATCCCGCGCCCAAACTCATCTCATAAGTGGTGAAATACCCCGGCGGCGGAGATTGAGCTCTATCAGACTTCTTCGGACACTTAAGAACCAAATCATTCGAAAAATAATATTTTTTCCGAAGCACGATCAATGTGTCTCCCGTAATCGACTCTCCTAACCTTCGCCCCATTTTAGAAGCTTCCCCGTCAGCCTCCGTTACAAGTGGTCTGACGTGTCCCTTTCAAAAGATTATCACCCATCTACAAACACCGCAACTCCTGACGAGGAAAAATATTCCAAGGAGAGTGCCCAAACTCCCACCAGGGGGAGGGCTATGCACTCTGGCTTGGTAGGGATGAGGAGGTGGAGGTTGATCCAAGAAGAGTGCCCAAACTCCCACCAGGGGGAGGGCTATGCACTGGCAGAGAGAGGGAGGTAGAGGTTGATCCAAGAAGAGTGCCCAAACTCCCACCAGGGGGAGGGCTATGCACTCTAAGAGGAGAAGAGGAGAGGAGTTAAAGTTGCATTTTCTTCTTACCCTAGGGGGGTTTTTATAGACCCCCTTAGGGTTGGTAAAACCCTAAAAAACCCAAAAGCATTCAAAACCCGCTTGGCAGGGGCCCTTGGGCCCATGGCTGAAGCATATACATATACAGACGGCGCTGTGACTGCCTGCTGTTCGCCCGCATCCAGCCCGGCCACCCTAAGACTGACTGGCTTATTAGCGCAAGCTGGCCTTTACGTGGGTTCAAGGACGTGGTTCATGACTTCGCCGCTTCGGCCATGACGTGGGTTCACCATGCCTTCAACCAAGGCCCAGCTGACGCACCCTCGGACCGACTGTTGACCCTGCATGGAGACCTCAGCGCTCCAGGCCTTGGCGCCGGGCCATACCATCCGGCGCCGCGCTCATGCGGCATATGGGTCCCTGAACGCCTGAAAACTTCCGTAGTGTCAATCCCATAACCTCAAAATATCACATTACACATACTTATGATTTGTACTCGACGCCTTCCAAAGTTATTAATACAGAAGATTTGTTCTTCAAAATGCGCATTGATAATTCTTAATTTTATTTGCTATTTTCAAGATTTGACATATATTTTGGATGACGAGATAATGTCACCCAAAAATAGCAACCGATACACCCTCGTAAAATTAATCATCAACGAATCTCGGCATTTTCGTAAACGCCGATCTAAGCACCGATTTCAAAGAACTTACAAATAACCGAGCCTCGGCGAGACGAACATAACAACATCAACATAATGGTCTCGAGCTCGAATCGATCAATCGCTATCGAGCATAAAATGGATCCCGATCCGCCAAATGGTCACAAAAGCGGATATATTTATAGTCGATCGGCGCCAAGACGAATCCAACGAATCCAAGATCACCCACCGGCATCATTAAGGCACCATCATCAAAATACACCGCTCGATCGGGGGATCGCCCGGGCCGTCCGATGGGAGTGGTTGGAGTTTTCCACGCAATTACAAGCTGCCACTCCCAAAAATCTATAAAGAGCTTCATTCTTACCTTAAAAGGACCGAATCCGATTTGGAACCATGAGCTCGAGAACCACCCTGACGCCGACATCTATCATCACCGCCACCATCGATGCTCAAGATCGAGATCGCCTGACTAGAAAAGAAGCCACCGCTTTCTCTCAAGATCAAGAGGTTGCTCTAAGATCGCCTCTCGAGATTTGGGAAACTTCTCCCTTGGGAGTTGACCGATATTGCTCTAATATTTCACCAGAACACCTTCTTCTCCAACTAACGAAGCAAGGACCGATCTTTGAACACATAGTGAAAGTTCTACGATCGGGCAAGGCCCCGTGGTTTTTCCTTAACGGGTTTTCCGTATAACCCGTGTTCATATCCTGCCAGTGTGTTGGATAATTTTTGAGCTACGACGAAGATCTGGCATCTACCAGAATAAAATTCTCTAGCACGCAACACAACTATTTATTTTTGAAAGGACTTCTTTCAACGTTGTTTCACCCAGTGCCGGCACAGGAAATTTGTCCCTAGCATCCTTGAAACTAGGTTTCAATAAGCTTTGAATTCTTTTGCTTTTTTGCTCCTCATGCTCGTATAATTTATTCTTGTAAGACCAATTATATCCCAATTTCCTCAGTAAATCGTCAGAATATCCATCCTTCGGCCCTATAACCCTTCTTGATGTACGATTCACATCAGCCTCCTCAATAGAGAAGTAACGCCACTGATTTTTGCTAGAGCTTCCTTCGGACTCCGGTTCTTTCGAATATCTGCTTACCGTTACCTGCAACTCCGGCAACTGTTCCTTGCAGGAGTTCACGGAACTAAACCGTCTCGCTAACGCACCACCGGTCGTAGGCTCTGTATATCCGCCGTTTTCCGGCACCATCGGAAGGGATCTCCGGGGATTGACATCTGACCTGGTTCTCGCTGGACAAGGTTTATATCCAGAGAAGCCATGCCGCGGATTGGGAAAGCTCGCGGCAGCACCGCCTTCTCTCTGCAGCAGCTTCTGTTTATCTCTCTCTCTCGTGAACCCATCCTCGGCGAGGAGCTCTTCCAAGGTTGACATTTCGGTGCCAATCTCAGGGCTTCATTGATTTCGGAAGTGAATCAGGAAGATACTGATGATTATGGAGCGCCATTTCTAGGAAGATAGGACGGGTTTTGGAGAAGAAAACGAGGGCTCCCTCCCCAGCGAGAAAATATTACTTCCGGAGTCGGCACGTAACTTTACGTTAACTTTACGTGAGGACTTCAATTCATGGTCGACGCATATCCAATATTTTTTTTCTCATTTTAGCGCTTAATGGAGATGGCGACTACGGCCATAAAGGGATGGCGTATTCACGATGCCGCTTACGCTTCCTGACTTACCCCATCTCGCTCAAACAAATGGGAGAAGAAGAACGAGATGATACTGTTGTTCGACATTCCTTGTCATAAAATAGTTTAGGGCTTTCTTTCGACGAAAGATTTTTTTCTCAGCTTAGCTCCCACTCTCGATTGACGCACGTCCGGCCTTCGCTCAGTGATATAGCAAATCAAAAATTGAGATATTATAGGTGATTATATGAGGTATTTATACATGCATTCCTGAATTTGAATGAATTTAAAGTTTACTCTGTTCTTCTCACCGTCCAGTGAAAGATTGGTTGTTTTTTATAGGTTATTTTGTATCTGTACTCTCTGTACCTTTCTCGATGGTATATAGCATTTAGAACTTTTTTCCAATTTTTTTAGCCTGGTTCTTAAGATTATGTTCATTACATTCCAATGGAAGCATTTGGAGGATGATTTCTAAGAGTTTTTCAGATCTCAGATCAGTATCTCTTGAGAGTATAGATTATTTATGACTTTTTCACGCTTTTTTGGCTAGTTCACGAGTTTATGTTCATTATATTCCAAAGTAATTTAGTTTGGATGGAGTATTTTAGAATCAGAATTCTCCTAGACTCTCTCAGTACGATCATTTATGACATATTTTTTCGCTTTATCTTGTCTTCTCAGATTATATTTATGATTAAGTAATTGAAGCGTCGTTTGGATGATTTTTGATTAGATTCAGACTCTGTAATTCTCGAGGTACATATCATTTAAGACATATTTTTTTTCAGTTGATCTTGCATTCTTCTTGAGATTATATTTATGACGTTCCAATGAAAGTAATTTGAAGACTGTTTAGATAGTTTTTAGGGTGTTTTCTGCATATGTACTCTCTGTATCTCTCTTGAGGGTACAAAATATTTAGGGATTTTTTTTCAGTTTATTTTGCTTGTTTATTGAGATTATGTTTAGGGCATTCCAATGGAAGCAATTTGAAAGCTGCTTGGATGATTTTCGGATATTTTTCAGACTGCACTCTTGAGGTATAGATCTTTTGACCTTTTTTTTTTCATTTATTTGTATTGAGATTATATTTAGGGATTCCAAACGGGAAAGTTTGGATGGTTTTTACCAGATTCTCTGTATTCCTCTCGAGAGTACGGATCATTTAGACCTACTTTTTTAGTTTATCTTGCCTTTTCTTGAGATTATATTTACATTCCAATGGAAGCAATTTGAAAGTTATTTGGATGATTTTATTTTACATCTACTTCGTATCTCTCGAGAGTATAGATCATTTAATATTTTTTTCTTTATCTTGCATTCTTCTTGAGATTATATTTGTGCATTCCAATGGAAGCAATTTGTTTGGATAGTTTATGAGATATTTTCTACTGCATTCTCTGTATCTCTTGAGGTACAAAATATTTAGGACTTTTTCGCTTTATTTTGTCATTTATTGAGATTATGTGACATTCCAAAGTAATTGAAAGTCTGGATGATTTTAGATATTTTACATCTGATTCTCTCTCTTGAGTATCTTTTATGACCTTTATTTGCTTTATTTCTTATTGAGATTATATTTAGACATTCCATAAGAAATCAAAGTGTTTGGATGGTTTCGGGGTATTTTACATCCAGTGTATCTTCTAGATAAATCATTTATGACTACTTTTTCGCTTTATCTCTTTTCTTGAGATTTTATTTAGGGCATTCCAATGGAAGCAATTGGTCGTTTGGATGATTTCAGAGTATTTTGCATCGCATTCTGTAATTCTCTTGATGGTATAGATTATTTATATTTTTCAATTTATCTTGCATTCTTGAGATTATATTTAGCATTCCAATGGAAGCAATTTGATGTTGGATGATTTACTCGATCAGACTCTATAACTCTCGGTACGTAACATTTGCTTTTTTTCAGTTTATTTTGCATGTTTATTGAGATTATGTTTAGGGCATTCCAATGGATGCAATTTGAAAGATGCTTTGATGATTTTGTGGGGTGACCGCACTATTTGTATCTCTTGAGGGCGATCTTTTATTTTTTTTCTAGTTTATTTCGCTTATGAGATTATATTTAGGCATTCCAATAAGCAAATTGAAGGATGTTTGATGATTTTGGGAGGTATTTTATGACTGTAGTACGATCATTTATGGCCTATTTTTCGCTTTATCTTGTTTCTTCTGAGATTATATTTGCGGCATTTTAATGGAAGCAATTTGAAGGTTTTGGATGATTTTTTATGTGTACTCAGACTTCTAGGGTACGATCATTTGGGGCATACTTTTTCGCTTTATCTTGATTTTCTTGAGATTATATTTAGATATGGAATCAAGCAAATTTGTGGATGGTTGGTTTTCATATGTATCAGACCTCTCTTGAGGTACATAACATTTATGCCTTTTTTATTTTGCTTTATATCGAGATTATGTTTAGGCAATGCAATTGAAGCATTTAGGGATTTTATCAGACTCTCTCAGACTCTTGAGAGTATGATCTTTTTCAGCTTTATTTTGCTTATTAAGATTATATTTATGGCATTCCAATGGAAGCAAATCAAGCTATTTGGATAGTTTCGGGGTATTTTGTATATGCATTCTCCTGCCTCCAGAGATGCATTTCATTTTATTACTTTGCTTTATCTGCATTTTCTTGAGATTATATTTATGACATTCCAATCAAAGCAATTTGAATCTGGATTTTGGATATTTCAGATCAGACTTACTTTCTGAGTGTGATCATTTTGACATACTTTTTCGTTTATGCATTCTTCTTGAGATTATATTTAGGGCATTCTAATGGAAGCAATTTGGAAGCTGTTTGTATGATTTTTGGGATGTTTTCTGCATCTCTACTCTCTATACCTCTCTTGAGGGTACAAAATATTTATGACCTTTTTTTTCAGTTTATTTTGAGATTATGTTTGAGATTCCAATGGAAGCAATTTGAAAGTCGCCAATGGTTTGATGATTTTGTATATGTACTGCATCTCTTGAGGATCTTTATGACATTTTGTTTCAGCTTTATTTTGCGCTTTTATTGAGATTATATGCATTCCAATGAAGAATTGTCGGATGATTTTGGGAGATATTTTAGATCAGATTTCCTCAGATTCTATCGAGGTACGATATCATTTGCTTTTTTTTCGCTTTATCTTGCATTCTTTTGAGATTATATTTAGCATTCCAATGGAAACAATTTGGTGTTTGGATAGTGGGAAGTATTTTACATCTCATCAGATTCTCCAAATGATCATTTGTTACTTTTTACTTTATCTTGCATTTTTGAGATTATATTTAGGCATTCCAAATCCAAGAATTTGGAGATTATTTGGATAGTTCTGGGGTGTTTCGATCCAGATTCTCTATACTCTTGAGTAAACATTTGCGCTTTTTTTTGCTTTATTTTCTGCTTTCGAGATTATATTCCAACAAGTAATTGATTAGCTAGATGATTTCAGGTATTTTATTTTGTATTCAGATTCTCAGCACTCCTCGAGGGTACAGAGTATTTAGAATTTTTTTCCGCTTTATTTTGTCTACTTATTTAGATTATGTCATTACATTCCAAGAATTGATGTGATTTTTATGATTTTTTTCAGACTCTCCTGATTCTCCTGAGCAAAGCATTTGGGACTTCTTTCCATTTATTTTGTATGCTTCTTAGATTATGTCATTACATTCAATTAAGTAATTTGGAGTTAGATGGTCTTTGGGGTTTTTTGGCATATGTACTTCAGTTTCTCTAGATCATTTAGGATTTCTTTTCCAATTTATTTCCTGCTTATTGAGATTATGTGGCATTTCAATCAATTTGAAAGTCGCTTGGATGATTTTGGGGATATTTTATATTTGTACCTCTCTCGATATCTTCTACTTTATCACCTTTTAGTTTCTTTGGCAATTATTGAGATTATATTTAGGCATTCCAAAAGCAATTTGGAGGCCGTTTGGATGGTTTTGGAGATTTTTTGCATCCATGTCTATTAAAACAATTTGGAAGTCGCTTGATTTTGATGGGTGATTTGCATCCGTATTCATTACCTACCGACTTTTCTTTTGAAGTTTACCATGGGGAAAAGATAACTCAGAGGGCTACCACTAAGAATCGTATATTGCAAAGACGCTTTACCGATAAAGAACGATATTTTAAAGAGTTTTTCAGATCAATTCATTAGACTCATAATTAAGTAAGACTCTGCCATTACATCCTACTACATAAAAAAGCAAGCTTTCTTGGTGGCGTATTCCTTTCACCCCGATGAAGTTGCGTGATGATTGGGATGCCAAAGGGGAGAAGGTCTTATGAAATCGCCGTCAGTCCCATCTGACTACAAGAATCAACTTGAGCATTCTGGATGGCACGCTCAGAAGTGTGTAGTTGTACATATATTTTTTTTGCAAATCTATTTTTGTATATCACAACTATAGGGTGGAATTGATTGCCTACGCCAATGACATAGATAGATTTTTTGAATACAAAGTGAGGCCATTTGGGACTTTCTAGTTTCCAATTTGATGTTATTACATCAAAGATTAGATCTGCGGGCTACATGAGTGGTTTTGTCTCTTCCTCGATGGTATGTTCTATATCTCCGTGAATGTGTAATTTAATTTGAAGTTAACTGCTTTTAAATATTCATAGATATGTATGAGCATAAGCATCATAAGTCGTCATTTCCATCCGCAAAGCCATGGCGATGGGCAAAAAATAGAGTTTCCAAATAATTTTCACCGGTTTGGGAGGACACCGTGACATAATAATATCACTTAGTTCAAATAAGAATGTCTTTATTTATGTTGTATGTCTTCACATTTTCTTATTAACACGCCGCTTTATCATTCGAGGATATATTAGAAGAGAGACTCTCCTTAAATGTCCCGCCCAACACCCACATGTCTCTGAGCAGATCCCATTTTAAGTCCAATGCCCACGACTCTCCTTATGTCTCTCCTCGATATTCTCCCTGCCAGTATCTAGCCTCCGCTACCCCCCACACAGCTTTCTGAGACATAGGTTCTGTGACTTGAAAGATACAATATCGCCTTTTCATGCAACAATGACCTGAGAGGGATGGACTTGATTTGTTCTATCGAGGAAGTTCTTGCCAAGTGTCCTACCACCCCCAGGGGGAGGTTCCTGGGGGTCACCACGGGGAAACTCTTGAGGAGGCTACCACGTGAGCTTCCCATGGAGGGTACCCCAGGAGGCTACCACTTGGAAAGCCCCGAGGAGGCTACCAGGAAGCTCTGGAGGCTCACAGGAGCTTCCACTGGAGGATACTTCCAACCTGGGAAGCCCATGTGGAGTTCACCGTAGTGAAGTTCTTGTGGAGGTCGCCACTACACATGACGATGCCGAAGCCCGACCCAGAGATCATTGAACGCGAAGGTGTGAAGAGGAAGAGGAAAGCTTTGTTCCCCTTCGACTCACTTAGGAAGTCACGAGCAAGAATAAGTGTGGTGGCCTCCATTCAAGCGACAAATAGAGGTATTAAATTACTTTCTTTTAAATTTGAGATAAAAGAAATAGATTTCACTAAATTTTTTTATAGGTTCGCAAAGATGAGCCAGTAAAGGTCGATTACCCACAGACTGCTATCGTGGTGGAGGAGCATCAATCGGAGGTATGAATCATCTCAGTAGATCGATCCTTAATTCATAGTGAATCTTGCTCTTCATCACTAACTTTCATCATCAGTAATTTTGTTGCAGCCAGCAGAGGCATATCATTTTGTTGAGTTCTCATCCAGAGCTGTTTTGCCTAAGCCGATGTTCCATCTTATCGACACGCCATGCTCGATTGGACAAGTAAGTCAATCTTCAATCGCCTCCTTCATACATAAAATAACCTATTCGCTTAATTAAGATCACTTTAAAATATTTATCACTTGCGTGATATGATACGATTATGCATGTGACGAATATCGATGAGTTCGTGATCAATATCTCTCGATGCAATATCGATGCCTTCGCTTCTTAGGAAGTATTCGCCTGTGTCAGATGTCCCCTATTTATGCATTTCATACTTGCATTGGGTATGTTACCCCACAGAATGTAGATATTCAATTCTTGTTTGTTTAGATAAAAGCTAGAATCTATAATCGTTTCTCTTTTCGCAGAGTTATGCTGTATAAAAGAAAGCAAAATGTTCATCCAAAGATGTCATCAGACAAGTAGGGTCGAGTTATCGCGCTTAGATAATCAAGACGACACTCTGTATATATTAAGTTAGGAGCCTAGTAATTTTATGACTCATTACCCAAACCAACCCATAAGAGCATTCTTCCTGAGATTATAAGAAGCAAATTTGGTTCCTCTTAACTATTTTTTTTGCCAACTTATCGAGATTATGTTCGCTATTCGATCAAATTACTTGTCAAGATGTCCGCCTTTATGAGCATCCTTAAAATGTCGAAATGGTGAGTGGGCCGCTACCCAATGTTGATCGGGATGTTTATTTGCAAGTACATGGATGCAGCAATCCATAAACTCCAAGAACTGGCCGACCGCCACGTCAAAGATGAATATATTTAGGTTGAGTTCGCCACGCTATATTTTGTTTGGGACCAAAAATCCAAAGAGAACTATAGATTTAGTTTGATATGATTTAGTTCAAATGATTCATTAATAACTTATGATCTCAAGAATTTTCCCAAAATGAAGAATACATTAATATAATGTAATAGATATGAATCTAGACTTTTGAATGTCATAATGATCGGATGTCAAACAATTGATAATTGACATTAGAAATCATTAACTCCATGAGCTTAAATATATAATCATAATTTTGATGATCATAACTTTATTTTTTGTATAATGTATTGGTTTGGGCTTCGAAGACTTAGCTTTTTGAAGTGAATCGTTATGATCCAGATGATATTTTACTCTGCTTTTTGTTACTTCTTTTCTCTCATTTCATATAGTTTGATTTCGCTGTTATTATTATTATTTGTTTATTTTATGGTATCATCTTTTTATCTTATGAATTTAGTTTTTTTGGGGGCTATATTCTTGAAAGAAATTTGCATTTAAAATCATTTTTTATTTTATTTTTCATAGAATGTGTATAATCAATAATATTTGTTTTTTTTTTTCATCAATACAACAATCAAGATAATCTCATTTTAATTATTATTAGGGAGATTTATAAACATTGTCACTAGTCTTATATATTTAGTATATAAAATGCCTAAATATTATTATTTTAAAAATAATATTCAGATTTTAAATGTCACATTAAAAATATTATTATCACTTATATTTTAAAGATGAAGTGTGTTTTTATGTAAATATGAAATTTTAGATGATAGATATATAAAATATTTTATTAATTCTTTTGAGTGATGCATGGCTCTTTATTTATTGCTTCATTAATGTAACAACAAAAAATTAATGCATAAAATTAAATTAGGGATTAATGACCATTTTGTCACCTAACCGATTAATGGTATGGTCAAGTAATTGCTCGTTGTGTGTCATTGGTTTTGATTGTTATGAGCGGATTTTCATGTAGTTTCTATGATTTAGGGTTTGTTTGGGTTGATTATCTTTTTTTTTTTAAATATTGATTGTAAAATTATTGTGGTTGGTGTAAGTAAATTTTTTTTTAAAAAAATTTTAAACTTTAATTTTTTTATAATTATGATATTTTAACAGTTTTAATTTTTAAAAGTAAATTTTTATCATAATTTTTTTTAAATATTTGTACCCTCAAGAGAGGTACAGATGCAAAACACCCATCCGAAATCATCCAAACAGCCTTCAAATTGCTTCTATTGGAATGCCCTAAACATAATCTCAAGAATCAGGCAAAATAAACTGGAAAAAAGGCCATAAATGATCTCAGATCTCGAGAGAAGAGAGATGCAAAATACCTCCCAAAAATCATCCAAAAATTTTCAAATTGCTTCCATTGGAATGTAATGAACATCTCTAATCGAAAAATAAATAAAAAAAGGTCATATATGATATGTACCATCAGGAGAGATATATAAAATACATATGCAAAATACCCCCCTAGAAATCATCCAAACAGCTTTCAAATTGCATAAATTGGAATGTAATGACCATTATCTCAAGAATCAGGCAAAATAAATTGAAAAGATCATAAATGATTTGTACCCTCAGGAGAGGTACAGATGCAAAACACCCATCCGAAATCATCCAAACAACCTTCAAATTACTTCCATTGGAATGCCCTAACATAATCTCAAGAATCAGGCAAAATAAATCAAAAAATATAAATGATCTATACCATCGAGAGAGTACATGCAAAATACCCTAAATCATCCAAAAAATTTTCAAATTGCTTCCATTGAATGTAATGAACATTATCTCTAGAATCGTGCAAAATAAACAAAAGCTATATATGATTTGTACCTCAAGAGAGGTAGAGAGTGATGCAAAATACCTGTAAATCATCATCCAAACAAATTTTCAAATTGCATAAACTGAATGTAACATTATCTCAAGAATCGTGCAAAATAAACGGAAAATATCATAAATGATTCTCGAGAGGTACAGATGCAAAACACTCATCCAAACCATCCAAATTTCAAATTGCTTCCATTGGAATGCCCTAAACATAATCTCAAGAATCAGGCAAAATAAACTAAAAAAAGGCCATAAATGATCTGTATCCTCAGGAGAGGTACAAAGAGTACAGATGCAAAATACCTCCTAGAAACCATCCAAGTAGCTTTCAAATTGCTTCCATTGGAATGCCCTAAACATAATCTCAATAAACAGGCAAATTAAACAAAAAAAATTCTAAATGTTCTATACCTCAAGAGAGGTACAGAGAGTACATGCAAAAAACCTATAAAACAACCCCACCCTCCAAACTGCCTATTGGTAATGTATTGCACATATTTATCTACAAATAATGATTACAAGGTCCTCAGCAGGGGATTAACTCAATAACTACTGCTTAAAGAGCTACAAACAGCAGAGTGAGAAAATCCCCTAGCTAAATACCTAAACATCTTGGTGTGCGGTTAAAGAGAGTCATCTAGACTCTAAAGCATTACGTAAAAGATTGTACAAATAAGAACACAAAATTAGATGATGTCATGCATTAAAATATTTTCCGAAAATATCCATCATCGCCTTAGTGTACCCTTCACCGACCGATTGATCAGGAGCTCGAAGTTAAATTATCAGATAGAACATCATATTGATGATTTCACAAAGATCGATGTGTGATATTCGTATGCATTCCTCAAAACACTCATATAACAGAGTGTGATGCAACTGTGACAAACACGCTTTGCAACACTATCGATCAGACTTTGGTTTCGCAACAATAAAAGTAATGGTTTGAAGATTAACAATATTTAAAATACTAAAAAACTAATGCTAAATAGAAAATTACTGGCTTTCTGGATCTCTCCCAATATCCTTAAGCCTCGAAACACCTTTGGGCGTTGCTTAACCTGATCCTTTAAGATGTCTTTTCCTTCTGTGGTTGACTTTTTTTTCTTAACCGCTTCACTAGAGGAGAATTACTTATTATAGAGTCGATATCATCATATAGTTTTTTTAAGGATCCAAGCATATAGTCGATCTTATTGCCACGTCTCGCGCTTCATTTGATATGCATATCGACTTATGTGGTTAAAATAATGTCGATAGCATTTTCATCTCTTCTACATCTCTTAATTTTTATGTCTTATCAATGTAAATATCCCTCTTTGCTTTGGTAGACCATCGTGAGAAGATACTTGTCCAAATGCATCAACATCTTCCCGACTAAGAACTCTCGATACACAAAGTAATCCCATCATTTCAAATTTTTGTAAGTTGTTACTGTAGGGTAGTCCATCAATGCACCATATTTTGGATGCATTTTTATTCTCTAAGTTTTTCACCAAATACTCCATGGTCTTGTCGACTTAGCTTGATAGGCCAACTCCATGCAAAAATTTCTTCAAACATAGTATAAACTTTTCTTGTATAAAACATAGCGACTTGTTTTTTTGAATGTCTTAACAATAGAACAATTGATGACTACTACACTTGAAGTTTCGTTCATTCCGTCTGTCTCCATAACCTTTTCCAACCCCAAGAAACAATATGTGAACTTGTTGGTTTAGATATTCAGTGACGTTATTAGTGGACTCACTATGTTGCATTGACAAGATGCTCATGCGAGTCCTTCAATCAGGGACCACTTGGATTTATCCTTATAAAGCTCAGACAGTCAAGCATGATCATGCAAATTGCCTTCTTCTAGTATGGTAGACCAAGCTTCTTCAAACTCTTTCTCTGAGTCACACTTACTCATGCATGTATAAAATAACCCTTGTACTCTCTTATTACTATTAAAGCAATGAACCTTGGAAGGAGCTTTTTTTTGAAATATGCCATTGACACAACCTATGAAGAGTATGCGGCAATACAATTTCGATAGCTCAAGCCATAGCCTGATCTTGATCAGTGAATATTGTTATAGGATGTCTGTCACTCATCAACCGAAGAAATATTTGGAATAGCCATGAGAATGACTCAATTGTCTCTTCTGATAAAAAGGCTACTCCAAATAAGACATTTTTTCATGATGATTCACTCCAACAAGAGGGGCAAAATAAGATTATATTTATTGAGTCGATAGCTCAAAAATCACATCAAAAATCATATTTTATCCTGACATGCCATTACTCCAAAAAAACTTATTAAGCAATCCACTCATCAACTTGTACATCCCATGCAAACATCCCATCATTACTTGCCTTTCCTTAAACAACTGTATTAATGCATTACTGTCACCATTCGCAATCCTCGATCTTTTCTCTTTCTTAATAAAATTGAAAGCATCTCTTTTTGTGAACCCAATATTCTTTACGCGCTTTCTCATTTAGATATTTGAATCGTGGTTATCTATCTCACTTATTTTCAACACGCGCCTTTCATCTGCATTAATGTGATGTGAGAAGATGTAGGTCGGCACTACCAAAAAATGATTATGACTTTCTATATATTTTTTAGTCGTTTTCCCAAATCAAAAGAATCTAATCATGGCGGACAACCGGTTTCTATCAACTTTAATTTTGTTAAGCCATTTAGGTGACTTCTTCCACCGACTTTGCACATTTTGAGTTTAATTCTGTATGGTCCTTACATTGAAGCCAATTTGATGTGCATAGTCAGATATTTTACGCTCCGTTTCATTCAATGGTGCAAGGAGTTTCCCAAATTTGGGTCATTACATCACGACTTCATCATCGCCTCTGACCCTTCATCGCAAAGCGGCTCCAAAATATGTGACGAACATATGCAAAATGCCACCCAAATCATCCAACTATCAAATTGCATTAGAATGTAATGAACATAATCTCAAAGCAGACAAAATAAATTGGAAAAAGGTCATAAAAGATTTGTATCGAGAGAGTCTGAGTCTGCCAAAATCTCCCAGAAATAATCCAAGCAGCTTTCAAATTGCTTACATTGGAATGCCTTAAACATAATCTCAATAAAGAGGCAAAATAAACTAAAAAAAAGGCTTAAATGTTTCAGCGAGGTGTAGAAATCTGGTAAAAACTTATAAAAAATAACCTCCAAATTGCTTATGATGTAATGTAATGAACATACTTACTCAAGAAGGCCAAAATAAACTAGAAAAAAATAAATGATCAGATCTTGAGGTATAGAGAAGATGTAAAATACCCTCCAGAAACCATCCAAAACAAATTGCTTATTGGAATGCCAACATAAACTAACGGGCCAAAAATAAAAAAAGGTCATGAATGATCACATTCTCAGAGATGAGAGATGATCAAAAAATCCAGAAATCATCCAAACAAACTCCAAATGCATTGAATAATGAACATAATCTCAAGAACTATAAAATAAAGCAAAAAAGTCGATAAATGATCATTCTCAAGAGAATGACAATGTAAAATACCCCGAAACCAACATAAAATTCTTCCATTGGAATGCCTAAATATAATCTCAAGAAGATAAACCAAAAAAATAGATCCACAAATGATCTCTCAAGAGAGGAGTCTGAGAGAATGCATCTATAAAACCATCCAAACACTCCAAATTGCTTACATTTGAATGTAATGAACATAATCTCAAACAGTAAATAAACTGAAAAAAGAAGTCCCTAAATGCTCTGTATTCAGAGATATGAGTATAGATGCAAAAATCATCATCCAAGCGAAATTATTTCCATGGAATGTAATGAACATAATCTCAAGAATCGACAAAATAACAAAAAGAAGACTAAATGCTCAGACGCTCAGAGATGCAGAGAGTACATATGCAAAAATAATACCCGAAATCATCCAAGCCATCAAATTGCTCCATTGAATCACCAAATATAATCTCAAACATGCAAAATAAACTAGAAAAGTCCTTAAATACTCTGTCTCAGAGATGCAGAGTACATATCAAAATAATATTAAAAAAGTAAAATTCAACCAAACATCATCCAAATTCGCTTTAACAATGAACATATTCTCTTGACAGGTGAATATCACTAACAAATCGTAGAAAAATTATAGAAACATTACCGATGAATTTTTATTTAATACATCCTCCCTAAATTGGTCGTTATTTTCAACGTTTCTTCATATTCTTTTGTAAAAAAGAAATGAGATTTTATATTTCTCTTCGAGCTGGTTTGCAAAAAATACACCCTATCTCATCTATATATTTCTTTTAAATTCTTCGCGATCTCGACGCTTCTTCTCCCGTTGTTTGAGCAGGCCGGTAGGGTGGTCGGGAGCGTAAATGATGTCGTTATCGCCTCTTTCTTACCGTCCATCATTCGCTCGTTAAGCGCTAAAACGAGAAAAAAAATCTCACGTCGGATGGATTGTGCCGTAAAGTTACTGGACTGATGTAATTTCTCCTCCCCAGCAAAATCAAAGTTTATTGAAATTAAATATAGGAAGATTTATAATATATGAGTAATTAATTAAAATTATATTTTATTTTAAAATAAATTTAATTATTTTGAGATTTATCATAATATGTTGAGCCAAGTTTTTCACTTTCCATTTGTCTAAATTGGAGCATTTGTAATAAATTGCTATAATTAAAACAAAATAATAAATGATACTTAATTACATATTTTATACACCTTATTTATTAGTTAGTTATTCAAACAATTTATTTTATTAAATTTTCTTTCAAAAGATATGAATAATATTTTGCATGAAAATAAATAAAACTAAATTATTTCATAATATCATTATTAAAAATGATTAAAAAAAAATCTTAAAGTCATTAAATTTATTTTGATTTAACTATAATCAATCATACATTTTATTGTACTTATCTCAAAATAAATCTAATAAATTTAAAATTTTAAATAAATATAAATAAAATTTATATATTATTTATTATGTATTTCAAAAACATTAGCAAGTGATTGTTGGTAGTGAGCGATGATTCGATAGGGTGGAAGGAGTGACTGCAAGCAATGACAACAGACGAGAGATATGAGTTCGTAGAATTTTAATTTTTCTCGCGATAAATTACAAATTTATCCAAAAACAGATATTATGTGGTATTTTAAATTTACTACATAAATATTTTGTATATGATTTACTTCAAATCAAATACCAAATGAAAAATAAAACTAATGTATTCATTTTATTTTATTCTACTAATACTTGCAATTAAATAACTCTTTTAAAAAAATTTAATTGTAATTACCCTTATTTGATGGATGACCCAAACTTGAGTTGGGAATCCAGGATTTAAAATAATGTTATAATTTCCTATAGAGTTGTCAAGTTAGCATCTTGACACACAGTTATGCATACATTTTATAAGCAAAATTTTAATTTATTTGAGGTTCAACCAACAGCATCATGTAGACTTAGCTCAAAGATCCTATATGATACTAATTATGAGCATATCAATAAATATATTGACTATGATTAGTTGTTAAAATAACTACAACATAATCTATTAAAACTATCCAAATCAATTATAAAGTAATCATTGTTGTTACAAGGACTAAGTTGACATATGCTCTAAAAAATATGTTTTCACCCATTTGATTCTCAAATACTTGAGTAGTGTCTTTATTAACTAACACAAATATAATTTAATAATGATTAGCTTTATGCCAAATCAAAATAATTATGGTTATCAAAGGATGAGGGCAATACTTTAAATTTAATCACTTTTTCTCATAAAGGAGTAAATGTAATAATTTAACGCTAACATTAAACAACACTTAAATAAGCATAAGTCATCAAAGTAAATCTGACAAAAAGAAGGAATTAAGAAGAACAAATTACCTACAAGCTCATGAATGCTCGCGAGATGAAATGACGATTCACAGTCGAAAGGGGGAAGAGGAAGGAACTTGGCTATTGATCAATTCCAAAGAGGAAGATAGAAGCTGTGGAGGAGAGAAAGCGATTCATGGTTAGGGTTTCAAAAAGAGGAAGAAGAAGGTGTGTCAGCGACTATAAGGAGATCGAGAAGGAGAGACAAATCTGGGGGCTAAGGCATGTAATGGTGGCTAGGAGAAGATTTTTGTGATGTTACCTTAATCCCTTTTAAATCACGAGTGAAAGCAACGAGGAAAATCAACAGTAATTGTAGTGCAAATTGCGGCTGGAGATGACAACAATGAGGAGGGAGACGAGCTCGATTCGATTCACATGGCAGAGGAAGTGAATGGCTTGAAATCATTTAGGGTGCGTTTAAGATAACTTTTTGGTTGTTTTATTTTTTAGAAAATAATGCAGCTGTATTTGGTAACTAGCTTTTTAGCTATTTTTCAGAAAATTTTGTGGTAGAAAGTTGATTTTGAGAAGTATAACTGTTGATTTTAGTAACTATTAGAAAGCTGTTATTTGAATTTTTTTAAAAAGAAAAATATTTTAGTATACTTTTTTTAAAAGATTTCTTCATGAACTTTCACCATAAAAAAATTATAGTTCTTAATAGACTTAGTGAAAATATCAACTTGTGAGTAGGGCCAATTCGGTTCATTATTTACATATTCCATCATTATTTACATTAAAATTTTGGAGGAATTACATACATACCACAAAATTCTTATGTATTTATATATCTAACACCAAACTTTAATTTATATATATATAATATTCCAATCTTCAATATCACATCAAAAATGATGTGATCACTCAATTTTAAAAAGTGAAATACATCTTTTTAACTATAGTAAAGTGTTCAATAATCAAATATCTAACTTTAGGTATTAGATATGTAAATACATAAGAATTGTGTGTTATGTATGTATATCTTCCTAATACAAATATCATAATTATTAATTTTTTTTTGGCCCCTGATTTTGCTAAATATTGCTTTTTTAGATGAATTTTTAACTAAAAAATTTCGTTTGTATGATTGAGAACTTGAAATGGAAGAGGACTTAAGGCTTATTTAAAATTAATTTTATTTTATAATTTAGTTTTAAAAATATATTTCTTTAATATACTTTTAGTATTCTTTTTTTTTAAAAAATTTTTAAAAAGACTCAAACTAACTTTGATACGGTTCTTTTTTCTGATATATGTCTTTAATCACTGTAATTACAGCTTAGAGGGTGATTAACGTAATTAGCGATATGAGCTTGAGTGATAAATTCCTTACGATTGAAGTCCGCTCTTTCTTGTTCCAATTGGGTCTGGGTGTGAGTTGAGTCAAGAAATTGAGTCAAACACTTTTCAAGTGAGTTAACCCAGTGAGTTAATGAGTCGGTTGAGCTTCAGATCCGTTGGATCTAGCGCCTTTTCTTCTCGGCCGTTGGATGGGCTCCCTTGGATCGAGTTTTTCTTTCTTCTTACTTGAGCCGTCAGATTTCCGTGTTTCTTTCTGACCCTTGGATTTGTTATTCGATCTTGCGGTTTCTGATCAATGATATTCTGAGTGGATTACAGGTGTTCACTCCCTCTCGGTTTGATCCGTCTTTTGGCTGAGGATCGTTGGATGAGCTTTAGTGGAGTACACGCGTTGCTGATCCGTCGGTGGGAATTCGAATGGAAAGAGTAAATCGGTTTGAATCTAACTCCGTCGTCTCATTTCCTTTCAGGTCTCTGTGCGAGTTGTCTAGGGTTCCTGAGGTAGATCGGAGGGAGAGGAAGAAAATCCTTACCGGCGAGGGTCGATCCGGTGAAGATCCACCGTAGAAATGATCTCGATGTGAACGACCTCGAGCAGAGAAGGAGGCTCAGTGGGATTTGCTCGTTCATTGGTGATTTCCGGCTTCCACCGAAATGTTCTGGAGGGATGAGAAAGAGAGGAAAGAGGGAGAAGAGAAGCTAGAAAGCAGAGTTCTTGAGATAAATTCTTCAACCCTTTCCTTCCCGGTTATTTATAGTCTTTGTTACGCTCTTCTAGAAGGTTTTTACGTTGGTTCTTTATAACTAATTTACATTTAGAGTCTTGCCTCTGTCTTGTAGTTAGTTAGATTTCTTGATCTTCATGCTATTAATCTTACATTTTAGAATGCGTGGCGTTAGATTTCTTGATCTCATGCTTATTAATCTTACATTTATCTCTGCTAGCTTGTTATATGTTATACTTCTTGATTCTTCTTGTAATTAGTTGTTGGGGTCTTAGTGATATTTTCTTTTATGTAGTCTGGAAATCCTCTGTAAAAGCTAATTATTTTATTTATTTACCTATTGATTTATTCTCTGTTTATTCTGGATCTTCTTCTGGCTAGTTGTTAATGAAGTCTTTTAGCCAATTTGGCCTTTTTCTGATTCTTTGGTCTCTGTTGATGGCTTGGGATATGTGTTCATATCATTACTCCCCTTCCGAGGCCCGACCTTGCCTCAAGGTCAAATTCGGTAAATTTCTTTTATTTCTTTCTCGAAATCCAAGAGGTATCATTTCGATAGGCCTTCCCTTGTATTAATACTTCTTTGATTTGTTGATCTCCTCGGTATAATTCTATGATCCAACATCTTGATTGGTCTAATAATCATTTGTCCTTCTCGAATTGATTTGATAAGTGTCTTTGGATGTATAGTTGTATCTTCTTTGTAAGGTTTTAGTGGATATATGAAAAACATTATGTATCCGTCTTTGTTTGGTAGTTCCACTCTGTAAAATTTCTTTTAAGCACTTTAAAGGTCCATAATACCTTCTTTGTAATTTGGTGTATTCTTTGTCGGTCCAAATTTGTCAGGTTGTATTTTGACCAATACCAAATCATTGACTTGTAATTGAATGTCCGTCATGCTTGCTCGACCATTTGTTTCATTCTGTTTTGGGCTTGTTGTAAATTTGTTTTCAGGATCTGTATGATTTGGTCTCTTTGTTGTAATACTGAGTCTACTTCTGGACTAGTACTTGTAGTGCCCTCATATGGAATCAATGTAGGAGGAATTCTACCATAAATTGCTTGGAAAGGAGTCATTTTGGTTGAAGTATTGATGGATGTCTTATAGGAAAACTCTGCCCAAGGAATAAATTGTAACCAAGTCTTGGGTGTAAAAACTCCTTAGATCTTGTTCTAATATTACATTAGTCACCTCGGTTTGTCCATCATACGTGGATGATAGGACCTTGTGGCTTAATGTAGTACCACCACGAGTTTGAATATTTCTTGCAGTACTCATGAATATAGGGTCTCTATCGTGATTATTCCTTTGGGTATCCCATGCAATTTTGACAATGCAAACAAATATATATGGGCTATGTAGCTGTAAGCGGTTGGTAAGGTAGAAATGTGCATACTTTGACAATCTGTCTACCATACGATTTTGTTATGAGACTTTGGAAGACCTGTAATAAAATCCATTGATACTTCTTCCCAAATGTTGGTTGGTATAGGCAGAGGTTGTAGTAACCCTGCAGGCCTTTGAGTATCATATTTCATTTGTTGACATATAGGGCAAGTTGCTATGAAATGTT
The DNA here is from genome assembly GCA_021442155.1 of Cymbidium sinense. Taxonomy (NCBI): domain Eukaryota; kingdom Viridiplantae; phylum Streptophyta; class Magnoliopsida; order Asparagales; family Orchidaceae; genus Cymbidium; species Cymbidium sinense. The sequence continues at coordinate 25,368,679 of CM038227.1, read as the reverse complement.
GTATATCTTTTTCATTTTTTCCAATGAATTGTTGAGTAATTCTAGCCCATGTTTTATGAACTCCCACATGCCCTCAGTTGGTGTAGAATGTAACTCTCGATAATTAGATTTTTGAGATCCGAATTACGGCATGACATGATCACCTTTTATAGTATATTAGTCCTCTCGATATTTATGTTTTGGAAACAATTCGGATGTCTATTTGTTCTTTGCGACTTTTGTAGTTCATATTGTAGTTTCTTCTTTAATTTGTTGCATAAGACCTATTGACTTCTTGAGTATATCTTGAGAAGTTTAATGACATTAAAGTCTGTTTGATCCTTAATCAAGTCTTCTGTGTTAAACATTTTTACGACGATTACATCTGCTTTGTTTGTAATGCGGTTTATATTCAATCTATAATCATACCCCGAAGTTTGACTAAAATTCTTTCTTTGTTGGGTTTGAATTGTTTCTTTGCATTAATTCTCTTATGCTTTGTTGATCGATTCGATGGTAAACTTATTTCCTAGCAAGTATTGTCTCCACTTTGCAATTTGTTTACATTATAGCATATAATTCTCTTGCATATGTTGATGTTTTTTGTAAAGGCGGTGAAAGTTTCTTGAAGTAAGCAATTGGATGTTTGTTTTGTGTGAGAAGCCTCTATTCTTTACGATGCATCTGTTTCAATGATAAATGGTTGAGCAAAGTTTGGATATGCTATCTTGGTAATGTTGTCATTACTTGCTTTAATTTGATAAAAGGCATTGTTGATTCTTCTCCATTTGGCTTGCTTGTTATAGATGTTAGGGGAAGCAATTCGCATAATTCTTGACAAATTTTTACGTAATTAAACCCAAAATCCTCTTAATTCTTTGATTGAATTAGGTAACAACCATGTTTACACTTGAATCTTGTTGGGATCCACTTGTATGCCTTGGCGGATAAGATGTGACCTAAGTAGTCAATTTTCTCTTGTACAAATGAACATTTTGAGGGTTTAATAAACATTGAATCTTTGTTTGAGTTGTTTTCACTTCTTGTAGATGATATTGATGTAGTTCTAATGTCTTCAGTATGAGAATATCATCAAAAATACTAAAACAAACTTTCTTAGGAATGGTTTAAGGCGTATTCATTAAAGCTTGAAATGTTGAAGGTGCATTTGTGAGTCCAAAAGGCATAGCGAAACTCATAGTGTCCTTCATGAGTTCTAAAGGCTGTTTTATAAATGTCTTCCTTTGCCATTCTTATCGGTGATATCGACCTTAGATCCGGTTTAGAAAATCACGTGGCTCCATATAACTCATCCATGAGTTCTTCTTGAGTTGGAATAGAATCATGGTATAGTAACTTTATTGAGATAATCTACACGAACCTCCGGTACCATCTTTCTTTTGATTAATAAAGGCGGGAAGAGAAAGGGATACTTTCTCCGATTATACCACTTTCCGACATTTCTTTAATTAATCTTTCAATTTGTTTTCGAAAATGTGGATAATTTTAACTCTCTCAGTTGAGTTCCATGTGATGGATTTGATGGTCTATATTTACGCTTGGGGTAAGCCTTTTGGGTTTTGAAATAACTCGGTAAGTGTGTAATACTATTGTATTTCTGGCGGCAATGTATTGAATTCTACTATAGAGGATCTTTCCTCTGTTATTTGACTCATTTGAAAGCATGATAATATTTCTTTATTCTTTGCAACTTAGTGAAGCGATGAAGGAGATTCGTCCTTTATTCGCTGTATTTCCTTAATTGTACTAATCTGTCATTAATGTAGAATTTCATTGTTAGCTTCTTGTAATCAAATGTACATTCACCCATTTCAACCATTGAACCCCAAAACTATATCGACTCCTTGCATGGGTAGCGAGATAGCAATCTGTAATAAAAGTATTGCCTTGTAGTTGAATAGGAGATTAGAACATATGCACGAGCATTTTAAAGTTTCCCATTGCCTATAATACTTGAAATCGATCTTTGGAGTGATTTTAAAATCAATAAATTTTGCTAATTTTGATTGAATGAAATTGTGAGTAGATCCACGTCAATCAAAACTTGTACCTTTTATTTCCAATTAAACCTTGTAATCTTAAGGTTCTCGGGTTAGGCGACACTGTAAATGCATTGAGGTGATTTGGAAATCTTCTTAGATTTTGTATTTCCGACTCATTTTCTTCTTTGTAAATCGGTCTTGGTCCTCATTGATTCTTGTTAGAGTAAACATTTTTGATTTGCAAATATGACCTCTGATACCTCTCATCACAATTAAAACATAATCCCTTCTTCCTTCTTTCATCCGGTTGTGTTGGGGTCAATTACGTATGGGAATGTTTTGTTTATTGGGTATTCCATTGCTTTGATTAATTCTGCATTAGTGGGGTGTTGGCGAAAGGTGGTTGATAGTTACGGTTTTGTTTACTCATTGGGCTTGGTATGTTCATATATCTTGGTATTATATCTTGAAGTCTATCCTCCATCAATTTAGCTATTTGGAAAGCTTCTTTGTAGTGAAGCTGCATGCTCTAACTTCCCTTTTATGTCTTGCCTTAAACCGATTCAAAGCAACTCTGTAAGAATTGGTGGAATTCGATATTTGGTTTGCTAATTCCTCAAATTAGTTATAAAATTCTTTGCTTGTTGCTACATTGTAATTTTGCAAGTTCACCCTTAAATCTCTATACAATGAGGGGCCAAATCTCGAATAACTTGCTCTTTAAATTGTGTCCAAGAGTGTAATTGGTGATTAAGATGCATCCATTGATACCAACTTAATCTTTGGTCCGTCCAAAAGCTATTAAGAATTTTTGGTCTTAGAGGCTATAATATTGAAAGAATTGGTGCATTAAGCGACCAACCTCAGGATTCTCTCCATTGAATCTAGGCATGTCTACTTTCTAGCCTATTGTTGTTTTGAGGTTGTTGTCTAGGAGGAAAGAGATTTGAGTGAGGTTGGGTACATACACGTGATTGTTGTTGTTCTTGCATTATTTTCCAATTTTTCTTCAATTGAGCGAGTCTTACGGATACATCATTGAGTATCATAGTGATGGATTGCATTTGTTCATTAGTTTTGTTTTGTCTGTTGACACATTCCTCAATAGTTTTTGCTGTGTGTCTTGTGCCTTCTGCCATATTTTATGATTGAGGATGTAGATGTGAGTTTTGGGAATCAACGAGAAGTGTACGGTTCTTTTTTGATATATGTCTTTAATCATTGTAATTACAGCTTAGAGGGTGATTAACTTACGTTTAGCTTGATCTGATGAGCTTGAGTGATAAATTCCTTACAATTGAAGTCGGCTACATTTCTTTTCCAATTAGATTACGTTGGGTGTGAGTTGAGTCAAGAAATTGAGTCAAACCCTTTTCAAGTGAGTTAACCAAGGCGAGTTAATAGGAATCGGTTGGGAGCTTCACGATCCGTTGGATCTAGCGCCTTTTCTTCTCGGTTGGATGGGCTCCCTTGGATCGAAGTTTTCTTTCTTCTTACTTGGAGTCGATTTACGTGTTTCTTTCTTGGATTGTTATTCTATCTTGCGGTTTCTGATCAATGATATTCTGAGTGGATTACAGGTGTTCACTCCCTGTCGGCTTGATCCGTCTTTTGGCTGAGGATCGTTGGATGAGCTTTAGTGGAGTACGCGTTCTTGTCGTCGGTGGAATTGAATGGAAAGAGTAAATCGGTTTGAATCTAACTCATTCGTCATTTCCTTTGTCTCTGCGGGTGTCAGGGTTCACGAGGTAGATCGGAGGGAGAGGAAGAAAATCCTTACCGGCGAGGGTCGATCCGGTGAAGATCCACCGTAAATGATCTCGGATGTCGAACGACCTCGAGCGAGAGAAGGAGGAGCTCGTGGGATTTGCTCGTTACATTGGTGATTCCGGCGGCTTCCAGTGAGAAATGTTCGAGAGGATGAGAAAGGCGGGAAAGAGGGAGAAGGCGAAGCTAGAAAGCAGAGGAGTTCTTGAGATAAATTCTTCAACCCTTCATTTCTCGGTTCTATTTATAGTCTTTGTTACGCTCTTCTAGAAGGTTTTTGTTGGTTCTTTTGTAATTTACATTAGAGTCTTGCCTGCCGTGTAGTTAGTTAGATTTCTTGATCTTCATGCTATTAATCTTGTTTAGAGTGCATCTTTGGCGTTAGATTTCTTGATCTCATGCTTATTAATCTTACATTTTATCTGTTAGCTTGTTATATGTTATATCTTCTTATGTCATTCTTGGGGCTCTTAGTGATATTTTCTTTTATGTAGTGCAAATCCTCACGTAAAGCTAATTATTTTATTTATTTACCTATTGATTTATTCTCTGTTTATTACGGATCTTCTTACGGCTAGTTGTTAATGAAGTCTTTTAATTTGGCCTTTTTCTGATTCTTTGGTCTCTGTTGATGGCTTGGGGATATGTGTTCATATCAAACTTTTAGCTGTTTTGAATGTTTTTAAAAATAATTATCAATATCAAATATATTTTCTTTGAAATTAAAATATAAATGAAGTAAAATAATACAAATAGAAACACAAGAAACATAAAAATAAAAGTGATCCCAAACATCTCCTTAGCATCATTATACTAGCTATTGATCATTATTAGAAATCATTATCCCTCAATTACAATCACTTAATCACTATCATCAGATTGCATTCATTTGACCATCGTTGCTCAACTGCAGTTACCCGAATGTAACTACACAATTAACATCACACAATTATAATCTCTCAACTATCACCTCCTAAATATCACCACTTTCTGATGATATATCTCTTATAAGATAAATTATAATTTAAATTCTAATTAGTTTTCAATATAATAAAACTTAAAAGCTATAAATTTTATTTTAATAAAAAAAAATAGTTAAGGTATTATGAATATATGATCCAAGATATTTTTGAAGAAATTTGAACGGTATTTCACTGTCCTGAGTGTTCGGCTCCCTCGTTTCTGTGTTTGTCTTGTTTGATCCTAACTTATCACCACCTGGACTGAAAAATGGAGCTTACTATTGTTCTTTTTGCTCATTAGTTTATTTATATGACATTGTCCAAAAAAATTCGACGAAAACATGCAAATCATGACACCATAGATGATTTAGACTTTCAATTATAAGATTTTAGATTCAAAATTTTTAATTTTTATAAAATAATTGTATATATTTTTTATAAAGATGATTATAAAAGAATTTAACGAATACATTATACAAGGCATTAATATTGTGTGGATTAATTTAATTTAGGAAGATATATGTATCCTTTAATTTTTATATATTTATTTATTATTTGAATTTTGATATCTATTTAAATAATATTTTAATATTGCAATCACATCAAAATATATGCATGAGAGATATATTTTATTATAAAAAATTAATATTAGTGATAAAATAATTTAAAGATTTAAATATTATATAAGTAAATATCAAATTTTAAATAATATATATATCAACATATAATAATTATATGATATATAAGTATTTTTTTTTAATTTATGATTCATCGACTACTCATATCTACAATACTTCTAATCTTCTTCTGCAAGTTCTCTTACTTGTCTTTATAATTATTTATTTATTTATTATGATATATTTCAAATACATGTATTTTAAACGTCACTCTTAAGGTGTTTTCAATAATAATAATAATAATTGATACATCCTCAGAAAATTAATCTCGATCAAAAATCTCAGGCATTTTTAAAATGCTTGATCTGTCGATTTCAAGCTTATAAAGCCGTCTGGCGACGAACATATAACATCAAGCATAGTCGATGGACTTCGAGATCAAGCTATCGCATGAAAATGGATCGATCAAATGGTCATCAAAATTGACATATTTATAGTCGGTCGGGCCGTCAAAGAATCCAACGAATCTAAGATCACCTAATTCATCATTAAGGCATCGTGAAATCATAAACCGATCGAGGGGATCGCGGCGTCAGATGGGATGGTTGGAGTTTTCCACGAATTTACAGGCTGACTCCAAAATCTATAAATAGAGCTTCATTCTCACCTTAAAGGGGAATCGATTTGAAGGCAGAGAGCTCGAGAACCACCGATGACGACGCCGATCTATCACCATAGTCACCAGAAGTGCACGAAGATCGGGAGCTCGTCTTGGGAGATCGCCCAGGAGGACTAGAAAAGACCGGTTCTCTCCTTTCTCGAAGAGAGGTTGCTCCCGAAGATCGTTCACGCTTTTGGGAAACTTCTCCTGGGTTGGAGTTGGCCGATATTGTATTTTTCTCTCGAATATTGTTTCACGAACACCTTCTTCTCCAGACGAGAAGCGGACTATATCTTTTGAACACATAAAAGTTCTGAGGGACAGTGGTTTTTTCCCACTTGGGCTTTCCATTATATATATCCCTACTTGTCGTTGGATAATTTTGGAAGATCTCCATCTACTAATAAAATTCTACAACGCAATAATAATAATAATAATAATAATAATAATAATAATATATACTAATAATAATAATAATATTATTATTATTATTATTAATTATTATTTAATAACATATTTTATCTCTTTCTACATTTTCAAAAATTTTCATATTATTTTATTTTTAACATTTATTAATATTTTTAATAATTAATTAAGTAATTTAGTAATATTTTTTTTAAAGTCTTCTACTGGTTTATAAGAGTTAATACTTTGTTTGATTTGATTAAAAAAGATTGGATCACTTTTCAATATAATATGAAACGCATATTCTTGAAAATACGCAACATAATCAATCGAAATTGTTATTCTCCTCTTTCTAGTAGATTTTCTTAGAAAAAATTTTTAAAATAAGTATGGTTTAAAATATAATTAGTAATTTAAGTATCTTAAAAATAAAATTTAAATATAGGTATAATCCGTTTAGACTTTTCTGTCACTCATGGAAGTCGCGTTAAATAACTTATGTGCAACTTAAATATAAAATAATTTAAAACAATAGTTATATATATAAATTCATTAGTAATTTCTATATGAGTAAAGTGGCAATCTTATACTTATATTTAAATTTTAGTTTTAAGATATTTAAAGTACTAATTATATTTTAAATTATACTTATTTTAAAAATTTCTTCATTTTCTTAATATTATTTTGTTGTAATTTTTCAATATAAGTAGAAGTTAAGTCTAGAATAGTTTGATTATCTAAACTTAAAGTTTGAATAATATTAAGCAAAATTACCTATTTACTTTCTATTGTAACTATATGAAGAGTAATATATTGCTCTTTATATATAAAATTTCTTGATTCATTAGTCTTATTATATTCAATATCCTCAATAAATTTATTCTTACTCATATCTAAAAAGAATCTATTTGGAGAATCATAAATAATAGCTACCAATTCTTGAATATAATTTTCTTTTATTAGGCTTATATGTTCTAACCTTAGATAGATATCCTCAAACATGAATATGCCTAATACTAGACTTTTTCTTAATCCATAATTTTTTTTTTTAAATTTTTTTCTTCACATCTCATCTTGAGTGAAAAGAAAACTCTCTCTCTCTCTCTCTCTCTCTCTCTAAAACACCACTTTAGATATGAAAAAGTAAAAACCAATCATTTAGACTATGGACTATGACTCTATTTATATTTGAACTTATTTTTTCAATCTCTTATAAAAATAAAATAAAATATACGATATCTAGACATGATAAATTTTACACAAAATTAATAATATTTCTCGAAAGTTAAAAAATAATTAATCTTTATTCGATCACAAATTTTGTATAAGATACATATATATATATATATATATATATATATATATATATATATATATATATATATATATATATATATATATATATATATATGAATAAATTATTCATATATTATTTCAATCTCAAAATAAATTTAAATTTTTTAAAATTTATAATAATTAAACTTTTATCAGAATATCCTGATTTTTTTTTTCTTGTTAATGTTGTTGAATATCCATATTGAATACCTCCCACAAATTCATTAAAAAAATAATAATCAGCAGGCTATGCATCCATTTTCCAATATTTACAGCTAAACATAGAAGACAGATAATAAACAACACATTCAATTTCATAACAATCACACAGTCAATATTATATCATAAAATATTGAATATTATATACTTACATTATAATTGATAAGCTTTCATAAATGTCTATAAAACCTTCCTTAAGATCGACAAAATCTTCTAAAACATTTTATGAGAAACTTCTAGAGAAAAATTTAAACTTAAATAATGATATTTTTGGCTGATGGTTCGCTGAGCTACTTGTGGCTCGACTTGATTAAAGCTCATTCATGACCGTTTAAATAACCAATCAATCAAGCTCGAACACTTTCGTAAATACTTGAGAGTTAAATGAATAAGCTGAGCAGCTTCTTGTTTGATTCATTTATGTTCATAAATAATATTATTTAAAGCACGTGATTAAGCTCTTTAAGAAGCTAGATTAAAGCTCGTTCATGAACAAAATTGTTTAAAATCTTATCTTTTTAGGCTCAAGAAGCTTTTGTTGTATGCAACTCATTTATATCTTAACAAATTAATTATGATTTGATTAAAGCTCGTTTATTTCGTTAGACAAACTACTTGTTTATAAACTCAATACTTTTAGTATAAATTAAGCTCAGACATAATTTTCATAAATGAGCTCGAGCTCGAACATACTGCTAAAATCATAAATCAAGTTAGAGCTGAGTTCGAACATAATATTGATAAATGAGCCCAATGTCAAATAAGCACATGCACTACTTAACTTAGCTCATTTGAAGCCCTATTTTTTTATATTGTTGCGTGCTAGAAAATCAGTAGCGGTAGAATAAAAGTTTACACCTTAACTTCGTTGTGGAGTCCAACACACACACAAGTGATTGAAGTATTAATAATAAAACTCCAGAAATTTTTACGTGAAAAATCTCGAAAAGAGGGAAAAATCACCTAAAGTAAGAATCTTCCATTATGTATTAGTTTGAGTACAAAATTTTCGATAAGGATTACAAATTGTACATGAGAAGAGTTGACAATAATAGAATCGATGCTCAAACCATATAGTTAAGTTGATTATAAGTTCTAGTGGTAGATGATGATGAAACGGCAAGATCCACGATGAAAATTACATGATGGTGATCACGGAGATTGACGAAAATCGATGGCGGCGGACGGCGGCGGCTGATGGTTGACAACCGTCAGTGGTAAATCTTGAGAATTTTCAAGCTTTAGAGCTCTCTCCTCCTCATACATATGAGGAATGAATTTATAGATTGGAGGTGGCGTCTCGTAAATCATGCAAAATCGAACCTCCTCTCCATCGGACGGCTTGACATGATTCCTTTGATCATTTGATGTATTTTAAGTATTTGAATGCTTTCGAATGAAATTAATTATGAGATCTTGGCTTGTTAGATTCGTCAAGATGCTTTTTGTCTCATGTTTAAGAGCTATTTATTGATTTAGCGATATCCCAAAGTTTTAATGATATTTTAAGTCTGATCTAAGTAATTGATTGTGGATCAACTTGCTTTTAATATTAAGATTGATTCTTAAGTAGAATTTTTGTATATATATATATATATATATATATATATATATATATATATATATATATATATATATATATATATATATATATATATATATATATATATATATGATGCTCATATTGATTAACCTTGTTAGGGTCATCAATCTCAATCAGAACAATATCGTTAAACCCAATTAATTATTTTAACTAATTAAAAATTATGTTATAATTAAGATACTTATCTCTAAACTTTAATTAAAATAAGATAAATCGGCTCTAAAGGCTACTTTTAGGCTTAAGGTCGGAAAGTTTGATTATGATAGGAAATGACTTGCATAAACTGCAAGTAAACGAAAGGACATATATCATATTAACTCATTAAAGGGATTTTTACAAATCAATCACTCAAAATATACTTATTTGAATGTGCCACGATCAACATTGAGAATTTTATAAAGATGAAAAAAATGAGTTACACTTTTGTTATAAATTTCAATATTTTATATCAATTTGAAAAATTAAGATTGAATGTGATTGATTTGTAAATATAGAAGAATAGAGTGAAATAAGGGATTTTTATTTATCAACCATCCAAAAAATATATATTTACAATTTAAGAAAAAAAAAAGGAGCCAAAGGATAATAAAAGCCTCATTTATTAATTATGAGTGTTTTGATACTTAAATTAATTATAATTCAGTAAAAAAATTCGACCGGAATTTTCTAATTTTAATTTGCCAATTTTTTTAAAATTAAAATAATATATAGCTAATAATTTATATTAATTAACTAAGATATCAGTTATGACATTAACTTGAAGCTGAAATTCAAATCTTATTACATTAAAGTAAATTTTAATTTAATTTTCATTTTTATTTGTATAATAGCTAGCTGGGAGTCTGGGACATTAATTCGAAATTTAAATATTAAAATTTTATTTTAATCATTTTTAGCATTTGTGAATGGCATTAGAGTATAATGCATAACCTTACTTTATTTTCATTCAAGCAGTATAACATCATACCACATAATTTTTAAATTTTAATATTTACAAAAATAACATCTGTTTTTTAAATTTCACATAACAAATAAATCTAAGTGAAATGAGTCTTTCATGTGAAAAAAATTGTATATGTAAATATTGAATTTTAAGTATTAGATATATAAATTTATAAGAATTGTGTTATATGTATATATAAATCTTCATATAAAAAAAAGAGAAAAATATTATATCATAATATGAAATATTCGGATTTATATTTAATTATAATGAACCTTCTAACTAATAATTTAAATTTGCATTTCTTCATAAGTTTACTTAAAAAAATCGTGTATAATCACACAATCAAGAATATTATATATAAAAGTCATGGATATCAATTAAGAATTTATTTGGGGCAGTTGTAGTTTTTTAAAAAGCGATGTGAAGAAAGTAGCTTTTTGAAAAATCTGTTCTGTGTATTATAAATATTTTTTTTTTTTAAAAATTAAAAAAATATCTTTTTAATAGTCACCATATTCTAACAATTTTGATTTTCAAAACAATTTTTTTACTGCAAAATTTTCTGAAAAATAGCCAAAAAAAATAAATAGTTAAATAAAGCTACTTTGATTTATGAAAAAATAAAGCAATGAGAAGGCTGTCCTAAATATACGCTAAATTAATATTATGAATTATGGTGAAAAAATAATTATATAACAACCAACACCATTATAAAGTTGTTTAACAATTTTAAAAAATAAAAATAAATAACATAATAAATATTAGGAAGCATATGGTAAAAAAGTGTATTAAATATCTTAATTACAGTATTAGAGCTCAAAATCTCGCGTAACTGAAATTATTTAGGCCTGACCAAACTCTTGACTCTTTGACCAGATGGGCCCTACACTATACGCGTTCCAGTGCCCTCTATTTATTTATTTATTTATTTTTGTTATTTTAATCTTTACATTGAACTAAAATCACGTTTATAATTCTATATTATTATCTAATATCTATCAACTTTTCATTGCACTCAAATTAATTAATGTAATCCACTTAGCCTAATCATGATTAAGCTCATGATCTTTTTGTCGGATTCCAATGCACTTATTGTAAAGTTGAATGAAACTGAATAGTATAATATGACCCACCGTCTTTTATCATTGGTGGCCAGAAACAGAAGTTAGAATCTCTCCAAAGCGCCTATACTTAGGTGGAAATCAAGTGGGGACCCGACATGTGATGAATGTGACGCTAGACCCCCGTGGATTAGTCATAACGACATCCCCACCCACAAGATGGGTGGAGTGTTGGGTGGATACCCATTCCAAAAAAAAAAAAAATAGTATAATATGGATCATTCTAATATTATAATTTAATTTATAGGAATTTTTTTTTTCATTTGAAGATGCAAAATAAAGTAATGGCATGGATAACACGATTAGACTTGTTATTGAGTGGGTTAAGCTCAAATGTGTCAACTCATGATAGTTTTTTTTGACAAATTAGATTTTAGGATTATTTATTTTGCAAGTATTTAAGATATGAGAATATTGCATAGCATATATTGAATATGTTGCATTTTGATTCTTTTTAAATAATTATTTTATTTGTTGAAAAATTAATTCTTGAATTTTTTGTTTGATTGAACGTGAGAGAAACTCATAAAATTCTTTTAAAATACTGTACTTATTATGATCATGAACGATGTGGGAATTAGATACAATGACTATGAATGAGGGGATGATAGCTATTGATAGTGTAGATGATGTAGGACTGTGATAATAATGATAATGAACATAAGATGTGGACAATGTAAAGTAATGATCGATGTAAGACACAATCGTTATATGGAGTAAGAAAACTAGATCATGACGATGGGATAACAATGATTGCAACATCATGACTCATGTGGGATCATGACAATGGTGGATTCTATGGATATGAGGGTTTGTGGATCACGGGGGAGCTTTGTAAGGGTGCATAAGATTATCCATTAAGAATTCATCATATTTAGAAAATTTTAAAATATATTAAAAATGGCTTATTGGCTATATTCTAAAATAATTAAAATCTATTTTCTCCTGAAATTTTATACCTAAAAATTTAATATCCTTGCATTTCAAATATAGTGCACTCCTACTACATTCAGCTAAACCACCAAGGCAACCTTTTAGCCCATTGATAGTGTAGGTGGTGCAGGAATATTGTAACAACGATGATGAACACAAGATGTGGACAACACAAGCTAAAGATCGATGTAAGACACAATCATTTTATGGAGTTATGTAACTAGACCATGGTGATGGTATAACAATGATTGTGAGATCATGACTCAAGTGGGATCAGGATAATGGTGGATTCTATAGACATGAGGGCTTGTGGATCATAGAAGAGCTTTGTAAGGGTGCACATGGTCATCCATTCAGAATTCATCATATTTAGAAAATTTCAAAATATACTAAAAATGGCTTATTGGTTATCTTCTAAAATAATTAAAATCTATTTCCCCCTAAATCTTATACCTAAAAATTTAAGATCATTACATTTCAAATATAGTGCACTCCTACTACACTCAGCTAAACCACATAGGCAATCTTTTAGCCCAATTGTGTGCTATCTAAGTTGTAATTATATAGCTTATTATCTTGATCAATGAATTTCGATAATTTCTCCCTCCAAGTATTAGTGACAATTGGTCTTCCCTTCATAAAGAGGTAGCTTTCTTAGCCTCCCAAAATTGTGAAAATAAAATATAAATACATGACCCTGTGGATCAACAAGGAGAAAGGATATGAAGATTTGTCTCTTGAAGATTAGGGCAACTTAATTAAGAGGTTTAATGCAACAAAAAATTTGCACTTGTAAGCCCGTTCTCATCAAATTCAGCCTCAATTTAATCTTATTTAAGTGATCAATTATCTTTAATTTGTGTTTAACTGATTAATCTTAGCATAAGCATCATCAATTATATGATGATGCAATAGAAACTCTCTTTAATTGAAAGGGCATCACAATCTCCCATATTTTCATGATCATTATATACTATATTTTATCACTATTAATTTTTCTATTTGAAATGAAACTTTATTATAATATTGATCTATTTATCTTTTAAAATATAATTTCTATAATTCAATCTATTTGTTTTAACCAAAGAACCTATAAATCCTCAATAACAATCACTTTTTAAAAGCTCAAGTAATAGAAAAAGATTGGGCCATGGCTAAAAAAATATGTAATTAAAAATTGAGTTCTTTCTCATATTGAAGTGCTCAAATTGTTCATCATTGATCATAATCATTCTTACAAAAATTATTTAAAATTTCAACTTTATCCCTCACCACCAACTAAAATAAACTCATGACGTCATTTTTATTGTCACATGAGTTTTCTTCACACCAACTCCATCTAACTCTAGTAGTAAAATGGCAGTGCTTGATCACCCATATCCAATCCCAAGTCATCCAAATTCCACAGATTCTCCGAGGTGGCATAATATGCCTCACCATCACCCAATCTATCGTCACTACTCACCATCGATTTACTAGTGAATTCTTCGTCTTGGAACACAGATGGCATGTTGCACATATATGCGATCTCCTGCATCAGTTGTGTTATAGCTATCTCTTCAAATTGAGGTACTTCTAGTTGAAGTTGTTGGTGTTGTTGTTGTTGCTTTTGTTCTTGTTGTTGCTTCAAAAAGTTTGCTCGAGCTCTCTCGATATTCTTCATCGTCTTTTCTTTCTTAAAATGAGTCCTCCAATAATTCTTAATCTCATTATCAGTCCTCCCTGGAAGGCTTCTAGCAATTGTCGACCATCTATTTCAACAACTCAAATTTAGTTTTTTTTAAAAAAAAGGCAAAAAAGAGAGATTAAACAATCTATAGAGAGGGTTAAGAACTCACCTATTTCCCCACTTAGCATGGAGCTCAAGAATGATGGTTTCTTCATGAGGTGTAATCTTCCCTCTCTTGAGATCAGGCCTCAAGTAGTTAACCCATCTAAGCCTACAACTCTTTCCACTTCTCTTCAGCCCTGTAAGCATTGAAATGCATTGAAACTGATTAGTTTAGTGTTATGGTAGAAATCATAAATGTGAAAAAGCATATATGTGTGTGTGTATGTCCTTATTTATGTATATATACCTGTTAGCCTGGAGACACAGTTCCATCTTCCTTCACCATGCAGCTTTACATGCTCAGTAAGCAGCTTGTCTTCTTGAGGAGTCCAGGGTCCCTTTCTCCATCCATCTTCAAAGGTTCCCCAGCCATATTGGCCCTCCATTCAGAAAGAGAGAAAGCGAGAGAGAGAGAGAAAGAGATACGGTGAAATTAGGGACTTGGTCTCTTCAATTAAGAGGTAATTTCCGCCCTTAATCAGATTCAGAGACAAGGAGAATAGGAAGCTTATGTTCAGATTTATACCATCTGCTGGAGATCTTCACTGGAAGGTCACTGTCAAAGCATAGTTCCTTCTCACTAGTAGCTCTGCAGTATTAGTAGGAAGTTCCAGTGCTGCCATCAATAATTAAATTTATTCCTTATGTGACGTGGCAGATTTAATTTTATTTTTTAGAATTCGAGTGTTGAATATAAATATAAATTTGTTATTTAATTTTAATTTTTTTTTATGTTTTAAATTATAGGAATATCTATAAATCAACCATCCAATATACTTGCATTTACAATTTAGCAAAGCTCCATAAATTTTTCTTGAATTATCTACTCATGTAAATACGTAACAAATTATTGGAAATTTTATAAAAATGAATATGAGTTGAACTTTTGTTATGAATTTCAATATTTTAAAATCAAATTAAAATTTTAAAGTTAAAGTTATTTAATTTGTAAATATAGAAAACATAATTACTATGTGTGTAAAAGCTTCATTATAGAGATATTGAGTAGCTATATTTAGTAAATAATAGTACTCTATCAAACAATTATGCACATATGAATCTTCCAGTTGTTTACTTTAATTACTCTTAAAATATTTTGAGGCATATTTAATCAAAATTATTTGACTTTCTAAATATATGTAATAAAAAAAATTTGATTTTGAATGTATTGGATTTTTTAAATTATTTATAATTTTTATGTATTGGATGAAATTATGGCCTCTCATCATTTCCTCCTTTGCTAATTTGAATTTTGAATGAACGCAATATTAAAAAGGAATTAAAATTTTATAATGAATCTTATTTTTGAATTAATAAAATTGAAGGGGTGTTCTATAGTTCTACTCTTATATTCTTGTGAGGCTTAAATTTTGCAATAAAAAGATTTACATATATACCACTAAATTTTTATGTATTTACATATCTAATACTTGAATTTTAATATATATATATATATATATATATATATATATATATATATATATATATATATATATATATATATATATATATATATAAAGGGCAAAACTAGCTCTTTATTACATAATCGTCAAAATTTTTAAATAATTAAATAATATATTAATTAAAAGAATAACAAATACATAAAATTAATACTAGCTCTTTATTTTAATTAAGTAGTTGTTTGGGAGTTAATGGATTAAATTGAATTTTTTGAGGGAGGAGTTGATTGTATAAAATATAAATTAAAGATGGACAAAATATAAAATAAAATTAAATTTATTTAAGTGAAAGAGTAATTTGAGAGTCACCTCCACCATGCATAAAATTCTTTTTCTAAATAACCTAATAAAAAAAAAGAAAATGCATATGTTATTAAGGCAAGCCAGGCCTTAATAATATATCTTAATTTAACTTTAGATGTTACATATCTTAATTTGATTTTTTAATCCACCGAGGTTATGTATGTAATTTATCAAAAAAAAAGGCAAGCCAGGCCTGGGAAGAATCAAACAAAACTAAGGTCCTTGCGTGTTATTAAGTTACATGCCCCCATATATATATATTTTAATTATTCCCCTCAAATTCAGAGCTTCTTAATATATCATCCAATTAATTAAATAGAATACGGATTTCATTTTAATCATACACGTTGCTATAGCTTTTTGTGTAGCTTTGGCCTTTTTAATAGTTAAGGCTTTACATCCATACCACATAGTTTTTAAATTGTTATATATCTAATATCGAAATTTTATTGTTTATATAAATAGAATCTAAAATTTTAATTTCACATGAAAAATAGTACTGCCATAGTATTCTTTAAGTAAAATGCATCTTTCATGTAAAAAAAATTGTTTATGTAAATATTAAATTTTAAATTTTAGATATATAAATGCATAAATTTGTGTAGTATATATATAAATTTTCTTATAATAAAATGAGAAAAAATATATCATAATATGAATGTTCTGATTGTGGGTTCTGAAAATTTGCCACCGACCTCGATTAAGAGAGTATGATTAAATATCAATAAAGTTTTCAGAAGACAGATGAAATAGTAGATGAGACACTACCGAGAGATTTCATCCTCATTTTGTGAGGACGATAGATCTGGTTCCAGGTGTCCTATAGGCACAAGCTTCTATCGTTAATTACCCCTCTCCAATAAGTGAGAGAGAACTTTCGATTAAGGCTACTCATTGGTCGTTAATTGCTTAGAATATATTAGCAAGAATTCAGAAATGAAATTCATCATTTTTTATGCTTGAAGCATATGGTTGAGGGAATGATGACGTGCCCGATCAAGATCCCATGGTTCCGTCATCCTGGACTGTCGTGGTCCCTAGTCTACTTAGTAAGAGGAGATAGTCTCAACTTGTATTTTCGTGACCATGACTTATTGTCAGGAAACCTGTGATGATATTTGTCAAAGGGGATAATCTTAAGTCCACTCTAACTAATAGCGGGCTTTATGCCCAATTAGGTATACCCTATGATCCACAACTCAAAGTAGTAGAAAACTTTTTGGGAACATACAAACTATCTGGTAAATAATTTGTGGAGTCTGGCCAAACCACCTGGAGGACTTTGGTCAAATGCTTAAATATGTGGAGCTGGACAAAACCACGGAGAGGACACAGCACGTCCCTGCTGTGTAACGTTTGAGTGTGAATATAGTTGTATGCATAATATGACATTGGCTCATTTGTGAGCTTAGATTAATATTAAATTTATCACCTTCGATAAATAATTGCAAAAGGCGGATGAATGAATTTATTATTATTATTATTTTCTTATGATGAATTTCATTTAATTAATTTTCTTATTTTAAAATTTGCTTGAATATTTGATAATTGATAGAAATTTCACTTAACATTGAAGATTTTAGAAATTTTTTGATAATAGTGAACCCCCTGGTTGATATTCTCGATCAACACAGCTATCATCGAGGTAGACCTTATCAACTCAGTTTTTTTATTAGCAGAGGATTGGGTCTACAACTTGTATTTAAAAATTTGAATTTGAGATACAATAATTTAAAAAATTGAATAATAGTAATCCCCTCCGGTTGAAATCTACTCTCGCCATACAGCCTCACTGGGGAAGTTAATTGATTAAATTGAATATATTTGAGCACTTTAGACCCTCTCAACTCTGTTTAGCTTCTAATAGAGGATTAGATATATAGGTTAAAGCTCGTAGATGTATTTCATGACTTTGCAATTGAATATCTTTTGTGTTTCAGAAAATGTATTTATATTTTAAAATTTTAATGATTAATTTTCCAAATATTTATATTTTTGAGATATAATTATGAATTTGCAATGAATTTCGACATATTTATTTATTTTTAACCCGCGCAGCATTCTCAGACACTTAAATCTAAATATTTAGCATTGTGTCGGGGCTTATGCGGGTATTTGATAATTTATATAATTTTATTTTTTTAATTATGATATTAATTTTGTATTTTTATTTAATCCCAACTTAACTTGCATAGCCTTTTCAGATATTAAAATTTATACTCTAAATCCATATATCCAAGCATATGCAGGTATTTTTTGACCTTAGAAAATTTCATCCGATCAATGAAATCATTGATTTTGCAAATCATAATTAGAATGATGATTTTCTAATTTTTGGATTGAAAGAAGCTCCATAATTTATTTAGAATTTAATTTAGTATCTCCTTCTGTCTGCTTGTATGAAGAATTGTAGATTCGGTGGTGAATTACTTTAAATTTTCAAATGGTGCCTTTTGCCTACTTGCAATTGAGTATTGCGGATTTGGTGGCAAATTACTACAAATTTTCAAATGACGCCTTTTGCCCGCTTGCACTTGAGTATTGCGGGTTCGGTGGCAATAATTTTAAGCTTTATATTTTCATTTCAAGATATTACAACTTTGCTTGTAATTAATTTGTTCATTGAATTTTTTAAGTATCAATGATTATTTAGCTATTGTTAACAAGCTTTTAAATATTTATCAACTCATCATATTCAACTTTTGCTCTTCCACAAATAACTTATTATGCAAATTCAAGTTTTTTTTTTAAAAAAATCTTTTTGATGCAAGAATTTGACTTTGGCACTCAACAGGTTCCATGTGCTTTAATTTTGCATTCAAATACAAAATAATTATATTCTTTGAAGATTTATCATTCATAGTCATTGATAGCTCTTTAATTGAACTTGCGCTTGCAAGCAAGCTATATTTCTTGCAAACTCATCCTCAATTTATAAATGGACCTTTAGATTTGTCATCAATCATTTGCTATTTTGCATTCAATTGGGTCTTTATTTCATTTGACATCAAGTATGGTTATTCAAGTGTTCAATTCATTCTTAATTCATTTGGAATAAGCCGTAATAATCTCAGTGTTTATTGCTTTAGTCATATTCATGCTTATTGGCTAGCATCATAGTCACATCCATATTCATATAAGAGCTATTAAATCCAATTTGGATTCATCCTTAAGTCCACATAAAGTTCCATTTTTATTTGAAAACTAGACTTCAATTTATTGTAAGTCTTTTATGAGTTTAACATTAACCTCCTCAAGTTTCACTTGTATTTAACTTGAGTATCCTCATTTCTTTCAACATATAAAATAATAGGCTTAAGCATTCATTTAATGATAAAGTAAGTGAATGAATTTATTTTCACTTAGTATATACTCATATCATAATAATACTTGTTGTGCCTATTTAATTTTAATTTTATAAATTCATTTTTTAGGACTTTATATTATATATATAACTTAATTTAATATTAAATCATTTTTTATTTAAATACTGAATTTCAGTGCAAATTTTGACAACATTCTAGAGTCATCGTAGATGCGTCTTGAAGGCTTTCCCCAACTTAGTCATTTAATGTTGGTGTTTTGAGGTATCGTGGCCAAGTCTTTAATACTCATTATGCTAGCTTAGGCACAAAAAGTCATTCAAATACCTACACAAGCAATATCACATTTCCCCACGAGATCGAGTCCTGACACAGGTAGGTACTAAAATTGCATAGTTTTCCTTGCTTGGCCGAGTCCCGGCACACTCGAGTACTTAAAATTTGAGTTCAAGCTTTTATACCTTAGCAAAGATTAACGATAAGTGGTGCAGTAATGAATCCTCTTTTTTTTAACACAAAAAAGATAGAAAGTTGAAAAATAGAGATCACCAGAAAGTGAATAGTGCTCCGTTGATGCAAGATAATGGATTGGTCTAAATAGGTTGGTTGAGAATGTTTATTGAAATTGGCCAAGATCACAATGGAGATTTTTCTTAGGAATCATGTCGTGTTTTAGTTAGAGTAAACCTGAAGCTAGCTGTGTAAACCAGAAAAATGTAATGTAATGAAAATTGTAAAGGAGTAGTGAACTAGATCATCAAAAGAGAAGAGAAGAAGTTGGTATAAAGGTGTTGAGTTGATCGTTGGTTGGATTTATGAGATCGGCAAAATATAGAACTTATCAGGTTACCTAGGCTTGTGAACTTGTGAGGGAGAAATGAAGCTCATAGGTGGGACTATCGAATGATAGAGGCAGCCGTGGCTTGTGATCTTCGACGAGATGACAAGGTCGAAGGAGGTGAAGGACAGAGTATAGCAACAATTGAGAGGAATCTGTCCGTTGGTAGAGTTGCCTCTCGGTTATGCAAAGAAGTAGCCGGGTAGAAGGAGATAGTATGGTAGTAGGAGCTCAATGCAGGAGCATCTTGCGAGAGAGAGGGGAAGCAACCTAGATGGCATCTATTGTAGAGGCTTATGGCTTAAGATGCTGGAGCCGTGATAGGGGTAGGGACAAGGATGACCTCATCAGTTGAAGCTTCCTGTGGCATGGATGCATCATGAAATGAATATGGATGGGAGTTGTCTTGGATGATGGTCACCAGGTACTGCTTACTCGGCTTGGATGGAACTTGCGGCTGCTGCGAATCCTGCTATAAAGGAGATGGAGAAAGAGGTAGCAGCGATGGAAGCATCGTCCATAAACATGGATCTTGGTTGATTAATGACAGAGGGAAGCATGGTAAATGGAAAATCGAAGTGCTGGAACTAGCTAGGAGCGTGGATCCAAGTTGCCGATGAGTTGACTGCAGAGACATGAGTGGTTGCTTGATGCTTGAGATGAGGAAGAGAAAACCAATGAAGATGTTAGGGAGGTCGGTTGTGAGCAAGTAGAGGAAGTCATTAGCTGATAGTTCATGGGGACAGTGAATCGGGGAAGAATAGTTTCTTGCATGAAGCAGGAATACTCCAGTGGAATGTAGGGAAGGGAGTATGGCCGCCACTTACGGCTGGAGAGTTGGAGAAGCTACAGCGAGGAGAGCTTGGATTGGCTTATGGGAGAGGCAAGGGCTACGGGAGATAGGGATGAGGACCGAGGGAGGGCATTGGAAGCTGTTAGAACCAAAAGATGAGGGAGCCCTGGCTGCGTGAAATGGAGATGTGTTGAATGGAGCTCGTGCATTTGGCTGGGAGCAGAGAGGAAGAATGGGGGAAAATTTTTTAAAATAAGCATGATTAAAACTTTAATTAATTAAGCATATTTTTAAAAAAATTTAAAAAAATGATCATGTTTAAGTATGACAAAATCTGATCAGCGATTATTAAATATTAAATAAAAAAAATTTTGACCGCAAATTTTTTATGCACGTATCATGTTTTATTATCGAATTCAATATCGTTGATCGCACGAAATTGGCCACAACTTTCATGTTGACTTCGTGAGATTTTGCATAAAAAAAATTTTGATGTACTGAGTTTAGTTGTATTTATGATTTAAATTTCAATATATATATATATAAATGCAAAAGGAACCCTATATATAAGCTCTATTTATAAAACAAAGGAAAACTCAACTTAAAGGACAATTTATGATTCTCTCGCCCAAGTTTTACATAGTTTTGTATTATATATATTTTATATGACTAATGACTACATTAATTTTTTTTTTTTCTTTTGATGTCGACATGAATTATCTTTGTTTGATTAGTAGACTTTGATCATATTAAAAAGAAAAATAAATGTGATGAATGCTTATTTTTTATTTTTATGTTTTTTTGCATTTTTTTATAAATATATGAGATAAACTCGCTTGAAATATAGAGTGAATTATTGAATTTTGAATGCTTAGTAATTTGCATATTGGAGAATTTTGATGTGCTTGTTCTTTATCTTGATATTTAAATATTTAGACTATTTTTAAAAAATATAAAATGTAAAAAAATTAAAAATATTTTAAAATAATATGTTAGTTATGATCACCTATAAGATACTATTGATCCCATAAATTTATTAAATAAAAAAAAAAGTAATAGTACTTAAAAATATAAAACGCAATATACATCAAGGTAACATATGATATACAACTGAGTATGCTAGAGTACATTTTAATGATGGTCTCTGGTGGTGCGTCACTTTCGGTGTGTAATGTGCGGTCAGGGGATGCAGCGCAAGTGATCTTTCGATCGCACATCATCTCCAAATTGTGCTGGTGCTGTCATCGGGAGGTGTAACATCGGTATCTCTGCGATGGTCTGGCGAAAGTACTATATCTTGCATGCATCTGTGACATGTATGCGATGGGTGAGGATACATGGAAGAGCTGCGCGCCAGATCGAAATGGACCGAACATGCCTTCTGGTTTAGTATGCTGGTGTGCTATTTGGGTAAGTATATGGACCGACATCGGCATGGACGATGGACTGCATCGAATCCACAGCATGTGGTAGAAGGCGTGATCTTTGCATAGAACTAGCTTCGTCATCTCTATATACACTATCGATATGTGCATGTCCTTATTAAGTTTCTGCATAATTCCTCATAAGTATTGATCGAATCGAAATCGGTGTCCATATCTCTCCCAAAATAAGGAGAATATATCATATTGAAGACATGTTCCCTTTTGGAGAAAAAAAAAATTATGTTGTCTATTAAACATATAAATTTATGAATAGCATAAATTTTTTTTAACACTTACCATCTCTCTCTCAGAACCGAGGATAGTAGGTGGTGGTATGGTAGAGCCCTAAGCATGTATAAGGAGGCCCGGATCGATACCACCTCATCATACTCACTGTCGGGTCAACAGTGGAACTACACCCACAACAATGGCATGGTATCAACCTCCCATTATAATATGTAAGGCGGTGGTAATCAAACCGGTCAACATCGCCTTTCCCCATCATCGACGATAAAATGAAGGATCTATAGGATCGCATCAACTCTGGTGATAGTCTGAGCATCAGGGAGATACCACTCGATCACTTGGAACAACACGAGCCATATCTCATGACTAGCCAAACAGACATCTGCCACTCTAGTGTGGATCTGCTGGCCATAAGGTTCCCATATCACATACAGTAGTCATATAATAAAATTTATGTCTTGTATGAAATTAAAAAAAAATAATAATAACCAAAAGTGCAAATGGTCATACGGCTCGAAGCAAAAGCTCATCCACACTCATGACATGGTTTCATCTCTTTATCATTCCATCTCAACAACACTCAAACCCTCCAACTCAACGGGTAGGGTACACCAATGGGTCGACAACATGTAAATGCTCCGGGACCATACTGCGGTAGTGACATCACATGTTATTCGGTCTTGTTGCCTTATTCACTCTCATATAAGTGTACGGCGATCTAAATAATGTCGATCCTAATAATGATAAGTACGAGATGAACCTCGACGGACGTATCTGGCATGAGGAAGCATCCTATAGTGAATAGTATGTATGCTCTGACATGCATCCAGAACTCAACATATGACATATCTAAATATGAATCCCTAAAGAATGTCCAACGCAACCACCGTAATGGCATGCAGGTCCTGGAGTGTGCTTGCCCCATATGAAACGTTGATGTCAAATGTGGCTGAATGGGATTGTGGTATAGTACATCGGGTTTCTGGAGGAGCCACCGCATCAGAATGGTACTCATCCATATTTACGGAAGTTGAAGCTATATGAGTAGCCCGAATAGGAGATGCTGATATGTATACATCTTCACTGCTGCACATATGAATGTAGTGTTTTAGGTTAGTGTGAAAGTTTGAAGATAAACAAGCAATTCAAATAAATTACCTATGATGTGGTCCTTGTGGCGGTAAGTGGTGTTGAGAAGTTTCAATTGCCTGGAATTCATCTGCAGCATAATCATGCGCTTTGGTATCGACAGTTTGTTTCATTTCAATTTCAACATATCACAATAGGGTTGCGATTCTTTGTGATGATGACTCGGGAATCATCATCTAGTGGTGTAGCAATGAAGCAGAAACTACATATGAGATTAATCGAGCGTCGAATCAACATTTAGTGACCACATGATTTGATCTTGAACCTTAAAATTAGCCCGAGAAATTAATATAGGGACGACTTTTCCCCGGTATCGTAGGGAAGAAATCATCACGACGCTAAGTTCACCATAATACACGACATATACGTGCTTGAACTCATTTTGAATCAAATATTTGTACCTAAAGTGGAAATGAAGCGGACCTATTTTAGTTAGCTAAATTAATGGTTATCTTATAAAATATGACAAATAATTTATGATGCCTTTCAAATGAAGTAAATGCCAAAGTTTTAACAGTTTATTGAGCCAGCTTGTTTATATAATGACAAATTGTAATATATCGTATATCACTGTATCAATTTGATAGCTTCCTAAACATTTTAAACGAGCTCGAGCATTTGAGTTGAGCTAGAATTTGACTTTCTTTAAATCGAGTCAAGCTCGAGCTAAACAATGATTAAATAAGCTTAACTTAATTAAGTCAAAACTCGACTCAACTCACTCATTTACACCCCTACATAGCATATAATTCTAGAAGGTTAACAATTTTTCTTCCAAGTCATGGTTAAATAGGATTAAAAACATAATTCTAAATTGATAACTTCTCTTCGTATAGATATATTCAGATCCAATAATATGCACACAAAATAACAATTAATCAAATCATATACAAATGAGTTTACTAAAAATTGATAACTTAAAGTAATTTCATCATTTTGTTCTGTAATATCATATTAAAGGACGAATGAAAATTGATAACCTTTCACTAAAAAAATTCAATGAGTTTCAATTACAAATTCTAAATTGAGTCTTATTTAATAATGAACAAATTCATATACTAAACCTAATCTCAAACAACTCTTAAACAAAAAAATTTGATGTTCATATCCAAACCTAATCTCAAACTCCATTAGATCTTCTTTTTTTTGAAGCATCTTCTAAACTCACAACTATCAAATTAAAAATATGACATTAAAATCATATTAGTTATTTTATTGGATGTAGTTAAACTTTCAAACTTTGTTGGAAATGAAAATACATTTCATAATTTAACGAGTCATCTTAATGACTAACAAAAGAATAAAAAAAGAACTGTTAAATGAATATTTCATGCAATTAAACTCTTTTTTGTTATACAAATAGTTCTTTTTAGTCAAAGAGGAAGCCCATTCAACCTTACTTGAAGATACTAATCAATAGCATCAGCTACTTCTTTTAAGAGGAGTTCATAGATTTTGGTTGGAAGGTGACCTACCTACATATTCTAAAATAACTTATGTTGTCATAAGGCTTCATGCCCTATCATATCATTATGCCTACAAACATTTATATGTTGTTAGAGAATAAATAAATTTTGGTAGTAATTATACAATAATGGCACCATTGTAGTTAGGCAAACCCTTTAGGTAAAGAGATTTTGTAATATATGCACTATGATGGCACAATCATATTTACACTAGTCATCATTCAATGAATATTAATTGTTTCCTTATTGGCACCAAACTTTAATCTTGGCTTATTTGTCATTTATTTAACTAAATTTGTTTCATTGCTAAGCACTTAAATAAATTTAAATTTTGTGCCTTCACTCACCTTAATTTAGACATGAGACTTTTTTTAGTTATGTGTGTATATATATATATATATATATATATATATATATATATATATATATATATATATATATATATTTATATTTTTTATATATTTTTATTTTATGTGTTTGAATTCATCTGTTTGATATTTTTTTTTTTTTGTTTCTTTTATGGGCATAAATAAAGGAAAATTTCAAAGGGCATTTACTCTTCTAGATAACAAGAATTTTAATAATTTAATTCACAATAATATATTTTTAAAGATTTATAATTTAATAGTATAGTTAGTAAGAAAAACAAAAAAGTGAGGACAAAAAATTTCAAAAGGAAATCCTCTATCATGTATCCAAATAATTTATGGAATGGACAATCAATAGGATTTCCTATTTTGTTAATTTCTTCAAGCTTTTTGGCTTTTTGAAGGTTTATTCCTAATTGCATTAATATTGTAAATGATGTTTTTGACTTTACCAACAAAAACAGTAATCTCATGGAATAAAAATTCCAGTGGGATGAAGATGGAGGACACATCAAACAACCTCTCACACCCAAAAATCCCATAATTATTCACTTTAAACAGAATATAAATATAAAAAAATCATTAATTAAAACCTTATAGTTTATAAATTCATTAATATTATTTAAAAACTCATTTTGCATTATGAGGGAAAGTTAAAAACCTTACAGAAACGATATCATAATTTTTAAAATTAATATATGTTAAGCATACTATTTCAAGTGAGGGAAAGTTACCTATCATTTTTGAAATCACAGTTCACTTACTCATTCACTAAGTTGAGGAAATCAAATTTAGTATTCCTACATATTACAGATGGATGCACTTATTTAAATTTTACCATCAAATTATGAAATACGTTGCATTCATTGCTACAAATTTAACGACACACACAAAATAAGTTAGATCTACAATATATATACCTAAAAATACTAAAATACATATCACAAATGCATATTACTCGTTTATTTAAAAAAAAAATAGAAAATACCTTTTTTTTGGCCAAAATGCTCGGATCGGCTGGCGGGGCGGGCGGTGTGGCGAATGCCGCGTCTAACCTTCGTGGTGATAGGCTGGATCTAGGAGAATGAGGGTGCGAGAGATCGGGATCCCGATCTCTCGGTTCGGGCCATTTTTTAAAAAATTTGATTTCAGCCAGTCGCCCGTTATTTTTAAAATTTTTTGAAAATGTGCTTATTCCGCTAATTAAGGTTTTAATCATGCTTATTTTAAAAATTTTGCCAAGAATGGTGCTTGACCGGAAGGAGGAAGGAGAAGCTTCTATTTTGGAATCGAGGTTGCCAAGTGGCTTGAATAGAGTATGAGACTATGGGAGTGCTATATAGTCTTAGGATTAGATGTAAAGAGATATTTATAAGGACCTCTTTGTTTAAGTGTCTAATTAACCATAATCTGGACTTTTATAGGACATATGGTTTATATATATATATATATATATATATATATATATATATATATATATATATATATATATATATATATATATATATATATATATATATATATATATATATATATATATAAGATTATTCGATATTCCAAATGCAATAGCGCAGTTCATTTTATGATCAGAGGTTGTTTGGTTCAACTCAACATTTAATCGGGTTAGTTTTAGTTCAAAATTGTGCGTCGTCGTTTCTGATTGCTCGATATTCATGCAGACTCATCCGAATTGAACGCAGATAGTCTCATTTGATAGGTTTTAAAATTTTGACGCTAATGGAGTGATCATCAATTTCATGAACGGAGGTCGTTTGGGCATCGTAGCCTCCTGAATCTGATATATGTGTAAATACATCAATGGAATTCCTTCTTGACCGGTCGACCATTGAATTGTGCAATATGTATATTTCAATCAATTTTGATGTTCTGAAAGTAATGTCAAAGTTCGTTCATTGATCGGAGACCATTTTGACTAGTTTCAGCGACATCGGGTGTATTTTAGCTTCGATTTGAGCACTATTGCATCCGAAGTCTGTTTAATTTGGTTTGTAGGCTCGACCCGACTGATGCAGCATGCATGGAGGTCAACAAATGCCTCCTAATAAATGTGAGTCATGTTTGTTGAAAATTGGATGACTCTTCATGTCGACCATGAAATACTTCGGCTTTAATGGGCTTGCTAAATATCTTCTTCCACCATCTGCTCTCTGCTTTGATGAGTTCTCGAAGATTTTACTTTTTTGTCATTGTAGATTTAGATTTCCTCGACCCTAGTTTCATGCTTGATCTGGTTTGATGGAGGAATTGATTTGTTTGCTTTGAGATTTGAAATTCCTTCTATCCTAACTTTAAGCTTAAAGGACTTGATGAAGGATTAACCTGATTTACCCATATTGATTTATCGAAGTGCACGTATGTCTTCAGTCCTATGCTTGATGCTTTGACGGACTCGTTGAATGGTGCATACAGATGATCTAGCCTTCTGGCTTATATTAGGTCTAACATCTTGAATTATCAATCCAACAATGAGTGTTTTACCAGACTAGATAACGATGAGATCCTTTTAGTTCCACCATCAGCTTTATATGAACTATGGAATTGCTTCTTCAGTCCTGTGCTTTCTGCTTTAATAGACTTGATGAGAAAATTAGCTTTGATCTGTGCTTTGTGCTTGATCAGGCTGTTTGAAAATAGATTAGGATATCACCTTGCAAGTAATATGGAGATTGATTTGAGGTAGCTCTGGGTTGAGAGTTGTTTCCTCGGATTGTCTTGGTCCATCGATTAAATAGAAAGATCTCCCTGATTCTGGTTGCTTGAAATAACTAAGCTGGATTTAGTTTGGGATTGAACAGCTACCGTCATTATATTGACAAGCATAGGCTCTTTCACTGTGGCATTTTCTTATAGCTTGTTGAGTGAGGAGAGCGTCAGTGACTCGGCCATTTGTGGGCTTGTTGAGTTTGACCTTTAGACCTACTCTCTAAGCTATGATGGATTGGTGATCTGATCATCAGACTAATGAACGAAGGCTCTTTCACTGTGGCCTTTTCTTGTGGCTTGTTGTGAGGAGAGCATCAGCAACATAGCCATTTATGGGCATGTTGAGTTCGATCCTTAGAACCCGTTCATATCCTAGACTTGAATATATAGAGGTTGATGTTTTTCTAACTTAGTTGATTGAAGCTTTTAAAATTGGGAGTTCTTTTAACTTGATCTTTAAAATCTGATAAATCTTGAAGAGAAACTTTTGATATTTAAGACTGTCTTTTTATATATAGAAATATATTATTTTTGTTCTTGCAAAAGCCTGTAACTTTAACAATAATAGTTATAGATACATTCAGGGATCTCAACATAAAGCTTGATGTCAACCTGAATATATGCAAGAAGACCTCCTATTTCACAGGAGAAGATTGAACAACCTTGATCATAAAAAAATGCCCCCTATCTAATAAGGGGATTGTAGGTGAGTTCAAAAATATATTACAAATTTTGAACTTCTTTTACTACAAGATAAACATGATATGTTTTTCAATCATAATATGCATCTATTTAAGGATCTTAGCTTTAAGCATGACGTTGACTTAGATAAATATATAAAAATACCTCCTATCTAACAGGGGAGCTTTCAGAGTAACTATTGAGAGAATTTGGAATGTCTTTGGTCCTATGCTTTGT
Organism: Cymbidium sinense; assembly: GCA_021442155.1. Classification (NCBI taxonomy): domain Eukaryota; kingdom Viridiplantae; phylum Streptophyta; class Magnoliopsida; order Asparagales; family Orchidaceae; genus Cymbidium; species Cymbidium sinense. Next base: position 25,339,285 of record CM038227.1, on the reverse strand, counting down.
ATTCTCGAACTTGTTGAAGACTTCCTCCTGAGAGTTTGAAATTTGTAATTTTCTTTTGTTATGGTTTTGTGCCTTGGTGGACTTAATGGAGTTGATGATTTGTTGCTGAGATGAAAATGTCTTCGACCCTATGCTTTGTGTTGGATTTGTTGAAGATTCAATCTCAAAATTTGAAATTTGTATTTTCCTCCTGTTCTGGCTTCATGTCTTAGTAGACTTGATGGAGTTGATGACTTATTGGCGAGATAAGAATATCTTCGATCCTATACTTTATGCTTTGAGACTTGTTGAAGATTCAATCTCAAAGATTTGTAGCTTGTATTTCTTTCTATCCTGGCTTCATGCCTTGATGGACATGATGAAGGAAAATCCTAGATTATCTTGAAGACTTGTCAGGTGATACAAAATTACCTTTCGCCACTTTTTTGCTTTTATGGGCTTATGGAAGGATGTATGTCAATGACCTAACCCTCAGAGCTTGTGTTGGGTCAATGGAGAAGAGTCATCAGTCCTATGCTTTGTGTGTAATGGACATATTAATGACATGACTCCCTTAGTTCAGCCATTGGCTTTATATAAATATTGGGATGACTTCTTCAGTCCTTTGCTTTCTACTTGGTTGGACATACTGAAGAAGAGTTTCATTTAGTCTTTGCTTTCTACTTAATAGACTTGTTGAAGGAGCCAAGATTTTGATACCAAAATTTTTGAGATTTTTTGATTCCTTAAAGATTTTGGAACTCACCAAGTTGAGAGAGAGATTTAGATGCTCTTATCTTTGAACGAAGTAGGAGGATCCCTACTTTTTGTGCAGTGTGACCTAAATTCATATTTGGTTGAGTCCCTTATGCGTCCACTTGAGTCTCAGATTTGAGCAATTAATGGAGGATTTTATTATCGAGCTAATGAGATGGTGGATCTCTTACAGTGGATTTTGTGGCATGTTGAGGCACTTGTCCCACCATATTTGGGTTTGTTGAGTCGACCTTGCATTTCAGCCTAGATTTGATGTATGAATGAAAAATGTATTTTCAGCTTGACTTGTTAAAGTTTGTAGACTTAAAAATTTTCTTTTGGTCAGTAAGACTTTATGACTCGGGAACTTTGAATACATAATTTGAACATGTATATGGGGATCTCGGCCTTAGGCGGGATGTCAACCCAAAGCCCCTTGTATTGTAAGGAAAGCCTGATATTTTATTATAAAATTTTAAAAATATCCCCTATCTAAGAGGGGGATGTTTACTTTATTTTGAAAATACATTTTTGTCTTATAAGAGAATTTCCAATTAAAACTTACACATGTAATGACAATGAGAAATAATTTGTCTTTTCAGTGTTAGGACCGATTCTCCTTCTTGAAAAGTTTGAGGATGCACCATTCTTGTGATTATATTTTTATGTGTAATACTTTTTCCAATATCGACCATTAATTAGCAGCATTGGCCTTTCACCTTTGAAATCGATAAGCTGGTATGCTCCTCCTTGATATACCTTTCAATGGTGAGGGGTCCTTTCTAATTAGACTCAAATTTTCTACCTATTTTATGGTGAGACTTAATTGGTCTTCTCAGCACTAGGATCAATTCCCTTCTTGAAATGTTTGAGGACACTCTATATTATCGAATGCTCTGGACATTCTCACTCGGTAGACTTCTAAATTTTGCTGAGCTTAGAGCCTAACTTCATCAAGTGCATCAAGCTCTTCCATCCATAGGCGAGCATTCTCATCTTGAGTGAGATTATGTTGAATGGCTTCTTAGAATGAAGGTATTTTAACTTCAAGTGACAAGACTTCTTCAGCACCAAATTCTAGTGCATAAGAAGTAGATTTTGTAGGAGTATAGTCCATTTATCACATTGTTATATTTCTTTGAAGTTTCACTTTAAGGCTCTGGCCTCCAAATTTGCTTACTTTTTTGCTGGGACCTTTCGATAATAGATTCTTGGACCTGTGGTCCAAGTGTCATGCCTAGATGCTCACCGTGCGAGACTTGAATTGGTTGACATCTTGCTGGGGTTGTAGGAGGAGGTCTTCTTGGAGGAGCAACTCTAGCCTCTCTGATGATAGGACCTTAATATTTTCTTTTCATCAATCCTTTCTCCTTAACAACTTTAAGGACCTGATACACTCTTGCATATACAATTTTGAGTTTTCTCACTAGAGAAACTAGAACTTGACATTGTCGGGTCCAGAAGGACTATTTGATTTGACTAGTAGAGGCTTTACCTATCTTAGGCTATCAAACATGTTATGGGTTAGAACACTCGCTTATGGTTCTACAACTTTTTATACAATTTTTGCTTAAATAATGGCTATTGAGCAAGCAGTTCAACATTTCTCTTTCTCACGCTATCTCTAGGTTAGCTTGCTTTCAAATGAAGAAGCTTCTACATTGCTACTTATTCTTGAGGCTTCAGCCTCCATATTTATTTTTCTTTTTACTGGGACCTTTTGGTGGCGGATTCCTAGACAAGTGGTCTAAGTGTCACACCCCGATGCTCACCGTAGGGCTTGTTTAGAATGATCTTGAGTTCTTACTACCACTGATGGTAGCTTTTGTAGTTGAGCATTTTTGACTTCTTTGATAATTGGTCTTTGATAACTCTTCTTCATAAGACCTTTTTCCTTGACAACTTTCAGCACCCTGTGCACTCTAGAGGACAGAGTCTCTGGATGTCTCATTTGTGGGGTTATAGCTTGGTGCCACTACCACCAGAATAATTATTTGATATCATTATTGGAGCTATTCCTTTTTACCCATTTAAGATTTTCAAACTTGTAGTGAGTTGGAACACTCGCATCTGGCATCAAGTCTGGTTGCATGGCTAGTGATTCAGGCAGCAATTACTTGAGCTCATAGTTCAGCATTTGTTCTCTTTCTTTGCCTTCTACTCAATTTTCCTCCAAAAAAAAAGGCTTCAACATCATGTCTTCTTAGTGCGAAAGGTTCAACTGGCAGAGTGGTTGCATTCACAGGTATAACTGACACTTTTGCCCAGTGATGGTTCTTTTCATGATTGACACCTTAGAATGGAATAATCTTTCGAATCTGAGGCTCTCTTTTGAGGAATCATAATAGCAATAGATCATTCCAGTCATTTTCCTCCCCTGCATAGGTTGGTGTGTACAATATGTAGGTGCTTTAGGTGGAGGATTGTTGGCAACGATGATAACTAGAAAGTTTAAGCTACCAAATTGGATGGTAGCTCTAGCATCTCAATTATTGACTATAGCATTAGCTAGATGGATATTGATTCCATGACCTAAGCATGATGAATAGTGTGCTATAAAAATCCATCTTTGCAAATGAAAGAAGGGGATTAGTGGTCAATAATTAATGTATCACCCCACACTTTCATAATGCAGATATACAATAGAGCGAACTGATATAGAGAACAAACATATTATTCATAAGAATATGGTTTATTTAAATTTGATTTCATTGATGAGTAATTTTAAATTATAATTTTTATCATGCTCCACTACTACTATAGCTCAAATTCAACTAGCCAAAGATGGAAAGAGAAACCTATCCCTAGTGGAGTCAAATTTGTGGGCTCCAAAAAATTGGCGCCCGGCCTCTCGATGAAAATGAGAGTATAGATTTTGTGTCGATCAAAATTTTTAGAAGGCAGATGATTGTTTGTAGTGGATAAATAAGACACTACCCAGAGATTTTTCCCTCATTTGGTGAGGACTTTAGATATGGTTCCAGGTTTCCTATAGGCGCAAACACCTATAGTTAATTATCCCTCCTCAATCAGTGAGAGAGAACTTTTGATTAAGGCTAGTCATAAGTCGCTAATTGCTTAGATATAGTAGCAAGAATTCATATTTAAAATTTAATAAAATTTATCATTTTTTATGCTTGAAGCATATGGTTAGGGGAATGATGACACACCTGATCAAGATCCCATGGTTCCATCATCTAGGCCATCATGGTCCCTAGTCTACTTAGTCAGAGGAGGTAGTCGACCCAACCTGACCGAAGGATCCTTGTCAGCATCCATGGGTTGTGTCGTTCAAGAGAACCTTGTAGACCTAGGGTGATATTTGTCAAAGGGGACAATCTTAAGTCCACTCTAGCTAACAACGGGTTTTATGCCCTATTAGGTATACCCTATGATCCATAACTAAAAGGGGTAGAAAACCAATGGGGAACATACGTGCTACAACCATGACCATAATTTAGTGGAGCCTACTAGCCAAACCACCCGGCCATAGAGCTATGGCCATAACTGCTTCATATATGGAGCCTACTAGCTAAACCATGCGGGCAGAGGACACGGGCCATGTCCTTACAGTGTAGAATATTTTGAGTGTGAATATAGTGGTATGCATAATATGATATTAGCTCCTTTGTGAGCTTAGGTTGACATGAAATCTGTCACCTCGATAAATAATTGCAGAAGGTGGATGGATGAATTTATTATTATTATTTTTTATGATGAATTTTATTTAATTTATCTTCTTATTTTGAAATTTTCTTGAACATTTGATAATTCATAGAAATTCCACTTAACATTGAAGATTTTAGGAAATTTTGATAATAGTGAACCCCTTTGGTTGATATTCTCGATCAACACAACCATCATCAAGGTAGACCTTGTGATGTAGAACATCATGAGGATCCAAAAATTAGAGCTCAAGATCCATTTACAAGATCTCAAGCTAAAGCCCAAGAAAATTCAAGAAAGAAGAAGGCTTAGCCCATTAGTTCCCATTTTATGATTTCATATTTTTTATTTATGTAATTTTTAATTTTCTTCTAGAAACTCCATGTTTGAAATTTTGTATTTAAAAATTCAAAGCATGACATGTGAGGTGGTTGAATCCACATAAAATAATAACATGCAAAATGGGTGGATGGCATAAAATAATGAGATAATTTAATGTTTCACATTAATGTGGCCACCCACCTTTCCCTCCATATTTTGAATTCTTTTCTTTTGAAAGATGCTTGTAATGGCTATGAATTACCCCTCTTACCAGAATGAAGGAGATCATTTGACAATTACAAATTATTGAGTTATTATTGTGGTTTGAGAGCTTGGTAGCCAAACCTTGGCAATCCTTGGTGGGAGCACTAGTTTAACAACATATCTTCTTCCCTCACCTCCAATACCCACGTTCTCTCAATCTCATCAATAAATAGAATGCCCACCTCCATCAAATTTGGTATCAGAGTGAAGCTTGGAAGGAACAAATTTGGTCAAAAGTTTGCTTCAACAAAGGGAGCATCTCAAGTGCTGGACTTGTCTTCAAACTTGTGAGTTTCTCTTGGACTTGTGAGGTAAATTAATTTTCTTTTATATGATAGTTTAAATAAATATTAGTAGCTTGGAAAGATATATATTGCTTTTAAGTTTATGGTGATAGCATAAAATTTCAATTAGTAAGCTCCATTATATATTTTAGTCATTTTCCAATTATTTGAACTTGCACACCCCTCCACCCCATCCCCACCAAAAAAGAAAAGAAATTAAGAGAGCACCTTAGTGAGGTAGTGCTTCACCTTAAAAACAACCTAGCCATTAGTGCAAATCATAATCTAATTACTTTCTTTATTATCTTTGTTATTATTTATGATTAATTTTAGAAGTTTCTTTGATTAACTTATGATAACTTGGTTTCTTAAGAAAAAAAAAGAGGCTTGATAAATTTGAGCATTTTTTTATTGCATTAAAAAAATAAAAAAATATGCATGCATAATAATATAAGTGTGTTAAAGCTTGTGATTTTGGAAGCTAAATAGAACTTTGTCAAAAAGACCTAAACTGTCTAAGGAGAGCTTGGGATTTAAGTGGGCTTGTACCCCCTCCTCATCTGAAGCCTAAAATTTCAGTTTGATTGCACAATTATATTATACTTGTTTATTTTATTTCATTTTTTTCATTGATCCCTTTTCATATATCTTTTTTTTTCTTTAAAAAAAATTCTCATGGTACCAAAATCTATCTCTCAAGATCAAGTTGAAAATTTGACTAGATTAGTTGATGCCTTAGATCTTAGGATCCATGATAATGAATTAAAAACTCAACAAATATTAGAAGAAAATAAGAATCAGATGCAAGAACTTAAACAACAAATGTAAACTCTTATAGCTCATCTACAAAATAATAGAGTACCAACTCCTCCTCCAATATCTACTCAGACTGTGCCAATAGGGACAGATGAAGAAGATTCATATCCAAATCATAGAGAAAATCAACCACTTAGAAGACCATCAATTGCTAGAAATGGTGTAAGGGGAGAAAATTATTTTAATACTATATAAGACTCTAATGATCCATCTCAAAGAGTTAAAGTAGAAGCCCCAACTTATGATGGTATACATGACCCAAATAAATTTATCGATTGGTTAGTTCAAATGGATGACTTCTTTGATTGGTATAAAATGGATGATTACCAAAGGGTTACTTTTGCTAAAATGAAATTGATAGGGCATGCTAAAATTTATTGGACAAATACTTTAGCTAAAGAACAAAGATTAAGAAGGACAAACCTCACTTGGATAGAAATGAAAGAAATGTTAAGAGCAAAGTACTATCCTAGGCATCATGATAAGAAGTTACATAGTCAATTATTAACTTTGAGATAAGGTAATTATCTTGTAACTGAATACTCAATATACTTTTGAAGATCTAGTTTCTAGAATTGATTGTGCTGATAATGATTAGCAATTAGCTAATAAATTTGTTATTGAACTTAGGGCTGATATTAGAAATGAAGTTGAATTATTTGACCCACAATATTTAGTGGAAGCATTTTGTTATGCATTATTGGTTGAACAATGAAAGAAATCTGCCTCCCTCTAAACAAAATGTCAAGTACCTTCCATTTCATCTCATAGATCTATTATTAGACCTGCTCATCTAAATGGCCTGACCTCTTTGCCTAAAACTTCAATTGAAGGGAGCTCTAAGAACACTAGGGAAGTAAAATGTTTTAAATGTCATAAAAAGGGTCATATGCAAAATCAATGTAAAGCTCAAATCTTATTTTTAGAAGAAGTTAAAAATTCAATAGATAATAATCTAGAAGAAATTTATGATGACACTCCATTATCTGATGAAGAATTATAATTAACTAATGACCCTCATGTTAATGTGATGAGATGTCTTATTGTAATTAAAAATGAGGTAGAAGATTTGAGGAGAAAGAACATTTTTAGCATGTATGTTTTGTGTAATGAAAAGAGATGTAGGTTAGTTATAGATGGAGGGAGTGATATGAATGTCATTTCAACACACACCTTAACTCGAGCCAACCTAAAATCTAAACCTCACCCTGAATCATTTCATGTTAGCTGGGTAAATCATACATCTCTTCCCATCACCAATCTATGTTTAGTTCCAATTAAAATAGGAAGCTATGAGAATCAAATTTGGTGTGATGTTCTCCCTATGGACATTGCTCATATTCTCTTAGGATGACCTTGGCTATATGATATGAATGTTATTCACTATGGTAAGGAAAATACTTATATTTTTAAAGATAATAATAAGACTATTAAACTCCTACTAATAAAGCCAGTAGAAAAAACACCATCTATAACACACAAAATAACTTCTGATTTGCAACCTAAGCCTATTGAAGAAAAATGCCAGACTTCAATTAATTATCATAGAAAATCCTACTATAGGCTTAATACTATCATTTCTGATTCTTACTTTAAAACATCTACTCTTCCTTCTTTGACCTCAAAGATAAAAATAATAAGTTTTGGAGCTTTACGAAAAGAATTTTTTGATCCATTTTTTCTTCACATATTACATGTAAAAGAAGTCATACCAGATTCTAATGAGACTCACATACCTACCGTGGTCTCTTCTCTTCTTTCTCATTTTAAAGATATTGCACCCAATGAGTTTCCTGATGAGCTACCTCCTCTAAGAGACATTCAACATGCTATTGAGTTCTTTCCCGGTTCTCAACTTCCTAATCTTCCACATTATAGGATGAACCCTACCGAGCATGGTGAGATTAAAAGACAAGTTGAGAAATTATTAAAAAAGAGTTTTATTCAAGAGAGTCTTAGCCCTTGTGCAGTCCCAACATTATTAGCTCCAAAGAAAGATGGAACATGGCGAATGTGTGTTGATAGTCGAGTAATAAATAAAATTACTATCACATATAGGTTTCCTATTCCCCAATTTGATGATATGTTAGATTTAATCTGAGGAGCAAATTTGTTTTTTAAAGATTGATCTAAAAAGTGGATATCATCAAATTCGGATTAGATCAAGAGATGAGTGGAACTTTTAAGACCCCTGATGGACTTTATGAATGGCTTGTCATGTCCTTTGGACTTTCAAATGCTCCTAGCACATTTATGAGATTAATGAATACTATTCTTAAACCATTTATAATTAAATTTTTGGTGGTTTATTTTGATGATATTTTGATTTTTAGTCCAAGTGAAAATGAACATCTATAACACTACAAAAAGTCTTTGAACTACTTAGACAAGAGAAATTATACATTAATTTAAAAAAGTATTTCTTTTTGTAAGTTGAGGTAATCTTTTTAGGCTTTATTATATCCACTACTGGACTTAAACTTGATCCTTCTAAAGTGAAAGCAATCTTAGATTGACCATCACTTAAAAAGTTTTATTGAAATTAGAAGCTTCCATGGTTTAGCCACTTTTTATCAGAGATTTATCAAGAATTTTAGTACCATTGTTGCTCTGATAACTGATATACTAAAATTAGATAAATTTTATTGGACTCCTAATGTACAAAAGGCCTTAGAGCAAATTAAAGTTTTGATCACTTCTGCACCAATCCTTAGGCTTCCTAATTTTTCTAAAGCCTTTGAAGTGACATGTGATGCTTCAGGAATTGAGATTAGTGAAATTTTAAGTCAAGAGAATCATCCTATAGCATTCTTCAGTGAAAAGTTAAATGAAGCCAAATAATGATATTTCACTTATGATAAAGAGTTTTATGTTGTAATTCAATCCTTAAGGCATTGATGACACTATCTCTTACATAGAGAATTTATACTTAATTATGATCATCATGCCTTAAAAATTCATTAATATTCAACAAAAATTAAGTCATAGGCATACGAAATGGGTTGAATTTTTACAAGACTACTCTTTTGTTCTAAAGCATAAGCCTGGAATTGAGAATAAACCTGGTGATGCTTTATCCGGGTAAACCTAATGATTTCCTCTTTAGAATCTCAAGATTTAATAGAATTAAAGATGATTATATTGTGTACCCTGACTTTCACCTAATTTATCTTGACCACCTAGATAAATCAGTAACTTTACAAGGGACATTCTTGATAACAATAGAATATTTATATAAAGGAAAACAATTATGTATTCATCGATCTTCTCTTAGAGAATTCTTTATCACTGAGCTACATGCTGGGAGTGTAGCTGGTCATTTTGGAAAGGATAAGATCATATGTTTATTAAAAAATAGATTTTATTGGCCTTCATTAAAATGAGATGTTCAAAAATTAGTGGCTTAATGTTAATTTGTAAACAAGCTAAAACTAACAAACAAAGGTTTGGATAATACACTGCCTTACCTATTCCTTATAGGCCTTGGGAAGAGCTATCAATGGATTTCATTCTAAGATTACCTAGGACAGCTCGAGGACATGATAGTATTTTTGTTGTAGTGGATAGGTTCTCAAAAATGGCTCATTTCTTACCTTGTTCAAAAATAAATGATGCTTCTTATATAGCCAAATTATTTTTTAAGAAAATAGTGCGACTCCATGGTCTCCCTTTAACCATTGTTTCTGATAAAGATGTTAAGTTTGCCACATATTTTTAAAAAATACTAAATTAAAATTTTCTTCTGCCTTTCATTCACAAATTGATAGACAAACTGAAGTAGTTAATCATAACTTAAGAAATTTGCTTAGATGCTTGGTAGGTAAAAGTTTAGAAAATTGGGATTTACATATACCAACATTAGAATTTGCCTATAATTGTACTATTTCTAAAACTACAAAAAAATCATCATTTGAGATAGTTTATGGTCAAAACCCATGATGACCAATAGATGTAGCAAACCTACCATCTCATGTATTTTCTGATGTAGCATTCTCATTTGCTAAAGATTTTAAAGCCTCCATGAAGATATAAGAAAGCAAATTACTATAAGTAATGAAAACTATGCTTCTAAGGCAAATCATAATCGTTCAATGAAAGAATATAAAGAAGGTGATTATGTATTGATTCGCATTCGAAGCATTATCAAACCATTAGATATAAGAAATTACATGCACAAGCTTGTGGTCCATTTAAAATTCTTTAAAAAATTGGAACTAATGCTTATCACCTTGATTTGCCTGCTGATATGCTCATTCATCCAGTTATTAATATTAAAGATATTATATCATATGAAGGAATTAGCAAACCTCCACTTATTCAATCTAACTCTTTAGCAGGAGATATAGCACCGTACTTGTAGAAGCCTTCTTCCTTTGAAGTTGACTATATTATCATCGAGGAAGCACCCATTGATCCGGCTTCTAAACATCATTTTCTAGTTTGTTGGAAGAATAAGCCACCAGCTGAAGACACATGGTTAACACGTATGATTTGGAGACTTTAGCCCCATAATTAGTAGAAGGCTTCTTTGATTTCAACTCTACAGAGCAAAGTTCAATTGAGCATAGGGAGTCGATGTAGAACATCATGAGGATCCAAAAATTAGAGCTCAAGGTCCATTTACAAGATCTCAAGCTAAAGCCTAAGAAAATTCAAGAAAGAGGAAGGCTTAGCCCATTAGCTTGCTAAGACCCATTTTATAATTTCATCTTTTATATATATATAATTTTTAATTTTATTCTAGAAACTTCACGTTTGAAACTTTGCATTTAAAAATTCAAAGCATGACATGTGATGTGGTTGAATCCACATAAAATAATAGCATACAAAATGGGTGGATGTCATAAAATAATGAGATAATTTAATACTTCACATTAATGTGGCCACCCACCTTTCCTCTTTCCCTCCATGTTTTGAATTCTTTTCTTTTGAAAGGTACTTATAATGGCTATAAATTGCTCCTCTTACTAGAATGAAGGAGATCTTTTGACAATTACAAATTATTGAGTTATTCTTGTGATTTGAGAGCTTGGTGGACAAACCTTGGCAATCCTTGGTGGGAGCGCTAGTTATCTAACATGTCTTCTTCCCTCACCTCCAATATTCCCATGTTCTCTCAATCTCATCAAATGATAGAATGCCCACCTCCATCACCTTGTCAACTCAACTCTTTTGGTAGCAGAGGATTGGGTATACAACTTGCATTTAGAAATTTTAATTTGAGATACAATAATTTAAAAATCTGAATAATAGTAATCCCCTCAGGTTGAAATCTACGCTCGCCACAGCCATCATTGGGGAAGTTAATTGATTAAATTGAATATATTTGAGCACTTTAGACCCTGTCAACTCTGTTTAGCTCATAACAGAAGATCAAATCTATAGGTTAAAGCTCGTAGATGTATTTCATGACTTTGCAATTGAATATCTTTAGTGTTTCAAAAAATGTATTTATATTATGAAAATTTATTGATTAATTCTTCCAAATATTTGTATTTTTAAGATATAATTATGAATTTGCAATGAATTTTGACATATTTATTTATTTTTAACCTATGCAGGATCCTCAGACACTTAAATATAAATATTTAGCATTGTGTTGGGGCCTATGCGGGTATTTGATAATTCATATAATTTTATTTTTTAATTATCATAATAATTTTTTATTTTTATTTAATTCTAACTTAGCCTACGCAGCCTTTTCAAACATTAAAATTTACACTCTAAATCCATATGTCCGAGCACATGCAAGTATTTTTAGCTTAGATAATTTCATCCAATCAATAAAATTATTGATTTTGAAAATCATAATTAAAATGATGATTTTCTTTTTTTTTTAGATTGAAGGAAGCTCCATAATTCATTTAGAATTTAATTTAGTATCACATTCTATCTGCTTATATGAAGAATTATAGATTTGGTGGAAAATTACTTTAAATTTTTAAATGGTGCCTTCTGCCCGCTTGCACTTGAGTATTAGGGGTTCGGTGTACTTTAAATTTTTAAATGGTGCCTCTGCCCGCTTGCACTTGAGTATTACGGGTTCAGTGGTGAATTACTTTAAAATTTTAAATGGTGACTTCTGCCCGCTTGCGCTTGACTATTGCGAGTTCGGTGGCAACATTTTAAGCTTTATATTTTTGATTCAAGATATTACAACTTTTCTTGTATTTAATTTTTTCATTGAATTTTTCAAGTATCAATGATTATTTAGCTTGTGGTCATTAACAAGCTTTTAAATATTTATCAACTCACCATATTCAACTTTTGCTCTTTCACAAATAACTTGTTATGCATCCTTCAAGCGAGCTTATGCAAATTCAAGTTTTTTTTAATCTTTTTGATGCAAGAATTTGACTATGGCACTCAACATATTCCATGTGCTTTAATTTTGCATTCAAATATAAAATAATTGTATTCTTTCAAGATGTATCATTCATTGTCATTGACTAGCTCTTTAATTGAACTTGCACTTGCAAGCAAGCTATTATATTTCTTGCAAACTCATCCTCAATTTATTAATGGACCTTTAGATTTGTCATCAATCATTTGTTATTTTGTATTTAATTGAGGTCCTTATTTCATTTAACATCAAGTATGGTTATTCAAGTATTCAATTCAAATCATTTTTAATTCACTTGGAATAAGTCATAATAATCTCAGTGTTTATTGCTTTAGCCATATTTATGATTATTGGCTAGCATCATAGTCACATTCATATTCATATAAAAGCTATTAAATCCAATTTGGTATTTATCCTTAAGTCCACATGAAGTTCCATTTTTATTTGAAAACTAGACTTTAATTTACTGTAAGTCTCTCATGAGTTTGGCATTAGCTTCCTCAAGTTTCACTTGCATTTAACTTGAGTATCCTCATTTGTTTCAATATATAAAATAATAGGCTTAAGCATTCATTTAATGATAAACTAAGTGAATGAATTTATTTTCACTTTGTATATTCTCATATCATAATTATTACGTGCCATAAAACCAATAATGGTATAATAAAATTTCACGCATTAGCTTGTGTGAAAATCCAACATGCACACAGATAGTTGAAAAAAGAATAAGAAACTCTAGAATTTTTATGTGAAAAAACCCCAAAAATAGGGAAACAAATCACAGGGCCTAGCCCAGTAAAAATGCTCCACTATATATCTACTTTGGAGTACAAAGTTTAAGTTTTCTCGATGACAAAATTACAATCTGAGAAATCCTAACAAAGAGAATTCCAGAATTAGGTTATTGTAACTATGCAGTGGTAGTTAGACTATAACAGTTGTTGGTAGAGGTTAGCGATGACAATGGTGGCGTCGATGATGAACTTCGAACTTCTAGCTCTCTCCTAGCTTTCTCCCAAGTTTACTTCTAGCTCCTCTCTCAGCTTTCTCCTAAGTTTGCTTCTAGCTCCTCCTCCCTTCTTGATAAGAATGGGGTCCTATTTATAGGATTCTGAGAGGGGCATTTTGGTCATTGTACCTAAAGTCCCAAAACACTTAGATGGTGTATATCAATTTATTTGATCATAGATAGTTTTGGGTGATTTGACCATTCAAATGATCTTCGATTAGAGCGATCTTTGGCTCATTGGATTTGTCTCATTGAGCCGCTCGATTTGACTATAAGCACATCAAATTTGGAAGTCATTTGATCATCTAGTCAGTGTTTTGAAGTTTTTATATGTAGCTCTTGGGCTTAATTTGAGCTCATTTGGGCTCGATTTGACCTTCTAGTATTGTTGAACTCGTCTCACTGAGTCATTTAATTTGATTATATACATGCTTTAACTAAAGATCCATGCTTCATTTATAAATTTTAGAGGGATATATCATTTTCCCACTATTTTTAGATGATAAAGCTTATTTCATCTAAAAATATATTAAATAAATTCACTTTAGCTAAAAATTATTAGAATTTGTAATTGTCATATGTATCAATTTATTTATTACTTAGTTATTAATATTTATTATATATATATAACGTGCTAATTTTTACAAATACATATAACTTAATTTGATAAATTCTCTCTCTCTCTCTCTCTCTCTCTCTCTCTCTCTCTCTCTTTATGGGTGGCATTTGGTTTGAAGAGGAGAGTAATTTTTTTTTTTATTTTATCATGAGTGAGTGAGAGAGAGAGAGAGAGAGAGAAGAGGGGGAGAGAGAGGGTCATGCAGAGAGAAAGAGAGAGAGGAAGAAAAATTTTATTTTTAATGAAGAATATGAAAAGTTTTTTTAATTTAAAATATCAATAATTTTCCTTCTCTCTCTCTCTCTCTCTCTCTCTCTCTATTTTCCAACTAACTTGGTTGCACATCCTGAATTCAAGCTCTAACGTGCTTCCACTTTCTTCTCTTTGGTAGCATCCACTAACTTTATTGCGACCCCCTGAGGCTCCAGTTCTCTCGATCTTGGTTTCCAACTGCAGTTAAGTGGTGCAATCGAGCTCTAATGTGCTTCCACTTTCTTCTCTTTGGTAGCCTCTAATGACATGTATAATGGTGTTGAGCCCCCTCATAGGCTCCAGTTCTCCCAATCTTGGGATTTTTAACTAACATGGTTTGCCGCATCCAAAATTCGGGCTCCAGATTATCTCGTATGGATGTTAAAGCCTTTGCCCTGCAATATAAGAAGTATATATTTTTATATTATAAAGTTTTGCCCCCAATGATGAGGGTAATCATATATATTTTTTTAGACTTCAACTTTGAAATGATTATAATTTATATATATCTCATGAGATTTTTAGTATATATGTACCTTTTGAAGCTTTTATCTTCTGAGATTTTTGATGTACCTATACCTTCTGAGATTTTTGATGTATCTGAGGCTTATGTCTTATAAGGTTTTCAGCGTACCTGTATCTTATGAGGCTTTTGCTTTTAAAGTTTTTGATGTACTTGTATCTTCTGAGGCTTTTTCCTTCTAAGGTTTTTAATGTACATGTACCTTCTAAGGCTTTTGTCTTATGAAATTTGTTATGTACATGTACCTTATGAGGCTTTTTTCTTCTGAGATTTTTGATGTACCTATACCTTCTAAGGCTTTTATCTTGAGGTTTTTGATGTACTTATACTTTCTAAGGCTTTTGCCTTTTGAGATTTTTAATGAGTGGAGACCTTGTCATCCACTTGCTCTCTTAGAGTTTTTCTAGTAAGGATCTTGTCCACTACTAGCTTCCCATTGAGGCTTCCTCAGGGGTGTGCCTTCCACGGGAGAAATCTATAAAGGATTTTTGACCTATCCGAGGTTATTTTTCAGAGTGTTACTCGGTTACATTTAACCTGTGTGGAAGAAGTCAATAATTTTAACTCTCATCCGAGGTTATTTTATCAAAGTATGATGTTAACCTGTGTGGAAGAGGTTAAATATTTTGATTCTTCTAAGATTATTTGTCAGAGTATTACTCAATGATGTTAACCTATGTGGAGTAGGTATAAAGTTATAACCTATTCAAGATTGTTTGTCAGAGTTGCTCCTTGATTTTTGCCTTTTTCATGAATATGATTGAATAATCATAATTTGCAAAGCTATTTTTTTCAATGTTGAAATTACTCCACATCATTGACTTGCTTCTTGAACTAATAATCAATTAGATACCCAAAATAATAATTTGGATGATCTTTTGAGATTAAGGGTTGGCTTCTGATAGGAACTGAATGATTAACATTTGATGTTTCTTCATTCTTCATATGTGTTATTCCAAAGTAGAATTTTCTCCATCATATAGATGGTGCTCCTCTTAACCTGAAGTCAAATTGTCAATCATTGTGAAGATGTAAAGGGAATGTTTCTCACAAATGATGCTAAACTATTGCGTGCCAGAAAACCAGTAGTGATAGAATAAAACTTCATGCCTTAGCTTGTATGAAAATTCCAACACACACACAGATAGTTGAAAAGAGAATAAGAAACTCTATAATTTTTTACATGAAAAAAGCTTAAAAAGAGGGGAAAAATCACAGGGACTAGCCCATTAAAAATGTTCCACTATATATCTACTTTGGAGTACAAAGTTTAAGTTTTCTCGATGTCGAAATTATAATGTGAGAAATCTTGACAATGAGATTATAGAATCAGGTTACAATAGCTATGTAGTAGTTGGACTATAACAGTTGTTGGTGATAATTAGTGAAGAAAATAGACAGCGATTGACAATAACGATGGTGATGATGAACTTTGAACTTAGCTCTCTCCCTAGTTTACTTCTAGCTCCTCTCTCAGCTTTCTCTCAAGTTTGCTTCTAGCTCATCCTCCCTTCATGATAAGAATGGGGTCCTACTTTTAGGATTTTGAGAGGAGCATTTGGTCATTATAGCCAAAGTCCCAAAACACTCCATCAGTCGTTGTATATCAATCATTTGATCATAGATAGTTTTTTTGGTGATTTGACCTTTCAAATGATCTTTCATTTGAATGATGATCTTTAGTTCATTATTCATCTCATTTTCATTTGACTAGAAGCACATCAAATTTGGAACTCATTTGATCATCTAGTTAGTGTTTCAAAGTTTTTATATGTAACTTTTGGGCTTGATTTGAGCTCATTTGGGCTCGATTTGACCCGATTCTAGAATTATTGAACTCATCTCAGTGAGTCATTTAATTTGATTATATACATGCTTTAACTGGAGTTTCGTGCTTCATTTATAAATTTTATAGGGATATATCAGTAATAATACTTGTTGTGCCTATTTAATTTTAATTTTATAAATTCTTTTTTAGGACTTTATATATAAAGTTAATCGTGGTTTTTATTTTTGATGATATGTATGGGGGACACCATGCAGATTTAAGGGTATACTTGAGGTGATGAGGTGACATCAAGGGAATGGTATCTTGAAAGATAGAAATCACCACCCTATAAACTAATGACGACTCTAAGGCATGATCGGTCTTCGAATATGCTAGATATTTTTCTCCTACTTTATATGGATGAATAAAATAGGTTTATTTGAACCGATTCTAAAGTTCCCAATAAGAGCAAGTCCCCATAATTAATCACATCATAAGGAAGGTGAGTTCCTTAAGAATACTTTCAATTAAAGTAGGCAATTGTTGACTCTAAAGATTTTAAAGATAACTATCAATAAATTGATTATGTTTGGAAAATCAATCAAGATAGATCAAAAAAGAGAGACTTATTATCAAAGTCAAAGGGAGATGAGTAGGGAATACTCATGATACTAGAAAACCTAGTGAGCATCCTAATCTATCATATTATTGGGCTTTGTATGTTTAAAATTAAAGAGAATTATATATTTGAATTAAAATTTTATTAGAAAGCTAGGACTTATAATCTCACAACACAGGATTATGAAAATGCCTAAGACATGAGGATTTATGCTTGTAGCCTGAAAAAAATGGCAATTCAGATCCTAAATCTAGGGAGCTTTAGCGAGGACCAAAATGCATCCTAAATCTAAGAGAAGATGAGTATATGGTTTACCTGCATAAAAGACGGTAAACCACCCTACTGTTGGACTTATAACTGCCTAGAGTGGAAGCCAGCTAACTCCTCCTATGCTTTAAAATCATGTGGTCAAGTCATATATTTTACAAGATGGTTAGGTTGTTATTATTAGAAAGAAAATTAAGGTCCTTAAACCCACTCCCTAAGAGGCTAGAGTATGAGTGGTATGAATAATGACTTAGTCTAATGCAATTCTTATCAATTTTCTTTAATTTTTTGACTCTTTATTTTGACAATTGCCATAGGATTTTTATATGCCTAAATGCATGATGAAATAAGGTGATTGGCTAAATCAAAAGGAAAGAGATGTTTTCCACCATAGAGGAGATCCTCGAAAGTTAAGTCTTCCCCAATCGTGCAAGGATGGAAACCCTGTCTCAACAAGAGTGAAACAAGATGACATGCATGATATTAAGCATACAACTTCTAGCTAGGGGTTGTTAAATCTTTTAATTATCTTGATTTAATGTCTAGGTTTTGAGTTATTTATAAGATTTAGTTATGAGTTGTAGTTAGAGTAGAAAATTTATTTTTCCCTAAGAGCCTAATAGGATCCAGGCCACACATTAAATCACATATATGAAGAAACTAGAAAAAGGCATGCCATTTTTATTGCATAATTGTAAACAAAATATTAAATAATTTATAAATCCAACATGAAAGAATAATAGGAGGTGCGTCTCTGCCATCCTAAAAAAAAGAGAAATGGGTAGCAGCTCTACCCTTATACAACCCGATATGAAAGAATAATTACAAATTTACAAATAAATGCTATGGGGTCTTCATTCTTCATTATTCATATCTCCTCCATTTCTTTTCTTCATTTGGTTTGCTTGCTTCAAAGGCATCATGGGGCCTCCTAGACAAAGCCTTCTAGCCTCCCTAATCCCCATAACACTAATCCTTATTCCTAATGTATAATTACATTAAAAAATAAGAAAAGTAAATCTAACTACACCTATAAAATAAATATTAGCTAAACACACCATACAACCCAAGCAGTTATATGAATAATTTGGACTTATCACCTTGCACATGGGTAACCAAGTCCACCTATCCTAATTTAGATTATGCTTAGGGGTTAAGCAACCTATAAAAGAGAGCATTTATATTTATTTTAAGCACCCCTTAAACACAATCTTCTGTAGAAAATATGATTAGGCTAATCATGGCCTAACATCCAGTCTACGAAGCATACACCCTAACATCCAGTCTACATCAGTACATAATGAAACCAAGCATGCACCGCCTTAACATAAGGCTAAAAGTGATGATTTAATCTAAGGTGTGTGTATTAAGGCTTATGTGATATGCCTTAACTAGGCTTTGTTATAATTTTCTAAGCAAGAATGGATTTAATTATAAATGATGGTTTCACTTTAAGTGGCTTAATTGATTTATAAATTTTACTTAATATATATATTTTTGTTTTACTTGGTTTACACTTAACAACTAAATGTTATAAAGAGAAGAAAAGAGAGGACAATTTCTTTTATCCCTACCTTAAGTCACATCTAAAGAAAATTAATTAAATTAATTCTCTTTAATGAATGGCTTATTACATGTTTTAAATTAATCATAGGTTTAGGTTCATTTTAAATAGAGTTATTCAATAAGAAAGACATCTTAAGATTAATTGAATTAACTACTATCACATAACACATATTTGTTCATTTCTTTCCATCATATGTAGCATGCATATGATTGAGTCCTATTAATATCTATACATGTAATATGTTTTTGGCACACTAAAATGTAGGATGCATAAATGAGTTTTATAGAAAAAGAGGATCCTCATTCATTAGCTAAATACACATTCAAATGTATGAAAGTTCTAACTAAGTACTTCACCATTGTTTTCCAAGAGAATGAGGTAGGAACCTCCTTGGGGCTACTTAAAGCCGTGCATCCCTGGGTGTCTAGACTAGTTATACCCAATATTCTTAAATACATATGGATGTGTAAATAACTATAATAATAGAAAATCATGCAAAAATTATATTTTTTTTTATTTTGAATTATGCATATGGAATAAGGTGAGATTTTCATTCATTAGCCAATGAGTGTATAAAAGTTATAAGCAAGTAGTATTTTTTTGACCGGAGAATGAGGTAGGAACCTCTTTAGGGTTACTTAAAGCCGTGCGTCCCCGGGTGTCCAAACTAGTTATACCCGATATTCTTAAATACTTATGAGTGTACAAACAACTTTAAGAATGTAAACCATGCAAGAATTGTATTTTGATTTTATTATACATGTGAGCTAAAATTCTATCTAAATTCTAACATGGATTTACATAAGAATAGACCCAAGCAAGTGTTGTGTCCTTTTCAAATGAACTATACACTTGTTAATATTCATATCCTTATGTAAATTCAAGAAGATTAAAGAAAAGAGAACTTCATATCACATGTTCTAAATTGTAAGCACATACAAGCTTATAAATACTCATAATTATCATTACTCCATGTGTTATAGTTGATTTATATGCTTTTATAATAATTTTCTATTTAATAGTGATAATAGCCACACATATTTTTAATTAAGTCAACATATGCAAATTTGACATAAAGGAAATCATTTATTTTTAATTAATTTTTGAAAGAAATGAATGCATGACTACCAGTGGCTTACAACATTTTAATATAATTGGAAAGAAATAAAGAAACACAAGCATGTAATTTCATTTAATCTAACTAATTCCTAAGGACAATCACATTAAATAAGTTATTTAAAATAAACCAAAGTTTGTTAAAGTCACGTTTGATTTTTTTTGTTTAACTTGATTTAAGAGAGATGTGAGAAAGAGGTGTTTGATAATCCTAATCTCATTACCCATATGTGTAAATTAATTTGATTTAATAAGAAATAATTAAATGATTTTTTATGGATTGATTAAGTTAAGCATGGATTAAACTAATTAATTAACCACTACCTATGTTACCTTAAGATAATTGATTAAATAATTATGAGATAATATAATATGCAAATGAATTGAAAAGTAAATAGTAATGCTTCTATGAATTGAACTCATGATTATTTAATAATTAAGCTTAAGGAACCATTTTAATTACTTTCATAATTTTCTCATACATGTGAGCTAATCATAATTTTATTAAGCCTTTTTAGGTTCTTGAACACCTAAAACTCTACCCAAGATGGATTAAGGGAAACATCATATTTAATTAGACTTTTCAAATCAATTAAGCCAATAATCCATTAATTCACCTTTCCTAAAAAAAGGCTAACCAAAGTTAATAATTACTTTGAAATGAGATGGGCTTAAGGGAAAAGGTAGGTAAAGAGGTCCCAACCGAATTCCATAAGCCATCCACTAGATTAAGCATAATTTAATATGATTTGAATTTTAATTTAGCTAAGTAAGTTTCTAATTAGTTAATTAATTAATAATTAAGAGTTTAGATAAAAAAAGAGGGAAAATTAGAGAAAGGATATGGAGGGAGGCACCAATCTACTTTCCTAAGTCTCCTTACTCTTCAACAGTGATTAGAGTCTAAATAATTAATTAATTATTGTTCATATACTTAATCACCCATTAATGAAGTTAAGAGAATAATTAGGGCTTAATCAATCAATCCTCTTAATTTAACAAGTAATAAATCCCCAAAAAATTAGAAGAGGTAGAACTCATTCTCTCAAACATTCTCATAATTTTTGAGATCAATCACTTGAGATATTAGAGAGCAATTAAGCTAATTATATTTTTAATTAATTCTTAATTAAGCATTGTTTACTATTCAAATTTTATTGGAAATATTTTTATTAAATTTTTTTCTAAAATACATTTAAAATGAGCCATTGTTTATATTTTTAATTAATTCTTAATTAAGCATTATTTACTATTCACATTGATAGCATCTCCTAGCTATGTCCATGCAGTCTGTGATCATCGAAGGCTTGTAGTATCCTAGTCTCTTGATCTTGGCTTTCATCTTCGGACTGGCTTGGTGGGCTCCACATAAACTTGAGTGTACCTTGGTCATGATCCTACGGGCTTCATGTTTGTCCAAACAACATAACCACATATGATCGAAGGATCGCCGGTATAAGGTGCCATCTACGAGAGCATAGGAAAAGGCTCTGTGCTTCACTTGATGTGGTAGTGACTTCTCTAGAGGTAGTTTTCCTATTTTTAGATAATCTATGAATGGTTGCCTCCAATCCAACTCCTCATCCTTTTTGGCAATGATAACCATCCCTTCAAGAGAGAGTCTCTCATGGAGTTTAGTTTCAATAAGGAATAAGACTTCTTTATTTTGGACCATTATTGGTATGGACTTATCTTCCGGACATGCCAACTCTTTGGCAAGCTTGGCTAATGCATCTGCTATCACGTTCTCTCCTCAAGGAATCTTATAAATAGTAACCTCTATGATTTGGGTCAATAACTCCATGGTGTACTTATGGTAATGATGGAGCTTAGGCTTTAGAACATTGTAAGACCCAACAATTTGGGTGATAACTAATTAAGAATCCCCAAAGATGTTGATACTTTGGATGCATAGCGTAATGGCTAACTCTAAACTGACAATTAGAGCCTCATATTTGGCTTCATTGTTGGTACTTAGATTGGACAGATGATATGAAAATTTCATCACATCACGATCTGGAGTTAAGAGAACTATTCCTACCCTTTCCTCCATAAAAGAGTATATCATAGTTCTTCTCCTTCTTGAGAAGAAGCTGCACCATCAATGTACATCTCCAGTGGTGAATGTTAACGTCCCCTAAGTTCATGATTTGATCATCAGGGAGGTGTGGTGTTTATTTTTATATTTTATTTCTCAAACTCTTTTGGGGGAATTTGAAAAATAAAATAATGGTTGTATATTATTGGGACACCATGTAGATCCATAGATGTACTTATTAGGGTGATCATATGCGACATTGAGAAATGATGTACTATCTCGAGAGATAGATGTCACCATCCTACAATGGACCTAATCACCTAATAAGGACTCCTAAGGACAATTGGTCTTTGAATGTACCAGAGATTCTTCTCCTACTTTACATGAAAAAGTAAAGTAGGGTTTATTTTAAATCGGGTTCATTAAGTTTTCTATAAAGGCAAGCCCCCATAGTTAATTACATCTTAAGGAATGAGATTCCTTAAGAATACTCTCTATTAAGGTAAATGATCGTTGCCTCCAAAGATTTCAAAGATAGGACTATCAACAAATTGGTTATTTTTTGGAAAATTAAGTGAGACTGATCAAAAGGAAAGAGTTATTATCAAAACCAAAGGGAGATAAGTAGGGGATACTCATGATGCTAGGAAATCTAGCGAGCATCCCAAAATATCTTATGGTTGGGCTTTATATTTTTGAAATTTGAAGAGGATTATATGTTTGAGTTAAACTTTTATTAGAAATCTAGGACTTATAATTCCATAATACAAGGTCATGGAAATGCCTAAAAGGTGAGGATTTATGCTTGTAGCCTATAAAGGGAAATGGTAACCTCAGATCCTAAATCTAGGGAGCTTTGGTGAGAGCCAAAGTGCAATCAAAATCTAAAGGTGAAAATGGGTATATGGTTTACCTTCATAAGAGAGAATAAACCACCCAACTAGACTTATAACCACTTGAGGGTGGCCGCCAACTAACTCCTCCTACAATTTAAAATACATGTAGGCAAGTCTTATGCTTTTGTAAGATAGCTATTATTTATTTAGAAAGGAGACTAAGTCCTTAAACTCACTTCGTAAGAGACAAGATCATGAAGGGCATGAACTCATGAGTTAATCTAAAGCAAATTTTTTTAAGTTTATTTTTATTTTTGGACATTTTTATTTGACAATGGGATTCATATGCCTAATGCATGAGAAATTGGTTATGAGCCAAAATTAGGAAGAAGGAGATGTGTTTCCACCATGGCTCTCAAAGGTCAGCCATTTTCTAATAAATGAAGCCCTCCATTAGCAAGAGTGAAGCAAAATGATTTATTATGATGAGACATACAACATCCAGGGGTTGCTAAATCTTTTATTATCTTAATTTATGTCCTAGGATTTAGGTGAGGTTATGAGTTATTTAATTTTAATTTTGATTGATTAATTGGATAGAAAATTTATTTTTTTTCTAAGAACCTAATTGCATCTAGCCCATTCATCAAACAATGAAGAAACTAGAAAAATCATGTCATCCTAACTGTGCAATTGTAAACAAAATATCAATCAATTTATAAAATTAGCGTAAAAGAATAAAATGCTGATGTGGCCAGGCTCCACCGCACAAACCCAAAAAGAAATATAAGTAACCGAGCTGTACCCTTATACAACCCAGATTATAAATGAATAATTACAATTTAGAGAGAATTTATGTTATGGGGGTCTTCATTCTTCATGTTTAATTTTCTTCTTTTCTTACTTCCTTTTGGCTTGGTTGGAATGTGGTTACTCCAAAGGCTTCACATGGTACATAAGATATGGTCTTATGACCAATGTTCACCCTAATTCTCCCATAACATTTATTCCAAATCTTAATTATAATATTTACATCAAAATAGGAAAAGTAAATCTAACTAAACCTACAAAATAAAGATTAGCTAAACATACCACACAACCCAATCAGTTATATGAATAATTTGGACTTAGCACCCCATACATGGGTAACCAAGTCCACCTATCCTAGTTTGGATTATGCATAGGGGTATAAGCAACCTGCATAGCAAAATTATTTATATTTTTATTATAGTGCCCCTTAAGCATAATCCTCTGGAGAAGACATTATTATACTAAGATCATCTTATCATCTAGTCTATGCATATACACCCTAACATCCAGTCTAAAAATATTACATATCACAAAACAAAATCAAGCATCAAGCCATGCACCACCTTAACATAGAGCTAGAAATGGTGACTTAGCCTAATGTGTGTGTGCCATTTAAGGCTTGTGTGGCATGTCTTAGCTAGGCTTTAAGGTTAGAATTTTCTAAGTGTGAAAGGATTCAACTTAGAGGGTGGTTTCATTTTAAGTAATTTAGTTGATTTGGTAAATTTTATTTGATGATTTGATTTGGTTTAAATGAACCTACACTTATTTACTAAATATTATAAAGAGAATAAAAGATGAGAGAACTTCTCTTTCATCCCTATGTTAAGTAATTTCTAAGGTAGATTCATTAATGATTTTTATTTAGTGAATATTTTATTATGTGTTTTAATTAACCCTAAGTTTAGATTTTCTCTAATAAAATCTATTCAGTAAGAAAGGCATCTTAGGAATAGTTAAGGTGAATTACTATCACATAACACACAACCATTTATTTCTTTCCACCATGCATTTCATGCACATGAATAATCCTAAGCGTACCTATACATGCAATGCAAATTTTAGCGCACCTTGATGATGAATGCTAAGAGATGCTGCTTAAGAAATTATTAAGTAGAAAAGAGGGACTCTTTTATTCATTAATCAAATGCACATCCACATGTATAAAACACATAAGTGAGTATGACGCCATTATTTTCTACACCATGGGTGTAAGGTACAAGACCTACTTGGGGCTACTTAAAGCCTCACAACCCCGAAATGTCCAGTTCAATATAACACTTTTGTTAAATACATGTGCATGTACAAAAAGAAAACAAATGAATGAAGAATCATGCAAAAGATTTTTGTTTAATTTGGTTATGCAATTTACATGTGCAAATGTGAAGATCCTTCTTAAGTCATAACATGGAAATGCCTAGGAATAGATTTAAGCAAGTGTTGTGTTCTTTTCAAATTTAATATACACTTTGCAAATCCTATCCAAATCCATGTTAAGAGAAGAGAAGAGAATCACATAATACACATCTTATGCTATAATCACATGGAAGCTTATAAGTATTTATAAGTAGCATCACCTCATTTATAATCTTTGATTTATAAGTTTTGGAAATAGTTTTTGATTTAATAATGATAGTAGCCACTCATATTCTTACTTTAGCCAAAATATGCAATTTCACATAAAGGAAACATTTTCTATTTTAATTGATTTTTCAAAAGATATGGATGCATGAATTCATATGGAAAATAACATTTAGCATGCTTGTAAAGAAATAAAGTGATGTAAGCATATGACTTCATTCACCCTAATTAATTCTAAAAGATAATCCTATAAAATAAGATCATTTATAGTGAATCAAAATTCTTTAAAGAGATTTTTATTTTTGGATTTGGTTTGAAATTGATTTGTGTCAAAGAGTTTGCTGGTCCTAACCCATTTTCCCCATATGTGAATCACTTTAGTTTAATTTTAGAATAATTAAATTGATTTTATGTTTTATTTAGGTTAAGGTGTGAATTAAATCCTTTAATTTCCCCGTATCTATACCACTTTAATATAATTAACTAAACAATTATGAGCTAACATATGATAGGCAACCACATGGAATTTAAATCAACAATACACCTAAGAAATAAAGGGGCTAAATGCAATTGGCTCATAATTATTGATTAATTAAGCTAAAGGGTTTAATTAAGTACTTTCATAATTTTCCCACACATGTGAGTTGGATATGATTTCCTTAAACTTGCCTTAGGCTTTTGAACACCTAAGGATCTAACCAACAAGAGATTGATTAACTCTAAATTGGTTTTGAAAGTTTGATTAGACTAATTAAGTAAATCATTAGTGGATTAATCCTTAATTATGTTTGGATTAAGGAAGAAAGGGGTTTAGGGAATAACTTAGGGAAAATATCCCAAACCCATTCCATAAACCTCCTCCTCACTTAAATAATGTTTTATTATCTTAATTAAGGGATTAATTCTTATTCATATGCTTAATTACTCACAATTATATTAAAGGAGTGATTAACAGTTCATTAATTAATTTTTCTAATTAACTAATTAATAAATTCCAAGAAAATTAAGAGAGGCAGAAGTCATCCCACTAAACATGTCTGAGAAATTTAGAATTAATTAAGTAATTAGGGAGTAATTAAGGTTATAAAGTTTTTAATTAAACTCTAATTCAGAAAAATTCACTATTCAAAATCAATTCAAAATAATTTTATTGGATTCCCCTCATAAATACCTTTAAGATTAGCTCTCATTCATATTTTTTGAATTTTCTACATTTAGTTATGAATTTAGGAAGTTTTTGTGATTAAAGGATAAGTAAATAGCCTAATTAATTAACTAATCCTATCGTGTGTGGATCACTAATGCGACATACTTTCCATGTGGCACGATGGGATTGGTTATTTAAGTTATCACATCGCGCACTGCATCAGCTAATGGCCCAACGCGCTTTCCCCTAGGTCATTCGATCAAGGATCGGATGGCCAGGATTAAACTCGTGGTTTTAAAAGATTTAAACATGAAGGATGGACGACTCATGATTCATCCCTACCTAAGCTGTAGGAGACGGAGGCCGTCCATCCTCCATTGCTTGATCCAAGCTCACCTAAGCTCAGATTAGGCTAGGATTTACTCCACACCATTAAGAGGTGTAGGGAAGAACATCCAACGGCTAGATTTTAATGGGATTATAATTGCCTTTACAAAGGACCAAACATTTTTCAATGGAGAATCGGTTTTGAACAATACCTCACCGGAGGCTATCACCGGCGCTTCCAATAGAGGAGGTAGCCTGCAGTGGAGATGAAACTCTGAAAGTTTCAAGCCTTGATTTGAAATGGATGTCTTAATTGATCAAGCTCCCATCTAATGGCTTTGATTGAAGTCCCCCTTCTCGTGGCTTGGATACTTGGGAAATACTTTGGGTGAGGTCGACTAGGTGCTCAGATGGTGTTTGCAAGAGTAATTTATGTTTAAGGGAGAATTGAGTGAAGTGGAGTTTGGAATTACCTCCCTAATTTTAGCTTTGAGGAAATTGAGAAGGAGAAATTCAAAGGACCTTGGGATTGCTTATCAAGGCTTAGATAAGCTTGCTCTTACTTTCTAGGGCTCAACCGAATTCAGAGTCTTTGCATTGAGTTGGAATGAGGGGGAGTATATCTCCCCTTACTTGGATAGGATGACCGAGGCTTTCCTTGCCATTTTTGATCAATTGCTTGGATTGATTGGTTTTTTGTGTTGTTAGGCACTCTATGTGGTTCAATTTTGGTAGAGGAGTGGAGGAGAGGGAGTGCACATGTGCTAGGTGAGTGTATGGAGTGATCCAAGTGGAGAATTCCCATTGGAGGGGTCGATTTGGCCTAGGGTTGGGTCATGGCTGACCCAAACCCATTGAGTCATGTTCACTACCCTCCTTGGTGTCCATGTGGTCCACTAGGAGGATGTCAAGTGGCCTTTAGAAAGAATTGGTCAAATTCCAAGTGAATTTGGCCATAGATTACCCTTTGACCTAGAGGTAAAATGGTCATTTGGCCTTGATTTTGATTTGAGTAGATTTGAGATGATTAAAAAATGGGTTGTCTAATTTTCAATGGATTTGGAGTTGATTTGATTTGAATTATCTCAATTTGACCTATTTAGGTCAAAATGGGTCAACTTGGGTCATGTTGACCAATTGGTCAAATTAGGTCAAACCATAGGTTAGGTCAAGTTCAAATGATCATTTGGAGCCTATGAGTATCATTGGTTTGGTTCAATTTGATTTATATTTGGTTTTAGTTCATTTAGGTTCATTTAGGTCAAATGGGTCAAGTTGACCAATTTGACCCATTTGACCCTATTAGGTTAAGTCATGGGTTGGTTTAAGCTTGGTTGATTATTTGAAATGTATTTCAAGCTTTAGTTTCAATCAATTTTGGTTGGGATTGATTTTAAGTTGATTTGACCTTTTAGGTCAAGTTGGGTTCATAGTCAATTAAGCTAGGTTGGGTCTAGTTGACCAATTGAAGCTTTGATCAAGTTCAACAAGTTATTTAGAATGAATTTGACCCATTGGTTGCAATCAATTTAGCTTAGATCAAGATTTGACCCATTTTGACCTTTTAGGTCAACTTGGGTCAAGTGGCAAATTAGGCTTGGTTTGGATCAATTGATGGCTTGATCTTGTTCAATCATTGATTATGAATTGATTTAGATCAATGGTTTCAATCAATTTGGCCTATGGTGAATTTTGGCTAGTTTAGGTTTCATTTGGGCTAAGTGTTGACTTGGTCAAAGGCTAGGTTTGACTTGGTTTCACCCAATTTGAGTGATTGATCATCCTAAGATGATTGTTGCTCACAATGTGAAGCTTAGATTGGCTTAGTTCAATCCAATTTGGGTTGGATTTGAATTTAGCTCAAAAAGGTGCTTTAGGTCACTTTGGGTCAAGTGAGCCTAAATGGGTCAATTGGCTTGATTAAGGTTTGATTCAAGTTTTGTTGAACTCACATATGGACTTATGATTGAAATATAAATCCAATTGCAAGTGATTTGGAGTTAAATGGGTTTTGATTCATTTGACAATTTTAAGTCAAAATGGTGAATATGGGTTTGACTTGGGTTAGTTTGATTTTGGTTTGGTGATTGAAGTTTATATTTATATTTGGGCTGATGATTGAAGGATTGATTGTTTGAAGAGAAAATCCAAGGGTTTTAATTGATTTGAGAATGATTTGGCTAAGTTCAAGAATTTGACTTGAAAGAGCATAAGTTGGATTTTGGTTAGATTTGGATTTGAGTTTTGATTTAATTTTGGTTATTTGAACTTATATTTCATTTATATTTGTGAATATAAATGAAGATATAAATGGATTATGAGAAAATCTTTTGAATTTAGAGTGATTTGAATTTGATTTAGTTAAGTCCATAAGATGAAATGGCTTAGGAAAGATTTTGGATTTGGAATTGAGTTTTGGATTTAGTTATGGTTATTTGAATTTATATTTCTTTTACATTTGTGAATATAAATGATAATATAAATGGGTTATGAGAAATTTTTTTGAATTTGGAATGAATTGGATTTGATTTGAATTTGAAGTTTGACTTGAAAGAAGGAGGTAAGGATTTGGTTCAAGCTATAGGATAGGCAAGTTTTCTTAAAGCCCCTAAGGCATAACCTATACCTATGGCTAACTCTTCTAAATCTCTAGGATTAGGTTAACTATTCACCTAATCACTAGAAGTGTCTTAAGACTAAGGAACTCTTAGTGTTTAGAGGATTCCTTATGCCTAAGATGAAGACGTTGAAAGCTCACTCCAAAAATGAGTTCAACAGGAGGTCATCACTAAGTGGAGAATCAGTAGGAAGTGCATGTGCGCTTGTTCTTTCACCGCATGAAGGGGCACAAAAGTGATGTCAAACTGTGATAAAATCATGGACCAACATGCCAACCGTCTGGATAGCATTAGTCATGTCATGAGATATTACAATGGATTGATCCTAGAGATCAGGTTCACCTTATGAGAAAGCATGTAGTGTCATAGCTTTTGGGGTGCAAAGATCAAAGCTAGGCAGTGCTTTTCAATAGGTGGATAATTTGCCTCAGTAGGGATTAGACGATGACTAAGATAGTAGAGTGCATTCTCTTTCCCCTCATCATTGGTTTGGGCCAACAAAGTGCCAACGGAGTCATCTAATATGACAGTATATAATATGAATGGCTTGCCTGGGATAGGGGCTGCTTGAACTGGCGGCATCATCAGGTAGTCCTTGATGTATTCAAGGCATGTTGACACTTGTCATCCCACTTAAATTTGTCATCTATTTTGACAAGTGTCAAAAATGGTTGGCATCTATCTAATAGGTTAGAAATGAAGCATCTTAGATACCAACCGCCCTTGAAATGATCTGAGTTAAGTTATACTTTTAAGGGGTGGCATTTCTATTATCATCTTGATCTTCTCTGGATTGGTTTCTATTCCACAATGCCAGACAATAAACCCAAGGAATTTCCCTAAAGCTACTCTAAATGCATACTTCAGGAGATTCATTTTAAGGTTAAATTATCTTAACCATTCAAAAACTACTCTCAAGTCAAAGAGATGGTCTTCCTTTTCTTTACTTTTCAATACAAGACCATTGATGTAAAATTTGAATTGATGATGGATGAGTTTGTCGAAGATCCGAGTCATGGCTTGCTGGTATATAGCACCGATATTTTGAAGGCTGAAAGGCATGACCCAATAGCAAAAGATTCTAATCAGGGTTTGAATGCAATATTTCCTTCATCTTCAGGGGTCATCTTTATTTGGTTATAACCAGATGAGCCATCCATGAAAGATAAGACTGCATGAGATGAGGCAACATCCATCATTAATTTTGGGATTGGTAGTGGAAATTCATCTTTTGAACATGCCTTATTTAGATCCCTAAAATCGATGCATATGCAAATTTGGCCATTCTTTTCTTAACCGGGATGACACTGGCCAACCAGATAGGATATCTTTCTTTCCTGATGAAGCCATGATCGATCAATTTCTTGACTTCAAAAATGACCTATTGTTCCATGTCCAATCACATGCATCTAGGATCTTGCTTGATAGGGTTAACACTAGGCTTTATTGCTAGTTTGCAGACTACTATGTGAAAAGATAAATTGAGCATCTCTTCATAAATCCATGCGAAGTAGTCCTTAAACTAAGTTAATAGCCTAACTAAGTCATTGGTTTCAGTATCATCCAACAAAGAATTGATGTATGTCAGACATGGACTATCTTCAATTCCTAAGTTAATTTCTTTGAGCACGTCGATGGTTGATATGATCTCCTCTTCAAAATCTGGTAATGAATCCTTGACTTCAAAGTTATTTGGATCATCTAAAGTTTCTAAACACAACTCCTCATATGAGTTAGCATGATTTGAAAAGAACTTATCAGATTCTAAATGATTGGTGATGACTAGGAAATGGTTGTCATCATCAATTTGGATCTATCGAATCCTAGTCTTGGTCTTGATTAAGGATGTCTACTTTAGTTGTCCCATAACCTTTCAAAATAGTCAAACCTATGTTTAGACCAAGTATGTGGGGTTAATCCCTTCTTTGCTAAATTAAGAACACAAGGCGAATACCAATCAAAAGGCAATTGTATTAAATATTTATATAAATCACCCTCAGGTTTTACATCAGCTTCCAGACTTAAGGATGATGCTCCTAAAAAGAACCTCTAATTTTTTGCATCTGTGGATGACATAGGGGCTTCCTTAACTACTAAATCCTCAATTTTCTGGAAAGAAAGTGAGGTTAGAACTAAGGTTCCCAACGACTTCTAGGCTCTCATGCTCACTTGGATACATTTATACTTTGCTTTGGATCTTCATCACTATCATGCTCAAACGCGTCACCTTGAAAGGGATTCACTCAGAAGAGCTAGCTAGTGCTAACCACATAAGACTCATCCTCTGAACTAGATTCTAAGTCTATGTAGGTAGCAGGTGTACTCTTGGTGGCTGGGATATACCTCTTATTGGGTGGCCAATAGGGAGGTTTTTCACCTCGCGGGCTACCTCTAATTGTCCTCTGCCTCTGCCTAGTGGAGGTAATGTCATCCTATCCATGTGTTCGAATGGAGTAATGAATTGTGGGTGGAATATAATGTCAAGCTCCTATATCTTCCCCTGAGTCCATGACTCGCTCTCTTTTATTTTCTTTTTCTTTCTCTTTTTTCTTTTATTTTCCTTTTCTTTCTTTTGTCCCTCATGGGGACCTTGACTAGATTCATGAGAATGGACATGTTGGTTTTAGGGAAGAAAATGTGTTGCATTTTCATATATCCCGACCTCATGAACTGTAAAGGGTTTGAGATCTCCTTTGACACAGTACTCAATTCCACCTCTCATGAACTTCATGCACTAATGTAGAAGGATGGAGCTATGTTGTTCTTATATATCCATGATCTCTCAAGCAAAGCATTGAAAGATGTATCTGAGTCTATGATATGAAACTTGGCTTCAGTCTTCCAATCATCTATCTCTAGTGGCAACACTATGGAGCCTAAAGCCCTCTTACCTTGTTCATTGAATCCTCTCAATATCATCCTCTCCTTTTGGAGTTTAGAGATGTTGATCCTCAAGTAAGCAAGGGTTCTTAAACTCATAATATTGACTAATGCACCTTGGTCAACAAGAACTCTTGATAATCTATATCTACCAATGTCCAATGTAATGTAAAGAGGGCGGTTGTGCTTGGTCGTTCCTAGAAGAAAGTCTTCATCACTGAATGTAAATTTTAAGATGTCATTTGATCTATGTTCCTCCTCTTTAGTAATAATCAACTGAGCTAAACATATCTCTAGATCAAGAAGAACC
The DNA here is from genome assembly GCA_021442155.1 of Cymbidium sinense. Taxonomy (NCBI): domain Eukaryota; kingdom Viridiplantae; phylum Streptophyta; class Magnoliopsida; order Asparagales; family Orchidaceae; genus Cymbidium; species Cymbidium sinense. The sequence goes on along the minus strand of CM038227.1, from coordinate 25,306,569 downwards.
ATGATTAGAGATTCCCTCATCTCTTTGGATAAGATAAGGGCATCATATATGCATAATTTAGCTGGCCACTTTCTAAGATATGCTAGAATGTTGTAATCAACTCTAACTTAGTCCTCCATAAGTATATCCATGAGTGGAGCATCCCTGGAGGGGCTATCCTTATTAGAACTAATGACTTGTTTATCCTTATCTAAGGAGCTACCTAGGTGGTAGAACTTTGCCCTGTGCGGTTGACTTCAATGACTTCTTGAAATGATGAACTTGTGGAAAGTTCTATCTTCTCATTGTATACCTACAACTTCTCCTACGGGTTCCTCAGAGTTAGTTGACTCTAAGTCAATCTCAAGAGGTGAACCTGATTGATTTATAATGGGAAAGTATGATTCTAAATCTAAAGAGAGGGGATCAGAATGACTAGAGCTATCATTATTATTTTCTAGACTTAGAGAGTTTTTAAGAAGAATAAAATCAAGAGTGTCAGAAGTGGGAAAGATGTAAGTGAAAGCTTTCTTCATTGATTTCTATTTAGGTGAGGTACATGATAGAAATCTAACAAAGTAAGCGAGGTAAGGGATTTAATGTCATTATCTATGATACAACACTCTTGCTGGTAAAAGAGGAGCTAGTAAAGGATGAAGTAGTAGCTGCAACTATGAATGGATTGCTAGACTTGGATGGTGGTTACGCTACTAAACTATCCCGGGCAAGTAAAGTAGACTACTGCTGCTGCTGCAGCTGGGCTATCACCTTCTTCAAGTTATCTTTGACAACTTGCAAACCTTCCTTGATGTTATAAGTTTGAGCTACCTCAGGTACCTATAAAAAGAGTTTCTTGATTTTAGAAACTACTTTTTAGAGGTTTGGGACAAACAATATCTCAACCTTCTTTTGTCTTTAGAGGATTATAGGTTTCCCCAAGAATTACCCTAATAGAACTAGAAGGTTGTTCTAATAAGTATTCATTCGAGATAATTATGGCACCTAACTTGTAGCTACACTCAAGCCAGTCCTTAAAAGTAATACAATACTTTAAGATATGATTAATCATGCGGTGGTAGGGGAAATAGTTAGGATTATTAATCTTGCCTACTTCCTCGGCCTCTTGGGCTTTGGTAACTAAAAGTTTGGTTTTTTAAGAGATTCTTAAATATTTTCCTAACTACCTCCCTCTTGAATGAATATGACTTATTCAATCTATAAGGAAGAGTAGGTGGAAAATATCTACTGGGGGGGGATAGGACTATAGCTACTGGGTAGGCTGCTGATGTGGTGGGAATTTCCATATGGAGGCTATGGTGGCTGATATGATGGTCGAGGTGGTGGCAGTGGAGGTGGCAAAGGAGGCTGCTGAGCTCAGAGTCTCTCATACTAGACTCTGGCTGGCTGCTTCCCTCTATCCACTAACATAATTATCCCTGGCTTCTTCTTGAACACTATGGAGAAAAATTCCTATATAGGGGGAGTCGCCTTACAAATCTATTAGTGAGAAATGAAAGAGGCTACACCCTATATAGAAATTTATCTTGGCAAGACACCATGTAGATCCACAAATGTACTTATTTAGGTGATCAGATACATCATCAAGGAAATAATGTACTATCTCGAAAGACAAAAGTCACTACCCTTCAATGAAACACATCACCTCAATAAGGACTCCTAAGGATGATGGGTCCACATATGTACCAGAGATTCTTCCCGTACTTTACATATAAAAGTAAAGTAAGGTTTATTTTAGACCAAGTTCATTAAGTTAACTACAGGCGCAAGTCCCCATAGTTAAGTACATCCTAAGGGATGGGATCCCCTAGGATAACTCTTGATTAAGGTAAATGATCATTATCTTTGAAGATTTTAATAGGGAAGGACTATCAATCAATTGGTTTGCGTTTGAGGGATCAAATGTGATTGATCAAAAGATGGAGTTATTATTGAAGCCAAAAATGGGAAACAAATAGGAGATGCCCACGATGCTAGGAAACCTAACGAGCATCTCAAACTATCCTAAAATTGGGCTTTACATTTTGGAAATTGATTTTGTTTATTTGAGTTGCATTTTTCATTAGAATGTTAGGACATAAGATTCCTTAACACAAGATTAAAGAAAATGCCTAAGAGGTTAGGATATATGCTTATGGCCCATAAGGGGAAAAAAATAACATTAGAACCTAAATCTAAGGCAAAAAATGGGTAATTGGTTTGCCTCCACAAGAGAGGACAAACCACCCGACAGCTTGGACTTATAGCTTGGGGTCCAACTAACTCTATGATTTTAAATACATGTAGGCAAGTCTTTATGCTTATGCAGGATAGCTAGGCTATTATTATTTAGAGAGAGATTAAGTCCTTAAACTCACTCCCTAAAGAGACTAGATCATGTAAAGGGACATGCTTCAAATGACCTAAATCTAATGCATTTCAAAATTTATTTTATTTTCTTTTTTGAAAAATTATTTTTGGCTTAGGATAATAGGATTTTTATGACTAATGCATGAGAAATCAGATTATTGGCGAAAATCAATGAGAAGGTAGGATGTGAGCTTCCACCACGGCCCTCAAAGGATAAGCTGAGTTCTCTGGAAAAGGTGGAAGCCCTCTAATCAAGAGTGAAATAAGATGCATTTGTGCATGATATTATAAAGAACTGATCATCCAGGTAAGGGGTTGCTAATTCTTTTATTTTGATTTTAATCTAAGCTTTAGGTGAGGTTATGAGTTGTTTAATTTTAATTTGAATTATTAAGTTGGGTAAAAGATTTATTTTTTTCCTAAAGAGCCTAATCCACATCATGGCCATACATAAAGTAAGGAAGAAACTAGAAAAAGTATGCCACTTAATGCAAAAGCTAAACAAATCATCAATCAATTTATAAAGCTAATCACCAAAAAGAATAAATGGCTATTTGTGGTCAGGCACCACCACACAAACCAAAAATATCAAATGTGGGTAGCCGAGCTCTACACTTATATAATCCGGATTACAAATGAATTGAATTATAATTTAAGCAAAGGAATTCATTGTTATGGGGGGGTCTTCAAGCTTTATTCTTCTTTCTTCTTCTTCTTTCTTCTTCTTCTTTTGGTTCCTCCTTTGAAAGGTTGGATGATAGATGCTCCAAGGCTTCACATGGTGCATAAGATGGGATCTTATGACCAACGTTCATCCTACTCCCCATAACAAATCATTCCAAAATCATAATACAAATTTTTACATGAAAAAAAAGTAGAAATCTAACTAACACCTGCAAAATAAAGGTTAGTTAAATCACACCACACAAATCTCAAGCATATATGTTGGACTTATCACCCCACACATGGGTGACTAAGTCCACCTGACCTATGGATTATGCAAAGGGGTATAAGCACCGGCAAGTAATAAGCACTTATATTTTTATTTATGATAGCTCCCCTTAAGCACAATCCCCTGCGAAAAGAATAGTTAGACTAAGCACGTCCTACCCTTCATTCTATGAGCATACACCCTAACATCCAGTCTAAAACATTCATCACAAAACAAAACATAACATCAAACCATGCACTGACCTAACCTAAGACTAGAAGTGGGACTTAAGCTAATGTGTGTGCTTCGAAGGTTTGTGTGGTATGCTTAGCTTTGGACTTTAGGTTTAAATTTTTTAAGTGTGAAGAACATGTTCAACTTAGAGGAGGGTTTTATTTAAGTTGTTTAAGTATTTTAGGTTAGTTTTATCTTATGTTTTAATTTAGTTTGAGTGAATCCTATAATTAATTACTAAATTATAAAGAGGGGGAAAGATAAGAGAACTTCTCTTTCCTTCCCCAACCTTAAGTAATTTTCTAAAGTAGGTTTATGTTTTAGTTTCATTTAGGTGAATGTTTTGATTATATCTTTTAATTAATCCTAGGTTTAGATAAACCCTAAACAAACCTATCCAAAAAGAAAGTTATTTTGAGATTAAATAAAATGAATCTAAATTCAGATAACACACATTACTTCATTTCTTTCCCAAACATATATAACATGCATATGGATAGACCCTAAGCATATCTATACATGAAAATGAGAGTAGTTAACACACTTTATGCTACATGCTAAGTAATAATCCATTTAAGAAAATTTAGAAGTTGAATATGCATGATTTTTCTTAAGTAGAAAAGATTTTCCTTATCTAAATTTTCACATACATACATGAAAGTAGAAAATGCATAAGTGAGTACAACGCCATTGTTAACCAGAGGTGTAAGGTACAAGACTTACTTAGGGTTACTTAAATCCTCGCAACCTTGGGGTTGTCCAGACTAATATACCACTTTCCTTAAGTACTAACATGCATATAAAAGAAATGAAATATAAAAGGAAGATGCAAAAGTTGTTTAATAAATTTGTTCGTTTATTCAATTTATGTATGTAAGTGTAGGCAACCATTCTTTGGTGAGAGCATTGGGATGAATAGGGTTTGGAATTAAGTGTTGGGTTCTTTTCAAATGAACTCTACATCTTACCAACTCCTATTCAAAATTATGCTAACATAAGAAAGGAAGGAAAGGTGACACTAAACATTAGTTTATAATCTATCACATGCAAGCTTATAATTAAATTATAAGAATAGCACACTTTCAGATTTGATATTTCATTTATAAGTTTTGAAAATATTTTGGATTTAGTAGTGATAATAGCCACTCATATTTTACTTTAGCCAACACATGCACATTTGACATAAAGTAAACAATTTTATTTTAAAATTTGAAACTTGAAATTATGAATGCATGAATCACATGACATACAACTTAACATGTTAGAATGATCCAAAAATGCAATCATGTAAACAAACTCACTTTACTTAAATACTAAAGACAATCTTAAGGAATAAGAAAATTTAGAATAAATTAAAGTGAACATCAAAATGATTTTTGTTTGGTTTAAAGTTTGATTTAATTTTGAAAAGGTGAGATGCGTTTGCTATTCCTAACCCATTTCCACATGTGTTTTGTATTTTTTTTTTATTTTTAGATAATTAAATCCATTTTTAATCATTGATTAGGTTAATGTATGAATTAAGTGGCTTAATTAACCCTGAGCTATACCACCTTAGAAAAATTAACTAAGTAATTATGAGCCAATGAGATGACATAAAACCCACAAGGTATTTAAATTTGTAATGCACCTAATAATGAAAAGGCTTAATGTAATTTGGCTCACAATTAAAAGTTAATTAAGCTAAGGGGTTTAGCTTAAGTACTTTTTAAAACACCCTTTCATATTTTTGATAGAGGTTTTAATTTCCTTAATTAGACTTAGGATATTAAATTCCTAAGCATCTACCCAAGGTAGATTAATTAAGTTATGAAACTTTTTTAGAATTTTTAAAAATTATTTAAAGAGGTGATTAATGAGTTAAACCCTTAAGGGATTAAAGAGAAAAGGATTTAGGGAATTGCTTAGGAAATGCCCCAAAATTATTCCATAAAATCCCTACTCACTGGATTTAACCTTAGTCAAATGTAATCATAGGATAAATCCACTAATCACATCTTATTAACCTTAATTACATGAATGGGGTAATTAGAGAATGAAATTGCAATTTTTCTAATTGAGCCCTCATTAAATCTCAAGATAATTAGGGGAGGCAGAGGTCATCCCATAAAATGAACCCTAGAAGTTTGAGATTAATTGATGAACTAATTAAAGGATAATTGGCTAATTAAGATTCCCAAACAAACCCAAATTCAGAGAAAAGGGTAATTCAAAATAGTTTGAAACCATTTTTAAAATATTCTAGATAAAATTATCTTTCCATTGCATTTTTTCCTTTTATTTTTCTGATTTTTCTATGAAGTGTTATGAATTTTAGAAGTTTTTTGAATTAATTAGGAATTAATTAATACCCTTAACTAATCCACAATATCGACTCATGGTACATGGGTGGTTTACTTTGCGCATCGCTATGTGAGGGAACAGCTTAAGTTGTCATCTCACAAAGGCGGTGGTGGCGCACACACTAATATCTCATTAGATCAAAGATGATGACGTAAGGATTCACCCGATTTAAAAAGATAAATGATTTCTAAAATGTGCCAAATAATCTTATCCATCTAAAATGCAGGATAGATGGGAGATGAGCCAAGTTCTTCCCCGAGGATTAATGGAGAGAGTCCATGATCCAAGAGGAGATCGAGATTTAGCATGAAATCATACAAGACTCAACCCACACCATCTAAGCATAATTACCAACCTATCCAACAGTTTATTTCTAATGCAATGAACATTTCTTTCACAAAGGATCAACTCCTATCAAGCTAAGTGGTCAAAAAATTACATACCTCGTCGGAGGTGACCACCGGTGCTCGAGCTCGATGTGGTAGCTTCGTCTGGTGGAGGCGAAGCCCTGTTGAAAGTTTCAAGCATTGGGGTTGGGTAGATCTCCCTATGGGCCAACACCACTTGCTCCTCTTTGCAACTTTGATCCAATTGCACTCTTTCCTTACTTTGGGAACTTGAGGGAATGCTTAGGTGCACTCGACTTGATCCCCAGAGGGAGTGTGCAAAGGCAATTGCACTGAATTTGAGTATGGAAGGACTTGGGAATTTAGATGAGCTCCCCTATTTTCTAAGGAAGAAAATCGAGAAAGCTAAGATTGAAATCCCTCTTAGAAAGCTTAGGGATGCTCTCTGATGATTGCTAAAGGTTCTTAGGCTCCAATCGATGAGTGAAGTGAAATTTCATTGAATTAGGGGGAGTATATCTCCCCCTATAGAAATCGGATGGCGAGCATAGGCTTATCATTTTAATCCAATTGACCAGATTAGGGAGGTTGTTTAGGCTATTTTGAGTGTGCACATGGTTAGTTTGATCCCTTGAGTGGAATGCCAACCTCCCATGTGCTGAAATTGAGCTTAAGAGGGAATTTGAAAACTCAATTTCAAGCCATGTGGTTGGGTTTGGTCCATAGGGAAATGGCTAACCCAAACCCATTGGGTTGGTGCACCACTCATCACTAAGCCCCCTTGAGCTTTTAAGAAAGCCTCAAGTGATTGTAAAGAGGGTATGACAAAAATATCCATGGGCTAGGCCAAAATTTGATCTATGGCCTATGGGTAAAATGGTCATTTTGCTATTTTTTCACTTTGGAGCTATTTGGTATGTTGAAGAAAATAGGTTTGGCCAAGTTTTATTGGATTTGGAATCCATTTGATAGGGTTTGGCTCATGTTGACCCATTTAGGTCAAAATGGGTCAACTTAGGTCAAGTTGACCAATTGGTCAAATTGGGTCCACCCAAGGGTTGGCTCAAGTTCATATGACCATTTGAAATATTTTGGTGCCTTTGGTTTGGTTCAATTTGGTATATATTTGGTTTTGGCTCATATGACTTCATTTAGGTCAAATGGGTCAAGTTGAAATATTTGACCCATTTGACCTATTTGGGGCAGGTCAAGGATAGGTTTAGGTTAAGTTAGTCATATGGAGTAGATTGGTATCTTTATTTCCAATCAATTTGGGTTAGGTTCAATTTTGGCTCAACATGACCCCTTTAGGTCATTTTGGGTCTAAGGTCAATTGGGCTAGGTTGGGTATAGTTGGCCAATTGAGGCTTTGGTCAAGTATCACAAGTGATTTGGAGTGGACTTGGCCCATTGGTTTCAATCAATTTGGCTTAGATCAAGTTTTGACACATTTTGGCCCTTTGGGTCAAAATGGGTCAACTTAAGTCAAGTGGGCCAATTGGACTAGGTTAGGCTCAAATGTTGGCTTGGTCAAGTTCAAACATAGGTCATGAGTGAACATAGATCAATGGTTTCAATCAATTTGGACTATGGTGGAATTTGACTATGTTAGGTTTCATTTTAGGTTAAGTGTTGACTTGATCAACCCTTAGGTTTGACTTGGTTTGACCCATTTGATTTATTGATCATCCCATGATGATTGTTGATCATGATGAGAGAGATATATGTGTTTGGTTCAATCCAATTGGGTTAGGATCAAAAGTTGGCTCATAATGGTACTTTAGGTCACTTTGGGTCAAGTGAGCCTAAGGGGGTCAAATGGCTTGGTCAAAGCTTGATTTGAAGTTGATTGATCTTGTATATGGACTTATGATTGAAATATAAATTCATTTATAAGTGGTTTGAAGTCAAATGGGTTTTGATCCATTTGAAAATTTCATATTCAAAGGAAGAATATGAAGGGGTCTTGGGTTTGATTTTTGATTTGGGTTTTGATTGAATGATTGAAATTTGGATTTATATATGAGCTCAAGATTGTAGGTTTGATTGAACTATGAGAGAAAATCAAGGGTTTGGCTTGATTTGAAAGTGATTTGGCTAAGTTCAAGATTTTGGCTTGAAAGGCTTAGATTTGATTTTGAGTGGATTTGAGTTTGAGTTTTGGAGTTGGTTTTGATTGTTTGAATTTATATTTCATTTATATATGTGAATATAAATGAGAATATAAATTGATCATGAGAAAATTTCAAGAATTTGATAGAGTTTAATCATGATTTAGGTTAAATTCATTTTAGGGAATTTAAAGAATATAAAATAATGTTTTAATTTGAAATTTAATTTTTGGATTGGATTTGATTCATTTATATATGAGAATATAAATGAGAATACAAATAAGTTTTGAGAAAATCCCATGAATTTGAATAGGTTTGATCAAAGTTTAGGTTAAATCCATTAATAAAAATTAAGGGATTTAAGGGAATTTCAAGTATTTTAAATTTGGAATTTAATTTTTGTCTTTGATTTGATTGATTTATATTTATATTTCATTTATATATGTGAATATAAATGAGAATATAAATAAGTTTTGAGAAAATCTCAAGGGTTTGAGTAGGTTTGATCAAGGTTTATAATTGATTTTGGCTAAGTCCTTTAATGGAAAATTAAAGGGACTTAAGAAAATTTTCATGAATTGATTTGGAATTTTGAATTTGATTTGATGGGTTTGAATTTATATTTCATTTATAAGTGTGAATATAAATGAGAATAAAAGTGTATTATGAGAAAATCTCAAAGATTTGAATAGGTTTGATCATGATTTTGGTTAAGTCCTTAGGGGAAGGATTAAGGACTTAGGAATTTTGTGATGGATTTTTGATCATGGCTTTCAATCATAGAAGTGAATCATGGAATTGATTTGAGTTAAGAGAAAATCAAATAGCATTGATTTGGAGTTTGACTTGAAGGAAAGAAAGTGAGGAAAGGTTTAAGCTAAGGGTATGAGGTTTTCCTAACACTCTTAAGGCTTGCCCTATTCCTATGGATAACTCTTCTAAGTCTTCTAGGGCTAGGGGAGTATCCACCTAATCACTAGATGTGTCTTAAGACTAAGGAACTCTTAAAGTCTAAGAGAAGTCCTATGTCTAAGATGGAGGTGTTGAGAGCTCATTTTAAAATGAGGTCAACAAACACCTTCTACGGCTTGGGCCGAGATGATTGGTCATGAAAGGGTAACTGTTTATCTTCTTCTTGCAAAATAGCCGCCTTATTAATTTTTTTTTGAAATGTCCAAATGGTAAATCCCTTAAACATGAAGGCGACCGGGCCATGAATATTCTTGAGGAGAATCTCAATGGTATGTTGTTCAGATAGCTACGGCTCGCATTTCATGCTCAGGTTGCGCCACCTAAGAATTTAATCAACATGGTACTCATTATGAACTTGTGTCGCTACAACGAGGTCACCTACAGTCACTCTTTGGTGAGCTCCAGCAAACCTCTTGATGAAGAGGTGCTCCAACTCAGCAAAAGTCCTTACTGAGCTATTGGGCAGTACAACATACCAATCAAATGCAAACCTTGCTAAGCTGCTGGCAGAAAAGTCTGAACAAAAGTGCATCTCTGGCACTGGTATTACAGCAACCAGCTCTGAAATGTACAATATGTGGATGCGAGTTACCACCACCATCAAAGATCATGAAGGAAGGTAGTACAAAACCCTTGGGGTATTGAACTGCATTAATTTCCTTTGGGTACGGTCAACCCTTTGGAATAGATAAGCTCTCCTGGGCTTGCACCGCCGCTTCCCTTACCTGCTCAACCATATTTTTAATATCCTTCTCATGCATGAAGGTGCCATATGTAACCTTCCTATGTAAGCTACCAACATCATCCTCTACAGAAGTACACCTAGGATGCTCTAAGCTATGTACAAACTCTGGACAGTTGGCTATCATAGGAGAAGGCTGTGAAACTGGGATTGAGTTTTGCAATGATGAAATCACTACCATCAACTCCTCAATTTTCTTTGATTTTTTGTCAATGTGATCATCCCTCTGTCTGAGCTGGTGGAGGAGGTGTTGAGTCAAGTGAGAAGTGTCACCTTTCTTGGGCATAACACCTTCCTGGCTAAACTGATCTTGCTATAAGGATCCCTGTTTATCAATCATATGGACCTCAGCTATGTAGTCCAACATATCATCCTCATCAGGATCAAAGTTGACTCCTCCTCCACGTGGTGTCAAGAATTTGCATTTGCATCTTCTATAAAGTAGCCCACTAATATATATACATCGATGGTCTACTATGTGCAGTTGGTATGAATACTCATAGGATCTGTAGGGCTGCTCTACCTCTTTGTAATCAACACTGCATACTATCAAGACTTCCTCACCGAGAGGATCAACTATCATGGGGACTATATATGTGTCCACTCCCCTCTCCCCCACTATCTACGGTGGTGGTGATGCAATGATGATGCTCTTGGGTCACCACTCCTTCCTGGCCACAACCGAGGTAGAGGGTCAAGTAGGGGAGCTTGATCTCACCTCAACAGGTGGAATAGATGGAGCGGGATCCTTGGGCCATAGCCAAATCACCAGTGGGGATGGTCTCCCCGGTGGGGCTTAATCTTAGCAGGAATGGTAGATGCTGTAAGTTGAACGGGTGATGGTGGACGGCGAGGGGAGCAGTGTGATGGGAACCGAATGCCCCTCAATTGGAGATCTCCTTCTATGGTGGACTGTGCTTGTAAGAACAATGCTATCTAAATGACCAACCATGACAGAGCGATGATCAGGGAAATCCATTAAGGTAGAGGCATTGCCATACCTCCATCTCTCTTGCCGACTGACCAAATTCTCGAGGCTCCATGGATCTCTCTTTATGGATCTAACCCCTAACACTCTTAGGGATCATGGATCATAAGTCAAACAAGGCACCAGACTCTGAGCATCTATAAACTCTACCGACCTGGTGTAGAAAAGTCCTAAGTCCAGCATAAGGCCTCCTATGCTCCCTAGCTGGTGTCTCATGATATGCTGGTGGTGGAGGAGATGCAACGATCCTCCAGTAGTCTTCCTCTCCATCTAAGGCCGAGAGGGGGTGGAACCTAATGCCACTCAAAAGTGGAGAGGTCTCACAGGGAGAACCCTCCTCAGTAATATGGGAAGCAGCGTCAAGCTCTATGGCTGCTCGCTCATGATCCTGCTTAATCTTTCAATTTTTGTTGTGGCATTGGGTGCGGGTGGGGTAAAATTTTTATATGAATTTTTAAGGAATAAAAATAATATACTTCCATCTTCGCTCTATGCAGGATAAAATGAAGATCAAATATACATCTCTTCTTTTTATGCAATTTTTGACACCACATAGATCCACATATGTTCTTATTGAGGGTTATCGAATACGACATTGAGGAAATATGTACTATCTCAAAAGATAGAAGTCACCACCCTACAATGGACCTAATCACCTCAACAAGGAGTCCTAAGGACAATGGGTTTGCATATGTACCAAAGATTCTTCCCCTACATTATATGGAAAAGTAAAGTATGATTTATTTTAAATCGAGTTCATTAAGTTCCCTATAGGGGTAAGCCCCCATAGTTAATTACATCCTAAGGAATGAGATCCCTTAGGAATACTCTCGATTAAGATAAATGATTATTGTCTCCAATGATTTCAATAGGTAGGACTATCAAACGATTAGTTTATTTTAGAAGATCAAATGAGATTGATCCAAGTGAGGAAGTTATTATCGAAGTCAAATGAAGATAAGCAAGAGATGTTCACGATGCTAGGAAACCTAGCGAACATCTCAAACTATCTTATGGTTGGTCTTTACATTTTTGAAATTAAATTATTCATTTGAGTTGACCTTTTATTAGAAGTTTAGGACTTATGATTCCATAACACAAGATTAAGGACATGCCTAAGAGGTGAGAATTTATGCTTATGGCCCACGGATGGGAAAAGTAACCTCAAAATCTAAATCTAGGGAGCTTGGCGATGGCCAAAAGCATAACCTAAATCTAAGGCAAAAATGGGTATATGGTTTACCTTCACAAGAGTAAACCACCTAATTGCTTGGACTTACAATAGGGGTGGTCGCCAACTAACACATGTAGGCAAGTCAGATGCTTTATGCAAGATAAGTAGGCTATTATTTATTTAAAAAGAGACGAAGTACTTAAACTCACTCCCTAAAGAGACTAGATCATGTAAGGGTATACTTCAAATGACCTAAATCTAATGCAATCATGTTTTATTTATTTTATTTTGGACAATCATTTTGACTTAGGCTAATATGATTCATATGCCTAATTCATGAGAAGTAAGATTATTGGCCAAAATCAGCAAGAAGAGAGGAGGTGTATTTCTACATTGGCTCTCAAAGGTCAAGCCAAGTTTCTCTGACAAAGGTGGAAGCCCTCTAATCAACAGTGAAAATAATATGCATTTGTGCATGATGTTATAAAAGAAGTTCTCATCCAGCTAAGGGTTGCTAATTCTTTTATCTTGATTTTAGCCTAAGCTTTAGGTGAGGTTACGAGTTCTTTATTTTTAATTTGTATTGTTAAATTTGGTAGAAGATTTATTTTTCTCTAAGAGCCTAATCCCATCCAGGCCATACATCAAACAAGGAAGAAACTAAGAAAAAGATGCCATCTTAATGCACAAGCTAAACAAATTATCAATCCATTTATAAAGCTAACACAAAAAATAAGAGGCCATTTGTGGTTGGGCACCACCGCACAAACCTGAAAATAAATTGGGTTGTTGAGCTCTACCCTTATACAACCTGGATTACAAATGAATTAAGTACAATTAAGTAAGAAATTCATTGTTATGGGGTGGGGGGTCTTGAAGCTTCATTTCTTCATTCTTTTTTTCTTCTTTCCCTTTTAGTTCCTTCTTTTGGATGGTTGGAAGGTGGTTGCTCCAAAGGATTCACATGGTACATAAGATGAGATCTTATGATGAATGCTCATCCTAATCCCCATAACAATCATTCCAAAATCCTAATTACAAAAATTACATGAAAAGGAAAAGTAAATGTAGTTAACACCTACAAAATAGAGATTAACTAAACAAACCACATAAATCTTAAGCATATATATTGGACTTATCAGCCCACACATGGGTGACTAGGTCCACCTGGCCTATTGGATTATGCTTAGGGGTATAAGCACATGCACAATAAAAGCATTTATATTTTTATTACAATGCCCCTTAAGTATAATCTTCTATAGAAAATAATGATTAGACTAAATAGTCTTATCATTAATTCTACATACATTCACCCTAAGATTAAGACTAAAGCATATATCATAAAGCAAAAGAAAAAATTAAACCATGCACCGCCCTAACCTAAAGCTAGAAGTGGTGACTTAGCCTAATGTGTGTGCTTTAGAGGTTTGTGTAGTACGCTTAGCTATGGTTTTAAGTTAGAATTTTCTAAGTGTGAAGAATGTTCAACTTAGAGGAGGGTTTCATTTAAGTAGTTTAGTTATTTTGGGTTGATTTTATTTTATGTTTTGATTGGGTTCAAGTGAATCCTACAATTAATTACTAAGTTGTAAAGAGAGGGAAAGAGAAGAGAACTTCTCTTTCCTTCCCTAACCTAAGTAATTTCTATAGTGGATTCATATTTTAGTTTTGTTTAGTGAATGTTTTATTATGTGTTTTAATTAATCCTAAGTTTAGATAAACTCTAAACAAACCTATTCAAAAAGAAATGCATTTTAAAATTAAATAAAGTACAAAACACATATCACTTCATTTCTTTCCCAACATGTATAACATGCATATGAATGAATCCTAAGCATATCTATACATACCAAATGAGAATGTTTAGCACACTTTATGATGCATGCTGAATAAGTTATTTAAGAAAATTTGAATGTTTATGATGCATGATTTTCATTAAGTAGCAAAGGGGTTTCTTATCTAATTTTCACACACACATATGAATGTATGAAAGGCATAAGTGAGTATGACATCATTGTTAACCAGGGGTGTAAGCTACAAGACCTACTTAGGGATACTTAAAGCCTCACAATCTCAGGGTTTTCCAGACTAATATATCACTTTCCTTAAGTATAAGCATATGTATAAAAGAAATAAATGGAAAGAAAGAATGCAAAAGTTGGTATTTATTTTATTTTGGTTTGTTTATACAATTTATATATGTAAGTGTAGGTGTGCTTCTTAAGTTATAGCATAAGAATGAATGTGGAATGGAATTAGGCAAGTATTGTATTCTTTTCAAATGAATTATACACCTTGCCAAATCCTACTCAAAACTATACCAAAAGAGAGGAGAAGCACATCCTTATATTTTACTTACTTGCAAGCTTATAAGTAAGATATAAGTAACACACTTTCAATTTTGATAATTATTCATATATTTTGAAAATAATTTGGATTTAATAGTGATAATAGCCACTCATATTCTTACTTTAGCCAAAACATACAATTTGACATAAAAGAAACATTTTCATTTTAAATTTGATTTTTGAAAAGCATGAATGTATGAAATCATATGACACACACATTTAGCATGTTAGGAAAGAACTAAAGTAATGAAACCATGTAAACACATTAACCTTAATTAATTCCTAAAGACAATCTTATGAAATAAGAAAGCTTAAAGCAAATCAAAGTTTGTTTAATGTGATTTTTGTTTGATTTTGAATTTGATTTAATTTGGAAAATGTGAGGTGAGTTTCCTATTCCTAACCCATTCCCACATGTGTTTGATATTTTTGTTCAAATTTTAGGTGATTAGACTCATTTTATATTTTGATTAGGTTAAGGTGTGAATTAAGCATGTTAATTACCCCTTACCCACACCACCTTAGCATAGTTAATCAAATAATTATGAGCAAATGTGATGACATAAAACTACATAAATAATTTAAATTAGCAATGCACCTAGGAGGAAAATGGCCTAATGCAATTTGGCTCATGATTAATGATTAATTAAGCTCAGGGGTTTAACTTAAATAATTTCAAAACATCCCTCACACATATGAGTTGAATTTTGATTTCTTTAATTATACTTAGGCTCTTGAACACGTAAGCATCTACCCAAGAAGAATTAATTGAGTTTTGAAAAGTTTTAGAATTTTATGAAATTAATTAAGGGGATAATTAGTGAATTAACCTTTAATTAAGGTAAGATTATGGAATAAAGGGGTTTAAGGAATATCTTAAGGAGAGTATCCCAAAGTTATTCCCTAAACCTCATATTCACTTAATCAAAACTTAATTGGCTCAATCAGAGGGTTAAATCACTATTTATACCCTTAATTAAGTTTAATTACATTAAGGGAGTGATTAAGAAATGAACTAGAAATTCCCCTAATTAAGCCACCAATAAATTCCAAGAAAATTACGGGAGGTAGAAGTCATCCCTCTAATTACACCCAAGAAATTTAGGATTAATCAGTGGATTAATTAGATGGTAATTAGCAAATTAACAATCCCAATAAAACCTAAATTCAGAGAAAAGAACTATTCAAAATTATTTTTAGAATATTCTATGTTCAATTATTTTTCTAATGCAAATTATTTCATATTTTTTTATTTTCTATGTTGAGGTATGAATTTTAGAAGTTTAGGTGATTAAATAAGAATTAAATAATTCCCTAGTCAAATTATTAATCACTGGTGCCACGCATGCCGCTGATGAGGCATGCGCTTTAAACGCGTTGTCGGCTGATTGGATACATAACCCATCATATCGTAGCACTGCATGGCGGCGGTGCTACGCACTTTCTCCTTAGCCGTCTGACTTGATCTGTCAGCTAAGATTAAAGCTAAGGAGTAGAGAAGTAAATATAAATATATTACACATTTTAATCTTGGCCGTCCATCTAAAATGCTTGGACGGATGGCCAAAGATTCTTCCCTGTTATCCCCTGTCAGCAAGGTAGGTCATCCATGTTCTAAGGTACGATTGGAGCTTGATTGAGCTCAAATTGGGTTAAAATTTAGCCCACATGATCTAAACCTAATGGCAAGCACATCTAATGACTAAAATTCTATGGGATTAAAATTCCTTTCACAAAGGATTAACACACATTGAAATTAAGCTCAAAAAATGGCTAACCTCACCGGAGGTGATCATCAGCACTCGATTCCCTTAGAGAAACTTTGTCTAGGTGAGCTCGACTTTGTCCTCTAAGGGTGCTTGTAAATAAATTAGGCTGAGGTTGAGTGTAGAGTAAGTTGGCAATCAAGTTGAGCTCCCCTATTTTCAGTGTATGAAAACTGAGAAGATGAACTTTCAATCTCCCTCTAAGAAGCTTAGGATCACTTGCAAATGGTTTCTCTAGCTTCCTAACACTCAATCGATAATGGCTCTCTTGGAATGAGGGTGAATTAGAGGATATCTCCCCAGGCAATCGATGACCAAGCAAGCCATTTTGATCAATTGCCAATTCAAAGGGTTTGTTAAGGCTTAAGATGTCCTTGAATGGTTTTGGCCAAGGAGTGGCATGGTGAAGTGGCCATGTGCTTCAATTGAGTGGGAAGAGGTTTGTTATGTGTCCATTTCTATGCACATGGTTAGTTTAGCCATTGGGTTGGGTTTGGCTGACCCAAACCCATTAGGTTGGGTGCACCACCCTCCTTAGTATTCACTTGATCCACTAGGAGAGTGCCAAGTGGGTATGGAGAGGATTTGACCAATTTCCAAGTGGAATTGGCCAAAATTTATCTTATGGCCTAGGGGTAAATGGTCATTTGGCTGATTTTTAAATTTGGGTATGTTTGGTATGTTGAGAAAATAGGTTTGGCCAAGTTTCAATGGATTTGGAGTTCATTTGGTATGGTTTGGCTCATATTGACCCATTTAGGTCAAAATGGGTAAACATGGGTCCAGTTGACCAAGCGATCAAATTGGATCAGACCTAAGGGTTGGGTTAAGTATTGACTTGGTCAACTCTTAGGCTTGACTTGGTTTGACCCAATTTGATTGATTGATCATCTCATGATGATTGTTGATCATGATGAAAGGCATATGTGAGTTTGATTGAATTTAATGTGGTTAGGATTAGAATTTGGCTCATAAGGGTTCTTTAGGTCACTTTGGGTCAAGTGAGGTTAAGTGGGTCAAATGGCTTGGTCAAAGCTTGATTTGAGTTTGATTGAACTCATATATGAACTTATGATTGAAATATAAATATATTTGCAAGTGGTTTGAAGTCAAATAAGTTTTGATTCATTTGACAATTTCAAGTTCAAAGGGTGAACATGAATTGGATTTTGGCTTGATTTTTGAATTGAGTTTTGATTAAGTGTTTTAAGTTTGTATTTATATTTGGGTATATGATTGAAGGTTTGATTGAATCATGAAGGAAAATCAAGAGTTTGGCTTGATTTAAAGTTGATTTGGCTAAGTTCAAGATTTCGACTTGAAAGGCTTAGTTTGGATTTTGAATGAGTTTGAGTTTAATTTTTGTGATTGGTTTTGGTTATTTAAATTTATATTTCATTTATATATGTGAATATAAATGGATTATGAGAAAATTTCATGAATTTGGAGTGATTTGATCATGATCTAGGCTAAGTCTTTAAGAGAAAATTTAAAGGACTTAGGAAATTTTGGAGTTTAGTTTGATTGATTTGAATGTATATTTCATTTATATATGTAAATATAAATGAGAATATAAATGAGTTATGAGAAAATTCCATGAATTTGAATTGATTTTGATCTGATTTAAGCTAAGTCCTTAAGGTGGAAATTAAAGACTTAGAAAGTTTTAGAGTTTTGGAGTTGAATTTTGGATTTAGTTTGATTGATTTATATTTGTATTTCACACACATACATATATATATATATATATATATATATATATATATATATATATATATATATATATATATATATAATGTGTGTGTGTGTGTGTGTGTGAAATACAAATATAAATCAATCAAACTAAATTCAAAATTCAACTATGTGTGAACATAAATGAGAATATAAATGGGTTATAAGAAAATTTTATGAGTTTGAATTAGTTTGAATATGATTTAGGCTAAGTCTTTAAGAGAAAATTTAATGGACTCAAGAAATTCTAGGGTTTTGGAATTTGAACTTGGAATTCAATCATGGATTTCAATCATGGGGAATTGATTTGAGTTTGGAGAAAATCAAATAAGATTGATTTGGATTTTGACTTGAAGGAAGGAAGGTGAGGAGTGGTTCAAGCTAAGGGTAGACATATTTTCCTAACACTCCTAAGGCAAGACCTATTCTTATGGCTAACGCTTCTAAGTCTCTAGGGCTAGCTTGAGTGTCCACCTAATCACTAGATTTGTTCTAAGACTAAGGAACTCTTAAAGCCTAAGAGGAGTCCTATGTCTAAGATGGAGGAGTTCAGAGCTCATTCTAAAAATTAAATCAACACACGTCATGACAGATTCGCAAGACAAGCAAATTATACTTTGAAAGAAGAAAAGATTTTGATGAAATGGAATCAGATTTTTGTTGATTGATAGAAATATTTTCAAACAAGATTTATTTTATGGATAATATTTCTTTATATAGAACACATTAATTAGAAGCATTGGGTGTTCCCTTTACAATTAATGTGCTGATAAGATCCTCCTTGGTAGGCTTTCTCAATGACATAGGGGCCTTCCAAAGTGGGTTCAAACTTGCATCCCATCTTTTGATGTGCAATAATTGGTCTCCTTAGGACTAACACAAGTTCTCTTACTCAGAAAGACCTAGGGTAGACCATCTTGTTGTGAGCTTGAATCATTTTGGCCTTATACAACTTGAGGTTTTGGCATGCCTGTAGGTGACTCTCCTCCAAAACTTTGAGTTCTTCTAACTGCAAATTTGCATTCTTCTCTGTTGTGATCTTGCTACCCAATGCTATCCTTAGTGACTGGAGTTGAACTTAAAGGTATGACAACTTTAGACCCATACACTAAGAAAAATGAGGTAGACTGAGTTAGAGTTCGGTATGCGGTGTGGTAGGCCCACAAGGATTGAACCAACTACTCATTCCACTGTCGTTTGTTATCATTGAGAGTCTTCTTTAGTATTTAGATGAGAGTTATGTTAAAAGCTTCTGCTAAGCCATTTGCTCTGGATAGAATATGGTGGAGTATCTCCAATCTATACCATGTGTTCTAGCAAAGTTATTGATCTAGGTGCTTTTGAATGCGCCATTATCTAATATAATTCATCGAGGCACCCCAAACCAATATACTATATGGTTTTGAAAGATTGAAGAACATGCTGAGCTGTGACCTCTAGTCAGATTACCTCTGCCAACTTGGAAAAGTAATCGGTGGCAGCTAAAATGAATCGATGCCTCATGAAAGAAGGAGGATCGATCAGACCCACAATGTTAGTACCCTAACACTCGAATGGCCATGAGGCCAATGTAGGGTGTAGAATGTTGGGTGGTTGGTGGAAGACCACACCATGTACCTAATAGTGATAGAATCTCCTAGCTATATCCATGTAGTTTGTAATCATTGAAGGCCATTAGTATCCTAGTCCATTGATCTTCGGACTGGATTGATGTGCTCTGCATAGACTTGAATGTACCTCGATTACAATGTCATGGACTTTATGTTTGTATAAGCAGCATATCCACATTTGGCCAAAGGACTGGCGGTATAGGGTGCCATCAATGAGAGCATAGAAGAGAGCTCTCTATTTCACCTGATGGGCTTGTGAATTTTCTTGAGGTAGTTTGTCAGTGTTCAAATAGTCTATGAATGGTTGCCTCCAATCTAGCTCCTTATCCTTATAGGTGATGATAACCTCCTCTCCAAGATAAAGTCTCTCGATGAGTTCAACATCAATAAGGGATATGACTTATCTATTTTGGACCTTTATTGGAATGGAGACATCTTCTGGACATGCCAATTCTTTGGCAAGTTTAGCTAAAGCATCTGCTACTGTGTTCTTTGCTTAGGAAATCTTGTAGATGGTGACTTCAAGAATAAATGGCATAAAAGCTTGGGTTTGAGAATCTTATAAGACCCGCTAATCTAATTGATGACCAATTGAGAATCTCCAAAGATGTTGATGCTATTGACACTGATAGTGATGGCTAACTCTAGACCGGCAATCAAAGCCTCATACTCGACTTCGTTGTTGGTGTAGGGGTTGGAAAGATAGTATGAGAATCTCATCACATCACGGTTTGGAGTTAGGAGAATTAATCCTACCCCTACCTTTCCTAGATAAATAGATCATGGTGCTTCCCCTTTATGAAAAGACGCATCAAAATACATCTCCATCTATTAACCTCCCCAAGTTCATGATTTGTTCATCAGGGAGATCACCACTAAGTGGAGAGTTAATAGGAAGTTGGTGTGGTGCTAAGAAATCCACTAGTGATCCTTTTATCGTATAGGGGTACGAATGTGTTATCAAACTGTGAGAAAATCATGGACCATCATGCCAAATGTCCGGATATATTGGCTGTGTCATGAGGTACAGTGGATTTATTTTGGAGATCAAGTTCACCTTATGAGAAAGTATGTAGTGTCATAGCTTCTGACATGCAAAGATCAAAGTTAGACAATATTTCTCAATAGGTGGATAGTTTTCTTCAATAGGAATTAGACGATGGCTGAGATAGTAGAGAGCGCTCTCCTTTCCTTCATGGTTGGCTTGGACCAACAATGCACCGAGAGAGTCATCCAATACAGTAGTGTAGAGGATGAGTGGCCTGCCTGAGGTGGGGGCTGCTAAAATTGGTGGCTTCACCAAATACTACTTGATGTATTCAAAGGCATGCTGACACTTATCATCCTATTTGAACTTGGCATCCTTTTTGATAAGTGCTGAGAATGGATTCCATCTCCCCGATAGGTTGAAGATAAAGTATCTTAGTTGCGCCAACCATCCTTGGAAGGACCTGAGTTGAGTTAAACTCTTAGGAGGTGGCATTTGTAAGATAGCTTTGATCTTTTCTGTATCTATTTCTATTCCCTAGTGTTAGACAATAAACCCAAGGAATTTCACTGAATCTACTATGAATGCACACTTCAGGGGAGTCATTTTGAGATTATATTATCTTAACTATTCAGAAACTACTCTCGAGTCAAAGAAATAGTCTTCTTTTTCTCTTCTCTTGACTGCTTGATCGTCAATGTAGTATTCAACTTGATGATGGATTAGTTTGTTGAAGATCTGAGTCATGGCTCATTGGTATGTAGCACCAGCATGTTTAAAGCTAAAAGGCATAACCCTATAACAGAATATTTTGATTGGGGTTTGGAAAGCAATGTTTCTTTCATCTTCAGGAGACATCTTGATATGGTTGTAGTCAGATGATCCATCCATGAAAGAGAAGACTCATGAGATGAGGCGATATCCACCATTAATTCTGGTATAAGAAGAGGAAACTCATCCTTAGGACATACCTTATTTAAGTCCCTAAAATTGATGCATATATGAATTTGGCCATTTTTTTTCTTAACTGGTATGACATTGGCTAACCAGGTAGGATATTTTTCTTTCTTGATGAAACTAACATCGATTAGTTTCTTAACTTCAGAAATGACATGTTGTTCGATTTCTAATCGCATGCGTCTAGGAGCTTGCTTATTAGGGGTAGCATTAGAGTCTATTGCTAGCTTGTGGACTACTACCTCAGGAGATAATCCAGGCATCTCTTCATAACTCCATGGGAAGCATTCTTTAAACTCAGCCAATAGCCTAACTAAATCATTAGTTTCTTCTTCATTCAGCAACGAACTGATATACGTTGGATGGATTTTCTTCTATCCTGAGGTTGATTTCTTTAAGCTTGTTAATTGTTGAATGTATCTCCTATTCAAATTCTAGCAGTGCATCTTTAATTTGAAGATCATCTATACCATCTGAGTTTTCTAAACACACATTCTCATAAGAGCTGTTATTGTGAGAAAAGAACCTATCAGACTCCAAATAATTGGTAACAACTAAGCAGTGGTCGTCGTCATTGACTGGACCTACTCTATCGAATCATAGTCCTACTCTTGATTGTGCTTCCCTTCATGTATTGTTCCATAGCTTTTCAAAGTACTCTGACCTATGCCTGGACCATGTATGACAAACTAAACCTTTCTGTATAAGATTATGAACACAAGCGAGTAAAAGTCAAATGGTAATTTTATTAATTCTTTAAATGTATCTTCCTCAAGCTCTACATCAACTTCAAGACTTGAGGATGATGATCCCAAAAAGAATCTCTTTGGCTTCATATCATTGGAAGACTTAGGTGCTTCCTTAACTACTAAACCTTTAACTTTTTGAGATGAAAGTGAGGTCAGAGCTAAGGTTTCCAGCTGCTGCCTGATAGTTTCACATAAACCTGATTCGAATACTTTGCTTTATCTGGAGGCCCAGTCATTCTCACCGTCTGGATCAAAAGTCACCTCCAATAGAACCCGCTAAGAGGGTTGGCTGGTATACTAATCATAATAGACTCATCCTTAGGACTAGATTCCAAGTCTATGTGAATAGTAGGGGTTCTCCTATGAACTGGAACATAACCTCTAGAACTGCCTTTGTTTCTGCCTTTTTCTTATGTAGGTTGAGTCATCCTACCCACATGTCCATATGATAGAAAGAATTATGAGTGGAATGTGATATGCAGATATATTTCTTCTTCAATTCCCCTTTCTTGTTCACTTGGATTTTCATTTTTCTTTTCTTTTTCTTTTGCCTTTTCTTTTTCTTCATTTTCTTTATTTTGATTTTGACTTTTGTCCAAGTTCATGAGAAGGGGTGTTTTGAGGAAGATAGTAGGTCACATCCTCATAAATCTCAACCTCTCTAATTGAAAATGGCTTTTCATCTCCATTGACATGGTATTCAATCCCATCCTTTCTGAACTTGATGCACTGATGGAGGGAGGATGGAATTATCTTATTCTAATGTATCCAAGGCCTATCGAGCAAAGCAGTGAATGAAGTATTTAAATTAATGATGTAAAACTTAGCTTCAGTCTTCTAGTCACCTATCTCCAATGGTAACACTATTGAACCTAATGCCCACTCACCTTGTTCATTGAATCCTCTCGACATCATCCAATCTCCTTGAGTGTAGAGATGTTGATCCTCAAATAGGCAAGGGTCTTTAGGCTCATAATGTTCACCGATGCACCTGGATCACTCTCGCAAGTCTGAATCTGCCCATGTCAAATGTGATGTAGAGGGGATGGTTGTGTTCCAATTCCCCTAGAAGAAGGTCTTCATCTATGAAGGTGATCCCCTGAGCTTCTTTTGTGTAATGTGCCTCCTCACCACACCGAGCTAAGCATATCTCAAGATCAAGGAGAGCCTTGATTAATGATTCCTTCATCTCTTTGGAAAAGATAAGGGCATTGTATATGCTTAGCTTAGATGGCAACTTTCTTAGATAAGAAAGAACATTGTAGTCCACCTTGGGCTGATCTTCTACAAGCATATCTAAGGGTGGGGCATCCTGTGGAGGGGCTTCTCGATCCTCTATACCAATGACTTGTTTTCTTCTATCATGAGGTGCTACCCTAGGAGGTAGAACCTTGCCACTACGGAGGTTGACTTTAGTGATCTCTTATCGTAGGGTAATGGAAGGTTCTACCTGCACATCAGGCTCACCTACAACTTCTCCTGTAAGACCCTTAGAATTGAATGATTCTAAGTCTATCTCAAGAGGTGAACCCGTAGTATTTAGTGTAGGGAAGTTCAACTCTAAATCAGAAAGAGGGAGATCGAAATTGTTATAGTTATTTTTACTTGAAGAGTTATCATTAAGATTAGAAGTAGACAACCCATCAGAAGTGACACAGATGTAATTCAAGCTAGCTTTATTCTTCAATTTCTTGGATTTGATAGGTGGTACAAAATATAAATCAAGCAAAGTAAGTGGGGTAAGGGATTTGATGCCCTTATCCTCCGATACAAGAGTTCTACTAGTAGAAAAAGAAGAATTAGCTAAAGTACAAAAGTCACCGATGTGGTAGCTAATGGTAGACTGGAGGCTAGACTCGGTCGGTGGTTGTGCTACTGGGCTATCCCGTGACACATGATACTACTGCTGTTGAGCTCTCCCTTTTCTTGAGTTGGCACTGGCAACTTCCAAACCTTCCTTGGTGTTGGAGGTTTGAGCTGAATCAGGCACCTACAAGGAAATTTCTTGATCTTCTGAATGATCTTTTTTGAGGTTTTGAATAAAGAGATATCCCAACCTACTTTGGTTTTGTAAGGATCACAAGTATCCCCAAGGATTACCCTAATGGAACTGGATGGTTGTTCCACAAGGTATTCCTCCTTCGATAACTACAACATATCGGTAATTCTTGGAACTTGAGACTATCATTGCCTTCCTCTTTAATGGGGATGCTCCCAATGGTAAATCGATCGAATGACCGACTTACGCTCGACCACGCTGATCTAGCAATTGTGAGGGAGTGCCTCACGGTGATCTCACCCTCAAAGTTGCCAAAATGGATGAGATGGGTGTGATCATTTCAGGGGAGATTGGCGATCCAAGGCCAAGTCCATCGTAGGGAAAGTAAACACAAACTTTCGTGAACTTGCCATTTATAGTCAATTAAGAAAAGCGAAGCTGAAATGCTTTCTGAGATAGATCGAGAATCAATGTTGGAAACAAGCTTGGATCAGATTATTTTATTTGTTTTTGAATTTAAATTTTAAAATTTGAACCCACATCCAACATCCTGGAAGTGTTATGTGGGGTTCAAATGGATTTAGAGAAGATTTATATTTGATGATGGAAGAATTTTGAATATGAATCCAACTTCAACAATTTGGGTATGTTGGAAATGGATTCAAATACTTTTAGAAAGATGATTCCATAGGTTCATGTTTAAAATTAGATTTTGATTTGAGGACCTTTTCCTTTAACAAATTTGGTATGTTAAAGTAAGGGTCAATTGGTTTTGTTTTGATTTGGTATTTTGAATTCACTTTCAAATTTGGGTATGCTAAGTGAAGTGTTTGAAAATAATTATTTTTTTCTTTGTTTGTTTTATCTTGTGAATTATTATAGATATTAAAAATTAGAATTCCCACTCAGCAAATTTAGGTATCCTAAGTGAAGAACCTAAGTGTGTTTTATTTTTGAAAGATTTTTTAAAATAAGATTCTTAGCAAATTTGAGTATATTAAGGAAATCCTAAAGTGTTTCATTTATTTTGGATACTTAAATTTTTGTAAAAGTAGGATCATGTACCAAATTTAAGTATGCTAAGAAATCTAATGTTTTTTTGTTTTGATTTTTTTTTGAAAAGTAGGATCCTTAGCAAATTTAAGTATGCTAAGGAATCTAATGTGTTTCCTTTTGGTTTTGATTTATTTTTGATCAGTGGAGACTTCACTTTAGCAAATATTGGCTAAAGATGAAGTTCCACTTAATTTTGTGAATTGGAAATTTCACTTAGCAAATGAAATTCCAAAAGATGTGTTTAAAATTTTTATGTTTCGATTTTATTTTGAAAATGGTGGCTTCACTTTAGCAAATTTGGTATGCTAAAGAGTGAAGTTCAAAAAGTGCTTTTTGGAAATTTTGTGAAGTGGAAATTTCATTTAGCAAATTTGAGTATGCTAAATGAAATTCTAAAGATGTTTCAAATTTTTGTTTTGAATTTTGAAAAAGGGGAGACTTCATTTTAGCAAATGGGGTATGCTAAATTGAAGTTCCGAATATATTTTGAAAATTTTTGTGGAATGGACATTTCACTAAGCAAATTAGAGTATGCTAAATGAAATTTCCAAAAGTGTGTTTCAAATTTTTTTTTTTTTGGAAAGGAGAGACTTCATTTTAACAAATGGGATATGATAGAATGAAGTTTCAAATGTATTTTGAAAATTTTGTTTTTTCAAATTTGGAGACTTCACTTAACAAATTTGAGTGTGCTAAATAAAGTTCCAAATGTGTTTTGAATTTTGAAAATATGATTATTAAGTTTTGATTTTCGAAAAGAATACTTCCATCTAATAAATTTGAGTATGTAGGAATGGAAGTCAATCCTATTTTTGCAATGTGAAAATTTTGCTTTGTGTGTTATTACTTTTTTGAAAGAAGGAATTAACTTAATCATATAGGAATATGTTTAAGTGGGATTTCCAAATGATGTTATTTTTGGGAATGAAATCTTCATTCAATAAATTTGGGTATATTGAATGGAGATGTTCATATGTGCTTTTAGAAAATTTAGTTTTGTTTGAAAATGAAACTTCCATTCAATAGGTGTGGGTATATTGAATGGAAAGGTTCATATGTACTTTTTGAAAAAAAATTTTTATTTTTGATTTTGTTTGAAAATGAGACCTGCACCCAATAAATGCCGGTATATTGAATGGAGAGGTTTCATATGTGCTTTTGAAAATATGAAAATCCCAACCTAACACATGTGGAATGTGTTAGGTGGAAGTTCAAAGTTATGATTTTGTCCATTCAATACATTTAGGTGCATTGGATGGAAAGGCCTATCTTCAAATTTTATGCTTTTGAAAATATGATTGTTGGAATTTTATTTTTTTTGTAAAGATGATCTTTACATATAACAATCATAAAGATTATTAGATGAAGATAATTTAGGAAAATTTTTTTGCAAAATATTTTATTAAGTGCATTTTGAAAGAGTGCTTTTTGAAAAGCATGATTTTTTTATAAGGGTTTATTTTTTCTATATTATTTTAAAATGAACCTTTCCTTACCATAGAAATGATAAGGATGAAGTCTTTAACTATTTTCTTTCTATTAGATCTTTCTATTTTTACCCGGAGAACCCAACGGGGCTTTTAAGATCACACAGGGTGAGATCCTAAAACCTAAAGATGTTGGCTAGCTTAACTTAAAGATGAAATAAGCTAAGTGCCAACGGAATGAAAGATAGTATTGGATTCATACCAAAGTACAAACCCACTATCGATAGTTGGAGACAACAATCATTTACTAAAGATGGACAGAGGAACCGTCCCCAGTGGAGTCACCAAAAAAATCTATGGTAAAATTTTTATATGAATTTCTAAAGAATAAAAATAATATACTTCCATCTTCGCTCTATGTGGGATAAAATGAAGATCAAAAATATACATCTCTTCTTTTTATGCAATTTTTGACACCATGTAGATCCGCAGATGTTCTTAGTGAGGGTGATTGGGTACGACATTGAGGAGAGGTGTACTATCTCGAAAGATAGAAGTCACTATCTTATAATGGACCTAATCACCTCAACAAGGACTCCTAAGGACAATGGATCTGCATATGTACTAAATATTCTTCTCCCACTTTATATGAAAAAGTAAAGTAGGGTTTATTTTAAATTGAGTTTGTTAAGTTCCCTACAGGAGCAAGCCCCCATAGTTAATTACATCCTAAGGAATGAGATCCCTCAGGAATACTCTCGATTAAGGTAAATGATCGTTGTCTCCAATGATTTCAATAGGTAGGACTATCAATCGATTAGTTTATTTTAGAAGATCAAATGGGATTGTTCAAAGAGAGGGAGTTATTATCAAAGCCAAATGAAGATAAGTAAGAGATGTTCATGATGCTAGAAAACCTAGCGAATATCTCAAACTATTCTATGGTTGGGCTTTATATTTTTAAAATTGAATTATTCATTTGAGTTAACTTTTTATTAAAAGTTTAGGACTTATGATTCCATAACATAAGATTAAGGAAATGCCTAAGAGGTGGGGATTTATGCTTATGGCCCATGGAAGGGAGAAACAAACTTAGAACCTAAATCTAGGGAGCTTGGTGAGGGCCAAAAGCACAACCTAAATCTAAGGCAAAATGATATATGGTTTACCTCCATAAGAGAGAGTAAACCACCCTAATCAAATTATTAATCCATTGGTGCCATGCATGCCTGATGTACTCACCACACTCTGATTGGATACTTAACCCATCACATCATAGCATATGGTGGCCTTCATTTATCAGTCAATCAAGGATCAGAAGGTTGAGATTAATGCTGTGGATCATAGGAGTAAATATAAATATATTACATGTTTTAATCTCCACTGTCCATATAAAATGCATTGACGGATGGCCAAAGATCCATCCCTATTATCTCCTATGAGTAATGGAGGCCGTCTATGTTCTAGGGTAAGATCCGAGCTCGATTGATCTCAGATTGGGCTAAAATTTAGCCCACACCATCTAAATCTAATGGAAAGCACATCTAAGGGATAAAATTCCATGGGATTAAAATTCCTTTCACAAAGGACTAACACACATTGAAATTAAGCTAAAAAAAATGGCTTTCCGTGGTGATCACCTTCGATTTCCTTGGAGAAGCTTCGTCTAGTTGAGATAAAGCTTTGGACCAACCCCCCCTCTCGCCCTTGCAGTTGAGCTTGGCTTTGGTCTAGGGCATCATTCCTTTGCCTTTAGATCTTGGAAAAGAGCTTAGGTGAGCTCGACTTGGTCCTCTAAAAGTGCTTGCAAAAGGAATTAGGCTGAGGTTGAGTGTAGAGCAAGTTAGCAATCAAGCTGAGCTCCCTTGTCTTCAGTGTATGAAAACCGAGAAGATGAACTTTCAATCTCCCTCTAAGAAGCTTAGGATCATTTGCAAATGGCTCCTTTGGCTTCCTAACACTCAATCGACAATGGCTCTCTTAGAATGAGAGTGAATTAGAGGGAGTATATCTCCCCCATTGGCAATTGGATGATCGAGCAAGGAGAAGCCATTTTTGATCAATTGCCTTGATTCAAAGGTTTGTTAGGCTATTTAAGATGTCCTTGAATTCAGTTTTGGCCAAGGAGTGGAATGGTGAAGTGGCCATGTGCTTCAATTGAATGGGAAGAGGTTTGTCATGTGGCCATTTCCATGCAAATGGTTGGTTTGGCCATTGGGTTGGATTTGGCTAACCCAAACCCATTGGGTTGGGTGCACCACTCTCCTTAGTATTCACTTGATCGATAAGAAGAGTGCCAAGTGGGTATAGAGAGGATTTGACCAATTTCCAAGAAGAATTAGCCAAAATTTACTCTATGGCCTTGGGGTAAAATGGTAATTTAGCTGATTTTTTTAATTTGGGTATATTTATTATGTTGAGAAAATAGGTTTGGCCAAGTTTCATTAGATTTGGAGTTCATTTGGTATGGTTTGGCTCATATTGACCCATTTAGGTCAAATTGGGTCAAACTAAGGGTTGGGTCAAGTTCATATGACCATTTGAAATGTTTTGGAGGCTTTGGTTTAGTTTAATTTGGTTTAGGTTTGAATTTGGTTCATATGACTTCAGTTAGGTCAAATGGGTCAAGTTGACCAATTTGACCCATTTGACCTATTTGAGGTAGGTCATGGGTAGGTTTAGGTTTGGTTAGTCATATGAAGTGGATTGGTATCTTTGTTTCCAATCAATTTTTATTAAGTTTGAATTTGGCTCAATACGATTGTTTAGGTCAAGTTGGGTTCAAGGTCAATTAGACTTGGTTAGGTTTAATTGGACAATTTATGCTTTGGTCAAGTTCAACGAGTAATTTAGAATGAACTTGACCCATTAGTTTTAATCAATTTGGCTTATATCAAGTTTTGACACATTTTAACTTTTTAGGTCAAATTGGTCAACTTGGGTCAAGTGGCCAATTGGGCTCGGTTAGGCTCAAATGTTGACTTGGTCAAGTTCAAACATTAATCATGATTGAACTTAGATCATTGGTTTCAATCAATTTGGCCTATGATGAATTTTGGCTATGTTGGGTTCCATTTTGGCTAAGTGTTGATTTGGTTTGACCCAAGTTGAGTGATTGATCATCTCATGATTGTTGATCATCTCATGATAATTGTTGATCATGATGAGAGGCTTAGGTGAGTTTGATTCAATCCAATTTAGTTAGGATTAGAATTTGGCTCATAAGGATACTTTTGGTCACTTTGGGTCAAGTGAGCCTAAGTAAGTCAAATGGCTTGGTCAAGGCTTGATTTGAGTTTGATTAAACTCACATATGGACTTATGGCTGTAATATAAATCCATTTGCAAGTGATTTGAAGTCAAATGGGTTTTGATTCATTTGATAATTTCAAGTTCAAAGGGTGAACATGAAATGGATTTTGGCTTGATTTTTGAATTGAGTTCTGGTTAAGTGAATGAAGTTTGTATTTATATTTGGGTTCATGATTGAAGGATTGATTGAATCATGAAGAAAAATCAAGAGTTTGTCTTGATTTGAAGTTGATTTTGCTAAGTTCAAGAATTTGACTTAGAAAGGCTTAGGTTGGATTTTGATTGGATTTAAACTTGAGTTTTGGAGTTGGTTTTGATTGTTTGAATTTATATTTCATTTATATATGTGAATATAAATGAGAATATAAATGGGTCATGAGAAAATTTCGTGAGTTTGAAGTGATTTGAACATGATCTAGGCTAAGTCCTTAAGAGGGAAATTAAGGACTTAGAAAAGATTTGAATTAGGAATTTAATTTTAGATTTTGATTTGATTAATTTGAATTTATATTTCATTTATATATATGAATATAAATGAGAATATAAATGAGTTATGAGAAAATTTCATGAATTTGAATTGATTTAGATTTGATTTTGGCTAAGTCCATGAAGGGAAATCAAAGAATTTAGGAAAGATTCAAATTAGGAATTTGGATTTTGGATTTGACTTGATTGATTTGATTTCATTTTATATATATATATATATCATATATATATATATATATATATATATATATATATATATATATATATATATATAAAATATATATATATATATATAATATTATATATATATATATATATATATATATACATATATATATATATATATATATATATATATATATATATATATATGTGAATATGGAATATAAATGGGTTATGAAAATTTGAATTTTGAATTGATTTTGATTTTTAAGTTGAAATATTGAGATTTGAATTAAAAAATTTTCATTTAATTGATTTTAGTTTGGAAAAAATCAATTAAGGTTGAATAGATTTAAGTTTGACTTGAAGGAAGGAAGTAAGGAAAGTGGTTCAAGCTATAGGGTAGACAAATTTTCCTAACACCCCTAAGGCATGACCTACTCCTATGGGTAACTCTTCTAAGTCTCGAGGGTTAGATTGAGTGTCCACCTAATCACTAGATGTGTCTTAGGACTAAGGATCTCTTAATGTCTAAGAGGAGTCTTATGTTTAAGATGGAGGGGTTGAGAACTCATTCTAAAAATGAGGTCAGCAGTGAGCGGCGGGGCTGGAACACCTCGGAGGGGGACTATCTCGAGGCTAAGATAGCCTTCCCCTTTGGGTAACAAGAGGAGGTAGCAACTCTCCTGGCTATGGGGGTAACTAGTGGGCACTTGAAGACACAATGAGCTATGGGAACCACTATGGCCTTCCTCTTCAATGAGGGAAACTCAGAATCATATGGGATATCCAAGTGGATGAGTGGTGTTTGTCCCGCCACCTCCTCCCTACTAACGGTTGTGAGGGCTTCCCCCTCACAAGTAATCTAGACACCCTCAAAGCCATAGCCAAAGTATATTAGGTGTGTGGCATGGGTAGATTGGCCTGATCCAAGACCATATCTTCACTAGAAGGGAAAGAAAAGATGAACTTGCTAGGAGCCATGATCATTACACTGGATGAAAAGGTGGCATCAATCATTGCCTTTGTTGAAACATAATTGAGTCAGATCCTTGCCTTGATGTTTGCCTTCAATCATTGACTTCTGTACTTAAATTTGGAATTTGAACCCACACTTAACAAATTTAGGTATGTTAAGTGAGGTTCATTGAATTTTTGGAGAGATTTTTTATATTTGGAGGAGATACTTTGCCATATGATTTTGATTTAGAACTCATACTCAACCAATTTAAGTAGGTTGGGGGGTTCAAATATTTGGAGAAACCTTTGAAGATATTTGCATTGTATGTCTTATTTGAAAATTTTGATTTGGAAAACTTTACAAATTTAGGTATGCTAAAGGTTTTGATTATATGATTGAAAATTTTGTGAAAATGTATTTGCATGTGATGATTGGTTATGTGTGTGATATATGTTGATTTGAAAATGGGGCTTCTTACTTAATAAATTTAGTATGTTAAGTAGAGGCCAAATGTGCTTTATATGTGTTTGTTTGATTTAAAAATGAGGTGCTTACTTAACAAATTTGGTATGTTAAGTAGGATCCAAATGTGATTTGATTTGTTTTTAAAAAGTGAGACTCTCAATTAACAAATTTGGTATGCTTAAGTGAAAGTGAATGTGATTGATTTGAAAATGAGAGTCTTACTTAACAAATTTGATATGTTAAGTAGGTGTCAAGTGTATTTATGATTTTTTAAAATGAGACTCTTACTTAACAAATTTGGTATGTTAAGTAGGAGTCAAGTGTGTTTATGATTTGAAAATGAGACTCTTACTTAACAAATTGGGTATGTTAAGTAGGAATCAAGTGTGATTATGATTTTTGAAAATGAGACTCTTACTTAACAAATTTGGTATGTTTAGTAGGAGTCAAGTGTGTTTATGATTTGAAAATGAGACTCTTACTTAACAAATTGGGTATGTTAAGTAGGAATCAAGTGTGATTATGATTTCTAAAAATGAGACTCTTACTTAACAAATTTGGTATGTTAAGTAGGAGTCAAATGTGTTTATGATATGAAAATGAGAATTTTACTTAACAAATTTGGTATGTTAAGTAGGAGTCAAGTGTGTTTATGATTTTAAAATGAGACTCTTACTTAACAAATTTGGTATGTTAAGTAGGATTCAAATGTAATTATGATTTGAAAATGAGACTTACTTAACAAATTTGGTATATTAAGTAGCAATCAAATGTGATAATAGAATTCACTTTGTTTAGGTTTTCTCCAAAAGAAAGGGGAACTCTCATTTGATAAATTTAGGTGTGTCAAATGGAGTTCAAAATATATCTTGATTTCATGTGTGTGATTTCTTGCTTTTGAAAAGAGGGAAACACCAACTCTAGTATATGTGAAATAAGTTAAGTGGGGTTTCAATTTTATGTTATGATTTTATTTGAAAATAGAATATTCATTCAACAAACTTGGGTATGTTGAATGGAGATAACTATGATTTTGATTTTGATTTTGAAAAGAACCTCCATGTAACAATCATGGGGATTGTTAGATGAGGTTTGGTTATATGAGCTTTATGCTTTTTGAAAGTTTCTTATGAATTTTGTGCAAGATCTTTTATTATGCTAATTTTGAAAAGAGTGATTTTGGAAAGTGGCATTTTTTCAAAAGAGTTTATTTTCTTAAATATAAGATGAACCTTGCCTCACCAAGCTAATGGTAAGGAGGTTCTAGATTTTTATCATCTCCTTTCATTGGTTAATTTTATCTTTCACCTAGGGGATCAATAGGGGTTCTAAGACCTAGAGTTGAGGTCTTAAAACCTAGGATGTTGGCTAACTTTGCTTAAGAATGAAATAAGCTAAGTTCCAACAAAATGAAAGATAGTCTTGAACTCATATAAAGTACAAGTCCACTATCGATGTTTGGAGACAATAACTGTCTACTAGAGATAGAGAGAGAGGAACCTTCTCCAGTGAAGTCACCAAAAATCTGTGGTGTTTATTTTTAAAATCTATATAGGGGACACCACAGAGATCTGAGGGTGTACTTATTGAGGTGATTAATGCACATGAATGGATGTCTCAAAAGATTGAAATCACCACCCTACAATGGGCCTAATCATCTAATAAGAACTCCAAAGGCCTGATGGGTCTTCAAATATACCAGAGATTTTTTCACTACTTTACATGGATGAATAAAACATGTTTATTTAAACTAAGTTCTAAAGTTATTTATAGCAGCAAGCCTCCATAGTTAATCACATTCTAAGGAAGGTGAGTTCCTTAAGAATACTCTCAATTAAAGTAGGCAATTATTATCTCCAAAGATTTCAAAGATATGTCTATCAATAAATTGGCTATGATTGGAAAATCAATCGGGATAGATCAAAAAGGAGAGACTTATTATCAAAGTCAAAGGGAGATGAGTGAGGAATACTCATGATAATAGGAAACCTTATGAGCATCCCAATCTATTATTTGGTTGGGTTTTATATGTTTGAAATTGAAAAGAATTATATATTTGAACTAAAATTTTATTAGAAAGTTAGGACTTATAATCTCACAACACAAGTTTGTGGAAATGCCTAAGAGATGAATTTATGCTTGTAGCCTGGAGAAAATAACAACCTCAGATCCTAAATCTAAGAAACTTTAGTGAGGGCCAAAGTGCATCTTAAATCTAAGCAAGATGTGTATATGGTTTACCTCCTCAAGAGAGGGTAAATCACCCAACCGCTGGACTTATAACTGCCTAGAGTGGTAACCAAATGTGGTGTTTATTTTTGGATTGATGTGTATCTGGGCGGGGAGGACACCATGCAGATCTAAAGGTGTACTTATTGAGGTGATCGGGTATAACATCAAGGAATAATGCACAATCTTGAAAGATAGAAACCACTACCCTATAATGGACCTAATCACCTAATAAGGACACCTAAGGCATGATGGGTCTTCGAATATACCAGAGATTTTTCTCTTACTTTACATGGATGAATAAAGTAAGGTTTATTTAATCCAAGTTCTAAAGTTCTATGGGGGCAAGCCCCCATAGTTAATTACATCCTAAAGAAGGTGAGTTCCTTAGGAATACTCTGATTAAAGTAGCAATTATTATCTCTGATTTCAGATAGGATTATCAATAAATTGGCTATGTTTAGAAAATCAATTGAGATAGATCAAAAGGAGAGACTTATTATTGAAGCTAAAAGGAGATGAGTAGGGGATACTCATGACAATAGGAAACCTAGTGAGCATTCCAAACTATTCTATGGTTGGACTTTATATATTTGAAATTGATGAGAATTATATGTTTGAGTTGAAATTTTATTAGAAAACTAGGACTTATGATTCCACAACACAAGATTATGAAAATGCCTAAGAGCTGAGGATTTATATTTGTAGCTTGAGGGAAAACATCAACCTTAGATCCTAAATCTAGGGAGCTTTAGTAAGGACCAAAGCATGACCTAAATCTAAGGCAAAAATGGGTATATTATTTATCTCCACAAGAGAGGGTAAACCACCCACTTCTAGACTTATAACTACCTAGAGTGACAGCCAACTAACTTCTTCTACATTTTAGAACCATGTAGTCAAGTCATATGTTTTGCAAGATAGTTAGGTTGTTATCATTTAGAAGGAAACTAAAGTCCCTAAACCCACTCCCTAAGAGACTATAGCATGAGCGATATGAATAATGAATTAGTGTAATGCAAATTTTATCAAATTTTATTTGATTTTGAACTCTTTATTTTGACACAGTCTATAGTTAATATGTGTAAATGCATGATGAAATAGGGTTATTGCCTAAATCATAGAAAAAGAGGTGTTTTTTATCACAAAAAAGGCCCTCAAAGGTCAAGTCTTCCCCTATCATGAAGGATGGAAACCCTCTCTTAGCAAGAGTGAAATAATATGATATGCATGATGTTAAGCATACAACATTCACCTAAGGGGTTGCTAAATATTTTAATTATCTTGATTTAATGCCTAGGCTTTATATGAGGTTATAAGTTGTTTTAGAAAATCTAATTTTGAGTTGTGATGTGGGTAAAAAGTTTATTTTTTCTCTAAGAGCCTAAATGGATCCAGGCCACACATTAAATCATCATAAATGAAGAAACTATGAAAATATATACCATTTCTATTGCACAATGTAAACAAATCATCAAATAATTTATAAAGTCAATGTAAAAGAATAACAATGTGCGATTAGCAAATCAACCCAAAATAAAATGGGTAGCTCTACCCTTATACATCCAGATATATGAAAGAATAATTACAAATTATAAATGATAAGTGTTATGGGGGTCTTCATGTCTTCATATCTTCATATCTTCATGTCTTTACTCCATTTCTTCATTTGATTTGGTAGGCTTCTAAGCATCATATGGCACCCAGATTAAACCTTCTAGCCAATGTTCATCCTTAACCTCCATAACACTTAACCAAATTCCAAATGCATAATTACATCAAAAATAAAAAAGAAAATCCGCTACACCATAAGTGTTAGCTAAAGTTATATATATATAATTTGTTCTTAGCACCACATAGTAACCAAGTCCACCAATCTAAGATCTTGGGGTTAAGTAACCTGGAAAATGAGAGCATTTATAATTATTTTAAGCACCCCTTAAGTACAATCTTCAAAAAAATATGATTAGGCTAATCATCATCCCGCTAAAGCATACACTTACATCCAATTATACAAAACATTACAAAACTAACATATATTAAACCATGCACCGCCCTAACATAAAGCTAGAAGTGGTGAATTAATCTAATATGTGTGTACTAAAGCTTGCGTGGTAAGTCCAAACTAGGCTTTAGAGTTAAGATTTTCTAAGTATGAAGAGATTTAATTTGAAGGATGATTTTACTTTAACTAGTTTAATTGATTTTGAAGATATTACTTAGTGTGGACATACACAAAATAACTAAGTGTTATAAAGAGAAAGAAAGAGAGGATCACTCTCTTTTATCCCTACCTTAATCCACATCTAAAATAAATTAATTAATCAATTCCCTTTAATGAATGGCTTATTACATATTTCAATTAATCCTAGGTTTAAATTCACTTTAAATAAACTCATTTAATAAGAAAGACATCTTAAGATTAGTTGGAATGAATTACTATCACATAACACATGTTTGTTTATTTCTTTCCGTCATATATATAGCATGCATATGATTAAGTCCTAAACACACCTATACATGCAATTTGTATCTTAGCACACTTAAATGATGAATATAAGAAAATATATTTGGAATTGATGTTTCATTTGGTTGAATCATTTTGTCATATTAACTTAAAGTTATATTTGAATTCTTATACAAAAGCATACGAAAAGAACTCTAAATCATATGACTATTCCACTCAACCACTAAAAAAAATATGGATGCATGTCTTTTTAACAGAAAAAAAATGGAGTTTTCATTCATTAGCTAAATACACATTCAAATGTATAAAAGTTTTAAGCAAGTACATCACCATTCTTCTGCACTAGGGGAGTAAGGTAGGTACCTCCTTGGGGCTACTTAAAGTTGTGCATCTCAAATGTCTAGACTAATATACCCGCTATTCTTAAATACATATGTATGTATAAACAACTATAAGAATGAAAACCATGCAAAGGTAGAATTTAATTGAATTGATTTACTTGTGTAAATGAATTAAAGCTCTATTTAAATTTCAATGTCAAAATGCGTAGGATTGAAATCAAACAAGTACGTCACCATTATTCCACACTAAAGGAGTGAGGTAGGAACCTCCTTGGGGCTACTTAAAGCTGTGCGTCCCCTAGATGTCCATACTAATATACCCATTAACATTCAAACTTATGCAAATCAACATATGAATATAAAAAAGAGACTTCATTACATACACTAAGCTTATATTCACATGCACTTCCTATGTATACATAACTAAAGTCACAGTATATTTTTATCATTCATTAATAAGCTTTTGAAAATACATTTGAGATTTAATAGTGATAATAGCCACACATATTTCTAATTAAGTCAACACATGCAAATTGACATAAAGAAAATCATTTACATTTGATTAATTTGAAAGAAATGAATGCATTACAAGTGGAATTCAACATTTTAACATGATTGGAAGGAAATAAAAAAACACAAGCATGTACTTTCATTCAATCCAACTAAGTCCTAAGGACAATTATATTAAACAAACTTATTTAAAATAACCTAAAGTTTCTTAAGGTCATTTTTATCTTTATATTTGATTTGATTTAAGAATTATGAAAGATGTTTGTTAATCCTAATCCCATTCCCCACTTGTGTGAGTTAATTTGATTTAATGAAAAGCAATTAGGTTAATTTTATGGCTTAATTAGGTTGAAGTATGAATTAAATTAATTAATTAACCCTTACATCACCTTAAGCCAATTAACTAAATAATGATGAGCCAACATGAGATGCAACTACATGAAAAGTAAATTAACAATGCTCTAAGAAATGAAAGGGGCTAATCATAATTAATAGTTAATTAAGCTTAAGAGACTCACTTAATTACTTTTATGATTTTCTCACACAAGTGAGCTAACCATAATTTTATTAGCTCTCTATTTAGGTTATTGAACACCCAAAGAGCTACCCAAGTGTTAATTAAATAAAGTTAGGTTATGAATGGATTTAAAATTAATTTAATTAAGCCTTTAATTGGTTAATTAAATCCTTTTAATTACTTTTTATTAGGATGATGAAATTAACTTTGGGGAAAGAGATCAAGAAAGAGGCCAAAATCCCAATCCCTAAATAATTTTAAACATCCAATGAGGCTCTGAAATAATTAGATATCCTTTCTCTTTTAATTAATTAATTAAGTGGCTAATGAATCACTTAAGCTTTAATTAATTTGAAACAAATGAGGAGGATGGATGTAAGGAGTGAACCCAAACCACTTCTAAGGCTTCTCACTATTAATAAGCAATTAATTAATTAATCCACTATTTATTTGATTAATTATCACTAATTAAGATTGGAGAGTAATTAAGACTTAATCCATTGATTTTTCTAATTAACTATGCAATAAATTTCAAGAAAATAGGGGGAGGAGGTCATCCCCCTAAACATCTCTACAAAATTTGAAATTAATTAGACAGTTAATCAGAGATTAATTAGGCTAATTAAATATTAAATTAAACCTTAATTAAGCAAAAATTACTATTTAAAATTATTTAATATTAATTTTCTTGGATTTTACTTTGAAATGTCTTCAAAATGATCCCTGATTTGTATTTTTGGATTTTTCTAGGATTAGTTATGATTTCAGGAAGTTTCAACCTTAAAAATAATTGAAACAGCCCTAATTAACCGTTAATCCTATTGGCGCCATGTGGCTGCTGACGCGGTATGCACTTTCCATGTGGCGCGATGGGATAGGGTATTTAAGTTATCGAATTAGGAGGTTGACTCGGATTATGACGTACGTACTTTCTCGTGGACCATCTGATCTAAGATCGGATGGCCACGATCAGACCCACTGTTTCAAAGAATTAATCAAGGGATCTATGCGTGATAAAATTAAGAATTGGATCATGTGAAACAGCGGCGTGATCTCTCCTTTTCTGGTGAAAGATGGATGTCATCATCTTTCTCCATTTGATCTAAGCTCACTAGAGCTTGAATTGGGATCAAATTGGTCCCACACCATATAGAGGAGGAGATGAGCACATCCAATGGTCAACCACGCATGGCATAAAAATTTACTTCGAAAAGGACCAACACATTTTTCCTAAATTGATGGTTTTGAGAAATTACCTCACTAGAGCTAATGTCTGGGGGTGGGATCGACTGAGGTAGCTTCATTTGGTAGAAACAAAGCTCTGTTGAGAAGCTTGAACCTTAATTTGAAGTGAGCCTCTCAGATGACCAATCCATATAGGTAGGAGCTTCAGCTTCGATTGAATTTGGACCTCCAGTAGCTCAGAAGCTTGGGAAATGACTTTGTATTGCTCGACGAGGTGTAGTGATGGTGTGTGCAAGGTTGATTGAGATTTAGTTGAGTGGAGAGGAAATGGAACTTCGAATTGACCTCCCCTATTTTGGCTATGCACGAGAGAAGAAAATATGAACTCGGGAGGCTTTGGAATGCTCTAGAAAGCTCTCTTGAAATTTTGAAATCACTCAAGGGGTTCTCTTAATGCGAATTATGATAATTGCAGCTCAAATTGAGGGAGTATGCCCTGAAATCAAGTGTGATGAACAGACAGGATCCATCCCTAAAATTTGATCATTCACCACTATCAAAGCTTTGGAGGGGTCATCGTCAACTCCATGTGGCTCACCAGAAGTAGAGGAAGCTATGTTAGAGAGCTCAAGGCAACATATGGGAGGATTTAGTTGGGTTGGTCCTTTGGGTGCTTGATTTTGGCTTGAGAGGGGAGGAGGTGAACTCCCCGTGGTCCATGGCTGATCCTAGCTATTCCAGGGTGGGCTAGGAAGCTTAGGTGCACCCCATTTGGCACTTGGATGGCTGCCTTGGTGATAAGAGAGTGGACCTTGCCTCTTATGGCAAGAATCCAATGCAAATTAGCTTCAATGGTCAATTCCCTTAGGTTGGGTCCCACTTGGATTTGGGTTGGTTTGGGTCGGGTTTGTCTAGCTCCTAGGGTCCCATGGGTTGATTTGGGGTGGTTTGGCTTCATATGGTCAAATGGGTTCATTTGGGTTCAAGTTGGGTTGGGTTGACTAATTGATCAAATGGGTCAAACCAAGGCTTGTTAGGTTCAAATGATGTTTTGAAGAGTTTTCATTTAAGTGGTTTTGATTAATTTGGCTAAGGTTTGATTTTGGCTCATTTGGATTCAAATAGGTCAACTAGGCTAAGTTGACCAATTTGACCAATTTGACCAAATTGGGTTGGGTTAGGTGTTGATTCATGTTCAATTGGTTAATTGAAAATAATTGTTGGCTTTGGTTTGGTTTGATTTTGGTTTAATTTGGATTTTGGCCAATTTGACCATTTAGGTCAATTTAGGCTAAGTTGGGTCAAGTTGACAAATTGGTCTAATTGAGCTCAATCATGGCTTTGGCCAAGTTCAATAAATGATTTAGGATGAATTTGAGCCATTAGTTCAATCAATTTGTATCAAATCATGATTTGACCCATTTTATCTTTTTAGGCCAATTTGGGTCAACTTAGGTCAAGTGGCCAATTGGACTTGGTTTGGCTAAATTGAAGGTTTAGTCATGTTCAATCAATGATTAAGCATGGGTTTGAATCAATGGTTTCAATCAATTTGGTATATTATTGGTTTTTACTAGTTTAGATTTCATTTAAGCTAAAGGATGACTTGGTCAAAGGACCAAGTTGACTTGGTTGGACCAATTCAAGGTGATCACCCTAAGATGATTGTTGCTCGTGATATGAGGTTTGGGTGAGCTTAGTTCAATCCAATTTGGGCTAGATTAGAACTTGGCTCAAAATGGGTCTTTAAGTCACTTTGGGTCAAGTGGACCTAAATGGGTCAATTGGTTTGGTTTTGGCTCGATTCAAGTTTAGTTGAACCCACATATGAGCCTAGAATTGAAATATAAATCTAATTGTAATTGGTTTGGAGCCAAGTGGATTTTAGTTCATATGGCAAATTCAAGTCAAAGGGGTCAACATGGGCTTGACTTGAGTTGACTTTGATTTCATTTGATAATTATAGTTTACATTTATATTTAGAGCAATGATTGAAGGAATGATTGAATCCTGAAGAAATCCATGGGTTTTGAGTTGATTTTGATATCATTTAGCCAAGTTCAAGAAATTGGCTAAAAGAGCTAAAATTGAAATTTTGATTTGATTTAGGTTTGGTCTTGGCTATTTGGATTTATATTTCATTTATATTTATGAATATAAATGAAGATATACATGATTCATAAGAAAATCACTTGAGTTTGGAGTGATTTGGAAGCAAATTTGACCAAATTTAAGGATGTTGGTCAAAAGGGCATAAGTAGGGAATTGGTTTAGTTTGATTTATTTTTGGTCATTGGATGGTATGTTTCATTTATATTTATAAATTTAAATGAAGTAATGATTGATTTATAAAGAAATCAATTGAGTTTGGGTAAAATTGGGTTGAGATTTGATTAAGCTTATGGATGTAGGTCCATATGCTTAAGAAAAGACTTGATTTAGTTTGATTTGTTTTTGGCTATTTGAATTTGGATTTCATTCATATTTGTGAATATAAATGAAGGAATGATTGTTTTATAAAGAAATCAACCAAGTTTTATTTGGTTTAAAGGGAGTTTTGCTAGGCACATGAAGGTGGTTCATGTGGCTTAGGAAGGGATTTGGAATTTGAATTTAATCATGGGCTTCAATAATTTGATTTGGAATTTGGGTTGGGATTTGATTTGAGATTGAATATAATATTTGAGAAAATCAATTGAGTTGGGGTAGATTTTAATTTGGTTAAGGCTAAGTCCATGAGATAAAATCAAAGGGCTTAGGAAGGGCTTTGGAATTTGAATTTAATCATGGGTTTCAATCAT
The DNA here is from genome assembly GCA_021442155.1 of Cymbidium sinense. Classification (NCBI taxonomy): domain Eukaryota; kingdom Viridiplantae; phylum Streptophyta; class Magnoliopsida; order Asparagales; family Orchidaceae; genus Cymbidium; species Cymbidium sinense. The sequence goes on along the minus strand of CM038227.1, from coordinate 25,264,314 downwards.
TTGATTTGGAATTGGATTTATGATTTGGGTTTCAATTTAAGGTTTGTTTTGAGGAAGGAAGTAAAGATTGGGTTTAATGTTATAGGCCAGGAAAGTCTTCATAAATCCCAAGCATAACATATTCCTATGGCTAACTTTTCTATGTCTCTAGGCTTAGGTTAAGTGTTCACCTAATCATTAGAAGTGTCATAAGACTAAGGAGCTCTTAGTGTCTACAAGAGTCCTAGATCTATAATGAGGAAGTTGAGAGCTCACTCCAAAAGTGAGGTCAACACCAGCTAACTACTCCTACGCTTTAAAACCATGTGGTCAAGTCTTATGTTTTGCAAGATGGTTAGGTTGTTATTATTAGAAAGAAAGCTGAGGTCCTAAAATCCACTCCCTAAGAGGCTAGAGCATGAGTGGTATGAACAATGACTTAGTTTAATGCAAATCTTATCAATTTTTATTTGATTTTTTTACTCTTTATTTTGACAAAGGCCATAGGATTTTTATATGTCTAAATGCATGATGAAATAAGGTTATTGACTAAATCAGAAGGAAAGTGGTGTTTTCACCACGAGGAGAAGTCAAGGTCAAGTCTTCCCCTATCGTGCAAGGATGAAAACCCTCTCTAAATAAGAGTAAAATAAGATGACATGCATGATATTTAACATACAACATCTAGCTAAGGGGTTGCTAAATCTTTTAATTATCTTAATTTAATGCCTAGGCTTTATGTGAGGTTATGAGTTATTTATAAAACTTAGTTATGAGTTGTAGTTAGGGTAGAAAATTTTTTTCCTAAGAGCCTAATCGGATCCAAGCCACTCATTAAATCACCATATATGAAGAAACTAGGAAAATACATGCCATTTCTATTGCGTAACTGTAAATAAAACATCAAATAATTTATAAATCTAACATGAAAGAATAACAGGCCAGTGCGGTCGAGTATCGCCGTACAACCCGAAAAGAGAAATAGATAGCCGAGTTCTACCTTTATACAACCCGGTATATGAAAAATAATTATTAATTTATAACTAAATGCTATGAGGGGTCTTCATTCTTTATTCTTCATATCTCCTCCATGTCTTTTCTTCATTTGAATTTGGTTGCTTCAAAGGCATCACGGGGGCCTCCCAGGACAAAGCCTTTAGCCTCTGCTCATCCAAATCCCCCCATAACACTAATCCTAATTCCTAATGCATAATTACATTAAAAATAGGAAAAGTAAATCTAACTACACCTGCAAAATAAAACACCATACAACCCAAGCAGTTATATGAATAATTTAGAGTTAGCACCCTGCACATGGATAACTAAGTCCACCTATCCTAATTTAGATTATGCTTAGGGGTTAAGCAACCTACAAAAGAGAGCATTTATATTTATTTTAAGCACACCTTAAACACAATCTCCTACAAAATATATGATTAGGCTAATCACGGCCTAATATCTAGTCTACGAAGCATACACCCTAAGATCCAGTCTACAATAATACATCATGAAACCAAACATACAACAAATCATGCACCGCCCTAACATAAGGCTAAAAGTTGTGACATAATCTAAGGTGTGTGTATTAAGGCTTATGTGGTATGCCTTAATTAGGATTTGTTATAATTTTTTAAGTAAGAAAGGATTTAATTATAAAGGATGGTTTCACTTTAAGTCACTTATTTGATTTGTAAGTTTTACTTAATACTTTTTTTGTTTCACTTGGTTTACACTTAACAACTAAATATTATAAAGAGAAGAAAAGAGAGGATCACTCTCTTTTATCCCTACCCTAAGTCACATCTAAAGAAAATTAATTAAATGAATTCTCTAAAGTGATTGGTTTACTACATGTTTTAAATTAATCCTAGGTTTAGGTTCATTTTAAATATACTTGTTCAATAAGAAAGGCATCTTAAGATTAATTGAAATTAACTACTATCACATAGCACATGTGTGTTCATTTCTTTCCATCATATGTAGCATGCATATGATTGATTCCTAAACATATCTATACATGCAATATATTTTTGGCACACTTAAATGTAGGATGCATAAATGATTTTTATAGAAAAAGAGGATTCTCATTCATCAGCTTAATACACATTCATATGTATGAAAGTTCTAAGCAAGTACTTTACCATTATTTGACCAGGAGAACGAGGTAGGAACCTCCTTGGGGCTACTTAACGTCATGCATCCTCGAGTGTCCAGACTAGTTATACCCGCTATTCTTAAAAACATATGGATTGATAAACAATTATAAGAATAGAAAATCATGCAAAAAATTGTATCTTTTTTTTGAGTTATCCATATGGAATAAGGTGAGATTTTCATTCATTAGCCAAATGCACACATGAGTGTATAAAAGTTATAAGCAAGTACTTCACCATTGTTTGACTAGGGTAACAAGGTAGGAACCTCCTTGGGGCTAGTTAAACTCGTGCATCCCCAGGTGTCCAGACTAGTTATACCCATTATTCTTAAATACTCATGAGTGTACAAACAACTATAAGAATGTAAACCATGCAAGAATTGTATTTTGATTTATTTATACATGTGAGCTAAAATTCTATCTAAATTCTAACATGGATTTACATAAGAATAAGCCCAAGCAAGTGTTGTGTTCTTTTCAAATGAACTATACACTTGTTAATATTCATATCCTTATGTAAATTCATGAAGATTAAAGAAAAGAGAACTTCATATCATGTGTTCTAAATTGTAAGCACATACAAGCTTATAAATACTCATAATTATCATTACTCCATGTATTATAGTTGATTAATATACTTTTAAAATAATTTTCTATTTAATAGTGATAATATCCACACATATTTTAATTAAGTCAACCCATGCAAATTTGACATAAAGAAAATCATTTATTTTTAATTAATTTTTGAAAGAAATGACATGACTACAAGTGGCACACAATATTTTAATATGATTGGAAAGAAATAAAGAAACACAAGCATGTAATTTCATTCAATCTAATTAATTCCTAAGGACAATCACATTAAATAAGCTTATTTAAAATAAACTAAATTTTCTTAAAGTCACTTTTGATTTTATGTTTAACTTGATTTAAGAGAGATGTGAGAAAGAGGTGTTTGTTAATCCTAATCCCATTCCCCATATGTGTAAATTAATTTGATCAAATAATTAATTTGATTTAATAAGAAGTAATTAAATGATTTTTTATGGATTGATTAAGTTAAGAATGGATTAAACCAATTAATTAACCCCTACCTATGCTATCTTAAGATAATTGATTAAATAATTATGAGCTAATATAATATGTAAATGAATTGAAAAGTAAATAGCAATGTTGCTATGAAATGAAAGAGGCATAATGCAATTAGCTCTTGATTATTTAATAATTAAGCTTAAGAAACCATTTTAATTATTTTCATGATTTTCTCACACATGTGAGCTAATCATAATTTTATTAAGCCTCTTTAGGTTCTTTAACACCTAAAGCTCTGCCCAAGATAGATTAAGAAAAAAAATTAGATTTAACTATATTTTTCAAATCAATTAAACTAATAATCCATTAATTCACCTTTCCTAAAAGAAGACTAACCAAAGTTAATAATTACCTTGAAATGAGATGGGCTTAAGAGAAAAGGTAGGGAAAGAGGTCCCAACCTAATTACATAAGCCATCCATTAGATTAAGCATAATTTAATATGATTTGATTTCCAATTTATCTAATTAAGTTTTTAATTAGTTAATTAATTAATAATTAGGACTTTAGTTGAAAAGAGATGGAAAATTGGAGAAAGGATTAGGAGGGAGGCTCTAATCCACTTCCCTAAGTCTCCTTACTGTTCAACAGTGATTAGTGAGTCCAAATAATTAATTAATCAATGTTCATATGCTTAATCACCCCTTGATAAAGTTAAGAGTATAATTAGAACTTAATCGATAAATCTTCCTAATTTAATAAGTAATAAATTCCCAGAAAATTAGAGGAGGCAGAAGTCATCCTCTCAAATGTTCTCAAAAATTTTAGGATCAATCACTTGAGAGATTAGAGAGTAATTAAGCTAATAAAGTTTTTAATTAGCATTAATTAAGCTTTGTTTACTATTCAAAATCTATTGGAAATATTTTTATTAAATTCTTTTTGAAATAACTTTAAAATGAGTCATTGTTTGGATTTTTACATTTGTTTACAATTAATTATGAATTATGGAATATCCAGCCTAAAACACATTAATTAACCTTAATTAAACCAAATCTCGTCTGTGCCACGTGGCACGCTGATGCGGCTCGCTTTCCACGTGGCACCATGGGATTGGCTATTTAAGTTGTCACATCCGTGCGCCGAGTCAGCTGGCGGCAGACGCGGTATTGATCCCCACCATCCGATCTTGGATTGGACGACACGGATCAAACTCGAACTTGGAGTTGATTTGGAGCTCATGAAATGATTTGGGTGGCCTTGATGAGGTGTTGTGATGGTGTAGGAATGAGGAATTTGATTGAAGTATATTAAAGTTGGGATCAGCCCTCCCTTGGTTCCTCATTTGAAGAGAATCGAGAGTGGATGCTTGGAATCACTCTAGAACTCACAAGGAAGCTCAAAATGTCCTTGGAAGCTCAAAATGAATTGGTGAAGTCCTGGTTCAAATTGGAAAATTACACGATTTTTTGGACTTGGATGGGCGGGATGGCCTCATTTTTCAACCATGAGTTTAAGCATTGGAGGTGTCTCATTGACTGGCTCATTGAGTTGGAGGAACTCATGGGAGGTGGTTCAAGGTCTGATATGGGAGATCTCTTAGCATGGATCCATGGAGTGATCGGCTTGCATGGGAGGTGAGTCAACTTATCTCCCTTTGGTCCATGGCCAACCTAGCTTGGGTTAGGTGGCCTAGTTGTCCCATTTGAGTTAGATGGCTTCCAAGGTGAAAGGAGAGTGGACTTTGCTATTTATGGGTGGAATCTATGAAGGGAGCAACCAATAGATTATGGCAGGTGTGATCCACTTTTTCTTTTGGGATGACTTTAGGGACTTTAGGGTCAATTTGGGTTAGTTTGAAGACCCTTAAAGTCCCATGGGTTAATTTTATGGGGGTTTTGGCTTCATTTGGTCAAATGGGTTCATATTAGGTTGGGTTGACTAATTGGTCAAATTGGGTCAAATCAAGGCTTGGGTTAGGTTCAAATGATGATTTAGAGAGTTTTAGTTCTAGTAGTTTCAATCAATTTTGCTTAGGTTTGATTTTGGCTCACTTGGATTCATATAATTCAAATGGGCTAAGATGACCAATTTGACCAATTTGACCAAATTGGTTGGGTTAGGTATTGGTTCAATTTCAATTGGTCAATTGAAAATGATTGTAAGTTTTTTTTTGAATCAATTTTGATTTAATTTGGATTTTAGCCAATTTGACCTTTTAGGTCAATTTGGGCTAGATTGGGTCAAGTAGACCAATTGGTCAAAATAGGCTTAATTATGGCTTTAGTCAAGTTCAATAATTGATTTAGAATGAACTTGAGCCATTGGTTGCAATCAATTTGAGTTAGACTATGATTTGACCCATTTTGACTTTTTAGGCCAATTTGGATCAACTTATGTCAAATGGCCAATTGGACTTGGTTTGACTCAATTGAGGGTCAAGTCATGTTCAATCATTGATCATGAGTTGGTTTGGATCAATGGTTTCAATCAATTTGATATATAGTGAGTTTTGGCTAGTTTATGTTTTATTTGGGCTAAAGGTTGACTTGGTTAAAGGACCAAGTTTGCTTGGTTTGATCTAATTGAGGTGATTGATCATCCTAGAGTGATTGTTGATTATGTTGTGAGGTTTTGATGACTTGGTTCAATCCAATTTGGGTTAAATTAGAACTTTGATCAAAAAAGGTTCTTTAGGTCACTTTGAGTCAAGTGGACCAAAATGGGTCAATTGGTTTATTTTTGGCTTGATTTAAGTTTAGTTGAACTCATATGTGAGCCTAGGATTGAAATATAAATCCAACTACAATCAATTTGGAGTGACATGGTATTAGCTCATTTGAAGTTTTCAGGTCAAAAGGGCTAACTTGGGCTTGACTTGGGTTAACATGAGTTTAGTTTGATAATTGTAGTTTTTATTTATATTTGGCTAAATGATTGAATGAATGATTGATTCAAGAGAAAATTCATTAGTTTTGGCTTGATTTGGATAGGATTTGACCAAGTCCAAGAAATTGGCTAACAAGACTTAAATTGGGTTTTGGTTTAATTTTAGATTTGATTTTGGCTATTTGGATTCATTTTATTTATATATGGAAGAATAAATGAAGATATAAAAGATCCATGAGAAAATCACTTGATTTTGGAGTGATTTGGAAGCAAATTTGACCAAGCTTAAGGATGTAGGACAAAAGAGCTTAAGAGGGGATTGATTGGATTTTATTTAGTTTGATTTAGTTTTGGTCATTTGAGTTTATATCTCATTTATATTTGTGAATATAAATAAAGATATAAATGATTCATGAAGAAGTCAATCAAGTTTGGGTTGAATTTGGTGGAGGTTTGACTTAGTTTATGAGAATGAGTCATATGGCTTAGGAAGGAATTTTGATCTTAAATTTGATTTGAGGATTGAGTCACTTGGAATTGGGTTTGAATTGAGATTTGATAAATGATTGAGAGATTGAATTGGTATTTGAGAAAATCAATTGAATTGGGATTGATTTGAATTTGGTTGAGGCTAAATCCATAGGATGAAATCAAAAGGCTTAGGAAGAATGTTGATCTTGGATTTGATTATGGGTTTCAATGACTTGGTTTGGAATTTGGACTTTGATTTACTATTTGAGTTGGATTTGAGGTTTGGTTTGAAGAAGAAAGCATGGATTGGGTTTAGGCTATAGAGTAAGCAAGTTTTCTTAAGTCCCTAAGGTATAACCTATTCCTATGACTAACCCTTCTAAGTCTTTAGGCTTAGGTTAAGTGTTCACCAAATTACTAGAAGTGTCTTAAGACTAAGGACCTCTTCGTGTCTACAAGAGTCTTAGATCTATGATGAGAAAATTGAGAACTCATTCCAAAAGTGAGGTTAACATTAACTTAATGTTAAATCATTTTTTATTTAAGTCTTGAATTTCAGTCCAAATTTCAGTAGCATTCCGGCATCATCCTTGTATAAGGGGCTGCATCGGAGTGCTGAAGGCCTGCCCGTCACGTCACTCTAGCTTAGACGTGAAGGCCGGTCTATTGAGGCACCATGCCCAAGTCTTTAGTACCCATGATGCCAGCTTAGGCGCAACAAGTTATTCAAACACCTGCACAGACAATATTTCATTTCCCCATGAGGTCGAGTCCCAGCACACTCGAGTACTTAAAATTTGAGTTCAAGCTTTTATACCTTAGCAAAGATTAACGATAAGTGGTGCAGTAATGAATCCTCTTTTTTAACACAGAAATGAGAAAAAGTTGAAAATAAGAGATCACCAGAAAGTAAATAGTGCTCGGTTGATGCAAGATTATGGATTGGGTAAATAGGTTGGTTGAGAAGGTTTGTTGAAATTGGACAAGATCACAATGGAGATTTTTCTTAGGGATCATGCATTTTTAGTTAAATATCGAAGCTATGTAAACTAGAAAAATGTAATGTAATGAGAAATTATAAAGGAGTAGTGAACTAGATCGTCAAAAGAGGAGAGAAGAAGTTGGTATAAAGGTGTTGAGACGTAGTTGGATTTATGAGATCGGCAAAATAAAGAACTTGTTCTCGTTACAACTTGCAACTTGTGAGGAGAAATGAAGCTTGTTGGTGGGATTATCAAAATGAAGCATTGCGGCTTGTGATCGAGGTGACAAGGTCGAAGGAGATGAAGGATGAGTATAACAAATGAGAGGAATCCTTGGTAGAGTTTCCTCTCGGTTGCAAGTGGTCGGGTAGAAGGAGATAGTCTGACAGCAGGAGCTCAATGCGGGAGCTTCTTGCAAGAGAGAGGGGAAGCAACCTAGATGGGATCTACTGTAGAGGCTTATGGCTTAAGATGATGGAGCTGTGATAGGGATAGGGACAAGGATGACCTCATCAGTTGAAGAATGCCGTGGCATGGATGCATCTTGAAGCAGATGTGGTCGGGAGTTGTCTTGGATTATGATCACCAGGTATTGCTTACTCGGCTTGGATAGAACTTGCGGCTGTTGTGAATCCGGCTATAAAGGAGATGGAGAAAGAGATAGCGACGATTGAAGCATCGGCCATAAACATGGACCTTAGTTGATTAACGACAGAGGGAAGTGGTAAATGGCAAATCAAAGTGGTGGAACTAGCTAGGAGCTCGGATCCAAGTTGCCGATGAGATGATTGTAGAGACATGAGTGCTTGCCTGGTGCTTGAGATGAGGAAGAGAAAACTAATGAAGATGTTAGGGTCGGTTGTGAGCAAGGAGAGGAAGTCATTAGCCGATAGTTCATGGGGATAGCGAATCAGGGAAGAATGGTTTCTCGCATGAAGCAAGAATACTCAGAAGGAATGGTGGAAGGGACTATATCGCCACCTATAATGGAGAGTTGGAAAGTTCGTGAGGAAACTTAGATCGACTTATATGAGAGAGGCAAGTGGGAGAATGGGGATGAGGATCGAGGAGGGCATTACTTTGAACGAAGATAAGAGTCATGTGAAGAGCGTGGAGTCATGCATTAATTTGGGGCGAAGGAAGAATGGGATCATCGTTCACCAGCGAGAAGGAGGAGGAGAGGTGCTCAATTTTAGACTCCAGGTTATCGAGTGGCTCGAATAGGAGAAAATATTATGTTCGGAGTCCGCACGTAGCTTTACGTGCGGACTCCAATCCACGGACGACGCGTGTCCCAATTTTTTTTCCCATTTTAGCGATTAGCGGTAGCAAGATAGCCGATCAGTAAAGACATTTCTCTGGCCGAATAGCGTTGATTGCATATTACAGCTATAAATACATTTCCCGGCACCGTCTTGTTCAAAAGCGGAGAAGAAGAACGAAACATTACCGTTTGACATTCCTCATCAGCTTTAGGGCTTTCTTTTGATGAAGGATTTTTTCTTACAGCTCTCGCTCTCGATCGGTCGTCGGCCTTCGATTGATATAAATCAAAAATTGAGATATTGTAGGTGACTACATGAGGTATTTACACATGCATTCCCGAACTTGAATGAATTTAGGGTTTACTCTGTTCTTCTCACTGTCCAGTGAAAGATTGGCTATTTTTTATATGTTATTTTATATCTGTACTCTCTGTACCTCTCTAGAGGGTACATAACTTTTAGGGCTCTTTTTACCAGTTTTCTTAGCCTATTTCTTGAGATTATGTTCATTATATTCAAATGTAAACAATTTGATGGCAGTTTGGATGGTTTCTGGGTGGTATTTTGCATCTGTACTCTGTGTACCTCTTTGGAGGGTACAGATCATTTTTGACCTTTTTTCCCAATTTATTTTGCCTTTTTATTGAGACTATGTTTAGGGCATCTCAAAGGAAGCATTTGATGGCAGTTTGGATGGTTTCTGGGTGGTATGTTGCATCTGTACTCTGTGTACCTCTTTGGAGGGTACATATCATTTTTAACCTTTTTTTTCCAGTTTATTTTGCCAACGTCTTATGATTATGTATAGGGCATTGCAATGGAAGCATTTGGAGATTGTTTGGATGGTTTCTGGGTGATATTCTGCAACTGTACTCTGTGTACCTCTTTGGAGAATTCTGATCATTTTGACCTTTTTCCAGTTTATTTTGCCAACTTCTTATGATTATGTTTAGGGCATTGCAAAGGAAGCATTTGGAGATTGTTTGATGGATTCGGTGGTATTTTGTATATTACTGTGTACCTCTTTGGAGGTAGATCATTTTGACCTTTTTTTCCTAGTTTATTTTACCTATTTATTGAGATTATGTTTAGGGCATCTCAATGGAAGCATTTGATGGCGTTTGGATGGTTTTAGGATTGGTATTTTTGCATCGTACTCTGTACCTCTTTGGAGGTACAGATCATTTTGACCTTTTGCTTTATTTTTTGCTTCTTATGAATATGTTTAGGGCATTTCAAAGGAAGCATTTATGGTAGTTTGGATGGTTTTGGGTATTTTGCATCACTACTATACCTCTTTGGAGGTAGATCATTTTGACCTTTTTTAGTTTATTTTGCCTATTTATTGAGATTATGTTTAGGGCATCTCAATGGAAGCATTTGATGGCAGTTTGGATGGTTTAGGGTTGGTATTTTGCATCTGTACTCTGTGTACCTCTTTGGAGGGTACAGATCATTTTTGACCTTTTTTGCAGTTTATTTTGCCTACTTCTTATGAATATGTTTAGGGCATTCCAAAGGAAGCATTTTATGGCAGTTTGGATGATTTGGCTATTTGCATCGTACTCTGTGTACCTCTTTGGAGGTGAGATCATTTTGACCTTTTTCCATTTATTTTTCCAACCTCTTATGATTATGTATAGGGCATTGCAAAGGAAGCATTTGATGGCGGTTTGGATGGTTTAGGGGTTTAGTGCATCAGTACTGTACCTCTTTGGAGGTGAGATCATTTTGATCTTTTTCCCAATTTATTTTGCCAACTTCTTATGATTATGTTTAGGGCATTTCAATGGAAGCATTTGATGGCAGTTTGGATGGTTTCTGGGGATTATTTTGCATATGTACTCTGTGTACCTCTTTGGAGAGTCTGAGATCATTTTGACCTTTTTTGTTTATTTTGCCAATTTATTGATTATGTTTAGAATCAATGGAAGCATTTGATGGCAGTTTGGATGGTTTAAGGTTGGTATTTTGCATCTGTACTCTGTGTACCTCTTTGGAGGGTATAGATCATTTTTGACCTTTTTTTGTAATTTATTTTGCCTACTTCTTATGAATATGTTTAGGGCATTCCAAAGGAAGCATTTTATGGCAGTTTGGATGGTTTTTGGGTATTTTGCATCTGTACTCTATGTACCTCTTTGGAGGGTACAGATCATTTTTGACCTTTTTTTCCAGTTTATTTTGCCAACCTCTTATGATTATGTATAGGGCATTGCAAAGGAAGCATTTGATGGCAGTTTGGATGGTTTTAGGGGTTTAGTGCATCTGTACTCTGTGTACCTCTTTGGAGAATTGATCATTTTGACCTTTTTTTTATTTTTACTTTTATTGATTATGTATAGGGCATTGCAATGGAAGCATTTGGAGATTATTTGGATAGTTTCTGGGTGGTATTTTGCATCTGTACTCTGTATACCTCTTTGGAGGGTACAAATCATTTTGACCTTTTTTTCGGTTTATTTTGCCAACTTCTTATTATATTTAGGGCATTCAAAGGAAGCATTTATGGTAGTTTGGATGGTTTCTTGGGGGTTTAGTGCATCTGTACTCTGTGTACCTCTTTGGAGGGTACAGATCATTTTTGACCTTTTTTTCAGTTTATTTTGCCAATTTCTTATGATTATGTTTAGGGCATCTCAATGGAAGCATTTGGAGGCAGTTTGGATAGTTTTTGGGTGGTTTTTTGCATCTGTACTCTGTGTACCTCTTTGGAGGGTACATATTATTTTTGACCTTTTTTTGTAATTTATTTTGCCAACTTCTTATGATTATGTTTAGGGCATTCCAAAGGAAGCATTTTATGGCAGTTTGGATGGTTTTTGGGTGGTATTTTGCATCTGTACTCAGTGTACCTCTTTGGAGGGTATAGATCATTTTGACCATTTTTTCTAGTTTTTTTTTCCAATTTCTTATGATTATATTTAGGGCATTATAATGGAAGCATTTGGAGGTAGTTTGGGTGGTTTTGGGTGGGTATTTTGCATCTGTACTCTGTACCTCTTTGGAGAAATATCATTTTTTGATTTTTTAGTTTTTTTTTGCCAACATGATTATGTTTAGGGCATTCCAAAGGAAGCATTTGATGGCGATTTGGGTGGTTTCGGATATTTTGCATCAGTACTCTGTGTACCTCTTTGGAGAATCTGAGATCATTTTTATTGACTTTTCTTTTTGAAGTTTATTGTATGCGGGAAAAGGATAACAGTGCAGGCCTGCTGTAAGAAATGTGTTCGATAATATTACAGCATGCTTTACTGATGAAGCCACTGACATTTTAAAGAGGCTTCATCTCCATCAATTCATTAGACTCCACGGAATTAAGCAAGACTCAGTTGCCATTACATCGATCCTGTCTTGCTGGGACATAGAAAAGCAAGCTTTCTTGCTGGGTGGGCAGTACATTCCTTTCACCCCTGATGAAGTTGCATTGATGATAGGGATGCCAAATAGAGGGGAGAAGGTTGTATGGCAGAAATCCCGCGTCATTGTTTAGTTCATCACTAGAATCGACTTAGAATTGGATGGCTCGTTGCGGCATAGTTTGTGCAGTTGCATATACATTTTCTTCTGTCAAATCTATTTTTTGTATATCACAATTACAGGGTGGCATCGAAATTAATTGCTTATGCCGATGATATAGATAGATTTGCTGAGTACAACTGGGTAGATGATATTTGGGACTTTCTAGTTTCTCAATTTGATGTTATTGCATCAAAGATTGAGAGGATTATGAGTGGCTCACTCTTCGATGGTATGTTTTATATCTCCATTCTTGTAATTTAATGTCTTGAAGTTTACTATTTAAAATATTCATTGTAGATATGGTGAGCACATAAGCATTCCGTCATCAAACCAAAACATTATCTTTGCGATGGGCAAAATAGAGTTTCCAAAAAATGCTTTCTGGTTTGGGAGGGCCAGTGACATATAATAATTTCACTTAGTTCATATAAGAATGTATTTATTTATGTATGTCTTCAAAATTTTTTTCCGTTTACAGTGCATGCCTTTCATTCGAGGACTTATTGGAAGATGAGAACTCCTTGTGTCCACCAACAATCTACACATGTGGAGCCCGATAGTAGTCCCATTTTAAGTCCAATTACTGTAGCCCCCATTGACTCTCCTTATGTCTCTCCTCGATATTCTCCCCCATCCAGTGTTTAGCGCCCTCTGCTACCCACAGACTTTCGGTGGAGAGGATACTGCAGTTTCAAGGACTGAAAGAGGCGATCATCTTTCCATACAATAATAATGGAGAGGATGGATGGGCTTGATTTGTGGGTTCTTGCTATCGAGGATGTTCTAGCGAGGCAGTGGGGTCCTACCACCCCAAATGTAGGGGAGGTTCCTGTGGGGTCACCATAGGGGAAACTCTTGAGGCTACAGGCTTCCCTGTGGGTGGAGGAGGCTACCACACAGGGAGGGACCACAAGGAAGCTCTTGGAGGCTACCACATGTGAGAGGAGTACCACAGGAAGCTCTTGTGGAGGCTGAGGAGCTTCCATTCTTGAGTTGGATACTTGAAGGGAAGCCCACGTGGAATTGATCGTAGGAGAAGTTCTTCTGGAGGCCACCACTACACATGGATGCTTTAAAACAGATTGGCGGCGTGGTGTTAAAGCTCGAGTTAAGAAAGAAGAAAGCTATTTTCCCCTACACACTTACAGGAAGTCTCGAGTAAGAATAAGTGATGTGGTGGCCTCCGCTCAAGATGAGAAGCCGGCAGCAGAGGTATTAAGTTATTTTCTTTTGAATTTGAGATAATAGAAATATATTTCACTAAATTTTTTTATAGGTTCGCAAAGATGAGCCAATAAAGGTCGATGACCCACAGACTGCTATCATCATGGTGGAGGAGCATCAGTCGGAGGTATGCATCATCTTAGTAGATCGATCATTTATTTATAGTGAATGTAGCTCTTCATCACTAACTTTCATCATCAGTAATTTCATTGCAGGCATCAGAGGCACTTCATGTTGTTGAGTTCTCATCCAGAGCTATTTTGCCTAAGCCGATGCTCGATCTTATTGACACGTCATGCTCCCGGTTTGAGGACAAGTAAGTCAAGCCTCAATCAGGTCCTTCATACATAAAATAACCTATTCGTTTAGTTGAGATCACTTTAAAATATTTACTTGCGGGGTGATATTCACGGGAATATCATTATTGCAGAGGCGATGAGTTCTTGTGATCAATATCTCGATGCACACATTGATGCCCGCTTCTTCGGCAGAAGTACTCACTCGCCCGTATGTCCCCTATTTGTACATTTCATGATTGCATTGAGTATGTTACCCCACAGGAATGTTCGATATTATGATTCAGTTCTTGTTTTTTTAGATAAAAGCTATAATGTGTAATCGTTCTCTTCTTTTCTACGAGTTATGCAGTGTACCTAAAGATGAAAAGCAAAATGTTCATCCCATATCACTGATGTGTGTGTGAGTTAATCTTACTGCCAGTTATAGATAATCAGCACTGGACACTCCTGGTTGGGCATATTAAGTCAGAGGCCTGGTATTTTTATGACTCATTGCCCAAACCAACCCATAAGAGCATTCTTCCTGAGATTGTAAGAACTATTTTCAAATTTGGTTCTTCTTAACTATTTTTTTTCCTGGTCCAACTTATTGAGATTTTGTTCGGCTATTCAGATCAAATTACTTAAGATCTTTGGGTAAGCTTTTGCGGCGATCGAAATGGCCAATCGACATAGTGAGTGGGATACGTCAAGAAAATAGTGTCATGAATGTTTGTCAAATACATGGAGGCGAATCGAAACCTCCAGTGGATTGGGTAGACCAACAGGATTGGCCAAAGAAAATGAATATATTTAGGGCTGAGTTCGCTTATGCTACATTTTGTTTGGGACTTAAAAATCCAAAGTGAGAATAATATTATTTTGTTTGATATAGGATTTTGTTTAATGCATCTGTTAGGTGGCTTTGAAGACTTAGCTATTTTTTGTTGAAGTGCATGGACCTGGGATGATATTTTACTCTGCTTTTTTTAAACTTCTCTTCTCTCATCTCATATAGTTTGATTTCATTGATATCTTACTCTGGGTTGATATTTGGGGGCTATACTCTTCAATGAAATCTGCATTTAAAATCATTTTTTATGGTATGGTCATTTTGTTATGAGCAGAATGCATAAAGTTAATGCAGCCGTTTGCATAAAATAAATGTTACCGAAAACATAAAACTAATGCAAAATTAAATTAGTGATTCGGCCATTAGGGATTATGATTGTTGTTAGTTATTTTTATTATGAAAATAAAGCTATAGATTCAAACTCTCATTTTCTTCTGCAATCTAATTCTCCCAAAGCTAAATTCAAGAGCTCTTTTCAAGTAGTGTGAAGAGAACAATGGGAGGGAACTCATCCTCTCTCTTCTCTTGACTTCTCCTCAAGTCACACTTCTGAGAGAAGAAGAAGATGAGAATGGAGGTAGTAAGTTTAATATGTTAGTTTTGTTTGCTTACTTCTCCCTAGCTTCTTGTGTCTTTTCCTCCTTGTTTAATAGTATGCTTGTGGAATTGATAAAGAATGCAATTGGTTCATGAAATATATATATTTATATTGTTGCTCATTGAAGAAATTTGGAACATTGTAAAGAAAGGCGCATTGAGTTTATGTGATATTGTGAGAATTCATGTTACCATGTAAAATTCATATTAATTTGAGTCTAAAACTTTTTTTTGTGGTATGTAATACAATCTAGATGATTTGAGATAATATAAATAAAAAAAATGAAGAAAATAAAAATTGTAAATCCTGATCTATTAATAATCTACTTGAATATTGAGCATTTCTTTGCCATAAAGAGTGATTCTGCATTGTATATTTTCACATATGATATGGATCTATTTATATTTGAGAGTGATGATTGATAATTCTTAGGTTCAGTTCCTATGAGATGGATCTATAAAAAATTACCTTTCAAAATAAAAGCGAACACTGATTCAGAAGATCAAATATTAAGAGTCACTGAAGTACCCTTTGAATGAATGCTTATTTGTCTTTATTACAATAATGATAAAATAATGAATTTCTATTATTCATGTGCATATATATTTTAAATTTTAGATATTAGTTTAATGATTTAAATAAGTTATATATAATAAATTTTTTTATAATATATCGGCTTTAGAGGTTGAATTTATTGATTAAAGAGGTGAATTTATATATATTTATATTTATATTTTAAGTAAATATTGAGTTAAATTTGGGTCAATTTTGAGTTAGTGTATTAATTAAGTTAAATTCAGAATTACGGTTAAAATTGAGTTAATTTTGAGTTGATCAATTAACTTGATGAAATTATTCAAGTTAAATTTAAATTTTTTAAATCAAGTTTATTTTGGATCAATTTTTAATCTCTAAATAAAGATACTCAATAAAAATTAATGTCTTTAAAATTTATTTTTGTCAATAATAAATTTTATTTGCTCGTAAAGCAAGAAAAAATAAATGGCACCATCTCTATTAGAATAAAAGAATGATCATACAATATATGATAGCTTCGAATAATTTAAATTTAACATATTTTGACTCAATTATTCATTAACTTGATGTGATTAAAAATACTAAGTACTTAATGAATAATATGAGTGATATATCAATAATAGGGGCAACTCCAAATTTTAATTTAATTTAAAATAAACTGGAAAAAACTGTCAAAAATGATCTGTACCCTCCAAAGAGGTACACAGAGTACAAATGCAAAATACCATCCAGAAATCACCCAAACTGCCATCAAATGCTTCCTTTGGAATGCCCTAAACATAATCATAAGAAGTTGGCAAAAAAAAATTGAAAAATTATCAAAATGATCACCCTCAGAGGGTACTGATGCAAAATACCCACCAAAACCACCCAAAATGCCTCTAAATGCTTCCATTATAATGCCCTAAACATAATCATAAGAAATTGACAAAAATAATTGGAAAAAATGGTCAAAAATGATCTGTACCCTCCAAAGAGGTACACATCTGATGCAAAATACCAAAACCATCGCCATAAAATGCTTCCTTTGGAATGCCCTAAACATATTCATAAGAAGTTGGCAAATAAAGCAAAAAAAGGTCAAAAATAATTTGTACCCTCCAAAGAGGTACCACAGTATAGATGCAAAAAACCACCCAGAAACTATCCAAACTGCCTCCAAATGCTTCCATTGAGATGCCCTAAGCATAATAATAAGAAATTGGCAAAATAAACTAGAAAAAAAAAGGTCAAAAATGATCTGTACCCTCCAAAGAGGTACACAGAGTACAGATGCAAAATACTCACCCAAAATCACCTAAACTGCCTCCAAATGCTTCCATTATATTGCCCTAAACATAATCATAAGAAATTAGCAAAATAAAGGAACAAAGGTCAAAATGATCTATACCTCCGAGGTACTGAGTAAAGATGCAAAATACCACCTAGAAATCACCCAAACTTCCTCCAAATGCTTCCATTATATATTGCCTAAACATAATCATAAGAAATTGGCAAAAAAATTGGAAAAATTATCAAAATGATCTACCCTCAAAGAGGTACACTGAAATACAAAATACCACCAAAACCACCCAAACTGCCTCCAAATGCTTCCATTATAATGCCCTAAACATAATCATAAGAAATTGGCAAAAAAAACTGGAAAAATTATCAAAATGATCTCCTCCAAAGAGGTACAGTATATACAAAATACCATACCACCCAAACTTCCTCCAAATGCTTCCATTATAATGCCTAAACATAATCATAAGAAATTGGCAAAAAAACTGAAAAAAAGGTCAAAATGATCTCCCCAAAGGGTACATAGAGTACGATGCAAAATACACCCAAACCACCCAAACGCCATCAAATGCTTCCTTTGGAATGCCCTAAATATAATCATAAAAAATTGGCAAAAAAACTGGAAAATAATTATCAAAAATGATCTGTACTCTCTAAAGAGGTACAAAGAGTACAGATGGAAAATACCCACCCAAAATCACCCAAACTGCCATCAAATGCTTCCTTTGGAATCATAATCATAAGAAGTTGGCAAAATAAACTAAAAAAAAATGATCGTACCCTCCAAGGTACAGAGGAGTGATGCAAAAATCACAAAATACCCAAAACCATCAAATGCTTCCATTATAATGCCCTAAACATAATCATAAGGAGTTGGCAAAACTAGAAAAATTGTCAAAATGATATGCCCTCAAAGATGTAGAGTCTGATGCAAAATACCACCTAAACCACCCAAAGCGCCTCCAAGTGCTTCCATTATAATGCCATAAGAAATCAAAAAAATTGGAAAAAAGCTATCAAAATGATCTCCTCAAAGAAATACAGTATGTTGCAAAATATCACCGAAACCACCAACGCCATCAAATGATTCCTTTGGAATGTCTAAACATAATTAAGAAATTGGCAAAAAAAAAAAATGCAAAAAAGGCAAAATGATCACGTACCCTCAAAGAGGTACTGAGTATATATGGATACACCCAAAACCATCAAACCATCAAATGCTTCCATTTGGAATGCCCTAAACATAATCATAAGAAATTGGCAAAAAATTAGAAAAAATTATCAAAATGATCGTACCCTCAAAGAGGTACCAGAGAAGATGCAAAATCCAAAACCACCCAAACTGCAATCAAATGCTTCCTTTAGAATGCCTTAAACATAATCATAAGAAGTTGGAAAAAAAAATTGGAAAAAAGGGTCAAAAATAATCTGTACCCTCCAAAAAGGTACATAGAGAACAGATGCAAAAAAAATACCCAAAAACTATCCAAACTACCTCCAAATGCTTCCATTGAGATGCCCTAAATATAATCATAAGAAATTGGCAAAATAAATTGGAAAAAAAAGGTCAAAAATGATCTGTACCCTCCAAAGAGGTACAGTACAGTCAAAATACCCACCCAAAACCCTAAAGCGCCTCCAAATGCTTATTACATAATCATAAGAAATTAAAAAACTAGAAAAATTGTCAAAATGATCGTACCCTCAAAGGTAGAGAATATAAATGCAAAATACCACCCAAAAACCACCCAAACTTCTCCAAATTCTTCCATTATAATGCCCTAAACATAATCATAAGAAATTGGCAAAAAAACGAAAAAATCAAAATGATCAGTACTCTCCAAAGAGGTACAGTCTGATGCAAAATACCAAAACCACCCAAACTTTCTCCAAATGCTTCCATTATAATGTCTAAACATAATCATAAGAAATTGACAAAAAAATTTGGAAAAAAGGTCAAAATGATTTGTACCCTCCAAAGAGGTACAGAGTCTGATAAAATACCACCCAAATCAAAGCATCAAATGCTTCCTTTGGAATGCCCTAAACATAATCATAAGAAATTGGCAAAAAAACTGAAAAAACTATCAAAATGATATACCCTCCAAAGAGGTACACAGTCTGGACAAAATACCCACCCAAAACCACCAATCAAATGCTTCTTTGGAATGCCCTAAACATAATCATAAGATGTTGGCAAAATAAATTGAAAAAGCAAAATGGTCAGTACCCTCAAGAGGTACACAGATCTGATGCAAAATAACACTCAAAATAAAATTGATAAAAAATATCCAAATTGCTTCTAATTGGATGTAATGAACATATCTCTTGAAACAAGAATATCACTAACAAATATAGAAAAAATGCGAAGCATTACGATGAATTTTTATTTAATACATCCTCACTAAAATGGTTGTTATTTCCTCAACGTTCTCCATCTTCATGGTTCTTTTGTAAAAAGGAAATGAGATTTTCTATTTCTCTTCTGAGCTCATTTTTCCTGAAAAAAACTAACCCTAAACCCTAAATCTGTCTATATATTTCTTTTAAATTTCTCCTGCGCATTCCAACGATGCTTATGGGCCGGGTAGGGCTAGGGGAAATGTATTTACAGCACCGTTCGTTAATACGCCATCGATATTTACGGGCCGGGTTGGGCCCAGGAGAATGTCTTTACGTCGTCATCTCCTTGCTCGTTAATGCTAAAATGGGAAAAAAAAACTGACATAGCGTCGTCCATGGATTGGAGTCCTGCATA
Organism: Cymbidium sinense; assembly: GCA_021442155.1. Taxonomy (NCBI): domain Eukaryota; kingdom Viridiplantae; phylum Streptophyta; class Magnoliopsida; order Asparagales; family Orchidaceae; genus Cymbidium; species Cymbidium sinense. The sequence continues at coordinate 25,244,486 of CM038227.1, read as the reverse complement.
AAATACGTGCGATTGTAATATTTTCTCCTCGAATAGGATTGTCGTGAGAGTGTTATATGGTCTTAGGATTAGATGTAAAGAGGTATTTATAAATATCTTTTTATTTAAGTGTCTAATTAATCATAATATGGAATTTTATGATGATATTATCATGTGATTAATATATATTAATGTAAAGTTATTCTGATGTTCCGAATGCAATGGCGTAGTCTATTTCGTGATCGGAGGCAGTTTGGTTGAAGTCGGAGTTGAATCGGGTCAATTTTAGTTCAAAATTGTGCGTCGTCGTTTCCGATCACTAGATATTCACGCAGACTTGTCCCAATTGAATGCGAACAATCTCATTTGATAGGTTTCAATATTTTGATGCTATCGGCACGATCAATTTCATGAACGGAGGTCGTTTGGGCATCGTTGTAGTCTCTTGACTCCGATATGCATAAGCGCATCGATGAATTTCCTTCTTGATGATTATCAATTGTGCAATATGTATATTTCAATCAATTTCGACATTACGAGCAAAGTTGAAGTTTGTTCGTTAATGGAGACTATTTCGACTAATTTAGCGGCAGTGTATTTTAGCTTTCATTTTGCGTCGAAGTCCGTCAAATTTGACTTGTAGGCTCGACCCGACTGATGCATTATTCATGGAGGTCAACACTGACTTATCTTTAATCATAATAAATCTTCTAACTAATAAATTAAATTTTCATTTCTTCATGAATTAATTTAAATTTGCATTTCTTCTTGAATTTACATAAAAAAATCATGTATAATCAAACAACTAAAAATATTATATATAAAAGTGTGGATATCAATTAAATTACTATTATGAATAATGGTGAAAAAAATATTAAAAAAAATTATATAACAGTCAACATCATTATAAAGTTGCTTAACAATTTAAAAAAAATAACATGATAAATATTAGAAAGCATATGGTCAAAAAAAAGTGTATTAATTATCTTAATTACAATTAGAGCTCAAAATCCCATGGCGAAATTATTTAGACTTGGCCAAACTCTTGACTATGAGAGAGTAATTGAGCATAGGTTACAATGTGATATAAAAGTTTCTCAAAATCAGTTTGGTTTCATGTCAGGTAGATCTATTATGGATGTTATACATTTGTTAAGAGGTTTGATGGAAAAGTATAGAGAAAGTAAGAAGGATCTACATATGATATTTGTTGATTTAGAGAAAGTTTATGATAAAGTTTCAAGAGATGTTCTTTGGAGAGTTTTAGAAAAGAAAAGAGTTAATATTTGTTATATTCAGAAAGGATATGTATACTAGAGCTTTTACTTGTATCCAAACACAAGGAGGATTGACAAAATATTTCCTATTTTAGTTGGATTACATCAAGGATCACTTTAATCCCATCTTTTTGCTTTAGTTAAGGATGTTCTTACTAGGCATTCAGGAAGATGAACCTTGGTGTATGCATTTTCTGATGACATTCTTCTTGTTGATAAGACTAGAGAGGGAGTCCAAGAGAAACTTGAATTTTGGAGATTAACCTTAGAGTCTAAAGATTTTCATTTAAGTAGATCTAAAATTGAATATATGGAGTGTAATTTTAGTTGTTGAAGTTCTAGTAGTAGTGTTGTGGCATTGGGTGAACAAGTCATTAAAAAGAGTGAGCACTTCAAATATTTAAGCTTTATTATTTAAAATGATGGTGAAATAAATCGAGATGTTATTTGTAGAATTCAAGCTAGATGGTTGAAGTGGAGGAATGGATCTGGCCTGTTGTGTGATAGAAAAGTACCACTTAAACTTAAGAGAAAATTTTATAAAATGGTGGTAAGACCTACAATGGTTTATGGTGCAGAATGTTGTCCAATAAAAGAGAAGCATAAGACTAAGTTAAGTGTTCCAGAGAAGAGGATGCTCAGGTGGATGAGTGACTTTACTTTTAAAGATAAAATACTAAATGAGTATAAAAAAGTTGGACTAGCTCCAGTGGCAGATAAGATTAGAAAGAGTCTTAATTGATTTGGCCACATAAAGCGCCACAGATGACCCTAGAGAGTATATGTATTTTATTTGTCTTATGTTAAGAAAGGTAGAGGTAAACCTAAAAAGACTTGGTTAAGAAGTATAAAAAATGACATTAGTATATTTGAATTAAATGAGAATTTGATACATAATATGCCACAATGGAGAAGAAGAATTCATGTAGCTGACCCTACATAGTGCGATAAAGGCTTGTTGTTGTTGTTGTTGTTGTTGTTTGTATTTAAATATAGTGCACTCCTACTCGACTCATAAACCACCTAGATAACCTTTAACCCAATTATGTGATATCTAAATTGTATTTATATAACTTCCTTGATCAATGAATTTTGCTAATTTCTCCTCTAAGTAAATGGGGACAATTCCCTCCAGAGGCAGATTTAGACTCCCAAAATTGTGAAAATGAAATATCAATACATGATCCAAAGTGGATCAACAAGAAGAAAGGATATGATGATTTGCTATGGAAGATTAGGGCAACTTAATTAAGAGGTTTAATGCAACAAAGATTTGCACTTGTAAGCTTGTTCTCATCAAATTCAGCCTCAATTTAATCTTATTTAAGTGGTCAATTATCTTTAATTTGTGTTTAATTGATTAATCTTAACATGAGCATCATTAATTATATGGTGATGTAATAGAAACTCTCTTTAATTGAAAGGTCATCACAATCTCCCATATTTCATGATCTTTATATACTATATTTTATCAATATTATTTTTTTATTTGAAATGAAACTTTATTACAATATTGATCTATTTATCTTTTAAAATATTTTTTTTACAATTCAATCTATTTATTTTAACCAAAGAACCTGTAAATCCTCAATAACGATCACTTATTAAAAGCCCAATTAATAGAAAAAGATTGGGCCACATCTCAAAAAATATGTAATTAAAAATTGAGTTCTTTCTCATATTGAAGTGCTCAAACTATTCATCATTGATCATAATCATTCTTACAAAAATTATTTATATTTTCAACTTTATCCCTTACCACCAACTAAAATAAACTCATGCCATTATTTTTTTACTGTCACGAGTTTTCTTCACACCAACTCCATCTAACTCTAGTAGTAAAAAGACAGTGCTTGATCACCCATATCCAATCCCAAGTCATCCAAATTCCACAGATTCTCCCAGGTCGCATAATATGCCTCGCCATCACCCAATCTATTGTCGCTACTCACCATCGATTTCCTAGTGAATTCTTCGCCTTGGAACACATATGGCATGTTGCACATATATGCGATCTCCTGCATCAGTTGTGTTATAGCTCTCTCTTCAAATTGAGGTACTTCTAGCTGAAGTTGTTGGTGTTGTTGTTGTTGCTTCAAAAACTTTGCTCGAGCTCTCTTGATATTCTTTGTCGTACTTTCTTTCTTAAAATGAGTCCTCCAATAATTCTTAATCTCATTATCAGTCCTCCCTAGAAGGCTTCTAGCAATCGTCGACCATCTATTTCAACAACTCAAATTTAGTTTTTTTTTCTTTTTTTTAAAGGCAAAAAGGAGAGATTAAACAATCTATAGAGAGGGTTACTCACCTATTTCCCACTCAGCGTGAAGCTCAAGAATGATGGTTTCTTCATGAGGTGTAATCTTCCCTCTCTTGAGATCAGGCCTCAAGTAGTTAACCCATCTAAGCCTACAACTCTTTCCACTTCTCTTCAGCCCTGTAAGCATTGAAACTGATTAGTTTAGTGTTATGGTAGAAATCATAAACGTGAAAAGCATATGTGTGTGTGTATGTCCTTATTTATGTATATATACCTGTTAGCCTGGAGACAGTTCCATCTTCCTTCACCATGCAGCTTTACATGCTCAGTAAGCAGCTTGTCTTCTTCAGGAGTCCAGGGTCCCTTTCTCCATCCATCTTCAAAGGTTCCACAGCCATATTGGACCTCCATCCAGGAAGAGAGAAAGAGAGAAAGAGAGAAAGAGAGAGAGAGAGAGAGAGAGAAATTAGGGACTTGGTCTCTTCAATCAAGAGGTAATCGCCGCCCTTAATCAGATTCAGAGACAAGGAGAATAGGAAGCTTATGTTCAGATTTATACCATCTGCTGGAGATCTTCACTAGAAGGTCACTGTCAAAGCATAGTCCCTTCCCACTAGTTGCTCTGCAGTATTAGTAGGAAGTTCCAGTGCTGCCATCAATAATTGAATTTATTCCTTATGTGACGTGGCAGATTTTTTTTTCAATTTTAGAATTTGAGTGTTGAATTTAAATATAAATTTGTTATATTAAAATTTCGGTTTTTTATGTTTTAAATTATAGGATATTTATAAATCAACTATCTAATATATATCTATTTATAATGTAATCATGCTCCATAATTTATTCTTGAATTATGAGACTCATATATTTGTGAGACAAATTATTAGAAATTTTATAAAATTAAAAATATGAGTTAAACTTTTGTTATGAATTTTGATATTTTAAATTTAAAATTTTTATGATTAATTTGTGAATATAGAAAAATATAATAATTTTATCTATAAAAGCTCTATTATAGAGATATTGAGTATCTAATGATATATTTAGCAAGTATTAGTACTCTATCATATAATTATACATATATGAATCCTCAAATTTATTTTAATTTTAAAATATTTTGAGGCATATTTAATCAAAATTATTAGATTTTTTAAATATATGTAATAAAAAAATTGATTCTGAATGTATTGGGTTTTTTTTAATTATTCGGATGGAATCATCGCCTCCTCATTTCCTCCTTTGCTAATATGCAATTTTGAATGAATTTTATTTTTGAATTAATAAAATTGCTATATAGTTCTACTCTTTTATTATTGTGAGGCTTAAATTTTGCAATAAAAGGATTTACAAGCATACCACTAAATTTATATGTATTTATATATCTAATACTTGAATTTAAATTTTTATATATATACAGGGCAAAATTAGCTCTTTATATAATTAAATAATATATTAATGAAAAGATGAAAAAATATATTAAATTAATATTTTGAAAAATAGTAAATAATAAGTAAAATAATTCACAAAATTTATAAGAAAAAAAAATATAAGTGGGCAAGATTATTAAACTTATAGATTTTTATTTTAATTAAATAGTCATTTGGGAGTTAATGGATTAAGTTGATTTTTTTAGGGAGGGATTAATTACATAAAATGCAAATTGAGGATGAATAAAATATTTTATAAAATTTTTTTTATTGAAAAAATGATGAGTCACCTCCGTTATATATATAACACCTCAATTTTAATATCATATCAAAAAATATCTTCATAATTTTTTTAAATAAAATGAATATTAAATTATAGAAAATATTTGATAATATATATATATATATATATATATATATATATATATATATATATATATATATATATATATATATATATATATATATATATATATAAATCTTTCGAAAAAAATAATCTCATCTAAAAATTATGAATCTTTTTCTAAAAATATATATGTATGCAATTTATCAACAACAAAAAAAAAAAAAAAAAAAAAATTAAAAGGCAAGCCAGGCCTGAGAAGAATCAAACAAAACTAAGGTCCTTTCGTGTTATTAAGTTACATGCCCCCATATTTTTTGAAAAAATTATTCACCATTTTTAATCAAATTCATATCCTCTTAATATATCATCCAAATAATTAAATAATGTACGGATTTCATTTTAATCATACACGTTGCTATAGCTTTTTGTGTAGCTTTGGCCTTTTTAATAGTTAAAGGCTTTATATCCATACCACATTTAAATTATTATATATCTAACATCGAAATTTATTGTTTAGATAAATAGAAAAATTTTAATTTCACATGAAAAATATTACTACCATTAGTATTCTTTAAGTAAAATGCATCTTTCATGTAAAAAAAAGTTGTTTATGTAAATATTAAAATTTAGATTTTATATATGTAAATGCATAAAATTGTCTCGTATATATAAATCTTCCAATAAAATGAGCATTAGATGAGGTGATATTTGTCAAAGGGGGATAATCTTAAGTCCACTCTAATTAACAGTGTACTTTATACCCTATTCGGTATACCCTGATCCATAACTCAAAGGAGTAGAAAACTATTGGGAACATACTTTCGATCGAATTTAATTTAGTGGTCATGAGAGGCTTTTATAACGCTTTATATATAGTTTTACTACCAAACCACATGGTAAGATACGCCACGTCATTTTGGTGTAGAATATTTTGAGTGTGAATATAGTAGTATGCATAATATGATATTGGCTCATTAGTGAGCTTAGGTTAACATTAAATTTATCACATCCGACAAATAATTATAGAAGGAGGATGGATAAATTTATTATTTTGTATGATGAATTTTTATTTAATTAATTTTCTTATTTTGATAATTGATAGAAATTTCATTTAATATTGAAGATTTTAGAAAATTTTGATAATAGTGAACCCCTGGATATTCTGATCAACACACCATGTATTGTCAACTCTTTTATTAGCAGTGGATTGGGTCTATAACTTGCATTTGAAAATTTGAATTTGAGATACAATAATTTAAAAATCTAAATAATAATAATCCCCTTCGGTTGAAATCTACGCCCGCCACCGCCATCACTGGGGAAGTTAATTGATTAAATTGAATATATTTGAGCACTTTAGACCCTGTCAACTCTGTTTAGCTCCTAACAGAGGATCAGATCTATAGGTTAAAGCTCGTAGATGTATTTCATGACTTTGCAACTGAATATCTTTTGTGTTTCAAAAAATGTATTTATATTTTGAAATTTTAATGATTAATTCTTCCAAATATTTGTATTTCTAAGATATAATTATAAATTTGTAATGAATTTTGATATATTTATTTAGTTTTAACCCGCACAACATTCTTGGACACTTGAATCTAAATATTCAGCATTGTGTTGGGTCTCATGCGGGTATTTGATAATTCAGATAATTTTATTTTTTTTAATTACTAGATTAATTTTGTATTTTTATTTAATCCCAAATTAGCCCGTGCAGCCTTTTCAGACATTGAAATTTACACTCTAAATCCATATGTCCGAGCACATGTATGTATTTTTAGCTTAGATAATTTCATCTAATCAATGAAATTATTGATTTTAAAAATCATAATTAGAATGATGATTTTCTAATTTTTGGATTGAAGGAAACTCCATAATTCGTTCATAATTTAATTTAGTATCGTCTTTTATCTACTTGTACGAAGAATTACAGATTCGGTGGCGAATTACTTTAAAATTTTAAATGATGCCTTATTCCCGCTTGCACTTGAGTATTGCGGGTTTGGTGGCAAATTACTTTAAATTTTCAAATGGTGCCTTCTGCCTGCTTGCACTTGAGTATTGAGGGTTCGATGACAAATTACTTTAAATTTTCAAATGGTGACTTTTGCCCGCCTGCACTTGAGTATTGCTGATTCGGTGGAAATAATTTTAAGCTTTATATTTTTGATTCAAGATATTGCAACTTTGCTTGTATTTAATTCATTCATTGAATTTTTCAAGTATCAATGATTTTAAGCGTATGGTTGTTAACAAGCTTTTAAATATTTATCAACTCACCATATTCAACTTTTGCTCTTTCACAAACAACTTATTATGCATCCTTCAAGCGAAGCTTGTAAATTCAAGTTTTTTTTAAATCTTTTGATGCAAGAATTTGACTTTGGCACTCAATAGGTTCCATGTGCTTTAATTTTGCATTCAAATACAAAATAATTATATTCTTTGAAGATGTATCATTCATAGTCATTGGCTAGCTCTTTAATTGAACTTGCTTGCAAGCAAGCTATTATATTTCTTGCAAACTCATCCTCAATTTATAAATGGACCTTTAGATTTGTCATCAATCGTTTGCTATTTTCATTCAATTGAGGTCTTTATTTCATTTGACATTAAGTATGGTTATTCAAGTGTTCAATTCAAATCATTTTTAATTCATTTGGAATAAGCCGTAATAATCTCAGTGTTTATTGCTTTAGCCATATTCATGCTTATTGGCTAGCATCATAGTCACATCCATATTCATATAAGAGCTATTAAATCTAATTTGGATTCATCCTTAAGTCCACATCAAGTTTCATTTTTATTTGAAGATTAGACTTCAATTTATTATAAGTCTTTTATGAATTTAGCATTAGCCTCCTTAAGTTTCAGTTGCATTTAACTTGAGTATCCTCATTTATTTCAACATATAAAATAATAGGCTTAAGCATTTATTTAATGATAAACTAAGTGAATGAATTTATTTTCACTTACTATATACTCATATCATAATAATACTTGCTGTGCCTATTTAATTTTAATTTTATAAATTCATTTTTTAGGACTTTATATTATATATTTAACTTAATTTAATGTTAAATCATTTTTTATTTAAGTCTTGAATTTCAGTGCAAATTTAAAAGATTCGAGTCATCCCTCCATGGGGTCGCGGAGAGCGCCCATCACGCCAACTTAGTCATGACGACGGTTTTGAGGCACCGCCAAGTCTTTAGTACCCATTACGCCAGCTTAGGCACAACAAGTCATTCAAACACCTTCACAAGCAATATCACATTTCCCACGAGATCGAGTCCTGACACAGGTAGGTACTTAAATTGCATAATTTTTTCTCACGAGGCCGAGTCCCGACACACTCGAGTACTTAAAATTTGAGTTCAAGCTTTTATACCTTAGCAAAGATTAACGATAAGTGGTGCAGTAATGAATCCTCTTTTTTTTTAACACAGAAATGAGAGAAAGTTGAAAATATAGATCACCAGAAAGTGAATAGTGCTCGATTGATGCAAGATAATGGATTGGTGTAAATAGGTTGGTTGAGAAGGTTTATTGAAATCGGCCAAGATCACAATGGACATTTTTCTTAGGGATCATGCAGTGTTTTAGTTAGAATAAATCAGAAGCTAGCTGTGTAAACAAGAAAGATGTAATGTAATGAGAAATTGTAAAGGAGTAGTGAATTAGATCATCAAAAGAGAAGAGAAGAAGTTGGTATAAAGCTGTTGAGTTGATCGTTGGTTGGATTTATGAGATTGATAAATTAAAGAACTTATTCTATAGGTTACCTGGCTTGAACTTGTGAGGGAGAAATGCTCATAGGTGGGATTATCGAATGATAGAGGCAGCTGTGGCTTGTGATCTTTGATGAGGTGACAAGGTCGAAGGAGGTGAAGGATAAAGTATAACAGTAGTCAAGAGGAATCTGCCCATTGGTAGAGTTGCCTCTCGGTTGCTCAAAGAGGTGGTCGAGTAGAAGGAGATAGTCTAGTAGTATGAGCTTAATTCAGGAGCATCTTGCGAGAGAGAGGGGAAGCAACCTAGATTATTATAGAATTATCTTATCAGCTGTGATAGTAGACAAGAAATCAGTAAGCATGCTGTATGGATGCATCGAAACATAGTTGATTTATTATGATGGTCGAGTACTAAGTTGGATAAAGGCTGCTGAATCAAGAGAAAGGAGATGAGAAAGAGGTGAAAGATGGAAGCATCATAAAACATTGGTTGGTTGATTAATGACAGAGGAAGAATGGTAAATGGCAAAATGAAGTGGAGAACTAGCTAGAGTGATTATGAAGATGACTGTGAGACATGAGATTGTTTGGTGCTTGAGATGAGGAAGAGAACCAATGAAGATGTTAGGAGGTCAATTACAGAAGGAGGAAGTCATTATTGATTTTGTGATAGTGAAACGAAGAAGAATGGTGCATGAAACAAGAATACTCTAGAAATGTAGAAGGGAGTATGGTCGCCATTGGCTAGAGATTGGAGAAGCTCAAATGAGAGCTGGATCTTATGAGAGGCAAGGGCTTAGAGAGGATGAGGATCGAGGGAGGCATATGAGAACGAGAGGGAATGAACCATGACGTTGAATGGATCATGTCTAGAGCAGGAGGAAGAATAGGAGCTATCTGAGAGGGAAGGAGAAATGAGGAAGCATCTTGGATGATACTGATGGGCTTGAAGATAGGGGAAGTTAATGGAGGAATGAAAAGATATAATTTATCATGTTGGTCTAATAACCATATAAGGAATGGGAAAATCATGGAAATATAAAATAGTATAAAAATGGAATTAATGACTATAAACATAGATAAAGGCAAGTGGAAGAAAGAAAAGAAAAAAAAGAAAAAAACATATAAGAAACAAAACAAAAAAAGAAAATATTATAAACAAAGAAAAATAAAAAAATAAGAGGAATGAAGGAGAATAGATAAGAGAATGTGATAGGATAAGTGAATGAAGAGCAAAGGGAGATGGAGACAAAATAGGGGAATAGAAAAGAGATGAAATCAAAGAGCTGGGGCATAAAGAGAAAAGGAAAAAAATGGAGCTCATCATAAAAAGAAAGGGAGATATTATTAATAAATAGGGGAATAAAGGGTATAAAGAGAGGTTGATTATTGTAATATGATACATGAGATATATATATATATAATATTATATTATATAATATATATATATATATATATATATACTAATATGGATATATATATATATATATATATATATATATATATATATATATATATATATATATATATATATATATTATATATGATTATATTAATGTTATTTGCGATTGGTTCAACGGAGACATTTGGCATTTAATCAAGTTGAGTTCAAAATTGTACATCATCATTTTGATCTCGATATTTATGCAAATTTGTCCAAATTGAGAGGATAGTCTCATTTGATAGGTTTTGACACTAACGATATGATCAATTTTATGAACGGAGGTCTTTTGGGCATCGTCATAGCCTCCTAACCCGATATGCACGTAGCGTTGATAGATTTTCTTCTTGATCAATCGACCATCAAATTGTGTAATATATATATTTTGATCAATTTCTATGTTTTGAAAGCAATGCCAAAGTCCGTTCATCGATCGGAGACTATTTTGACTAGTTTCAGTGACGTCGAGTGTATTTCAGCTTCGATTTGTGCATTGTTGCATTCGAAGTCCGTGAATTTAGCTCAGACTCGACCGATGCGATGATTGGAGGTGAACAAATGCCCCCCAACAAATATGATTTATGCATAGAGTTAGTCATGTTTGTTGAAAACTTGAAATTGACCCTTCGCGTCGACCATGAATTACTTCAACTTTAATGGGCTCGCTAAATATCTTCTTCCACCATCTCTCTACTTTGATGGTTCTTGAGGATCTTTTACTTTATGTCTTTGTAGATTTTAATTTCCGACCCCGGCTCCATGCTTGATCAGGTTTGATGGAGGAATTAGTTTATTTGATTTGATATTTGAAATTTCTTCTGTCATAGCTTTAAGTTTAAAGGACTTGATGAAGGATTGATCTAATTTACCCATATTGACTTGTCAGGAAGTTCACGTATGTCTTCAGTCCTATGCTTGATGCTTTGACGAACTCATTGAATGGTGCATATAGATGACCTAGCCTTCCGGATTATATTAGGTCTAACATCTTGAGTTATCAATCCAACAATGAGTGTTTTACCAGATTGGATAACAACGAGATCCTTTAGTTCCATCACTTTATATGAACTATAGAATTGCTTCCTCGTCGCTTTTTGCTTTGATGGACTTGATGATAAAATTGGCTTTGATTTGTGCTTTGTGCTTGGTCAAGCTATTTGAAAATATATTGGGATATCACCTTGCAGGCAGTATGGAGATTGATTTAAGTAGCTCTGGGTTGAGAGTTATTTCCACAGATTATCTTGGTCCATCGATCGAATAGAAAGACCTTCTAGATTCTGGTTGCTTGTAATCACTAAGCTAGATTTGGTTTGTGATTGAATAGCTACCATCATTATATTGACGTCTCTTTCACGCGCCCTTTCTTGCTTGTGAGGAGAGGCGACTCAACCATTTGGGCTTGTTGAGACCTTTAGAACCTACCGCATGAACTTAAGTTATGATGGATTAGTGATTTGGTCATCAGATTAACGAACGGGGGCTCTTTCACTGTGGTCTTTTCTTGTAACTTGTTGAGTGAGGAGAGCAAAGAAGCCCATTTATGGGCTTGTTGAGTTTGACCATTAGAAATCGTCCGTGTCCTAGACTTGAATATGTAAAGATTGATGTTTTCTCATCTTAGTTGATTGAAGCTTTTGAAATTGGGAGTTCTTTTAACTTGATCTTTAAAATATGATGAATCTTGGAGAGAAACTTTTGATATTTAAGGCTATCTTTTCACATGTAGAAATAGATTATTTTTGTTCTTGCAAAAGCATGCAACTTTAACAATAATAGTTATAGATATATTTAGGGATCTCAATATAAAGCTTGACATCAACCTGAATATATGAAAGAAGACCTTCTATTTCATAGGAGAAGATTGAACAACCTTGATCATAAAAAATACCCGCCTAATGTGGGGATTGGTAAAGTTCAAAAATATATCACAAAGTTTGAACTTCTTTTATTACAAGATGTATTATATTTTTCATTCATAATATGTATCTTTCTAAGGATCTCGACTTTAAGCATGATGTCAACTTAGATAAATATATAAAATGCCCCTCCTAATAGGGAGTTTTCACAAGAAAGAATTATTGAGAGAATTTGGAATGTCTCTTATGCGGTGCTCTCAAACATGTTGAAGACTTCATCTTGAGAGTTTGAAATTTATATATTTTATTCTATTATGGCTTTGCAATTTGGTGGATGTAATGGAGTTGATGATTTGTTGCTAAGATGAGAATTTCTTCGACCCTATGCTTTGTGTCGGACTTGTTGAAGATTCAATCTCAAAATTTGAAATTTGTATTTTACTTATGTCCTGACTTCATGCCTTAGTGGACTTGCTGAAGTTGATGACTTTTTGGCAAGATAAGAACATCTTCGATCTTATGCTTTGTGCTTTGATGTACTTGTTGAAGATTCAATCTCAAAGATTTATAGCTTGTATTTTCTTCTATCCTAGCTTCATGCCTTGATAGATATGACAGAGAAAAATCCTGGATTATCTTGAAGACTTGTCAGGTGATACAAAATTATCTTCCGTCCTAGCTTTCTACTTTGTGGGCTTATAGAAGGATGTCTGCCGGTGACCTAGCCCTCAGAGCTTGTGTTGGATCAATGGTGAAGAGTCATTTTATGCTTTGTGACATATTAATGACATGACTCCTTTAGTTCAGCCTTTGGCTTTATATGAATATTGGGATGACTTCTTGATCCTTTGCTTTCTACTTCTACTTGGTTAAACTCAAGAAGAGTTTCCTTTGGTCTTTGCTTTCTGCTTAACACACTTGTTGAAGGAGTTGAGATTTCATATTTGATATTGATACCAAAATTGACTTAGTGCCTTCTTGAGTGAGGATATTTTTTTGATTTTGAAAAAGACCTTACCACCATTGAATGATCTCTATCGAGCCACTTGAATTTACCAAGTTGGAGAGATTTGGAGATTTAGATGCTCTATCTTTGAACTAGCGGTAGAGGATCCTTACGACCTTTGTGGCATGTTGAGTAAGCAGACCTGTCAGTGACTCGACCATATTTAGGCATGTTGAGTCTGACCTTATGCACCCACTTGAGTCTTGACTTGAGCAATTGATGGAGGATTTTATCATAGGGCTAATGAGATGGTGGATCTTTTACTGCGATCTTTGTAGCATGTTGAGTAAGTAAACTTGTCAATGACTCAGCTATATTTGGGCTTGTTGAGTCTAACCTTATGCATTACATCCAACCTTATACAGACTTAAAAATTTATCTTTTGGTTAGTAAGACTTTGAGACTTGAGAACTTTGAATACATAATTTGAACATGTATATTGGGATCTTGGCCTTAGGCGATATATCAACCCAAAGCCCCTATCTTAAAAAAAAAGCCTAATATTTTACTATAAAATTTTAAAAATATCCCCTATTTGACAGGGGGATGTTTGCTTTATTTTGAAAATGCATTCTTGTGTTATAAGAGAATTTCCAAGCAAAACTTACACATGTAATGATGGTGAGGAATAATTGGTATTCTCAATGCTAGGATCGATTCTCCATCTTGAAAAGTTTGAGGATGCAACGTATGATCAAATGCATTCTTATGATTACATTTTTATATGTAATACTTTTTCAAATATCAACCATTGATTGGCGATTGGCCTTTCACCTTTGAAATGATAACTGTATGCCTCCTCTCCGATATACCTTCTCAATGGTGAAGGGTCCTTTCCAATTAGGCTCAAATTTATTGCCTACTTTACGGTTAGGATTAATTTGTCTTCTCAACACTAGGATTGATTCCCATCTTGAAATGTTCAAGGATACTTTGTATGATTGAATGCTTTGGACATCCTTAATCGGTAGACTTCTAAATTTTTTTGAGCTTGGAGCCTAGCTTCATCAAGCACATCAAGCTCTTCTATCTATAGACGAGCATTCTCATCTTGAGTGAGATTATGTTGAAGGCTGAGTGAAGGTAGTTTAACTTCAAGTGGAAAGACTACTTCCCAAATATTAGCAAATAAGGAGTATATTTTATGGGAGTACAGTATAGATGTCACATCATTGTATTTTTTTAAGGCAATTTCTCTTCGAGGTTATAGTGTCCAAATTTGCTTACCTTTTGCGACCTATAATGATTCTTGGACCGTGGTCCAAGTGTCACACTGTGGGACTTAAATAGGTTGACATCCTGTCAGGGTTGTAAGAGGAGGTCTCCCTGGAGGAGCAACTCTAGCCTCCCTAATGACATGACCTTAATATTTTCTTTTCATCACCATTTCTTTAGCAACTTTGAGGACCGATGTCTTGCATACAATTTTGAGTTTCATTGGAGAAGTTGGAACGACATTGTTGATGAAGCTTGATTTGACCAGAGTTGTTCCATTTTATCCATCTTAGGGTGTCAAACTTTATGGGTTGGAACACTCACTTGGTTCCACAACTTGAACACTTACTATTGAGCATGCAGCATTCTCTTTCTTCACTCTCGGTTAGCTTGTTTTTAAATGAAGAAGCTTTTACATTGCTACTTCTTCTCGAGACTGCCTTTATATTTATTTTCCTTTTGTCGATCTTTTGGTGGCGATTCAGACACGTGGTCAGTGTCACACGATGCTCACCATGCGCTGTTTAGAATGATCTTGAGTTCTTACTACCGATGGTAGCTTTTGTAGTTGAGCTTTTTTGGCTTCTTTGATAATTGGTGAAACCACTTCTTCATAAGACCTTTTCCTTAATAACTTTCAAGACCTTATGCACTATGAGGATAGAGTCTTAGGATGTCTCCTTTGGGGTTATAGCTTTGCCACCGCCAGAATGATAATTTCATATCATCGAGAGCTATTTATTTTCACCCATTTCGATTTTCAAACTTAATGTGAGTGGGAACTCGCTTTTGGCATCAAGTCCGTCGCTGGTGTGATTCACGCAGAACTGAGCTCGTAGTTCAACATTTCTTCTCTTTCTTTGCCTTCTACTCAATTTTCCTCTTGATGAAAATGAGAGTATAGATTTTGTGCCCAATGAAATTTTCTGAGGCAAATGATTGTTAGTAGTGGATAAATAAGACACTACCTAGTTTTCTCCCTCATTTGGCAAGACTTTAGATTAGTTCTAGGTTTCCTATAAGAACAAACACCTATAGTTAATTACCTCTCCCCAATCAGTGAGAGAGAACTTTCGATTAAGGCTCGTCATAGGTCACTAATTGCTTAGCGCATAGTTGCAAGAATTCAGATTTAAAATTTAATGAAATTCATTTTTTTATGCTTGAAAGCATATATGTTTGGGGAATGATGACGCGTGATCAAGATCCAATGGTTCCATCATCGTGGTCCATAGTCTACTTAGTTAGAGAGATAGTTGACCCAACTTGAGGGATCCTTCCGAAACATGGGTTGCATTCAAGGGAACCTTATAGACTTGGGGTGATATTTGTCAAAGGGGACAATCTTAAGTCCACTCTAGCTAACAATGAGTTTTATGCCCTATTAGGTATACCTATGATCCACAACTCCAAGGGTAGAAAACCATTGGGAACATATGGCTACAAGGATCGTAATTTAGTGGAGCCCAAAGACTAAACCACTATTGGTCATAACCTCTTCATATGTGGAGCCTCGGCCAAATCATGGGTAGAGGACACGAGCCATGTCCTTACTAGTGTATAATATTTTGAGTGTGAATTAAATAGTATGCATAATATGACATTAGCTTTTGTGAGCTTAGGTTAACATTAAATCACATCCACAAATAATTCGAAGGTGGATGGATGAATTTATTATTATTATTTTATGATGAATTTTCATTTAATTAATTTTCTTATTTTAAAATTTGCTTGAACATTTGATAATTGATAGACATTTCACTTAACATTAAAGATTTTAGGAAACTTTGATAATAGGAACCCACATTGATATTCTGATCAACATAGCGATCATCGGGCGCATTGTCACAACTCAACTCTTTGTTAGAGGGTTGGGTCTACAACTTGTTTTGGAAATTTGAATTTGAGATATAATAATTTAAAAATTTGAATAATAATCCTCCCATTGAAATCTATGCTCACAACCATCATTGGGGAAGTTAGTTGATTAAATTGAATATATTTGAGCACTTTAGACTAAACTCTATTTAGCTCTAACAGGATCGATCTATAGGTTAAAGCTCATAGATGTATTTCATGACTTTGTAACTGAATATCTTTTGTATTTCAAAAAATATATTTATATTTTGAAATTTTAATGATTAATTCTTCCAAATATTTGTATTTTTGAGATATAATTATGAATTTGCAATGAATGTTGACATATTTATTTATTTATAATCTACAAAGATCCTGAGACACTTGAATCTAAATATTCAAGATATGTCGGCCCATGACTATTTGATAATTTAGATAATTTTATTTTTTAATTATGAGATTAATTTTGTATTTTATTTAACCCCAACTTAGCACACAACCTTTTCACATTGAAATTTACACTCTAAATCCATATGTCGGAGCACATGTGTATTTTAGCTTAGATAATTTCATCTAATCAATGAAATTATTAATTTTAAAAATCATTAGAATGATGATTTTCTAATTTGGATTGAAGGAAGCACCATAATTCATTTAGATTTTAATTTAGTATTGCCTCACCGGTAAGAAAGAATTGATTCAAGGGCAAATTATTTTAAATTTTAAATTGTGCCTTTTGCCCACTTGCACTTGAGTATATGGTGTAGTGGCAAATTACTTAAAATTTTGAATGGTGCATTCGCTTGCACTTGAATATTAGGAAGTTCTGGAAAATTACTTTAAATTTTTAAATGGTGCCTTCACCACTTGCACTTGAGTATTATGGGTGGTAATAATTTTAAGCTTTATATTTTCAATTCAAGATATTCCAACTTTGCTTGTATTTAATTTGTTCATTAAAATTTTCAAGTTTCAATGATTATTTATTGTTAACAAGCTTTTAAATATTTATCAACTCACTATATTCAACTTTTGCTCTTGCACAAATAACTTATTATGCATCCTTCAAGCAGCTTGTGCAAATTCAAGTTTTTTTTAATCTTGTTGATGCAAGAATTTGACTTTAGCACTCAACATGTTCCATGTGCTTTAATTTTGCATTCAAATACAAAATAATTGTATTCTTTGAAGATGTATCATTCATAGTCATCTAGCTCTTTACTAGAACTTATGCTTGCAAGCTATTATATTTCTTGCAAACTCATCCTCAATTTATAAATGGACCTTTAGATTTGTCATTAATCGTTTGGTATTTTGTATTCAATTAAGGTCCTTATTTCATTTGACATCAAGTATGGTTATTCAAGTGTTCAAATGAAATCATTTTTAATTCAATTAGAATAAGCCATAATAATCTCAGTGTTTATTGTTTTAGCCATATTTATGCTTATTAGCTAGCATCATAGTCACATCCATATTCATATAAGAGCTATTAAATCCAATTTGGATTCATCCTTAAGTCCACATCAAGTTCCATTTTTATTTGAAAATTAGACTTCAATTTATTGTAAGTCTCTTATGAGTTTGGCATTAGCCTCCTCAAGTTTCACTTGCTTTTAACATGAGTATCCTCATTTGTTTCAATATATAAAATAATAGGCTTAAGCATTCATTTAATGATAAACTAAGTGAATGAATTTATTTTCTGTTAGTATATTCTCAAATCATAATTGTTGTGTGCCAGAAAAGTAGTAGTGGTAGAATAAAACTTCACACCTTAGCTTGTATGAAAATCCAATATGCACATAGATAGTTTGAAAGAGAACAAGAAACTCCATAATTTTTATGTGTGAAAACCCTAGAAAGAGGAAAAAATCAGAGGGCGTAGCCCAATAAAAACTATATATATCCGCTTTGGAGTACAAAGTTTAAGTTTGATGAGAATTACAATAGAAATCTTGAAAATTAGAATTCCAAAATTAGGTTACAACAGGTATGCAGTGGTAGTTGGACTATAACGGTTGTTGGTGGTAATCAGCAATGACAATAGGCGGCAATCGGCGACAATGGTGGTGATGATGAACTTCAAACTTCTAGCTCTCTCTAGCTTTCTCCCAAGTTTACTTCTAGCTCCTCTCTCAACTTTCTCCCAAGTTCACTTCTAGCTCCTCCTCCCTTCATGACAAGAATGGGGTCATATTTGTAGGATTCTGAGAGGGGCATTTTGGTCATAAAAAGTCCCAAAACACTCCATCGGGCGGTGTATATCAATTCATTTGATCATAGATAAGTTTTTTTAGTGATTTGACCATTCAAATGATCTTTAATTTAAGTGATCTTTAAATCATTAGATTTGTCTCATCGAGCTGCTCGATTCGACTATAAGCATGTCAAATTTGGAAGTCATTTGATCATTCAGTTAGTATTTCAAAGTTTTTATATGTAGCTTTAATTTGAGCTCAGCCCATTTGATCGATTCTAGCATTGTCATTGAGTCATTTTGTTTGATTATATACATGCTTTAACTACTGATTTGTGCTTTATAAATTTTAATGATATATCATTTTCCCTATTCTTGAATGATAAAACTTATTTTATATATATATATATATATATATATATATATATATATATATATATATATATATATATATATATTTTGTGTTGTATATATGTGAGGACACCACGCAAATCGAGGATGTACTTATTGGTGATTTACATAAGGAATAATATACTATCTTGAGAGATATAAGTCACTATCTTATAATGGACCTAATCACTAATAAGGACCTAAGGCATGATTCTTTGAATATACTAATTTTCCCCTACTTTACATGAAAAGTAAAGGTGGTTTATTTAAACCATGTTCGTTAAGTTCCCTATAGCCTCCATAGTTAATTACATCTTAAGGAATGTGAATCCCTTAAAGAATACTCTCATTAAAAGTAATTGTTGTCTCCAAAGAATTCAAATATAGGACTATCAAGGATTGAATTTAATTTAGAAAATCAAGTGGGATAGATCAAAAGGGTAGAGTTGTTATTGAAACCAAAGGAGATGAGTGGGAGTGCTCATGATATTAGACCTAGTGAGCACTCCAATCTATCTTATATTGGGTTTTATGTATTTGAAATTAAGAAATTTATTTATTTGAGTTGAAATTTTATTTAGAAATCTAGGACTTATAATTTCAAAACAAGATTGCAAAAATACCTAAGAGGTGAGGATTTATGCTTGTAGCCCACAAAGGGAAACAAGAACTCAGATCCTAAATCTAGGGAGCTTTGGCGAGGGCCAAAATATGACCTAAATCTAAGGCAAAAGTGGGTATATGGTTTACCTCCACAAGAGGGAGTAAACCACCCGACTACTGGGCTTATTATCCCCTGGAGTGGCAGCCAACTGTGGTTAAAATTTTTATTTTCTTTACTGAATAAGATATATACTTCCATCTTCACTCTATGTAGGATAAAATGAGGATGGAAATATATATCTCTTCTTTATACAATTTGACACCATGTAGATTCTGATATTCTTATTGATAATTTGACATTGAGGAGAGATATACTATCTCGAAAGATAGAAATCACCACCCTACAATGGACCTAATCACCTCAATAAGGACTCTTAAGGCCAATGGGTCTGCATATGTACCAAAGATTCTTCCCCTACTTTATATGGAAAAGTAAAGTAAGATTTATTTTAAAATTAAGTTCGTTAAGTTCCCCACAGGGGCAAGCCTTAGTGATTGTTGTCTCTCGATTAATGTAAATGATTGTTGTCTCTAATGATTTCAATAAGTAGTACTATCAATCGATTAGTTTAATTTTGGAAGATCAAATGAGATTGATCAAAGAGAGGGGGTTATTATTGAAGCCCAAAGGAAGATAAGTAGGAGATGCCCACAATGCTACGAAACCTAGCGAGCATCTCAAACCATTATATGGTTAGGATTTACATTTTTGAAATTGATTTAATTTATTTGAGTTGAATTTTTCATTAGAAATTTAGGGCTTATGATTCCACAACACAAGATTATGGAAATGCCTAAGAGGTGATGATTTAAGCTTATGACCCACAGAGAGGAGAAGCATCCTCAGAACCTAAATCTAGGGAGCTTTGGCAAGGGCCAAAAGCACAACATAAATTTAAGGTGAAAATGGGTATTTGGTTTGTCTCCATAAGAGAGGACAAACCACCGATTTGGACTTACAACGCCTGGGGTGGCCCAACTAACTCATCCTATGATTTTAAATTCATGTAGGCAGGTTATATGCTTTATGCAAGATGGTTAGACTATTCTTTATTTAGAAAGAGACTAAGTCCTTAAACTCACTCCTTAAAGATACTAGATCATGTAAGGGTATGATTTAAATGACCTAAATCTAATGCAATTCAGATTTTATTTTATTTTTATTTTTAGACAATCATTTTGACTGAGGCTAATAGGATCCATATGCCTAATGCATGAGAAATGAGATTATTGGCCAAAATTAGCGAGAAGGGAGGAGGTGTGTTTCCACCATGGCTCTCAAGGGTCAAGCCAAGTTTCTTTGACAAAGGTGGAAGCTCTAATCAAATGTGAAAATAATATGCGCATTTGTGCATGATGTTATAAAGAAGTACTCATCCAACTAAGGGTTTCTAATTCTTTTATCTTGATTTTACCTAAGCTTTAGAGGTTATTATGAGTTTTTTATTTTTAGTTTTAAATTATTAAATTTGGTAGAAGATTTATTTTTTCTAAGAGCCTAATCCTCATCTAGGCCATACATAAAACAAGAAAGAAACTAGGAAAAGGATGCCACTTAATGCACAAGCTAAACAAATCATCAATCAATTTATAAAGTTAATTATAAAAGAATAAGAGGCCATTGTGGTGTAATGCAAACCAAAATAAATTGGGCACAAGCTCAACCCTTATATAACCTAGATTACAAATGAATTAAATACAATTAAGCAAGGAACTCATTATTATGGGGTCTTCAAGCTTCATTTCTTCATTCTTCTTCTTCTTCTTCTTCTTTCTTTCTTCTTGGTCCCTTCTTTGGATGGTTGGAAGGTGGATTCCAAAGGCTTCACATGGTACATAAGATGAGATCTTATGACCAATGGTCATCCTAATCCCATAACAATCATTCAAAATCCTAATTACAAAAATTACAGAAAAAGAAAAGTAAATCTAGCTAACACTGCAAAATAGATTAATAAACAAATCACACAAAATTTGAAGCATGTATATTGGACTTATCCCCACACATGGGTGACTAAGTCCACCTGACCTATTAGATTATGCTTAGGGGTATAAGCACTGCACAACGAAAAGTATTTATATTTTTATTTATTATAGTGCCCTTAAACACAATCTAAGATAATGGTTTAGTTAAGATTGTCCTACCATTCATTCTACACATACATCCTAACATATATACTAAAACATATATCATAAAATAAAAGTAAGCATCAAACCAGCCTAACCTAAAGCTAGAAGTGACTTAGCTTAATGTGTGTGCTTTAGAGGTTTGTGTGGTATGCTATGACTTTAAGTTAGAATTTTCTAAGTATGAAGCATATTCAATTTAGAGGAGGGTTTCATTTAAGTGATTTAGTTATTTTGGGTTGATTTTATTTTATATTTTGATTGGGTTCAAGTGAATCTTACAATTAATTACTAAGTTATAAAGAGAGGGAAAGAGAAGAGAACTTCTCTTTCCTTCCCTAACCTAAGTAATTTCTAAAGTGAATTCATATTTTTTAATTTTATTTAGTGAATGTTTTAATTACATATTTTAATTAATCTTAAGTTTAGATGAACTCCAAAAAAACTTATTCAAAAGGAAAAGGCATTTTAAGATTAAATAAAATGAACTAAATTCACAAAACCTACATCACTTCATTTCTTTCCCAACATGTAAAACATGCATATGAATGAGTCCTAACATATCTATACATACAAATGAGAATGTTTAGAACACTTTATGATGCATGCTAAGTTGTTCTTTTAAGAAAATTTGAATGTTTATGATGCATGATTTTCATTAAGTAGCAAAGGGATTTCTTATCCAATTTTCACATGCACATATGAATGTATGGAAGGCATAAGTGAGTATGACACCATTGTTAACCAGGGGTGTAAGGTACAAGACCTACTTAGGGCTACTTAAAGCCTCATAACGTTAGGGTTGTCTAGACTAATATACCACTTTCTTTAAATGCAAGGATGTGTACAAGAGAAATGAATGGAATAGAAAGAATGCAAAAATTTGTGTTGATTGATTTTATTTTAGTTTATGCAATTTATATGTGCAAGCATAGGTATCCTTATTAAATGATAATATAAGGATGAATAGGATATGAAATTAGGCTAGTGTTAGGTTCTTTTCAAATGAACCATACACTTTGCCAAATCTTATTCAAAACTATAGTAAAAGAGAGGAGAAGGAGAACATACACTAAGCACATCCTTATATTTTACTCGAATGTAAACTTATAAATAAGATATATGTAACACACTTTCAATTTTGATAATTGATTCATATATTTTAAAAATGATTTGAATTTAATAGTGATAATAACCACTCATATTCTTACTTTAGTCAACACATGCAATTTGACACAAAGGAAATATTTTCATTTTTAAATTTGATTTTTTTTGAAAAGCATGGATGCATGGAACCATATGGCATACATGTTTAGCATATTGGGAAAGAACTAAAACAATGAAATGTAAACACATTCACTTTAATTAAATCTTAAAGATAATCTTATGAAATATGAGAGCTTAAAGTAAATCAAAGTTTATTTGATATAATTTTTATTTGATTTAATTTTGAGAATGTGAGTTGAGTTTTCTATTCCTAACCCATTCCCACATGTGTTTGATATTTTTGTTTAATTTTTAAATGATTAGATTCATTTTATACTTTGGTTAGGTTAAGGTATGAATTAAGCTTGTTAATTATCCCTTACCTACACCACATAGTTAATCAAATAATTATGAGCTAATGAGATGATATAAAACCTCACAAGGAATTTAAATTTGTAATG
Source organism: Cymbidium sinense (assembly GCA_021442155.1). Lineage (NCBI taxonomy): Eukaryota > Viridiplantae > Streptophyta > Magnoliopsida > Asparagales > Orchidaceae > Cymbidium > Cymbidium sinense. The sequence continues at coordinate 25,221,035 of CM038227.1, read as the reverse complement.
CACCTAGGAAGAAAGGGGCCTAATGCAATTTGGCTCATGATTAATGATTAATTAAGCTAAGAGGTTTAACTTAAGTAATTTCAAAACACCCCTCACACATATGAGTTGAATTTTGATTTCCTTAATTGAACTTAGGCTCTTGAACACCTAAGCATCTACCCCAAGTAGATTAATTAAGTTCTGGAAACTTTTAGAATTTTAAGAAATTGATTAAGAAGATAATTAGTGAATTAGCCCTTAATTAAGAGAGGATTAAGAAAGAAAAGGGGGTTTAAGGAATAGCTTAGGGGAAATGCCCCAAAAATTATTCCCTAAACCTTCTATTTGATGAAACAAACCTTAATCAACTTCAAAAAGGGTTAAACCACTAATCAAACCCTTAAATAACCTTAATTATATTACGAGGAAATGAAGAAATGAGTTAGTAATTTCTCCAATTAAGCCACCAATAAATCCCAAGAAAATTGAGGTAGTCCATCCCCCAAAATACACTCAAGAAGTTTGAGATTAATCAGTGGTTAATTAGGGAATAATTAGCAAATTAAAATTTCTAATAAAACCCAAAATCAGAGAAACACACTATTCAAAATCCATTAAAACCAATTTTAGAATATTCTAGGTTGAATTATCTTTCAGTGATAATTTACCTCATATTTTTTTGAGTTTTCTTCTAAGAGATATAAATTTTAGAAGTTTAGGAAATTAATTAGAATTATTTAAACCTTAATTAATTCCCTAATCCTACAACGTGACATGCATGCGACTGACGCGGCTGCACTTTACATGCGTCACTCCCTGAGCGGCCACTTAAATGTCGTGTCATAGTGCCGCGTGGTGGTGGCACTATGCACGATCAGATGGCTGAGATTAAAGTCACCATTAAGAGGGATTAAATTAATTCTAAACTGTGATTTAATCTCAACCATCCATCCAAAATGGATAGATGGCCAGAGATCATCCTTGTTCTTCCTTGTGAAAAAATGGAGATCGTCCACTTTCAAAGGGAAGATATGAGAGCTGATTGAAACTCAACCCACACCATGTAAACCAAATGACAAGCACATCTAATGGTCAAAATTCCATGGGATCAAAATTTCTTTCACAAAGCTCCACACAGCATTGAGTTTAATGGTCAAAATGGCATACCTCACCGGAGGTGATCACCGATGCTCGATTCCCTTGGAGAAGCTTCATTTGGTTGAGACAAAGATTTGGTGAAAGTTTTAGCTCTTGAGGTTGAGTGGATAGCTCTATGGACCAACCCCTCCTCTTAATAAGCTCGACTTTGATCTAGGTGAATCCTCCTCTGCCTTTGGAGCTTGGGAAAGAGTATGGGAAAGCTCGATTGAGCTCACTGATGGAGTATGCAAAGGGAATTGAGTGGAGTTTAAGTGTGGAGAAAGTTCAAAATCCTATGGAGCTCCCCTATTTTCACCTTTTGAAAATTGAGAAGATGAAGTTGGCAAGTGCTTGAGGGAGCTTGGGATCACTGGGAAAAGACTCCTTTGGCTCTCTCACACTCAATCGACAATGGGCAAGTGAAGATTCAAATGAATTAGGGGGAGTATATCCCCTTTGGCAATGACACCTAGAAGGGAGGAGCCATTTTGATCCAATTGAGCTTTAGGTTAGGCCATTTAGGCTATCCTTGAGTTTGTTTTAGGCTAAAGAGTGGATTAGGAGTGGCCATGTGCTCAAAACAAGTGGGTAGAGGTTTGCCATGCACCCATTTCAAGCCATGTGCTCGATTTGGCTCTTGGGTCAAGTTGGGCTGACCCAAACCCATTGGGTTGGGTGCACCACCATCCTTAGGGTTCACTTGAACTATTAAGAGAGTATCAAGTAGGTATGAAGAGGAATTGACCAAATTCCCCATGGATTTAACCAAAATTTGTTCTATGGACTAGGGGTAAACTTATCATTTGGCTGATTTTTGAATTTGGGTATGAGAAAATAGGTTTGGCCAAGTTTCATTGGATTTGGAGTTCATTATGAGTCATGTTGACCCAATTAGGTCAAAATGGGTCAACTTGGGTCAAGTTGATCAATTGGTCAAATTGGGTCAAACCAAGGATTGGGTCAAGTTCATATGACCATTTGAAATGTTTTAGTGGCTTTGGTTTGATTCAATTTGGTTTAGGTTTGAATTTGATTCATATGACTTCATTTAGGTCAAATGGGTCAAGTTGACTCATTTGACCCATTTGACCTATTTGAGCTAGGTCATGGGTAGGTTTAGGTTTGGTTAGTCATATGAAGTGGATTGGTATCTATGTTTCAAATCAATTTTGGTTAAGTTTGAATTTGGCTCAACATGACCCTTTAGGTCAAGTTGGGTTCAAGGTCAATTGGGCTAGGTCTAGTTGGCCAATTGAGGCTTTAGTCAAGTTCAACAAGTGATTTGGAATGAACTTGACCTATTAGTTTCAATCAATTTGGCTTAGATCAAGTTTTGACACATTTTGATTTTTTAGGTCAAGTTGGGTCAACTTGGGTCAAGTGGCCAATTGGGCTAGGTTAGGCTCAAATTTTGACTTGGTCAAGTTTAAAAATAGTACATGAATGAACTTAGATCAATGGTTTCAATTAATTTGGCCTATGGTGGATTTTGGCTTACATTTTACATTTTGGCCAAGTGTTGACTTGGTCAACCCTTATGTTTGACTTGGTTTGACCCAATTTGGGTGATTGATCATCTCATGATGATTGTTGATCATGATGAGAGGCACAGCTGAGTTCGATTCAATCCAACTTGGTTAGGATTAGAATTTGGCTCATAAGGGATACTTTAGGTCACTTTGGGTCAAGTGAGCCTAAGTGGGTCAAATGGCTTTGTCAAAGCTTGATTTGAGTTTGATTGAACTTGGACTTATGATTGAAATATAAATCCATTTGCAAGTGGTTTGAAGTCAAATGGGTTTTGATTCATTTGACAATTTCAAGTTCAAAGGGTGAACATGAAATGGATTTTGGCTTGATTTTTGAATTGAGTTTTGGTTAAGTGATTGAGGTTTGTATTTATATTTGGATTCATGATTGTAGGATTGATTGAATCATGAAGGAAAATCAAGAGTTTGGTTTGATTTGAAGTTGATTTGGCTAAGTTCAAGATTTTGACTTGAAAGGCTTAGGTTGGATTTTGAATGAATTTGAGTTTGATTTTAGGAATTGGTTTTGGTTGTTTGATTTATATTTCATTTATATATGTGAATATAAATGAGAATATAAATGGATTATGAGAAAATTTCATGAATTTGGAATGATTTGATCATGATTTAGGCTAAGTCTTTAAGAGGAAATTTAAAGGACTTAAGGAAATTTTGGAGTTTTGGATTTGATTTTTGAGTTTAGTTTGATTGATTTGAATTTATATTTCATTTATATATGTGAATATAAATGAGAATATAAATGAGTTGTGAGAAAATTCCATGAATTTGAATTGATTTGAATATGATCTAGGCTGTCCTTTAGAGGAAATTTAAAGGACTTAAGAAATTTTTGAGTTTTGGATTTGATTTTTGAGTTTAGATTTGACTGATTTGAATTTATATTTCATTTAAATATGTGAATATAAATGAGAATATAAATGAGTTGTAAGAAAATTCCATGAATTTGAATTGATTTGAAGATGATTTTGGATAAGTCCTTAAGAAGGAAATTAAGGACTTGTAATTTGAAATTTCATTCATCGGTTTCAATCATGAATTTCAATCATGAATTTCAATCATGGATTTCAATCATATGTTATTGATTTGAGTTTGGAGAAAATCAAATAAGATAGATTTGGAGTTTGACTTGAAGGAAGCAAGATAAGGAGTGGTTCAAGCTAAGGGTAAGTAAATTTTCCTGACACCCGTAAGGCATGACCTATTCCTATAGCTAACTCTTCTAAGTCTCTAGGGCTTGGTTGAGTGTCCACCTAATCACTAGACTTGTCTTAAGACTAAGGAACTCTTAAAGTTTAAGAGAAGTCCTATGTCTAAGATGGAGGGGTTGAGAGCTCATTCTAAAAATGAGGTCAACAAAGGGTGCCCAATAGGTGTGGTGTGACTGACAAGGAACACCGACGTATTGTTGACAAATGATCAACATCTAAAGCACTAACAAATAATCTATTCCTAACCCAAGGGGTAGAAAGAATCTAGAACTTAGTGCAATATTGTTCTACTTATGTCCAAGACATAAGAGAGGGAAGGAGGAATCCACTAGGGATAGAGTGTGAACCTTCCACTAGGGAAGTAGGTTCAAGTCATCCACAAGGGGATGGGAGGTTTGATTTGATTTAAGTCTCACTGAGGAGAAATTTCCACTAGGGAAGAGGGTTGAATTTTTTTCAGTTATTTAGATTTGGATTTTGAGATGGACCTTGTTAGTTTGATGATGGACGCTAGGAGCCACGGGAGGCCTAGACCTAACTCAAATTTACCAATCCAAAGGGTAGTCTAAACACATAGTAGGACTAGCCAACCAAAGGGATGCCTTTCTATGCAAAGAATCTATAGAAGAAAGTGTAGTAGACTTACATCCTCCAAAGTAGAGACTAGTTGTTGGGGCAATATATTGACAAGGCAACATATTGAACCCAACCTAAGACTGACTATTGAATGAATGCCACTGGGACTTAAATCAACTCAAAGATAGTCAAAGATTAATTCTATTTTTAGATTTTTTTTGATGGATTCAATTGGTTTGCGATGGATCACATTGAGAAGGAGCTTATATCAGCCTAAACCTATCTCAAATTTACTGAACCAAAGGGAGCTTCCCCCGAGAGAACTATCCACCAAAGGAGCCTTTTGGTTTGCAATGATCAATTGAAAGCTCGACTCACATCTTCCACTAGAAAAGACCACTTGGTGATCGCTACTTTTGGCAATATATCAAAACCTGACCTAGGCCCCATTAGGAATCATGATAGGAAGAATGCATCATCTTCCAAAGCAGAATGACTACTGGGGTAACCTGCCTTTAATCAAAATAGTTTGAACCTGACCTAAGGGTGACTACAGAGTAAGTACCGACCCAGAGATTTATCTTAACTCAGGTAGTCAAGCAATTCTTATAGGGAGTTCCTACACCGCCTCTAAAGATAGATGTCCGCTTGGAAAAAGGGGCCCTTTGGGGTTTGAATAATCCAAGAATTAAGTTTTTTTGTTTGTTTAGTTTGTTTATTATATTGTTAGTAAAGGGATCAAACCGAGAAGGAGCTTATATCAACCTAAACCTATCTCGATTTACAAGGGAGAATCGCATCCAGAACAAATTTTTGAACCACAGGAAAGAGGGGACTGTCCAATCTAAAAGTAACCCTGCAATGTAATAAATGGGGTCAAAGGATGTGATCCAAAGAGTGCCTGCAGGGATGGGGCCACCAAGGCTTAATCTAAAATCGGAGAAGATGACATGGCTAGTCATATATCTAATAGGTATTGGTCCAACTTAAGGAGAAACGAGAACTCACATTTGGCAAGAGTGGTGTATCCATCGTGAGTCACGATAACAACATCAACCAACCTAAGGTCCAATTTTAACAATCAACCTAGAAGAAAGCTCGGGACTCACATCCTCCCATAGAAGAACTAATTGGATAGTCTTTAGCTTGACATGTGCTATCCTAGGGCTATTACCGAGTGAATGCCACCAAGGACTTATATCACTCAAATGTAGTCAAGAGGAAAGGAGCCTCGGGACTTATCCTAAACCTGAATATACTATACCTAGTTAGATCATGGTGATTAGTTGAAGAAAGCTCGTGGACTCACATCTTCTTAAATAACATGAGGTAGCTTACTAGTCAAGGAAGTCTACCACTAACGCTCATTGGTTTGCAATGATCAAGTTAGGAAGAAAGCACGGGACTCACATCTTCTAAATAAGTGATTATTGACATACTAGCAAGGTAGCATGTAGACAATGTGAGCAATGAGTGAGTACTACAGGGGGCTTGCTATCACATCGAAATAGATTAAGATAAAAGATTTATGTTTATTTTTGTGTATGTGCCAAAAGGAAGAAGATGCCTCTGGGGGACTCTTACACCTACCTTAAACACGCTAAGGGTTTTGATGAATTGGTGACACAGATGGAAAACAAGATTCCCACTAAGAAAGGATGCCGCTTGGGTTCTCTCACACCTAAGTTAGTTGTGCTAATCAAAATAGGATGTCTCTTGGGTTCTCTTACACCTATTCTAATAGCATCGAGAGATTGTATTTGTGTTGTGAAAGAGGGATAGGATGCCATTATGGGGCTCTTACACCTACCCTAAACACATCACAATGGATTCACAAGACAAGAAAATAATGCCTCAAAAGAAGAGAAGATTTGATGAATGGAATCAGATTTTTGTTGATTGATAGAATTATTTTCAAACACGATTTATTTCATGGGTAATATTTCTTATTGGAAACCAAGCATCGGTGTTCTTTACAATCAATAAGCGATAAGATCCTCCTTGGTAGGCCTTCTCATGACATGGGCCTTCCCAAGTGGGTTCAAACTTGCCTCCCTCTTTGATGGGCAACAATCTCCTTAGACTAACACAAGTTCTCCTACAAAGAAGAGGATCAACTTGTGTGAGCTTAAATCATTTTGGCCTTATATAACTCGAGGTTCTAACAGGCCCATAGGCGACTCTCCTCCAAACCTTCGAGCTATTCTAACCACAACTTAGCATTCTATTATGTAGTGATCTTGCTATCCAAAGCTATTCTTAGTGACGGGAGTTGAACTTCTGAAGGTAGAACTACTTCAGACCCATACACTAAGGAAAATAGGATAGTTGGATGTGGTGGTAGGCCCACAAGGCTTCAACCAACTCTTTCCACTATCGCTTATTATTGTCAAGAGTCTTCAAGATTCGATGAGAGTTTTGTTGAATGCTTCTAAGCCATTTGTTCTGGGATAGTAGATGGTGGAGTATCTCCAATCTATACCGTGTCTTCTGGCGAAGCTGTTAATCTTGGTGCTTTTGAATGCAGTACCATTATCAGATATAATTCATCGAGGCACCCTAAATCTATATATGATGTGATTCCTAAAAAATTGAAGCACATGCTGAGCTGTGACCTCTCTGAGTGGGATGGCTTCCGCCCACTTGGAAAAGTACGGATGCTAAGATGAACCGATGAGAAGAAGGAGGATCGATCGGACCCACAATGTCGTACCCCAACACTCAAAATGGCCATGAGGCCAGGGTGTAATTGGGAGGACCACATGTACCATTACACGGCGACATCCCTAACAACATCCATGTAGTTTGTAATCGTTGAAGGCCAGTAGTATTTGAGTCTCTTGATCTTCATCTTCATCTTTGGACTGGGTTGATGTGCTCCGCATAGACTTGAATGTACCTCAATTATAATGCTATGGGCTTTCTACTTGTTTAAATAGTGTAACCACATTTGGTTAAAGGGCCATTGGTACAGGGTTCCATCAACTAGAGCATAGAAGAGAGCTCTTTGTTTCACCTGATGGGCTTGTGACTTTTCTTGAGGTAGTTCACCAGTGTTCAAATAATCTATGAACAATTGCCTCCAATCCAACTCCTTGTCCATTTTGGCAATGGAAACCTTCCCTTCAAGAGAAAGTCTTTCGATGAGTTCAACATCAATAAGGGATAGGACTTGTCTATTTTGGACCCTTATTGAGATGGACTCATCTTTGAGACATGTCAATTCTTTGACAAGTTTGGCCAAAGCATCTGCTACTGTGTTCTATGCTGGAACCTTGTAGATGGTTACTCCAAGAATTTGGGCCAATAGCTTCATGGTATACTCATGGTAATGATAAGCTTGGTTTGAGAACCTTATATCGATAATCGTTTGATGACCAACTGAGATTCCCTAAAGATGTTGATGCTCTTAACACTGATAGTGATGGCTAACTCCAGACAGGTAATCAAAGCCTCATACTCAGCTTCATTATTGGTGCAAGGGTTGGAAAGATAGTATGAGAATCTCATCACATCATGGTCTAGAGTTAGGAGAACTATTCCTACCCCTACATTTACTGAAAGAGTAGATTGTGGTGCTTCCCCTTTGTGAAAAGAAGCTGCACCATCAAAATACATCTCTCATCGGTAGTTGCCAACCTCCCCTAAGTTCATGATTTGTTCATTAGGGAGACCATCACTAAGAGGAGAATTAGCAAGAAGTGGGTGTGCTTAAAAATCCTCTGCCTCTTCCCCTTACCACGTAGGTGAAGGTGATATCAAACTAGAGAGAATCATGGACCATCGTGCCAAATGTGATAACATTGGTCGGTGAGGTACGCAGTGATTTATTATGGAGATCAAGTTCACCTTATGAGAAAGCATATATGCCATATTTTTGGAGGCAAAGATCAAAGCTAGGTAATGTTTCTCGATAGGTAGTTCACTCAGAATGAAGACAGGTAGTAGAGAGCATTCTCTTCCCTTCATCATTGGCTTGGCCAAAGCATCAGAGAGTCATCCAATGCAACAAGTAGAGGATGAGTGGCCGCCGAGATATGAACCAACTTCACCAAATAATGCTTGATGTCTTCGAAGGCATGCTGACACTTGTCATCCCACTTGAACTTGACATCCTTTTTGATAAGTACTGAAAATGGCTTGCATCTCCCCGATAGGTTGGAGATAAAGCATCTTAGATACGTCGACCATCCCTGAAAGGATCTTAGTTGAGTTAAAGAGGTGGCATTTCTAAGATAGCTTTGATCTTTTTTGATCTATTTCTATTCCTGTGTTGGACAACAAACCCAAGGAATTTCTTGAAGCTACTCAATGCACACTTGGGATTAATTTTGAGGTTATATTATCTTAACCAATCAAAAACTACTCTAAAGTCAAAGAGGTGGTCTTCCTTTTCTTTGCTCTTGACTACTAGATCATCAATATAGCACTCAACCTGATGATGGATGAGTTCATTAAAGATCTGAGTCATGTATGTAGCACCAAGATTTTAAAAGGCATGACCCTATAACATAAGATTTCAATCGTGGTTCAAAAAAGCATATTTCTTTCATCTTCAGGAGACATTTTGATTTAGTTGTAGCTAGATGACCCATTCGAGAAAGAGAACACTACATGTGATGAGGCGATGTCCACCATTAATTTTTGGTATATGAAGATGAAACATATCCTTAGGACATGCCTTATTTAAGTCCCTAAAATTGATGCATATGTGAATTTGTCCATGCTTCTTCTTAACTAGGATGACACTGCAACTGTGTAGATATTTTCTTCCCCGATGAAACCAACATCGACGCTTTCTTGACTTTAAATGACCTTATTGTTCTTTTCTCGATGCATCTAGAGAGCTTGCTTAATAGGTAGCATTAGATCTATTGCTAGTTGTGGACTACTATGAGAGATAATGTGCATCTCTTCATAACTATGCAAAGTTATTTAAACCTACCAATAGCCTAACCAACTAAGTCATTTCTTCTTCATTCAATAAACTAATGTATGCCGCATGGATTTTCTATCCCCCGAGGTTGATTTTTTTAAGCTTGTCTATTGTGAATGGATTTCCTCTTCAAATTCTAGTGGTGCCTCTTTGATTTGGAGATCATCTGGATCATTTGAGGTTTTTAAGCACACATTCTTATAAGTATTGGTGTTGTGTGAAAAGAACCTATTAGACTCCAAATGATTGGTAACAACTAAGCAGTAATCATCATCATCGACTGGACCCACTATACCAAATCCTAATCTTGCTCTGAATTATTCTTCCCTGCTTGAATTGTTCCATAGCTTTTCAAAGAACTCTGGCCTATGCCTGGACCATGTATGCAGAACTAAATCTTTCTATATAAGAATATGAACATAAGGCGAGTAAAAGTCAAATGGTAATTCCATTAATTCTTTAAATGTATCCTCCTCAAGTTCTACATTAACTTCAGGACTTGAGGATGATGATCCCAAAAAGAATCTCTTCGCTTCATGTTACTGGAAGACTTAAGGACTTCCTTAATTACTAAACCTTCAATTTTCTGAGATGTAAGTGAGGTTAGAGCTAAGGTTCCCAGCTGCTGCTTAATAGTTTCATATAAACCTGATTTGAATACTTTGCTCTATCTGATCTTCATCTCTGTCTAGATGAAAAGTCACCTCCAATGGAACCCGCTGAGAGGGGTTGGCTGGTATACTAATCATATTAAACTCATCCTCTAAGCTGGAAGTCTATATGAATAGTAGGGGTAATCCTATCAATTCGGACATAACCTTTATTGGCTGATGGCCAACCAGGGGGTCTTCCACCTCTAGAACTACCTCTATTTCTGCCTCTGCCTCTGCCTGGTAGAGGTTGAGTCATCCCACCCATATGTCCTTATGATGGAATGAACTGTGGGTGGAATGTAATATGCAGATTTATTTCTTCTTCAATTCCCCTTTCTTGTTCACTTGGATTTTCTTTTTTTCTTTTGTCTTTTCTTTTTTTTTCATTATCTTTTTCTTTTGATTTTGAGTTTGAATTTTTGTCCAATTTCACGAAAAAGGGTGTTTTGAGGAAGATAGTAGGTTGCATCCTCATAAATCTCAACCTCTCTAACTGAGAATGGCTTTTCATCTCCATTGACATGGTATTCAATCCCATCTTTTCTAAACTTGATCCACTAATGAAGGGAGGATGGAATTATCTTATTCTAATGTATCTAAGGCATACTGAGAAAAATAGTAAATGAAGTATTTGAATCAATGATGTAAAACTTAGCTTCAGTCTTCTAGTCACCTATCTCCAAAGGTAACACTATGGAACCTAAAGCCTGCTCACCTTGTTCATTGAATCCTCTCAACATCATTCAATCTCCCCAGAGTGTGGAGATATCAATCCTCAAATAGGCAAGGGTCTTTATACTCATAATGTTCATCGATGCACCTAGATCCATGAGAACACTGACAAGTTTGAACCTGTCCATGTCAATTGTGATATTATGGAGAAAAATTCCTATAGCGGGGAGTCACCTTTCAAATCCACTGGTGAGAAATGAAAGAGGACAAGACCTATAGAAATTCATCCTTTAGGACACCATGCAGATGTGATGTTATTTAGTGATCGAGTACATCATCAAGGAAATAGTGTGTTATCTCGAAAGACAGAAGTCATTACCTTTTAATGGACTTAATCACCTCAATAAGGACTCCTAAAGATGATGGGTTTGCATATGTACTAGAGATTCTTCCCCTACTTTACATGGAAAAGCAAAGCAAGATTTATTTTAAATCAAGTTCGTTAAGTTCCCTACAGGGGCAAGCCCCCATAGTTAATTATATCCTAAGGGATGAGATCCCTTAGAAAAACTCTTGACTAAGATAAATGATCATTGTCTTTGAAGATTTCAATAGAAAAGAACTATCAATCGATTGATTTTATTTTGAAGATCAAATGGAAATGATCAAAAGAGGGAGTTTTTATTAAAGCCAAAATAGGAGATAAGTAGGAGATGCCCGTGATGCTAGAAAACCTAGAGCATCTCAAACTATCCTAGTTGGGATTTACATATTTAAAATTGATTTAGTTTGTTTGAGTTACATTTTTGATTAGAAATTTAGAACTTAAGATTCCTTAACACAAGATTACAAAAATACATAAGAGGTGAGGAATTATGCTTATGGCCCACAAAGGGGAGAAGCAATCTCATAACCTAAATTTAGGGAGCTTTGGAGAAGCACAACCTAAATCTAAGGAGAAAAATGGGTAATTATTTTGCCTCCACAAGGGAGGACAATCCACCCGACAGTTTGGACTTACAATCACCTGGGGGTGGCCACCAACTAACTCCTCGTACGATTTTAAATACATGTAGGCAAGTCTTTATGCTTATGCAAGATAGTTAAGCTATTATTATTTAGAAAGAGACTAAGTCCTTAAACTCACTCCATAAAGAGATAAGATCATGTAAAGGGACATGCTTCAAATGACCTAGATCTAATGCAATTCAAATTTTATTTTATTTAATTTTGGACAATTATTTTGACTCAGGCTAATATGATTCATATGACTAATGCATGAGAAAGAAGGTTATTATCCAAAATCAGCGAGAAGGGAGGAGGTGAGTTTCCACCATGGCTCTCAAAGGTCAAGCCAAGTTTCTCTGACAAAGGTGGAAGCCCTCCAATCAAGAGTGAAATAAGATGCATTTGTGCATCATATTATAAAATAAATGCTCATCCAACTAAGAGGTTGCTAATTTTTTATCTTAATTTTAAACCTAAGCTTTAGGTGAGGTTATGAGTTATTTAATTTTTATTTTTGAGTTGTTAAGTTGGGTAAAAGATTTATTTTTCCCTAAATAGCCTAATCCACATCCAGACCATATATAAAGCAAGGAAGAAACTAGGAAAAGCATGCCACTTAATGCAAAAAGCTAAACAAATCATCAACTAATTTATAAAGCTAATCACAAAAAGAATAAAAGGCCATTGTGGTCGTGCACCACCGCACAAACCCAAAAAATATCAAATTTGGTAGCTGAGCTCTACCCTTATACAACCGAATTATAAATGAATTAAATTACAATTAAGCAAGGAATTCATTGTCATGTGGGTCTTCAAGCTTTATTTCTTCTTCTTTCTTCTTTTCTTCTTTCTTCTTCTTTTCTTCTTTGGTTCCTTCTTTTGGATGGTTGGAAGGTGGATAGTTTAAGGCTTCATATGGTGCATAAGATAGAGCTTATGACCAATGCTCATCATAATTCCCATAACAATCATTCCAAAATCCTAATTGCATAATTTTACATTGAAAGAAAAAGTGGAAATCTAACTAACACCTGCAAAACAAAGGATAGCTAAAACAAACCACACAAATTTGAAGCATGTATATTGAACTTATCACCCCACAAATGGGTGACTAAGTCCACTAGGCCTATTGGATTATGCTTAGGGGTATAAAGCACCTGCAAGCAAAAGCATTTATATTTTTATTTATGATAGCGCCCCTTAAGCACAATCCCCTACATAAGAGAATAGTTAGACTAAGAATGTTCTGCCATTCATTCTACGAGCATACACCCTAACATCTAGTCTAAAACATATATGATAAAACAAAACAAAAATCAAACCATGCACCGACCTAACCTAAGGCTAGAAGTGGTGACTTAGGCTTGTGTGGTATGCTTAACTATGGCTTTAGGTTCAAATTTTTCTAAGTGTGAAGAACATTTTCAGCTTAGAGGAGGGTTTCATTTAAGTTGTTTAATTATCTTGGGTTGATTTTATTTCATGTTTTGGTTTGGTTTAAGTGAATCCTACAATTAATTATTAAGTTATGAAGAGAGGGAAAGAGAAGAGAACTTCTCTTTCCTTCCCTAACCTAAGTAATTTCTAAAGTAGATTCACATTTTAGTTTTGTTTAAGTGAATGTTTTGATTAAATATTTAATTAATCCCAAGTTTATATAAACTCTAAACAAACTTATTCAAAAAGAAAGGCATTTTAAGATTAAATAAAATGAATCAAAATTCACATAACACACATTACTTCATTTCTTTCCCAACATATATAACATGCATATGGATGGACCCTAAGCATATCTATACATACAAATGAGAGTATTTAACACACTTTATGATGCATGCTAAGTACTCTATTTAAGGAAATTTAGATGTTGAATATGCATGATTTTTCTTAAGTAGAAAGGGGTTTTCCTTATCCAAATTTTCACATACACACATGAAAGTAAGAAAGGCATAAGTGAGTACAATGCCATTATTAAGCGAGGTGTAAGGTACAAGACCTACTTAGGGCTACTTAAAGCCTCACAACCTTGGGGTTGTCCAAATTAATATACCACTTTCCTTAAATATAAATATGTGTATAAAAGAAATGAAATGGAAAAGGAGAAAGCAAAAGTTGTTTAATGGATTCATTTTGTTTTATGCAATTTATGTATGAAAGTATAGGTAACCCTTCTTAGGTGATAGCATAGGGATGAATAGGGTATGGAATTAAGTGTTAGGTTCTTTTCAAATGAACCATACACCTCACCAAATTCCTATTCAAAACTATACCAACATGAGAAAGAAAGGAAACCTATGCTAAGCATACCATTATAATCTTCCTCATGCAAGCTTATAATTAAAGTATAAGTAGCATACTTTCAGATTTAATAGTGATAATAGCCATTCATGTTTCTACTTTAGCCAACACATGCAAATTTGACATAAAGTAAATAATTTCATTTTTAAAATTTGAATTTGAAAAATATGAATGCATGAAATCACATGACATATAAGTTTAACATGTTGGGGAAAGATTCAAAGTAATGAAAGCATGTAAAAAAATTTGCTTCACTTAAATCCTAAAGACATTCTTATGGAATCAAAAAGTTTAAAATAAATCAAAGTGAATTCAAAGTGATTTTTGTTTAGTTTGAAGTTTGATTTAATTTTGAAAAGGTGAGATGAGTTTACTGTTTCTAACCCATTCCCACATGTGTTTGATATTTTTGTTTAATTTTTAGATAATTTGATCCATTTTTATGCATTAATTAGGTTAAGGTGTGAATTAAGTAACTTAATTAAACCTTACCTATTCACCTTAGAAGAATTAACCAAATAATTATGAGCCAATGATGACAAAAAAACCCACAAGAATTTAAATTCAAATGTTCCTAATAAGAAAAGGCCTAATGTAATTTGGCTCACAATTAAAGGTTAATTAAGCTAAGGGTTTTAGCTTAAGTAATTTCAAAACACCCTTTCATACTTATGAATTGGGTTTTGATTTCCTTAATTTGAACTTAGGCTATTAAACACCTAAGCATCTACCCAAAGTAGATTAAGTTTGGAACTTTTTAGAATTTTATAAATTAATTAAGGGGATAATTAATGAATTAACCCTTAATTAAGAGGAGGTTAAGGAGAGAAAAGGGGGTTTAGGGAATAGCTTGGGGGAAATGCTCCAAAAATATTCCATAAACCTCCTACTTACTGGATCTGACCTTAATCAACCCGAATCATGGATTAAAACCACTAATCACACCCTAATTATGCTTAATTACATAAGGAGGGTAATTAGGAAATTCATATGCAATTCTTCTAATCAAGCCTTCAATAAATCCCAAGAAAAGTAGGAGAGGATGAAGTCATCTCCTAAAACATACTCAAGAAATTTGGGATTAATCAAAGGCTTAATTAAAAAGTAATTAACAAAATAAACTTTCTAATAAAATCTAAATTTAGAGAAAAATATAATTCAAAACCCATTGAAATTAATTTTAAAATATTCTAGGTTGAATTATCTTTCTATCAGATTTTATTTTATAATTTCCAAAATTTTCTAGAGGGAGTTATGAATTTTGGAAGATCCTTAAGTTAATTAGAAATTAATTAAGCATTTAACTAATCCCCTAGCTACTACACGTGGCGGCGATCAACACGCTTTACATGCATCACATGAGGGGTTACTTTAGTCAACTCCTAGATGGTCGGCTACAGTTGATCGCCATCCGATCAAAGATCGATGGCCGTGGATCTCCCCATGGTTTTAAAATGGGTAAAGAATTTCTAAATGGGAATTATCTCGCGTCCATCTAAAACATGTGGATGGATGGATCTCAAGTCCTTCCCCTTGATAGAGCCCATGATCAAGGGAAGATCCAAGCTCGATCTAGCATGGATTCAATCAAACTCAACCCACACCATCTAAAGCTAAAGAGCAGCAAATCCAATGGTAAAAAATCCATGGGGTGAAAATTTCTTTCATAAAGCTCCACATCATATTGAGTTTAATGATCAAAAAATCCCATACCTCACAGGAGGTGATCACCGGTGCTCGATTCCCTTAGAAAAGCTTCGTCTAGTTGAGATGAAGCTGTGTTGAAGTTTTGAGCACTTGAGATTGAGTGGATCTTCCTATTGGTCACCTCCTCCTTAGCTTGAGCTCAACTTTGATCCAATTTAATCCTTCCTTGTTGTGGGAACTCCAAAGGAAGCTTGGGTGCATTCAACTTAGCTCCTTGATAAAGTATGCAAGAGTAATTGGATGGAGACTGAGTGAAGAAGAAGTTAGCTCTTCAATGGACTTCCCCTATTTTCAAAGTCTGAAAATTGAGAAATGGATTTTTTTCAAATCCTCTCTAAGAAGCTTGAGAATACCCTCTAATGCTTGCTCTGAATCCTTAGCTTCAATCAAAGGGGATGAATTTTGAATTAGGGGAGTATATCTCCCTTGAAGGATCAGATGGACGGCAATGCACTTGCCATGTTGATCCAATTGAGCATAGGCTGTGGGTTGTTTGATCAGTTAAGAGTTTGAACATGGTCAGTTTGAGCCAAGGAGTGGATTGCAACCTCCCATGTGCTTGAATTTGAGTTTGAGAGGGAGTTTGAATTTTGCATTTTGACCCATAGGGTCAGGTTTGGTCTAGGGACCAATTGGGCTGACCCAAACCCATTGGGTTGGGTGCACCACTCTCCCCTAGGTCCCCTTGAGCTTTTACGAAAGCCTCAAATGAATGTGAAGAGGATATGACCAAATTACCCATGAATTAAGCCAAAATTTATTCTATGGACTAAGGGTAGAATGGATATTTTGTTATTTTTTTCACTTTGGGTATGTTGGGTATATGGAGAAACTAGGTTTGGCCAAGTTTCATAAGATTTGGAATTCATTTGATAGAATTTGGCTCATATTGACCCATTTAGGTCATAAATGGGTCAACTTGGGACAAGTTGACCAATTGGCTAGATTAGGTCAAACCAATGGTTGGGTGAAGTTCATATGACCATTTGAAATATTTTGGTGGCTTTGGTTTGATTGGTATAGTTTTGGATTTGGCTCATATGATATCATTTAGCTCAAATGGGTCAAGTTGACCTATTTGACCCATTCTTCCTATTTGAGATAGGTCAAGGGTAGTTTAGGTTAGTCATATGGAGTGGATTGGTATCTTTATTTCCAATCAATTTTGGTTAAGTTCAAATTTGGCTCAACATACCCTTTAGGTCATGTTACCTAAAGTCAATGGGCTAGTTTGGCCAATTGAGGCTTTGGTCACACAAGTGATTTGGGATGGACTTGACCCATGGGTTTCAATCAATTTGGCTTAGATCAAGTTTGGACACATTTTGACTTTTAGGTCAAAATGGGTCAACTAGTCAAGTGGCCATTGGGCTAGGTTAGGCTCAAATGTTGGCTTGGTCAAGTTCAAACATAGGTCATGAGTGAACTTAGATCAATGGTTTCAATCAATTTGGCCTATGGTGGAATTTGGCTATGTTAGGTTTCATTTTGGGTTAAGTGTTGACTTGGTCAACCTTTAGTTTGACTTGGTTTGACCCAATTTGGTTGATTGATCATCCCATGATGATTGTTGATCTTGATGAGAGGGATATATGAGTTTGGTTCAATCCAATTTGGTTAGGTTTAGAATTTGGCTCATAAGGGTACTTTAGGTCACTTTGGATCAAGTGAGCCTAAATGGGTCAAATGGCTTGGTCAAAGCTTGATTTGAAGTTGGTTGATCTTGTATATGGATTTATGATTGAAGTATAAATTCATTTACAAGTGGTTTGAAGTCAAATGGGTTTTGATCCATTTGATAATTTCATATTCAAAGGAAGAATATGAAGGGGTTTTGGCTTTGATTTTGGACTTAGGTTTTGATTGGTTGATTGGGGCTTAGATTTAAACATGAGCTCATGATTTTAGGGTTGATTGAATCATGAGAGAAAAGCAAGAGTTTGGCTTAATTTGAATTGATTTGGCTAAGTTCAAAATTTTGACTTGAAAGGCTTAGATTAGATTTTGAATGGATTTGAGTTTGATTTTTGGGATTGGTTTTGATTGTTTGAATTTATATTTTATTTATATATGTGAATATAAATGAGAAAATTTCATGGATTTGAAGTGGTTTGATCATGATTTAGGCTAAGTCCATTAAGAAGGATTTAAGGGACTAGGAAAATTTGGAGTAGGGATTTCAATTTTTGAATTTAGTTTAATTGATTTATATTTATATTTCATTTATATATGTGAATATAAATGAATTATGAGAAAATCCCATGACTTTGAATTGGTTTGATCAAGATTTAGCTAAGTCCATTAATGGAGAATTGATGACTTAAGAAGAATTTTAAATTGGAAATTTAATTTGAGGGTTTGATTTGATTAATTTATATTTATATTTCATTTATATATGAGAATATAAATGAGAATATAAATGAGTTTTGAGAAAATCCCATGAATTTGAGATGGTTTGATCATGATTTAGGCTAAGTCCATTAATGATAAGTTAAGGGACTTCAGGAAAATTTAGTGAATTGATTTGAAATTTTGAGTTTGATTTGATGGGTTTGAATTTATACTTCATTTATATATGTGAATAAAAATGAGAATATAATGGATTATGAGAAAATCTCAAAGATTTGAATTGATTTTGATCATGATTTTGGCTAAGTCTTTAAAGGCAAGATTAAGGACTTAGAAAATTTAATGAATTGATTTAGAATTTTGATTTTAGTTTGATTGATTTGAATTTATATTTCATTTATATATGTGAATATAAATGAGAATATAAATGAATTATGAGAAAATCTCATGAGTTTTAATTGGTTTGATCAAGATTTAGGCTAAGCCCATTAATGGAGAATTGATGACTTAAGAAGGATTTTAAATTGAGAATTTAATTTAAGGGTTTGATTTGATTAATTTAGATTTATATTTCATTTATATATGAGAATATAAATGAGTTTTGAGAAAATCCCATGAATTTGAGATGGTTTGATCATGATTTAGGCTAAGTCCATTAATGGAAAATTAAGAGACTTAAGAAAATATGGTGAATTGATTTGGAATTTTGAGTTTGATTTGATGGGTTTGCATTTATACTTCATTTATATATGTGAATATAAATGAGAATATAAATGTATTATGAGAAAATCTCAAAGATTTGAATTGGTTTTGATCATGGTTTTGGCTAAGTCTTTAAAGGCAAGATTAAGGACTTAGGAAAAATTTCATGAATTGATTTGGAATTTTGAGTTTAGTTTGATTGATTTGAATTTATATTTTATTTACATATGTGAATATAAATGAGAATATAAATGAATTATGAGAAAATCTCAAAGGTTTGAATAGGATTTGATCATGATTTTTGTTAAGTCCTTAAGGGAAGATTAAGGACTTAGGCAAAATTTGGACTTAGGAATTTTGATGGATTTTGATCATGGGTTTCAATCATAGATTTCAATCATGGATTTCAATCATGGAATTGAGTTGAGTTTGGAGAAAATCAAGTAGAATTGATTTGGTATACAATGGTAGGACTATCTAACCAAGGGGAAATGCCTTTTGGTATATAATGGTCAAGTCTTAAGAAGAAAGCACGGGGACTCACATCTTCTAGAAAGAAGAAACCACGGGTGATACTTTTGGGCAACAAATCAACCCGACCTATCTATTGAGTGAATGCCAATGGGGGACTTAGATCAGCTCAAGAATAGTTAAGGATTAATTTTCATTTTTGGATTTGTTTTGTTTTGATGGATTCCGTTGGTTTGCGATGGGTCACACTGAGAAGGAGCTTATAGAAGCTAGACCTATCTCAAATTTACTGAACCAAAGGGAGTAACATCCTGGCTGATGGGAGAACTATCCAACCAAAGGAGTGTCTTTCAGTTTGCAATGATCAATTGAAGGGAAGAAAGCTCGGGGACTCACATCTTCCACTAGAAAAGACCACCGGGTGATCAGTTGCTTTGGGTAACAAATTGAACCAGACCTAGGGCTGCCCATCAATTTGTGACAATCATGCTAGAAAGAATGTGTCATAGTCTTATATCTTTCAAAGCGAATGACTGTCAAGGTAACCTGGTTATGGAAAAATAGATTGGACCCGACCTAAGGGTGACTACGGATTGAGTACCGACCCGAGAATTTATCTCAACTCGTGTAGTGCAATTCTATAAGGACTTCTGACACGCCTCTAAAGATAGGATGCCCGCTGGGATTTTGGGGCTTGAATTTCTAATCCACAAGTGAATTAATTTTATTTATTTGTTTGAATTAGTTTGTTTATTTTATCATGGACTCTGTTAGTTTGCGAGGGATCAAATTGAGAAGGAGCTTATATTAGCCTGGATCTATCTCAGATTTACTGAACCAAGGGAGAATTTATGCATCCGAACAAATTTTCCAACCATAGGGGTGGCTATTAGAAAATGGGAACTGTTCGATCCAAAAGTAGCTCGGGTAGTGTCTAAATATGGTTGTAAAGGACTTGATCCAAATAGAGTGCCCACGGGGGATGGGACTGGTAAGGGCTTAATATGATATCTAGGAGAAAATGACATGGCTAGTAATGAATTTAATAGGTATTCGGTGTTCAACTCAAAGAGAAAGCACGAGGACTCATATCTGCTAAGAGTGGTGTACTCACCAGGTGAGTCGCTGCAAGCATAACAAACATCAACCAACCTAAGGTGCCCGTCAGTTTGTAATAATAAGCCTAGGAAGAATGCTCGGGGACTCACATCCTCCTATAGTGGAACCGACTTCTGGGTAGTTCCGCCTGACAGTTATCCAACCTAGGCTGACTACCGAAAGTGAATGTCACAAGGGGATTTAGATCAACTCAAATGTAGTCAAGAGGAAAGGAGCTTCTGGGGGACTTACCTTAAACCTCAAATATACTCAACCTAGTTAGAGCATGATGGCTAATTCAAGAAGAAAGCATGGGGACTCACATCTTCTTAAATGAAGTTAACATGAGGTAGATTACTAGCTAGGTAGTGAAGACTACCATACTAACAAGGTGCTCGTTGGTTTGCAATGGTCAAGTTGGGAAGAAAGCGTGGGGACTCACATCCTCCAAACAAATTACCACTGGGTGACATACTAGTGAGGTAGCATGTAGACCCAACCTAGAGTAGCTAATGAGTGAGTGCCACAGGGGGCTTGCTCCCACATCAAACAGCTCGAGATAAAAGATTTGTGTTTGTTGTGCATGTGTCAAAAGGAATAGGATGCCTTTGGGGGACTCTTACACCTACTTTAAAACACGCTGGGGAATTATGAAATGATGCCATGGATGGCAACAAGAATTCCCACTAAGAAAGGATGTCACTTGGGTTCTCTCACACCTATCTTAGTTATGCTAATGAAAATAGGATGCCTCTCAGGTTTTCTTACACCTATTCTAATAGTGTTGGGAGATTGTGTTTGTGTTGTGAAAGAGGGATAGGATGCCACTAGGGGACTCTTACAGCTACCCTAGACATGTCATGGTGGATTCACAAGACAAGCAAACAACACTTCGAAAGAAGAGAAGATTTGATGAATGGAATCAAATTTTTATTCTTTTTATTAATGATTATTTTAAACATGATTTATTTCATGGATAATATTTCTTTAGATAGATCCCATTAATTGGAAGCATCGGGTGTTCCCCTTTACAATCAATAAGCTGATAAGATCCTCCTTGGCAGGCCTTCTCTATGATATAGGGGCCTTTCCAAGTAGGTTCAAACTTATCTCCCATCTTTTGATGGGCAATAATTGGTCTCCTTAGAACTAACACAAGTTCTCCTACTCAGAAAGACCTAGAGCGACAGTTTGTTGTGAGCTTGAATCATTTTGGCCTTGTACAACTCGAGATTTTGGCACGCCCATAGGCGACTCTCCTCCAAACCTTCGAGCTCTTCTAACCACAACTTTGCATTCTGCTCAGTAGTGATCTTGTTACCCAATGCTATCCTTAGTGATGGGAGTTGAACTTCTAAAAAAAGAATGGCTTCAGACCCATACACTAAGGAAAATGGAGTAGACTGAGTTGGAGTTCGGTGTGTGGTGTGGTAGGCCCACAAAGCTTCAACCAACTACTCATTCCACTATCATTTGTTGTCATCAAGAGTCTTCTTTAGTATCTGGATGAGAGTTTTGTTGAATGCTTCTGCTAAGTCATTTGCTCTGGGGTAGTAAATGGTGGAGTATCTCCAATCTATACTATGTCTTCTGGCAAAGCTGTTGATCTTGGTGCTTTTGAATGTAGTACCATTATCGGATATAATTCATCGAGGTACCTCGTACCTATATACAATATGGTTCCTGAGAGCTGTGACCTCTTTGAGTGGGATAGCTTCCGCCCACTTAGAAAAGTAGTCGGTGGCAGCTAAGATGAACCGATGCCCCTTGGAAGAAGGAGGATCGATCAAACCTATAATGTCGGTACCTTAACACTCCAATGGCCATGATGATAATGTAGGGCATAGAATGTTGGGTGGTTGGTGGAGGACCACACCATACGACACTAATGGCATCTCCTAGCTACATCCATGCGGTCTATAATCATCAAGTAGTATCCAAGTCTTTTTATCTTCATCTTCATTGGACCAGATTGATGAGCTCCATATAGACCTGAGTGTACCTCAGTTATAATGCCATGGGCTTCATGTTTGTCTAAACAACGTAATCACATTTGGTCAAAGGACCAGCGGTACAGGGTTCCAACAACAAGAGCGTAGGAGAGAGCTCTCTATTTCACCTAATGGGGTTGTGATTTCTCTTGAGGTAGTTTGATGTTCAAATAGTCTATGAATAGTTATCTCTCCTTCAAGAAAAAATCTCTTGATGAGATCAACATGAATAAGGGATAGGAATTGTCTATTTTGGACCCTTATTGGAATGGACTCATCTTCTGATAATGCCAACTCTTTGGAAAGTTTGGCCAAGGCATCTGCTAGTGTTCTCTACGGAACCTTGTAGATGGTGACTTCAGGAATCTGGGTCAACAGCTTCATTATGTACTCGTAGTAATGATGAAGCTTAGGTTTGAGAACCTGGTAGGACCCGGTAATCTGGTTGATGACCAACTAAGAATCCTAATAGATGTTGATGCTCTTGACATTGATGGTGATGGCTAACTCTAGATCGGCAATCAAAGCCTCATACTCAATTTTGTTGTTGGTGCAGGGGTTGGGAAGATAGTATGAGAATCTCATCACATCACAGTTTGGAGTTAGAAGAACTATTCCTTCCCCTGCCTTTCCTCGAGAATAGATTATGGTGCTTCACCTTTAAGAAAAGAAGCAAAACCATCAAAATACATCTCCCATCGGCAGTTATCGGCCTCCCTAAGTTCATGATTTGTTCATCGTGGAGATCATCCTAAGAGAGATCAACAAGAAGTGGGTGTGCTGCTAAGAAATCCACTAGTGCTTGTCCTTTTACCGCACGGAGGGGTTCAAAAGTGATATCAAACTGTGAGAGTATCATGGACCAATGAGCCAAATGTTCAAAAAGCATTGGATGTGTCATGAGATACTGCAGTGGGTTTGTTCGAGAGATCAAGTTCACCTTATGAGAAAGCATGTAGTGATGTAGCTTCTGAGATGCAAAGATCAAAGTTAGGCAATGTTTCTCAATAGGTGGATAGTTTTCTTCAACAGGGATCAAACGATGGCTAAGGTAGTAGAGAGTGCTCTCCTTCCCTTCTTCATTGGTTTGGGCCAACAGAGTGCCGAGAGAGTCATCCAATGTAGTAGTGTAAAGGATGAGTAGCCTGCCCGGGATAGGGGCTACTAGAACTAGCAGCTTCATTAAGTACTCTTTGATGTCTTCTTAAGCATATTGGCACTTGTCGTTCCACTTGAACTTGGAATCCTTTTTGATAACTATTGAGAATGGCTTGCATCTCCTCGATAGGTTTGAGATAAAGCATCTTAGATATGCCAGCCATCCTTGAAAGGATTTGAGTTGAGTTAAACTCTTAGGAGGTGGCATTTCTAAGATAGCTTTAATCTTTTGGATCTATTTCTATTCCCCAATGTCAAACATCAAACCCAAGGAATTTTCCTGAAGCTACTCTGAATGCACACTTCAGGGGATTCATTTTGAGGTTATACTATCTTAACCATTCAAAAACTACTCTCAAGTCAAAGAGGTGGTCTTTCTTTTCTCTGCTCTTGACTACTAGATCACCAATGTAGCACTCAACCTGATGATGGATGAGTTCATTGAAGATTTGTGTCATGACCCATTGGTATATAGCACCAACATTTTTAAGGCCAAAAGACATGACCCTATAACAGAAGATTTTGATCAGGGTTCAAAAGTAGTGTTTCTTTCATCTTCAGGAGACATCTTGAATTGGTTATAGCCAGATGACCCATCCATGAAAGAAAAGACTACATGAGATATCAGATTAAGCCCTTGGGATATTTGATAGCATCGAATTCCTCTAGGTAGGGTCTACCTTTTGGAACCGATGATCCTCCCCGGGCTTGAGGCAAAGCTTCCTTCACCTGTTGCTCAACTATAGATTTTATATCTTTTCCTTGTATGGTGGTAGTTTCCACTACCTTCCTATACAGGCTAGTGCTACCTTGCTCAATGGGAGGTAGAGACTTGGCTGGGTCCAAGACATCCACTAACTCAGGCTGATTGATGTTGACTATAGTAGGTTGAACTAAAGAGGCTTATTTCTGAAGCATTGACACTGCTTCTAACAAGTCCTGTAATTGACGTGCCATCCTATCAATCTGCTTGTCCTTCTGCCTTAACTAATGTTGGAGGTGTTGGGCTGCTTCTACGTGTCTTCCTGATTAACCTCATCCCCTTCCATAGCTTATTGCTCCTTAAGAAGAGATCCCCTATAGTCAATAATGCAAACTCCAGCTGAATCTCCCATCAAGTCATCTTCATTGGGATCAAAGTTGACTCTCTCTTCATCAAACCAGGCGTACCCCAAGATCTCCTTCTTCTCCATGAAATAATGTGCAACTATTTCATCTAAGGAATGATCCAACTCAATAGGTATAAATAGTTTAGGCTGACGGTGTGATCACTATCATGCACTGAGAGGCATCAGACCTCACCTATCATTGGAGAGTCAATCTTGTGCAGACTGTACTCACTGGATGAATGACACTCCTGACTGCTACTGGCTATAAGAGGGGTAACAATCCTAAGATGTTCCACTACCACTAGCACAGCTGGACTATCATCTAAAATATCTGTAATAACTGTCACCATCTCCACATCTGGCTATATGGGTGGAGTTGGTGAAGGGACAACCACGATGCTTCATGGTTTCCACTCCTTTCGCACCACCACTAGGGTAGAAGGTCGAGTAGGAGAACTCAGCCCTACCATAGGAGGTGATGTAGAAGGGGTAGGATCCCATGGCTATAGCCGGATCACCAATGGGGTGCTTTCCCTGATTCAAAGATGGCCTTAGATGGAATAGAGATGTTGTAACCTGCACTAGCAATGGAGGACGAGGGTAGAGCAGTGGGGTGGAGACACCACTGACTCTCTATGCACAAGAACTACCCTCCTATGGTGGCTAGTCCTGGTGAGAAGAATACTATCAGTATGGTCGGCGCGGGTAGTGCGTTGAGATGGAAAATCAATCAAAGTAGTACGACTGATGGCTAAACCTACGTCTCTCCCTGCTAGTAATATGGGTTGTATGGGCATCACGGGCTGTCTCCTGAAGTATCTGCTTCCCTACACTATGGGGGATAATAGAATGAAGATCAAACTATGTCCCAAACTCTGAGCCTCCATATGCTTTGCCTACCTGGCATAAGACAGATCGGAGGCTGGCATATGACCTCCTGCTCCTAGAAACTGCGGGCTGAAAGTGCACCACTAGAGGAGGTGATGAATGGATCCACTTGAAATCCTCCCTGTCTGATTCAGAGATAGGATGGAACTAGTTTTCTATAACCAGTGGTGAAATGACAATGGGAGAGTTTTCCCTGGTTGATCGAGTTGCTGCCTCTAGCTCCCTAGCTATCCAAGTGTGATACCACTTGATCATGCGGTTCTTATTCCTACATTGGGTATGGGTAGGGTGGGAGGAGTGTGAGCTAGACCCATACTCAAATGTATGGGAGGCAAGCCCTAAGACCAAGGGGAGCCTACCCTTGAGGGTACAAATGGTAATAGCCCTCACGGCAACATGAGCAACTGGATGAACTACAACTGAGATGGTACGGCATTACCGGCATTATAAAATAAGTCTATGGTACCCATAGCTTTCTGAGGAGACATCATAATCGAGGGTAAGTTTATCCCGATGACCGGCCGCCTGTCATCTTGGTCCTACTAACTGTGGTGAGGGGAATGCCCTCACAAGTGATCCTGACTCCCTCAATTCACCAAAGTGAATCAAATGGGTATGGTCCAGACCAAGGAAGTCAGCCTGATCTAAATCTAGATCCATACCATGGGGGAAGGTGAAGACAAACTTCTAAGAATTGGCCATTTCACTGACTGTAATAGACTGAAATTGAACTATATTGCACTGACTGTAAAGAATCTGCAATGAGAAATGAACTTGTATCAGATTTCTATTTCCATAGATTTTTGAATTTTGAAATTTGAAAATTTGAACCCACATCCAACAATTTGGAAGTGTTAAGTTGGGTTCAAATAGATTTGAGAAGATTGATTGAAAGAGGAATTTGAATATGAATCCAACTTCAACAAATTTAGGTATGTTGAAATATGGATTCAAAATTTTGATAAGGATGCTTCCACAAGTTCATTAATTGTTTTGAATTTGAAATTTTGATTTGAGGACCGTTTCCTTTAACAAATTTGGGTATGTTAAAGTAAGGGTCAAATGATTTTATTTTTGTTTGATTGTTTTTGGAATTTCACTTAGCAAATTTATGTATGCTAAGTGAATTATTTGAGAAAGTGATTTCTTTTTAATGAATTTTGTTTGGATTTTGAAAATTTTGAATTCTTTACTTAACAAATTTAGGTATGCTAAGTGAAGAACCCAATTGTATTTTATTTGATTTTTGAAAATAGGATTCTTAGCAAATTTAACTATGCTAAGAAAATCCTAAGTATTTCATTTATTTGGGATGTTCTGATTTTTGAAAAGGGTAGGATCCTTAGAAAATTTGGTATGCTAAGAGAATCCTAAGTGTTTCATTTTGTTTTTGATGTAATTGAAAGTGGAGATTTAACTTTATCAAATTTGGTATGCTAAAGAGGAAGTCCCACTTTGTTTTGTGAAATGGAAATTTCACTAGAAAATTTCAGATACTAAATGAAATTCCAAATGATTTGTTCAAAATTTTGATTTCATTTTAGTTTTGAAAGTGGAAACTTCTCCTTAGCCAATTTGGTGTGCTAAAGAAAGAAGTTCCAAAGGTGTTTGAAGATTTTTGTTTTGGCTTTAGAAATTTCACTTAGCAAATTTGAGTATGCTACGTGAGGTTCCAAGATATGTTTTAAAAAATGTTTGATTTTAATTTGGAAACTTCACTTAGCAAATTTGATTATGCTAAATGAAGTTCCAAATATGTTTTAAAATTTTTGATTTTGGATTTGGAGATTTTACTTAACAAATTTGGGTATGTTAAATGAAATTCCAAATGTGTTTAGAAAATTTTTGGATTTTGAATTTGGAGACTTCACTTAATAAATTTGGATATGTTAAATGAAGTTCCAAATGTGTTTGTAAATTTTGAAATATGATTGTTGATTTTTGATTTTTGGTTTGGAAACTTCACTTAGCAAATTTGATTATGCTAAATGAAGTTCCAAAATGTATGTTTGAAAATTTTAAAATATGATTGTTGATTTTTTGATTTTGGATTTGGAAACTTTACTTAGCAAATTTGATTATGCTAAATGAAGTTCCAAATGTATGTTTGAAAATTTTAAATATGATTGTTGATTTTGGATTTTTGGATTTGGAAACTTCACTTAGCAAATTTTATTATGCTAAATGAAGTTCCAAATGTATGTTTGAAAACATTTTGTTGGATTTTGAATTTGGAGACTTCATTCAATAAATTTGGGTATGTTAAATAAAGTTCCAAATGTGTTTAGAAAATTTTGAATTTTGGATTTGGAGACTTCACTTAACAAATTTGGGTATGTTAAATGAAGTTCCAAATGTGTTTTGAAATTTTTTTTGAAATATGATTGTTGAAGTTTTAATTTTTTGAAAAGAGGACTTCCATTCAGCAAATTTAGGTATGTAGAATGGAGATCAATCTTATTTTTGAAATGTAAAATTCTTATTTTGTGTGTGATTGTTTTTTTTTTTAAAGAGAGGAATTCCAACTTAAAACATATGTGAGATATGTTCAAGTGAGATTTCTTAAAAGATATTTTATTTTTAGTTGGGAATGAAATCTTCATTTAATAGATTTGAGTATATTAAATGAAGGTTTTCATATGTGCTTTTTGAAAAGTTTAATTTTGTTTGAAATGAACTTTCCATTGAATAAGTGTGAGTGTATTGAATAGAGAAATTCATGTGTGCCTTTTGAAAATTTTAATTTTGTTTGGAAATGAACCTTC
Source organism: Cymbidium sinense (assembly GCA_021442155.1). NCBI lineage: Eukaryota > Viridiplantae > Streptophyta > Magnoliopsida > Asparagales > Orchidaceae > Cymbidium > Cymbidium sinense. The sequence continues at coordinate 25,192,777 of CM038227.1, read as the reverse complement.
CATTCAATAAGTGTGAGTGTATTGAATAGGAAGATTCATGTATGCTTCTTGAAAATTTTAATTTTGTTTGGAAATGAACCTTCCATTCAATAAGTGTGAGTGTATTGAATAGAAAGATTCATGTGTGCTTTTTGAAAATTTTATGATTATGATTATGATTTTCGGAAAAGATGACTGCTCATTTTATTTTGAAAATGAAATCTTCAGTAAAGTGAATTGAAAGAAGATGTTCATTTGTGCTTTTGGAAAATGTTGTTTAGTTTTATTTTATTTTTTTTTTGAAAATTTCTACATGTAACAATTATGGAAATTGTTAAATGAGGGTGACAAAATTTTGTGGAAAATATTTTATTAAGTCCATTTTTGAAAAGGTGCTTTTTGGAAAACAAAGTTCTTTATGGAAGATTTATTATTTTAGAATGAACCTTTCCTTATCATAGAAATGATAAGGAGGAAGTCTTTAAAGATGTTTTCTCTTCTTTTTTTAGATCTTTTCATTTTACCCATTGGAGAACCTAACGACAGTTTTAAGACCAACAAGGAATATGGTTCTAAAACCTAAAGATGTTGGCTAACTCAATTCAAGGATGAAATGATCTAAGTGCCAACGGAAAGAAATATAGTCTTAGATTCATACTGAAGTACAAACCCACTATTGATACTCAAAGATAATGATCATTTACCAACAATGGAGAGAGGAACCATCCCTAGCGGAGTCGCCATAAAAATCCAAGGAGAAAAAATTCCTATAGCGGGGAGTCGCCTTTTAAATCTATTGGTGAGAAATGAAAGAGGACAAGACCTATAAAAATTTATTCTTTTAGGATGCCACATAGATCCACAGATGTACTTATTCAGCTGATCGAGTATGTCATCAAAGAAATAGTGTATTATCTCGAAAGATAGAAGTCACTTCCCTTTAATGGACCTAATCATCTCAATAAAGACTCCCAAGGACCATGAGTCTCAAGATACCAGAGATTCTTCCCTTACTTTACATGAAAAAGTAAAGCGGTTTATTTTAAATACATGTAGGCAAGTATTTATGCTTATGAAAGATAGCTAGGCTGTTATTTACATAGAAAGAGACTAAGTCCTTAAACTCACTCCCTAAAGAGACTAAATCATGTAAAGTGACATGCTTCAAATTACCTAAATCTAATGCAATTTAAATTTTATTTTATTTTTATTTTGGATAATTATTTTGACTTAGGCTAAAAGGATTCATATGACTAATGCATGAGAAATAGAGTTATTGGCCAAAATCAGCTAGAAGGGAGGAGGTGAGTTTCTACCATGGCTCTCAAAGGTCAAGCCAAGTTTCTGAAAAGTGGAAGCCCTCCAATCTAGAGTGAAATAAGATGCATTTGTGTGTGATATTATAAAAGAAATGCTCATCTAACTAAGGGGTTGCTAATTTTTTATCATGATTTTAAACTTAAGCTTTAGGTGAGGTTATGAGTTATTTAGTTTTTATTTTGAGTTGTTAAGTTGGATAAAAGATTTATTTTCTCCTAAAGAACCTAATCCACATTTTGGCCATACATAAAGCAAGGAAGAAACTAGGAAAAACATGCCACTTAATGCAAAAGCTAAATAAATCATCAATCAATTTATAAAGCTAATCGAAAAAGAACAAAAAGGTGGTTGAGCAATACGTAATAAAATCAAAATAAATTGGGTAGCTGAGTTCTACCCTTATACAACCCATATTACAAATGAGTTAATTACAATTAAGCAAGGAATTCATGTTATGTGGGTCTTCATTCTTCATTTCTTCATTCTTCTTTTCTTCTTTTGGTTCCTACTTTTGGATGGTTGGAATGTGAATACTCCAAAGACTTCACATGGTACATAAGATGTGATCTTATAACTAATGCTCATCCTAATCTCCCATGAAAATCATTCCAAAATCCTAATTATAAAAGTACATGAAAAGGGAAAAAGTAAATCTAACTAAAACCTGCAAAATAAAACTTAGCTAAATAAACCACACATTCCCAAGCATGTAAATAAATAAATTGGACTTAGCACCCCACACATGGGTAACCAAGTCCACTGTATTAGATTATGCTTAGGGGTATAAGCAGTAAAAGCGTTATATTTTATTACGGCACCCCTTAAGCACAATCCCTACTGAAGATAATGATTAAACTAAATCATCCTACCATTCATTTATCTACACAAATATCTAAAACATCACATCATAAAACAAAATCAAACATCAAACCATGCATCGCCCTAAAATAGGACTAGAAGAGGTGACTTAGGCTAATGTGTGTATTTTAAAAGGTTTGTGTGTTGTGCTTAGCTAGGCTTTAAGGTTTAGACTTTTTAAGTATGAAAATATTCAACTTAGAGGATGGTTTCAATTTAAGTTATTTAGTTGATTTGGGTTAATTTTATTTGATGATTTGATTTAGTTTGAATGAACCTAGTTAATTACTAAAGGTTGTAAAGAGAGGAAAAGAGAAGAGAACTTCTCTTTCCTCCCTAAGTGATTTCTAAGGTAGATTCATTAATGATTTTGTTTAATGAATGTTTTATTATGTATTTTAATTAATCCTAAGTTTAGATTTTCTCTAAACAAACCTATTCAAAAAGAAAGAAATTTTAAGATTAAGTAAAGTGAATTACTATCACAAAACACACAACATTTTATTTCCTTCCCACATGTGTATCATGCACATGAATGAATCCTAAGCATATCTATATATGTGATAGAAGTTATTTAGCACCTTAATCAATGCTAAGAGGTCGCTTAAGGAAATTTGGAATGTTTCATGTATGCATGATTTTGTTAAGTAGAAGAGAGTGATTCTTTTATTTGATTTTCATATGCACATTTACAAGTATAAAATACATAAGTGAGTACGATGCCACTATTAGCTCCTAGGGTGTAAGGTACAAGACCTACTTAGGGCTACTTAAAGCCTCACAATCCTGGGATTGTCCAGACTAAAATACCACTTTTCTTAAATACATGTGCATGTACAAAAAGAAATGCATGGAAAGAGAATGCTAAGAGAGGTTGCTTAAGGAAATTTAGAATGTTTCATGTATGCATGATTTTGTTAAGTAGAAGAGAGTGATTTCTTTATCCATTTTCATATGCACATTTACAAGTATAAAAGACATAAGTGACTGCAGTGCTATTGTTAGCACCAGGGGTGTAAGGTACAAGACCTACTTAGGGCTACTTAAGGCCTCGCAACCTCGAGGTTGTCCAGACTAATATACCACTTTTCTTAAATACATGTGCATGTACAAAAGAAATGCATGGAAAGAGCATCATGCAAAGAGTTTATGTTTGTTTGTTAAACAAAGAGAGTGACTCTTTTATCCATTTTCATATGCACATCTATAAGTATAAAAGACATAAGTGAGTACGGCGCCATTGTTAGCACCAGGGGTGTAAGGTACAAGACCTACTTAGGGCTACTTAAAGCCTCGCAACCCCGGGGTTGTCCAGACTAATATACAACTTTTCTTAAATACATGTGCATGTATAAAAAGAAATGCATGGAAAGAGAATCTTGCAAAAAATTTATGTTTGTTTGTTTGGTTTTGGTTGTTTAATTTATATGTGAGATGTGGAATTCCTTCTTGAGTCATGACATAGGAGTGTATAGGAATAGATTTCAAACAAATGTCATGTCCTTTTCAAATGGACTATACACTTTGCAAATCTTATGCAATCCTATGTTAAGAAAGAGAGGGAAAATCACAAAACACATTTTATACTATACACATACAAGCTCATAAGTACTTATAGATAGCATACTTTTCATTTGTAATGTTTGGTTTATAAGTTTTGAAAATATTTTTGGATTTAATAGTGATAATAGCCATTCATATCTTACTTTAGCCAAAATATGCAATTTGACATGAAGCAAACATTTCATTTTTAATTTGATTTTTCAAAAGACATTAATGCATGATTTTCATATGACATACACATTTAGCATGCTAAGAAAGAAATAAAGTGATGTAATCATGTAACTTCACTCACCCTAATTAATTCCTAAAGACAATCTTATGAAGTAAGATCATTTAAAGAGAATTAAAAGTTGTTTAAAGAGACTTTCATTTTGTTTTGAGTTTTGATTTGAATTTGGAAAGTGTAAAAATATTTACTGGTCCTAACCCATTTCCACATGTGTGTATTAGTTTAGTTTAATTTTTAGGTGATTAGATCAATTTTATGCTTTGGTTAGGTTAAGGTGTAAATTAAGTTCATTAATTACCCATTACCTATACCACTTTAACATATTTAATCAAATAATTATGAGCCAACATATGACATAAAACCACAAGGAATTTAAATCAGCAATGCACCTAAGAAAGAAAGGGGCCTAATGCATTTGGCTCACAATTAATGATTAATTAAGCTAAAGAGTTTAATTTAAGTACTTTCATAACCTTTCCCATACATATGGGTTAGGTATGATTTCCTTAAGTTACTTAGGTTATTGAACACCTGAGCATCTACCCAAGAAGAATTAATTAAGTTCTAGAATGTTTTGAAAATTTTATCAAGTTAATTAAGTAGGTCATTAGTGGATTAGCCCTTAATTAAATTTAGATTAAGGAAGGAAAGGGGTTTAGGGAATGACTTGGGAAAATACCCCAAACCCATTCCATAAACCTCCTTAAACAAAGTCTAATTAACTTAATCAAGGAATTAAACCATTGTTCACATGCTTAATTAAGCTTAATTACATTAAGAGAGTGATTAATGGTTCATTAATTAATTTCCCTGATTAACTCATTAATAAATTCCAAGAAAATTAGGGGAGGTAGAAGTCATCCCACTAAACATGTGTGAGAAGAATTAATTAATTAAAGTCATTAGCAGGGTTATTAAGTTCTTAAATAAACCAATTAAAGAAAATCTACTATACAAATTCAATTAGAAACAATTTTATTGGGTTCTCCTCCGAATTATCTTTAAGATAAACCTGAGTTAGTATTTTTTTTTTTTTGGATCAAACGGTTGTAGCTACCTACTGGTGGTGAACAGTGAAATCAAGGGTATTTTGAGAAAATGAGAGATTCTAAGTGAAAACTTGTCCAAATAGACTCATTTTCACGTATCGATTCACACTAGAAAAATTAAATTTTTTTAATTGAGATGATCTAAAGTAAAATTACAGGATTATCTAGGGTAAATTTCTAAAAATTTGGCGAAAAACTATCATAAATGAAGGATCCTAAGGCTGGCTATGATTTTTAAAAGTTACCTCACCGGGGATGATTTGTAGCGGTGATGACTCAGTATCTTTGTTGAGGGAAGAGGCCTTAGAATGAGCTTGGATCTTCGCCTTCACATCAAAATGAAGTTTCCTCTCGGTGATCATCATTTCCTCACTGAAATCCACTTAGTTTTGAAGTATTTATCTCCAAAATGAAATGGGGGTGATTTCCAATGGGTTTGGGAGCTCTAGAGAGGGAGAATGAGAGAAATGGGTGAATGGTTCAACCTCTAATGCCTTGGAATGAAAAGTGAACAAAAATCTCTCTCTTTTTTTTTGAATTTTTAGCTCCAAACTCATGTCATTTGGCTTTGAGTGGGTGGGAATGGAAGAGAATCATCCTAAGTGGCTCACTTTGGTTGGCTAAGGCATGGAAAGTAGCTGTCATGAAGGACAAATGGGTGTCCTAGCCAAGAGGAGGTAAGAGTCCTTCATGCCTAGTGTTCCAATGGGAGAGGTGAGGTGATTTCACCTTCCCATGAGTCATGGCTATCCCAACCCCTCCTTGAGTTAGTAAATCAGTGTCATTGGTGCCTATGTGATTCAATGGATGAGTGCCAAGTGGTCAGGGAAGAGAAATGACCACTTGGGCAAGTGTCTTTTCTCATGGGATGCCCTTGAACCAAGGGAAAGTGTTTATTTGACATTGAATTTGATTTGAGTAGATTTGAAGTGAGTAAAAAGCAAGTTAGACCAAATTTTATGTCATTTGAAATTCAATTGGGTCAAATTGGGTCAAAATGGGTTAAGTTGACCAATAGGTCAAATTGGGTCAAACTAAGAGTTGGGTCAAGCTCAAATGACCATTTGGGTTGTATTGGTTAAATATTTATATCTTCATCTACCTTTTGAAAAATAAATAAATACATAAATATATACTTATTTATTGGATGCCATGTAGATTCACAGATGTTCTTATTAGGATAATCAGGTACTACATTGAGGAATGATGTACTATCTCAAGAGTTAGAAGCCACTATCCTACAATGGGCCTAATCACCTTAATAAGGACTCCTAAGGACTATTGGTCTCCTTATGTACCAGAGATTCTTCCCCTACTTTACATGGAAAAGTGAAGTAGGGTTTATTTTAAATTGATTTCATTAAGTTCCCTATAAAGGCAAGCCCATATAGTTAATTACATCTTAAGGAATGAGATTCTTTGAGAATACTCTCGATTAAGGTAAATGATCATTGTCTCCAAAGATTTAAAGATAGGACTATCAATCAATTATTTATTTTTGGAAGATCAAATAGGATTGACAAAAGGAGAGAGTTATTATCGAAGCCAAAGGAAGGTAAGTAGGAGATGCTCATGATGCTAAGAAACCTAGCTAGCATCCCAAGCTATCCTATGGTTGGGCTTTATATTTTTGAATTTGAAGGGAATTATTTGTTTGAGTTGAATTTTTTAAAAAATCTAGGACTTACATTTCCATGATACAAGATCATGGAAATGCCTAAGAGGTGAGGATTTATGCTTGTAGCCCATAAAGGGAAACAACAATCCAAACTAGGAGCTTTGGCGAGGGCCAAAGCACGACCTAAATCTAAGGTGAAAATGGGCATATGGTTTACCTCCACAAGAGAGGATAAACCACCCAACTGTTGGACTTAAAATCACGGGTGGCCTCCAACTAACTTCTCTTACAATTTTAAATACATGTAGGCAAGTCTTATGCTTATGTAAGATAGCTAGTCTATTGTTTAATTAGAAAGAAGACTAAGTCCTTAAACTCACTCCCTAAGAGACTAGATCATGTAGGGCATGAACTCATGACTTAATCTAATGCAAATTTTTGTTAAGTTTAATTTCATTTTTGGACAATTAATTTGACACGGGCTATGGGATTCACATGCCTAATACATGAGAAATTGATTATGACCCAAAATCAGCAAGAAGGAGGTGTATTTCCACCATGGCTCTCCAAGGTCAAGCCATATTCTCTGGTAGAAGCCCTCCATAAGCAAGAGTGAAATAAGATATTTTTTTATGATGTGAGACATACAACATAAGGGGTTATTAATTCTTTTATCGTGATTTATGTCCTAAGCTTTAGGTGAGGTTATGAGTTATTAATTTTTAATTTTGAGTTGTTTAATTGGATAAAAATTTATTTTTTGCCTAGGAGCCTAATTGCATCCAGGCCATTTTGTAAAGCAAAGAAGAAACTAGGAAAATCTTAATGCACAAGCTAAACAAAAATCAAACAATCTTATAAAGCTAAAGGAATAAAAGGCCTTTGTGTCTAGCTCCAACAAACCCAAAAAAGAAATGTGGGTAGTTGAGCTCTACCCTTATACAACCCAGATTACAAATGAATAATTATAATTTAGAAGGAATTTATATTATAGGGGTTTTCATTCTTCTTTTCTTCATTTCTTCTTTCTTCATGTTTGATTTACTTCTTTCCTTTCTTCCTTTTGGCCTGGTTGGAATGTGGTTGCTCCAAAGGCTTCACATGGCCCATAAGACATAGTCTTATAACCAATATTAACCTTTACTTCCCCATAATATTTATTCTAAATCCTAATTGCAAAAATTACATTAAAAATGAGAAAAGTAAATCTAACTAAATCCTGCAAAATAAAGATTAGCTAAACACACCACACATCTCAAGCATGTATATGAATAAATTGGACTTAGCACCCCACACATGGGTAACCAAGTCCACCTGGCCTAGTTTTGGATTATGCTTAGTGGTATAAGCAACCTACACAGCAAAGGCATTTATATTTTTATTATAGTGCCCCTTAAGCATAATCCCCTATAGAAGATAATGATTAGGCTAAGACCGACTTATCAACAAATCAATGCACATCACCCTAACAACCAATCTAAAACATTACATCACAAAACAAAATCAGCCATCAAACCATGCATCGCCCTAACATAGGACTAGAAATTATGACTTAGCCTAATGTGTGTGCCATTTAAGGCTTGTGTGGTATGTCTTAGCTAGGCTTTAAGGTCAAAGTTTTCTAAGTGTGAAAGGGTTCAACTTAGACGGTGGTTTCATTTTAAGTGATTTAGTTGGTTTGGTTATTTTTATTTGATGATTCGATTTGGTTTGAATGAACCTAAATTTATTTGCTAAAAGTTGTGCATAAAAGAAAAGAGGAAAAAACTTCTCTTTCATCCCAAACTTAAGTAATTTCTAAGGTAGATTCATTAATGATTTTTTTAGTGAATGTTTTATCATGTGATTTAATTAACCCTAAGTTTAGATTTGCTCTAAATAAATCTATTTAATAAGAAAGGCATCTCAGGACTAATTAAGGTGAATTAATATCACATAACACACAACCCTTTATCTCTTTCCAACATTTATACCATTCATATGAATGTATCCTAAGCATAGCTAAACATGTAATGCTAACACTTTAGCAGACCTTAATGATGAATGCAAAGAGACGTTGCTTGAAGAAATTTGGATGTTTTCATGATGCATGATTTTGTTAAGTAGAAAAGAGAGGGATTCTTTTTATCCATTTATCAAATGCACATTTACATGTATGAAAGACAAAAGTGAGTACGATGCCATTATTTTCTACACCAAGGGTGTAAGGTACAACACCAACTTGGGGCTACCTAAAGCCTCACAACCCCGGGATGTCCAGACTAACATACCACTTTTCTTAAATACATGTGCATGTACAAAAGCAAATGAATGGATGAAGAGTCATGCAAAATATTTTTGTTTATTTGTTTAGTTTGCTTTATATATATGTAATATGAAGTTCTTTCTTAATTCATGACATGGGAATGCATAGGAATGAACTTAAGGAAGTGTTATGTTCTTTTCAAATGAACTATACACTTTGCAAATCCTATACAAACCCATGTTAAGAAAAGAGAAGAAAATCACATAAAACATATTTCTATATTATAACCACATGCAAGCTTATAAATATTTATAAGTAGCATACTTTCATTTATGATCTTTGATTTATATATTTTGAAAATAATTATTTATTTAGTAGTGATAATAGTCATTCATATTCTTACTTTAGCCAAAGCATGCAATTTGATATAAAGGAAGCATTTCATTCTAATTTGATTTTTCAAAAGGCATGAATGCATGAGTTCACATGGAAAACAACATTTAACATACTTAGAAAGAGATAAAGTGATGTAAGCATGTAATTTTATTCACCCTAATTAATTCCTAAAGATAATCCTATGAAATAAGGTTATTTAAAGTGAATCAAAATTAATTTAAAGATATTTTTGTTTTAATTTTGAATTCGATTTGATTTAGGAAATGTGAGAAGAGTTTGCTGGTCCAAACCCATTTCTCTCTTGTGTGAATTAGTTTAGTTTAATTTTAGAACCATTAGATTGATTTTATGTTTGGTGTAGGTTAAGATGTAAATTAAATCCATTAATGACCCCTTACCTACATCACTTTAACATAATTAACCAACTAATTATGAGCCAACATATGATATGTAACTACATGAAATTTAAATCAGTAATGCTCCTAAGAAATAAAGGGTGCCTAATTCAATTGGCTCACAATTAATGATTAATTAAGCTAAAGGGTTTAATTAAGTACTTTCATAACCCTTCCCACACATGCGAGATGGATATGATTCCCTTAAATTAACGTAGCTTTTGAACACCCAAGGATCTACCCATAAAGAGATTGATTAAGTTCATATTGATTTTGAAAATTTGATTAAATTAATTAAGAGGATCATTAGTGGATTAATCCTTAATTAGGTTTGGATTAAGAAAGGAAGGGGTTTAAGGAATAGCCTAGGGAAAATATCCCAAAACCATTCCATAAACCTTCAATTCACTTAAATAATATTTAATTATCTTAATTAAGTGATCAAACCACTATTCACATGTTTAATTTCTCTTAATTTCATTAAGGTGTAATTAGGGATTCATTAATTTATTTCCCTAATTAACTCATTAATAAATTCCAAGAAAATTAGGGGAGGCAGAAGTCATCCCACCAAACATGCCTGAGAAGTTTAGAATTAATTAATGAAGTCATTAGAGAGTAATTAGGGTTATTAAGTTTTTAAGTAAATCCTAATTACAAAATCCACTATTCAAAATTAATTATAAAAAATTGTATTATATTCTCCTTTGAATTACCTTTAAAATGAGCCCTCATATATATTATTCTGATTTTTCTACATTTAATTATGTATTTTTGAAGTTTCAGTGATTAAAGGATAATTAAATACCCTAATTATATAACTAATCCTGTCAGCGCCATGTCGGCTACTGACGGGCGCACGCTTTCCACATGGTGCAATGGGATTGGTTATTTAAGTTATCAAATCACATGCACATCAGTCGGCGGAGCTACGCACTTTCTCCGTGGTCGTCCGATCAAAGATTGGACGGTCATGAATAAACCCATGATTTCAAAGGATAAAATCATTGGATCTAATGTGTTTTAATCAAGACCATCCACGATTCATCCCTGCCCTCACAACAGACACCTTCCATCCTCCATGGCTTGATCTGAGCTCACTTAAGCTCAGATTGGATTAAATTCAACCCACACCATCTAGAAGCAAGGAGAAGAAGATCCAACAGTGGAATTCAATTGGGATTACATTTCCCTTCACAAAAGACTAAAGAATTTTTAACATAAGCTTGATTTTGAGACATACCTCACTAGAGGCTATCATCGAAGCTCCCAACCATTGAAGTAACTTCGTCTAGTGGAGATGAAGCCCTGTTAAATATTTGAGGATTCAATTTGCAATGGATCTTCCAATTGACCAAAGCTTACTTCAATGGCTTGCGGCTTTGATCTAACTCCCCCTTCCCATGGCTTGGATGCTTGGAATTTGCTTTGGATGAGCTCTACTTAGTGCCTTGATGGTGCTTGCAAGAGGAATTGAACTTTGGTTGGGTATTTAGTGAGTTTGAAATCTCCCTCACCTCCCCTAATTTTGGCTTAGGCAAAATCGGGAATGGGAATTTCAATTGAGGTTGAGAGTGCTTAGAAAATTTAGAGAAGCTTGCCTTAATTCCTCTGAGCTCAATCGAATGCAAGAGTGATGAATTAGAATGGAATGAGAGTGGTTTTGTATCATTGGTTTGGTTCAATTTGATTTATATTTGATTTTGGTTCATTTGAGTTCACTTAGGTCAAATGGTTCAAGTTGACCAATTTGACCCATTTGACCCAGTTAGGTGATGGGTTCTTTTAGGTTTGGTTGGTCATTTGAAATGTTTTGTAAGCTTTAGTTTCAATCAATTTTGATTTGATTTTATTTTAGCTTGATTTGACCTTTTAGGTCAAGTTGGGTTCATGGTTAATTGGCCTACGTTGGGTCTAGTTGGCCAATTGAGGCTTTGGTCAAGTTCAACAAGTGGTTTAGAATGACTTTGACCCATTGGTTGTAATCAATTAGGCTTAGATCAAGATTTGACACATTTTGATTTTTTAGATCAACTTGGGTCAATTTGGGTCAAGTGGCCAATTAGGTTAGGTTTGGCTTAATTAGTGGCATGGCCATGTTCAATCATTGACCATGAAGTAGTTTAGATCAATGGTTTCAATCAATTTGGCTTATGACAGATTTTGGCTAGTTTAGGTTTCATTTGGGTTAAGTGTTGACTTGGTCAAAGGCTAGGTTTAACTTTATTTGACCTAATTTTGGTGATTGATCATCCTAACATGATTGTTGCTCACATTGTGAGGCTTTAGTGGGCTTAGTTAAATCCAATTTGGGTAGGATTAGAATTTGACTCAAAAAGGTGCTTTATGTCACTTTGGGTCAAGTGAGCCTAAGTGGGTCAATTGATTTGATGAAGGCTTAATTCAAGTTTGGTTGATATGGAATGATTGAAATATAAATCCAATTTCAAGTGATTCGGAGTCAAATGGGTTTTGATTCATTTGACAATTTCAAGTCAAAAGGGCGAACATAGGTTTGACTTAGGTTAGCTTGATTTCAAATTGATGATTAAAGTTTGTGTTTATATTTGGATTCATGATTGAAAGGTTGATTGAATCATGAATAAAATCCAAGGGTTTGGGTTGATTTGAGTTTGATTTGTCTAAGTTCAAGAATTTGACTTGAAAGAGCATAGGTTGGATTTAAGTTGCATTTGGGTTTGGATTTTGAATTGGTTTTGGTTATTTGAATTTATATTTCATTTATATTTGTGAATATAAATGAGAATATAAATGGGTTATGAGACAATCTCTTGAATTTGAAGTGATTTGTATTTGACTTCGCTAAGTCCATAAGATGAAATCAAAGTAACTTAGGAAAGGTTTTGGATTTGGACTTGAGTTTTGGATTTTATTTTGGTTATTTGAATTTATTTTTCATTTATATTTGTGAATATAAATGAGAATATAAATGGGTTATGAGAAAATATTTTGAGTTTGAATTGATTGGGATTTTTGGTTTGAGCTAAGTCCATAAGGTAAACTCAAAATGACTTAGGAAAGGTTTTGGATTTGGACTTGAGTTTTGGAATTGGTTTTGGTCATTTGAATTTATATTTCATTTATATTTATGGATATAAATGAGAATATAAATGGGTTATGAGAAAATCTTTTGATTTTGAATTTATTTGAATTTTTGGAATTGATTTGAATGATTTGAGAAAAATCATTTAAGTTGAAAATTGATTTGAATTTTGATTTGGAATTGAGTTTGAAGTTGATTTGGATTTGAAGTTGATTTGAATATGAGGTTGGTTTGAATTTGAAGTTGACTTGAAATAAGGGAGTAAGGATTAGGTTTAAGCTATAGGGTAAGCAAATTTTCCTAACCCCCCGAAGGAATATCTTATTCCAATTGCTAACTCTTCTAAGTCTCTAAGGTTACGTTAAGTGTTCACCTAATCACTAGAAGTGTCTTAAAACTAAGAAAAATCTTAATGCCTAAAAGGAATCCTATGTCTAAGATGGAGAAGTTGAGAGCTCACTCCAAAAGTAAGGTCAACAAAGGGTGCCTAATAGGTGTGGTGTGATTGACAAGGCGCACCGCACGTATTGGTATTGACCGAGATGATCAATAATGTTGAACGATCACAAACACTAATAGAAATGATCTACTCCCAAACCAGAGGTGTAGAAGGAATCAAGAGCTTAGTACAATGTGACTCTACTCATGCCTAAGACATAAGAGAGTGAAGGAGGAATCCACTAGGAATTGAGTATGTGAGCCTTCCACTAAGGGAAAAGGTTCAAGTCATCCACTAAGGGATGAGAGGTTTGATTTGATTTGCATCCTGGGAGAGAAATTTGATTTGTTGAATTATGATTTGGTGTTTCACTTGGGGATGGAAATGTGAACTCTCCACTAAGAGCAAGTTCAAGTCATCCACTGGAAAATAGGTATGAAATCTACCGAGGGATTAGAATTTAGGATCCGTAGGGAACCAAAAGACTTGCATCTCGAGGAGAAGTTGATTGATTTGATTTGTTGTTTGACTCCACTAGGGAGGTTGATTAGATTTGTTTTGTTTGTTTAGTTTGACTCTATTAGGGAGGAGGGTTTATTTTAGATTTTAAATTTTGAATTTTGAGATGAACCCTGTTGGTTTGAAAGGGACCGCACTGAGTAGGGACCATGTTGGCCTTGATCTAGCTCAGATTTACCAATCCAAAGGGGTAGTCTACCAACCATATTGTAAGACTATCCAACTAAAAAGGGTTGCCTTTTGGTGTGCAACAACTGTAGTTGGAAGAAAGCATAGTAGATTTACATCTTCCAAAGTAGGGATCAGTTGGTAACACAATGAACCGAACCCAACCTAAGGCTGACTACTGAGTGAATGCCGCTAGGGGGGTGCTTAAATCAACTCAAAGGTAGTCAAAAATAATTTTATTTTTTAAAATTATATTTGATGGATCTTATCGATTTGCGATGGACTGCACTGAGTAGGGGCCATGTTGGCCTTGGTCTAGCTTAGATTTAACAATCTAAAGGGAGTAGTTTCCTGGCTGAGGGGAGAACTATCCAACCAAAAGGAGTGCCTTTTGGTTTGCAATAGTTGATTCAGGGAAGAAAGCATGGGGACTTACATCTTTTCTGAATAAAAGACCACTGGGGTAACACATTAGCAAGGTAACATGTCAACCTGACCTAGGGCTACTCGTCGTTTGTGACAGTCATGCTAGAAAGAATGTAGTAGACTTATATCTTCAAAAGAGAAATGACCACTAGGGTAACCTATTTGTGGTAAAATAGATTGAACTTGACCTAAGTGTGACTACGGAGAGAGTGCTGGCCCAGGACTTATCTCAACTCAGGTAGTCAGGAAATTCCTATAGGGAGTTCTGCTGACACTGCCCTAAGGATAGGATGCCTGCTTGGGAAAGGGGCCATTGGGGGCTTGAATTCCTAATTCATAAGTGACTTAATCTATTTATTTTGTTTGTTTGTTTGTTTATCGTGGACCCTGTTGGTTTGCAAGGGATCATATTGAGAAGGAGCTTATATCAATGTTGACTTCATTTTAGGATGAGCTCTCAACCCCTCCATCTTAGACATAGGACTTCTCTTAGACTTTAATAGATCCTTAGTCCTAAGACACATCTGGTGATTAGGTAGACCCTCAATCTAATCCTAGAGACTTAGAAGAGTTAGCCATAGGAATAGGTCATGCCTTAAGGGTGTTAGGAAAATCTACCTACCCTATAGCTTGGACCACTTTCCTTACTTCCTCTTTCAAGTCAAACTCCAAATCAAATCAACATCAAACCTAAATCAATTCTAGCCTAAGATTTTCACTAAACTCAAATCAATTGCATATGATTGAAACCCATGACTGAATTCCAAGTTGAAATTCCAAATTCCAAATCTTGCCTAAGTCCTTTGATTTCCCTTCATAGACTTAGCCTAAATCATCTTCAAATCAATACAAATTCATGAAATTTTCTTAAAAATCATTTATATTCTCATTTATATTCATATATAAATAAAATATAAATTCAAATCAATCAAATCAAAGTCCAAAATTCAAATTCCTAAGTCAAATCTTTCCTAAGTCCTTTGATTTCCCTTCATGGACTTAGATAAAATCATCCTTAAATCAATTCAAATTCATAAAATTTTCTCACAACCCATTTATATTCTCATTTATATTCACATATATAAATGAAATATTAATTAAATCAATCAAACTAAACCCAAAAAAATCAGATCCAAAATTCATGGTCAAATTCTAAATCTTTCCTAAGTCCTTTGATTCCCTCTTAAGCACTTAGCTCAAATCAACTTCAAATCACTTCAAACTCATGAAATTTTCTCATGACCAATTTATATTATCATTTATATTCACATATATAAATTAAATATAAACAACCAAAATCAACTCCAAAATTCAAGTTCAAATTCAATCAAAATCCAAACTTTCAAGTCAAATTCTTGAACTTAGCCAAATCAACTTCAAATCAAGCCAAACTCTTGATTTTCCTTCATGATTCAATCAATCCTTCAATCATGAATCCAAATATAAATACAAACTTCAATCACTTAACCAAAACTCAATTCAAAAATCAAGCCAAAACCCATTTCATGTTCACCCTTTGAACTTGAAATTATCAAATGAATCAAAACTCATTTGACTTCAAACCACTTGAAAATGGATTTATATTTCAATCATAAGTCCATATAAAAGTTCAATCAAACTTAAATCAAGTTTGACCAAGCCATTTGACCCACTTAGGCTCACTTGACCCAAAGTGACCTAAAGTATCCTTATGAGCCAAATTCTAATCCTAACCTAATTGGATTGAACTAAGCCCATCTATGCCTCTCATCATGATCAACAATCATCATGAGATGATCAATCACTCAAATTGGGTCAAACTAAGTCAAACCTAAGGGTTGACTAAGTCAACACTTAGCCAAAATGAAACCCAACATAGCCAAAATCCACCATAGGCCAAATTGATTGAAACCAATAATCTAAGTTCATTCATGATCAATGTTTGAACTTGACCAAGTCAAGATTTGAGCCTAACCTAGCCCAATTGGCCACTTGACCCAAGTTGACCTAACTTGACCTAAAAAGTCAAAATATGTCAAAACTTGATCTAAGCCAAATTGATTGAAACCAATGGGTCAAGTTCATTCTAAATCACTTGTTGAACTTGAGCAAAGCCTCAATTGGCCAACTAGACCTAACCTAACCCAATTGACCTTAAACTCAACTTGACCTAAAGGGTCATATTGAGCCAAATTCAAACTTAACTAAAATCGATTGGAAACAAAGATACCAACCTAGCTCAAATAGGTCAAATGGGTCAAATTGTTCAACTTGACCCATTTGACCTAAATAAAATCATATGAATCAAATTCAAACCTAAACCAATTGAATCAAACCAAAGCCACCAAAATATTACAAATGGTCATATGAACTTGACCCAACCCTTGGTTTGACCCAATTTGACCCCTTGGTCAACTTGACTCAAGCTGACCCATTTTGACCTAGATGGGTCAACATGAGCCAAACCATACCAAATGAACTCCAAATCCAATGAAACTTGGCCAAACCTATTTTCTCAACATACCAAACATACCTAAATTCAAAATCAGCCAAATGACTAATTTACACCTAGGCCATAGGGTAAATTCTGGCCAATTCCACTTGAAAATTGGTCAAATCCTCTTCATACTCACTTGGCACTCTCCTAGTGGATCAAGTGAATATTAGGAGGGTGGTGCACCCAGTTTGGGTTTAACCTACCCAATGGCCAAACCGAGCACATGCTTTGAATTGGCCACATGGGAATCTTCCTTACACCCAATTTGAGCATATGGCCACTTCACCATTCCACTCCCTAGCCAAAACTAAAATCGAGGACACTTCTAATAGCCTAACAATCCCTTTGATTCAAGGCAATTAGATCAAAATAGCTTCTCCTTGCTCAAACATGCTCGACCATCCGATTGCCAAAGGGGGAGATACACTCCCCCTATTTCACTCTCATTCCATGAGAGCAATTGTCAATTAAGTGTTAAGAAGCCAGAGGAGCCATTTGCAAGTGATCCTAAGCTTCCTAGAGGGATATTGAAAGTTTATCTTCTCAATTTTCATACACTAAAAATATGGGAGCTCAGCTTAATTTCCTACTCTACACTCAACCTCAGCCTAATTCTTTTTGCAAGCACTCTTAGAGGACCAAGTCGAGCTCACCTAAGTTCTTTCCCAAGCTCCAAAGGCAAATGAGGAGTGTTCTAGACCAAAGCTGAGCTCAATTGGAGGAGGAGTTGGTCCATAGGAGAAGTTACTCAACCTCAACCCCTCAAACTTTCAGCAAAGCTTCGTCTCAACCATGAAGCTTCTCCAAGGGAATTGAGCACCGATGAGGTTCAACATTTTTTGAGCTTAAATTTAATATGGTTTGGAGCTTTGTGAAAGAAATTTTCATGGCATATGATCTTGATCGTTAGATGTGATCTAAGATGCAAGATGAAGGTGTGGGCCAAATTCTAGCCTAATCCGAGCTCAATCAAGCTTGGATCATGGCCTAGAAGATGGATAGATCCCTTTCCCACAGAGAATTATAGGGACAGATCTATGGCCGGCATTTTGGATGGATGGCTAAGATTAAAAGGCGTAATATATTTACATTTTTCTCCTTTGATCCGTAGCATTAATCTTAGCCGTTCGATCCTTGATCGGACAGCTGAGGAGAAAGCGCGTAGCGCCACCATCATGCGCTCTACGATGTGATGGTTTAAGTGACCATCCTAGTTTTGATGCATTTAAAGTGCATGATGCGTCAACCGCATGCGTGGCACCAGCGAATTAATAATAGGATTAGGAAATTATTTAATTCTAATTAATCACCTAAATTTCTAAAATTCATATATCAACATAGAAAAATCAAACAAATAGGAAATAAATTGCATTAGAAAGATAATTTAACATAGAATATTATAAAATTAATTTTGATTGATTTTGAATAGTTCTTTTCTCTGAATTTGGGTTTTATTGGAATGTTAATTTGCTAATTACTCTCTAATTAATCCACTGATTAATCTCAAACTTCTTGGGTGTAATTAGAGGGATGACTTCTATCTCCCCTAATTTTCTTGGGATTTATTAGTGGCTTAATTAAGGGAATTGGTAGTTCATTCCTTAATCACTCTATTAATGTAATTAGACTTAATTAAAGGTATAATTAGTGATTTAACCCTTTGATTGAGCCAATTAAGCTTTGATTAAGTGAATGTGAGGTTTAGGGAATAATTTTGGATACTCTCCTTAAGATATTCCTTAAACCCCCTTTATTCCTTAATCTTATCTTAATTAAAGGTTAATTCACTAATTATCCCCTTAATTAATTTCATAAAAATTTTAAAACTTTCCAGAACTCAATTGATTCTTCTTGGGTAGATGCTTAGGTGTTCAAGAGCCTAAGTACAATTAAGAAAATCAAAATTCAACTCATATGTGTGAGGGGTGTTTTGAAATTACTTAAGTTAAATCCCTTAGCTTAATTAATCATTAATCATGAGCCAAATTGCATTAGGCCCTTTTCCTCCTAGATGCATTGCTGCTTTAAATTCCTTGTGTGGTTTTTATGTCATCTCATTTCTCTCATAATTATTTGATTAACTATGCTATGTGTGTAGGTAGGTATAACATACTTAATTCATACTATAACCTAATCAAAATATAAAATAGATCTAATCACCTAAAAATTGAACAAAAATATCAAACACATATGGGAATAGGTTAGGAATAGAAAACTCACCTCACATTTTCCAAATTAAATCAAATTCAAAAATCAATCAAAAATCACATTAAACAAACTTTGATTTACTTTAAGCTTTCTTATTTGTCTTTAAGAATTAATTAAGGTGAATATGTCTACATGCTTTCATTACTTTAGTTCTTTCCTAATATGCCAAATGTGTGTGTCATATGATTTCATACATTCATGCTTTTCAAAAATCAAATTTAAAATGAAAATTTTTCCTTTATGTCAAATTGCATATTTTGGCTAAAGTAAGAATATGAGTGGCTATTATCACTATTAAATCCAAATTATTTTTAAAATATATGAATCAATTATCAAAATTCAAAGTGTGTTACTTATATCTTACTTATAAGCTTACATGTGAGTAAAATATAAGGATGTTCTTACTGTAGTTTTCCTTCTCCTCTCTTTTGGTATACTTTTAAATAGGATTTGGCAAAGTGTATATTTCATTTGAAAAGAACCTAACACTTGCCTAATTCCACCTCCTATTCATTCCTATGCTATTACTTAAGAAGGATACCTACACTTATACATATAAATTGCATAAACAAAAATAAATCAACCAACACAAACTTTTTGCATTCTTTCTTTTCCATTTATTTCTTTTGTACATATGCTTGTATTTAAGGAAAGTGGTATCTTAATCTAGACAACCAAGGGTTGCGAGGCTTTAAGTAGCCCTAAGTAGGTCTTGTACCTTACACCCTAGTTAACAATGGCATCGTACTCACTTATGCCTTTCATACATTCATATGTGCATGTGAAAATTGGATAAGAAACCCATTTGCTACTTAATGAAAATCATGCATCATAAACATTCAAATTTTCTTAAGTAACTTATTTAGCATGCATCATAAAGTATGCTAAATATTCGCATTTGGTATGTATTTGTATGCTTAGGATTCATTCATATGCATGTTGTACATGTTGGGAAAGAAATGAAGTGATGTGTGTTTTGTGATCTTAACTCACTTTTATTTAATCTTAAAATGCCTTTCTTTTGAATAGGTTTGTTTAGAGTTTATCTAAACTTAGGATTAATTAAAATAAAAATATTCACTAAACAAAACTAAAACATGAATCACTTTAAAATTACTTAGGTTAGGGAAGGAAAGAGAAGTTCTCTTCTTTTCTCTTTACAACTTAGTAATTAATTATAGGATTCACTTAAACCCAATTAAAGCATAAAATAAAATCAACCCAAAACAACTAAACTACTTAAATAAAACCCTCCTCTAAGTTGAACATTCTTCCCACTTAGAAAATTCTAACTTAAATCTATAGCTAAGTATACCACACAAACCTCTAAAGCACACACATTAGGCTAAGTCACCACTTCTAATTTTAGGTTAGGGCGGTGCATGATTTGATGTTTACTTTTATTTTATGATATAAGTTTTAGTCTGGATGTCAGGATGTATGTGCATAAAATGAATGGTAGAATGATTTAGTCTAATCATTATTTTCTATAGGGATTATGCTTAAAGGGTATTGTAATAAAATATAATTACTTTTGTTGTGCAGGTAAGCATAATCCAATAGGCCAGGTAGACTTGGTTACCCATGTGTGGGGTGCTAAGTCCAATATACATGCTTGGGATTTATGTGGTTTGTTTAGCTAATCTCTATTTTATAGGTGTTAGTTAGATTTACTTTTCCTTTTCATGTAATTTTTGCAATTAGGATTTTGGAATGACTATTATGGGGATTAGGATGAGCATTGGTCATAAGATCTCATCTTATGTACAATGTGAAACCTTTGGAGCAACCACCTTCCAACCATCCAAAAGAAGGAACCAAAGAAGAAAGAAGAAAAGAAGAAGATAGAAAATAAAAGAATGAAGAAATGAAGCTCGAAGACCCCCATAACAATGAGTTCCTTGCTTAATTGTACTTAATTCATTTGTACTCTGAGTTGTATAAGGGTAGAGCTTGGCTGCCCAATTTATATTTCAGGTTTGTACGATGGTGTCCGATAATAAATGGCCACTTATTCTTTTGCGTTAGCTTTATAAATTGATTAATGATTTGTTTAGCTTGTGCATTAAGATGGCATCTTTTTCTTAGTTTCTTCCTTGCTTAATGTACGACTTGAATGTGGATTAGGCTCTTACAAAAAAAATAAATCTTCTACCAAATTGAACAATTCAAAATAAAAAATAAAGAACTCATAACCTCACCTAAACCTTAAGCTAAAATCAAGATAAAAGAATTAGCAACCCCTTAGCTGGATGAGTACTTCTTTTATAATATCAAGCACAAATGTATATTATTTTTACTCTTGATTGGAGAGCTTCCACCTTTTCCAGAGAAACTTGGCTTGACCTTTGAGAACCATGGTGGAAATACACCTCCTCCCTTCTTGCTGATTTTGGCCAAAAATCTTACTTCTCATGCATTAGGCATATGAATCCTACAAGCCTGAGTCAAATGATTGTCCAAAAATAAAAAATAAAGATGTAATATAATTTGCATTAGATTTAGGTCATTTGAAGCATACCCTTACATGATCTAGTCTCTTTAGGGAGTGAGTTTAAGGACTTAGTCTCTTTCTAAATAAATAGTAGCCTAGCTATCTTGCATAAGCATATGACTTGCCTACATGAATTTAAAATCATAGGAGTTAATGGCGCCACCCCAAGTGGTTGTAAGTCCAAGCAGTCGGGTGGTTTGTCCTCTCTTATGGAGACAAACTAAATACCCATTTTTTGCCTTAGATGTAGGTTGTTCCTTGGCCCTTGCCAAAGCTCCCTAGATTTAGGTTCTGAGGTTGCTTCTCCCTTTCATGAGCCATAATCATAAATCCTCTTAGGAATTTCCATAATCATGTGTTATGGAATCATAAGTCCTAAACTTCTAAATAAAAAGTCAACTCAAATGAATAAATCAATTTCAGAAATATAAAGCCCAACCATAGGGTAGTTTGAGATGTTCGTTAGGCTTCCTAGCATCATGAACATCTCATACTTATCTTCCTTTAGCTTCAATAATAACTCCCTCTTTTTGATCAATCTCATTTGATCTTCTAAAAAAAACTAGTCGATTGATAGTCCTACTTATTGAAATCTTTGAAGGTAACGGTCATTTACCTTAATCGAGAATATTCCTGAGGGATCTCATTCCTTAGGATGTAATTAACTATGGGGGCTTGCCCCTATAGGAAACTTAATGAACCCGATTTAAAATAAACCCTACTTTACATTTTCCATGTAAAGTAGGGGAAGAATCTTTATTTTGGCACAGACCTTAGGAGTCCTTATTGAGGTGATTAGGTCCAGTGTAGGGTGGTGACTTCTATCTTTAGAGATAGTACACCTCTCCTAAACGTCAACCCGTCACCCTCAATAAGTATCTATGGATCTACTGGTGTCAAAATACATAAAAGAAGAGATGTATATTTCTATCTTCATTTTATCTCGCATAGAGTGAGGATGGTAGTATATATTTTATTCTTTAGAAATTACATAGAAATTTCACCATAATTATCCTAGACCTATCTGATTTGAACAAGGAGAATCAGCATATCCACTAAGATTCTCCAATCATAGGAGTACTAGGAAAGGGGATTGTCCAATCCAAAGTAACCTAGGTAGTGTTTAAATGGGGTCAAAGGATGTGATCTAAATAGAGTGCGGGAAAGGGGCCACAAGGCTTTATCCAAAACTCGAGAAGATAATTTGCATAGGTATTCGGTGGCCAACTCAAGGAGAAAGTGTGGGGACTCACATCTTTCAAGAGTGGTGTATCCACCAAGTGAGTTGCTGTCAGCATAGCGAACATAAACCAACCTAAGGTGCTCGTCAGTTTGGGACAATTAGCCAAGGAAAAAAGCATCAAGGACTCATATCCTTCTATAGCAGAACTGATTGTTGGGATAGTCTTTCTTCTCGACAGGTGTTATCCAACCTAGGGAGACTACTGAATGAATACCACTAAGGGACTTATATCAACTCAAAAGTAATCAAGAGGAAAGGAGCCTCTGGGTGACTTATCCTAAACCTCAAATATACTCAACCTAGTTAGTGCATGATGGCTGGTTCAAGGAGAAAGCTTGTAGACTTACATCCTCTTAAATAGAGTCAACATGAGGTAGCTTACTGGATGCACAGTGAAGTCTACCAAACTAACAAGGTGCTCGCCAGTTTGTAATGGTCAAGTCAGGAAGAAAGCACGGGGACTCACATCCGTCGGACAAGTGATCACTAGGGTGATGTGCTAACAAGGTAGAATGTCAGCCTAACCTAGAGCAGCTAATGAGTGAGTGCCATAGGGGGCTTTCTCCCACATCAAAATATTCTGAGATAAAATATATGTGTTTTTTTTTGTGCTTGTGTTAAAGGGAATAGAACTGCTTGGGTTCTCTTACACTTACTCTAAACACATTAGGAGAATTTGATGAAATGGTGCCATGGATGGCAGTTGTGATTCTAACAAGAAATGATCGCTTGGGTTCTCTCATATCTAACTTAGTTGTGCTAGTCAAAATAGGATGCCTCTTGGGTTCTCCCACACCTATTCTAGTAGCATTGGGGAATCATGTTCAATTTGCATTTGTATTTATGAAAGCATGATAGGATGCCTCTTGGGTTCTCTCACACCTATCCTAAACACATCATGGCAGATTCACAAACAAGTAAACAATGTTTGAAAGAAGAGAATATTTTGATAAATTTGAAAAAAAATTTGAAGATAGAATTGTTGTTTTCAAACATTATTTTATGGGAAATATTTTTTCAAATAGAGCCCATTAATTAGAAGCATCGGGTGTTCCCCTTTAGAATCAATAAGCTGATAATATCCTCTTTGGTAGGCCTTCTATATGAAAAAAGGGCCTTCCCAAGTGGGTTCAAACTTGCCTCCCATCTTTCGATGAGCAACAATTGGTCTCCTTAGAACTAGGACAAGTTCTCCTACTTGAAAAGTTCTAGGGCAAACTAGCTTGTTGTGAGCTTGAATCATTTTGGCTTTGTATAACTCGAGGTTCTGGCATGCCCATAGGCATCTTTCCTCCAAACCTTTGAGCTCTTCTAACCATAACTTGGCATTCTAGTATGTAGTGATTTTACTACCCAATACTATCCTTAGTGATGGGAGTTGAACTTCTAATGGTAGAAACTTGCACCCATACACAAAGGAAAATAGAGTAGATCTTATTGGAGTCCTGTATGTAGTGTAGTATGCCCATAATGGTTCAACTAACTGCTCATGCCACAGTCATTTATTGTCATCAAGTTTCTCTTTTAGTATCTAGATGAGAGTTTTATTGAATGCTTCTACAAGGCCATTTGCCCTTGGGTAGTAGATGGTGCAGTATCTCCAATCTATACTATGTCTTCTAAAAAAGTTATTGATCTTGGTGCTCTTGAATGCAGTACCATTATCGAATATAATTCATCGAGGCACTCTGAACCTATATACGATATGGTTTCTGAAAAATTGGAGCACATGCTGAGCTGTGACCTCTCTGAGTGGGATTGCCTCCGTCCATTAGAAGAAGTAGTCGGTGGCAGCTAGGATGAACTGATGACCCTTGGAAGAAGAAGGATCAATAGGACCCACAATGTCAGTACCCCAACACTCAAATGGCCATGAGGCCAATGTAAGATGTAGAATGGTGGGTGGTTGATGTAGGACCACACCATGTACCTGACACTGACGGCATCTCCTAGCCACATTCATGTAGTCTGTAATCATCGAAGGCCAGTAGTATCCTAGTCTCTTGATCTTTTCTTTCATCTTTAAACCAGATTGATGTACTTGGCATAGACCTGAATGTACCTCGATCATGATCCTACGGGCTTTGTGTTTGTCCAAATAATGTAACCACATTTGATCGAAAGACCATCCTTACAAGGTTCCATCCATGAAAGCATATGAGAGAGCTCTCTACTTCATCTGATGGGCTTGTGCCTTCTCTTAAGGTAGTTTGCCTCTATTCAAGTAATCATGGATGGTTGCCTCCAATCCAGCACTTTGTCCTTTTCGGAATGGAAACCTCCCCTTCAAGAGAAAGTCTCCCGATGAGTTCAATACTTGACATGCCAATTCCTTGGAGAGTTTGGCCAAAGCATACACTACTATGTTCTCTCCTCAAGGAACGTAGATGGTGACCTCAGAGATTTGGGCCAACAGCTTCATAGTATACTCGTGGTAATAATGAATCTTAGGTCTTAGAACCTTGTAGGACCCGACAAACTGGTTGATAACCAACTGAGAATCCCCAAAGATGTTGATGCTTTTGACACACACAGTAATAGCTAACTCCAGATCGACAATCCAAGCCTCATACTCAACTTCATTGTTGGTGCATGGATTAGAGAGATAGTATGAGAATCTTATCACATCATGATCTGGAGTTAAGAGAACTATTCCTACCTCTATCTTTCCTGGAAGAGTATATCATGGTTCTTCTCCTTTGTGAAAGAAAGCTGCACCATCAAAATACATCTCCCAATGGCGGTTGTCAACCACCCCTAAGTTCATGATTTGTTTGTCAGGGAGCTCATCACTAAGCGGGGAATCAGCAGGAATTGGGTCTGCTGCTAAGAAATCTGCTAGTGCATATCCTTTCATGGAGGGGTACGAATGTAATATCGTACTGTGAGAGAATCATGGACCAACATGCAAACCATCCGGATAACATCGGCCATGTCATGATATACTGTAGTGGATTGATTCTTGAAATCAAGTTCACCATATGAGAAAGCATATAGTGTCGTAGCTTTTGGGATTCAAAGATCAAAGTTAGGCAATGTTTATCAATAGGTGGGTAGTTCACTTCAGTAGGGATCAGACAACCGCTGTGGTAGTAAAGAGCATTCTCCTTCCCTTCGTCATTGGCTAGGGCCTACAAAGCACTGAAGGAGTCATCCAATGCAATAGCATTGAGGATCAATGGCCTGCCCAGGATAGGGGTTGCTAGAACTGGCGGCTTCACCAAGTACTGCTTGATATCTTTGAAGGCATGTTGGCACTTATCATCCCACTTGAACTTGGCATCCTTTTTGAAAAGCATTGAGAATGGATTGCATCTCCCTGATAGGTTAGAGATAAAGCATCTTAGATACGCCAACCACCCTTATAAAGATTTAAGTTGAGTTAGACTTTTGGGGTGTCATTTCTAAGATAGCTTTGATCTTTTCTAGATATATTTCTATTCTCTAATGTCAGACAATAAAACCAAGGAACTTTCCTGAAGCTACTCCGAATGCACACTTCAGGGGGTTCATTTTGAGGTTAAATTATCTTAACTGTTTGAAAACTCTCAAGTCAAAGAGGCGGTCTTCCTTTTCTTTGCTCTTGACTACTAGATCATCAACATAGCATTCAACTTGATAATTAATGAGTTCATTGAAGATTTGAATCATGGCCCGTTGGTATGTAGCACCAGCATTTTTAAGGCCAAAAGGCATGACCTTATAACAATAAATTTTGATCGGGTTCCGCGGTATTTCTTTCATCCTCGAGGGCCATCTTGATTTGGTTGTATCCAGATAACCCATCCATAAAGGAGAATACTACATGAGATGAGGTGATGTCCACCATTAATTCTGGTATAGGAAGTGGAAATTCATCCTTAGGACATGCCTTATTTAAGTCTCTGAAATAGACTCATATGTGAATTTGGTCATTCTTTTTCTTAACTGATATGATAATAGCTAACCAGGTAGGGTATTTTTCTTCCCTGATAAAACCAGCATCGATCAATTTTTTGACTTCAGAAATGACATGTTGTTTGATTTCTAATCACATGCATCTAGGAGCTTGCTTGATAGGGTTGGCGTTAGGGTCTATTGCTAATTTGTGGACTACTATGTTAGAAGATAATTTGGGCATCTCTTCATAGCTCCATGCAAAGCATTCCTTAAACTTAGTCAATAGCCTAACTAAGTCATTGGTTTCTTCTTCATTCAGCAACAAGCTGATGTATGTGAGGCATGGATCTTTTTCCATCCTAAAGTTGATTTCTTTAAGCTTGTTGATTGTTGAATGAATTTTTTCTTCAAATTTTGGTTGTGCATCCTTGATTTGAAGGTCATCTAGATCATCTAAAGTTTCTAAACACACTTTCTCATAAGAGTTAGTGTGGTTTGAGAAGAACTTATCAGACTCTAGATGGTTGGTGACAACTAAGTAGTAGTCATCGTCATCGACTAGACCCACTATACTGAATATTAGTCTTGATCTTGATTGTCCATCCTTGCCTCTATTGTTCCACAGCTTCTCGAAGTACTCTGACTTGTGCTTAGGCCATGTATAAGGAATCAAACCCTTCTTTGCAAGATTAATAATACAAGGTGAATACCAATCAAAAGGCAATTCCATTAAATCTTTATATGAATTATCCTTAAGTTATACATCATCTTTTGGACTTGAGGATGATGATCCCAATAGGAATCTCTTTGGCTTAACATCCATGGAAGACCTAGGGGCTTCCTTAACTACTAAACATTCAACTTTTTGAGAAGAAAGTGAGGTTAGAGCTAAAGTTCCCAACTGCTACCTAATGGTTTTATATAAACCTAATTCAAATGCATTCATACATACTTTGCTTGGAGGTTTGGTCTTCATCACTATCTGGCTCAAGTGTCACCTCCAATGAAACTTTGAGAGGGGTTAGTTGGTATGCTAATCACATGAGACTCATCTTTCGAGCTGGATTCCAAGTCTATGTGAGTAGTAGGGGTACTTTTGTGAATTGGAACATAACCCCTGTTGGTTGGTGCCCAACCAGGGGGTCTTCCACCTCTAGAACTGCCTCTATGTCTGCCTCTGATTCTGCCTGGTGGAGGTCGAGTCATCCTACCCATATGTCCATATGATGGAATGATGGGTAGAATGTAATATGCGGCTCTACTTCTTCCTTGATGTCCTTTTCTTGCTCACTTGTATTTTCTTTCTTCATTTCTTTTTCTTTTTCTTTTTCTTCTTTTTCTTTTTTTTGCATTTGAATTTCATCCAAGTTCATGAAAAAGGTGTTTTGAGGAAGATAGTAGGTCACATCCTTATATATCTCGACCTCTCTAACTGAAAATGGATTTTCATCTCCTTTGACACAGTATTTGATTCCATCCTTATGAACTTGATGCACTAATGAAGGGAGGATGGAATCATCTTATTCTAGTGTATCCAAGGCCTATCGAGCAAAGAAGTGAATGAAGTATTTGAATTAATTATGTAGAACTTGGCTTTAGTCTTCCAGACACCTATTTCTAAAGGTAACACTATGGAGCCTAAAGCCCTCTCACCCTATTCATTGAATCCTCTCAACATCATCTGATCTTCTCAGAGTGTAGAGATGTCAATTTTCAAATAGGCAAGGGTCTTTAGACTCATAATGTTTATCGATGCACCTCGATCAACCAAAATTCTAAAAAGTCTAAATCTGCCCATGTCCACTGATGTAGAGGGGACGGTTGTGCTATATGTCCCCCAGCAAAAGGTCTTCATCAGTGAAGGTAACTCCCTGGGCTTCTCTTGGGTAATGTGCCTCCTCTCCAATGGTCAGCTGAGCTAAGCATATCTCTAGATCAAGAGCAGCCTTGATTAATGATTCTCTCATCTCTTTGGATAAGATAAGGGATCATAGATGCTTAACTTAGCTGGCAACTTTCTTAGGTGAGCGGGGACATTGTAATCCACTTTGGGCTGATCCGCCACAAGCATATCATGAGTGGAGCATCCTGTGGAGGGGCTTCTTGCTCATTAGTACCATTGACTTATTTCCCCTTATCTTGAGATGTTTCCATAGGAGGTAGAACCTTGCCACTATGGAGGTTAACTTCAGTGATTTCTTATGGCAGTTTAGTGGAAGATTATACCTGCTCATCAGGCTCACCTACAGCTTCTCCTATAGGACCATCAGAATCAAATGATTCCAAGTCTATCTCTAGAGGTGAACCCATATTATTAAGAGAAGGAAAGTCTATCTTTGAATCAAAAAGAGGAAGATCAAAATTATTGTAATTATTATTTAGACTTTGAGAGCTTTCTATAAGAATAAAATTAGATAACCCATCAGAAGTGACACAGATGTAATTTAAACTAGCTTTATTCCTCAATTTCTTGAATTTTGAAGGAGGTACATAGTAGAAATCTAATAAAGTATGTGGGGTGATGGATTTGATGCCCTCATTCGCTAATACAAGATGTATACTAGAAGAAGACCAAGCTGAAGTAGAAGTTCTTGCTGAAGTAGTAGACTAGAGGTTGGGCTCCTCGATTTGTTACTTGGCTATCCTAGCTAATGTAGCTGCTCTTGACTTTCCCAAGTTGTCTTTGGAAACTTGTGAACCTTCTTTAATGTTGGAGGTTTGAGCTGCCTCATGCACCTGCAAGGAAAGTTTCTTAATTTTTGAAATAATCTTTTTAGAGGTTCAGGATAAGGAGATATTCCAACCTTCTTTGGTCTTGAAAGGATCGCATGTATCCCCAAGGATTATCCTAACAGAACTGGATGGTTATTCCACTAGGTATTCCTTTGGGATAACTATGAAACCTATCTTGTAGTTATGCTCAAGCTAATCCTTGAATGTAAAGCAATCCTCTAAGACATGGCCTAGCATGTGATGGTAGGGCCAAAAGTTAGGAT
Organism: Cymbidium sinense; assembly: GCA_021442155.1. NCBI lineage: Eukaryota > Viridiplantae > Streptophyta > Magnoliopsida > Asparagales > Orchidaceae > Cymbidium > Cymbidium sinense. Next base: position 25,163,213 of record CM038227.1, on the reverse strand, counting down.
CATTGCTTCTACCCACTTCCTCCAACTTCCTAGGCTCGGGTAGCTGAAAGTCAGGTTTCTTTAAGAGGTTCTTAAGGATTTTCCTAACTACCTCCCTCTTAAATGAATAAGGCTTATTTAGTTTACCCAAAAGAGTAGGTAGATGGTAGATACCTCATGGTGTGTACTGCTACTGCTATGAGTATGGCTAAGGAGGAGGCGGTGAAGGCCATGGAGGCTTGGTGGCCGATGGGATTAGGCGTGGTAGGAGGTGGAAGTGGCTGAGCTCGAGATCTCATATCTTGCTCTATAGCGCTTCCCCTTATCAGCTTTGTTGCCTGGCTTCTTCTCATAAGCTTTCTATGGATTTGGCTTTGTTGATTGATCCAGAAAAGACAACTGTTTGGCTTTTCCTTGTACGCTATCCATCTTGTTGATTAGCTTCTTAAATATCTTGATGGAAAAACCTTTGAGCATGAAGGCAATGGGCCATGGATATTCTTTAGTAAGATTTCAATGGCATCCTATTCAGACAGCTGGGGATTGCATTTCACACTCAAATTATGCCATCTGAGAATATAATCAATGAGGGGATCACCAAGGAGTTGTTGAGCCACAACGAGATTGCCTACAGTCACCCTTTGCTAAGCTCCAACAAACCTCTTAATGAAAAGTTGCTCTAACTCAGCAAAAGTCTTTACTAAACTATTGGGGAGTTTAGCATACCAATCAAAGGCTATGCCTACTAAGCTGCTAACAAGAAGATGGAACAAGAGAGCATCACTGCCACCAGCATTGCAATAGTTGGCCCTGAAGTGTGCTATGTGCTAGCGTGGGTTCCCGCTGCCATCAAAGCTCTTAAAAGAATGTGGTACAAAACCCTTAGGATGCTGGATGGCATCAAATTTCTCTAGGTAGGGTCTACCCTTTAGAATTGATGATCTTCCTCGATCTTGCACTAGCAGTTCTCTCACTTGCTGCTCAACCATGAGTTAAATACCCTTTTCTTTGCGGGTATTATCCACTACTTTCCTATACAAGCTTGTGCTACCCTGTTCTACTGGAGGTAAACTCTTAGGATAGTCTAAGACATGTAATAACTCAGGTTAACCTATTTTTGTAATAGTAGGATGCACTATCAGGGCTTGGTTCTGAAGTGTCAAGACTGTTGCTAGCAAATCCTCAAGCCTCTTTTCCATCCTGTCATTTTTTTCATCCTTTTGTTTAAGTTGTTGAAGGAGGTGTTGGGTCAAGTGGGCAGTATCATCTGCTCACCCGCATCTTCCAAACCCTGTTGATCATGAAGGAGAGAACCCCTAGTATCAACCATGTGTGCTCCCACTGAATCCTCCAATAGGTCATCTTCATTGGGATCAAAAATGACCTAGTCATACCCTAGAATCTCCTTCTTCTCTACTAGATATTGTGCTACAATATCATCGAGGAAACGGTCCAACTACATAGGCATGAATGATCACGACTGACTAGTGGTGGGATCACTATCATGATCAAGAGACATCTAACCTCCCTACGGGAGGTTGATCTTGTGAGGACTATGCTGTGAGGATAAATGCTCTCTCGCTAGATCTGGGTGGAGTGGTACTCCTAGGAGGATTTATAGCCATATGGATAGTGGTACTGTCTCCTTCCCCCTCTATTGTTGATACCTCCATGCTTTTCTATGGTGGTGGTGGTGATGGAATGACTACTATACTCTGAGGTCGCCATTCCCTCTTTACCACAACTAGGGCAGGAGGTTAAGTAGAAGAGTTCGGCCTCACCTCAGGAGGTGGTGCAGATGGAATGGGATCTATTGGCCATAGCCAGATCACCAGTTAGCCTTTCCTTTCCCTGGATGTTGCCTTCATGGCCTTTACTGGAATAGTGGAAGATGGAACTTGTACTGGAGATGGTGGGTGTGGAGTACCCTCTCTATGCAGGATCTCCTCTCCTATGGTGGGTAGTGCTCATCAATAAAATGCTAATCAGTATGATCGACATGGGTAGTACGCCGATTTGGAAAGTCCCAAGAGCTGAGGCTGTTAACTGCCTGCTATACCTCCGCATCTCTCTACTAGTAATTTGTACTGATACACAAGCCTCCCTCACCCTCTCCTATCGATGTGCTCCCCTACACTATAGGAGATGACTGAACAAAAATCAAATTGAGCTCCAAACTCTAACTGTCCATAAGCTCCGCTTACTCAGCGCAGAATTGATCTAAGGCTGGCATACGACCTCCTCTCTCTGATAGGAGCCTCATGATGTACTACAGGTAGAGGTGAAATTAGGGTCATTCTAATGTCTTCCTCTCAGATTCAGAGAGAGGATGGAATTTGTTTTATGTGATCATAGGGGAAACCATCCTAGGTAACTCCTCTACCGCAGCTTGAGAAATTGCCTCTAGCTCCTTGGCTATGTGGTCATGATGCCACTTGATCTTGAGACACCGGTTACGACATTGGGTCCTGATGGGAGGAGTAGCATGAGAACTAGACCCTACCTCATAGGTGGGGGAGACTATTCCTGAAGATAGGGTAACCTTCACCTTGGAGGAAGCCAACGAGTGGGTGCTAACCCATACTAAGACAGAAAGGGGAACCATTGAGTGCACTAACTACAACTATTGAGAACTAACCGCCTTCCTCTTGGTGAGGGAAACTGGTCGGGTATCTCAACGGATGACGGCGTCACCGGTCACCACACTCTTGCTGACGATTGTGAGGGCGGTCACCTCACAAGTGATCCGAGCCCCCTCGAAACCTTGGGAAAATGAATGAGGTGGGCAAAGTTAGTCTACGGGAGGCTGGCCCAATCCAAGGCCAAATCCATCTCAAAAGGAAAAGTAAACACGTACTTCTAGGCTGCCATTTAAACTAAACTAAAAGTTGACTAAAATTGGGGTGAACTTCTATAATTTTGGAAAACAAACCCGAATTAGATTTGTTTTAATTTGTTTTAGAATTTGAACCCACACTCAACAAATTGAATGTGTTAAGTGGGGATCTTTGAGAGATATTTTGACTTTAGAATTGGAGAAGAGATTTTTGAATGTAGAATCCATTCTCAGAAAATTTTTGTATGTTGAAAATGGATTCAAATATTTTTGAAGAGATGGATGCTTCCATTGGTTCATATTTTGATTTTTTTGTGTTTGAGGACCCTTCATTTAACAAATTTGGGTATGTTAAAGTAAAGGGTTAATTGATTTTGTTTAGGATTGCTCACTTAGAAAATTTGGATATGCTAAATGAGTTATTTGAAAATAATTTTCTTCTTTTGTTTGCTTGTTTGTGAATTATGTGTGAATTTGAGAATGAAATCTTCACTTAGAAAATTTGGGTATGCTAAATGAAGAATCCAAATGTGTTCTTTTGTTTTGGATTTTTAAAAAAAAATATTTACTTAGCAAATTTGGGTATGCTAAATAAAGTCCAAATGTGTTTTGCATTTTGTTTTATTTTTGGAAAGGAGGATCTTCACTTAGCAAATTTATGTATATTAAATGAGAGAAACCAAATGTGTTTTATTTTGATTTTTGAGAAGAAGATTCTTTACTTAGCAAATTTAGGTATTCTAAATAAAGAATCCTAATGTGTTTTTTGTTTGATTTTGAAAAGAGGATTCTTTATTTAGCAAAATTAGGTATGCTAATAGAAGAAATCCTAATGTATTTTATTTTGATTTTTTTTTTTGAAAAGAGGATTCTTTACTTAGCAATTTTAGATATGCTAAATAAAAGAAATCCAAAAGTGTTTTGTTCTGATTTTTCAAAAGAGGATTATTTACTTAGCAACTTTAGATATGCTAATAAAAGAGATCCAAATGTGTTTGACTTTTTATGATGTTTTAAAAAGAGGATCTTTACTTACCAAATTTGGGTATGCAAATTTGATTTCTTTTTTTTTTAACTTTGAAATTGACAACTTTACTTAGCAAATTTGTGTATGCTAAATAAGGTTCAAATGTATTTTTGATTTTGATATTTTGATTTTGAAAAGAGGGATATTTACTTAGAAAATTTGGGGTATGCTAAAAAAAGGATCCATATGTGATTGATTTTGTGATTTTGAAAAGAGGATCTTTACATAGCAAATTTGGGTGTGTTGAATAAAGAATCCAAATTTGATTGATTTTTATAATTTTGAAAAGAGGATTTTCATTTAATAAATTTGGGTATGTAAGAATAAAAGTCAATTTTATTTTTGAAAGATGAAATTTTTATGTGTGATTATTGCTTTTTGAAAAGATGGAAATTCCAACTTAACACATGTGGGATGTGTTGAGTAGAATTTCAAATGTTGTGATTTTTCTTGGAAATGAAACCTTCATTCATCATATTTAGATGCATTGAATGGAAAGGCTCATCTTCAAATTTTGTATTTTTTTTAAAGAAAGAAATTCTAACTTCAACATATGTGAGATGTTGAAATGGAATTTTAATGTTATGATGTGATTCTATTTGGAAATAAAATCTTCATTCAATAAATTTAGGTATATTGAATGAGGGTGTTCATTTTCAAATATGTGCTTCTAGAAATATGACTTTGGTTTTATTTGGAAATGAAATCTTCATTCAATAAAATTGGGTATTTGAATGAGGATTTTCCTATGTGCTTTTTGAAAAGATGATTTTGATTTTATTTAGAAATAAAAACCTTCTTTCAATAAATTTGGGTATATTAAATGAAGATGTTTATAAGTGCTTTTTGAAAATATGATTGTTGATTTTATTTGGAAATGAAAACCTTGATTCAATAAATTTGGGTATATTGAATGAGGATGTTCATAAGTGCTTTTTGAAAAGATGATTGTTGATTTTGTTTGGAAATGAAAACCTTCATTCAATAAATTTGGGTATATTGAATGAGGATGTTCATAAGTGCTTTTTGAAAAGATGATTGTTGATTTTGATTTTTGAAAAGATCCTACATATAACAATCTTGAAGATTGTTAGATGAGGTGAAAATATTTTATTATGAGAATTTCTTTTTGAAAGTGCTTTTGGAAAGCGGTATTTTTATAAAGAATTTATTTTTTTCTTTATTTTTTGGAATGAACCTTTCCTTACCATAGAAATGATAAGGAGAAAGTATTTAGTTATTTCTTTTTTTTATTAAATTTTTATTTTCACCTATTTGGGAACCCAACAGGGATTTTAAGACCTACACGGAGTTCCTAAAACCTAAAGGATGTTGGCTAGCTTAGCTTAAGAAGGAAATAAACTAAGTGCCAACAAAAAAAAAAAAGATAGTATGGATTCATATAAAATACAAACCCATGATCGATATTTGGAGATAATGATTATTTACCAAAGATGGAGAGAGGAACCATCCCCAGTGGAGTTTCCAAAAAAATTTGTTGTGAAATATATCTATCTGCATCTATCTTTGAAAAATAAATGAAGACAAAAATAACACTTCTTGTTGGACACCACGTAAATTCACAGATGTTCTTATTAGGATGATCGGGTATGACATTGAGGAATGATGTACTATCTTGAGAGACAGAAGTCACCATCCTACAATGGACCTAATCACCTTAATAAGGACTCCTAAGGACTATGGGTCTTCATGTACCGAGATTCTTCCTCTACTTTACATAGAAAAGTAAAGTAGGATTTATTTTAAATTTGGTTCATTAAGTTCCCTGTGGAGGCAAGCCCCCATAGTTAATTACATCTTAAGGAATAAGATTCCATAAGAATACACTCAATTAAGGTAAATGATCATTGTATCCAAAGATTTCAAAGGTAGGACAATCAATCAATTGGATATTTTTAGAAGATCAAATGGGATTGATCAAGAGGAGAGAGTTATTATCGAGACCAAATGGAGATAAGTAGGGGATGCTCATGAGCTAGAAACCTAGTGCATCTGAACTATCCTATAGTTGGGCTTTATATTTTTAAATTTGAAGAGAATTATTTGTTTGAGTTGAATTTTTTTTATTAGGAATCTAGGACTTACAATTCTATGATACAAGATCATGGAAATGCCTAAGAGGTGAAGATTTATACTTGTAGCCTACAAAGGGAAATAACAATCTTGAATCTAAATATAGGGAGCTTTGGTGAGGGCCAAAGCACAACCTAAATCTAAAGCAAAATGGGTGTATGGTTTACCTCCACAAGAGAGGATAAACCACCCGACTGTTGGACTTACAACCGCTTGGGAGTGGCCGTCAACTAACTCCTCCTACGATTTTAAATACATGTAGGCAAATCTTATGCTTTTGCAAGATAGCTAGGCTATTATTTATTTAGAAAGAAGACTAAGTCCTTAAACTCACTCCCTAAAAGACTAGATCATGTAGGGCATGAACTCATGACTTAATTTAATGCAAACTTTTGTTAAGTTTTAATTTTATTTTTGGATAATTAATTTGACACAGGTTATGGGATTCATATGCCGAATGCATGAGAAATTGGTTATGGGCCAAAATTAGTAAAAAAAAGAGGTGTGTTTCCACCATGGCTCTCAAAGGTCAAGCCATATTCTCTGGCAAAGGTGAAAGCCCTCCATAAGCAAGAGTGAAACAAGAAGCTTTTATGCATGATGTGAAACATACAACATCCAGCTAAGGGGTTGCTAAATCTTTTATTATCTTGATTTATGTCCTAGGCTTTAGGTGAGGTTATGAGTTATTTTAATTTTAATTTTGAGTTGATTAATTAGATAGAAAATTATTTTTCCTAGGCCTAATCATATCAGCCATTCATCAAAGCAAGGAAGAAACTAGAAAATATGTCATCTTAATGCACAAGCTAATCAAACATCAAATAATTTTATAAAGCTAGTGCAAAATAATAAAAGGCCTTTATGGTCAGGCTCCACCACACAAACCCGAAAAGAAATATGGGTAGCTGAGCTCTACCCTTATACAACCCAGATTACAAATGAATAATTATAATTTAGAAGAATTTTATGTTATTGGGGTCTTCATTCTTCATTTCTTAATTCTTCTTTCTTCATGTTTGATTTGCTTCTTTCCTTCCTTCCTTTTGACTTAGTTGGAATGTGGTTGCTCCAAAGGCTTCACATGGTACATAAGACATAATCTTATAACCAATGTTCACCTTCACTTCCCCATAACATTCATTCTAAATCCTAATTACAAAAGTTACATGAAAATGGGAAAAGTAAACCTAACTAAAATCTGTAAAATAGAGATTAGCTAAACACTCCACACATCCCAAGCATGTATATGAATAAATTGGACTTAGTACCCCACACATGGGTAACCAAGTCCACCTGGCCTAGTTTTGAATTATGCTTAGAGGTATAAGCAACCTGTATAGTAAAAGAAATTTATATTTTTATTATATTGCCCCTTAAGCACAATCCCTATAGAAGATAATGATTAGGCTAAGATCGTCCTATCATCTAGTCTGCGCACATACACCCTAACATCCAGTCTAAAATATTACATCACAAAATAAAATTAGGCATCAAACCATGCACCGCCCTAACATAGGACTAGAAATGGTGACTTAGCCTAATGTGTGTGTCATTTAACGCTTGTGTGGTATGTCTTAGTTAGGATTTAAGGTTGAAGTTTTCTAAGTGTGAAAGGGTTCAACTTAGAGGGTGGTTTCATTTTAAGTGATTTAGTTGATTTGGTTATTTTTATTTGATGATTTGATTTGGTTTGAATGAACTTACATTTAATTACTAAAAGTTATAAAGAGAAGAAAAAAAAGACCTTAAGTAATTTCTAAGATAGATTCATTAATGATTTTCCTTTGGTGAATATTTTATTATGTGTTCTAATTAACCCTCAGTTTAGATTTTCTCTAAATAAATCTATTTAATAAGAAAGGCATCTTAGGACTAATTAAGGTGAATTAATATCACATAACACACAACCCTTTATTTCTTTACAACATGTATACCATGCATATGAATGTATCCTAAGCATAGCTATACATGCAATGCAAACACTTTAGCACACCTTAATGATGGATGCAAAGAGATGTTGCTTGAGAAAATTTGGATGTTTCATGAATGCATGATTTTTTTAAGTAGAAGAGAGGGATTCTTTTTATCCATTAATCAAATGCACATTTACATGTATGAAAGACATAAGTGAGTACGGAGTCATTATTTTCTACACCAGAGGTGTAAAGTACAAGACCTACTTGGGGCTACTTAAAGTCTCGCAATCTCGGGATGTCCAAACTAATATACCACTTTTCTTAAATACATGTGCATGTATAAAAGCAAATGAATGGATGAAGAATCATGCAAAAGATTTTTGTTTATTTATTTAGTTTGGTTTATATATATGTAATATGAAGATCTTTCTTAATTCATGACATGGGAGTGCATAGGAATGACATAAGCAAGTGTTATGTTCTTTTCAAATGAACTATACACTTTACAAATCCTATACAAACCCATGTTAAGAAATGAGAAGAAAACCACATAAAACATATTTCTATATTATAACCGCATGCAAACTTTTAAATATTTATAAGTAGCATACTTTCATTTATGATCTTTGATTTATACATTTTGAAAATAATTTTTGATTTAGTAGTGATAATATCCATTCATATTCTTACTTTAGCCAAAGCATGCAATTTGACATAAAGGAAATATTTCATTCTAATTTGATTTTTCAAAAGGTTTGAATGCATGAGTTCACATGGAGAACAACATTTAACATACTTGGAAAGAGATAAAGTGATGTAAGCATGTAATTTCATTCACCCTAATTAATTCCTGAAGACAATCCTATGAAATAAGGCTATTTAAAGTGAATCAAAATTATTTTAAAGAGATTTTTGTTTTAATTTTGAATTTGATTTGATTTAGGAAATGTGAGAAGAGTTTGTTGGTCCTAATTCATTTCCCCCATGGGTGAATTAGTTTAGTTTAATTTTAGAACCATTAGATTGATTTTATGTTTGGTTTAAGTTAAAATGTAAATTAAATCCATTAATTACCCATTAACTACATCACTTTAACATAATTAACCAACTAATAATTATGATGATATATAACCTCATGAAATTTAAATCAGCAATGCTCCTAAGAAAGAAAGGGGGCCTAATGCAATTGGCTCATAATTAATGATTAATTAAGCTAAAGGGTTTAATTAAGTACTTTCATAATCCTTCCCAAACATGTGAGTTGGATATGATTCCCTTAAATTAACCTTAGGCTTTTGAACACCTAAAGATCTACCCAACAAGAGATTAATTAAGTTCAGATTGATTTTGAAAATTTGATTAAGCTAATTAAGAAGATCATTAGTGAATTAATCCTTAATTAGGTTTGGTTTAAGGAAGGAAAGAGGTTTAAGGAATAGTTTAGAGAAAATATCCCAAAACTATTCCATAAACCTTATATTTACTTAAACAATGTTTAATTATCTTAATTAAGTGATCAAACCACTATTCACATGTTTAATTGCTCTTAATTTCATTAAGGGGTAATTAGGGATTCATTAATTGATTTTTGTAATTAACTCATTAATAAATTCCAAAAAATTAGGGGAGGCGAAGTCATCCCACCAAACATGCCTGAGAAGTTTAGAATTAATTAATGAATTCATTAGGAAGTAATTAGAGTTATTAAGCTTTTAATTAAACCCCAATTAAAGAAAATCCACTACTCAAAATTAATTAGAAATAATTTTATTAGATTTTCCTCTGAATTATCTTTAAAATGAGCCCTCATTTACATTTTCTGATTTTTCTACATTTAATTATGTATTTTTAAAGTTTTAATAATTAAAAGATAATTAAATACTCTAATTATATAACTAATCTTTTGCTACTGATGCGACGCTTTTCATGTGGTGTAAATTAGTTATTTAAGTTATCAAATCACATGTCACGTCAGTCAGCTACTTTCTCCTTGGTCATCCGATCAAAGATTGGATGGTCAGGAGTAAACTCGCAGTTTCAAAGGATAAAATCACTAGATCTAACGTGTTTTAATCAGGACCGTCCATCCAAAACACATGGGATGGACGGTCCATGATTCATCCCTTCCCTCGCCTGCGAGAGACGGAGACCGTCCGTCCTCCATGGCTTGATCTGAGCTCACTTGAGCTTGGGTTGGGCTAAGATTCAACCCACACCATCTAGAAGAAAGGAGAAGAAGATCCAACGGTGGAATTCAATTGGGATTACACTTCCCTTCACAAAGGACCAAAGAATTTTGAACTTAAGCTCAGTTTTGAGACATACCTCGATGGAGGCTATCATGCTCCCAACCATTGAGGTAGCTTTGTCTAGTGGAGATGAAGCCCTGTTGAAGGTTTGAGGGTTCAATTTGCAATGGATCTTCCAATTGACCAAAGCTTGCTTCAATGGCTTGTGGCTTTGGTCTAACTCCCACTTCCCATGGCTTGGATGCTTGGGATTTACTTTGGATGAGCTCGACTTAGTGCCTTAATGGTGTTTGCAAGAGGAATTGAACTTTGGTTGGGTATTGAGTGAGTTTGAAATCTCCCTCACCTCCCCTATTTTAGCTTAGGAAAAATCAAGAATGGGAATTTCAATTGAGCTTGAGAGTGCTTGGAAAACTTGGAGAAGCTTGTCTTAGGTCCTCTGAGCTCAATCGAATGCAAGAGTGATGAATTGAAATGAATGAGAGTATATCTCCCCCTACTTGGATCGGATGGCCAAGCCTCCTTGCCATTTTGATCAAATTGCCTCATATAATGGGTTGTTTAGGTTGTTAGGAGCCCCATGTGGTTCAGTTTTGGCAGAGGAGTGGGAGTATGGAGATGCACATGTGCTAAAATGAGTGTGGGTGATCCATGTGGAGAATTCTAAGTGGAGGGGTCAATTTTGGCTGTGGGTTTGGTTTGGCTAACCCAAACCCATTGGGTCATGTCCACCACATCCCTTGGTGTCCAAATGGACTACTAAGAGGATGCCAAGTAGTCTTGAGTTGGAATATGATCAAATTCCAAGTGAATTTGATCATAGGTTACCCTTTGACCTAGGAGTAAAATGGTCATTTGGCTTTGATTTTGATTTGGGCATATTTGGAATGATTGAAAAATGGGTTGTGACAATTTTCAATAAATTTGGTGTTGATTTGATATCATTTGGCTCATGTTGACTCATTTAGATCAAAATGGGTCAACTGGGGTCAAGTTGACCAATTGGTTAAATTGGGTCAAACTAAGAGTTGGGTCAAGTTTATATGACCATTTGGAGTGGTTTGGTATCATTGGTTTGGTTTAATTTGATTTATATTTAATTTTGATTTATTTGAGTTCACTTAGGTCAAATTGGTCAAGTTGACCAATTTGACCCATTTGACCCAATTGGGTTAGGTCATAGGTTGGTTTAGATTTGGTTGGTCATTTGAAATATTTTGCAAGCTTTGGTTTCAATCAATTTTAGTTTGATTTGATTTTAGCTTGATTTGACCTTTTAAGATAAGTTGGGTTCATGGTCAATTGGGCTAGGTTGGGTTAGTTGGCCAATTGAGGCTTTGGATAAGTTCAACAAGTGGTTTAGAATGTGTTTGGCCCATTGGTTGCAATCAAATTAGCTTATATCAAGATTTGACACATTTTGACTTTTAGGTCAACTTGGGTCAACTTGGGTGAAGTGGCCAATTAGGTTAGGTTTGGCTCAATTGGTGACTTGGTCATGTTTAATTATTAATCATGAACTAGTTTAGATCAATGGTTTCAATCAATTTGGCTTATGGTAGATTTAGCTAGTTTAGGTTTCATTTGGGTTAAGTGTTGACTTATTCAAAGGCTAGGTTTGACTTAGTTTGACCTAATTTGGGTGAATGATCTTCCTAAGATGATTGTTGCTCACAATGTGAGGCTTAGGTCAACTTATTTCAATCCAATTTAGGTAGTATTAGAATTTGACTCAAAAGGTGCTTTAGGTCACTTTGGGTCAAGTGAGCCAAAATGGGTCAATTGACTTGATCAAGGCTTGATTCAAGTTTGGTTGAACTCACATAAGGGTCAACATATAAATGACTTAGGTTAGTTTGATTTCGGTTTGATGATTGAAGTTTGTGTATATATTTGGATTCATGATTGAAGGGTTGATTGAATCATGAAGAAAATCAAGGTTTGGGTTTATTTGAGTTTGACTTCGCTAAGTTCAAGAATTTGACTTGAAAGAGCATAGGTTGGATTTAGATTAAATTTTGGTTTGAGTTTTGAATTAGTTTTGATTATTTGAATTTATATTTCATTTATAATTGTGAATATAAATGAAAATATAAATGAGTTATGAGAAAATCTCTTGAATTTGAAGTGATTTGATTTGATTGATTAAGTCCATAAGATGAAATCAAAGTGACTTAGGAAAGGTTTTGGATTTGGACTTGAGTTTTAGATTTGGTTTTGTTATTTGAATTTATCATTTATATTTTCAATATAAAAGAGAATATAAATGGGTTATGAGAAAATCTTTTGAGTTTGAATTGATTTGGATTTTTTGGTTTGAGTTAAGTCCATATAGTGAAATCAAAGTGACTTAGGGAAGGTTTTGGATTTGGACTTGAGTTTTGGATTTATATTTCATTTATATTTATGGATATAAATGAGAATATAAATGCGTTATGAGAAAATCTATTGAGTTTGAATTGATTTAGATTTTTGGAATTGATTTGAATGATTTGAGAAAAATCATTTAAGTTGAAAATTGATTTGAATTTTGATTTGGAATTGAGTTTGAGTTTGAAGTTGATTTGGATTTGAAGTTGATTTGAATTTGAGGTTGGTTTGAATTTGAAGTTGACTTGAAGAAGAGTAATGGGTTTAAGCTATAGGGTAGGCAAATTTTCCTAACACCCCTAAGGCATAACCTATTCCTATTGCTAACTCTTCTAAGTCTCTAAGGTTAGGTTAAGTGTTCACCTAATCACTAGAAGTGTCTTAAGGCTAAGGAAACTCTTAATGTCTAAGAGGAATCTTATGTCTAAGATGGAGAAGTTGAGAGCTCACTCCAAAATTGAGATCAACAGCAGTGAGCATCCTGAATTCGGGCTCCACATTATCTTATATGGCTGTTAAGGTTGTTTCCCCCCACAACATAAGTATATATTTATGTATTGTAAAGTTTTTTCCCTCCAATGACAAGGATAATCATATATCTTTTTTTAGACTTTGACTTCGAAATGATTATGATTTATATATATCTCCTAAGAGTTTTAGTATATTTGTACCTTCTGAGGCTTTTGCCTTCTGAGATTTTTGATATATCTATACCTTCTAAAGCTTTTGCCTTCTGAGGTTTTTGATGTACCTATACTTTCTAAGGCTTTTGCCTTTTGAGGTTTTTATCTTATGAGATTTTTGATGTGCATGTACCTTCTAAGGCTTTTGTCTTCTGAAATTTTTGATGTATACCTTCTAAGGCTTTTACCTTCTGAGGCTTTTGCCTTCTGAGATTTTTGATGAGTGAAGACCCTATCAGCTACTTGCTCTCTTGGGCTTTTTAGTGAGGACCTTGTCCACTACCAGCTTCCCATTGAGGCTTCCTCAGGGGCATGCCTTCCAAGAGAGGAATCCATAAATAATTTTTGACCTATTCGAGGTTGTTTGTCAGAGTGTGTGGTGCTTATTTTTGGTTTATGTGTTTTGTGTGTATATGTGAGGGGACAACATGCAGATCTAGGATGTACTTATTAGGGTGATCAGGTACTACATTAAGGAATAGTATACTATCTCGAGATAGAAGTTGCAACCCTATAATAAACTTAATCACCTAATAAGGACCCCTATGGCATGATGTTCTTCGAATATACCAAAGATTTTTTTTCCTTTCTTTTCATGGAAAAGTAAAGCAGGGTTTATTTAAACTAAGTTTGTTAAGTTCCCTATGGATGAAAGCCTCCATTATTAATTACATCTTAAGAAAAATGAATCCCTTAAGAATACTCTCGATTAAAGTAAGCCAGTATTGTCTCCAAAGAATTCAAAGATAGGACTATCAAAGGATTGGTTGTATTTTAGAAAATCAAATGGGAGAGATCAAAGAGGGAGAGTTATTATCGAAACCTAAGGAGATGAGTAGGGAGTGCTCATGATACTAGGAAACCTAGTGAGCACTCCAATCTATCCTATAGTTGGGCTTTATGTATTTGAATTTTGAGGAGATTTATTTGTTTGAGTTAAATTTTTATTAAAAATTTAAGACTTATAATTCCACAATACGAGATTATGAAAATACCTAAGAGGTGAGGATTTATTCTTGTAGCCCATAACGGGAAACAACAACCTCAGATCCTAAATCTAGGAGCTTTGGCGAGGACCAAAGCACAACTTAAATTTAAGGTGAAAGTGGGTATATGGTTTACCTCCACAAGAGAGAGTAAGCCACCCGACTACTGTACTTATTATCACCTAGAGTGGTAGCCAGCTAACTCCTCTATGCTTTAAATCTATGTGGGCAAGTCATATGCTTTGCAAGATGGTTAAGCTGTTATTTATTTAGAAGAGAAACTAAGTCCTTAAACCCACTCCCTAAGAGACTAGATCATGAAGGGCATGAATAATGACTTAAATCTAATGCAAATTTTATCGAGTTTTATTTGATTTTTAGACTTTTTATTTTGGCATAGGCCTAAATGCATGAGAAATTGATTATGGGTCAAATCAAAAGAGAAAGATGTGCCTTTCCATCAAAGGCTCTTACCAGTCAAGCCTTTATTCTCTAGCACAGATGGAAGCCCTCTCTTAGCAAGAGTGAAAGAATATGACATGCATGATATTATACATTCAACCATCCTAAGGGGTTGCTAAAATTTTATTATCTTGATTTAATTCTAGGCTTTTTTGTGAGGTTATGAATTATTTTAAAATTTTAGTTATCAATTGTTAATGGGATAAAAATTTATTTTATCCTAAGAGCTAATAATCGAGCCACACAATCACCAATCATAAAGAAACTATGAAAAGACATGATATTTCTAATGCACAAGCTAAATAAAATATCAAACAATTTTATAAAGGTATCACGAAAGAATAAGAGGCCGATGCGGACAGGTACCACCATAAATGTAGTGAGCACTACCCTTATACATCACGGTATGATGAAAGAATAATTATAATTATGAAATGATAAGTGTTATGGGGGTCTTCATTCTTCTTCCTCCATTCTTCACTCTTCATCTTTCATTTCTTCATTTTTGATTTGCTCCATTTCTTTCTTTCTTTTGGCTTGATTGGGATGTTGTCGCTCCAAAGGCATCACATGGTGTATAAGACTTGATCTTATAACCAATGTTCTAATCCCCATAACACCTAATCCTAATGCAAAATTACATTAAAAGAGAAGGAAAGTAAATCTAGCCCTTAAGTGTTAGCTAAACACACCATACAACCAAGCAGTTATATGAATAATTTAGACTTAGCACCCCACACATGGGTAACCAAGTCCACCTATCCTAACTTGGGCTATGCTTAGGGGCTAAGCAACCTGCACAATAAAAAAGCATTTATATTTTTATTACAATGGCCCCTTAAGCACGACCCCTGTATAAAATATGTTTAGCCTAATGTCTAACATCCGATCATACATACACCCTAATATCTAGTATAAAATAATATATCACAAAACTAAACATATACCAAACCATGCATCATCCTAACATAAAGCTAGAAATGGTGACTTAATCTAATGTGTATGTGTTAAGCTTGCATGTCTGTAGCTTTAGGGTTATGATTTTCTAACTATTGGGGATTTAATTTATAAAAGGGTTAGTTTCTCTTTAAATGGTTTAATTGATTTAAAATTTTTATTTAGTGTTTTCTTTGTTTCATGTAGCCTACACTTAGCAACTAAGTGTTATAAAGAGATGAAAGAGAGGGAATCTCTCTTTTATCCCTACCTTAAGTCATTTCTAAGGTAAATTAATTAGCTTAGTTTTCTTTAATGAATAGCTTATTATGTGTTTTAATTAACCCTAAATTTAGGTTCACTCTAAATAACCCTATTCAATAAGAAACACATATTAGGATTAATTAGAATGGATTACTATCACATAACACACATTCATTCATTTCTTTCAATCATGTATATCATGCATATGAATAATCATAAGCATACATATACATGCAATGTAAATCTTAGCACACTTTGATGATGAATGCAAAGAAGTGTATTTGGAATTTAATATTTTATTTTTTTATTAAATTATGAATGCATGTCTTTATTATATAGAAAGAGGGATTTTTCATCCATTAGCTAAATACATATTCACATGTATAAAAGTTTTAAGTAAGTACGACACCATTATTTTTTTATACCAGTAAAGTACATCTACTTAGGGATACTTAAAGCTTCTAGATGTCATAATATACCACTTTTCTTAAATACATGTAAATGTATGAATAACTATAAGATAGGAAAATCCATGCAAAAGGTTATACTTGATTTATTTGATTTATGATTCTTTATTCATTGGCCACATCATACATGCATATGTATAAGAGTTTTAAGTGAGTATGGCGCCATTATTTTCTACACTAGGGACGTAAGGTACAAGACCTACTTAGGGCTACTTAAAGCCTCGCAGCCCGGGGATGTCTAGACTAATATGCCATTTTTCTCAAATACATACGAATGTACAAAAAGAGCCACATGAATAGGGAATCATGCAAGAAATTATGTTTGATTTGATTACGTGATTTACATATGTGATATAAAATTCTTCCTAAGTCTTAACATAAAGATGCACATAAATAGATTTTAGGCAAATGTTGTGTTCTTTTCAACTGAACTATACACTTACAAATCTTATGTGAATTCATGTAGAATAATGAAAGAGAACTTCATATTGCATATCTTATATTATTATTACATGAAAGCTTATATATATTTATAATTAACATCACTTTATTTATAATAATTGATTTATAGGTTTTTGAAAATAGTTTTTTATTTAATAGTAATAATAGCCACTCATATTTTTAATTTAAGTCAACACATGCAATTTGACATAAAAAAATATTTCATTTAATTAATTTTAAAAGAAATAAATGCATGATTTCATATGGCAAGCAATATTTAGCATGATTGCAAAGAAATAAAGGAATGTAAGCACATGATTTCATTCACCCCAATTAATTCCTAAGGACAATCACATTAAATAAGGCTATTTAAAATAAACCAAAATTCTTTAAAGACAATTTTTTAGCTTTAAGTTTAATTTGATTTAGGAAATATGAGAGAGTTTTGCTAATCATAACCCAATTCCCCATGTTTGAATTAATTTGGTTTAATAAAGACTATTTAAGTTGATTTTATATTTTAATTAAGTTAAGGTATGAATTAAGTTAATTAATTAACCCTTACTTATAACACCTTAAGTTAATTAACTAATTAATAATATGCAATATGATATGCAACCAGATGAAAAGTAAATTTTGCAATGCTCCTAAGAAAGAAGGGCCTAATGCAATTGGCTTATGATTAATAGTTAATTAAGCTTAAGGATCCCATTAATGATTTTCTCACACATGTGAGCCAACCATAATTTCATTATCTCTCACCTTAGGTCATTGAACACCCAAGGAGCTACCCAAAATCAATTAAAGGCTGCTTATGTGTGGATGAATTGATTCTTAATTTAAATTTCATTAAACTATTATTTAATTGATTAAACACTTTGGTTATGTTTTAATTTGAATGATGAAATTGACTTAGGGGAAAGGATCAAAGGCAAGGGTATGTAGATACCACCTTATTCCTTAAGAGCATAGATGATGATTTGATAGTGATACAAGTGTATGTAGATGATATATTATTTGGAAGTACAAATGAATTTTTGTGCCATGAGTTCTCATCTTTGATGTCCAAAGAGTTTGAAATGAGTATGATGGGAGAACTTAATTTTTTTTTCTTAGGTCTTCAAGTGAAGCAATAAGAAAATGGCACATTCATCTGTCAAACTAAGTATACAAATAAATTTTTTGAGAGGTTTGACATGAAAAGATTTAAATCTAGTAAAACTCCTATGAGCCCATCTATAAAATTGGATTTAGATGAATTAGGAAAATTTGTTGATCAAATACTTTATAAGAGTATGATAGGTTCACTTTTATACTTTGCTACTAATATGCCAGATATTATGTTTGTTGTTTATTTGTGTGCTCATTTTCAGGCCAACCTAAAAGAATCTCATTTAATATCAGTCAAGCATATCTTTCGGTATTTGATAGGCACTACTAGGTTAAGTTTATGGTATTCTAAAAATTCTTTATCATGTGATTTTGTTGCTTATTATGATGCTGATTTTGTGGGATGCAAAGTAGATAGAAAAAGCACATCAGGCACATGTCATTTTTTAGGATCATCGCTTGTGTCTTGGTCATTTAGGAAACAAAATTATGTAGCTTTATCCACTGTTGAGGCTGAGTACATAGCTACCGATAATTGTGTTGCTCAGGTCCTTTGGTTAAAGCAACAATTAGAAGATTTTGGTATTAAGCAAGATCACATTCTAGTTCAGTGTGACAATACTAGTGCTATTAGCTTGACCAAAAATCCTATCCAGCACTCGAACCAAGCATATAAAAATTAGACATCATTTTATTAGGGATCATGTTTTGAAAGGTGATGTTAATATTAATTTCATTAATCGATTTACAAATTACAGATATTTTTACAAAACCATTACTAGAAGAATGTTTTTGTACTATAAGACGCATGCTTGGAATGTTAGATCCTAATATTTAAAATTATATGTAGTTTGTTCTCACTTTTTGATGTTTTCAAAAGGGGGAGAAGAGTAAAATATTGGTTAGTATTAAGTCTATTTCATGCATACATTTAGGGGGAGCACATTATTCATCTCTTGTGCATAAATTTTTTTAGAAGAGAATTTTTTTCAAAACTATGATGAAAGGTCAATTTGCACCTTCATCAAAATCGATACCCAACCTTAGTTTGTCATCATCAAAAAGGGGGAGATTGTTGGCTTAATGTTCCTCATGTTCAATCCATTCAATTTTGATGATAACAAACAAATGCTTGGATGTTCTAATGAATGTTTTTATCTGATATATCAATTGCTAATTACATTTCCAATACATCTCATAATATGTTTGAGAAATTGCAAGAGTAGAAGAATGAAAGATAGATCAAAATGGATAATGTGAAGCTCAAGATACAATATTTTAGGTTATATGCATTTATAACTATCTTAGAAATTCATATGAGTTCATTAGCATGAATCAATTTGCTAACTTAACATATTATTTTAATGAGGTTAATTTATATAAATCTCTATCTAATTAACATTCAATTATATGTTTCATACATAGCATTTGAATTGTCAAAATAATAAATGATAATAAATTATGACTATTAAGTGTAATTATATTATTTACCTAATATAATTAAATATTTTAATTTGATTTGAAGGTTATATGATAACTAACATATGTATGATTATATATAAATTATATCATAATATTTAAATATCATATTTCAAAATTAACAAAAATATGTGAAATTTTATAATTTAGCCAAAGTCATTTTATAATCAAGGAATTTATATCTGATTTCATCTCCAATGGATTCCTTGGATTTTTTTTTTTAATTTGATAGGTTACATGACCCACGTTTGATTAAAATTGAATTTACTATGACTTTTCAAACATTAGCTAATTTAATAATGAATGCATGATACATGCTTCGAATATATTAAGAGACATATTTGATTATTTTTGACTTGCCCATGTGAATAGCCAAATTTTGGCTGCTTGAATTTAATATTTATTTAATATAAATTATATTTTTATTGAATATTAAATTATTAGATGATAACATGATGTTAGAATTTTTTTTTTGAAATAATTCAAAATGACCTTCTTGCTTATAAATAACCCTCATTCTCTTCATGAAAGTATTCATCATTCAAATTCAAAATCCCTCCAGCAAATCTAAGAGAAAATTTTTTTGATTTTCCATCCAAGTGTTCTCCAATATTGCAAAATCAAATCTTTGGTTTGGAAGCTTCAACGTCTTCAACTAAGCAAGCTTTCTCAAATTACTTGAGTTTTTTTTCTTGATCTTAATCCTTTTTTTAGTTGTTCATGCTATTTTCACCATCTATTTATTCTTTCCAATTTATACTTTTTGGTGGATTAATCTTTGGACATTATTTTTCATATCAAAGTTTCTCAATCATTTTTTTGTGAAAAACTCTTGTGATAGTTTGTAAGATCTATTTCAACTTGTTGAAATTTTTAACTTCCTACAAATTTATTTTGTTTTCTTGAAATATTTCTTCATTAATCTTATTTTGAAAGATTATTTATTCGTAGATCTATTTTATAAGTATATTTTAAGCATTTCAAAATAATTTATTGTGCTGAAATTATTTTCATATTTGTTAAATATTTTTTTAATTAAAAGCTTACTAGTCTACTTAGATCTATCATATACTAATTTTATTTAAGTATTTTGTGATCATTTGCATTAATTGAAAGCATCTTTTTGGTTAAAATATAATAAATTATTCCTTGCTGAAATTTATTTTATTGTGCAAAAGAATATTGTGAATTTATTTTGAAATCAATTTTATATTAGTCTACAAATTGTAATAATATAAACATCTTAGTAAGATCACTTTAAGATATTTATTTTATTATTTTTTATCAATATTAAGTGAGCATTTTATCTTGCCAAAATTTTGAAGTTGTAAGTGATCATTTATAAGTTGTGAAATCATTTTTTGAATTGGATAGCTTGGTATATTTGTGAAAGATTTATTTTATCAAAATTTATTATTTTATATTTTTCTTTTTATGCTGTAAAATTTATATTACTCGCCCCTTTGTAGGAGGGTACATATTATTGTAGGGGTTGTTCTCACCTCGTTATAGGAGAGTACTATTTGTAAGCTATTTTGCATTTAGTGGATTCCTAGTCAGGGGTGGCTAGGCGTGGACGTAGGCTTGTTTTGGATTTTGGCCAAACCACGTAAAAATTATGTGCCTATTGTCTCTCTTTATCTTACTGTACTTTTATTTTTGCATCATTAAGAATTGTATCTTGTCATTATAAAATCAAAATTAATTTTCTACTAAAACTTAAAATTTAAGATTTAAATTTTAAAATTTTTTTAATATCCAATTCACCCCTTATTGGATGCTATAGTGACTCTCACGTGTTTTAGCCATTTGAATTTATATTTCATTTATATTTGTGAATATAGATGAAGATATAAAATCACTTGAGTTTGGAGTGATTTAGAAGCAATTTTGATTAAGCTTAAGAATGTAAAAGGTCTAACTTGGGTTTTGATTTGGTTTGATTTATTTTTTATCATTGGAGGGTAGGTTTCATTTATATTTATGAGTATAAATGATGGAATGATTGATTTATAAAGGAATCAATCATGTTTGAGTTGATTTGGATCAAGATTTGATTAAGTTTATGGAGGTGGGTCCATTTGGCTTAAGAAGGGTCTTGATTTGGTTTGATTTGAATGGTTTGAATTTAGATTTCATTTATATTTGTGAATATACATGAAGTAATGATTGATTTATAAGGAAATCAACCAATCTTGAGTTGGTTTGAAGGAGCTTTGGCTAAGCACATGAAGGTGGTTCATATGGCTTAGGGAAAGATTTTGGAATTTGGACTTAATCATGGGTTTCAATCATTTGGAGTTTGGAATTGATTTATGATTTGGAATTTGATTGGAGATAAATTTTATAATTGTAGAAATCAATTTATTGGTATATTGGATGTGCTATAGTGACTTGGGTTTTAGCCATTTGAATTTATATTTCATTTATATTTGTGAATATAGATGAAGATATAAATGAGTTATGAGAAAATCACTTGAGTTTGGAGTGATTTAGAAGCAATTTTGATTAAGCTTAAGGATGTAGGTCAAAAGGCCTAACTTGGGTTTTGATTTGGTTTGATTTATTTTTTATCATTGGAGGGTAGGTTTCATTTATATTTATGAGTATAAATGATGGAATGATTGATTTATAAAGGAATCAATCATGTTTAAGTTGATTTGGATCAAGATTTGATTAAGTTTATGGAGGTGGGTCCATTTAGCTTAAGAAGGGTCTTAATTTGGTTTGATTTAAATGGTTTGAATTTAGATTTCATTTATATTTGTGAATAGATGAAGAATGATTGATTTATAAGGAAATCAAATCTTGAGTTGGTTTGAAGAACTTTAATACATGAAGGTGGTTCATAGCAGGAAAGATTTTGGAATTTGGACTTAATCATGGGTTTCAATCATTTGGAGTTTGGATTGATTTATGATTTGGAATTTGATTGGAGATTAAATTTTATAATTGTAGAAATCAATTGGATTGGATGATTTAGATTTGTAAGTCCATAAGATAAAATCAAAAGCTTAAGAAGAGATTTGTAGTTTGATTTGGATAGTTGGATTTGATTTTGATTTTGAATTTGAATTTAAGGTTGGGTTTGAAAGAGGGAAGCAAGATTGGGTTTGGGCTATAGGATTGAAGTCTTCTAAATCCAAGGCATAACTATTCATTTCTCTAAGTCTCGGTTAAGTTAAGTGTTCACCTAATCACTGAAGTGTCTTAAGACTAAGGAACTCTTAGTGTTTATAAGAGTCCTAGACTATGATGAAAACTGAAAGCTAACTCAAAGTGAGGTCAGAGTGTTATTATGACATTATGTGAAGAAGATAGTTTTATCTCTCATTTCGGTTAGTTTGTCAAAGTACGTTAACTGAAGAGGTTAAACATTTTGATTCTTCCAAAGATTATTTATCAGAGTATTACTCGATGATGTTAACCTGTTTGGAGTAGGTACAAAGTTATGCCCTATTCGAGATTGTTTGTCAGAGTTGCTCCTTGATTTTTTGCCTTTTTCATGAATATGATTGAATAATCATGATTTTCAAAGCTTTTTTCAATGTTGAAATTACTTCACATCAAACTAATAATCAATTAGATATCCAGAACATTAATTTGGATGATCTTTTGAGATTAAAGGTTGCCCCCAGCTTGATAATTGAATGATCAACATTTGATGTTTCTTCATTCTTCATATGTGTTATTCCAAAGTAGAATTTTCTCCATCATAGATAGTCTACTCTTAACTTGAAGTCAGATTTCATTGTGAAGATGTAAAGGGAATATTTTCCACATACATCATCAAACTATTGTGTGCTAGAAAACCAGTTGCGGTAGAATAAAACATCACGCCTTATCTTGTATGAAAATCTAACACGCGCACATATAGTTGAAAAGAGAACAAGAAACTCCAGAATTTTTACACAGAAAAACTCCAGAAAGAGGAGAAAAATCAAGAGGCCTAGCCCAGAAAAAATGCTCCACTATATATCTGCTTTGGAGTACAAAGTTTAAGTTTTTTCGATGATGAGTTACAATGTGAGAAATCATGACAATAAGAATTTAGAATGTACACATATGCGGCGGATTGGACTATGCTTTTGGTGGTAGTCAATGGCATATCGATGATAATTTGATGATGAACTTCAAATTCTAGCTCTCTCAGCTTTCTCCCAAGTTTACTTAGCTCCTCTCACTTTCTCTCAAGTTCGCTTTTGCTCCTCCTCCATCATGACAATAATGGGGTCCAATTTGATTAAGAGAGAATTTTGGTCATTGTGGCCAAAGTTCTAAAACACTATATCAGTGTATATTGACTCATTTGATCATAGATAATTTTTTGGTGATTTGAGCATTCAAATGATATTTGATTTGTGTGATCTTAGGCTCGTTGGATTTATCTCATTGAGCTACTCGATTTGACTATAAGCATGTCCAATTTGGAAATCATTTGATCATCCAATCAATATTTCCAAGTTTTCATATGTAGCTTTTGGGCTTGATTTAAGCTCATTTGGGCTCGATTTGACCCGATTCTAGCATTGTTGAATTCGTCTCACTAAGTCATTTAATTTGATTATATACATGCTTTAACTGAAGATCCGTGCTTCATTTATAAATTTTAGAGGGATATATCAATAATAATACTTGTTGTGCCTGTTTAATTTTAATTTTATAAATTCATTTTTTATGACTTTATATTATATATTTAACTTGATGTTAAATCATTTTTTATTTAAGTCTTGAAATTGGTCAAATTTTGGCATTCCGATCATCCATATAGGGTGCGATCGATGAAGCCTACGTCATGCCAAAGCATGATTTGATGTTTTGAGGCAATGGTCAAGCTTTACCCATTACGAACTTAGGCAACAAGTCATTCAAACACTACACAAGCAATATCATATTTCTCCATGGAGAATCTCGACAGTGAGTACTTAAATTGCACAATTTTCCCTGAAGGAGTAAACTTTAAAAAATTTGAGTTCAAGCTTTTATAATAGCTTTCTTTTTAACACAAAAATGAGAGAAAGTTGAAAAATAGATATCACCAGAAAGTGAATAATGCTCGATTGATGCAAGATAATGGATTGGTGTAAATAGGTTGGTTGAGAAGGTTTATTGAAATCGGCCAAGATCACAATGGACATTTTTCTTAGGGATCATGCAGTGTTTTAGTTAGAATAAATCAGAAGCTAGCTGTGTAAACAAGAAAAATGTAATGTAATGAGAAATTGTAAAGGACTAGTGAACTAGATCGTCAAAAGAGGAGAGAAGAAGTTGGTATAAAGGTGTTGAGTTGATCATTGGTTGGATTTATGAGATCGGCAAAATAAAGAACTTATTCTCAGGTTACCTTTGAACTTGTGAGGGAAAAATGAAGCTCGTATGTGGGATTATCGAATGATAGAGGCAGCTGTGGTTTGTGATCTTTGACGAGGTGACAAGGCCGAAGGAGGTGAAGGACAGAGTATAACAGCAGTCGAGGAATCTGCCCATTGGGAGTTGCCTCTCGATTGCAAAGAGGTGGAGATAGAAGGAGATAGTCTGGCAGCAGGAGCTCAATGCGGGAGCATCATGCGAGAGAAGCAACCTGAATGGGATCTACTTTAGAGGCTTATGGCTTAAGATGCTGGAGCTGTGATAGGGGTAGGGACAACGATGACCTCATAAGTTGAAGCATGATGTGGCATGGATGCATCTTGAAACGAATGTGGACGGGAGTTGTCTTGGATGATGGTCTCCGGATACTGCTTACTCGGCTTGGATGGAACTTGCAAATGTTGCGAATCTGGCTATAAAGGAGATGGAAAAAGAGGTAGCAGTGATGGAAGCATTGGCCATAAACATGAACCTTGGTTGATTAACGACAGAGGGAAGCATGGTAAATGGCAAATCGAAGTGGTGGAACTTGCTAGGAGCGTGGATCCAAGTTGCCGATGAGATGATTGTAGAGACGTGAGTGGTTGCTTGGTGCTTGAGATGAGGAAGAGAAAACCAATGAAGATGTTAGAGGTCGGTTGTGAGCAAGGAGAGGAAGCCATTAGCCGATAATTCGTGGGGATAGTGAATCGGGGAAGAATGGTTTCTCACATGAAGCAAGAATACTCTAGAGGAATGTAGGGAAGGGAGTATGGCTGCCACTTATGGCTGGAGAGTTGGAGAAGCTGCAGCGAGGAGAGCTTGGATTGGCTTATGGAAGAGGCAAGGGATGCTGAAGATAGGGATGAGGATCGAGGGAGGGCATTGGCGGCTGATAGAACCAAAATATGAGGGAGCCATGGCTGTGTGAACCGGAGACATGTTGAATGGAGCTAGTGCGTTCAGCTGGGAGCAGGGAGGAAGAATGGGAGTCGTTGCTCGTTCGATCAAGTGGGAAGGAGGAAGGAGGCTTGCGGCGCTCAGTTTTAGAGTCGAGGCTGTCGAGTGGCTCGAATAGGGTATCGGGCTGTGGGAGTGTTATATGGTCTTAAGATTAGATGTAAAGAGATATTTATAAAGTCTATATATATATATAGTAAAACCTGTTTAAGTTGATACTGTCTAAGTCAATAACCTCTAATAGTTAATACTAATGCGTCAGCCTATACATTTATTAATATCTCCAAAGTCAATAATTAATACTCGCCGGCCCAAAATTTATATTGATAACTAATAAAACAACATATTTCTTACAAAATTTGACATCTGTTTAAACTTTCGAAATCGAAATTGGCTTGCACAAGCTTGTTGGTTCGATCATCTTTGATCTTGTCCTTGATCTTCGGATGTGTCTCCATCAGCGACATCTTGCGCATCGGAATCGTTCAGCGAGCTTCGCAAAGCCTCGAGCCTTCTGGCTGGTTCCTTGTCTTTTGTTTCATCTTCTGGCACCAGATTCTCGGAGAGGTCCTGGACGATCTCAACCTCAGTTGGAACGTAGGCCATCTCCAACTCTGTTGGATAGTCAATGAGGTTGCGGATGTCCATTGGGTTCCAGTAGCGAAGCTCATGAACGTGCCTCGTCGATGAGCGGGATCAGCGAGTGCATTCTCCGGCGGGGCAACGTCGCATTTGCGCGAAACAATGGCGGAAGTAGTTCGGATTGTCTCGCTTGACACGGTGGTCAGCGGCAATAGCGTGGATGGCTTCAAATCGATCTTTTGGTCTACAACCTTGTCCGGCGGAATCGAGCGGTTGAACTACGGTGGTAGTAGGCAGTTTGGATAATTCCGACATCGCCAC
This sequence comes from Cymbidium sinense, assembly GCA_021442155.1. Lineage (NCBI taxonomy): Eukaryota > Viridiplantae > Streptophyta > Magnoliopsida > Asparagales > Orchidaceae > Cymbidium > Cymbidium sinense. The sequence continues at coordinate 25,136,699 of CM038227.1, read as the reverse complement.
TGGATCTTGGATGTCATGTTTAGCGGATGGTAAAAAAAGCGTCATGTTGAGTGTATAAGAGAGCATGCTAATCTCCCTTTTCCATACGTAGTAGAATTGTCGCATCTCCCTGCCGAAAAATTAATTAATTAAATGACACTCTTTTTTTTAATATGCTAATTATATCGAGTTCAATTTAGACAAGTTCTACTATATATATCAATTTAAGGTTATTTTGATGTTTTGACAAGCAAATATCCTTTTGTGATGGATGCCTTTGATTACCAGTGAGTCTTTAGCTCAAAATTATGTGTAGTCATTTCGATCTTCATAAACTCGTCCAAATTGAGCGGCGTCTCATTTGATAGATTTCCATTTTGATGCTACGATCAATTTCATAAATGGATATCATTTAGACATCGTGCTCTCCATTTCCGATATCATAAGCCTCATGATTTCCTTCTGGTCGAATTATTGTCTCAATATATATTTTGATCAATTTGACGTTACAATGTAGAACTTCTTCATCAATTGGACCATTTCGACCAGTTGTTCTATATGTTAAGCTTGATTTCCTCGTTGCGTCAAATTAGTAATTTGGTTTGTAGCACCATGTATGGAGGTCGCATTGACTTATCTTTAATTATAATGAATCTAACTAATAATTTAAATTTGCATTTCTTCATAAATTTACATAAAAAATCATATATAATCACACAATTAAGAATATTATATATATATATATATAAGTGTGGATATCAATTAAATTACTATTTATGAATTATGGTGAAAAAAATATAAAAAAATTTTATGTAACAGTCAACATCATTATAAAGTTGCTTAACAATTTAAAAAAATAACATGATAAATATCAGAAAGCATATGGTCAAAAAAAGTGTATTAATTATCTTAATTACAGTATTAGAGCTCAAAAACCCGCGTAACTGAAATTGGTTAGACTAGACCAAACTCTTGACTCTTTGACCAGATGGGCCCTACACTATACGCGTTTCGGAGCCCTCTATGTTTTTTTTTTTTAATCTTTACATTGAACGAAAATCACGGCAAAAATTATATATTATTATCTAATATTATCAACTTTTCATTGCACTCAAATGAATTAATGTAATCCCACTTAGCCTAATCATGATTAAGCTCATGACCTTTTTGTCGGATTCCAATGCACTTATTGTAAAGCTGAATGAAATTGAATATTATAATATGGATCATTCTAATATTAGAATTTAATTTATAGGAAACAATTTTTTTTTCTTGGAAGATGCAAAATAAAGTAATGACATGTGGATAACACGATTAGACTTGTTATTGAGTGGGTTAAGCTCAAATGTGTTAACTAAACATTGAATATGTTTTATTTTAATATTTTTAATATTTATTTTATTTATTGAAAAATTAATTCGTGAATTTTATATGACTCGAGTGGGATTAGGATAATGGTAGATTCTATGGACACAAGGATTTGTGGATCTGAGGGGAGCTTTGTAAGAGTGCACAAGGTCATCCATTAAGAATTCATCATATTTAGAAAAATTTTAAATATACTAAAAATGGCTTATTGGCTATCTACTAAAATATTTAAAATTTATTTTCCCTTAAATCAGATACCTAAAAATTTAAGATCTTTGAATTTTAAATATATTGTCCTTAGATTAGATGATGACACTAAAAGAACACTAATAAAAATATTTTTTTTAAAGAATAAACTACAATAGCTTAGAATTTGGGATGTTCATAAGAAACCTAATGTTATGTGGAAAAAAGTATCAAGTAAAATTAAGAAAGTTGTAAAAAATATGCTTGGAGAATTAAAAGAAAATTCTTTTAATAAAAATAATTGGTGGTGGAGTCAAAATGTATAAAAAAAAGAAATAAGAAGCATTGTTATAAAGCTTAGTTTAGATATAAAAACTCAAAAAATTGGGAAATATATAAAGTGGCCCGTAGATATTTTAAGAAAATAATATATGATGCAAAAAATTTTAATTTTTAGTGATTTATATAATAGATTGGACACTAAAGAAGGTGAAAGATATATGTATAAGTTATCCAATCAAAGAGATATGAGAACTAAAGATCTAGTTCAAGTGAGGTGTACTAAGGATGAAAATCTTAAAGTATTTTGTTAGAAAATGATATTGAAAATAGATGAATGAGATATTTTGATAAAATTTTCAATGAAGGATCCGAAATGATTAAGAACTTTAATATCTTAAACAAAATAGAAAATTTTATTTTTATCATCATATTAGTAAATTTGAAGTTAAAGAAGCTTTAAAGAAAATGAAGTGTGAAAAAATAATAGGACTTGATGATATTACAATATAAGTGTGGAAATGTTTAGGAGATCAAGAAATTTTTTGGCTTACAAATCTTTTTAATGTTATTTTAAAGACTAAAAAATGACAAATTAGTGGAAAAAGAATTTGTTGATTTCTATATTCAAGAATAAAGGTGATACACAAGAGTGTGCAAATTATAGAAGAATTAAGTTAATGTGTCATACATTAAAATTATGGGAGAGTAAAGATTTAATGTGATATAAATTTCTCAAAATCATTTTGGTTTCATGCCGTAGATCTAATATGGATGTTATACGTTTGTTAGGAAGTTTGATAGAAGTATAGAGAAAGTAAGAAGGATATACATATGATATTTGTTGATTTAGAGAAAGTTTATAAAGTTTCAAGACATGTTTTTCGGAGAGTTCTAGAAAAGAAAGGAGTTAATATTTGTTATATGCAACTAAGGATATGTATACTAGAGCTTTTACTTGTATCCAAACACAATGAGGATTGACAAAATAATTTCTTATTTCAGTTGGATTACATCAAGGATCAGCTTTAATCCCCTATCTTTTTGCTTTAGTTATGGATGTTCTTACTAAGCATTTATAGGAACATGAACCTTGGTGCATGCATTTCTTGAAGACATTCTTCTTGTTGATAAGACTAGAGAGAGAGTCCAAACTTGAATTTTGGAGATTAACCTTAAAGTCTAAAGGTTTTCATTAAGTAGATCTAAAATTGAATATATGGAGTGTAATTTTAGTTGTTGAAGTTCTAGTGGTAGTGTTGTGGCATTGGGTGAACAAGTCATAAAAAGAGTGAGCAATTCAAATATCTAGGCTTTATTGTTTAAAATGATGGTGAAATAAATGGAGATGTTATTATGGTAGAATTCAAGTTGGATGGTTGAAATATGGAGGTACAATGATGCAAAATGTTGGCCAATAAAGAGAAGTATAAGACTAAGTTAAGTGTTGCATAGAAGAGGATGCTCAGTGGATGAGTGACTTTACTTAGAGATAAAATGTGAAATGAGTATGTTCAAAAAAGTTGGACTAGCTCAGGTGATAAGATTAGAAAGAGTCGCCTTATTTGGCCACATAGATGATCGGTTAGGAGAGTATATGTATTATATTTTATCTTATGTTAAGAAAGGTAGAGGTAAACCTAAAAAGACTTGGTTAAGATGTATAAAAAATGACATTAGTATATTTGAATTAAATGAGAATTTGATACATAATATGCCACAATGGAGAAGGATTCACGTAGCCAACACATAGTGAGATAAAGGCTTGTTATTGTTGTTTGTATTTTAAATATAGTGCACTCTACTACACTCAACTAAACCACCTAGATAATCTTTTAACCCAATTGTGTGCTATCTAAATTGTATTTATATAATTTATTATCTTGATCAATGAATTTTGATAATTTCTCCCTCTAAGTAAATGGGGACAATTGGTCTTCCCACCATAAAAGAGGCAACTTTCTTAGCCTCCCAAAATTGAGAAAATGAAATATCAATACATGAGCCAGTGGATCAACAAGGAGAAAAGATATGATGATTTGCCTGTGGAAGATTAGGGTTACTTAATTAAGAGGTTTAATGCAACAAAGATTTGTAAACTTGTTATCATCAAATTCACCTCAATTTAATCTTATTTAAGTGGTCAATTATCTTTAATTTATGTTTAATTGATTAATCTTAACATAAGCATCATTAATTATATGGTGATGTAATAGAAACTCTCATTGAAAGGTCATCACAATCTCCCATATTTCATGATCTTTATATACTATATTTTATCAATTAATTTTTTTATTTGAAATGAAACTTTATTACAATATTGATCTATTTATCTTTTAAAATATATATTTTTTTACAATTCAATCTATTTATTTTAACCAAAGAACCTATAAATCCTCAATAACGATCACTTATTAAAAGCTCAATTAATAGAAAAAGTTTGGGTCATGTCTCAAAAAATATGTAATTAAAAATTGAGTTCTTTCTGATATTGAAGTGCTCAAACTATTCATCATTGATCATAATCATTCTTACAAAAATTATTTATATTTTCAACTTTATCCCTTACCACCAACTAAAATAAACTCATGCCATTATTTTTTTTACTGTCACGAGTTTTCTTCACACCAATTCCATCTAACTCTAGTAGTAAAATTGACAGTGCTTGATCACCCATATCCAATCCCAAGTCATCCAAATTCCACAGATTCTCCCAGGTGGCATAATATGCCTCGCCATCACCCAATCTATTGTCGCTACTCACCATCGATTTCCTAGTGAATTCTTTGCCTTGGAACACATATGGCATGTTGCACATATATGCGATCTCCATCGGTTATAGCTATCTCTTCAAATTGAGGTACTTCTAGCTGAAGTTGTTGGTGTTGTTGTTGTTGCTTTTGTTCTTGTTGTTGCTTCAAAAACTTTGCTCGAGCTCTCTCGATATTCTTTGTCGTCTTTTCTTTCTTAAAATGAGTCCTCCAATAATTCTTAATCTCATTATCTCCTCCCGGAAGGCTTCTAGCAAGCAATCATCTATTTCAACAACTCAAATTTAGTTTTTTTATTTCTTATTTCTTTTTTTTTTAAAGGCAAAAAGGAGAGATTAAACAATCTATAGAGAGGGTTAAGAACTCACCTATTTCCCCACTTAGCATGAAGCTCAAGAATGATGGTTTCTTCATGAGGTGTAATCTTCCCTCTCTTGAGATCAGGCCTCAAGTAGTTAACCCATCTAAGCCTACAACTCTTTCCACTTCTCTTCAGCCCTGTAAGCATTGAAATGCATTGAAACTGATTAGTTTAGTGTTATGGTAGAAATCATAAATGTGAAAAAGCATATGTGTGTGTGTGTGCGTATGTCCTTATTTATGTATATATACCTATTAGCCTGGAGACACAGTTCCATCTTCCTTCACCATGCAGCTTTACATGCTCAGTAAGCAGCTTGTCTTCTTGAGGAGTCCAGGGTCCCTTTCTCCATCCATCTTCAAAGGTTCCCCAGCCATATTGGCCCTTCTTCAGAAAGAGAGAGAAAGAGAGAAAGAGAGAAAGCGAGACAGAGAGAGAAAGAGATGCGGTGAAATTAGGGACTTGGTCTCTTCAATTAAGAGGTAATTGTCGCCCTTAATCAGATTCAGAGACAAGGAGAATAGGAAGCTTATGTTCAGATTTATACCATCTGCTGGAGATCTTCACTGGAAGGTCACTGTCAAAGCATAGCTCTGCAGTATTAGTAGGAAGTTCCAGTGCTGCCATCAATAATTAAATTTATTCCTTATGTGACGTGGCAGATTTAATTTTATTTTTTAGAATTCGAGTGTTGAATATAAATATAAATTTGTTATTTAATTTTAATTTTTTTATGTTTTAAATTATAGGAATATCTATAAATCAACCATCCAATATACTTGCATTTACAATTTAGCAAGGCTCCATAAATTTTTCTTGAATTATCTACTCATGTAAATACGTGATAAATTGTTGGAAATTTTATAAAAATAAAAAATATGAGTTAAACTTTTGTTATGAATTTCAATATTTTAAAGTCAAATTAAAATTTTAGTAAGTAATAGTACTCTATCAAACAATTATGCACATATAAATCTTCAAGTTGTTTACTTTAATTATTCTTAAAATATTTTGAGGCATATTTAATCAAAATTATTTGACTTTTTAAATATATGTAATAAAAAAAATTTTGATTTTGAATGTATTGGATTTTTTTAATTATTTATAATTTTTATGTATTGGATGAAATTATGGCCTCTCATCATTTCCTCCTTTGCTAATTTGAATTTTGAATGAACGCAATATTAAAAAGGAATTAAAATTTTATAATGAATCTTATTTTTGAATTAATAAAATTGAAGGGGTGTTCTATAGTTCTACTCTTTTATTCTTGTGAGGCTTAAATTTTGCAATAAAAAGATTTACATATATATATCACTAAATTTTTAAATAATTAAATAATATTTTAATTAAGTAGTTGTTTGAGAGTTAATGGATTAAATTGAATTTTTTGAGGGAGGAGTTGATTGCATAAAATATAAATCGAAGATGGACAAAATATAATATAAAAATATAAATTTAATTTTTTGAAAAATAGTAAATAATAAGTAAAATAATTCACAAAATTTATAAGAAAGAAAAATATAAGTGGCCAAGATTATTAAACTTATAGATATTTATTTTAATTAAGTAGTCATTTGGGAGTTAATGGATTAAATTGATTTTTTTAGGGAGGGATTAATTGCATAAAATACAAATTTAGGGTGAATAAAATATATAAAACTATATTTTTTTAAGTGAAAAAATAATTTGAGAGTCATACGTCCTGTATATATAACACCTCAATTTTTAATATCACGTAAAAATATTATCATAATTTTTTTAAATAAAATGAATATTAAATTATAGAAAAATATTAAATAAATAAATATTTAGTTTTAGATATTACATATATAAGAATTATGTGGTATATATGTAAATCTTTAAAATAAAATTTTTCTAAATAACCTAATAAAAAAAAGTAGATGCGTATAAAACCAGAATCTTAATTTGATTTTTTAATCCACCGAGGGTATGTATGTAATTTATCAAAAAAAAAAAGGCAAGCCAGGCCTGGGAAGAATCAAACAAAACTAAGGTCCTTGCGTGTTATTAAGTTACATGCCCCCATATTTGTTTAAATTATTCACCATTTTAATCAAATTCATAGCCTCTTAATATATCATCCAATTAATTAAATAATGTACGGATTTCATTTTAATCATACACGTTTCTATAGCTTTTTGTGTAGCTTTGGCCTTTTGAATAGTTAAGGCTTTACTCATTAACAAATAGCTCTCTCTCTCTCTCTCTCTCTCTCTCTCTCTCTCTATATATATATATATATATATATATATATTATGAATGTCATAATAGTAAAAACATTAGATATCATCAAATAATTTTAACTTATTTTTTTTAAATAATTACATAAAATGAAACTTAGGATCTCTTCGAGATAACTGTAGTATTTAAAAAAAAATTGATTGTAAAATTATTATGAAAAAAAAATAGTTTTTAAAAAAATTATTTTGTATGTTATAAATATATTTTTTTTGAAAAATTAAAATAATAACTTTCAATATAATTTAATAATTATTTTTAAAAAAAAAATTCATCATAAAACTTTCTGAAAAATAACCAAAAAATTGATAGTCAAACGAAATTGTTTTACTTTATAATTATTTTCTGAAAAAATAAATCAATTAGAAAGTTATTCAAAATGCACCTTTAGAGAGAATTTGAGAGTTTTTAATTTTTAGTTTTTTTTATAAACGAAATTAATTGGCACTATAAAATTGAGTTCTTTTATTTTATTTTTTAATATATTTTTTGTTTTAAATGGAGCCCACACGGCCTATCGTTTGTTTAGTCGAAGATATTTGCTTTCGGTAGCAATGATCCTTAATAATATCTGTTTATTAATATTGTTTATTGTAAAGAGAAGTGGAATGGCTTTCATTGTTTAAGCGTCCACTAAGTAGCTGATCGATCGCGCGTGATGCGATGACCTTGACGCGCCCACAGATCGACACGTGTCCCCTGAGTGATATTTAATTTAAATATTATTAAGTGATATTGTTATCATTATTATATACACAATCATCCTATTTTATGTATTTACAATCAATTAAATTCAATCTTAATTTTTCAAAATTGTAATTAAATATTAAAATTATAATAATAAACTAATTTATAATTTTTAGTTTTTTAAAATACTCAATGATGGTGACATGCAGAGATATATGAATTTGATAATTCAAAAAAAATAAAAATAATAGTTATATTATAAATACATATGTATCGAGGGGTTGATACGTAAAAACCTCTCACATTAAAATTAATAAATTGCGTTTTATAAGTTTATTATTCATGATGAAAAAACAACTTTATATTTAAACTTTTTGCAAATGTTGAAATTTTGATTTATATAATTTTTTTTGAAAGAAAAAACGATTTAAAAGTATTATTCAATGAGATTTTTGATGCATTAATAATAAACTCTAAATTAATTTATAGATATTTTTCATCAAAATTTTAAAAATTAAAATCTATTAAAGTTATATTCATGATCATTGACTAAATAAGTAAATGCGAGTTTTAAAAAAACTAAATTATAATATTCAGACGTATATTTAAATATAAAGTACTTATAAATTTATCTTTCCACAAGGCCTTAATGACATATAAGTATTTTAAGAACAACTTGGTTACAAGTATTTTGAATGTATTAGAAAAAAAAAAAGGTAGAATTTCTCTAAAGATTCTAACATTTAATCGAAGAAAAAAAAAGAAATATATAACTTAAATGCGTTCAAAATTTTCTCACAAAAATGTATTTAAAATTCATCTGAATCAATTGAATCATAAATATAAATCTAAATTATTTGTCACTTATTCCTCTATTATCATGAACCGTTATTATTCACTACAACCCATTATCATAAAATTTTATATTACATTTATAATATACTCTTTGAAATAAAATATAAAAAAATTTGCATACATAACATATAATTCTTAAACATTTATATATATAACATCTACATTTTTATATTTTAAAAAATCTTTTTTAAGCATGAAAGAATACATTTTACTTTTAAAAATAAATAATAATACTATTTTTAATATAATAAAAAAATAAGATGATATTTTTATAAATCATCTATTAAAAAATAAGTGATATATTATTGCAATTTTTGAAAGCTATAAACATGATTGATAAAACCTCTAAAACTTGGTTGTCCAATCCTCAATCCAAGTCATCATAACAATTAGTAGAGCTCCCAAATCCCCTCATCGCAGTTCTCTCTCTCTCTCTCTCAAGCAACCAAAAGCATCGAAACATTATAAAATGAAATAATAAAGTTGATAAAATAACATTAACTAAATTTAAAATTTACATGCATACCACATAATTGTCATGTATTTCTATATCTAACACCTAAATTATAATTTTTTTTTAAATACATAACATCTAAATTTTTAATATCACTCACTTTCTAAAAATAAAATATACATTTTCATACATAAATTTGTATCATCCATGTAAATATTAAACTTTTAAATATATAAATACATAAAATTAGGTGGCCTGTGTAAATTTTTCTTAAGAAAATGATGCTCAGCAGGATAAATTGTAAATAAATTCAAAAGTTAAAAGAGTGCCGTTGAAAGGCAACAATATCTGAACATAATAATAGACAACCACTTAGACAACACGGAAACTTAAAAACACCAAAGCCTTCAAACTTAAACATCCACAAAGTATATTTTAACGGGAAATAATTCAAAATCATAAGAACTTAGATCCCAAGTCCTCAGATTTAATAACCTCCCAGATCATTAACAACATCATATGGAATTGGGTGACAGTCTCCAGCGTCGCGCCTTCCACCATGAAACCAGGCTTAGGTCCTTCAGGCTGCCTCTTCGTGCTGATGATTTCGCCGCGAGCCTTCGCCGCGGCCTTCAGCTCGTCGTTCTTCTTCTTCCTCAGACGGAAATCTTCGGTGCACCGGGAAGGCTGCACGTGCTCGATGCGCACATGGATTCGCTTCTTGATGATCCTGTTCCGTACCTGCTCATAAGAAATACAGATGACCAGGGCTTTAAGTTATAGGATAGTGAAAACTTGGGATGAAAAAGATGAATGTGAGGAGACAGAGTAAGAGAGGAATGCAAAATACAATGTTTTATGGAATAGAAGAGAATGGAGCATAAAAGATGTCAAAGCTTGACAAATAATTTATAAGTGAATTTTTTTTTTTTTTTTATTACCTCATTGAGCTCAACCAATGGGCAAACATGGCGCCAGGCGCATCAAGTGATGACAAGCCATACAACATTGAAGTACACAAATCCCTCAAATCATAGGGATTATGTGTTGTCTCCATCATCAACAACAACAAAATATCCTTACCCACACATATGATTCAAATTCACTATATATTAGTTATAGTCAAGTGTTATACGACATGCTAAATTTATTTTGTATAAATCATTTTGCAAAATATCAATTAATATTAACTTTGGTTTATCATTTTTAGCTCTTTCATGTTGATTTTATCTTTCCATCTTATTCGTGCATCTTCTACTTTTCATCATCCACATAAGCAAACCATCAAAGCTGATTTTTCACTATCTTATCTTAAATAACACAAAACCATCCATCACCTTTAGCATCATCAAAATTAATGGTATTCATAATCATTCACTTTTTAGTTCATTTGATCATTCATCTATTAGATCAAATAATTATTAAAGACTTTGATCTAATGAAAACTTTTTCTAGTTGAATCTTAGAAAAATCACACTTAAAAATCACTTGAAAATATAACATGAAGTGATTATTATGATACACCCAATCTACTTAACACTTCTCATATTTTTTTATCTGCAATTTCCAACACATTATTTTTTTAATTGGCTAGATTTGGGCTTATTGTACAAATTTCATCCCATGTGCAACTAGGCCCAACAAGAACCAGCTTAAAAATACATCCCTAAATAAAAATATAAAAGAAATGATGATATCAACCACCATTCAGACTTGACCTTTTGCCACCATCCCATATGCGCACCAGTTTGCTCATTATAACATATTACACTATTTTTGGCTGGTGAAAAACATGTTGACTTAAATTTCCTAAATGTGATTCTATATGTCATCCAATCATCCTTATCTTTTTGAGAGAGAATGTACAGTTTCTTCTTAGGAGAAGAAAATCCCATTTTTATATAGAAACATATTTTCCATAAAGTTCTACTACAATTCTTTGAACTAGCTAGTGGCCAATTAAACACAGATTTTAAAAAACTGTCCTCACAACATGAGATAAGATTGTCAAAGCAATGAAATAAATCAACAAAAAAATAATGAAATACTTTAAAGGGGGATTTACATACATACCACACAATTCTTATGTATTTACATATCTAACACCTAAAAGTTAGATATTTACTTATCTAACACTTTTCTATGCTTAAAAAGGTGCATTTCACTTTTAAAAAGTGAATAAAGTAGTATTTTTGATGTGATATTGAAGATTAGGATGTTATATATATAAAAATTGAAGTTTAGGTGTTAGATATGTAAATACATAAGAAATGTGTGATATGTATGTAAATCCCCCTACTTTAAAATAAGAAATAAAGAGTAATATCACATGATCCTCGGTGAGCAAACAGGACAATCCTAAGCAGACGCAGAATGTGCTATTTCAAAGTATTTTATATAGCACTAATAAAAGCATATTCTGATTCTTTTTAATTAGCATGTGATCAAAAGCATTCCTTATCCAATTCCAAGTTAATTATCCAAAATAACGCCATGCGACAACTTGAAAAGCATTCACAAATGATGATGCTGCTGCTGCCGAAAATCAACCGTTGATGAGTAAACCTCAAAAGCCACCCTATTCACAGAAGAAGTAACTGAGAAATAAAGGTCATTCCAATACATAAGAACGTTCAGTTGTATACTTGCATTGAACTATTAATAAGTTAATTTTTTTTCAATCTTTAAAACGAGTTCAAAGTACAATTGCAGCAAACGCATTGTAGTTTAACTGTCAGAACTTTTTGTGTAGTGATAAATTTCTTGCTGGCCGACAGCTCAATCAATCAACCAAATTTAGTTTTAGATTTATTATATTTCATGATCAATGCTTTTGCCATTTAATGGATCATGACATTTATGATTTATCCGCATATTAGCAACAAATAACTTGAAAATAAACAATAAACAAGATTTAGATAAGAACCTGTCAAACCTGATGCATATAAACAATTCAACTAAATTCATTTAGAATTTCAGGAAGCATTCTTTAGTTTTTAAAATAACCCAAATTCACTAAATAACCTATCATATAGAACTGGATTGATCTTAATTTATAACTAAAGACAATCTTCATACATCCATCAACATCATTTTCATCAGACAGACCCAGGATATTTGGGATTAAGGCTGATAATTATGATGATGATGATGATGATGAAGAAGAAGAATGACGAATTAATGATGATGCTAGTAAGAAATAAGAAAGATGTTTGAAGTTCATTATTAATAACATTATATTCTAACATGTTGTGACTGTTTATTCATAAATAAATCTGAAAGTAAAACCATACAGCCTCTATTTCTAAATTGCTATAGTGGAATACTCCATATGCATCAGCAAAGAAAAATTTTAGAAGAATAGCTTCCTTAGAAAATATATATAGCAAAAAAGATCATAAAGCCAAAGCAAGTGAGATATAGAAGACTAAAAAAATGGTAGAATCTTAAATTGAACCTGAAAAGATAACTGAGTTGGTGAGCTATAAGAATTATCAGGAAATAACAAAAGCATAAAAATAAAAGTAACATGCTAGCATTTATTTTTCATAAGTAGAGTAGTCTTCCCTACACCACTTCATAAATGGAGATGATTGCTACTCCTAAATCTTATCATGTAATGCCATAATTATTGCTACTCCAGCATATAATTATTTTATGAAAAAACTACACATTACTAAAACATTATTTACAAGCCAATTGAGATCATGATGGTAAGAACAATTTGAGTTGGGATTATTTCAGTCTCTTGGCAAAGTGAACAACAAAAACACAAAAATAAGTTTAAAAAGATATAGGTCCTTTATGCAAGATACTCAAAAATGATGAACCTAGATGCAAGGTGGCCTAACCACAGTCTGATCAATAAATTCTTATAAGTAATATACCTATTTAAGTGTTTGCCCATCCAAGTGTACAGACATAAACACAGAAAAAAAACTTTAAAAAATAGAATCAAAACATGTATGTTGTGCAAACATACTTTGAAAAAAAAAATACAATAAGTAATCATATTTCATAAGTAAAGCATGCAAATCATAGACTACGAGTCTCATTTATCTACTATTGAAACAAACTGCCAGGAAAATTTTACATAGGACAGGCCCCAAGAAATATGTATGAAATTTAAAATTTAAAAAAAAAAACCTTGTGGGAAGTCCAGCATAATGTAAACATGTGTCCATGTATACCCAAAAGTATTGACTATATACACTAGCCCTTTAGTAATACTAATAATCTTGCCTCATAGTTAGTCATGAATGCTAACAAGCCCTCATACAACATAAAAACCAACAATTATGATCATCATCAACATCATCATTGAATATATCCCAAACATCTAGGCTAGCTTTATAAATTTTGTTCACATTGAAGGTTGCATTAGTGCCACAATTCATTTTCAATAACTTCAATCCAAGTTATCTCAAGTCAAATCATTCTCCTTCAAAATCCGCCAACATTAATCTCATTTACCCATCTAATAATTGCATTTTTCATTCTTTGTTGTATATAAATCTATTTAAAATTATATTAATAGATCATTACTTTCCCACACATCCATATTAGCTTTTATCCATTTATGGCATGCTTAACTAAGCTCTTAACACCATTTTTAGTACACCATACTAAGAACAAGATAACATAGTGAAACTAATTACATTTTTAAAAGTTACATAATACAATAGGCATTTATCCATTTTAACTACTCAACCTTAACTTTATAAACTATGTAACTTTGTTTTCCTGATAGATCAAGATACTTCAATCAAGCACATATGTGATATTAACAAAATTTTCTAACTATACTATGGTTAAAAGATGCCATTTTTTTATTATTTGCCAATATTTGGTAGAATGTAATTCCTCAATAGCCGTCTTCACGAACAGACATACGAGTAATATGAGAATAATACATCCAACCTAAAAGAGAGATCAAGCACGGACAACCACAAATCACGCAGAACTTTAAAGGTAAGCAAGCTGCAAAGAAACAACTACCTCAACTTATTTTAGGTTATTGAAAATACAGCCAGGATTCCGAAAAGCGCCGAAGAAAACAAAAAATTTGCACTTCAGAAATCCGAGAAAACAGATCCGGATTAAATTGAGAAGATTACATACCTGCTTATTGATTTCCACCCCAATAGCTCTTTTTGTGACGTTCCACACTCTTCCAGTCCTTCCATGGTAGAACTTGTGAGGCATGCCTTTGTGTATGGCGGCATTAACCTTGACATCAACGTAGTCTCCGATCTTGTATGTCCGAAGATACGTCGTCAGAGAAACGTAACCCTTCTTCCTGAAAGGCCTCGCGAAGAGGTCTCTCGTTCGCGAACGAAGCCCGTGCCCTGCCGGCATCTTTATCCGCCGCGAAGCCTCAACCGCGAACTGAACAAAAAATAAAGCGGAGAATGTGAGGGAACTTCGTCTAGGGTTTGAGCTATGAGGAGAGAGCTAAAGAGAAATAAAACTAGTAAAAGTCGGGAAAGCCGCTTGATATTCGTAGAATTACGGTAAAGGGACTGTTCACATCAGCAGATCTCCGCCGTTCGTTTCGCGGCTGCAGGCATTTAACGGGCTAAATTGGCTACCAAATGATATTTTAATATATTTCTATACAATTTTATCAACAATATTTAACAACTGCCTTTTTTTTTACAGATGGGCCAATAAACAAGCTCGTTAGCAGCCCACATCATATACCTTCACTTGTTCATTATGCGTCCAATATTATTTTTTGCTTTTGAAAAAAAATGAGAGAAAAGATTAGGTCAATGCTTAATTTTATTTTTAATTAACCAAATCAAATATTTAAAAAGGCATGAATAATAAAAATTTTGCATGTCAAAGCAATCCAAATTGAGCATTTGAATGGTCAAAAATTAATTCAATTATATGATTCTAATAAAGACGAGTAGATAACAGTGTAATTAGATTAATCATCGTCTTTTATATTATGTTTTGTCTCCCTAACATATATATATTAAAATTATCCCATAGGATTTAAACTCGAGTTAACCCAAGTATGACATGATTACTATTCAATTTTAGATTAATTTAATTCAAATCAAATTAATTGGGTTAAACATATCATATTTATGTTACTAATGCCACATGAATCCAATATATATAATAAACAGGTTAGTAGGGTTGGGTTTAGGATAGGCGTATTGAAATCGAGTCGAATTTAAATCAGATTTTTTTCACCCAATTAATGAATAAGTTAAGTGATCAAACACATTCAGGTCAAGTCAATTTTAATTCGAACCTAAACTCAACCAGCCACCTTAAATTGACATCTCTAAGAGGAAGAGTAAGCTAAAGCGATGCAAAGGGTCAGGCATTGATGATAACAAAGGAATCATAATAATAATTAGAATAGTCCTACAACTTTAGGGCAGTCGATAAAAATTCTTTTCTTCAACTAAGAGAACCACTAGCACATGCTAACCCCACTAATTTATAGTTGCCCATAAGACTCAAATTTTTCAAAAAAAATAAAGTTACTCATCCAAACTTATCCAAAAGCCATTTCCAAATATTACAAACAAGCAATAAATTTTAAATTTTCATTCATTCATTCATTAATTCAAAGCCCAACCAAAGGATCAAAACCCAACCCAACATTTATTTTATCTTATTGTTAATACTTACAATCAAATCAAACCTACAAATTTATTAAAATTAAATCCATATATATATATATATATATATATATATATATATATATATATATATATATATATATATATATATATATATATATATATATATATATAATTTAGTCTCGAAAGAAAATAATTTATTAATCTCAAAATTGATTTAATTTTAATTTTAGCAGTGAAAACTCTAGAGAACATAATTTTATATCAGCTCAAAATTAAATTTTAATTAACTTTCAACTATATAAAAAAAATAAAGTTTAAAGGAGCATATTGCAATATTCAGTTGAATTATATTCTGATATGATCCCAAATCCTCAAAGTACCAAATTATCACATATAACAATAATTACAGAGGAACGAGACCAATGTTTGCTTACAATAGAGATAAAAGACTACGATATTACAAAACAAAAAATATCGACTTTACAACATATGTAATCAAGATAACATGCCTGGAAAGGAATTGAGAATAATAATAAGGCCGGATAATCCAATCCAATAGAAGCCAATTACAAAGACAACCTAAAACCAATAATCCATAACAGAAAGAACGCCGAATAGAGAGAATAAGAATTGGTAGCAAGCAGAAAGCAAAGAATCAATACAATGAGAGCAAGAACTGAAAAAAAATGAATCCATAAGACATATCAAGATCTAAAGAGAGAAGAAAACTATAAATAGGGATGAGAAAAGCAAATAAAGTGTTGAAAATATTCAAAAGAAACTCTTCTCTCAGATTTCTTCTTTTCCCTCTCATCCGAACCCCTTCCCTGATCGCCATCGCCGGAATCCACCCATCCTCACCGGGAAAACCTTAGGGTTTCTCCTCCGCCAGCCTTCCTTCTTCGAGGCCGACGGCTGAATCAAAACAACAAAACAAGCAAGGTAAAGGTTAGTTATCTCAACAGATTAATCCAAAGAAGCGCCATTCTCAATCAAAGGCAAGATTTAATCCAGATCGAAAAACGCTGTAATCCACTTACGACATTAGAAGCATCAAGAACCGCATGATCCAAAACCAAATCCAGATCGAAACGCTTTAATCCGACGGTTCAAGGAGAGCAATTCAAGAACTCAATCCAAGACTGGGATCCTACCGAGTAAAAGGCGCAAATCTAACGGATCAAAAGCCCGAAAACCCTCCAACACTCAACTCACCGGTTCAGTTCACTGGAGCCAACTCAATTAAACCACTCAAGCCGCCGATGACCAAACCAGGGAAAACGAACCCGAATTGTTACAGAACAGAACTATTCTCACCAGCCCACTCAAATACAGAAAATAACACGTATCATATTCAATTAGTATTACATAAATACATGCCTTTCGAATTTAAAAAAAAAATCGAGTGAATATCGAGAAATATATATTTCGATATTCATTTTATCGGGAAATCTATATAAATGTCTTGAGTTCCATTATTTCGGATCAATATATTAAAAAATAAATAAAAATGTCGGCACGTGATTGGGAAATCCTAGCACGTGCATTCCAACAGCAAAATTAAAATATCTAATTATAAAAATAAAATAAAATTAGAAAATGCGGTGAGCGTGTATGTTCATAAGTAAAGCTATTAAACTTTTTCAATTTTTTTTTTTTTTTGACTCAAAATAAAATGAAATTGACTTGATCGAATTTAATAAAATTGATTATTAAAAATATTAAATTGAGTGCATAAAATAATATAAAATATAATATTCAAAGAAATAATATTCATATTTATAAATATCTTTGTTGTGTCTTTGAAACCTTAGAGTGAAAGTATGCCTTAAACTCTTTAGAAAGTCAAGCATACATCTGGTATTTAAAAAAGCGAATAAGAAAACTCACTTTTACGTGGAAAACCTCAAAAGAGGAAAAACTAGCAGAAAGCTTCCACTATGTATGTTTGAGTACAAGATCTTCCGATATCGGATTAAATGTATATGAGAAAATCATTCTAACAAACATGTTGATTGGACGAAGTTGACGATGTTGGCGATGGCCGATAGTGAGTGATGATAAAGAACAATAATGATGATGATGGTGAGGATCTGGCGATGGCGATGGTTGGCACGTGGCGGCCGGGTGTGAGAGGATCTTTCTCTCCTCTCTTGCCCCTCTCCCTTCCTCCCCCATATGAGGAATGAGGCTATTTATAGATGGAGAGTGGCGTCTTGTAATGCAAAATCCAACCACTCTCTCTCCATGGATAGCTCATGATGATTCCCTTGATCATATGATGTATTTTGTGTATTTGAATGCTCAAATGATGTCAATTATGAGATCTTGAGCTTGATTGGCCGTTAAGACGCCGATTGGGATAAACACTCCATGTTTGAAAGCTATTTAGGGATTTAACGATATCCCAAAGTTTCCAAGAATATTTTAAGTGCTTGATCTCACCGTTTCAACTTGGATCGTCTTAGCATCAAGATGTGGAGTAGAGTTTTGGTCATATCTCGGTTCTATTTTTTGGATGATATTATCTCAATCATCAAAAATATATGTGTACTTCAAAATAGTAAATTCTTCAACAATCGTATGTCCATTAACCACATATTTTGAGAAACGATCTTCATGCAGAAAGCGCCTACTGAACAGATGCGGGCGCAAATGCGTGTAGGTATCGCAGTCATTTCGGACCATTAAGCGAGTTCCTTGGTGCTCCGGCGCTTGGCGCCACGGCGTAAGCGCCGGCGCCGCACGCGACATGATATGGTGCAGTTAGCGGGCACCATCAGAGTTATCGGCCTTGAAGCGGCCATGAGCGGCTTGCCTTGTGGTCATTTGAAGCGGGTGCGGGTCTGGCGACCCAGCTGAAGAATGGTCGAAAGCCAGCCTTAAATGTGAATGCTGCGCAGCGAATGTCGATACCGGGCAGCTTTGAGTATTCTGATCTGGCTGACGCCCTTGTATGGCCGGTATGCCGCTGAGTATGTATGAAGCCGCTATGACGCAACCTTGATATGGGATATATACTGATGCCCAATAATAATGAGCCTGTATGGTATGTGAAGTAATATGCTGCATACCGCTAGCATAGGATGTATGCAATCATGGCATGTAGGCTAATGTATGAAGCGCCATGTATGTATGCATGTCGAGCCAATGAGCGTAGCGCCAAGCGGAGCCACGCTATGATGTAGCAACCTTAATGAGGGCGCAACATTGAAGGCTATGACGGCACGCCCGAACCGATGATTACACGGTTTAGCGGTTTCCGGCCGATTTTGGCTTTTACTTGCCCCTAAAGAAAACCCCTTGAAAAGAAGAAGACACTCTCTTCTTCTTAGAGAAGGTCGTCAGCGTCAAGTGCGGTACCACGTCGTTGTTATTTTCCCTCGAAGAGCGTCGCCAAACCTGGCTACGTTTGAGCGATCTTCACCATGCTACGTCGTTGTTCGGTTTTCCCTCAAAGAAACGCCTACCGGACCGTCCGGTTTAAAAGACCAATACCACGTTGTTCCTTTCCCGAAGAAGCGTCAGCCAAACGCTCGTCAGGGTTTGAGCGTCCCCGCCTCGTTGTTCGTTTTCCCTCGAAGAGCGTTCCGGCCTCGTCGGACCGTCCGGTTTGACGATCAAGACCTACTACGTCGTTCCGTTTTCCCTCGAAGAGCGTCAGCCAACCTCATCGCGTCCGGGTTGAGGTGGTCGGCGGCGGCAAGCCGGCGGAATTCAGCAGTGAGTCGGTTCAACGAATGACCGGCGATGATGGTGGTGACCGGTGAAGGTTGGCGGTAGTAACGGCGGTCAGTAGTCGGTGGACCGGCACAGTGGTTGGCAAGAGGTGGTAAGCGCAACGCGATAGTAGTCAACCGGTGGCAGACGCTCATGACGGAGGATACCAGCGAATTATCGCGATGGTGGCCGGCGGCAGTATCAGCGGCGATGACGGATAAGGCGGCGACGAAATTGTGCGCAGCGGCTGGTCGGCAGTCAGCGTCGGTAGTCAATGACCACGGCGGCGATGAGATTTTATCCGAGGATGTTTGTTAGAGTGTTACCGATGGCGTTAACGTGAAGAGGTTGAATTGAATCCGCCGAGATTTTGACCTATCCGGTTATTTGTCGAGTCTTTGCTCGATGATGTTAACGTGTGGAAGAGGTTGAATTGATCCGAGGATTTTGACCTATCCGGTTGTTTGTCAGTGTTACGACGATGCGTGGTGGAAGGTCAATTGAATCGGCGAGATTTTTTATCCAGATTGTTGTCGAGTGTTATGGCGTCGTATGGAAGATGTCCTGGGAAGTCCATCAAGGACCGACTATCCCAGGTTGTTTGTCCAGTGTTACCGATGGCGTTAACTATAGAAGAGGTCAATTGAATCCACTGATTTTGACTAACCGAGGTTGTTTGGAGTGTGACTCAATGGCGTTAACCCGTATGGAAGAGGTCCGATCTGGATTGATCATGCTTGAGATACAACGTGAGTTGTATATTTCTCAAGTGGGAGGATTAAATGAAGAAAAACAAGCTTATAAGGAAAATCCATAAACTCATTACTTTGATAATGTCGTGATATAATATTGTCATAAGATAACTTAACAAAGGGCGAGATATATTTTAGAGAGTTAACAGAACAAAGGAGAACACAACCATATTCCAATGATTAAGAATGTTTTCCTTTGGATCTCAGCTGACGATCTCGAAACAAAACCTCCGAGGTACCTATTTTGAAGATTAAAATTTCGATGTTGAAGATCATAAGCGTGGTTGCTTGTGAACATGATTATTTGATTTCCACACCACTCCGCGGGGTTGGAAACTTCATCTTAAGATGAGATATGTGCACCAAAACGCAAAGATGGTGTTATATCTGTCAGACCACCATGAATTGGATTAAATGACTTGATTCAGCAAGGATAACGGAAGAGTGATTGTCCTCTACTCGCAGATTATCAAACCCGTATAATGGTCCGGGTTGGAGCTTTTCATAACCGGCCCATCTTGCTAAATGTGGGTAAAATAAGACATCAACAAAACTACCATTTGTCAATCAAATTCTCTTAACATTATAGCATGGGTCAATCCGTTGATGACAAGTGGATCTTGATGAGAACATGTACCCTTCTAAGTGTCATTAAAAGTGATGGAGTGATCGTGAGACCTAACTCTCGAGGCGGTAATGAGAACTTGATTAGATATTGGTCCTCCCAATTGTTTCAATTTCTCCAAATGTTTGATGATTATTTTGTTATTTCTGTGATGATTGTCCTAGTTGCCCCGTTGGAGGTATGTTTGTTTGAGTCGATTGATTCTTCACAAATCGGCGATATCCTGAATGAGCCTCTCAATTTCTTCTTTGAGTTATTTGTATGCCTCATAGTATGTCCGACTTCGATGAAAATATTGCTCTTGATTTCGAATATGGTTTTATGGATGCGCCACTTGATATTTTCTTCATCTCGAATAGTCATTAGAGGTTAACACGAGATGTGTTCGGTGGTGTATTCCTTTTTGGGTCGTGGTTCACGTCGTAGATATGGGGGTCGTGGAGGGAGATCACGACTGCCTTGTTACTTCTTTTGATAAGATTGTCGGTCCGCATTCCCTGGGGTGCTTTTACGTTTTCCAGTATATTGCTCAAATTATTTCCGGTGGGCAGTAATAGCCTCATCAACAAAGATTTGTGCTTTCACATGATGAACCAAGTCGCATATGCGGACCGTGTCTCACATTGTGTGAGTAAAGGCCACGGGCGGAGTTCTCAGGAAAACTCCTCTTAATAGTTCGTTACACTGTGTTACTTCAGGAGAACCTCAAAGTATTCCTTAAGTGATTTGCCCTCGTTTTGGAATCGGAGAGATGGGAGGAATCTTTAATGATCCTCGGTTTTACAATGAAGTTCTACAAAATCTTGGCGAGTTCATCAAAAGTATGGATGGATTCCTTGGAAGGGAGTAGAACCAAGTCGACTTGTCCCGAGGGGCGGAAGACTTGACAAAGCGGTGTGTCGAGCTCATTGGATATGCATGATAGTCGATGGTGGTGTTCATGTGGGTGATCATCGTCATGAATCAATGTTCGGAAGCTTGAAACCAACGGGAATATGATGTTGGAGAATAGCTTCAGCTAAAGGTGAGGATTCATCATAGCCGCGATGAGGGGGAAGATGATTTTTATCTTGGAGGTGAAATTTGTCTTGCATTAAGCGTCAATACGCCGCATATAACATGGCAGAGTGGGTCAACGGGGCGAAATGTGTCGCTACCAATAATTAGTGGATTAGATGTTGAGTTGCGCGTGATGGATGAGTAGAAACTAGCGGTGTCAAGAAGTTGACATCACGGTCTACGGAGGAACTTCGGCGTCGAGATTAGCATTTTCCTCTCGAGCGATCGATCTTGGGGAGATGTTCTTGTAGTAGTGTTGTTTCCTAAAGTTGGATCATTTTGACTCTTCCATTCCACGATCTTCTAAGAGATTCTGCCGCACCTTCCAAATGATCACGCTATCGGGTGAAGCGAAGGTTTTCTTGATTCAAGGATTGGTTTGAGTGGCGGAGTTGGAGGCGGGTCCGTTATTCCTCGAAGCCGATCGAGTTTTCCACGAGAAATTGTGATTGAGGATTCTTTTCCACAATGCATGCTGTTGTCTAGAAAACCGTTGGTAGAGTGAAAGTTTATGCCGCTTCTTTGGAAAGTCCGGACACATCTGGTATTTAAAGAGAATAAGAAAACTCAATTTTATGTGGAAAACCTCGAAAGAGGAAAAATCGCAGAAAGAAAAGCTTCCACTATGTATGTTTGAGTACAAGATCTTCCCGTCACGGGATTACTGATATGAGAAATGGGCAACAATTCGCTAATGACAATGTTGGCCCGATATTGACGACGAAGTTCGGCGATGTTGGCAGCAGTTAAGACGATATTGGCGCGAAGTTAAGACGATGTTATGATGAACGATAGTATGGTGATGATGACCAAACAATGGTCGATGGCGAGGATTAGAGGTGGCGATGGCCGGCGGTTGGACGTCAGTGGCGGTGAGGAGGATCTTTAGAGCTCTCTCTCTCTTGCTTGCCCTTCTCCTTGGCCTCCCCCAAATGAGGAATGAATTTATAGATTGGAGTGGCGTCTACGTAAATACATGCAAAATCAACCACTCCTCCATCTGGTCATGACTCGTGATGATCCCATATGATGTATTTTATATTTGAATGCTCAAATGATGTAATTATGAGATCTTGGGTTTGTTTGATTTCCAAGGCATTTCATGTATAAGTCGTGTTTGAAAGCTATTTTGGGATTTAATTGATATCCCAAAGTTTCTGAAATATTTTAAGTCTTGATCTCGATTTTTGGATACTTACTTTTAGCATCAAGATTTGTGCGTCGGTAGTAGTTTTTGGTCATATCAATCTTATTTTGATTTTAGAAAATTAAAAGTTACAGCTCAATATATTTAATTTTAAAAATAATTTTATAGTTACAAATATAGAAGTATTATATATAATTTAATTTTTTTTAATAATAAATAAATTCGATTTAATTTCGAGATGATTTGATCAGATCTATGATCGGATCAAAATCAGCTCGGAAAAAAATTCGATCAAAACTCTTGGCTCGTAGCTCGACTCAATCTATTCGATTCAATCTCGATCTGATTCCAATTTCGATTCAATTTTCGAGTTAAACTAACAACTTACATAAGAGAGAGAGAGAGAGATATATATATATATATATATATATATATATATATATATATATATATATATATATATATATATATATATATATATATGAAATTATATAAGTAGCCACAAAGTTTATATATTATATTTACTTCCTCACCAATATAGGCAAGGGTGAATCAATCACATTTCAAATTAATACTAGTGGATTTATTTTAACTTAATAATGCTCCGTAATTTTTTGCTCTTTTGATATTTTTGATACAATAAATCTCTATTTTTCTGACTTATATGACATTATCTCGTTTTACGTAAGTGTGCAATATTTTTTATGAATTTCTGTCACCTAAATCTATCATAAATTTAAAAAAAAAAAAAATCATATTTGTTGCGTGCTAAAAAAATGAGTAAAGTTACTTTTTAATCCAACACAGATATTTAAAGAGTGAACAAAAAAACTCCAAAATTTTTACGTGAAAAATCTCGAAAAGAGGGAAAAAAATCACAAAACCTAACTCAATAAATTTTTTTTATATATTTTATCGGTATATATAACAAGGGACTTTTACATACAATATCACCATATTCTTACATATTTATAAATTAACCACCTTTTAATATCAAAATTTCAAATTGACATTCAAATATTAAAATTCATAACAAGCCAACCCATATTTTTTCATTTTAAATTAAAATTCATATTTGATTTGATGGTGGCGAATACATGGATCTCATAATTCAAAAAAATGATGAAGATGATCAAATTATAAATGCATATATTTTAGATGATTAATTTATAAATATCCCATACAACAAAGTCATGATAGGAGGCTAAGATCCCATCATCACATTGAGCCAATGAACCCTAGACACTTTATGAAGAGAATGAACTCTTCACTCAATAGTAATGCATTCCACAATACCAAATTATACCATGAACTGATACATATTTCTAATGTTCAAAATCAAAATAACAGTTAAATTCTTTATAGAGAGCCATCCCTACAAAAGAAAAAAAAATCCCTGCAAAATTTTTACATGGATTTTTTTTTTATAATAATGCTCTCCATGTTTATAAAAACATAGAAGAAGATATCACATGTTCAAGCACAAAAACTGGAAAACATATAAGCAAATATTAATAACAATAGTAACAGAATTGACCTTGCATATATGATCATATTAGACTCCCACAATACATAACATCAAACATAAATGCAACCAATGCAGTATAATTGTCTCATGATACCTACATTTTAAACTTATTATACTCTCTTAGCTTTCACTAGCAGCAGTTCACTTGTCTCTGCAGCATAATGTGATGATAGAAAACCATACTCCATCAAGTAGTTGTGATAACTGAGGATTAGTTGGTAGGGATGAAGAGAGAAACCAGTTTTATGGATGAACGTTGAGCACACAGCGCAGACATACTCCCTCGTGCATCAGATCGAAGGCTTTGTTGATCTCAGCAAGCGTCAGTTCGTGAGTGACATATTCATCAACCTTTATCTCCTGCAAAAACAAAGAAATGGAAAGATCAATATGTGTGCTTGTTGAAATTTCCAAAAGGAAACCAGTGCTCTGTTTAAATGCTTTATCTGATTTGAGGAGGTAACTAAAAAGGGTTGAAGCCCTTTTAATGTTTATAGAATGAAAAACGAAAGCTGGATTTGCATGAAATATAATAATGTTAGAGGTGGCAGAAAAGAAAAATGATAAGATAGATATGAACATTATAGCATGGAAAATTATTATATATTTCAAAGATTGTGAGGCTGTCATTTATCTGAAAAGAATTTGTAGAAGATAAGATCAGATGAATTGTAAATGTAAAATTAAACACAAAGGTTGAATTTTTAGAGAATTAATGTCAAGAGCGTAAGCAGAAAAGAATAGACTGAAGGAAAGTTTTAGTTGTACTGTATAGAAAGATGATGATGATGGAAAGGAAAGAAAGAAAAAGAAAAGAATGGAAGGAATGAAAACAAATATATATATATATATATATATATATATATCAAAATGAAAAAGGAAATAAAGGAATCAAAGAAATTGCTTTGATCCAACGAGAAAAAGAAGCATTATAATAACACAGTATGAAATGAATCACCACAGAAAGAATAGATCGAATACAAATTCTTAAAAGAAACAACTCATTGCCCGATTGATTTTGATCAATGGAAAGGAGGATGGAATCGGAAATCAAATGTTTTTTCTCAATTTCACAGTTACCACCACTGTCAGCTTCTTCCTTCCCAGCCCTTTGTATCCTCTTATCAAGCGCACAAATGTCACTATAATAATATTATCAGATTATAAAGTCACCTTTTTCAAGTATTTGTCAACAAGCCACGGTACTTGAGAGCGGCTCTTGAAGCCCGAAGGCAGTTCCTTCCATACACGCCCTGTAACTAGTTGGAAAGGACGTGTTGATATCTCCTGCCCAGAAGCAATAACTGATGTCCCCAGCCCTGTGCACCAAAAAAACAAAAGTAGAAAAAAAACTTTTCAGCTCAAAGAATTAAACATAATGATTGAAAACATTATATAAAGATTTACAAAATAGAGAACATTATAATAAGGAAATTAATTTTCCAAATTATTTTATGTGAACATATATATTTTCCAGAAAAAGTTAGCGTGATCATTGTGAAAAGCTGGTGATGAGTATAATAAAAAATTCCCAGAGTGGTTTATTTTAAGTTTATGTAGTTTTCAAAGATTGGCTGTTTTGCCTGTTTATCAATTGTGGATTCGCATGAAAGCTTAAGATGCATGGAGGAAAAAAAAACCAAAGAAATGACATCTTGCCAAGTACCATAACCAATAAGATGGCGCAATTCAGCTCACTAATAATTTCTTTTTTCACTCACTTTATTTCATTTTTGAGAGAAAAATGTGATCTTGTGAGTAATCATCAATATGCAGGGAGAGAATTGACCTTATGACAGCATTCCAAGGCAGCCCTCATCAGTTGGACATTTCCGATACATTCAAAACTGTAATCCACGCCGCCATCAGTGAGGTCAATGATAACCTGCTGTATTGGTTTTTCGTGGTCCTTTGGATTCACAAATTCAGTAATACCAAAATTCTTCCCTGCAAAAAGATAAATGAAACTTGTTAATATGTTTTCATTTAAAAAAATAAAGCACATTAAAATATTTATAATGTTTACATTTGCAGAGATTTCTGTGCATCAGTAAATTCAGGCTTCACTGAAAACCAACTTCAGAAAAGCAGAGCAATCACAATGCAAATGAACATGTAATTAAAGCAGTTGATAAAAGGACCACTGACCATCTTAGTACAAATTTTACTGCATATCGTATTATAGATATTCAATCCAATGGGAATGCCAAATTTGAATAGCCATTTTTTAAGAGGCATATTGTACAGTGAAAAGTGATAAACTCAAATCTGTTTTAATCTCCATACAAGAGCCTTAACAGCCTATGAAGCACAAGCCTGCTTCATGACAGATCAAAAAATTGAACGAAATCAACATTAATAGGCAGTTCAAACCTTCTTTGGGCAAGCGTAATGTGTGGGGATAAGTGGCATGAAAAGCTTCCAACTAGAAAGTTGGTAGCAACCCCGATCCAAGAAGAACCACAATGGTGTAAGTCATAGTTTCATTGATAGATTTCGGTGCTAGATAGGTTTTCTATATAGCTAACGCAGGTTTTGTCCCTCCTTCATTAGTTGTGCAGATTCCCTTCATTTAATCAATAACTATCTTTGAAAAACTGCCAGTTAAGAAGCTAAGGTGGTGAATGCATGATATGAGAAACACAAAAGACAACTGCAAGTTTGTTGCAATACCAGGTCATAATATCTTTAAAAAAGGCTGAAGAATGCTTTTCTGTCTAAAATTCTAGTCCAATGGTACGGCCAATTCTCACTTTAAATAAATTCCCTTGTTATTTCACAAAATTACCATAGTGCCATACTGAGAGATATACCCTACTATCGGACCGGAATTTTGGGCAAAACAAAGTTCTAAGAAATTATCCTTTAGGATCTAAGCTGGACCTGCAGGTCAGTTGGCTGGACTGCATATCCCTACTAGCATGGATTGATTGTAGCACCCTGCCGTATAGGAGCAGATACAAGAATAAGATCTGAAGGACGTGGAAGTTTACACAGGAAGGGGAGAGAGAGAGAGAGAGAGGAGACAATGGCTTCAGGAGAAGAAATTGGAAGCCTCAAAATTTTATTCAACATTCCATCCTCAACCTAGCAGCAGGGGTCCTTATTTACACTAAGGCTATAAACAAATGAAGTAATAAAATATGTGAGAAAATAAATCATAAAATACAAGCAAAAAAAAAACAAAATTTAGCCCCACAGAACATTGAATTAATCTCGATGCGTCAATCTCAAATATAAGAACATGTCAGACAACTGTCATCAACTCCCATAGGGCTTGAATGGATAACTCTTCAATTGAAAATTAATTATGCAACACAAAGACATGATCATCTTCACAAAAAGTGCACTATATCAAGATCACAAGATCATCATCATCAATATTGCAAATATCAAAACATAGGCGGAGGAACAAAGCATGGCGAGACCCTTTCTCCCAAGAAGCATGGTTCAACACCTCCAATTCAAAGAAGGTTAATGGAAGCTTGATTACAAATTGGAACCACTTACCAACATATTTTTCTCATTTAAGCACCTCTATTTACAAAAATAAAAAAGTAAACAGGATATATTAGTTAATTCAAACAAGACCAAAATTAATAAAGAATGAGCTTTCCATGTAAAAGACATATATCATGTTGAGAAGAGAAAAAAATAGAAACAAAAGAAAGGATCTTTCAAAAAAAATTTTCTGTTCCTAGATATAAACCATATCTGGTAAAAAAAGGAAACATATGAAAAGTACTTTAAATTATTTAAAGATATGATAGGTCATTTATTAATACGAAACTAGTTGTGGTCCTTGTGGAACATCGAATGATTTCTCGATCATGGCAAAGTTTAAATTAAAGTTTGACATTAAGTTCATATCATTTTAAATTGGCACAGAGATAGTTACAAAAAATATACATAGTGAGATATAATACTATATATTATTTGCAAATGCCAATAGCTTAATTAAGTGAGATCTCAATCAAACCAAAAAGTTCAAACAATTGAAAAAAAAAAATTAGAACATATAATTAAAAGAACCTTTACACAGCATGCAGTTTAATGAACGTGAAGATGATAATTATTAACAAAATTGCTAAATCAAGTGATTAAAGCCTTGTAGGTGTAATAGGATTAAGTATCATGAATTTATTAAATAAACGGGAGATATAAATATTGATTTAGTATTTAAAATTAACATTGGATACTTAATATGAAAGTAGTACCCTCTAAAGTACTATGTAATAATAGAATACCATTAAAACTTAAAATGCAATCAAACTAGTAATGTCATGGATTCAAGTAATAAATAACTGATTGATAGACAAGTTAAGTGAGCAAATATAAGAATTTAAAATGAATGTATTTAAAAACTACAAAAGATAGAAAAGTGATCATATTAGAGGAGCAATATGAGTAGCACTTACCAAGATAAGACAACAATAAATTGAGTTATGTGGAAATTGTGTAATGAATGGTGGATGGCACGCCAATAAGACGAGTGGACGAGTCAATAACACTTGCAAATTAACACAAATGAATGGAGAATGAGGTTTTATAAAGTTGGCCAAACAATATTGAACAAAAAACATAAGAGTTAGCTAATTGGTATGCCATGAATGTTCTCATCAGCAAATCTAATTGAAAGGCCTAACTTCATGGTTTAAGTATGGCAATTGGAGAGTTATCACGGAATTATTCATTTATAATGAAGCATGGTTTAACAACTAAAAAAAACAATACTTTACATAGGCAGGAATAGGATTATGGTTCCATTTAGCAACTTGACAGAACATGTAACGGTCCATAACTATAACGCCTGAAGATAAAGACAACATTCCACAACCACTCATAGCTTTTGTACCAAGATAGGCAAAGGCGAAAGATCAGGATGCAAATGACCTTACCACACACACCTCATTATTTGAACATGTGTGCATTCTACATGCCTAAAATAAGAGGACATAAGTTGCAAGAAAACTCTTTGTATAAGTGTCTCATATGATAAAAAATTAATGGCATTAGACACATTAATTCTCGTCTCTTTACATAATGAAAAAACTGAAAGAAGAAAAAAATGCAGTAAAAAAAGATGACATTAAAATGGAATATCATGGTGAATTAAGGTTGAATATTCGGTTAAGTAGAATATATGATTGGGATAAAAGCATACCTATATCATACTTTTTGTTGTCAATATCTATGCCAATGATTCTAGATGCTCCTGCAGTTTTAGCCCCCTCTGCAACCTTTTCATAAATAGTAATTAAGAAAATCCAAGCCAAAAATAAATTAAAATAAACTTAGGTAATTGACATCTTAGAAAAGCTTACTGCACAGTCCCAAGTCCAAAATTGCAACAATGGAACCTGCTTCAACTTTGGCAGTATTCCAAACTGCTCCAAGACCTAAACAAAACAGAATAACCAAAAAAAATTACAAATAACAAAACAATGCTCAAAAGCATAAAAAGAACATATATGGACATGATTGGATCAGAAGTTATCCATTCAAAACTTTAAAACTTTAAAAAAAAATATTTCTCCTTTACATTGCAAATTAGACTTAAGTGAACTCTATCAATTTTTCAATTTTTCAAAGCAACTACTTCGTTGCAAAGTTTTTGCAATTTATTTCAACAAGCTTCTATAGTTATCATGATATACAAAAGAGTAGTAATTAAGAAGATGAGTTTCGGATTTTATGATATGACTGATTATCTCTGGCGATTGGAAGCCACATGCAATCTAAAAAGATTGAGATAGGCTTGCGGACCTGTAAACCTAAAACATGAGACTACGCCAATTCTTAGCCTCATGTTAGAGAAATTTATTCCTGAAAATGACTACAGTAGGCATGGAAGCATGACATCCAAGCAATAACACAAAGTATAAAAGGTCAAGTATTTTCCCATGTGATCTAAACAGAATCTAGACAAATACATCTTAACGCTTCTTTGCCTTTAGATTTAAGAAGCATCATACCAGAAAATTCCACTGAAACCACATGCCCAGTCCCATAGAATGGCGTACCTAAGAAAGATAGTCATGCCTATTTAATGGTGCTCTAATTATTTTCTGCAGTACTAAAATTTCCATACCATACAACAAGAAACTCAAAACTTTAAAAACAAGGTAAATTAAATTATCACCGTTAGCCATGTCCCACCATTTATACTTTATTATTCTCATTTGTTTGTGTTTTACAAAAAGCATTAAACTTTTTTCAAATAATCTTTTTTTAAATAACTTCTATCAATAGCAGCTTCAGTCACCCCTTCACTCCTAATCCTTCAGCATTAACTTTTCATCACATTGCTATATCTTCTATCCCTTTGTTGTATATGGCCAAATGATCTAAGTCCATTTTCCACCACCTTATCTTCAATAGTTGATACTGACACAGTCTCTTTAATAAAATAATTTCTTAATCTATACCTTCTAATTTTATCATGCAATCATCTTAATATGTCATTTCTACTGCACTCTATTTGGCTATTAAGAAATTCCCTTAACCACCCAACACTCAAATCAATAGAATATAATCATCTTAATTACAGTTCAACAAAATTTACTTTCAAATTTTCATGATATATTTGTATCAAATAATACTCATAAAATACTTTATGATTTTACAATTCAACCTTAACCCTAAAGTTATATCATCAACTAAATCCCAACTCTTCTATATATATATCCAATATATTTAAACCTATCTATATAGTTATTCATCATCTTTTAATATTTTTTTCTGATAATTATTAATATTAACCTTACTTAAATCTTATTTCACATGCTTAATCCTAAGCAATTTTAATCTTCTAAATAATTTATTCATTTTCTAATTTTTCGCTTACTTTAAAAAAGGTTTTCTACTGAGAACTAAGTCATTCACCAAAAAATAAAAAACATACACCAAGATACCACACTTACAAAAATAGAACTAGAATAAATTCAAAACATTAAGCATTTAATATAGATCCTTGACTTGATCAAATTTTGATTGAAAACTCTTCAACCACTTCACAACTACAAATGCTAGTCAATACTCTATATTCATATTTTTAAATTCTTTAGCATAATCTTTTTCAACTTTTTTCTTAATGTACATTAAATCAATTCTTATAATACTCAATTATATACCTTTTCAAAATCCTTTTCATGATCAATAAGAAATAATATGTGAATCCTTTCTTCCTCTCTAGACTTTTTAATTAATTGATTTAGCACAAAAATCTCTTCCATTGTGGATCTTCCAGACATAAAACAAAATTAATTCTATAATACAACATAATTTCATTTAAGTTTATGCTTCAATAGTAATTATTCTCTCCCCCCAAAGACACAAGACTTCATCATATGATTCATAAGTTGACGATTGAAAAAAAAATTTAAAACAGAGGTTACAAGCATAATGGAAAAAACCTTAATTGCATCAAGTGAATCTAGTAACAAAATACATAAGAATGTAGACTTGTAGAGGAATGGGCGCATATGAAGACAAAACAAAAAGATTCAAGCACTAAAGAATACAAAGAATAATGGCAATTTTACCTGTTGGAACACCACATCCAAGAAGACAAACCTTCTCCAAAGGGGCAAGGGGATCAATTTTTGCGACACTAACATCATGCACAACTGTATATTGACTGAATGTTGATGTTCCCATGAAATGATAGATGGGCTTCCCATCTATTGAGAACCTGCTCTTACGATCATTCAACATGACCCCAACACCAGTAGCAGAACGAACCTTGCCACAAAGGTTTGTCTTTCCAGATTTACAGAACTTGCATTCCCTGCATTCAGCTTGGTAACAAGGTATAACATGGTCTCCTGGTTGGACCTCAGTCACACCCTCACCAACACTTTCAACAATTCTGCAAAACAAATTTCAACATTTGTTCAACTGAAGATCAATAAACTTAGAATTTTCAAACTTTTGACTATCACATGGTTAGAACATACCCTGCAGCTTCATGTCCAAGAATACAAGGAAAGAGACCCTCAGGATCCTGTTGACAAGATTCATATGTTCGTATAAGGAATGAGCACATAGCACCAAAAGTAAAAAGAATAAATATCAAAACATTAGTTAGTCAAATAGGGGACACATTAGATGAAAACTTATAAGCAAGTCTTCATTTACTTCTACAACAGCACGATCATAAACACATGTACTAGCAAACACAAAGACATCAATATATGCGTATTACAACATTTTCTTTTTGAAATTCAAGACGAAAACCTCTTTTAATTGAGCATGTGTATTCATCATTATTAGTCTAATCCCAATTATTTGAAATCAGATTAATGAATTTTCATTTTCAACTTTTTGAGTGTCACATATGGTTTATGATATACAGTTTAGGGTTTAGTATGATAGACTATGAGCTCAGCTCCTCTTAAATCATATTTCAACAATGACCATTTCCATCACATACCCAGTTATTCAAATCCATCGCCAGGTAGCTACTTTCCATACTCTTACTAATATATTGAATATATTCATTCAAGAGGAGGTATTATTTTAAGAATCTCTTAAAGAAACTTGACTCTTAGTTACCAGAGCCTAAGTGGCCGGAGCAGCTGGCCAAGAGCAATGATCCTAGCTATTTCCACCATTGCATTTTAGGCCACTTAACCTTGAATATCAAGTTATTGCAACTTTATCCTAATAATTGTTTTTTACATAACCTAATAGAGACTAAAAACGTAATTCATCAAAGAGAAGACAATGTGGAAAAAGATAAATGGCATGTGGCATAATTTCTATGGCTCAAAGGAATTGTATAGAAAATAGGATTATTTTCTATCCAAGTACAGTGTTTCAACATAAAAAGAATATTAATGTAAATATGCAACTCTTTAGTATGTTTGTGTCCAAACTTTTTCATAAATTTAGATATTTAAGTATTTAGTGAGCAAACTACATTAAGTCTATTTTTCCCAACCTTCAATCCATCTATCTAAAGTATATATAAAAAGTTAGAGGAGGTGTGGTGAGCATTTTACATTTCTAAACTTAACCTTGAATATCAAGTTATTGCAACTTTATCCTAATAATTTTTCACATAACCTAATAGAGACTAAAACGTAATTCATCAAAGAGAAGACAATGTGGAAAAGATAAATGACATGTGGCATAATTTCTATGGTTTCAAAGGAATTGTATAGAAAATAGGATTATTTTCTATCCAAGCACAGTGTTTCAACAGAAAAAGAATATTAATGTAAATATGCAACTCTTTAGCATGTTAGTGTCCAAACTTTTTCATAAATTTAGATAGTTAAGTATTTAGTGAGCAAACTATAAAACAAAATCTTTTAACAATACATAATATCTTCAACATCAAAGAGCTTACACTATTGTTTAACATTCTCTATCATAGTTCTAATATTTTTGCATAATTTAATTTATTCCCTTACTAAAATAAGTACAACAACAACAATAACAAGCCTTAATCCCACTAGGTGGGGTTGGCTACATGAATCTTTCGTCTCCATTGTGTCCTATTATGTGTCAAATTCTCATTTAAATCAAATATACTAAGATCATTTTTTATACATCTTAACCAAGTCTTTTTAGGTCTACCTCTACCTTTCTTAGTATAAGGAAAATCTAATGCATCTACTCTCCTAATCTCATCGCTTTATGTGGCAAAACCATCTAAGGACTCTCCCTAATCTTATCTACCACCGGAGCAACTCCAACTTTTTCCAATATACTCATTTTGCATTCTATCTCTAAGAGTAAAGCCCATCCACCTAAGCATCCTCATCTCAAGAACACTTAACTTAGTCTTCTTTCTTTATTGTCAACATTCGCATAAGTCATTGCAGTCTTACCACCATCTTATAAAATTTTCCTTACTAAAATAAGTACATGTCCTTAAATTAAAACATCTCAATCACCAAAATTTGAAGCATTGAAAAAAACCTCAAACACTTTACTAAAATTATTTAATTTAAGCACATATGTGTTTGTAAGTTCCTCCTTAATACATTTGAAACACGATCAAAATTTTCATTTGATGAAACTCTTCCATTTTAAGAGTAGTGGCAATAAGTGTCCATGTGAATTCATTGATAAAGATTCTGCAGAATGTGCCAAACTACACAAACTTTAAATCTCATGAATAAAGTAAGTTTTGGTTAATCATTAATTGCTTCTATTTTATCATAAATGCATAATTGTTAATTTTAATGCCACAAATCTCAAAAAAAATCACAAAATATGCAATAAAATTGTACTTTTAAAATTAAAACAAACTTTCTCTTTTTGATAATTCAAAAACTCTTCAAAGATGTGATAAATATTCATTTATAGTCATATTATATACCAAGATATCTTCACAATTAGTACGTTTTCAAAGAAAGATCAAAGAACATGATTCATAACTCATAAAAAATGTACCAGTGCATTAATTAATCCAAAAGTCAAAGCCAATCATTAATTAATCCAAAAGTCAAAGCCAATCATTCATATAACACATCCTCAATTTTAAAAGAAATTTTTTAATCATCTCCTTAACAAATTCTGACTTAATAATAGCCATTACAAATTGTAAATATTATATCTTCATCAGCACATCTAGCATTTCATCAAATATAAAGATAAGAAATCAATATTTAACAGTAATCTTATTAATTTTCAATATCTATCTTTTATTAGCAATGTGGAACTTCACAATGACTAAAACCTCACTAATAAAATCATTTTTTACCAAACTATCTACTCATCTAAGTTCAATACATTCAATTGAACTCATTATATTAATATTATAGATTATATAAAGTTAGCCCATGAATTAAATCGATAGCATATTCTACACTTCTATGCGGTCATAATACATTAGAAATATTTTTTAGATATAAATCTTCAAAAGTAGACAAAATTTTATTAACATCTTTAGGAATATGCAAACTACAACAATACCATATTTAGATTCTATAATTGACAAAGCAAATACCAATCCTTTTAGGCTCTCCTTTTCAAAATCATATTGATTTAAGATAAGCAATGGTCTTTTGAAGTTATTAGGAACACTAGTGAAACTCCCACCAATGTAAAGTTTGAGGAAATATTATTATACACAACCTTACCTTTTCATTTATAGAGATGTTCTTCCATGTTCTAGGACCTCCAAAATACATCAAAATAAATTTAAAAACTACTCTAGCACAGCTATCATGGTATACATTAATATCATACATCGATGGTGAAATGATTTAAATGTTGCTTATTTTGAAAAAATATATATAATAGGCATATGTTTGAAAGTAATGAAAGAAAATTAATAAAAAATACCAACCAATCCAAGTTCAATTCATGTTACTTTGTATGGTTGTGTTGTTGTTCTGATTCTAATTTCATCTGATCAATAATCAAAGTAGCCAAAATATTGTAAACCACCATTTTCTATGATAAACTTATAGAAATTATTATCATTCTAAAATAATTTTAAATATGAAATTCCTTTTCCTAATTAGATTCAGCATCAGGTAAAATAATAATGCATCTCATAATATTTTAAAAATGTTCAAATAAAATATATTTAGAATCACTTATTTTTTACTGAGTTTGTGAATAACATCATAAATTTCTTATTATCATCTTCTTCAATAGCAATACATAAATTTTTACTTGGGCGATCATTCGCATTAGGAATAACTTGATGACATCTAAACAATCTTTTGCAAAAAGATTTGGAATCACATGTAATGAAAACATATTTTTCTCTAATATTTTTTTATTAATAGTGGTGTACTACCCTTAAATTCAATACATTCAATAAGTTAAGTATTTTGAAGATAATAAGACATGTTTCTAACATATAAAATAACTTTGCTATGCTAATAGCAAGAAATATCAATATTCATTTAAAATAAATGTGAATTGAAAGGCATGCTCAAGTGATGTAATTGAATCGAGTGTCATTTCTTTTTTAATATCCAATCATAATCCAAATTTGAACCTAAAAAGTGTTATTAGGATTATTCAATATTTCAAAATGCATCAATAGTTCTCCAAATTTATCCATATGTTCGGTGGCAATCACAATCCATTAAATTCATCAAGCAAATGGGGATATGATAATTAGTAATATTTTTCTTATAAATTTATTTCAGCCCAAGTTGGAGATTTTCTACAAAGCATTTCCTTTTATTTTTCAGCACATTCAATATATATTTGCCCAAATAATTTAACTTACTAGATCTTACTTGGCATTCACCAAATATAGTTTTCATTCAAAGAAGTTATCCATATCCATAACTCAAAAAGAAAAAAAAAAACTTAAAATATAACAAATGTTTATGCATCTATATTTTACTTTCTTAATTATATCATCATGTAAATCACACATCTAATGTCTATTTATTAGCACAGGCCATATTATTAATAGCTATTTTGACAACTACCATGATGCTTTTCCCATCATCAAATTGCACTAACATTCAAATTGACAATCTCGTTAATAGGAATAGGATTAACCCCTTATTCATGAGTTTGAGAATGAGTAGTTTTTCAAAATTGAAATTCCTTCTTTCCTGATTTATATAAACTATCACCTAATCTTGTTTCACTAATAATTCATTTAAGTATTTTTGCAAAATTTACAAAATTGCATATCTTTGTTAATTTAATAAATTACCCTTTAAGCCCCACTTCCAATTGACAATATAATACATACTTACACCTTAATAATACAAAATCTATCATAAGTATGGTCGGTATAACCTAACCCTTTCAATGCCACAAACACATTAGCCATAAAAAGTAGGAGCCACCAAATAGTTATTGGAAGAAAACAAGAAAAGACTCCATCTCCGATATAGAGGAGATTAATGCAAAGATGAGACACATCACGCATAGGAGGAAACCATAGAAATCAGGAGTCCCAAAGGACTCTAGCATGAGCGAGGAAATTCATCGACATCAACCATTTACCAAATTGGTAATAAGTTCCTTCTTCTAAATCATTATGTCCTATATAACTATATTGAATTACCTTCTTTGTTTGAATCATAGATTAAATTCCCCAATAACTATCACAAACTTTCACATATCCTTTATTTCTAAGTATTACAACAACAACAACAACAACAACAAGCCTTAATCCCACTATATACATGAATCCTTCGTCCATATCCTATTATGTGTCAAATTCACATTTAATTCAAGTATACTAAGATCATTTTTTACATCTTAACCAAGTCTTTTGGTCTTCTACCTTTCTTAAATAAAGGCAAATCTAATGCCTACTCTCCAATAGTATTGGCTGACATTTATGAAAACCATCCACTCTCCTAATCTTATCACCAGGAGCTACTCCAACTTTTGAACATACTCATTTTGCATTTTATCTTTAAGGAGATTCATCCATAGCATCCTCAATTTTAACTTGGTCTTATGTTTCTTTTAGGAACATTCAGACCATAAGTTTACCACCATCTTATAAAATTGTAAAGTTTAAGTGGAACTTTTCTATCACATAATATTATGCATTCCTCCACTTCAACCATCCAACTTGAATTCTACTAATAACATCTCCATCTATTTCACCATCATTTTGAACAGAGCCTAAATATCAATCACCACTTTTATTAATGACTTGATCACCTAAGTATTAATACAAATATAATTATTTTATTATTATTTGACATTCTCTAAGTCTTTAGATTCAATTGATAAGATTTGTTAACAAAATTAGTCCAACAGATTATACAGCTTCCCACATATAGACCTAAAACTTTACCTCTATACATCTTCCTCAATGGTAAGTCAATGTCACTTTGCTAGATTAATATGTACTTCATGATTATATTTGTTTTGTTATTTTAAAATATATTTCTTCCTTAAAACTCTCATCTCACAATTTCTCAAAAATAAAAATTGCATGCATCATTAATGTTTTTCTTTAAGTAAGATTCTAGTATATTCATTTCCAATACACCTAACTTGATTAAAGTTGTGTACACATATGCAAAGCAAGGATAGAAATTATAGCTATGGGTGTCAATTAGTCGGGTTGGCAAGGGCCATGGAAGTTATTACCAAAATCTTGAGGTCAAATTCCGACTACACCATAATAAAACTCTACCTTATGGACTTAGGTGGGCCAAAAAAAGATAGATATTATATCTACAAAAGCATCTTTAAAAAGTTGTATTAGCAAAAGTAAAAAAAAGCATAAGCAATAAAAAAAGCCTAATTTTTTCAATAAATCAAATAGACAATGAGCAAATCTTTGGCATGAATGAATGAGAAGTGGAATTCACGCAGTAAAATATAAAGAATATGTTCTCAATGCAATAAAATGAATGATTTCCACTCCACTAAATACATAAAAAAACAACTATCAATAAACAGTGACATGCAAATTTTCCCACTCAACAATTATAAAGCTAGAATACAAACACAATATGGTATTAAATTACGTTCCATCAAATGCCCAAAAACTATACGGCGCATGTATCAATTATTAAAGCACAAAACCGTCCATCAGATAACAAAAGCTCACAAATATATCAATATTCAAATGCGAGAGGCGAGATCCAATCAAATGAAGAAAAGGCCGGCAGACTTCAAATAATAACAACCCAAAGTAGATGTTGCCAAAAATTTTAAAAAAAAAATTTGTCACACAAAATTCTTCAGAACATTATTAAAAAGACTGAACTAAATTTTATAAGAAAAAGTAAGTTAGGGATAGCTAATGCAGCAAAGACATGGAACGAATCCCACCTTTCCGCTCCAAGTATAAGCGTCGGTATGGCAAAGAGCCGTGAAGAGGATCTTGATCCTAACCTCCCCAGCCTGCGGTGGTGCAACCTGCACATCCTCTATGACCAGTGGCTTGTTCGCCTCCCACGCAACGGCAGCTATTATCATCCCATGTCAAACCAAGGAAAAAGATGATCGCAAATTTCAGAACACGAAGTAACATAAAAAAGTAGATCAGAGTAGATCTCTTTACCTTTGCAGGTAATGACTTGACCCTGAGTCGCCATGAAGAAGAAGGAAGTACGAGAGGCGCGCTATAGCTCTCACTCACTGCTCTTGCGACGGCCGGAAGAAGGAACAGAGAGAGAGAGGCAAGAGGATTTGTAGGGAAAACAAACAGTGCGGTTATGAAGGCTGTGGTCACCCTTTCAGTGAGCCGATCCTCGAAAGCCTGGCGGCTGAGCGGAATGGATGGAGATGGCAGTTGTTAGCACGCACTTAACAGCGGTCCCGACTGGAAATGGAGACACATGTTTGGACGGGTTGGGTTGGTCGGGCTGTTGGTCTTGTAGGACCCAACTCCACGCCACCCAACAAACGAGCTGTTATGGGTCGGGTATAGAGGCCAAATCAGCTATAATTTAGGGGCAATTAGGCCATCTAATTTTATAATTTTTTATATGAGATAAATAAATTATAAAATTATTTTTATCTTAATATAAAAATTTGCCCCTCTAATATGGTGAACACCAAAATATTATATATATATTATAATAAATGATAAAGTCTTATAAATTTTAAAATTAATGTTAATATATGATAATTTAATAAATTATAATATATATATATATAATAATTTTATGCATTTATATATCTAATACTTCAAAATTTTATATTTTACATAACAAAAAAATTAGATATAATTCTATTGTTTAATATATTATAATAAATGACACTCCCTTATAAACTTTAAATTAATATTGATGCATAATTAATTTCAACTAAATAATAATTTTCAATAGCCTCGAAAATCATCTCTAAGGGTCTATTAGTGACAAATGTAATCGATAAAAAAATAATAGAAATTTACTATAAAAAAAAGCATTTAAAAACTCTAATACTATAATTTTTTTTTTATTTTCAAAAAAATAAATCATAACTTTCTGACCACAATTGCACTTAATCATATCAAATAAAAAATTATAACTTTTACATCACAATTTGTCAAACACTTAGAGCGATCGAATTGCATACTCTAAATTAAACCAACAAATTGAGCCTTTAGTGATGATTCAAAACCTAAAAAATATATAGTACACAAAAGAAAAAAATGTTAGAAGACTTATTTATGGAAAAATATGACACGTTTGGGTTTAAAGAAAAGTTTAAAGAGAAAGAAATAAGATAATGCATTTATGAAGAAGTAAATGTCCAATTGGTCTAAATGTTGATTTTAAATGAAGGATGTCAATTCACAATAAGGACCTTTGAAAATTTGAAATCTCAAGGAGTATGAACAAGTGGAACAAGGAACTTTGACCAAAGTACAAATTGTTTGACATAAATGACCTCCAACTTTATGTAAAATTGAATCTTTCTTCAACGAGATAGTCGTTGAAGCAATCTCCTAGCCTCTCTCTCCGTTTAATCAACTCAACTGGTCCATATTTTAGTCTGGTATTTTTGCAAATTTTCTAGTCAAGGAGAGCAATTAAATAATTTACAAAGGGAAAACAGTCAAGAATTCTAGGCAGCGCAGAAAGTCAAGGGTTAAATGTGCCTCTCTCTCTCTCTCTCTCTTCTCCCAAACTTCCTCGGAGGAAAAATCATCCTGCATCCAATAAAAAATTAGGTAATATGATTAAATATAAGAGCAAAATTATTAAGTTATTTACCTACATATCACATAATTTTTATATATTTACATATTTAATACTTAAATTTTAATATTCACATAAATAACATTTAAATCTTTAATATCACATCAAGAATATCATTATCACTATTTTATAAAATAAAATATACTTTTTTGTTTTCGGAAAAAGTATATATATATATAGACTAAAAAAATTCTACAATAAGACGAATTTTAATTTCAAAAAAATCAGCCTAATCAAAACAAATACCAAATCAAGACTTAAAAATCATTAGAAACTTTGGGATATTAGTTAAATCCCTAAATAGTTTCGAATACTAGATTTATGATCAAATGCCTTAATGTGTGATCTAACAAGCCCAAGATCTCTTGATTCTGGCTTTATTTGAGCATTCAAATACTTAAAATACTCAGATGATCAAGAGAATCATTTTAAGTCATTCGATAAAGTGATTTGGATTTTGCATATATTCTGAAACAATCTCTTCTATAAATAGCCTCATTCTTTAGCGGGAGCTCAGCAAAAAGAGAGAGCTCAAAAAACTTGAAAATCCTCCAAAATAATCGTGTCCACTCATTAGCGACCGTCACCACCACCGTGGCCGCCGTTCAAATCACCGGACCGTTATCGTCATATATAAATTCGATCATCGACCACCATCATCATGCATAGCTGCATTAACCACCATCACTATCGCGGCCGGTGCTATCGTATCGTCGATCATGCGTCGTATCGACCATCGTCGCGGTCATCCATAGCGGTCGCCGAGCCGCTGACCAGTTCTGCTACACCATCGATCATCGTGTCATCAACCATCATCATCGGTTTCGCCGGACCGTCACGCATTGCGTCGTCGGTCGCCGATCATCACTGCATGCCCGTCGTCGATCAGCGGGTCGCCATCCACGGATTACTATCAACTTCATTCGCCAGCCGTCAGATTCATGATTATATATCGATTCTAATCCGTTATAAAATTTTGTACTCGATAAATGTGGAAGATTTTCTGCTAGGTCATAGTTTTCACCCCTCTTATTCTACGTAAAATTAAACTATTCATTCTTAATATCTGTGTGTATCTAATTTTTTCAAAACTCTTATGATTTTTCACATATATATATATATATATATATATATATATATATATATATATTCATGATGATATTCACCATTTATTGAATGATAAAATTATAAACGCAATTTTCATTCATTCTTATCATTTTACTCATTTCATAAAATATATGTTTATTTACTTCCAGATTATAGGCTATTGTGAAATTAAGTGCAACTTATTCTATTGTATGTCTTTATCCTATCACATGACTACCATAAAAGCCACCAAAGTTTCTCTTACTATAACCATTATGCACATTTATAGTGCCTCAAATGAATATCCTTGGTTTCATAGGTATGTATAGTAGTAGTTCATCCATTTTAATCCCAAAACTAGCTTTTTAAACTATATAAGCCAATTGGAGAATCATAAATACTAATCACATTTATAAGATCAACAACAACAACAACAACAAGCCTTAATCCCACTAGGTGGGGTCGGCTACATGAATCCTTCGACTCCATTGTGTCATATTATGTGTCAAATTCTCATTTAATTCAAGTATACTAAGATCATTTTTATACATCTTAACCAAGTCTTTTAGGTCTACCTCTACCTTTCTTAATAAATCTAATCTGCATCTACTCTCTAATGGTCCCGACCTCTTTATGTGGCCAAACCATCTAGGCGACTCTCCTAATCTTATCTACCCTTTGGAGCTACTCAACTTTTTTTCCCGAACATACTCATTTTGCATTCTATCTCTAAGTAAAGCCACTCATCCACGAGCATCCTCATCTCTTAACACTTAGTCTTATGCTTCTCTTTTATTGGCCAACATTCATAAGTCATTGCAGGTCTTACCACCATCTTATAAAATTTTCCTTAAGTTTAAGTGGAACTTTTATCACATAATAGGCAGGATGCATTCCTCCACTTCAACCATCCAACTTGAATTACTAATAACATCTCCATCTATTTCACCATCATTTTGAACAATAGAGCCTAAATATCAGATAAACTCACTCTTATTAATGACTTGATCACCTAAAGTCACTATCACTAAAACTTCTACAACTAAAATTACACTCCATATATTCAGTTTAGATCTACTTAAGCGAAAACCTTTAGACTCTAAAGTTGACCTCCATAATTCAAGTTTACGTTGGACTCCCTCTCTAGTCTTATCAACAAGAAGAATGTCATCGACAAAAGCATACACCAAGGTACATCTTCTTGTAAATGCCTGTAAGAACATCCATAACTAAAGTAAAAAGATAAGGGCTTAATGTTGATCCTTGGTGTAATCCAAATGAAATAGGAAAATATTTTGTCAATCCTCCTTGTGTTTGGACACAAGTAACTCTATACATACATATCATGACTTGAATATAACCAATATTAACTCCTTTTGTTTCTAGAACTCTCAAAGAACATCTCTTGAGACTTTATCATAAGCTTTCTCTAAATCAATAAATATCATATGTAGATCCTTCTTACTTTCTCTATGCTTCTCCATCAAACCTCTTAACAAATGTATAGCATCCATAGTAGATCTACGGCATGAAACCAAGGATTGAGAAACTTACGTATCACATCGTAACATGCTCAATTACTCTCTCCCATAATTTTAATGTATGGCACATTAACTTAATTCCTCATAATTTGCACACTCTTGTGCATCAGCTATTCTTAAATAAAGGGCCAATAAACTCTTTCTCCACTCATCGGCATCTTTTTTAGTCTTTAAAATAACATTAAAAGATTTGTAAGCAAAATTCCTTGATCTCTAAACATTTCCACATTGGAATATTATCAGGTCTCTTGCTTTTTACATTTCATTTTCTTTAAAGCTTCACGTAACTGATTCTGACGATAATAAAATTCTCATTTTTGTTTAGGGTATTAAGGTTGCTAAAATCGTACTTTCGGATCCTTCATTGAAAAGTTTATCAAAATCTCATTTTATTTTGATATCTTTTTTTAAGAAAAAGCTTTATTATTTTTAAATCCTTAATCTCTTGAGTATGTCTTTTTCTTCTCACTATTTGGTTGCTTGCTATACATCACCTTCTTTGGTATCAATCTTGTATAAATCACTAAAAGTAAATTTTTTTCGTCGTATATTCTTTTCTTAATCTCTGCAGGCATTTATATCTTTCCCCAATTCTCAGTTTTTACATAAACGAGTTTTATATGATGTTTAAAACCAAGTTTTATAACGCTTATTTCTTATCTTTTCTTTTACTCGACTCCAACCATTATTTTTTATTAAAAGCTTTTCCTTTTGATTCTCCAAGCATCTTTAACTTGCTTAATTTCACGATATTTTTTTTACATAACATTAACTTCCTTATAAAC
This sequence comes from Cymbidium sinense, assembly GCA_021442155.1. Lineage (NCBI taxonomy): Eukaryota > Viridiplantae > Streptophyta > Magnoliopsida > Asparagales > Orchidaceae > Cymbidium > Cymbidium sinense. The sequence goes on along the minus strand of CM038227.1, from coordinate 25,092,048 downwards.
ATCCCAAATTTTAATTTCTTATAGCTTGCTTAATTTCACATTTATAAGATCATTGCCAATAATTATATTAATAGTAATCACCCTACTTTCAATCTTATTTATCTCAATAATTTTATGTATTTTTAACTCTATATCTATTACTATCACAATTCCATACCTATTGCTTAACTTTCCAATATAAAATCACTTAACAAGTTTCTCCAATAGTCTTTAAATTTTTTTCTCTTTTTATTTAATTTGTTTTATGGAAGCAAATGCCATTATTAAATTTGTGCACTATCAAATTCCTTTGCCAAGCAATTAGAGCCATAGCCTAATGGTTGGGGATTTCTTTTCCCCATGGCTGCTAGTTCAAGTTAAAGCGCCTTAACTCACAAAATTTTTACTAATATTAGTAATTTGATGCTCATCATTTCCAAAAAAATAAAAAATCATTTTGTCACCATGTCTGATCAATCTGATTGATGTCTAATCAATTTGATTTGAAAGTCAGCTTGAAATATTTCTGTACTGTTCAACATAAGCACTAACAAAGCACTAATTATTTGAATTATTATAGCTCTTTCATAATTGTTTAAATAACCAATCAAATAAGATTGAATATTTTTATAATTATTCGATTGTTAAATGAATAAATTTGAATAACTTAATACTTTATTCATTTATGATCATGAATAATATTGTTTAAAGCTTTTGAATGAATCAATTAAAAGATTGATTAAGGCTCAATAGAAAGCTCGATTGAAGTTCATGTTGAAAAGAGCATTCCATCAAAGCGTGTGTGATTAAGCTAAGCAATAAAGTAAGATATGTTTATTAAGCTTGTTCGATTAAAGTCTCGTTTGTTGAGCTCAGCAAACTCGAATCGAAAAAGCTCGTTAATTTTTTAAATGAGCTCCTCATTTAAATCTTGTTAATCACAATACGAAGAAGCTCGATCCAAAGCTAAAATCAGGCTCGAATAAATTTTTGGCAAAGCTTGAACTATGATAAAGCTCATTAAACTGGAGCAAAGCTCAAACAAGCTTTTGGTGAAAAAACTTGAGCTCAAACAATCTCCTACTCGGCTTTGCTCGGTTCATTTGTAGCCCTAATTTGAAATGCTATAACTAAGATATTGATCAATGGCAGGGGTCTGGCACGATGCTCTAGCCAGATTCACCTGCCTTTCCTCCACACACAATACTCATCTCGGAGTATTAGATTCATGGTGGGTAAACATCTAAACCAACTTTACTAGGAGGTCAAAATCAATTAATTTCCTAAACCTAAACAAAGAAAATGCTCCCTCTTGAGCCAACTTAAAGACATGGAGAGTTGAAACTCTTTTGATTGTCTAATCTGGGGTGGTAGTAAAAGAAGCTATGATAGTGCAAGATGAAGAATGTTTAATAAAGCATTGAATGAGAACTGAGTATCTTTCATGTAAGATTACAAGGGGACGTGTACTGTAGAGAATCCTCATCAAATATTTAGGGAGTCAATAAGAACGATAGAACGCAAATTCACAAGCAAAACGAGTTCAAAGCAACACGTAGAGCACTCCACTATACAGGCTCAAAGATGACAGAAGTGCTGCACCAATAACAAAATCATATTGCAGTATCTTAATAGCAACTTATAGCAATGAAGACATTTCATGATGCTAATTAAGACGGGCAACGAGCGAGACAATAGTTGAAAATATCAATGGCATCAATAAAAGTTTTTCAAGAATCAAATTTGAGAAAAAGAAGTAGTAATTACATAATTGGGATTTCCCTTTGAATTACGAAGGATAGTCTTAATACTGCAACATTGGCACCAGCCACGGGAACCAAAAAGCAAGGGAAATGTCTAATGCCACTTAAAACCGTACAGACAACTACATGCCCCGGTATTGTGGCGTACACCGAATATACCATGTAGAACTGATGAAGATATAGGAACAGTAGACAGATATATTAGTATAATGGAGTGATTATGCTGAAACTAATGATCATGGAGGTCGTACCAGTTAGCTGCTTCTTTGTAACACATAAGCGCCATGGACATCATATTCTTGCTTGTGCTTCTCCTATAATAGATGGTTTGGTAAGAGCAGGATAAAGAGTTGAAGCCGAGGGTATATTGCTCTCCTCCGTGCTTCCGCTGTTATAATCAGTACCCAAGAGATCAGCTTCTATGGAAGCCAGCATATACCGTATCATCTCAACGTTGTTCGACACTTCAGGTTGTATTGACCGGCTGTTAGCAAGTGGAGAGGCTAGTAGTGTCCTCTGAGATCCCTGCAATACTTCGGAGCATAAAAACCTCTGAACGGAAGAACTGTGCAGTTGATTGGAATTTAACCGATCACGTGCATGCAAGCCAGAACTTTCATCACTAGTGCTGCCAAAGTAGTTGGAGACAGGCAGCATTCTCAGAGAAGCATGACTTCTAGGAAATGATTGGGATCCAATCAAATGTCGCGTTCCTCGGTTGACTGGTAGGCTTCTTAAGCCGCTACAAGACGAAGACGAGCTAAGTAGTCGGTGTTCTCTTTGGGTTAATAAATCAGGGATTATAGTTGCAGATCCTGTAGTTGAGCTCTGGTGGAGAGTGTTTGATAAACCTGGCAATGGACGGCAGCTATCTTGGGAACTTCTAAATCGTTGTGTGCTTGATTGTCTGCTGCTTGGTAACCTTATTGGTTCTGAGACTTCTGTATATAGTAGTTTAAAATAATTCCTTAGCAATTTCCAGTCCTGTTCTTTCTCGCTTGCATGACAATGGTCTGTCATCGAAAGTCCATAACCCCAGTAGATACATGGAGCGAGAGTCACAAACATAGCAATGGCACTGCAATATCAAGTCCTTATTAGATTGGATTTTCAGGAGTCTGACATTGACAGTTAGAATATCCAAGAATAGAGCAGGCACTAAAACTAAGCATCCAGGGATACTACCACTGCCATTAACAAAAAGAATATCAGGTAAAGATTTACCAGCTTGCAGTGCTTTTCATGTGGAGTGCTGCTGAAAGGGAAGCGGATGCAGAGATGACGGGATGGGGATAGTCTCAAAGCCAACACAAAGATTGAGGATATCAGATCATTTACCAATGAACATGCATTGAACGAAAAAATAAAAGAAAAAAAGCTTCACCGGAATGAAATGAGAGGGCCACGACTTAACGTCAAAAACACTTCTAAACTGCCATATTCATGAACCAGCGCTACATCATGAGAAAAAACAAAAATATGTTCACTTTATGAGCATGCAATAATGTTGCCCCATCACAACCCCTACCCCTGCCCCAAAAAAAAATCTAGTTATCACAAGCCTCTATAGTATTCATTTTCATGGTAAACCAAAATTGTTTGGTATATAACAAATCAAGAAGACTCCTCCAATCAGGAGGGTTTACTAACTAAGAAGCATAGTACCTATAATAAGTTTTAAACCACAAAATTCAACAAAACCATTCATATGGAGAGAGAGGAAAGTACCTAAAGTCTCTTCACAACAAACAGGAATGCTAGCAATCATTTTCTATGACTTACAATACACAAGAATCAAGTTCCACATACAGCTAGAGAAAGAAAACATTCCCATAACCAGGAACATGCAAAAAGACTACAAATAATATCTATAAAGTTAAACATGGAGAGCAATTGTTATGATCCAACTAAGTATCTAACAAAAAGGTGATACTTTTATCATCATATAATCTAAAGCAATGCGAGCTATTTTGAAGTTTCCTCTTGCAAGGAGATGGAAAAAGATGAAGTAAGTGAAAACTGTTTGAGTCTGTCTTCATGGAAGGAGAGAGAAATCTAGATATAATCTTTTGTGGTTAGGAATATTTTGTCAATGTTAAATCCCACTAAAGTAGAAAGTACAAAGAGATTAACATGAAAAAATTATAACATGGTTCCATGAAATAAATACAATTTCACCTATATATAATGCATAGACCTTATGAATGTCTTGTATAAACATCCTCGAAGAAAAACCCATACTACATCTAAAATTAAACTGTGTGTACAAATACTGTACTAAAGAGTAGGTTATACTTAAAAAGATAACAAATATATTGGTTAAGTGTTTGATTGGCATGATAACTCATTACTTCAAAAATATAGTGTTATCTTGTGTTAGGGGTGTGCATTATTTGGTTTTAACCAAAAAATCAAACCAAACTAAAGTTTTTGAGTAATTTGGTTCGGTTTTGAACTTAGTAATTTGGATTTTGGTTTTAATTAATGAAAACTTTGATTTTTGGTTTTTAGATCGGTTTGTTAAATAAAATTTTGGATGGAACCAAATAAACCAAAGTAATTATATATGCTTATTATTAATTTATGTATAATAGGTATATCTATTATACACTTATTTTATTTATTTTTAATATTTGATAGGTGCTTTTTTTAGAGGATCATTTTCCCATTTTCCAAAATATTTTGGTCTCATATAATAATATGGTTATTCTAAGTTCAAAACATCGCTCAAGTAAATAAAATTAGTTATAAATATTTTTTAGCGCGAAGTAGTTAATTGTAATTTTTATTATATTTATGCTATTTTTTCTTGCTTGTTCATTATACAATAAAAAATTATGCAAATAATTTTTAAATGTAGTCAACTTCAGTTTATCCAAAACCAAACCAAAATAATCGAACCAAATTATTATTTGGTTTGTTTGGTTTTGCATTTTATTTGATCGGTTTGGTTCAATATTGTTAGGAATCCAAAACCAATCGGTTTTAAAAATTTATCATCCAATCCATCCAAATCAACCAAACGCACACCCCTATCTTGTGTAAACATAATACAGAGGAAAGTCATCAACTGTTAAATTTTGCTCGACGCTCACCTTGAACAGATGTTAAAAGACATCACTTTGGTGAGTTCATTATGCTGTTATAGGTTTGATAAAGAAAGTAGACTTGGATCCTCTTTCCATGTTTTATCACATAGAAAACCATAGGTTCCACTAATCCAAAAGGAGTGAAATTTTATGCAAGACATGGAAAGAAGCATTGACGCACACTAGAAAAGGAACATGAATACTTGTATCTGATGAAAAAACTCAAGGATGTGTTATATGTTTAATAACTAATGTTGACCATTCATCGAAAAAGCCAAAAAAAAAAAACTGCAAGATTCTAAACAATGAGAATCTTATTCCACTAAACATGCTTTTAAAAAATAAGTTATAGTGTAATTCAATTAATATAGTAACAATAGAAAAGAACGAGTACATACATGTCCCTTCTCTCCAACTATGAGCAAGTCAGCGCACCCATCAACAGATTCATTCTTGCCATCAACCACAGAAACTACCTTATCAGGATCACCATCTAGAATCACACAGTCCTCATCAAAATCTTTTTGTAAAGAGCTCAATTTCTTCATGCATGATGGTGCAGAAATCTCATCCGCAGCCACAACATCATCCAAATCCTCCCCCACTTCTACATCTACAGATTCAAGCAACTCATTGAGCCATTCTTCAGATATCTCAACAGATTCATCTACCAAATTCTCCTCATCCGAACTTATATCAATGATGATACCACCCTCATCCATAGAATCCAAAAGAAGAATTCTTACTCTGAGAAAACTCAAAAGCATACAAGATGAAGGAGTGCCGCAACAGTTCAGTGTCCACACAACCAGATTCCAATTCAACAACGAAAACCCAGCCATCATAATTTCATAAAAGAAAAAAAAATCAAGTTCAATATCTAAGGAAATTCGTTAAGACTTGATGAAAGATTCCACTTTATTCCAAAATAAGAAAGAACAATAACAAAAAGTTTACGTAATAACTACCAAAAACAGGTCTGCGTCCGAAATTGGACGGCAAAATTTGATTAAAAAAACAAACTAAATTAGTTCGGCTTCATCAAAATTTTGGGAAATGAAATAAAAATATCTTCTTTGATCACTTTACCTTGAGCATAGATCATAAGAGAAGCATCGCTGTAGAATCAAACCTAAATAGTTGAAATTGAAATGAGATATACGGTAGAGAGGAACTGACGATAGCGATTGGAGCTTAGACGAAAAAACTCCCGACAGTCTTCTTCTCTCCGCATATGCCGATAAACCCTAGTCTGTCATTTAAGTAAAATAATATAAAATAAAATAGGATTATTAATGTTTGCGATAGTGATTGGTGGTGGATCGCACTGGTAGCCAGGGAGTGGAGGCTGCGAGCGGTGACAACAGTCACAGCCTATGATGACAGTAGCAAGCGATAGTAGTTTTTTTTTTTTCTTTTTTTCTTTTTTTTTCTTTTTTTTTTTTTGGAATGGGTATCCACCCAATATCTCACTCATCTTTTGGATGGGATATTGTTATGTGTAATTTCACGGAGGTCTAGCGTTATATCATTATATGTGCAATACTTTCTTAAATTACGTATAAGCGTCTTCACTTGTAGAGAATCGAGCTGGTCAGGTTGCCACTTCATGAACTAAGAGACGGTGGGTTCAAGCGATAGTAGTTGATAATATGTGGTCTAACTTCACAACCAACTGCGTATTCAAAATTCACTCATATTTGACAAATTTTTAAATACATTTTATTTGAACTTAAATGTGTATTTTAAATACACTATATTTTGAATGGAGGAGATCAAACGATAAAAGTTTCAAAATATTGAAATTTTTTGACATTGCAATCAGAAACTCCTAAATTAGCTGATCCCCATAAATTCATTATTTGTTATTACAAATTTGACCTTAAATTATTATCATATTTAGCATATTTTTATACAAGTTGGCTAATTGTCCAAATCTTAGCCATATAAAACTCTTGGATAGTCTTAGCATTCCTCTTGTTCTATTTGATTGGAAATAGAGTCAGCAATTTTACAATAATTTATTAGCTCTTTGTGACATAGAAAAATTAATTAGTAAAAAATAATGTTCATTTTTAGGACAATTTTTTCACTGTAATTATAAGATTTTAGCTTCAATTTTTTTTTATAAAATAGTTAAAATTGTGATTGAAGAAATAACTTTTAAAAACATATTTGATATTCAAAATTGTGATTGTAACTATATATATTTTTGGTGATAATAACTAATAAGCATATTTGATATTGATTGGCTAATGATTTTTTAAGTATATTAACAAATTAATTAATAAAAAATCAATCATAAACACATGAAGAAGCTTTAAGACAAACACTAGTGATGAATCATCAAAGATGATAAAGAAAAAATTAATTGATGAGAGCTCTAAAGATAAGGATTTTTCTTGTAAAGTTAAGAAATATAAATATATATTTTCATGTTTTAAAGGTCAACTTTTTATTTGTGAGACATTAAATATCATACATAATTTAATCATAATATTTAAATTTTACATATTTATAAAATTGACATCAAATTATATTTATTGATAAATTCAAATTCATACTTTTAGTTCTCATAAAATTCTTATTAAAGAGTTAGTTGTGGCACATATAAATATATAAATTTCTATGAAAAACTATTACGTATAGAGTCGAGAGGAAGTTTTTACATCCAATTTTAATACGTAATATCATATTACTCTCCACTAATATATAACTGTTATATATTAATTACAGAATATTAGGTATTATCATATAATTACTTTTATATCAATACAAAATAATACGCATTATTTTACAGTCATATACAGCAGTTGTGTTTTGGCTAAGTCTTAACTAATATTATATTATTTAAATCAAGATGTAGAGTTACGTCTAAACTCTACATCTAGACACTGTATATAATAATCTCTAAATTTTATAGGGCATTGAATATATAAATGTGAAGAAAAAAATAGTAGCATCAGTACAATATTCTCTAAAAAAAAATTTGCCCCAATGGGAACATGAAATAAAAGAGTCACATGATCTACAATTGGAGAGATTCTTGCTAGTTATAAAGAGAGCAAGTACCCACCGTCTCTTAGCTCGGTTGGTGCATGCTCGAGGAACCCCGGAAGGAGTTCGATCCTCTCCGGGATGGGCGCACATGTAATGGTGGGGAAAGTAAGCAAATCGTGTGGGTGATGAATGTGCACAGGCCGTGAGATTAGTCTAATCATTAAAGATAGATGGGTGAGGTATTGGGTGGATACCCTTCCCAAAAAAAAAAAATAAAGAGAGCAAGTTGCCCCATTCTTATACATAGAACGATAAATTTGCAAATAAAAAATGTTAACAAATAATAACAGTAATCTCCCCCACGGGACAAATTTGTAAAGATAAATAATTTAAAAACTAAAGTGCAAAAAGACAAAAAAAAAAAATATATTGATACGTCCTCAGAAAATTAATCTGATCAAGCACGAATCTCGGCGTTTTCAATGCCGATCTAATCAGATTTCAAACAGCTGACCGTCTGGATAGACGAACGTGACATCAAGCGTAGTCCGGTCAATCGACTTAGATCAAGTTATCGAGCATGAAAATGGATCCGATCCGCCAAATGGTCACCAAAACTATTTATAGTCGATCGAGCGCTCGTCAAGACGAATCCAACGAATCCAAGATCACCCAATTCGACATCATTAAGGCACCCGGATCATCAAAATACACCGTCATCGGGGATCGCGTCAGATGGGTGGTTGAGTTTTCAGCAATTTATACACTCCCAAAATCTATAAATGAGCTTCATTCTCATGGGAGGACAATCGATTTGAAGACTGAGAACTCGAGAACCCAGGTCGACGCCGAAGCGATCTACCACCAACGCCATGTCAAGATCGAGTTCGCCTGGAGATCGCGGAGGACTAGAAAAGACCGGCAGCTCCTTTCTCCCCAAGATCTGAGGTTGCTCCCGTAAGATCCGTTCTGCCGCTTTTGGGAAACTTCTCCTCGGTTGAGTTGAGATATTGTATTTTTTATCAATATTATTTATTTCGAACACCTTCTTCTCCAACTAACGAGAAGCGACATATCTTTTGACACAATAAAGTTCTTAGAGCCGTGGTTTTCCCCTTGGTTTCCAATGCTAACGTGTTCATATCCCCCTGCCATGTGTGTTGGATAATTTTGAGCTACACAAGATCTCGCGTCTATCTAATAAAATTCCGCAACAAATATATATATATATATATATATATATATATATATATATATATATATATATATATATATATATATATATATATATATATATATATATATATATATATATATATATATATATATATATATATATATATATATATATAATATAATATAAAGCCCATACATGCTTGATGCTCCCACCAAAAATAAATAAATAAATAAAATCATAATTCTCGAGCCTCGAATTATTTAAGTTTTAGAAATTAAAATTAGAAATTATAACTCCAGCCCTGCAATCTGCCATCTCATAAAGCTGGTTTCGTATTTTTCTCATTTTGATATTGGCCCAAAAAGCCTAAAATAGCCTATTCTATATAGCATGAGTCACGCTCTGCTAAACTTCAAATTTCTCAGAAGGGTGAAATCAGAAATACAAATATTCAAAGGTGTCAATTCGTATTAATGTATCTGACTTAAGAAGTTCACTTTTTCAGAATAAAACCTAACTCTATTATTAAATAAGTAAAAAAATAAAATACAATCAAATGAGCCATTTAAACATTAATTATAGCTCAAATCAGATAAATTAAAATTAAACTATATTTAATGAGTTAAAGTTAGTATAATTTTGAGTTAAAGAGTAAACATAAATATGACTCAAATGTCAATTGAGTCACTTTAAGCTTAAATTTTATTGAATCCAGTCATAATATATCAGATCAATTTATATATATATATATATATATATATATATATATATATAATTTATTTCAATAAAAAAATATTTCTCATTAAAATAGTGGGGTGATGGTCTAAACGCAAGTGGAATTACAAAATATTTTAATTCATAATATATTTTTTTAATTTAGAGTCATCATCTTATTGTATTTGCACTCATTATCTTATTTTATATTGTAAGAAAATATTTTTATTTAATTTAATTTCCAATTTTATTATATATAAACTAACATACATTTTAATTTTATATTGTTAAAGTAATTGAAAAAAAAATTAAAGGGACAATTGAAATTTCAAAATAAAGGCAATAGATTTCTAAATCATTTTATTTATTTTCATTTTCTTTGCTTAATCATATATGAAAATAAAAGGTTGGAGTTTACTTCGAAGTTGCTCTTATCTCAATTTTATTGTGTGAATGATAAAAGATAGTGAAGATATATTCAACTTTTCATATGACTTAGCTAAGTTAGGTTCTTATATCACCATTGATGTTGGAATCTCATAAATCCATTATCTTTCAAATTCAATTGCAATTTTTTTTTTTTTTTATATTTGTAAATTTAATACATTTCCTTTGTGTGAATTAACTTTATATCATTCATTGATTATTTATATAATACTTTCAAGCAATAATCATAATAAAGTGACATTTTTATTTAATTTTGAGAATTTATTAAAAATTATGTTAATGTATATCATCATCCTTATCAAAGGATCCGTGTCGAATGAGTAAAGCTTTTCGACTAAGCTAAGTGCACTAGTGGTCACCAAATATAATGGTGGAAGGAGAGGGAAGCTGGGAGGCAGTCATCCCTAAATTTTACCGAATAATAATATTATGTACTACAAGATTTTTTATTAAATTTAAGTTCTCGATAATAATTTAGTCTTTTTTTTGTCACCCCTCTCTTCAAGTTCTAGTTCTGCCACATCAATACTATGAGGTCACATAAGACTCCTATCATATAAAAAAATAATAAAAATAATAATAAAGTGTATGGATGACACACAAAATACTTGGAGAAAAATCATTATAGAATGACTAAAAAAATGTGTATTGCACTTTTTATAAGTAAAATAAAAAAACCCTTAATATATTAACAAGCAAGTGATGATGGGGCCTCACCATCTTGCAAACAAAGATGCATATAATTGGCATTGCAACTTTGATTTTATAAGAGGGCATAGTGCAAATCTCATGAGATATTCAATGATAATACTAAGGTGATTTAAAAAAAAAAGTTTTCACTACTTTAACATGAGGGAGGAGGACCTTTTATAAGAGATTTACACTAAATAATTTTCATCTTCAAGAGATCTTTCCTCAATTTCTTAGAGCCATACCTTTTTGCCCCTTATCCTTTCAATTTGTATAGACTTGAATGGCATGAATAAAGAATTAATATAAAATATGAGACTAAGGGTGAGATACTTTCCTATGAGTAGACGTAAAGCAATTGCTTTGTTATCTTTTTTAGCTATTTTTCAAAAAAATTTGTGGTAAAAAAACTGTTTTAAGAATTAGAGTTGTTAGAGTATGGTGGCTGTCAAAAAACTATTTTTTAAAAATTTTCAAACAAAAAAAAATATATATATAACACATCAGTTTTTTTAAAAAGCTAATTTATCCACAATAAATTTACAATCATCTTTTCAAAAAGTTAACGCTACCCCAAATAAACTTAAGAGCTAAGAGAGAGAGAGAGAGAGAGAGAGAGAGAGAGAGAGAGAGAGAGGGTTATACTTTATATATTTTATCTTAGTAATCATAACTTTCATAATCTCCATGCCTATTTAATTATTATACTTTTAGTTTCTTTTTTTTATTTTACATTTGAATTTACTCCTTTCATATTCTACATGTTTTTTTCTTTTAAGAATTTTAAAAAACATTAACAAACATATCACACAATTTTTATATATTTATATATCTAAGATCTAAATTTTCATATTTACACATATAATACTTACATATGTAAATATGCATTCACTTTTTAAATACATATGATATTTATATTTTTGATGTGATATTAAAAATTTTAATGTTATATACATAAATATTAATCATGACATGTGAAAAATGTGCGACAGCCAGCGTAAAATTTGTCGAAATAATCATGACATGAATCCTTTAAATCATTGAAGACTTAGGCCCCCCGGAAGACGCTACTGTATGGCTTGAATACTGAAAAATGTGTGATCTACGCCTGCGCAGGTTAAATAAGCAAGGGTTCCCACATTTTGACGGATGCAAAGAAGTTAGTCCATGAAACTAGAATTAGGTTAGGATCTTGGAATATTACTCTTACTGTAAATTAATGGAATTAATAGATATTATGGTTCATAGAAAGATAAATATTTTATGTGTTCAAGAAACTAAATGGGTTGGTGAGAAGGCCAAGGAGATTGATAGTTTAGGTTTTAAACTTTGGTATTCGTGTAAAAAGTAGAACTAGAAATGGTGTAGGTGTGATTATAGATAAAAGTTTGAAGGATAATGTTATAAGTATTAATAGATGTGGAGATAGAATTATAGCTTTAAAGATTATGATACTAAGATTATCAATGTTATAAGTGTCTATGCCCTCAAGTAGTTTGGAGGTGTAAAAGAGAAAAATTTTGGAATGAGGGGATTAATACAACAGATACCTCTTGAAGAAAAGTATTTATTGGAGGAGATTTAAATGGACATGTTGGTAGAGTAGTAGAAGATTTTAAAAGTATTCATGGTGGTTATGGATTTGGAGTTACTAATGAAGAAGGTAGACTATATTAGATTTTGTTTTAGCTTATGATTTTGTAGTTGCTAATACTTTTTTAAGAAAAGAGATGAACATATTATTACTTATAAAAATGGATCTAGTAAAACACGATTGATTATTTTCGATAAGAAAAATAGATCGCTTAAATTGTAAAGATTGTAAAGGTCATACCAAGTGAAATTTTAAGTACCCAACATCGATTATTAGTTTTAGATTTTAAGATGAAAGGTTGTAAGAGAAAAATAAACTAAATTATTGTCCTAGATTAGATGGGGACACTTAAAGAACACAAATAAAAATATTTTAAGAGCAAGCTACAAGATATTAGAATTTGGGGTGTTCATAAAGATGCTAACGCTTATGAAAAAAATATCAAGTGAAATTAAGCAAAAAGATGTGCTTGGAGAATCAAAAGGAAAAGCTTCTTTAATAAGAATAGTTGGTGGTGGAGTCAGAGTGTGCAAGAAAAGATAAAAAAATAAGAAGCATTGTTATAAAACTTGGTTTAGATGTAAAATCTGAGAATTGGGAAAGATATAAAGTGGCCTGTAGAGATTCTAAGAAAGCAATATATGTTGCAAAAATTTAGCTTTTAGTGATTTATACAATAGATTAGATACCAAAGAAGGTGAAAGATGTATGTATAAGTTAGCCAAAAAGAGATAGAGAAGTAAAGACATAGTTCAAGTGCGGTATTAAGGATGAAAATAATAAAGTGCTTTTCTTAGAAAAGATATTGAAAATAAAATAGGTGGATGAGATATTTTGATAAACTTTTCAATGAAGGATCTGAAAGTACGATTGATTTTAGCAACCTTAATACCCTAAACAATAATAGAATTTCATTTCTATCGTCAGATTAGTAAATCAAGTTAGTGAAGCTTTAAAGAAAATGAAATGTGGAAAAGCAGTAGACCGATAATATTCCAATAGATGTGTGGAAATGTTTAGAGATCAAGGAATTTCTTGGCTTACAAATCTTTTAATGTTATTTTAAAGACTAAAAAAGATGCCGATGAGTGGAGAAAGAGTCTATTGGTTCCTATATTTAAGAATAAAGGTGATGCACAAGAGTGTGCAAATTATAGAATTAAATTAATGTGCCATACATTAAAATTATGGGAGAGAGTAATCAGCATAGGTTACGATGTGATACGTAAGTTTCACAATCTTTGGTTTCATGCCGTAGATCTACTATGGATGCTATACATTTGTTAAGAGGGTTGATAGAGAAGCATAGAGAAAGTAAGAAGGATCTACATATGATATTTATTGATTTAGAGAAAGCTTATGATAAAGTCTCAAGAGATGTTCTTTGGAGAGTTCTAGACGTAAAAGAGTTAATATTGGTTATATTCAAGTTATTAAGGATATGTATACTGAGTTACTTGTGTCCAAACACAAGGAGGATTGACAAAATATTTTCCTATTTCAGCTTGGATTACATCAAGGATCAACATTAAGCCCTTATCTTTTACTTTAGTTATGGATGTTCTTACAGGCATTTACAAGAAGATGTACCTTGGTGTATGCTTTTGTCGATGACATTCTTCTTGTTGATAAGACTAGAGAGGGAGTCCAACGTAAACTTGAATTATGGAGGTCAACTTTAGAGTCTAAAGGTTTTCGCTTAAGTAGATCTAAAACTGAATATATGGAGTGAGTGTAATTAGTTGTAGTTTTAGTGATAGTGTTGTTTTAGGTGATCAAGTCATTAATAAGAGATTCGATATTTAGGTTTAGGCTCATTGTCCAAAATGATGGTGAAATAGATGGAGATGTTATTAGTAGAATTCAAGTTGGATGGTTGAAGTGGAGGAATGCATCCGCCTATTATGTGATAGAAAAGTTCCACTTAAACTTGGGAAAATTTTATAAGATGGTGGTAAGACCTGCAATGACTTATGTAATTGGCCAATAAAAAGAGAAGCATAAGACTAAGTTAAGTGTAGATGAGGATGCTTAGGTGGATGAGTGGCTTTACTCTTAGAGATAGAATGCAAAATGAGTATGGGGAAAAGTTGGAGTAGCTCCAAAGGGTAGATAAGATTAGGGAGAGTCGCCTTGAGATGGTTTGGCCACATAAAGCCTACCGTCCATGACCCGACAGAGAGTAGATGCATTAGATTTGCCTTATGTTAAGAAAGGAGGTAGACCCAAAAAGACTTGGTTAAGATGTATAAATAATGATCTTAGATATTGAATGATGAGAATTTGACATAATGGACACAATGGAGACTAAGGATTCATAAATTAACCCCACTAGTAATTAAGGCTTGTTGTTGTTGTTGTTGTTGTTGTATATACATAAATATTAATGTTTAGAAGCAAGATCCTTAAATATATTAAGAGCTATGTGGTGTGTATGTAAATTCTCCTATATTTTAATATCTCTCCCTTGTAGAAATTTTCAAATTTTCACTTTGACTTATTATTTTGTATATGATATGAAGAGTCTATTCTTGTGAGTATAACCACACTTAGTGGCACACTTAATTTTAAACCTTTTTTTATGATTATAAGTTAGATTAATTGAATCCTCAATCTAATGTCAAAATATAAAATATTATATTTGGAAGGGTATCCACAACACCCCACCCTATCTATGGGTGGGGACTAATCTCCTAAAGTTCTAAAGTCACATTATCATCACCCACACATAACGGCCCCTGATCTGATGCAAGCGCCCACAGAGAGAATCAACTCCGGAGTAGATCATTGATTTTTTGTAATCACTGACAATGAATGCTATTGGACTTATTTGGTTAGCTTTAGGGTTTATTTAGTTAAACTTCAATCAATCATGAATGCTATGGGACTTATGGATATGAAACCTAACACATGATTACCATTCCAATCATATGTATCTCACTATCAAATAAATTTGGTTGCTTTATATTGACTTGGTTGGGTAATGAATTGTAACACTAGCTAACATATTTGTGTCAAAAGTTGTCTTGGCAAGTAATGCATGGAGAAGATTTTTATATACAGGGGCAGGACCAACCTCTCTTCTTAGGAGGAGCGACAAATTTGTATATCAGGCAAATAATAGAGGATAAAAATAATTTTTAGAATAAATATATGATTAATTTACCGATCTTTTATAATAGAAATTATTATAAATTTCATATATATATATATATATATATATATATATATATATATATATAATAAGAGAGAGATAGTGAGTAACAACTCAAGCACATTAAAGATCCACCACACATAACAAGCCAATAATCAAGACAAAACCCTCTTTAATTCAAAAGAAAAAAAAATTCCATCAATATTTCAGACTACCCACCCATATTTCATCTCATTAAAAAGAGAGAAATTTATACACGAGACAGAGAGAATCTTCAACAGTGAGGCCCAAACAGGAGAGATAACAAAATATAATTTCCTCTACTCACCCGTTCTTCCCTCCTTCCTCACCCGCATCTGGTCCCAATTCTGATGGTGGGAAGACAAACTCCACATGGCTTCAGGAAAAGGCCAAAAACTCATCTCTGTCTCCCACAAAACATTCATTCTCTCTTCACATTGCGGTTTTTTCCCCCAATCTGTCAGCACCGAGAGCTTCAAAAATCTGCAAACAACCCCGATTCAGAAAAGCCTTGAACTCAAAAAGAAGTTTGGGTTAAATTACTAGAGTTATTAACATGAATCAGAGATAAACTTAACAAATTCTTAAATTAATAAAATGACACCTGATTCTTCATATCTCCTTCTCATATCATTCCTCCACCACATATCAAAATATAGAGAGAGAAAGAGAGAGAGAGAGAGTATTTCATCCAAATATAATGATTTCACCTCAATCATCTTGTTTTGAGTGAAATATCATAATTTTAAGTGAAAGTTCTCTGTTTTTTTTTTCAAAACGAAAATTTAATTTTGGGTGAATTAATTTGCATCTTATGAAAATACTTCATTTTCATGCAAAGAAAGAATGGTAGGATGCATGATATGAAGAATTTAATTTTCTGCGCTAATTTAAGAAATATTACATCAGCTCTTATAGAAGAAATTGACGGGCACCTACCTAGATATTGAATCTATTTGAATAGTAAAACATTAATTAATATAAAATCAAATCACACTTTAATAAATTATGATCAGGTAACAGCGACATGAAGCATCTCTATCTGAGCATCAGGTTAGTAGTGCTTTCATAAAAGCTCACCATCTTTCTTTTTCAATAGATTTCTGGCAAATAGAAGGCAGATGACCAGGAATCCCAGAGCTGCAGCACCTCCCACTACAATGGCCACTGTCTTCCCCGTTTGCTGACCTGCTTCAACAGCGACCAGAAAAGTATGAAAGCTTCAACTTTTCATAGAGGAAGAAAATTGTGCAAATTTTATAATTTGTCTGCAATTCATTAGAATTTGATGGAGATCAGGAAGAAGCTGTAATATCAATAGAGTTTATATTTTTAAAAAGATTTAGATGTGCTTAAAAACTTCACCTTTCCTAATTTGTGTAGGGGCAGTTGCCACCTAAACACTTCTTAAAAAAATTATAAGAAATCAAACCACACAAGAATGAAGATTTGTTTAAGGGATTATACTCTCACGTGGGAGAGAAAAAAAAAACTATATAAACTGTCTTTGATTGGATTGAGTGTTTCAAATCTAAGATGTGATATGGGATTCGATAAAAGAATTTAACTGGGGAAGAAAAGGTTTTAAATCCATACAAAATAATTGAATAAAGCTAGACCAAAGGCAAATGGAGAGAATAGAAAGCTTAAGATTGGAAGAAAATCCAGATTTACAACATTTAAACAGATTATACAAAACACAGATGACAATTCAAATCCAATTTCACAATCAAACTTGACAATTTAAGGAAGTAGGTAAAAGTGCATCTAATTAAAGCTAACTGGTTTCATCACTTCAGAAAAGAATCAAAAAATCCAGAGTTAAATTAGATCAGAACCAAATATCAAAAGAAAATTGGCTTATTAAGAATCTAAAGTCACCGTGCTTGCCTACCTCCTCCATCACCGCCTCCACCCCGCCGCCACCACCAACACCACCCCCACCGCCGAGGAACTCCATTTGGGTAGTAGCTGTAACTAATGTAGCACTTATGTAGATAAACCTGGCCGGAGTTAGCCCCGCCACACTCGACTTGTGACTTCTGCACAGCTTGCTGGACACACTCGCCACAGTCAGCTCTAGAGAGATCTCACACTGCGCCATGGCATAAACCGACTGGTAACTAGTGGCGAAGAAGCCTCCACCGCCGGTCACCCCATTCTCCAAGCTCGAGAGAGCGGTGTTCTTCTCCTCAAATCCTCCCCCCCACCAGAACCGCAGGTCTTGAAAAGCATCTGCGTTCCCGATATCTGAGGAAAATGGAGATCTCGTGAGCACGTAGCAGCCAGAGTATGCGGCTACCGCGGCGCCGCAGATAGACTCCACATTGGAACGGCTTTGGCGACGCAAGCGGCGCAGTCGGAGGAGCTGAGATCGCCGCGGCATTGGAAGAGACCGAAGATCGGTTGGCTGGATGTGGAGGAGGTGGTGGTCTTGTAGAACTTGGAGACAGCGGCTTGGGAGATGATGGTGGAGGAGAGGGAGGCGAGGGTCTGCTGCGCGCCGCCGCCGGGAAATTGCTGATCGGCGCAGCCCTTATAGATGAGATCGTAGATGCTGGCACCGGAGGCGACAGCGAGGAGGGACATCAGAGTGACGATAACCGTCGGGAATAAGAGACTCGGCTGTGAGGCAGAAATTGGGAGAGATGGGGGCTGAAATGCCCATCTAGGGTTTTTTCTCCCGACCACCTCTTCTTCTTCAGCCTTTCTCTCTATCTAGCTCTAATCCTCCATGCCTGCTCTTTCTCTTTTCAATTACTCGTTTCTCTCTCCAGCCTTTTTCTTTTCGTCATCTTTTTTTTTTCCTTCGGTTTTTCAAATTTTTTTATTTGAAATTTTCGAATTATTTTAGCAACGGTCATAATGACAGTAATTATTCATATTTATAATCTAATTTATTTTAAAATTTTAATTTGATAATATTAAAATATAAACACTATAAATCTCATTGTCTTAACTAATTTTATTTATAAATGTATTTAATTATATTCATGCAATTATGCAAATATTATTGTAGGTGGAGAGGAATGATCAAGACTTTTAACTTTTCTGAAAAGCAAGACACTGAACTGAAGAATGGGGCCAAGGAATGGCATTTCCTTTTAAAGTTGGGTTTTTATTTTACTTTGTTTATAATTAATTTATTTATAATTTAGGTTTATTTGTTTATATTATATGATTGGTGTGGTAGGTTATTTTTGATAAAAATATGATTTTTATTATTGCTTTGAGAGAGAGAGAGAGAGAGAGAGAGAGAGAGAAGGCTCCTATGATATTGACATTGTGATAAGATTGGATCTAAAGAATAATTTTCTTATAATTGATATGATTTTTAAATTCATTCAATTAAGCATGGATGTCTATACAATTTTCTTAAAATAAAACTTTATTTAAAAAAATTTAAATCTTAAAAATTATTTAAATGTTGTTCAAATTTTAATTTTAATAAATTTATAGAAAAATAATAACTAAATCAAGCTTGGATCAATTATATTATATAATAGAGTAAATAATCATGATTGACAATTTTTAATTTGGATCATAATGATCACTTATCATGAAAAAAGTATATTTATGATGCCTAGCTTAAATAAGGGAGAAAAGATTACTAAGTCTCTTAAGATATGTATGCCCTAAAAACTTAATGGAAAATTTATATACATATCAGCAATTTTATGCATTTATATATTTTACATCCAAACTTAATATTTACAAAACCAAGACTTTCTACGCCAAAGATACATTTCACTCAAAAAAATAAATGGTATTTTGATGTAATAATAAAGATTTAGATGCTATTTAAAAAAAAAATTAAAATTTAGTAAATACAAAACAAAGATTCGTGTATATATAATAAATCCACCAAACTTAATTCATAGATTCTCCCATTAATTGCTCCTCAAATTACCTCCATCGATAAACCAAAATCTAATTATTGAGATTCATCTAAACCGCTCCTCTTGTGATCCTAATTATGATGTTGGGATATCTAATAAAAACTCATTTAATCACAAAACAATATATTGGCATACAAATCCTAATATTTTCTATAAAACATGCAAATTTATCACAAACTTCAATCAACATAACCTTTCATGAAATATAACATGCATCAAATTTGCCCCTTTTAATATTTTTTAATTTATGTGTTGATTTATAAGGTAGGTTGAACTAGCAAAACTAAATGATTATAAATTAAAATAGTTTAATTATTGATATATTTGATGATAATAATCATGTTAAAAATAATGTGAAATTGTTTGATTTCGTATATTGTATGCTCTCTGCATGATTATGCTCTCTCTTAAAAGTATAAGTGTGGCATGACGACTAATTGATGGATAGAAAGTGGCTTAGTGTAGGTAGATAGTCCAACACAAAGTGCCCAAATAACCAACGTAAATATAACCATCTAATCCAGAATCTTTATAGTCCTTAAAATGTTAAAAGAAGATAAAATTTTGGTTTCAGATGAATATTAAAATTATAATTTTTACTTCAATATGAGCGTTGATATGACTCTGAAAATTCTTCAAATAAGCACTAATCTTGATGCCGAAAAGCAAGTAATCAAAATCAAACCGGTTGAGATCAAGCACTTAAAATATCATGAAATTTTACATCGCTTAAATTCATAAAAAGCTCTCAAATATAGTGTTTATAGTCAAATCGAAGGCCTCGACGAAATCTAACAAGCCAAGATATCATAATCGACATCATTTGAGCATTCAAATACACAAAATACATCATATGATCAAGGGGATCATTTTGAGCCGTCCGAAGTGGAGTGGTTCGATTTTGCATGTATTTACGAGACGCCACTCCTCCAATCTATAAATAGCTCTCATTCCTCATATGAGGGGAAGCCAAGAAGAGAGGAGAGAGCTCTAAAGATCCTCCAAGCACAATCGTACCACTGACCGCGCCAACCACCATCGCCGCCGTCACGCCGCCATGGATCCTGCTGCCAATCTCTCTCTGCCCTCCATCATGATGACTTCTACAAGATCCTCGCATTTCGCATTGTTCCCGTGATTTCATCTGAGCCCGCATACCACTATCATATACTACTAAGAATCGTTATAACCTCGACTTGTCACATACGTTGTTCCATTCTCATATAATTTCAGTAATCCCGACGGAAGATCTTATACTCAAATGATACATAGGAAGCTTTTATCGCTCCATTTTTCCCTCTTTGAGATTTTTTTACGTAAAATTGAGTTTTCTTTCACTTTAAATACCTGTGTGTGCTATTTCACCAAGAAGCGAAAACTTTACTCTACAAGAATCGGTTTTCTAGCACGCAATGCCGTCTCGATCTTGATTCTCATTATATCATCTTGTATGGCACCAAGTTCCCAACAAGATCAAAACCACCATCGATGTGAGCATTTCAAGCTTTTAAGGAGCGCAATAAGAATGAAGATTCATCAAATTTGCTTCCTTCATTTTGTCAAACTGGGGCAAATCTTAATCTCAAAAGATTATTCAAATTAATATTTGATATCTAACGACATCGATGAGAAGCAAGTCGAATACTAATGAAAAAGGCCAAGTTAAGGAGCAACTTGGCTACAATGATAAACGATGTTTTAATCAAGCTCTTCCATAGTGTTAATGTCATCGAGCAAAGACTCACAAACAACCTGATTGGTCAAAAGGTCCTTGGTGGATTTCTACAACCTCTTCCATATGTTAACGCCATCGAGCAAAGACTCGACAAACAACAACCTAGATGGGTCAAAAGGTCCTTGGTGGACTTCCTACACCTCTTCCATACAGTTAACATCATCGAGCAAAGACTCGATAAACAACCTGGATGGGTCAAAAGGTCCTGGACTTCCCACGATCTCTTCCATAGTTAACGCCATCGAGCAAAGACTCGACAAACAACCTAGATGGGTCAAAAGGTCCTTGTGGACTTCTACGACCTCTTCCATACAAGTTAACGCCATCGAGCAAAGACTCGACAAACAACCTAGGATAGGTCAAAAGGTCCTTGTGGACTTTCTACACCTCTTCCACATAAAGTTAACGCATCGAAAAGACTCGACAAACAACCTAGATAGGTCAAAAGGTCCTTGGAACTTCATAATGACCCCTTCCATACAGTTAACGCCATCGATAACACGACAAACAACCTTGATGGGTCAAAATCCTCAGATAATTCAACCTCTTCCATTAACGCCATCGTAACACTCTAACAAACAACCTCGATGGTCAAAGGTCCTCCGGATTCAATTCAACATCTTCCATACGTTAACGCATCAAGCAAACACTATGACAAACAACCTCGATATCAAAACTTTGTACCTTTCCACACGTTAACGCCATCGAGCAAACACTCAACAAATAACCTCGATAGGTCAAAATCGCCGGATTCAATTCACCTCTTCCATACAAGCACGCCATCGAAGTCACTCGACAACAACCTCGATAGGTCAAAGATCCCCGTCCGCTAACCACCTGACCATCGCCAATCTCCGCCGTCACCAATTATCATCGCCATCGCCGACTACATCGGTCACTGGATTATCTACTGATCGCGATCAATTATCCTGCTGGTCGCACTAATCACGGCTACGCTGCTGACTACATCGCGGCACGGCTGATCATTGTTATCACCTCCTGACTATCGCTGGTAATTTTCGCGATTCACTAATTATCGTTGATTATCGGCTGATCGAGCTACGCTAATTGGTTAATTCATTGTTGCCACTCTGGCTATTACCTCCGCTGGCCGCTAACTAATTGGCTATCATGCCTGATATCGCTTACCGCAACTATCACTGGTAATTTCGCTGGTTACCACATCGTTGCCGCTGGCTATCTCCTGATTACTGACTGCTGGCCATCTGTTGACTACTCAGCTATTATTGCTACCACTGTCGGCTAATTCATTTGTTATCACTGCCATGATTATCTGCTGTTAATCCGCTGAATTATCGCCGGTAATTTCTCGGTCACATTATCGTTGCCGGCTCGCACTACTGACGCTGCTGCTAATTGCTGACATTGCTGCTATTGCTGCTGCTAACTTTTGCCACAACTACTGTTGCCGCTACATGCATCGACTTATCTATTACCGCTTCTGACCATCGCTGCAGAACCACTCACTGACTATCGCTAATTTCGCTGGCCACACATTGCTTAATGGCTATCCTCGCTTAACTTAACGCGGCCGCCATCGTTAACTACTGTGGTTGGCTACATCATGGGACTAATTCGGCTGGCCATAACCATCAGTGGTCACGGCTGATTACCATCGCCGGCTGACTATCGCCGCCGGTCACTATCACCACCATCGCCGGCATCTCGCCGTTCACCACCATCGTCGCGGTTATCTCGAGACCACTCGTGTCATCGCCGCCGACCATCTGGCTGGCCACCATCGCCGTATCGCCACAACCGCTCCGCTATTATCTCTTGACGCTAACCCCACGGTCCGCGGTAAGTTGACTCCTCTTCGGAAAAGATTACCGATGTACCGCATTGATCGCTTCTCAACCTCGGACTCAAGAGTAGCTGATACCTCGAGGGAAAATTGTAGATATGACGTATCCGCGGCCTTGATCACCTCAACCCGGACCGAGAGTTGACGCCTCTTCGAGGGAAAATCAGACACAATGTATGTACCGCTTTTGATCGCTCAACCCGGACGGTCCGACGAGGCCGGTTGATGCCTCTTTTGAGGGAAAATCGAAATAACGACGTATGTACCGCAGGCCTTGATCGCCTCCAAACCTGGACGGTCCGACGAGGTCGGTTAACTCCTCTTTCGAGGGAAAACTGAAACAACAACATATGTATCGCGGGCCTTGATCGCCTCCAAACCCGGACGGTCCGAAGAGGCCAGTTGACGCTTCTTTCGAGGGAAAACTAAAACAACGATGTAAGTACCGCGGGCCTTGATCGTTTCCAAACCCGGACGGTTCGACGAGGCCGGTTGATGCCTCTTTCGAGGGAAAATTGCAACAACAACGTAAGTACCGCGGGCCTTGACGCCCAAACTCGACAAAACGAGGTTGGCCGACACCTCTTTCGAGGGAAAATCGGGACAACGACATAAGTATCGTGGGCCTTGATCAACTCTGAATAACCCTCACTCAAGAAGAAGAGAAGAACTAGAGTAATGAAGAAGTGTGCCTTCTCCCTTGGCCCTAGGAGAGATTTTATAGACCCTTTGTAGGAGCAAAAAGATAAAAAATCATAAAAACCGCCCAAAACCGCTTCAAAACCGCCTAAACCATCAAAATTGTCGGATTCATATGCCTACCATACGCTCATGACGCCACAAGACGTCCAGGTCCCCATACCGCACGCTGCAATAACCGACTCGACCCCGCTTCGCTCACGTCCGCCATTCCACGCTGACCCAGGCGACTCCACATCGCGACCCAGCTTCCCCCGCTCGCTCGGCTGCCCATCGGGACATTCGATTTCGACGCTCACCCGCTCCGCTGAATCGCGCTGTGGTTTTATGTCTCGCACGCACGACTCCGCTAATAAAGGCCAAGCCGGCGCTCTCGCGGTAAGCTCGAGGCGCCTGCCAGACCGGATGGATCCGTAACTCAAATTTCACGCCGCACATACCTACACATATTGTGTGCATCTTCTTAGTCATAATCTTGTGCTTACATGAAGATCGTTCTCTCAAAATACGGTTAATGACTGCATTTCTTGAAGAATTTACTATTTTGAAGTATTTGACACATATTTTTTGATGATTAAGATAATATCATCCAAAATATAGGCAACCGATATGACCGAAAATTTCTCTAGGCACGAATCTTGATGCCAAAAGCAAGGTAATCAGAAATTGAAACTGGTCGAGATCAAGCACTTAAAATATCATTAGAAACTTTGAGACGTCAGTTAAATTCCTAAAAGGCTATCAAATATGGAGTGTTTATAGTCAAATCGAGCGTCTTGACGAGCTGAATCTAACAAGCCCAAGATATCATAATTCCAACATCATTTGAGCATTCAAATACACAAAATACATCATATGATCAAGGGGATCATTTTGAGCCATCCGATGAAGTGGAGTGGTTCGGGTTTTGCATGTATTTATAGAGACGCCACTCCTCCAATCTATAAATAGCCCCTCATTCCTTATATGAGGGGAGGCACAAGCAAGAGATAGGAGAGAGCTCTAAAGATCCTTCAAGCACAATCGTGCAGCCACTCGACGGTCGTCAACCACCACCGCCGTTGATCCTTGCCGTCGTCAATCTCTATCGGTCTCTATCATGATTACTTCTACCAGTGATTGTTCCCTGCATTTCTGCCAATAATTGTTCCCCACATTTCCACCGGTGATTGCTCCGCATAGTTCACTATCATCTGCTACTACTAGCAACTGTTACAACCTGATCGTTGTCACATAGCTATTGTTCCTTTCTCATATACAATTCTGTAATCCCGGTATTGGGAAGATCTTGTACCAAAATGATACATAGTGGAAGCTTTACCGGGCTGACCATAATTTTTCCTCTTTTCGAGATTTTTCTCGTAAAATTCCTGGAGTTTTCTTGTTCACTCTTTAAATACCTATGTGTGTGCTGGATTTTACAACGAAGCTAAGGCGAAAACTTTTACTCTACCATAATTGGTTTTCTAACACGCAACAAGCGTAATACATGGAAGTTAATTAAAATCACACTTCACTTTTTTCACAACAAAACTTAATATTTTGAGGCTTACCTTCATTAAAATATGTAATTAAATTTTTTTAGAGGATATATATCATCTAAAAAAGATTTATCCTCTAAAGTGAATGTAATAAAAAATTTAAAATTTTAAAACAAAACACCATAAATAATAAAACTAATTTAAATAAATATTAAAAATAAAATATGATAAGTAGCTCCCTAATGGGATAACATAGTTGTATTTAAATTATTTCTTTTCATGACAAAGAATATGTGAAAAGATTCATAACATAATATGATATGACCCCGGATTTAAATTGGGCCGTTGGATCTGTCTGGGAACTCTTACTGCGGGATCGGATCACCACCTTAGGATGATTGCCTCGCATTTTTCTAGGGACCGTCTGATGAAACTTCCGGAGGAAGCTTCGCTTCTCTTATCGAGGATGGATCGAGGATAAGGCTCTTGAGCGTAGTAACTCCGTAAAGCGCAGAGGGAAAGACTGGGGAAGAGCTCTGGAAACCTAGGGTTTCTGCCTGAAAGGAGGCGGGCTCCGGCGAGAGAAAGGTTGCAGGAGAAGATGAGATAGAAGAAGAAGATGTAGAAGATAAGGAGAAGCAACAGCAAAATATATTTATATCCTGTTTATCTTTCTAATCCTATTTTTACATTTCTTTTCTACTATCCTACTAGATCTACTACTTCTTTACATTATTCAAGAATGTTCTTTCTATTTTAACGGTTTTCTGTTACATGAGGTTGATCGCTTTCTATTTTGGGCCAGAACCTGTGTGTTTTGTGTTTTCTTCAGTTATTTGGCAGTTGTATTTGTAGCTGATGCTGTCAAGATTCTTTTTTACTTCTTGTTTTCAGTTATTTGTTATTGTTGAAGTCTGAATAGGCTCTGTCTATAGTTATTATTGCAGGATCTATTCTGGAATTGATATTGGCCTTGTTATTCTAACCATCTGCAATGTTATTGAGTTAATATTGTTGAATGTTGTTCTGTAATGTCATTATAGCCTTGTATTTGTTTAGTTTTCTATCTTTTTTAATTAACAGTGGCTAATGTTGATCTTCACTATCATAATCTTCTTGTATTTTGTTCAGTTCTTTGTCTTTTTGATTAACAGTGGCTAATGTCTTGTAATTTATTGATCTATTGAGTAAAATCTCTCAGCCAATTTGGGGCTTTTCTGTGTCTTGTGCTTCTGATATAATTCTATCTATTTGGGATCATATCATTACCCCCTTCCCAAACATTGACCTCATCCGCAAGGTTAAAATCTAGAAAAGCCTTCTTGAATTCCTCAATTGATACCCAAGAGGCATTTTTTATTAGCATCCCATCCCATTAGACTAATACTTCTTTAATTGGCTTATCTACTTGCAGTCTTGTCATTTCTTCTAGAATTTTAATAGGTTTAACCAAAGGCTGGCCTTCTATGAATTGTGTTGGTAAAATTATTGGATGTAGCTTGGAATCCTGTCTGTATTGCTTAAGTCTAGATACATGAAAGATATTGTGGATCCTTTCAAGCTCAAGCTATTTTTTTGTAGGATTCTAAATAGGTCATAGTATTGCCTTTATAATTTTGTGTAAGGATTCATTAAAACTGAAGTTTGTCTGTAGGGTTGTAATTTAACTAATACTAAGTCATTTTTCTGGAATTGGAGCTCCCTTCTGTGTTTGTTAGCCATTTGTTGCATTCTGTTTTGAGCTTCTGTAAGTTTTCTTTAAGCATGTGTAGAATCTTGTCCCTATGTTATAATAAGGTACCTACCTCTGTATTGGTGGTTGTGTTACCATTGTAAGGTATAATTATAGGTGGAAATCTGTCATATATTATTTGAAAAGGAGTCATTTTTGTGGAAGTATTGATGGATGTGTTGTAGAAAAATTCTGCACATGGTAAAAACTGGAACCAAGTTCTTGGTGTCTCTAGCACAAAACTCCTTAGATATTATTCTAATGTCCTATTCATGACCTCTATTTGGCCATCTGTTTGGGGATGATAAGCACTGTTGTGGCTAAGTGTTGTTCCACTTAACCTAAATAATTTTTGCCAAAAATTACTCATAAAGATAGGATCCCTATCTGAAACTATGCTCTGTGGTATGCCATGTAATTTACATATATCTGAAATAAAAATCTGAGCAATAGAGGTAGCTGTAAAGTTGGTTAGAAGGGTTGAGAAATGTGCATACTTGGATAGTCTGTCTACCACCACTAATATAGCAATTTTATTGTGAGACCTGGGTAATCCTGTGATAAAATTTATTGATACTTCCTCTCAAATGGTTGTTGGTATGGGTAAAGGTTGCAGTAAATCTGCATGCTTCTGACTGTTATATTTAACTTGTTGACATATAGGACATGTGGAGATAAAGTACTGTATGTTTTGCTTCATCTTTCTCCAGTAAAATTATTGAGTAATTCTAACTAATGTCCTTTTAATTCCATAGTGACATCCTACTGGAGTTAAGTGTAGTTCTCTCATAATGATATTTCTTACTTATGACTCTTTATCTGTGACAATTATGTCTTTATAGTACACTAATCCATTAGAAAGTCTATGCTTTAGAAACAAACCAATTTTATTTGCTTATAAAGTATGCTGATGTAATTCGACCGGTTTGTTTGATCTCTGTACTAACGATGTGAATTATTGAGTGTAAGCATATAAACTTTGTGTAGAGATTTAGAGCTCAGTAGTTGCTCTCCTCTCAGATTATAAATTTTTCTCGACAATGTATCACCGCTTTTGGTGATCCCCGTTTATATTCTGGTGTAATCAAAACCAAGGAGTTTAATAAGAAATCTTTGTTGTGGAGTTCAATTGTTTCATAGTTTAGTTCCTAATTCTCTTCCTGATCAGCTCCTGCTTAACAGCCTAGCTTTAATATTATCTCCTTCAACCTATTATTTTATTATGGCATAAAGTTCTCTTGCATAAGTAGATGATTTATGTAATGTTGGAGATAATTTTTTGCTGAAGTAAGTAATAGGAAAACTATTTTGAATTAAGACTGCTCTTATTGCAGTACCTGAAGCATATGTTTCTATGATAAAAGGTTGAGAAAAGTTAGGATATGCTAATATAGGTAAAGATATCATTGCTTGTTTAAGCTATATAAATGCCTTTGAGATTCTTCAAACTGAATTGCCGCTTAGCTATCATTGATACAATGTGCAAGCCAATACTTACCGCTTAACAAACTTCCTGCAAGTAGCCTTGTTAAACCCAAAATCCTCTTAATCGCTTCAAGTTGGAATTGGTCATGACTGCATCGCTTCAATTTTCCTTTGATCAACTTCTATCCCTTTGGTTGATAAAAGATGGCCTAAATATTCTATCCTTTCTTGGATAAAGGAACATTTAGAGGACTTTATAAACAAAGTGTGTTGTTTCCATTTTTCTAATACTGCCTACAAATGTTGTTGATGTTGCTCCAAGGTGGGGCTATATATTAGTATATCATCAAAGAATACCAATACAAATTTTCTTAGGAAGGGTTTGAGAACTGATTCATCATGGCTGAATGCGAGGTGCATTGGTTAACCTAATGATTATAAGCAGAACTCATAATGTCCCATGCTCTTCGACCGCTATTTTATATATATCTTCTTCGTCATTCTTTATTTGATGATATGAACTAAATCTAGCTTTGAGAAAATGGTTGCTCCATGTAATTCATCCATTAACTCTTCTGGATTTGGAATTGAAAATCTGTCAGGGATGGTAATTTTGTTTAATGCCCTGTAATCAACACAGAATCTCTAAGTTCCATTTTTTTTTATTAAGAGTGCTGGAGAAGAGAAATGGCTAGTATTTTCTCTTATTATCCCTCAGATCCAAAGATTTCTTTGAATTTTTCAATTTTTGTCTTTGGAAATGTGGGTATCGTAGTTTTTAACCCTTATAATGGAGTTCCCAAGTACTAGTGTGAATGATCTATGTCCCTTTTGAGGTAGTCACCGTGCGCTTGAAATATATCCCTGTATTGATGTAATATTTGCTGGATAATGCTGTAAGTCAGGGAATTCATTTGTTATGGCCTCTCAAATCTTGAAACTGCGGATATAGGTGCAAGATGCTATCTCATCTTTTGCTTTGCGCTTTTGAACCTGGTGTAAGGTAATGCTTTCCACATTTGATGTTGTGTCCCCTTGCAGTTGTACCAATGTGTCATTATATTTGAATTTCATCGTCAGCTTTTTATAGTCTATTGTACATTCTCTCAATCATATAAATCAGACAATTTGGATCACATCCAGTAACAATCCCATAAATGTATATATCTCCTGATGGGTATGTTGCAGTCACTCAACATTTTAATGTTTCATCATTTCCAACTAATACTTTAAAAAATTGATGCAGTGAGTGTGTGGATCTATAAATTTAAATTTAATTTAGATTGAATAAAATTATGGGTTGATATCGTTAAATCAAGATGATTTATTTCCCCATCATGGTAATCTCAATGTTCTTGGGTTTGACTAACCTGTGAATGCATTGAAACTGATTTCTGGAATATATTCTTGTATTGACAAGTTTTCTTCTTGATTTTCTTGTTGCAAGTTGTAATCATGATCCTCATTGACCATCACGAGGGCAAATAATTTTGATTACATGTGTGGCATCTATAGTATTTTTGATCACAGTTGAAGCATAGTCATTTTTTCTTTCTTTCTTTTAATTATGTTGCTGTCAGTCTTTGAATTGGTATGTTTGGCTTGTTATTAATATTGTTGTTGTGAATTGACACACCAAGGAAAGCAAAGGGTTGTTGATGTTTTATTACCGCGTTTGATTGAATCTTGAGATTCTTGCCATATACACCTCCTCATCTTCATAGCCTATCTTTCATTGGGCTAATTGGGCTTGTTTGTAGTAATTTAAATGTAAAGCTCCTTAACTTTCTCTCGATGTCTTGTCTTAACCCGTGATTCAAAGCAGAAAATTGTGGGAATTCCCAAATCAAGGTTAACCAATTCTTCAAACTCATCAGAAACTCCTCTAAGAGCTTTATTTTATTATAGTTTGGCACTCTCCTTAGATCTCCTCAGAGATAATGAGGGTCCAAACCTTTTCAGAGACCTGCTCTTTAAATTTTGCCAAGA
Source organism: Cymbidium sinense (assembly GCA_021442155.1). Classification (NCBI taxonomy): domain Eukaryota; kingdom Viridiplantae; phylum Streptophyta; class Magnoliopsida; order Asparagales; family Orchidaceae; genus Cymbidium; species Cymbidium sinense. Next base: position 25,061,635 of record CM038227.1, on the reverse strand, counting down.
ATGTAATTATTTATTTAGGTGCATCCATTGGAACCAACTAAGAGCAAGTTCATCCATATACACTGATGCTATTATAAACTTTTAATCTTCTGAGAGATTTTAGTATTGAAAAAATTGATCTGCCTTGAATAGCCATCCCCTTGGGTTTTCTCTATTAAACTGGGGCATGTCTACTTTTCGGTCTTGAATTTTGAGTGTGTGTAATTTGAGGAGTAATTTCTGATTTGAGTTACATGATTCTTTACTCCCTTTCTTTGTTCTTGACAAGATTTATCGGTTTGTCTTCAATTCGAAATCTTCTTCATTTAATATGATAATGATGTCATTTGTTCATCAGTCTTGTTTAATCTTCTACACATTCTTCAATTTTTTGTATTTGTGCCATACGCCATTTGTTGCTTGCAGGAATCAACGAGAGCACCAATGATATGACCCCGGATTTAAATTGGGCCATTGGATCTGCCTGGGAACTCTTGTGGGATCGATCACCACGAGGATGATTGCCTCATTTTGCTAGGGGCCGTCGATGAAACTTCGGAGGAAGCTTCTCTTATCGAGGATGGATGGGGCGGATAAGCGCTCTTCGAGCGTTAACTCAAAAGCGAGAGGGAAAGACTGGGAAGAGCTCTGGAAACCTAGGGTTTATGCCTGAAAGGAGGCGGGCTCCGGCGAGAGAAAGGTTGCAGGAGAAGATGAGATGGAAGAAGAAGAAGAAGAAGATGCAGAAGATAAGGAGAAGCACCAGCAAAATATATTCGTACCATGTTTGTCTTTCTAATCTTATTTATATATTTCTTTTCTACTATCCTACTAGATATACTACTTCTTTACATTATTCAATAATGTCCTTTCTGTTTTAATGGTTTTCTATTACATGAGGTTGATCTCTTTCTATTTTGGGCCAGAACCTGAGTGTTTCGTGTTTTCTTCAATTATTTGGCTATTTGGATGTCGCCACGATTCTTTCTTGTTTCTTGTTTCTTGTTTTCAGTTATCTGTTGTTGAAGTCGGTAGCTGTCATGATTATTATTGCGATCTCATTAATATCTTGTTATTCTAGTCATCGCAATGTTATTGGGTTAATATTGTTGAATGTTGTTCTGTAATGTCATTATAGCCTTGTATCTGTTTAGTTCTCTGTCTTTTTTAATCAACATTAGCTAATATTGATCTTCATTGTCATAATCTTCTTGTATTCTATTCAGTTCTTTATCTTTTTGATTAATAGTGGCTAATGTCATGTAATTTATTGATCTACTGAGTAAAATCTCTGAGCCAATTTGGGGTTTTTCTGTGTCTTGTGCTTCTGATATAATTCTGTCTATTTGGGATCATATCATAGTAGTTAGAGAAAATTATTTTTGCCAAAAGAAAAATCTAATGTTTAAATTGCACGCTTTGCATGACATATTATTTTTGGTTAACTAATTTTTATAACACATGAAAAAAAATACAATTATATTAAAAATATGTTATAAAAAATCATTCAAGATAAAAAAATAGTAAACTATACAAACATAAAGGCATATAGTTGAATGCTTAGGAGAAGATTTATTATTCTTTGTATGAAATCCTAATGGATCATGTTGAAAGAAGTTTCCAATGACGATAGGATTGTTAACTTGGTTTGATGAAGCCGTGTCTTATTGGGTGAAGTTATCTACTTGATAACATTCTCTCTATTGGGTTATCATGTCATCTTAACCTATATGAGTTAATTTCAATCCTATAGACCTTATTGTAAGTGCCTAATTTATTGTCATTATTAGTCTCATTCTCTTAGATTGCCTTGAGTTGGGCCAACATAATTTTGGACTGGGCATTTGAGATATTTGCATATAGAATATATGATAAAAAAAATTAATCTATATTAAGTGGTGAAAAATAATTTAGTATTAAAACTCTCAAATATAATGATGATAATCATAAATAAGTATGTAGATTAAAATATTAAGAGTCAATTATTAATATAATTAGTAAAAAATTATTAAATTTTATATAAATACTTAAATATAATTAGTATTTTTAATGTTTATTGATTAATATCTTTCAATTACTAAATCATGAATCTTTTCTAAATTAAAAAAATATAAATCATCTCAAGTTTTTGAAGATAAGGTCAGATATTGAATTTGAACAAGAACAAATTTAAGATTTGATCACCACATATATTTTTAATTTATTTTTTATTTTTAAATTAATTTAATTATTTACCATATTTTTTTATAAAATTTCAGATTAAACAACTAGCCACCTCCTCCATCAAGGATTTGATTTGGAGCAACTGTAATTTTTGAAAAATTGATATGAGAAAAATAATTTTTTAAAAACTACTATATCTTACAAATATATATATATATATATATATATATATATATATATATATATATATATATATATATTTGAAATATTTAAATATTAGGTTTTAATAATCCTATACTTTAACAGGTTTGATTTTTAAAAACAATTTTAAATACAAAAGTTTCTTAAATGTATTAAAAAAGTTAATAGTCAAATACAACTTTAATTGATTTCTGAAAACAATAAAAAGCAATCTCTACTCTAAAACATCCAGTTGCTATGACGGGTCCAGTAATTGAACTTTTCTTTGTTTTAACTTTTTTTTTTGTTATTTAAAAAAAATGAGAGCCAAAACTTAAATTAATATAAAAAGTGAAATTTATAAACATATGACATAATTTTATATATTTATATATTTAATATTTAATCATGTATATTTTAATATCATAATTACATAATATATATATATATATATATATATATATATATATAATTTTTTATTAATATTAATAATATTTTGATTGAATATTAAAATTTTTAGTTTTAATAAAAATATTAGAATTTATGTATTAAATATTTAAATATGTAAAAATTATGTGATATGTAATAAACAAATAAATACACGTTCATATTTTAGGCACAAAATGACAAGGATTATTAGGTTTTTGCAATATTGGATGTGTCATAAATACGCAAATTTTGTAAGTACAATCCTCTGGACCTCTTCTCATGTGAAAACTGAAATCTTTGTTGTTTAGAAAAAAATATTTTATTTATGTTCATTTTTTTCTCTATTTAAAAATATCCTAAAACAAAAATAAAAACATGAACATTATGCAATAAAAATTCATATTCATTAATATATATATATAGAGAGAGAGAGAGAGAGAGAGAGAGAGCGTGAATATTAAGTGATTAGGACATTTAAAAAATTTTATATATTTTCACAACTTGATATCAATTATTATGTCATTCGAATTTATAATAGATTTTTAAATTAAGTATAATAAATAAAAGAATTAAATGATATTATAAAAACAGTATATATATTATTATATATATATAAATTTAAATAAATATATTATATAATACTATATCTTTAAAAATATATTATATAATATATATTTTTTAAAATATAATACATAATAATAAAATTCCCCTAAATCATATTTGATATGAGAATGACGCGAATATAAGTGAAATAGTGACAATTTTGGAAGATAATCTAAAACAATATTATGAATATATTTTAATTAAAGCGAAATAACTTATTTATAATATAAATTTCTATTATCAAAATGTATGTTTTCAAAAAATGTATATAATAATTTGTTAAATAATTATTTAATAAAAAATAACTATAATAATTTATATTATATGTGATATATGATGTTCATAAATATCTAATTATTTACAACATAATGTGACCAATTTTTAGATACATAATTGTCGCGAAAAGCATAGAGAAAAGTTTACATCTTAGCGTATCATGAGTCCAAAGACACACGTAGAGATGTTTGAAGAATTAATAAGAAAACTCCAGAATTTTTATGTGAAAAATCTCAAAAATAGGGAAAATCACGTACCTTAAGAAAATCTTCCACAATGTATATGTTTCAAAGTACAAAATTTTCCGATAACTGGATTACGTAAAGAAGGCTAATGATGAGAATCCCAAAATCGCAACAAATACATATGGTCATGGTAGTCAGTAAAGCAAGTGGTACAGATAATGATGAACAACGGGGATCAATGATTGACGATGAAGGTCGTCATGATGGTCATCGACGGAGATTGATGACGGCAAGGATCAACGGCGACGGCTGACGGCGGCGGCCGGCGATACAAACCGCCGAGTGGTGGCATGATCGGTTTGGAGAATTTTCAAACTTTAGAGCTCTCTCTCTCTGCTGTTACCCTTATGTGAAGAATGAGACTATAGATTAAAGAGGTTTGTTTCGTAAAATATATGCAAAATCGAATCACTCCTCCTGACGACGCTCATGATGATTCCCGATCATATGATGTATTTTGTGTATTTGAATGCTCAAGTCGAAATTATGAGATCTTGGGCTTGTTAGATCCCGGCCAAGACACTTTTGACTATAAACACTCCATGTTTAAGAGTTGATTGGTATAAGTGTTTGATCTACTTAATTCGTAATCATTGCTTATCAAGATTTGTGCTTCGACTAGTAGAATTTTCATGATCATATCAATAATAATTCAAATCAAATTAAACATTTTGCTTATTTTAGCTCGTGATTTTACACAATCACGAGTTTTTTAAAATATTTTTAGCAAAAAAAAAATAATCAAATTTATATTTATATTTACTTGATTGTTTTTAATAACTAAAACCATTAACTTTTTTATCGTTTGAAACGTGATTTGAGATTTAAAGAAATGCCAGTGAAGTAATTATATTATTACGGTTGTGTGCTAGAAAATTAGTTATGATAGAGTGAAAGTTCATGCCTTAGCCTTATTATGAAATCCAGCACACACACAAGTATTTTAAGGTAAACAAGAAAATTCCAGAAATTTTTATGTGGAAAAATCTTGAAAAGAGGGAAAAATCACGAGGCTTAGCCCAATAAGAATCTTCCACTATGTATTTATTTCAGAGTACAAAATTTCCCGATAACGGGATTACAAAATGTACATGAAAAAGGCGACAATGAGAGTCGGCTTGATCGTATAGTCACGTTCAAGTTGTACACTTGGTATAGCAGATGATGATGAACAACGGGATCGATGATTACGATGAAGTCGTCATGATGGTTGATGAGATTGCGGCAAGGATCGGCGGCGGCTAACGGCGGCGGTGGTTGACAACCGTCAAGTGGTGGCACAATTATGCTTAGAAGATTTTCAAGCTTTAGAGCTCTTTCCTCTCTCTTGCTTGTGTCTCATTCATATGAAGAATGAGGAGTTATTTATAGATTGGAGGAGTGGCGTCTCTATAAATACATGTAAAATCCGAACCACTCCTATCCATCGGACGACTCAAAATGATTCCTTTGATCATATGATATATTTTGTGTATTTAAATGCTCAATGAAGTCGAAATTATGAGATCTTAGGCTTGTTAGATCCGGCTCGTCAAGGCACTTGATTTGACTATAAGCACTCCATGTTTAAGAGCCGATTGATAATGCGATCTCGCTTATGATTATCGATTGATTTTAACATCAAGATTTCTTTTGAGTGGTCATCGCTTCTCCCTATTTTGGATGATATTATCTCAATCATCCAAAAATATATATGTTGAATACTTCAAAATAGCATTCTTCAATGAAATTTCAGTCATTAAAGAGAGAAACAGATCTTCAGTGCACAAGATTATGATCCAGTAATCACGAGCGGATAAATGCAGTACGCGGCGCAAGGTTTGAGTTATGGACTCATACGAACATTTAGTGCTACGGCCGTTTGTTATTGAAGGCTCCGGAAGGAGTGCACGCAGTGTCGGGGGTGGAGGTATAAAATACGGTCTGATTATGAGCGGTCGCCTAGAACAGCGGCCATGGCGAATTGACAGCCGTGAAATGGAGGCCATATCGGGGCATGAGTCGCGAAATGTAGCGTGGGCAATGGGTATGGTTCTGTCAATTAGAGATGGGCGGTGCGCGCCGCCTGTATGTCCGGGCTGCAAAACGTCGTTTTTTGTACCGCTTTGAGTGGTTTTGAACAATTATGGCGGTGATAATTTTGACCTTTTGCCCTAGGGTCTATAAAAATATGGCCAAGGAGAAGGCACACTCTCATATCTTTGGAGTGTCCCTCTTCTTAAGAGAAGTCATTCAAAGCGATCGGGCCGCGGTATCGTCATTGTTCGATTTTTTTCGGAAAGAGGCATCACCGACCTCGTCCCATTGAGGCGATCAAGGCCCGCAGTATACTTCATTGTTCTGATTTTCCCTCGAAAGAGGCGTCAACCGGCATTGTCGGACCGACCGGGTTTGGAGGCGATCAAGGCTCATGGTATACGTCGTTGTTCCGATTTTTTCTCGAAAGAGGCATTAACCGGCCTCGTTAGACCGACCGGGTTTGGAGGCGATCAAGGCCAACGGTATACATCGTTGTTCCAGTTTTTCCTCGAAAGAGGCCTCAATCGGCCTCGTCGGACTGATCGGGTTTGGGCGATCAAGGCCCCTGCATTCATCATGTCTACGATTTTTTTCGAAGGCGTCATGTACTTTCGATGACCGGGTTGAGGCGATCAAGGCGCGATATCTGGCGGCTGATTTCCTCAAAGAGGCATCAAGCGTACTAATTGGACCACCGGGTTCGCGATCATCGGCGATAACCAACGGTTTATAGCGATGGACGATAGTAGCTGGTCAGCGGCGGCAATCGGCAGAAGTCGATGGTGGCGAGCGTCGGTAGCTGCAGGATGAGCACGATGGTGGTGACCAAGCGAATTGCGATGGTCGGCGGCAGTGTAGCGGTGGCCGATGGCGGTGGTTGGCGGTGATGAAGTGATAATGATGCCGGCGGTAGTCAGCAATTATGACTAACATCGATATCAGCGATAACCGGTGATGATGGTGGTGACCAGCCGAATATCGGCGATGGCCGACGCGGAACCGGCAACGAATCGACAACTGGTTGAGCGGCGGTGGTCAGCAGTAGTAGTGGTGATAGTAATTGCGGTGGCGATGCATCGATAATCAGCGGTGATGGCCGGCGGCGATAACCGGAGGCGGGGTTCGGCTCGAGATCTTTGACCTATCCGAGGTTGTTTATCAGAGTGTGACTCGATGACGTTAATCTGTATGGACAACATCGAATTGAATCCGAGGTTGACCTAGGTTGTTTGTCGAGTGTTACGATGGCGTTAACCTGTATGGAAGATCTTGAATCCGAAAATTTTGACCTATCGAGGTTGTTTGTCGAGTGTGACTGACTTTAACCTATGGAAGAGGTCTTAAATCAGATGATTTTTACCTATCCGAGGTTATTTGTCGTGACTTCGATGATGTTAACCTGCATGGAAGAGGTCGAATTAAATCCGTTGAGAATTTTTGACCTATCCGAGGTTGTTTGTCAGAGTGTTACTCGTTGACGTTAACCTATATAGAAGAGATCGTGAGAAGTCCACCAAGAACCTTGTTGGGAAACTTGGTCACCATACAAGATGAAATAATGGGAATCAGGTTCCCACGGTGGCAACTGCTATGCGTGCTAGAAAATCATTCTTGTAGAGTAAAGTTCTGACTTAACTTTGTTGTGAAATCGGCACACACACGTATTTAAATAGTGAACAAGAAAACTCCAGAATTTTTATGTGAAAAATCTCGAAAAGAGGGAAAAACCATGGGGCCTAGCCCAGTAGAAATCTTTCACTATGTGTTTTATTTTGGAGTACAAGTTTTTTCGATAACGGGATTACGTAATTATTTATGAGAAGAGCTGACAATGGAAATCACAAAATCAGACAACAACAACTATATAGTCACGTTCAGGTTATAACAGTTGCTAGTGGTAGCAGATGGTGGTGAACAGTGGGAAACATCCACTAACGATGAAGGTCATCATGATGGAGATTGGCGGCAGGACGGGTCGGCGGTGGCCGGCGGCGATGGCGGTGCGGCGCGGCGGTGGTTAATCGGGGTGGTCGGCGATCATCGAGTGGTGGCACGATTATGCCTGGAGGATTTTCAAGCTTTAGATCTCTCTTCTCTCTCTTACTTGGTCTCTCCCTCATATGAGGAATGAGAGGCTATTTATAGATTGGAGGAGTGGCGTCTCTGTTAATACATGCAAAATTCGAACCACTCCACTTCATCGGATGGCTCAAAATGATTCCTATGATCATTTGATATATTTTAAGTATTTGAATACTCAAATGAAGTCAAAATTATAATATCTTGGGCTTGTAAGATCCAGCTCGTCGAGACGCTCGATTTGACTATAAACACTCCATGTTTGAGAGCTATTTAAAGATTTAATTGATATCCCAAAGTTTCCAATGATATTTTAAGTGTTTGATCTCGACCAGTTTCAACTTTGGATCAGCTTGCTTTTAACATCAAGATTTGTGTTTCGACTAGTAGAATTTTAAGTGTCATATCAATTGCCCTCATATTTTTGGATGACATTATATCAATCATCCAAAAATATATATGTCAAATACTTGAAAATATAAAATTTTTCAATGAAATTTGAGAGTCCATTATACATTTTGAAAAATAGATCTTCATGGGAGCACAAGATTATGACTAAGCGGGAATCGAGGCGGATGTGTGTTGGTATGCAGCTGATTTTGAGGACCCATCCGGTATGAGCGAGCACTCGCGAGTGCTCGCACCATGAGGCGTGGGGCGCCAGTGAAAAGATCGCCCTGATACGCGCCTGAGGAGGCGGCCATGAAGGCGGCGTCACGGTTGGCGGTCCGGCGGCCTCGGTGGGTTCTGAAACGGGCGTGCAACCCATTGGCGAGCGGGAGCGGTCAACGCGAGGCTGGAATTGAAGCGTTCTGCCCGGCCAGCATGTCCGGTTCGTGACGGGTCGAGCGGGTCGCCCGGTAGCGGATCGGACCTTGATACATATGTCTATAATTTTTCTAGAAGCGCCAGTATCTTGTCGGTTGTCCGGGTTAGGAAGCGATCAAGGATACATCGTCGTGTTCTGATTTTCCCTCGAAGAGGCGTTCGTACTCGTGACCGTCACAGGTTGAGGCGATCAAGCGATAACCGGAGATAGGGTTGGCGATGCTCGATGATGGTGGCGCGACGGTGTCGGCGGCGTGACTGCGATGGTGGCCGGAGAGAGGATACAACGATGATGGTGGTGACGGAGATTCGCGATAATTGGCCAGTAAGCCAGCGGGTGATACCGGCTGATGATGGTGGATGACTGACTGCGATAATGGTCGGAGAAGGATAAACGATGGTGGTGACCGCGGAGATTGCCGACGATGGTCTAGTAATATAACCAGTAGTCAGCAATGTAACCGGTCTGATGGTTAAACCAGTGGTCAGCGATGCTATGATAGTAATCAATGATGCGTACATTGGTAATGAGGATGACCGACGATGATGTGGTAAACAAAATATCAACGATGGTCGGTGGTAGTAAGTGATGGTAGTGGCCAGCGGTGGCAAACCAGTACCTGATGGTTGGCTAATAGTGGTCAGCGGCGGCTCGGCAAGCAGTAATTCGTAACCTCCAGGGCGAGATGACCGGCGGCGATGGTGGTGGCAAACAAAATTATCGGCGATGATGACGGCCGTGATGGCCGGTGGTGATAGATAAGCGATAATGACCGGTATGGCGGTGACGGTCGGCAGGGGTGGTCGGCGAGACAAGACCAGCCGTAGTTCTTCTTGTAAAAAATTAAATTTCTTGAAATTTCAATGGATGGTTCAACAATTGGTAATTGATGTCGTTAACTTGCATGTGAGAGGTAGAATCGAATACACTGAGAATTTTTCACTCATCTGAGGTTGTTTGTCAAAGTCTTCACTCGATGGTGTTAACCTGTGTGGAGTAAGTGCAACCTATTCGAGGTTGTTTGTCAGAATATTTGCTTGATGACGTTAACCTGTGTATAATAGATTGAACCGAATCCGTTGAGAATTTTTGACCCATCCGAGATTGTTTTTCAAAGTGTTACTTGATGATATTATCCTGCACATAAGAGGTAGAATCTAATTCGCTGAGGATTTTTCACCCATCCGAGTTTATTTATCAGAGTGTTACCCGATGACGTTAACCTAAATGGAAGAGGTTAAATCGAATCCGCCAAAGATTTTTGACCTATCTGAGGTTGTTTGTCAGAGTGTTACCCAATGACGTTAAACTGTCTGGAAGAGGTTGAATTGAATCCATTGAGGATTTTTGACCCAACTGAGGTTATTTATCAGGGTGTTACCCAATGACGTTAACTTGTATGAAAGAGGTTGAATTGAAGAGGATTTTTGACCCATCCGAGGTTGTTTGTCAGAGTGTTATCCGATGATGTTAACCTGTATGGAAGAGGTTGAATTGAATCCACTGAGGATTTTTGACCCCATCCGAGGTTGTTTGTCAGAGTATTACCCGATTATGTTAACCTGTGTGGAAGAGGCCATTGGAAGCCTACCAAGGACCTTTTGACCTATCCTAGGTTGTTTGTCAGAGTGTTTGCTCGATGATGTTAACCTGTATGGAAGAGGTTGAATTGAATCCGCAGAGGATTTTTGACCCATCCGAAGTTATTTGTCAGAGTGTTACCCGATGACGTTAACATGTATGGAAGAGGTTATGGGAAGCCCACCAAGGACCTTTTGACCTATCCTAGGTTATTTGTCAGAGTGTTTGCTCAATGATGTTACCCTGTATGGGAGGTTGTATTGAATCCGTTGAGAATCTTTGACCCATCCGAGGTTGTTTCTCAGAGTGTTACCCGATGATGTTAACCTGTATGAAAGAGGTCGAATTGAATCTGTTGAGGATTTTTGATCCATTCGGTTGTTTATCGAGGGTGTTACATGGCGTTAACCGGTGTGGAAAAGGTCGAATTAAAATCCGTTTGTAGCCAAAGTTGCTCCTTAACCGTCTTTTTCATTGGTATTCTTCTTATATAGATGTCAATTAGATATCCGTAATATTGATTTGGATAATCTTTTGAGATCAAGAGTTGCCTCCCAATTTCCGATAAAATCTGAAGGAACGAAGTTTGATGAATCTTCATTCTTCGCTTGCGCTCCTTAAATGCTTGAAATGCTCCACCTCGATAGTGGCAAGGACCTTGTTGGAAAACTTGGTCGTCATACAAGATAAAATAATGGGAATTAGGTCTCCACACCGTAAAGCATTGCGTGCTAGAAAACAGGTTCTTGGTAGAGTAAAGTTCATACAACCGTTGTAAAATTGACACACACAAGTATTTAAAGAGTGAACAAGAAAACTCCAGAATTTTTACGTAAAAAATCTCGAAAAGAGGGAAAAATCACGGGGCCTAGCCCAGTAGAAATCTTTCACTATGTATTTTATTTTGGAGTACAAGTTTTCCCGATAACGGGATTACATAATTATATATATGAGAAAGAGGCGACAATAGGAATCCCAAAATGGACAACCTTGACCATATAGTCGCGTTGAGGTTGTAAAGTTGTTAGCGGTCGATGAAGGTCATCATGATGGGCCGAACAAGATTGACGACCAGGAGATCACGGTGGCGACACGGCCGACGATCGGTTGGTAACCAAGGTGACCGCCGAGTGGTGGTAAATTATGCCAGAGGATTTTCAAGCTTTATAGCTCTCTTCTCTCTGCGCCTCCCTCGTGAGGAATGATGAGCTATTTATAGATTGAAGGAGTGACGCCTCAGAATACATGCAAAATCAACCACTCCACTTCATCGGACGGCTCAAAATGATTCCTATGATCATTTGATGTATTTTAAGTTTTTGAATGCTCAAATGAAGTCAAAATTGAAGATCTTGGGCTTGTTAGATCCGGCTCGTCGAGACGCTCAATTTGACTATAAACACTCCATATTTGAGAGCTATTTAGGGATTTAACTAATATCCCAAAGTTTTCAATGATATTTTTAAGTGTTTGATCTCGACCAATTTCAACTTTGCATTAGCTTGCTTTTAACATCAAGATTTGTGTTTCGACTAGTAATATTTTAAGTGTCATATCAATAATAATAATAATAATTTGATCATATCTTGATCCGGTCAATCGAGTCATTGGCTCATAATTGACTCAATATGTTCAATTTGTTCTCGATCTAATCTAAATTTCTATTCCATTTTCAAATGATCTTTGATTTTCAAACTAAACTAACAGTTTTAATTGGCTAGGTTGGTTTGTTTAGTTTTATGTAATACTTATTAGGATATATGAGAGATCTCTAACTAGTTTGATATGATATATGGTCATTTCAAAATCGACGCAAAAAAAGGTTTGATCTGAGTCCTTAGCTCATAATTCGGCTCAATATGTTCGATTAAGTCTCGATTTGGTCTAAATTTCTATTTGATTTTCAAGCAATTTTCATTTTTCGAGCTAAACTAACAATTTAAATTGGTTGATTTGATTAGTTTTATGTAATACTTATTAGGATATATGAGATTTGAATTTAGTTTAAAATTTGATAATTAAAATGTATATTAATACAAAAATATTAAAGTTTATGTGGTTTGCTCTCATCTAAAATCTTAATGAGAAGAAAGAAAAATGTTAGACCAATAACTTACCTATAAATAAATATGATAAGTATTTGACTAAATCTCTAAAACTTTTATAAATATAACTCAAATTCTATTCTTTATTTTAATTTTTTTTGACTTATTGGAACTCAAGAGAAACTTATTTACTTTCGCTATTTGAAACAATACAAAAAAAAAAAAATTATCTGAATAAATCTTGATAGAATTTTTATATCTCAAAATGTCAAAGTTTTAAATAAAAAACTTTCAAAATTGGCTCTACAATTATCTAAACTCTATTTTAGTAAATATTAGTCGAGACAAACATCTTATTAAGATAAATCAAATGATACTAAGAATGCCACCATATAAGTTCAATTTGGCTCAAATTAAATATTTGAATGTATATATTTATAACTAACATTCGTCATCACAATTGAGATTAACCAATAAAATCAACACTCATCATTGAGATCAATTTGATGTTTATATTTTAAATAATTTATTCATAAATAAAAAAATGAATTCTCTTTTAAAAATATAATTATAGTGATTTTTTTATGTGAAGTTAAAATTTTAAAAGAAATTTACATGCATACCACACAATTCTTATGTATCTATATATCTAATACCTAAATTTTAATTTTTTATATATATAACACTCTAAATTTTAATATCACATCAAAAAATATTATCATAACTCAAAAAGTGAAATACACCTTATTAATAAAAAAATATATATTAAAAAAATAAATATCTAATTTTAAATATTAAATATGTAAATAAGAACTTTGTGGTATGTATGTAAATCTTTCAAAATTTAAATATAATATATGTAAATATATAAGAATTATATCATATGCATGTAAATGTCTCAAAAAAATATTTATTGAGAGATTTACATAAAGATCATTTAATACTTAAAAATTAAAAAAATATATTATAAATGCAAATCCCCCAAATTTATTCTTATAAAAAAACTGAGAAAAAAAAAACAGGCATAGAATAAATCGATAATATACACCAGGCCAAAGGAAGAATAAGAAGAAATAAATAAATCCAACCCTGTAAGGTAAAAACCAGCAGATTCAATTAAAAAGCATTCGATAACCGCTGGCTACTGCTGCTCCAGCTACTCGTACTGCTATTGTCATCTTCTTCAATTTCATGCGCATATTGCCCAGCAAGATTGAAGCAAGACAACGCCCTCGGCCTCCTCGGTTTCCCCTTCCTCGATCCTCCTTCATCATCAGTTGTCGCCGGCGACTGTCCCCCTTTCGCCCATCCCATCTGATCCTCCACCGCCCAAATCTCCGATCTCCATTTCATCAGCTTCCTTTCCAAAACGATTCGTTCCTTCTCCCCTGACACGCCCACCGACCCGCTTCTATCAAGAGCCGCAGGCCTCGGCTGCGGCTGCGGAAGCCGCGGCGGAGTGGCGTTGATTTCCTTTAAACCGCCCATCTTCCTCGGCTTGGTGGACAAGGCTGCCCTCATTAGGTCGTGGTAGGCGAAAGCCGAGGTGCGGAGATTGGCATAGAGAGGGAGGCTACAGACATAGGGATCGGCTATGCCGATGCCGATGTTGAGGATGCCCTGCGGGCGGAGGGAAGTGGGGCGGCGGACTTGGAGGACGAAGAATCGGGTGGAAGGGGAGAGGTGAAGGGTGCTGAGAATGGCGCGGGTGGTGCCGAGCAGAGTATCGGGGCCGGGAAGGAAACGAGGGCGGGCGGCGTAGATGTTGATTTGGATGGCGGACGTGTCGGAACCGAGAGCGGAATCGTCGACGCGGAAGAGGAATTTGTCGTTCCAGGTGGGGAAGTGTACCTGTATGCGATGCGGTGACGCAGGAGCGGGATGAGGGAAGAGATCCGGGCGAGGAGATTGAAGGTGGATGGTGGTGGCGCTGGAGAGGGGAGGAGGTCGCCCCCGTCGTCGGCGCTGGTGTCGTTCCGGCGACTTTTGTGCGAAGTGGGGATTTGGGGGGGGAGTTTGGGGTGGGGGAGGAAGGAGAGTTGGATAGTTAAAAAAGGTGAGGTGTAGAAGGGAAAGCGGCCGGAAGATCAGAGGAGGCCGCGGCGCAACGCGCGGTTTAAGCGGGGCTGAGGGAATCATTTGCTCAGTTTAGTATGATTCTGTTAATATCTTGAGAATATTTTGGGGCATCTTGAAAATAAGAAAATAATATATATATATATATATATATATATATATATATATATATATATATATAATTATTTACTATTTTATGAAAATCGTGTGATTTTAATAAAAAATCTTTTTCTATTTTAATATTTATATTTTTGATAAATATTTTAAAAAAAAATGTTGACTAATTATGTTATTGTTTATTTTATTCATTATATCATTATCAATATAAGTGATCAGAAATTTATTTATTTATTGATCTTCAATTTTATTTTATTATAAATTTTAGATAATATTCTTAGCAAAAAAATTTATGTAATAATTGGTATAACAATTATAGATTCAATGTTATTTTTAATAATTTAAAAATAAAATAATATAAATTTTATTTTTTTTTGTTTACTATTTTATATGCATATATTTCAATATCTTTTAAGAACTAAAATTGTTCATTAGGACAATTATCTAGAACATAAGTTTCAAATTAATTATCCATAATTATTAATTTTTTGATAAAATTATTAAGTTTATAATATAAGTAAAAAATCATGTTCATGTTGTCCTAATTTTATTAATAATTTGTATCTAATATTCTATTCATCATTATTATTTAGGATATTACATACATATCACACAATTCTTATATTTATATATCTAACACCTAAATTTTAATTTTTACATATATAACATCTCAATCTTCAATATCACACTAAAAATATCATCATCACTCGACTTTTAAAAGTGAAATGCTCCTTTTAAGCATAAAGTTGCTAGAAGTAAATATCTAAGTTTAGATATATAAATACATAAGAATTGTGTGCTGTTTGTAAATCTTCCTATTATTTATTATATGAATAAATTTAACTTAAAATTTTGAGAAAATAAATAATTTTAATTATTTATTATAAATAAAAAATATATAAATGATAAATAAAAATAAAAAAAGTTATAAAGTTTTATTTTTTTTAATAATCTTAACAAATAAAATTTAAAATTTTAGAGAGGGCATAATATGAAATCTTTTATTGACGAAAGTAAAATTAAAAATAATATTATAATGTCTCGTAATCTTTGGTGAGGCACATGCCCCTTAGTGATGTGCAACAACTTCAATTCAAGCAACTTGAAGAAGTCCTTCCTCTTTACTATTGCTTTGTAGTATTGATCGAATTCTTATTTAAGAATAATAATTTCAAATTCATATGCCTTCACATAGCATTATATTTGCTTCTTAAGTATTTATTAATGCTCTTTGTACTTTTGCACTTCTCTTTAATTTTATGTTGAAATAAAAAAAAAATTCAAATCTCAATGTAGGGATCATAACAAAGTTAAAAAGTAAACTTTGTATACTACTTAACATAAAACTCTTATTCATTTACATATCTCACACTCATAGTTTAATATTTAGAAATATAACACTTTTCTTATAAATGATAATATACATTTCACTTAAAAAAATTAATGAAGGTGATATATTTTGATATAATATTAAAGATTTGAATGCTATTTATGTAAATATGTAAGAATATTGCCCTATGTATGCAAATGCCCCAATTTAAAAACTTTAAATCTTCATTGGCATCTCTAATCCTAAACACAATTAGTATGTCACCAGAAAATATATATAATAAAACATGAATCTTAATGTAATTTTTATGTTAAAAATTTGTAAAATCAATGTTATATGTGTGAAAATTTTAAATAATTTATAGTAGAATTGAACATCTTGATGAGACAATCCTATTAACGCCGAAAGTACTTTCATTCGAGATTAAAGCTTTATTTGGGAGAGGAGTGGTGGAGTACGATAATCACTACTATGCTATTTGAAAATTATATTTTGGCTGCATTTTGAAGAATCTAAGATGGGAAAGTAATTTTCTAACCTGATATGTTTATCTGTAGTGACAACTAGAAAACTCCAATTTTATTTTTATAAAAATAAAATAAAATTATGTATCCACCACAACTTTTTCCATCAACTTTTTCTACAATGCTATATCACTATTTTATCATTCAATTCTAGCTATCCTAAACAAGCCCTTGAAGCGTAATTAGAAATATTAACATATTAATTGAAAGTCAAACAATATCTGAATATGATGTGCTTATAGTTGGATATATTAGCTCGATAAAAAAAATCTAATTGATATATCTATATAAAATTTATAAATCAAGCACAAATCCTAAGTTAAAGCATGTATGTAAATCAACTCAATGGGATGAGTCCAACAACACTAGAATAGAGTCAAATCGAGCCCAAATGAGCTCAAATCAATCCCAAAAGTTACATATGAAAACTTCAAAATACTTATTGGATGATCAAATGACTTTCAAATTTGACGTGCTTATAGTTGAATCGAGCGGCTCGACAGGACGAATCCAACAAGCCTAAGATCACTCAAATCGAAGATCGTTTGAATGGACAAATTACCAAAAAAATCTATTTATGATCAAATGAATTGATACGAACCGCCCGATGGAGTGTTTTAAGATTTTGACTACAACGACCAAAATACTCATCTCAGAATCCTATAAATAGGACTTCATTCTTGTCATGAAGGGAGAGCTAAAGGTGAACTTAGAGAAAGTGAGAGAGTCAAGTCATTCATCGTTAATCGCCCATTATCGCCGACGCCACCAACAACCATTACACCCAACTACCGTGATATACAGGATCGATATTGAAATTCATATTGTCGATTTCTCACATATAAGTTTATAACTCATATCGAAAACAAACTTTGTACTGGAATATGTAGTGAAACATTTTTACTAGGCTAGGCCCCGTGATTTTTTCCCCTCTTTTTAGGATTTTTCCACGTAAAAATTATGGAGTTCCTTATTTTCTTTTCAACTATTTGGGTGCATGATGGATTTCTCAACAAAGCTAAGATGAGAAGTTTTCTTTCTACTGCAATTGGTTTTCTATCACATAATAATTTGACGTCGTCTGTGGGAAACGTTCCATTTACATCATCACAATGGTTGATAATCTGACTTGAAGTTAAGAGCAGCATCATTTATATGATGAATAAAATCCTACTTGGGAGTAACACATGTGAAGAATGAAGAAATATCAAATACTGATCATTCAATTCTTATCAGGAACTAGGGGGAAACTTTTAATCTCAAAAGATCGCCCAAATCAATACTAATTGATTACTAGCCCAAGAAACAAGTCAAAGTTGAGAAATATTTCAATATTGAGAAGAGATATAGCTTTGTAAATTATGATTCTCCAATCATACTCATAAAAAAATAAGACAAAGGTCAAAGAACAACTTTGGCTACAACCTCAAGTGGGTATTTTGATTTGACCTCTTCCATACATGTTAACATCATCGAGTAACACTCTGATAAATAATATTAGAAAAATCAAAATATTTAACCTCTTCCACAGAGGTTAACGTCATGCTTTGACAAAACAACCTCGGATGAGAGTTAAAACTATTGACTTCTTACACACAAGTTAAATATCACCGAGTAGCACTTTCATAAACAACCCTGGATAGATACCCACATAAAGTTATCGTAATCAAGTAATACTCTGACAAATAATCTCGGAAGAATCAAAATGTGTTTAACCTCTTTCATACAGGTTAATGTCATACTTTGACAAAACAACCTCAGATGAAAGTTAAAGCTATTGACTTCTTCCACACAAGTTAAATGTCATCGAGAAACATTCTGACAAACAAACTCGGATATGTTAAAAATCCTTTATGGATTCCTCCCCTATAAGGCACACCTTTAAGGAAGCCTCAATGGAAAGCTAATAGTGGACAATGTTATCACTATAAATATTCCATGAGAGCAAATGGTTGATAAGGTCTCCACTCATCAAAAACTTCAAAAGGAAAAAGCCTTAGAAGATATATGTACATAAAAAATCTCAGTAAGTGACTGCCTCAGAAGATACATGTACATCAAAAATCTCATAAGACAAAAATCTCAGAAGGTACAAGTACATCAAAAATCTCAGTAGGTGAAAGCCTCATAAGGTATAAGTATATCAAAAACCTGATAATTCAAAAGCCTCATAAGGTACATGTACATTAAAATCTCAAGAAAAAAAAAGGTACATGCACATAAAAAATCTCAGTATATAAAAACCTTAGAAGGTATATGTACATTAAAACCTCATAAGGTAAAAGCCTCAGAAGATACAAGTACATCAAAAATCTCAGAAGGCAAAAAATCTGAGGATACTGGTACATCAAAATCTCATAAAGCAAATGCCTCAAGAGATACATGTATATATAAAATTTTAGAAGGTAAAAGCCTCGGCATATACTCCTGAGGAGAATAAGCTCATTACATCTTTTAGAAGGAATAATCACAAAATCATTTGGAAAATAAAACTTATTGAAAACTATCAAAGTATCACTTTAATATGCTACCTGATCTCGCCCTCCTCGATGCTTCCAACCCATCATCTTGTATCTTTAGACATCAGAGATATCTATTGAAAGGATGCTTCATCCATGAATATACTATCTATTTTTCAAGCTTGGAATTACAGACCCGGACGAAACCGTCACAGAGTCAGGTCTGGATACCAAATAAATAGAAGAAAGCCAAGCACACTGAGTCAATCGGATGCAATACGTACATAATGGTACTGGAAATCTGATCGGGAGAATTGAGCCAGGGGCTCCGAACAAGTGGTGAGGCTACCAAAGAGAAATAAAGCAAGCACACCCGGAAAGAATGGATGCTTCACTAATTAGGTCGCCAAGCCCGAGATCTGGGGATAATCAAGTCAAGCA
This sequence comes from Cymbidium sinense, assembly GCA_021442155.1. Lineage (NCBI taxonomy): Eukaryota > Viridiplantae > Streptophyta > Magnoliopsida > Asparagales > Orchidaceae > Cymbidium > Cymbidium sinense. The sequence goes on along the minus strand of CM038227.1, from coordinate 25,042,260 downwards.
CTTATTAAGTCAAGAAAGGCTACCAAAGAAAAAAAAGTAAGAAAGTAATGTGTGAGTTTTTCATTACCCCTTGGGGTATTTATACTTGAAAAAGAGACTCTTCAAATCCTTAAAGAATTTTAAAAATAAAATAAAATAATTCTTCATCTTCTTTAAAAAAATAATAATAATAAAATAACTTCAGATTTATATATATATATATATATATAATTTTCATCTTCCTAAAAAAAGAGAAGAGAAAAAAGCTCTTCAAATTTCATTAAGAAAAAACTCTTCATATTCTTGTTTTAATAATTAAAAAATATATATATTTTCCTCCTCTCTCTCTCTCTCTCTCTCTCTCTCTTTGCCTCCCTCTCTTTCAAGAGAAAATATTACGTCCGAAGTCCACACATAGCTTTACGTGCGGACTCAATCCATTGCCGACGCGTGTCCACTATTTTTTCCCCGCTTAGCTTAACTGAGGAATCAACCTCTACCAAAGGGATGACGATTCACAACGCCGCTTATTACTCCGGCCCGACCTCGTAAGCATCGTTGGAATGCGCGAGGAATTTAAAAGAAATATATGCAGATTTAGGTTTTTAGTTTTTCAGCAAACGAGCTAAGAGAAATAGAAAATCTCATTTTCTTTTTACAAAAGAACAATGAAGATGGAGAACGTGAAAATAGCACCAATTTAGAGGATCAATTAAATAGAAATTCATGTAATGTTTATCGTGCATTTTTATATGGTTTGAGTGATATTCCCGTGTCTCAAGAGAATATGCTCATTACATTCCATTAGAAGCAATTTGGATGCTTTTTTGTTGAATTTAGGATTTTTAGTATTATTTTATATTCAGACTGACCTCTTTGAGGGTACAGCATTTAGAACTTCTTTTCGCTTTATTTTGCTGCTTTTGATTATATTTAGGCATTCCAATGGAAGTATTTTATTTGGATGGTTTCGGGTAGTTTTGCATCAGATTCTCTACTCTTTGGAGGGTACAAATCATTTAGGGACTTCTTTGCTGCTTTATGTTGCCTACTTTTGGTTATGTTTAGGGCATTCCAATGGAAGCATTTGGAGGTTTGGATGATTTCGGGTATTTACATCTCAGATCTCTCTCTCTACCTCTTTGGAGGGTACAGATCATTTTGGGACTTATTTTGCCAGTTTATTTTGCCTACTTCTTTTGATTATATTTAGGGCATTCTAATGGAAGCATTTGGAGGTTGTTTGGATGGTTTCTGGTGGGTATTTTGTATCTGTACTCTCTGTATCTCTTTGGAGGGTACAGATCATTTTAGGACTTCTTTTGTCAGTTTATTTTGCCTACTTTTTTTGGTTATGTTTAGGGCATTCCAATGGAAGCATTTGGAGGCTGTTTGGATGGTTTCTGGTAGATAATTTGCATTTGTACTCTGCATTCTTTGGAGTATAGATCATTTTAGAACTTTTTTTGCCTTTATTTTGTCTACTTCTTTAGTTATGTTTAGGCATTCCAATGGAAGCATTTGGAGGTCGCTTTGGATGATTTCGGGTATTTTATTATCTCAGACTGCACTTTTGGTGGGTACTGATCATTTTGGGACTTTGCAGTTTATTTTGCCTTCTTTTGGTTATATTTGGCATTCTAATAGAAGCATTTGGAGGTCGTTTGGATGGTTTCGGTGGATATTTTGCATCCAGACTTTATATACCTTTTTTGAGGGTACAGATCATTTTTATCCTTCTTTTGCTAGTTTATTTTGCCTAATTCTTTTAGTTATGTTTAGGGCATTCCAATAGAATTATTTGGAGGCTGTTTGGATGGCTTCTGGTGAGTATTTTGTATCTGTACTCTCTATACCTCTTTGGAGGATACAGATCATTTTTGTCCTTCTTTTGCCAATTTATTTTGCCTACTTCTTTTGGTTATGTTTAGGGCATTCCAATGGAAGCATTTGGAGGCTGTTTGGATGGTTTCTGGTGAGTATTTTGCATCAGACTTTTATATCTCTTTGGATATCATTTTGTCCTTCTTTACCGCTTTATTTTGCCTACTTCTTTGGTTATGTTTAGGGCATTCCAATGGAAGCATTTGAGGTCGTTTGGATAGTTCGGTATTATTTTGTATTCAGATTCTCCTCACTTTGGGATAGATCATTTGGACTTCTTTGCCGCTTTAATTTGCCTACTTCTTTGGTTATGTTTGGGCATTCCAATGGAAGCATTTGGAGGTCGTTTGGATAGTTTCTAGTGGGTTTTGCATCAGATTCTCTGCACTTTGGAGGGTACAGATCATTTTTGTCCTTCTTTTGCCAGTTTATTTTACTTACTTTTTTTGACTATGTTTAGGACATTCCAATGGAAGCATTTGAAGGCTGTTTGGATGGTTTCTGATGGGTATTTTGCATCTATACTCAGATCTCTTTGAGGGTATAGATCATTTTGTCTTCTTTTTTGCCGTTTATTTTGCCTACTTCTTTGGTTGTGTTTATATTCTAATGGAAGCAACTGAGTCGCTTGGATGGGGGGGTATTTTGCATCAGTACTGCTTCTGAGGGTACGATCATTTAGGACTTCTTTTGCTAGTTTATTTTGCCTACTTCTTTTGATTATGTTTAGGGCATTCCAATGAAAGTAACTGAGTCGCTTGATAGTTTCGGTGATTTTTGGGTGGTTTTTTGCATCTATATTTTGTAACATATTTTTGTATTTGTTTGGCCAGGTAAATGCGGTCAATGAGCTGTGCGATGATGAAGTCGTGATGTCTAATGACCCAAATTTGGGAAAACTCCTTGGCACCACTGTTCAGAATGAAACAGAGGCATATGCACTGTACTATGACTATGCATATCAAATTGCCTTCAGTGTTCGGAAGGATCATACTAGTTTTTGGCTAGACTCAAAGAAATTGAAATCAAAAGATTTTCTATGTGCAAAAGCTGGTCGAAAGAAGTCTGCCAGTCTAAATGGCTTAACAAAATTCTAGAAAGTTGATACAAGAACTGGTTGTCCGGCCATGATTAGATTCTCTGTTGATTTAGAGGGAATTGACGAAAAAAATATACTGAAAAGTCATAATCATTCTTTGGCGAGCTCTACGACCTACATCTTCTCGATCACACGATGTATTAGCGATGAAAAGGCCCATGTTGAAGACAATGACGAGTGAACAACCGATGCATTGCCTATCTAACCGAGGAAGTTGGCGTAGAGAATATCTGTTCACAAAAGAGTTGCTTTCAATTTTATTCAAAGAGAAAAGATTGAGGATGCGAATGATGAGAATGCATTAATACAGCTTATTTAAGGAAAGGCAAAGATGAGATGTTTGCATGGGATGTACAAGTTGATGAGTCGGATTGCTTAGTAAGTTTTTTTGGAGCAATGACATGTCTAGAGAATATGATTATTTTGGGATGTAATAATTTTATACAAGTTATCGACTCAAATTTAATCTTGTTTGTGCCCTCTTGTTGGAGTGAATCATCACTGACAAAATGTATTATTTAGAGTAGCCTTTTTATCAGAAGAGACAATTGAGTCATTCTCATGGCTATTCCAAATATTTCTTCTGGTTGATGACGACATCCTATAATAATATTCACGATCAAGATCGCTATGGCGAGCTATTGAAATCAGCGATACTCATCATAGGTTATGCCAATGGCATATTTCAAAGAAAGCTCCTTCTAAGGTTCATTGCTTTAATAGTAATAAGATAGTACAAGGGCTATTTTATAAATGCATGAGTAAGTGTGACTCAGAGGAAGAGTTTAAGGAAGCTTGGTCTGCCATGCTAGAAGAAGGCAATTTGCATGATCATGCTTGGCTGTCTGAGCTTTATAAGATTAGATCCAAGTGGTCCACTACATTCAGCAAGGACTCATTCTGCATGGGCATCTTGTCAACGCAACGTAGTGAGTCCACAAACAATGTATGTCACGGAATATCTAAACCAACTAGTTCACTCACAGATTATTTCTTGGGGTTAGAAAAGGTTATGGAGACATGGCATCGGAATGAACATGACAAAGACTTCAAGTGTAGCCATCATCGATTGTTCTCTGTTAAGAAGACCCAATTCTAGAACAAGTTGTTATGTTTTATACAAGAAAGGTTTACACTGTTTGAAGAGGAATTTTGCATGGAGTTGGAGGCCTATCAAGAACTAAGTCAAGAGCGACCATGGAGTATTTGGTGAGAAACTTAGAGAATAAAAATGCATCCAAAACATGGACTATATTTTGATAGACTACCCTAGAAGTAACTTGTTTGCAAAAAATTTGAAATGATGGGATTACTTTGCCCACTATATCGAGTTCTTAGTCGTGAAGATGTTGTGATTCCTGGATAAGTATCTTCTCATGCATGGTCTACCGTGAGCAAAGAGGGATATTTACATTGATAGTGCATACAGAAAATTAAGAGATGTGGCAAGCACAGATGGAAATGCTACTGGCATTATTTTCTGGAATCACATAAGTCGATATGCATATCAAATAAGCATCAGGACATAGGGCAATAAGAGTGCCGATGACTATATGCTTGGATCCCTAAAAAAACTATATGATGATATTGACTCTATAATAAGTGGAAATTCTCCTCCAGCTGACAAAGCAGTTAAGAAGAAGAAGTCAACCACAATAGATAAGAGAAAAGATATCTTTAAGGATCCGCTAAGCAACGCCCAAAGTGTTTCCAACTCAAGGCTTAAGGGATATTGGGAGAGATCCAAGAAAGCCAAGAGTAATTTTCTATTTATGATTAGTTTTAGTATTTTAAATATTATTGTTAATCTTCAAACCCTTCTACTTTTTTATTGCGTAAAACCAAAGTATACCTCGATAGTGTCAACGTGTTTCACACAAGTTGCATCACCTTTCTCTATTATGCCAGAGTATTTTTCAAAGGTACGCACAGAATATCACACATTGATGCTGAAAGAAATCATCAACTAATACGATGTTCTACATACAGGAATTTAACTCAAGCTCCACAATCAATCAGTCGGCTGAAGGGTACACTAAGCTGATGATGGATATTATTTCAGAAAATATTTTGATGCATGACATTATCCAATTTTTGTCTTCGACTATGCAATCTTTTGTAATATTTAGAGTCCCAAAGATGACTCTCTTTAACTTAATATACACCAAGATGTTTAGACTGTATTTAGCTAGGAGATTTTCTCACTGGACTGTTTGTAGCTCTGTAAGCAATAGTGCTTGAGTTAATCCCCTACTGAGGACCTTGTAATCATTGGACTGTAGCAATAAATATGTGCAATAAATATGTTTTGCATCTGTACCTCTCCTGAGGGTACAAATCATTTATTATCTTTTTTTCAATTTATTTAGCCTGATTCTAAAAATAATGTTCATTACATTCCAGTTCAGGCAATTTGAAAGCTGTTTGGATGATTTCGGTGTTTTCCATCCACTGTATCTCTTTAGAGGGTTTAGATCGTTTGGGTCTTTTTTTTCAGTTTATTTGGCCTGTTTTTTGAGATTATGTTTAGGGCACTCCAATGGATACAATTTGATGGCTGCTTGGATGTTTTCTGGGTATTTTGTTGCATTCACTCTCCTTCTTTAGAGGGTGCATCATTTTGGACTTCTTTTGCCGTTTATTTTGCCTACTTTGGTTATGTTCAAGGCATTCCAATAGAAGTATTTGGAGGTCGGATAATTTGGGGTATTTTAAGACTCTCTGCACCTCTTGAGGGTACAGATCATTTATGACCTTTTTTTTCAATTTATTTTGTATGTTTCTTGAGATTATGTTTAGGGAATTCCAATGGAAGTAATTTGATGAGCTGATTTTGGCTAGTATTTTGACCTCTGCATTTGAAGGTTACATATCATTTATGGACTTTTTTTTCATTTTATTTTGCCTAATTATTGTGACTATATTTGGCATTCCAATGAAGCAATTTGATGACCGCTTGGATGATTTCAGTATTTTTTCCACTCAGACTCTCTGCACTTTTGGAGGGTACAGAGCATTTATGTCATTTTTTTTAGATTATTTTGCTTGTTTATTGAGATAATGTTCATTACATTATAATGGAAGCAATATGAGAGCTACTTGGATACTTTAGGAGAGTATTTTACATTCTGTCTGCACCTCTTTGAGGAGGATCATTTATGTCATTTCTTCAGTTTATTTAGTCTGTTTACTGAGATAATGTTCATTACATTGCAATGAAAGCAATTTGATGGCTGCTTGGATGATTTATGTAAACTTTTTTTCATATGTACTCTCTGTACCTCTTTAGATGGTACAGAGCATTTAGGGACTTATTTTTCTATTTTATTTAATCTGTTTCTTGAGATTATATTCATTACATTACAACTGAGTCGCTGATGGTTTGGGAGGTATTTTATATCTGTACTGTACCTCTTTGAGGTGATCATTTATGGCCTTTTTTTCCAATTTATTTTCCCTGTTTCTTGAGATTATGTTTAGGGAATTCCAATGAAAGTAATTTGATGGCTGTTTGGATGATTTTTAGTTGGTATTTTGCATCTGTACTCTCTGTACCTCTTTGGAGGGTACATATCATTTATGGACAATTTTTTTCATTTTATTTTGCCTAATTATTGTGACTATATTTAGGGCATTCCAATGGAAGCAATTTGATGACTGCTTGGATGATTTCTGGGTATTTTTTTTACTTGTACTTTATGTACCTCTTTGGAGAAGCATTTATGTCATTTTTTCCGTTATTTTGGTTGTTTATTGAGATAATGTTCATTACATTATAATGGAAGCAATATGAGTCGCTTGGATGGTTTGGGGAGTATTGATTGTATTCTCGTACTTAGAGGGCGATCATTTATGTCATTTCTTCCCCTATTTTATCATTTGAGATAATGTCTACACATTATAATTAGACAATCAGCTTGGATGGTTTGGGAGGGGTATTTTGCATCTCTCTCCTTTTGGATAGTTGATCATTTTATGTCATTTTTTAGTTTTATTTTGCCCAATTTTAGAGATAATGTTCATTATATTATAATGGAATCAATTTGAAAAGCTTGAATAATTTAGCTATTTTTTATCACTCTCTTACCTCTTTGGAGGTCTGAGCATTTAGAGGTTTTTTCCATTTTGTTTTGCTTTCTTGAGATAATGTTCATTACATTACAATTAGAACAATCTAGAATTTGTTTTGATGGTTTTTGGGTATTTCATCTGTCTCTGCATCTGAGGGTACAAATCATTTATGGCTTTTTTTTTTGGTTTATTTTGCGATTAGAGATAATGTTCATTATTCAATGGAACAATTGTATACTTGGATGATTTTATTTTTTTTTTTATCGGTACTCTCTGTACCTCTTTGGAGAGTATAGAGCATTTAGGGAGTTCTTTTGCCAGTTTATTTTATCTGTTTCTTTAGATGATGTTCATTACATTACAATGGAAGCAATTTGATGGCTGCTTGGATATTTTCTGGGTGTTTTATTGCATCTGTACTCTCTGTACATCTTTGGAGGGTACAAATCATTTATGACTTTCCGAAAATTTAGTTGACAAATTTAATCATAATGTGGCGACAAATTTAAAAAACCTCTTAATCTATTGTATTTATAATATTGATTGAAAATAATTATTATATAATTAAATGTTAAAGTTACCTTTGAGAAGTTTCATTACAATTATATGAGAATTAAATTTGTCATATTGCAATCACTAAAAGAATACTATTTTTTTATAATAGATTAACTTATTTTATTTTTTTGTTTTATCGAAATAAATGACAAGTCTCGATAAGGTTCAAGTAAATATTCAACTTCATTTCACTCGAGCATGAGCATAGTAAGAATACATATGAGTTAATTTTTTTAACTGTTTTATTTTCAAAATAAAAAAAAGCATCGACAATCATGTATTTTAATACATATGAGTTAAAATTAAAAGCTGTTAAAATATCATGATTTTACAATCAAAACTTACTTACACCAAACAATAACTTTATAATGAAACTTTTAAAAAGATAATCCCTACGGCGTAATCCCTAATTTAATTTCATGCGGTAATTTTATGCCTTCCTGATAACATTTATTTTATGCATTGGTGCATTAATTTTATACATTCATCAAAAATCATAAGATAAAAATATGATTCTTTGGAGTAAAATATCATCCAGTAAAATATCGATTGGAATCAAACTATATGAATTGAGAAAAGAAGTTACAAATAGAGTAAAATATCATCCCGGATCCATAACGATTCATTCACTTCAACAAAAACACCTAAGTCTTGAGCCAAAATGATGCATTATACAAAATTATATCAACTAAATACTATTGTTCTCAATTTTGATTTTAAGTCCCAAATAAAATATAAGCGTCGAACTTCATAAATATATTCATCTTCTTTGGAATCTAGTGGTCTACCCATCCATAGGGTTTTCGATTCTTTGTCTCCATGTATTTGCAGACAAACATTCCATGTCGACCTATTTTCTTGGGTGGTATCCCACTCACCATTTCATTGGCCATTTTTTGATATCGAGGAGATCTTCAACAAGTAATTTGATCACAATATGCAAATATAATCTCAACAAGTTGGTAGAAAAAAATAGTTAAGAGGAACCAAATTTGAAAACTATTCTTACAATCTCGGAAGAATGCTCTTATGGGTTGGTTTGAGTAATGAGTCATAAAATACGACACTTCACATGTGAGTGTCCAGTCGATTATCTATCCGGCGATAAGATTAACTCGACACCGTCGGTGACATGTTGGATAAACATTTTGCTTTTCGTCTTAGGTACTGCATAACTCTACAGGAAAAAAAGAGAACGATTATAGATTATAGCTTTTATCTAAACAAACAAGAATTGAATCGTAATATCCAACATTCATGTAGGGTAACATACCCAATGCAAGCATGAAATGTACAAATAGGGGACATGACCCGGACAGAGATACTTCTCAGAAAATCGAAGGCATCAATGTGTCATCAGAGATATTGATATGTGAGCAACTCATCGATCCTCGTGTAATAATGATATTTCCGGGATGAATCGTATCACGCAAGTGATAAATATTTTAAAGTGAGCTTAATTAAACGAATAGATTATTTTATGTATGAAGGAGCTGATTGAAGATTGACTTGTCCTTGAATCGGGAGCATGACGTGTCAATAAGATCGAGCATCGGCTTAGGCAAAATAGCTCTGGATGGGAACTCAACAACATGAAGTGCCTCTGATGGCTGCAAGGAAATTACTGATGGCGAAAGTTAGTGATGAAGATAGATTCACTATGAATTAAGGATCGATCTAATGAGTATTTTACCTCGATTGATGCTCCTCCACCACAACGATATGGTCTGGGTGTCGATTGCCGGCTCATCTCTCTGAACCTATAAAATATTTAGTAAAATCTATTTCTATTATCTCAAATTTAAAAGAAAGTAACTTAATACCTCATCGGCTTCATCTTGAGTGGAGGCCACCTCACTTATTCTTGCTGTGACTACGTAGTGTGTGAAGGGGGAACTAATAGCTTTCCTCTTTCTTATCTGTCGAGCTTTGACACCAAGCTCAATGCTGCCGATTACAGGTTTCGGAGCATCGTCATGTGTAGTGGAGGCCTCCACAAGAACTTCTCCTATCATTCCACATGGGCTTCCATTGGAAGTATCCAACTCCATAGTGGAAGCTCGTGGTAGCCTCCATAAGAGCTTCCTCTGGTGCCCTCCTCGGGGCTTTCCAAGTGATAGCCTCCTGGTACCTCCATGGGAAGCTCATGTAGCCTCCTCAAGAGTTTCCCTGGTGACCCCACGAACCTCCCCACACTGGGTGGTAGGACCCGTTGCTGGCAAGAACTTCCTCGATAGCGGCAACCCATCAAGCCCATCCATCCTCAGTCATTGTTGCATGAAAAGATGATCTCTTTCAAGTCCCACTGCAAGTATCCTCTCCATAAAGTCTGTCGTGGGGGGGTAAGCAGAATAGATACACGACGGGGAGAATATCGAGGAGAGACATATGGAGACTGTGCTGCATTAATTGGACTTAAAATGGGACTACTATCGCTCGACATGTGTAGATCTTGGGCGGGACCGGAAGGAGTCAGTTCTCCTCTTCTAATATGTCCTCGAATGAAAGGCAGACCTGTGATAAACCGATAAAAAAATGTGAAGACATATAACATAAATAAATACATTCTTATATGAACTAAGTAATATTATTATATGTCACCTGGCTTCCTCCCAAACCGTGAAAGCATTATTTTGGAAACTCTATTTTTTGCCCATGCGGTCGTGGCTTTGTAGATGGAAATGACGGGCTTATGATGCTTATGTGCTCATCCACCCATATCTACAATAAATATTTTAAGCGATCACGCATTAAATTACACAATCCGGAGATATAGAACATACCATCGGAAGAGTGACAAAGCCACTCATGTAACCGCGCCTCGGTGCAATCTTTGATGTAATAACATCTGGAAAACCAGTCCCAAATGGCCTCACTCGGTTGTATTCGACAAATCTATCTATGTCATCGTAGGCAATCAATTTGATGCCACCTGTAATTGTGATATATAAAAATAGATTTGGCGAGAAAATGTGTGTAGCTGGCGCTTAGAACAGCGCCATCAATTCTCAAGTTGATTCTTGTAGTGGTTGAGCTGACTGCGATAGTAAGGATTTCTACCATGACCTTCTCTCCTCGTTTGGCATCCCTATCATCCTGCAATTTCGGGGTGAAAGGAATGCCGCTAACAAGAAAGCTTACTTTTCTATGTCTTAGCAAGACAGGATTGATGTAATGGCAACTAAGTCTTGTTTAATTCCGTGGAGTCTAATGAATTGATGGAGATGAAGCTCTTTAAAATGTAGTGGCTTCATCAAGAAGCGTGTAATATTATCGAACGTTCTTACATGGTAGGCACGCATCTCAAGTTATCCTTTTCCTAGACATGGTAAACTTCAAAAGAAAAGTCGGTAGGTAATAAGTCTGAGATATAAAATATCCCCAAATAATCCAAAGCTCTCCAAATACTTCCATTGGAATGTCCTAAACAAAACCAAAAGAAGAAGACAAAATAAACTACCAAAATAAGTACAAAAATGATATGTACCCTCCAAAAAGGTATAGAGAGTACAGATATAAAATATCCACCAGAAACCATCCAAACAGCCTCCAAATGCTTCCATTGTAATCTAATGAACATTATCTCTAAAATCAGGCAAAATAAACTAGAAAAAAAGGACGTAAATGATATGTACCCTCAGGAGAGATATAGAGAGTGAATCAAAATATCCCGAAACCATCCAACGACCTCCAAATGCTTCCATTGTAATGTAATGAACATTATCTGAGGCAAAATAAATAAGCGGAAAAAAGGGCTAAATGATCTGTACCCTCGGAGGAAGAATCTGATGTAAAATACCAAAAACCATCCAAAGCGACTTTCAAATTGCTTCCATTGGAATGTAATGAATATTATCTCAGTAGAACAAAATAAACTAAAAAGGAAAATGATCGTACCCTCAGATCTGAGATAAGTCTGATGCAAAAAACCACCCAGAAACCATCCAAGCACTCAAATGCTTCCATTGGAATGCCCAAATATAACAAAAAGTAGGCAAAATAAAGCGGAAAGAAGTCACATTGTACCTCCAGGAGTGCAGTCTGATGTAAAATACCCACTATCAAGCGACCTCAAATGTTTCCATTGGAATGCACAAACATAATCAAGAATTATGCAAAATAAATGGCAAAGAAGGACCAAATGATACCCTCAAAGAGTGCAATAGATCTGAAATACCCCAAAAACCATCCAAGACTCATTGCTTCCATTGGAATGCCCAAACATAATCAAAGTAGGCAAGATAAGCAGCAAAGAAGTCCCAAAATGATCACCCTCTCGAGAGTGCAGTCTGAATGTAAAATATCCAGCTATCCAGACTTTCAAAGCGCTTGCATTATAATGTAATGAATATTATCTAATGGCAAAATAAATTGGAAAAATATCATAAATGATCAGTACCCTCAAGAGGTGCAAGAATCTGAGATGTAAAATACCCAAAAAAACCATCCAAAGCGACTTTCAAATTGCTTCCATTGTAATGTAATAAATATCTCAGAATAGCAAAATAAAGGAAAAAAAAAAGCCATAAATGATCTGTACCCTCAGCAGAGGTACAGAGAGTACATATATAAAATACCTACCAGAAACCATCCAAACAACCTCCAAATGCTTCTATTGGAATGCCCTAAACATAACCAAAAGTAGGCAAAATAAAGCGAAGAAGGACAAAATGATGTACCCTCCAAAAGAGGAGAATGCAGATGTAAAATACCAGAAACCATCCAAAGCGACCTCCAAATGCTTCCATTGGAATGCCACAAACATAACCAAAGTAGGCAAAATAAAGCGGAAAAGTGGGACAAAATGATATGTACCCTTCAAAGAATAGAGAATCTGATACAAAATACCAGAAACTATCAAACGACCTCAAATGCTTCCATTGGAATGCCCTAAACATAATCAAAGAAGTAGGCAAAATAAAGGCAAAAGTCTTTAAATGATATGTACCCTCTAAAGAGTACATGTCTGATGCAAAATACCCCCCAACCATCCAATACTCCATTACTTTGGAATGCCTAAACATAACCAAAAGAAGTAGCAAAATAAACCGATAAAAGTTCCAAATGATCAGTACCAGAGTCTGAGGAGGAATATAAAATACCATCTCAAATAGCCTCCAAATGCTTCCATTGGAATACAAACTTAATCAAAGTAGGCAAAATAAACAAAGAAGGACAAAATGATCTATCCTCCAAAGAGGTATAAAGTCTGAGATGCAAAATAAACCATCCAAGCTCAGATTGCTTCCATTGGAATGCCTAACATAACCAAAAAGTAGGCAAAATAAACTAGCAAAGAAGTCCAAAATGCATGCCCTCAAAGAGTACAGAGAGTATAGATGCAAAATATCCACCAAAAACTATCCAAACAGCCTCAAAATGCTTCCATTGGAATGCCCTAAACATAATCAAAAGAAGTAGGCAAAATAAATTGGCAAAAGAAGTCCCTAAATGATCTGTATCCTCCAAAGAGGTACAGAGAGTACATATGTAGAATACCCATCAGAAACCATCCAAACAACCTTCAAATACTTATTGGAATGCCTAAACATAATCAAAAGGATAAAATAAACTGGAAAAAGTCCTAAATGCTGCCCTCAAATGCAGGAGAGTACATATAAAATAATTCCCAGAAACCATCCAAACAGCTTTCAAATTGCTTCCATTGTAATGTAATGAACATTATCTCAATAAACAAGCAAAATAATATGGAAAAAATGACATAAATTCTCTGTACCCTCCAAAGAGGTACAGAGCATACAGGTGGAAAAAATACCCAAAAATCATCCAAGCAGGCATCAAATTGCTTCCATTATAATGCCCTAAATATAATCTCAAGAAGGCAATATAATAAAGTAGGCCCAAATGATTTGTACCCTCGAGAGGTATAGAGCATCTGAGATGCCATAAAAAAACCCCATCATCCAAAACATCCAAATTGCTTTTTGAATGTAATGAACAAAATCTCAAGAAGCAGCTAAAGAAACTGAAAAATACAAATGCTATGTACTCTCGAGAGGAGGAAATGCAGATACAAATAACATATAAAAATAACCAATCTTTCCGGTGAGAAAAACAAAGTAAACCCCAAATTCATTCAAGTTAGGAATGCATGTATAAATACCTCATGTAGTCCTACCTCAATTTTGATTTCTATATCAGCGAAGAGGGGCGTCGTCGATCGAGAACAGAGCTAAGGCGAAAAATCCCGTCGAAGAAAGCTAAACTATTCTATGGCGAGGTGTAGACGACGATTATCTCTGTTCTTCTTCTCTCGCTTTTGAACATTATGGGTGGGTGCCGGGGAGTGTAACCGTGTGAATACGCCATCCATAGAGCCGTCAGTTATATTCGCTCAGATTCGCTAAAACGGGGAAATAAATAATGGACACGCGTTGACCATGGATTGGAGTCCGCACGTAAAGCTACGTGCGGACTCCGGATGTAATATTTTCTCCTCTTTCAAACCATCTCTCTCTCTCTCACGGCAAAGGGAAATTAAAAAAAAGAGAAAATTAGGCTACGCCTCTTTCAAAAAACAATATATATATATATATATATATATATATATATATATATATATATATATATATATATATATATAATAATAATAATAATAATAATAATAATAATAATAATAATATAATAAATAAATATTAAAACTAATTATTAAATAAATAGATAAATTTGATACATATAATATTTATATTATATATAATTACAAATCTAATAATTTTTTTAAATAATTTTATATATTTTTAGATGAAATGAGTTTTTCATTAAAAATAGGAGGGAAAATAATATATATATATATATATATATATATATATATATATATATATATATATATGTAATTTATATCGAATCTAAGTTAAATCATGTGGTAAATTGGTAGTGGCAAATCCAACAATCTTAGAATAGAGTTTTGACTCGAGCTTAAATGATAAATCAATTTCAGAATATGAAAACTTATACATTGGATGATCAAATGAAAATTTTTGGCGTCTTTATAGGCGAATCGGCACTCGGCGAGATGAATCCAACGAGCCTAAGATCACTCAAATTGAAGATTGTTTGAATGGTCAATCATAAAAAAAATCTATCATGATCAAATAAATTAATCTGGAATCGATAGAATGTTTTGAGATTTTAGCTTCTGACAACATCCCTCTCAATCCTATAAATAAGCTCCATTTTTGTCATGAATGGGGGAGAGAGCTAAAGACGAACTTCGGAGAAAGGCAGAGAGAGCTGAAATAAAGTTATTTCGTTATTAGATTGCCACCTATTTTCACCGATTACACAACAATCATTCGTTCAATTATAGCATATCATTGTAATATGATTTTGTAATTATATTGTTAGGATTTCTCACATCAATCAGTCATAAAAATTAAACTCTATATTAGAAGTAGATATCTGATTAAGTATTTTTTCTTTATTAAAATAGTTTTTCCACTCTTTAGGATTTTTTCATGTAAAATGATTCTTTATTCTCTTTTCAATATCTATGTGAGTCTGGATTTCATAAAAGGCGTGAGTTTTATTCAGTAATTGATTTTCTTATCTGTGGATTTTCGTCACGTAACACTTGAGCTTAAGATCATTTCAATCCAAGACTATTAAAGTAATTAAATTTGAGGGCATGATCTAAGATAAAGGAAATTTATACAAATTGTTGGTTGAAATTATTAAAATTTTACTAAATTTTTTAAAATATATTTCTTAAAATTGTATAAATAGAATATCATTTTTATTTATGATGAGTGAGAAAAAAATGCTTAAAACTAAAAAAATTGAAGCCAATAAATATCATTGGCCATCATCGATCGTTATAATCGATCATCATTGTCAATTTTCACCAATTTATGTAAATCATATGAAGCCATTTTTTATTATACAAATAACTTATTTACCTTACAACCAAGGGCGGACCTACCCTTAGTTGAGGGTGGGCAAATGCCCACCCTCAAAATTTTTTAACTCTTGAAAAAATTAGCTTTTTTTATATTTGGTCTACCCTCAATTTATATTTTATGCATTCAACCGCTCCTCCAAAAAAAAAAACCAATTTAACCCATTATTTTTAAATAATTAATTAATCAATTAAAATAAAAAAAATATAAGTTTAATAATCTTCTCCACCTATATTTTTTCTTACAAATTTAATGATATTATTTTACTAATTATTTATATTTTTTCTAAAATAATAAATTTTATAAATTATATATATATTTTAATTATTATATTATTTAAAAATTTTGCGCACCCCCTAAAATAAAAATTAGTTCCGCCCTGCCTACAACATATAACCTTACGGTAACAGGAGTACAACTCTGTCCCTCGTTTCAACTTTCGCTTCTTACCGAAATTCCCGAAACACTTTTCTCCCGCTTCAAACCCTCGACGTTGAGAAGAGGCAAGTCTCGACGGGAGCTCGCTAGGGAAGGCATCGACGGGTCCGGTGGCGTGCGAAGGGGGAGAAGAGCTCGTGAGAGTAGTGGATACTGAGAAGGAGCGAAAGCCCTTAAAATTTGGTTTAAGCCGCTACTTTGTATCTCTTATCGTTAGAATTAACTTTTTTAACCGGAAATGAACGAGGTGGATGATTACATGATGGACACGGACGAGGAAGAGGAAATTACCCAGGAAGACGCTTGGGCGGTGATCAGCGCCTACTTCGAAGACAAGGGCCTTGTGAGGCAGCAGCTTGACTCGTTCGACGAGTTCATCCAGAACACTATGCAGGAGATCGTCGACGAGTCTGCTGACATCGAGATTCGTCCCGAGTCACAGCATAACCCTGGTCGCCAATCGGACTTCGTGGAGGTTCGCCTCTGCACCGCTTGCGTTCCTTTTTGTTGGATGAAGAGAACGGCAGAGTTAATGAACTAAACCATATAACAAAATAACAAAAGATGTGATTGAAAGTTTTTACGTGACGCGTTTATTGGATATAAGATTTGAGTTCAAGCTTTTTGGAGAAGTGTTGAAACTTGAAGCTGATATGATAATGACCACTGTATTCTCTTTTAAAAAATCTGCCATTTTGCTCAGTTTTTATGTCAAATGTCCTATCTGCTAATGATGATCTTATTTGATATCAATATGTGAAGCTGCTCAATAAACGGGCAGTACAACTAAGACAATGGAAGTGGCATTTTTTAAAATTTCATGGAATATTAATATTCCATGATTTGGAAGTGTGATACCATTTTTTGTTGTTTACATGCTAAAGAAAACTATACTCGCACAAAGGTTTCTTATTGTAAGCATTTATTTTACTCTTCCCAACATCCTGATCCAATACCTTGGTATTTTGTTCACATGAGCTGTTCTATAATTAAAAAAGCAGAAAAAAAGAGGATTGTGAAAATGCATGCTTGTGCAAGTCAATATCATTATTTTAGTGCATAATTTACTGTAAATGTCAGTGAAACTTCTTTTTCGTCATTGTTGTCTGGTGGAGACTAACAACAACTTGGATACGACATCATGGAAATTGTTTGATGCTTTTGCTTTTAGAATCTTAAAGGATTATACCTATCATGCTTTTTAAATTTTTTTTAGCATATCAACCTTTACAAAGTGTCATTTGCATCCATATCCATAAGATACATTTTTGGTGCAGACAATTTACAAAATTAGCTTTGGTCAAATATATTTGAGTAGACCGATGATGACTGAATCCGATGGAGAAACTGCTACATTATTCCCGAAGGCTGCAAGGTTGAGAAATCTAACTTATTCAGCACCCTTGTATGTGGATGTTACTAAAAAGATTATAAAGAAGGGACATGATTGTGAAGAAGTTACTGAGACGCAGGAGTTCACTAAAGTTTTTATTGGAAAGGTAAGTGTGAGAAAGACTATTTCATCATTCTACTCATCTTATGGACTCTCTCACATCTTCATTTCCTCCTTTTGCAGGTCCCCATTATGTTAAGGTCTAGTTATTGCACACTTTTTCAGAATTCTGAAAAGGACTTGACAGAATTGGGAGAATGTCCGTATGATCAAGGTGGATATTTTATTATCAATGGTAGTGAGAAGGTTTTGATTGCACAAGAAAAGATGAGCACCAATCATGTTTATGTATTTAAGAAACGACAACCGAACAAATTTGCTTATGTTGCTGAAGTTCGATCTATGGCTGAGAGCCAAAACAGACCAGCAAGCAGCATGTTTGTGAGAATGCTTTCAAGAACTAGTGCCAAAGGAGTACGCATAACTTATTTCTTTGATTTGTGATTGCATTTGGCTTCATTTTATTTCTTATTTTTGTGGGCCATGAAGTTGATTTGAGTCTTGTTGATGATGTATATATATATTTTTTTTGAGAAAATTTGATGATGTTTTCAAATTTCACTTTCATATGGATTCCACAGTTTATGGAGTTGATATTTTTGACTTTGTAGGGTAATTCGGGACAATATATCCGCGCGACACTTCCATATATCAGAGCAGATATCCCTATAATTATAGTGTTCCGTGCATTAGGGTTTGTTGCTGACAAGGATATTCTGGAACATATATGCTATGACTTTGCTGATAGCCAAATGATGGAATTGTTGCGGCCATCTCTTGAAGAGGCATTTGTTATTCAGAATCAACAGGTAGTTTGCCATAACTTATCTATCGTAGACTTTAAAATGAAATAGATTGAAATATATCTACCACCAAATCTCCTAGTGATTGTTACCTAAGCCAACACCCTTGTCCAATTATATGGGGCTTGATGTCAGGATTATTATAAATCATTCACTTGTTGCTGCTTCACATGTTTATCATTTCCTAAATTTTTCTCTTTTTTAGATTGTCGCATCCAGTAAATAATGTTTAAGAGGGGCACGTTGCATTACAATATTTGAACAAACATCCTTCACATTTTTGTTTGTCATTTACATACATACCACATAATTTTTATATATTTGCATATTTAACACCTCAACTTTGATATTTTATTGTATAACACTTAGATCTTTAACAACACATAAAAAAATCACTAGTATTAACTTTTTAAAAGTGAATACACAGTTTTTATGCATAGGTAATGTTTTAGAAATGTAAATATCAAAATTTAGGTGTTAGATATATAAATACATAAGAATTATGTGGTATGTATGTAAATTTTTCTTTTGATTTTTTGGATATGAGTGTATCATATAGCCATTTGCTAGTGATAGCTTGTGTTTATCATTCTAGCCGAGGTGTAACAATCTAACCCTTTTTTTCTTACTTTTGGTTAAAACGCTGATCTAGAAGCTAATTCTTTTAATGTATTGAAGTATTGAATTTATCGATGAGGTTTTAGATCAAAAAGGGAAGGAAGCAAAGTGCGCAACGTTGGGAATCTAGCTACTCATCCAATGCCTTGTGAAAGCCCTTAGTAGGCAATTCTTCCTCTTAAGCTATAAGCGTGTGATCGCCAAGCGCCAAGGAATTCATAGGTTCCAATGGTTTGAAGGTTGAAGAATACAGTCTTTGCCAGAATGATGTTCAACAGAATATATGACTCATGCTCCTTTAGGTTCAGGTGGCTTAGCTACCCCGTTCCATTCTTTGTGACTTTTTTGTGGATGTCAAATTCTATCCATGAAAGTAAAGTGCTTTTTTTCTCTAGTTTGTACTTATCGTAGTCATAGTAGGATCTCTTCTTGTTTGCAAGGATTGCTTCAACAAGTCTTCTCTCAAAACTATTGTTATTGACTCCCTTTGTCACGTGTGCATGACATTTAGCTACAAACTTTATATGATTTAGTAGGTGCAACACTATCTTATGCATTTGTGTTGTCTTTCTTAGCATAACACATCTATACACAAATCCCCCTATCTTGATATTGATCTAGGAGTACGAATACCATTCTATGAAGTTTCACTTTCCTAGTCAGAAAGGGAATAAAAACTAATGATTGAATGAGCAGGTGAAACAGAGTCCACAACCGAAGAGTGACGGTATATCATGTAGTGTTGAACCTTGAACGAGTAAATATTAGCTAGGGCCTTCCTGCTCATAGTCTTCCGTTCTCTGTACTTTTTTTTAAGATAAAGTGGACAAATTGATAGATGCCTAATAGATGTTTGTGAAAGGAGTATATATAGATGGGATTGAAGAGAATTCATAGGATAGCAATAGAAATTAATTGTAGTTATTTTAATAAAAAGTTAAGAAACATTCAAATACAAAGGCAATTTAATATTCATTTTGGACTAAAATGCTAATTTATGTTTTATAGGCCATTTAAAATATCCTTGAGAGTGTGTACTTACCACAAACAAGCATGAAATGAAAAAATGCATGCTTAAAATTGACTTGTTAATGTGCAAAAATGAGGTAAGTTTCAGCTTATCATGATAAGAAATGGACTATATTAGCTACATCATTGGTGTTCATGTTTCATTTTCTGGATCTATTCTGGTGTATTATCCAATATTTTAGAGCATATTTAGTGGTGGAGGGCAGGTCTGCCCATTTCTAGCTGAGGAGAGCATACTGCTTTTGCCTTGTGCTCGAATTAGATGGTTTGTTTTAATATGTGACTTAGCTTGTTTGAGTGATGTGGAATTATAAACTAATTCAGTAGCTTTCTGTCATGATTTTGATATTGTGAGTTTTCTTGTAGAATTGCTGATTATTTTTTATGCTGCTCTGTTCTAAATGCTTGGATTAGTTCCTCATGTTTGAAAGGCATATATGATATTGAGGAAATTAGACATAAAAAGGTGTTTTATTTTGGAAGATGAAAGAAGGTTTTCAACAGAAAAATATAATTAGATTCAATGGTAAAACTGATGAACTTAAAAGGATGTTTCTATGAAGGAAAAAAATCATCTTAAATATGAGCTTGAGCTTGGAGATTATGAAGAGAAGTGTTCACCTAATGGAAAAAAAAAAAAAAACACCTGAGTCAGTGGCCATTGGCCAATGACCATTGGCTTAGCAGTTGACAAATTGAATGGCAAAAAAACAAAAATATTAAAAAAAAATTCTTCTGTTTGTTGCACGTTATTTAGTTCATGGATGGTTAGTTAGGTGTTTTTCAATTATTTATGCTTCTATTATATCACCATTTTCTGCTCCTAGTTAAGCTAAGTGGTGCAAAGTGTGGCCATGGAGGAACATGAACAAAGCTAACGGAAATCATGAGATTATGCTGGGGAGAAAAATTGAAAAAAGAGACTACTTAATATCATTATTTATCAGTTCATCGGAATTTCCTATTACATAACATGGTTTACAAAGTAAACACACTAATCATATACGTAAATGCAAAGATTTTGAATTGAAATAAAATGGGACAAGTTATACAAAATAAGAAGCGAAATTATTTTTTGATAAAGAATGTTTGAAAACTGGAAATTTCCAATAAATGTATAAAGTTGGTAGAAATTCAAGAGGTTTTCTTGAGTTCTCATGCTTGGTTGCTTTTATGATGCATATAGTTTAGGTCCATGGCAAGTGGGTTCATGTTCTTTTATATTGCATCCAGTTCAATTGAATGGCAGGTGGGTTCATACCAAATTATTTTCATGTTTATTTTGTCATTGCACATGACTGTATAATGCTTCCAATGGTATGTTAGTTCTTTTACCTTCAGATGCTACTAACTGCCTGCATTTGATCCGATATTGAAATTGACCTCCTCAGCTTTCACCTTGAACTTCTATGCTTTTGCTACTGGGCTTTTCTCAAAATTTTTTATTTAATAAATTTGGTGAAAAATGTATTAGGATATATAGAAATGATTATTGTTTATACGGTGGATTCCAGCTTCACACAATCATTTTAAAGCTATAAGACATGAAATTCAAGTGAGAAGCTTTGGAATAAGTTATTTGAACATTAAAATACAATATTTTATTTTTGTTATAATGGTGCAAAGTAGCTATCCGATGATCTCCAGTAGTATCCGCTAGCCATAAATTTTTGTACCAATTTGCGTATTTTGCTCTTTTTCTCGGCATCCTTTTCATGCAACTATAGTTTCACTTCTATGTATGTCATTATCCTCTCTCCTTAGGTGGCATTGGATTACATAGGGAAGCGAGGGGCAACTGTTGGTGTTACGAGAGAAAAGAGAATAAAGTATGGCTATTATTATCGTGTTTTCCTCCTAGATATGTAGTATGTTGCCTGTCTACATTTTAAGGGGAATATTTTAGACTGTTGTAAGAGTTTCAAGTCTTTCTTAAATTTTCGCAGGTATGCAAAAGAGATTCTTCAAAAAGAAATGCTTCCACATGTTGGTGTAGGAGAATATTGTGAAACAAAAAAAGCTTACTATTTTGGGTATGTTGTTGTTTTTTATATCTTTTCATGATTTATTATAATAGAAATGCTACACATTTAATACATTGATTCCTTTTGATTTTATCAGATATATTATTCATCGGTTGTTATTATGTGCTATTGGTCGAAGACCAGAAGATGATAGGGACCATTATGGCAATAAAAGACTGGATCTGGCAGGTCCTTTATTAGGTGGCTTGTTCAGAATGGTTTGTTTTGAGGATCTTGTCAATTTCATATTCTGATTTGTGCTGTTTTTTGTTGTTGTCTTAACTATTTCTTTTCTGGTTTTGAAATGCAGCTGTTTAGAAAATTAACACGTGATGTTAGATCCTATGTTCAAAAGGTTCCATCCATGCTTACAAAATATTTTCTAGATACAAAGTTTGTGTAATCTGTCTTTCTAATTTTATCTTTTGGTTCTTGTAGTGTGTTGATAATGGAAAAGATGTCAATTTGCAATTTGCAATCAAAGCAAAAACCATCACAAGTGGTCTGAAGTATTCCCTTGCTACTGGAAATTGGGGTCAAGCAAATCAAGCTGGCACAAGAGCAGGAGTTTCACAGGTAGTGCTTTGTTCACTGCCCATCCCTACTCTCATCTCTCTCTCTCTCCCCTCCCCCTTTGTCTCTCTCTTCTCGCCTTTAATGTTGTTTAGATGATGCATTGATATGATATATTTGTTTTCAGGTGTTGAATCGGCTCACTTATGCATCTACCTTGTCACACTTACGAAGGTTAAACTCTCCTATAGGACGTGAAGGTATAAATTAGTAAAATTGTGTTAGTTATTTGGTTTATTTGATGGTTCACATTATCTCCAGATACATATTTATCACCAAAACATGAAATACTTCCATGCTAACATAATCTTTAAATGCCTGAAAACCACCAACCTGATCAGTTATAGTTATTTCTCTCTCCTTCTCAGCTAACAATTTCCTGCGAGTCTTATTTTTACCTCATCCCTGAAATCCCCATAGCAGCATGTTTCTTCCGTGCTTCTGTCTTCTCCTCCTTGCTGCATATTGAAATTGATGGAAGGAAAACGATACCCTATTAAATCATGGTGATTCATTCTAAATTCGTTGTACGAGAATTTGGTGTGTTGATATACTAATCTGTTTGTGGAAACGGATCCAGAATCTGGTGACTGATGAACGTGAAAGTGAAAATTGGAAGGAGATGTAAATAATCTAAAACTCAAAAGCACATAATGAATAATCTGAAATTTTTTGAAGTAGCAAATTTAATAAAACTCGGCTTGAAGAGTGATCATGCAGCCAGATTTCTTCATCAATGCTACTGGACAGATCAGATGGTTGTGTAGTGCTTGGCGTCTTATTGAATTTTTTTCATAGATATTGCATTGCGGTGGAGATAGGGCTCCATGAGATACATAAGCCCTGTTATCGTCAGAGGGATGGAGTCTGAAAGCTCACTAACTGAACCTGAGTAGTGGGGGAACCTCCTAGACTCCATTGTGATATTTGCTCATCTGCCACCACCTTTGCTGATGTCACTGCTCTGATAATGATTTTTATGTGCATGTGCTCAGCTAGGATCCAGAAAGGGCGTTCAATTGGATGATGGTGGAGGAGGTTTAGGTTTCTTACCAAAGAAATGGTAGATTTAAATCCAACAGTAACGGGAGGGTGAAGAAATAGTAGTTTTGATATATTTAGAAGTTTATTGTTGCATGAGGGTAAATATATACTTGGATGTTAGATATGTAAAAAAAGATTATTTCAATTGTATTTACAAATTTTTTCACTTGATATCATCCTTATACTTGAGGTTGCTGACCTTTTTCCTTTTTTTTTTCATTTTTCAAGGAAAATTGGCGAAACCGCGACAACTGCACAATTCTCATTGGGGAATGATGTGTCCTGCTGAAACACCTGAAGGACAAGTAATTGACTTGTTTATGCTACCATTTTCTGTTTGATGTGTCCGCATTTTGAACTTTTATTTATTTTGTGGTCACTTTTTTATTTTTATTCTGTTTATGTTTTGATATGAAAAATATATTTAATATTTTAAATATAGGTTGTTTTATTTTATTTTTATTTTGAGAGAGTCAAAGTCTCAATGGTAAATGTCAAATTTGGAGGGATGACAAACTGGAGTGCAGGGATAGACGGGATGTTGGATGTTGAAGGACACAGACATTAAATGGAAACTTGAGGAATTGATGGATGCCAAATGTTGTACATGAGCTGACAAATGGTTCTCGAGGAGGACAGAAAGTGACTGAAGTTCGAGGGTGAGAATGAGAGTTGGGGAATGCGAATGCTAGAAAGGATCTAAGGGATTGGTGGGATGTTTGATGTCATACACGAGGTTGGGGATAGGCCTGTGGGAGAATGCAAATTGATTGGAGCTTGAGGACATGGAAGTGAGCTTTAAGGGGATGGGGACATGGATGAAGCTCGAAAACAAAGAGCTAGGGGAGGATGTAGACGGAGCTTGGGAACTGGGAAGCATATGTGGATAGCAGCTTGAGGGCTGAGCTTGGGGAGAATGTGGAGGGAGCTCGAGGACAGGGACAAGAGGAAAAAATGTTTTGAAAAAAAAAACACCTAAAACTTGTTTGATGTTTAAAAATACAACTTAGTAAAAAAACACTTACCAAACACGTTTTATCCCAACTTTTTAATACAAAAGCAAAAAAATTGAAACAGGAAGTGATGTCAAATATACCCTCAACATTTTTGGACCATGATTAACGCTTGACATAGGATTAACCTTGTTCAATTTTGTAATCTGGTTGTTGCATTTACTTGAATTGGAAATGTAGTTGAATTGCTGCTAGGATGTGAAGTTCTGTAGTTCCTATACTCTCATCTTCTGGATGATTTTAGTTATTTTGATGCTTATTGTAGGCATGATGTTTATATTAATCTTTTTCTCTTTTTGTTGTTATTTCAGGCTTGTGGTTTGGTGAAGAACCTTGCTTTGATGGTGTATATCACCGTAGGATCAGCTGCTCATCCTATACTGGAATTCTTAGAAGAGTGGAGTACTGAAAACTTTGAGGTACTTAATATTGCCATTATCATCATTCCTATATTTTTTATTATTTAATTAAGTTTGATTATCCTTTTCTCATTTATTGTCATTTCTTTAAAAGATTATCAAAAGTGACACTATTGAGGCTTATAATAATTTTTGGGAAGTTTGAGATCTTTCAATGACGATAGTGAAAATAAACTATAATTTTTTAATGATTTATAAAATAAGTTTTATATCAAGGAAAAAAAAGATCCAAAATATCTAATGAAATAAATAAAATATTTAGTAATTTTGATCAAATTTAGTTGTATTAAAAGTGAATATAATAGTTAAATTTGAAGAGATCAAGGAAAGTTGAAAATTCTATTTTGAGAATTAATTAAATGAATTTTGAGATATAATGAAGTATATTATAATGGATTCAAAAAAGTGAGCTGAAACTTCCAAGAAGATGCATAAGGGTAAATCTCCATATCCATATAAGATATTGATTGAGATTTAGGGCTTATTTGGGATCAATTTTATTTTGTACTTTTCATTTTTATATTATTTTTAAAAATATGTTTCTTTGATATATTTTTTAAGTATTTTTATTTTTTATTTTTCAATATAAATAATATTATTTTTAAAACTCACAAAATAATTTTTAGATGTTTTGAGTATTTTAAAAAATAATTATTACTATCAAAGATATTTTATTTTAAAATAAAATATAAATAAAATAAAATAAAAACATAAAATAAAAAATAAGATTGATCTCAAATGACCCCTAAGAATTTTGGAGGATATTGTATTTGCAGCGGTTTGTATAAAAATGAAAATTTGAAGATAAGGAGTATTTGAGTAGCAATATTTGAAAACCATGTTCAAGACATTAAATTATTTAGAGGAATATAAATTATGAGATATGAGGATGCTTATGTGGATGAGTGGCTTTACTCTTATAGATAAAATGCAAAATGAGTATGTTCGGGAAAATGTTGGAGTAGCTCCAGTGGCAGATAAGATTAGAGTGTCGCCTTAGATGGTTTGGCCACATAAAGCGTCGTCTCGATGACAGATTAGAGAAGCGGATGCATTAATTGCCTTTATGTTAAGAAAGGTAGAGGTAGACCTAAAAAGACTTGGTTAAAATGTATAAAAAATGACCTTAGTATACTTGAATTACATGAGAATTTGACACATAATAGGACACAATGTAAACGAAGGATTCATGTAGCCGACCCCACTTAGTGGGATAAAGGCTTGTTGTTGTTGTTGTTGTATAAATTATGAGATATACCATGAAGATTGAAGTTTAGGAAGAGAGAGAGAGTATTGAAATGTAAAATTAGATAAAAAAATTGCTAGTTTGGAAAGTCCATTATGGATTGTGGAATGACCAAAAAGTTTTTAATTACATTAGGATTACATCAATGGTTAACAATAAGCCCATATTTTTTTATATTGGTTATGGAGTTGCTTACAAAATATATTTAAAGTGAGGTTCCTTGTTATATGTGTTTTGCAGTGGCATTATTTTAATCAATGTGACATTTGTTGACATAAATGAGTTAAAAAAAAAAATGTTTAGATGATACAGGACTTAGTAGAGCAAGGAGGTGTAATATTAATGATTATCAACCAACATGAGTAGTAGATAAGGTGATTCTCAATTGTGTATTTATGTGTTCTCTGTTCATTATATAGAATAATTGAGATACAAATAAAGGTATAACTTATACAGTCAATGTGGTGTGTCAAATGGGTAAGCTACTTAGTAGTATTATACAATAAAGTGTATTATGGGGACTTAAAGGTAAGCTTCATAAAAATTATAGTTAGTCCAACTACATTGTATGAATATGTTGGGTGGTAATGGGTCAAAAAGTTATTGATTACTAAGTTAAACTTAATAAAAAAATGAGAGTACTAAGATGAATGTATAACAAAAATAGGAAGATAAATTAGGGATGGCTATATTAGATGAATAGTTTTGAACAACTTCTATTGAAGATTGAAAATTGACCTAGGGCTTATTTGTTTAGTTGTAGTTAGATTCTATTCTTATTGTGTGTGTATGAAATCAAAATCATTATATTATAGTGGGTTTTAGGAGAGTTTGTGAGGTTGAAAGTCAAGATTGATGGAACTAGCGCATTTTATTGTTTTCTCAAAATTATTTTGTAACTTCAAACAACAAAATGGTCTAATGTGACTTTTTACTTGTACAATTAAGGGTTAAAATCAATAGTTAGATGAGATTAATCTTGAAGGATTACAGTGGGAAGGGGGCAGACTTAAGGTAACATAGATATAATTTGTTCAAAAAGATTTATAAAGAATAGGCTTAACTTTTTAGGCATGAATTGGCAGAAATGGATGTAAAATTAGGTCCATATAAGCAACCTTAAATAGTTGCTATAAAAGGCTAATGATTATGATTCACACCTCTCTTGTTTTTTTCTCTTGTTATTTTATTTAATTTCAGTTCCCTTTCTTTTCTATTTCTATTTGCTTATTATCTGAAGCTGCTGAATTCCCAACCGTTAACATTTACTCTCTTTTCATTCAAGATTGCTTTTCTACTTCTTTACAGGAAATTTCTCCAGCTGTCATTCCACAAGCAACTAAGATTTTTGTTAATGGTTGTTGGGTTGGAATTCATCGGAATCCTGACCTTCTTGTGAAGACCTTGAGGCAGCTAAGACGACAGGTATGTGTTCTCCCTAGTTTATGTTGTTTGAATTGCTAAAATAATTGACTGTACGCCTTTTAGCTTTGGTATCAATCATATTATAATGTAAATCTTCGTCAGGTGCTTCCTTTTGACACCTAGAAGCTCGTTTTTTTTAATTCAAGGTTAAATTGTTTAGAGAGTTTATTTTTCTTATCCTGATTTCTTTAAACATTTTTTTTAAAATTTTTTCTTCTATTTATATGCTTGTTAAATATATACATTCATTTGTATAATTTTATGTATTTTCATAGTAGAGAATCTTTCGGTGGTACATAATTGGTATCCTGCATTGTGGGTTATTTTTCTCATGTGTTTTAAGGATGGCAACTTATCTATATCACAAGAGTTTCCTTTTATCTGCCAACATGTTTATGGCTATCTTTTTGAACAAGTTTTCATAATATTATTCTTGTTTGTAATATTCAGTGTGAGTACTGTTTTAAATCTTCGTGCATCATTTTTTTTTTTTTTGAGTATATTGTTTGTTCTTAAGGGCTATGTAAAGTCCCCTTGCTACTAGTTGGGCATTAGGCCAGTTCTTTCTTTTCTCTGTTTGGAGTAGTTCTTTTATTATTATGTGAACTAACATTTGAAATTAGGTAGGTATCTTAGTAGTGCCATGGTTAATAGTTTTTGACTGGTGATCAGGTCGACACATTTTAATCTAATACAATGCTCTATTTTCATCGATAGTCTTAGACATGTGGAGAATATTATAATTGTGATATAGATGTTTACTTTTATTGCATAGACTACAAGGAAGAAATGCGGCTCACCTGAGGGAAGATGCCTCGAGCCTAGTCACTCACTCATTTACTTAATTAACAGATTTGATGAAGACACTATTTATAGGCTTGAGGATATAAACTCTTTTGTATGGTATCCCCAAAGCTTCCAATTTCTTTTGGAAGAGGTAGAAAAAAAGAAACTTTTGATTAGTGACTTTCGACACCAACTATTAGGAAAATAATTGGAAGCCTTTCTATTATGATTGTTTGTTTGATACCATAGAGGAAAATTTTCTTGAAGCAAAAAATGGATGCCTGTGAAACATTGTTGTCATGAGCTTGTGGGGCTTTTTCTTCTTAGAAGATTCTTGATTCCCACTACGTTTCTTTCTTTGAGTTGTTTCAAATGCATATGACATACAACTGCATTAATAATCCCAGTCGAAAACAATGTGTTCCTGCTGAGCACATAGTGATGAGCAAAGGCAGATGCATAGTGAGGGCATTGGGGACACGTGCCCCCGCTGGCTGTGAAACATTTAGGTTTTCCCCCACTTTGGTTCTCCTAGCCAAGCTGGCTTCTTTTCTCCCATCATCGTAACGCCTTTTCGCGTGTAGCAACTCAACCCGATTGGCGAGCCAATGACCTCTCCTCGCCCCAAGCCCCCATTCACTTCTCCCGACTCTCATTCTCCTGCCATTGGTGACCATGCCTTACACTCACACCTTCGATCAGGATGTTGGCTATTCTCCTGTAGTCGGCAACCTATCTCTTTCTTCTAGATCCCTGCCTCTCGCAATCGTCATCAACCATTCTCCCAAGTAGGGGTGTAAACGAGCCGAACCCTTGTTCGTGTTTGGCTTGTATTCAAAATGACTTAAAATTTCACTGTTTGTTTTCAGCTCGAATTATTCGAAATGGCTCGTATCAGCTCGAAATAACTCGAAATGCAATAATCCGAAAAATCTGTAAGAGAGAGGATTCGAACCTGGCCAATCTTTTGCAACCACTAAGCCATGCTTGCAGTTGTGATATATATATATAAAATAATAATAATAATAGAATTTTTTATTTCGAACTAAATCGAGCCGAACACGATCGAACAAAGGATTATTCATATTCGGTTCGTTTATAAAATCGAGCTTGAAATATTTGTTCGTGTTTGGCCAACAGTTAACCAGCCCAACACGAAGCTTAGCCGAATCTGAGTTGTTTCGCAACGAACTTTTTTGACAGCTCTACTCCCAAGCCTAAGGTTTGTATATAATCCAAGCTAATGCCGTTCACTCTCTTCCGCTTTTCTCGCCTCCATTTAGCTTGCTAATTTTTTATTTTATCTTTTCGTTTATTTTTTTGGTCACTCACCATCAACCACCAATGATTTTTTTTTGAAGCAGTAGATTAGAGAAGTGGGTTGTCCTAATTCCTAAATGCCAATTATATATAATTTCAATATTTCACTACCGACGATTAAAAAAATGAATTTTGATTTCATTAATTGTTATAGTGGTTGCCCGAACAAACAGAGAAATTGGCTTCGTTCAACTTAACTGGATTATATATTTATGAATTTCGTATCTGAAGGCTGCTATAGATCTTTTTCATGTTTCTAGATGACATTTTGGCATGTAGTTTTTTCACCTTTTTTTCTCACCTAATTGTGGATTGTTTTCCTCGTTTAAGAGGTGATGAACTGGCCCTCTCATATGTGGCTGATTCTCCTTTGAAATCCTGTATGGTAGATCTTGAGTTTTCAACATTAGTTTAGCTTCCCCTTTTTGAATGCTTTTCGAAGTTGGGGAATAATTGTTAATTGATTTTCCTTTGTTTATGAACATACAGAACACCATGGAGTGAGAGGTGTTGATTTCTTCTAGTTATTATTGGCCATGAAGATAATAAATAATCATTTATGCAATAGAATGAAAAATTCTTGAATAAATAATTATCTCATTACACATCACAACAATAACAACAACAAGCCTTAATCCCACTAGGTGGGGTTGGCTACATGAATCCTTCGTCTCCATTGTGTCCTATTATGTGTCAAATTTTCATTTAAATCAAGTATACTAAGATCATTTTTTATACATCTTAACCAAGTCTTTTTAGGTCTACATCTACCTTTCTTAACATAAGGCAAATCTAATGCATCTACTCTAATCGTCATTGGGATTGACGCTTTATGTGGCCAAACCATCTAAGGCTCTTCCTAATCTTATCTATCATTTCTTTCCAACTTTTTCCCGAATATACTCATTTTGCATTCTATCTCTAAGAGTAAAGCCACTCATCATTGTGCAATCAGTTTGTTATTAACACTTTTAAATATAATTTTTTCAATATTTCATTACACATATTGAAAAAATTATATTTAAAAGTGTTAATAACAAATTGATTGCACAATGATTTCAAAATATGAAGACTCGGAGAAAAAAAATTATAAATGATATATAATGTGGAGAAGATTTATATTATTGAGATGCTTAATTTCATATTTTATTATAAGAGATGTTTTAATTTTTATTTTATATAATAGTGTATTATTATTTTTATCTCAAAGTGCCCGCTCTCAGAAAAATTTCTGGATCTTCCTCTGGTAATGAGAAACGACATGTTTTAATTGATGGTGCTCTGTGCCTACCCGTGAAAAAAGCAGTTGACGAGCTAGTCAGATGGTGCCTGCAAAAACAATAAAAACAAAATTCTGGATTATGAGTTCCATTCTTTTTCAGTCTTTGTTTCACGATTATTTTTTGAGCAATAAATTTATATTTCATTGAAGGAAGATAGCAATATGCTTATCATATGATTACCTTTGAACAGGGACATTGATAGTCTGTCAGCATTTTTGTTTGCTAACATGTTCTAATCTTATTATAAAGATGACTTGGTAGTAGTAATCATTATTGTTAATCGTTTCTCTAAAACTTTACCTGCGCTGTTGAACATGTATTTTGGCCAGATGATCCGTTATGCTATATTATCATTATTCTGCTGTATAGATGGACGTACTTCACATGCGAGTGTAAAGTGTTTTTGTATAAGCTGGTGCTAACTTAATGCCTTATTCTAGATTGATGTCAATACTGAAGTGGGAGTTATTCGAGATATACGTCTCAAAGAATTGCGTCTTTATACAGACTATGGTCGCTGTAGTCGCCCGTTATTCATTGTTGAAAAACAACGGCTGTTGATAAAGAAAAAGGATATCATAGCTCTGCAACAACGGGTTAGTGATACTAGAAAGATTTTAACTTGACTATTTTTTTTAAATAGGTATCCCATAAAGATCCAGGAACTTATCTTTTTGTGCTAATCTTTGCAGGAAACACCAGAGGAAGGTTGGCATGATCTTGTTGCAAAAGGCTTCATCGAGTACATAGACACTGAGGAAGAAGAAACCACCATGATTTCCATGACCATTAACGTGAGTTTATGGCTATGGTTGCTTTGCACGTGTTATCTGTAAGACCTTGTGATATTCTTTATTGCAACAAATAAATTTCTGCATTTTTTTCGCAACTACTGACAATTATTAATTAACTGTATCGTTGAAAACACTGCATTTGGAAGAAGCATTGTACATTGGTAGGGTACATAACTTAGATAGTTTTAAGGAAATGAGAAGTCTTAGGGTCACTTATTTACGAATGCAAAACTGGCAATCCATGAATATTATAGCTGGGGATGCTGGAATGGAACAAGAAATCAATTTTAGCAGCTGTTTCTATTGAGCTTATCATTCTTTCAAAGCTTGTTGCAAAAGCCTAGCATACCTGAGGGAAATCTTTTCTTGTGCTTCTGCTTTTGTGGCCCTTTTAATCTCTCTATTGGGAATCTAGGGCCTTTTATCTGAACCCTGCTTCATGTTTCAGGATCTTGTGAATAGTAGGCATGCTGGTGATCAGTCATTCGCCGCAACATACACCCATTGTGAAATACATCCATCTCTAATTTTGGGCGTATGTGCGTCCATTATCCCTTTTCCCGATCACAACCAGGTACTTCGACTAGGATGAGTCATTACCTATTAGCTCCTCTCTTTAGTTAGCTCATTGGGCATTCCATTGCAGTCTCCTCGTAACACATATCAGTCAGCAATGGGCAAGCAGGCCATGGGGATTTATGTAACCAACTACCAGTTACGAATGGTAAGGTATTAATTTAATGCAGTTGATTACTTGTGCTTCTTGGTACTTAATCACTGCTTTTTTCAGGATACTCTGGCCTATGTTCTGTATTATCCGCAGAAGCCTCTTGTTACAACTCGTGCTATGGAACACTTGCACTTCAGGCAGCTTCCTGCTGGAATCGTATGATAGTTTTTTTTTTCTTTGAATGTACTGCTGCATAATTCTATTTTTTAGCTCATGATGTTTGAATTTTCTGCAGAATGCGATTGTTGCAATCGCTTGCTACTCAGGGTATAACCAAGAGGATTCTGTCATAATGAATCAATCTTCGATAGACCGAGGTTTCTTTAGATCATTATTTTTCCGTTCATATAGGTATGTTTTTTCTTAAATTTTTCCATACTTTATTCTCTCATTTGAAATTTGGCTTGTTAACAACCTGGTGTTCAGAGATGAAGAAAAGAAGATGGGCACCCTTGTAAAAGAAGAATTTGGGCGTCCAAATAGAGAAAATACTATGGTGTGTATTGCAGCATGTCTGGGAATAAGAAATATTCTATATCATAATCCATCTGGATTTGACTCCTTGATCTTTTTTTCTTGAAGGGTATGAGGCATGGATCTTATGATAAATTAGATGATGATGGTCTTGCTCCTCCTGTTAGTAATTCCAGCTCATTGTCGAAACCTTAATTTAGCTGATTTTTTTAAGTAAATTTTTTGTGTCACATCTATCAGGGGACAAGGGTCTCTGGTGAAGATGTCATTATTGGAAAAACTTCTCCAATTGCTCAAGACGAAGCTCAGGGAGCAGCTTCAAGATATACACAGCGCGATCACAGTACTAGCTTACGCCATAGTGAAAGTGGGATGGTCGATCAGGTACATAATGTTTTTTTTTTTTTTTTTTCTGTTGCAGTTTTTGCCTGCTTTGATGGATGGCATGATCTTATACCGTATCTGTTTGTTAGATATGTTTATAAAACGTGATTGTTTTGCTGATCATATTTCTTCAACTGTTTTGGGCTGTGTAAATATGTCATTCTCATGTTCTTTCCTTATTGTAGGTTCTACTAACTACAAATGCTGATGGCTTGAGATTTGTGAAAGTGAGAATGAGATCTGTTCGTATTCCTCAGATTGGAGATAAATTTAGTAGTAGGCATGGTCAAAAGGGAACTGTTGGTATAACTTACACTCAGGAAGATATGCCTTGGACTGTTGAGGGCATTACGCCTGATATTATTGTGAATCCACATGCCATTCCCTCTCGGATGACCATTGGTCAACTTATTGAGTGCATTATGGGAAAGGTTGCTGCTCATATGGGGAAAGAAGGAGATGCCACTCCATTCACTGATGTCACGGTATGTAAATCTTAATTATAGCATCTATAGGTTCTAAAAGCATTTATGTCATTAGATCTAAGTAAAATTTGAGAATTCTTTCACATGTGAGTAAAATTTCAAATGCTAATTGTCTAGTAAATCACTTTATGGTTGGTCAAACTTGTCTAGTGGTGTCAACGAGCTGGCTGTTTATTCATATGTTCTGCTCATTTAAAAATTCATTTGTTCGAAATCAACTCGTGTTCGAAAATATATTATTCGTATTCAGCTCATTTTGTTCGTGACGAGCTCGTTTGGCTCGTTAGCTTGAATGCATAAAAATCTAGAAATGGAGTTCTGCTCCTTGTTTATCCTGTAAGCTCAGCATTGTTCCTTACAAATCATGTACATGCAGTTTTCGAAGATTACCAACAAGCATTACCTTATTCGAATGTTACTAAAGATCTTTTTTATCATCATCTAACCTTTGTTATGAAAACATCATAAGATAATGAGACCTTGTCCAATTTCTTATTTTGTAGAATGTGAAGCTTCTTGAGAGTGGATGTAAACTCAGTAAGCTTTAGAGTAGTTTCCTTTATATGGTGTTTGTTACCTGTGTTAACGAGCTGACATAATCCATACAATCCTACACTTGTACTGTTGAGTAGAGGAGACTAACACGGTCGTGGTTTCAGGTCGATAACATCAGCAAAGCTCTGCATAAGTGTGGATATCAGATGCGCGGATTTGAAACGATGTACAATGGACACACTGGTAGGAAATTGACTGCCATGATATTCCTAGGCCCCACCTACTACCAGAGGCTTAAGCACATGGTGGATGACAAGATCCACTCGAGGGGGCGTGGCCCTGTGCAGATCCTTACAAGGCAGCCTGCTGAAGGCCGTTCTCGTGACGGCGGCTTGCGTTTTGGAGAGATGGAACGGGACTGCATGATCGCTCATGGAGCTGCTCACTTCCTCAAGGAGAGGTTGTTCGACCAAAGTGATGCTTATAGAGTTCATGTTTGTGAGAGATGCGGGCTCATCGCGATCGCTAATCTGAAAAAGAATTCATTCGAGTGCAGAGGCTGCAAGAACAAGACTGACATTGTTCAAGTAAACTTTCTCCTTTTCTTATTTCTGTGTTGGCAATCATCTTTGCATTTTGTCAATCACCATTAGTTTTCTATTTTGGCTTGCTATTAATACTCTTAAAGTCTTGGTGTCTCTACATCTCAAGCTTTTCACTATGTATATATATATATTTTGACACATTTAAGTATATTGCACACAATTTTTATATTTACGTATAAGTACCTAAACTTTTAAATTAACATAAATAGCATTCGAATTTTTAATATTACATAAAAAATAACATCATCATTAATTTTTTTTTAAAAGGGAATTACACTTTTCTCTACATAGGAAAAATATCATATTTATTAATATTAAATTTTAGGTGTTAGATGTATAAATGCATATGAGTTGTGTGCTATGTTTGCAAATTTTTTTTCTTTGTTCTTATGCTTGGTGCTTCTTGCTAGCAGTTCTTGTGTGCTTCTTATAGTAACGTTCCTTATATCTTTTTTATATGCTATTCCTATATGTGAACATTTATAATTAAGGGCGTTTACATACATACCACATAATTGTTATATATTTGCATATTTATCACTGAGACTTTGATATTTATATTTATGACACTCAAATAGTAAAATCTTTAACATTGTATAAAAAATATTATTATTATTATTACCTTTTAAAAAGTGAATATATCTTTTCAACGTAGGTAAGGTGTTACATATGCAAGTATCAAATTTAGGTGTTGGGCATGTAAATACAAAGGAATTATATGATTTGTATGTAAATCTTTCTTAAAATTATCTTTAATTCCAGCTCCACCAGAAATGCCATCTTGTCAACCCCCTACCTTGAATGACTTGAGCGCCATTTTCATTTCTTGTGATAATAGCGTTCAAATTCTCTTCTCTTATATTTTAGGGGGATTTACTTACATGCTATACAATTATTATGTATTTATATATCTAACATCTAAACTTAATTTTTACATTTATAACTCTATAAACTTCAATATCACATCAAAAATACAATCACTTATTTTTTAAAAGTAAAATACATATTTTAAAGCATAGTAAAATATTAGATAAGTAAATATTTAACTTTAGATATTAGATATATAAATGTATAAGAATTGTGTGGTATGTATGTAAATCTTCTTATATTTGATTAGGATGGCCATTGTAACCTATCGTCCCAGTCTTATTATGGCCTCATTTGTTCTTGACTTAAAACTTGTGCAGGTGCACATACCTTATGCTTGTAAGCTGCTTTTTCAAGAGCTCATGGCCATGGCCATTGCCCCCAGGATGTTCACAAAGGAAGAAAAAGTTCCCAAAAAGAGAAGAAAGGAATCTGAGTGAGATTCCAGGTAATAACATTCCCCCCCCCCCCTCCATCTTACCGAACAGTTTTCAGTTTTTACCCATATCATAAATTCAACCCTGAGTCACCTGAAATTCCGTAATTCGGTTATTTATTGTGTGAACTCTGAAAAAAAAAATGATTGTTATAGGGTTGGTGTGTTTTAGGATTTGGGGTATAAACTAAACTTTGCTTTATGGTCGTCGCATAATTTAATAAACAAGGAAATTCTGAGCTTCATGTCCTCTCCCTGTGCTACATTTTGCTGTAGAATCTGTAATTTTGTATTTCATGAGGTGGCTTTGTCATATTTATATTTAAATTTTTATGCTAAGTTGACTTGTATTATACTTTCTTATGGTTTTCTTGTGCTCTTATAATTAATAGTTGTTCCTGGTTCATCCTATTAGGGTTTGGTGATGACTATTTTATGCTCAAGGGTTTGTCAGTAATGGTGCCTTTTCTCTAGATTGTAGCTCATCCCACCTACTTAAATCATGGTTGGGTGTTATACATTAACCCCTAATATGTTAAGATTCAAGTATCAATTATCATGATGACAAGAATAATATAAGTTTTATGTTATATTTATTTTAAAAAAATAAATCTGATGGCTTTAAAATTTACTGCAACATGATTTTGATGAGAATATATTCTCATCATATTATTTGTTGGGTTTTCTTTAGAGGTCCTTTGGAAATGATCAGATGGACAACAATGTCATAAATTTGATGATAGGGTTTTGGTCTATAGGGATCCGAAGACTATGAGTATGTTAGGTGAGAGCGATGCGAAAACACATCACAGTGTTGTTTGAGAATTGTATTCTGACTGCGTTTTAAAAAATCTATGGTGAGAAAGTTGTATTTTCTAATTTGATCTGGTTACTTATGGCAATGGTCAGGAAATTATAGTTTGATTTTTATTAAAAAAAAACGTGTTATAAAATATTATCTAAAATTAGATTATGAAATTTAGCATAATCAAATTTTATTAAGATGCTAATCTAAATTTGTCTATTTATTTAATACAGTTTTTCTTTGTTTACTTGCAATGGGGATCCCAATAACCTATTATTCTCCTTTCCATGTTTCCAGCTCTTGGAAGCCTGCTAAAGCTTAATTCTTCCAGTTGAAAATAACAAGATAACTAAGTTCAGAGAAGGGCTAAGAACTATTTAACCTTGACTTTGAGATATTTAAATACACTATAACATATATATGATACATAAATGTGTAACATTTTTATGCATCTGAATCTTTCTATTTACTTGTATAGTATTAAGTAAGTCTTATTAAATTATATTGATGAAAATGTGTTTTATTAATGTTAATGATATTTTTAATGTGATTTTGAGATTTGAATGTTCTATAAATATAAAGGTGAGATATGTAAATGTATAAAAAGTTTGTGTGATGTATTTTAATCCCCTTAAATTAAAAGAAATTAAATATATAATTTATCTTTTTTCAAGCTCCTCGATTAGATTCAAAGCCTACTTAAAATTATCTTAAAAAGTTAAAAACTTATTTGTGACTTTACTCATTTGGTTCATTATAAGCTAGAAATTGTTTCAATCTTCAAGTTAAAATCTTAGTTCAATTCTAGAGATTGAATATCTTTTTAGGATCGATAAGTTTTTTAGATCATAGTAAATCATTTTAATTACATTCTTAACTCTTTTCGAAAATGTCAAGGCTCTAGATCATAGAATTTAGAATGAGGGAAAAAATTTATCTCATTATGATGATTATTATATACACCCTAATTTGTTTAAGTTAGGTCAACCTTGTTATACATTAGGATCTAAGTGGCACTCAAGATCTTTCCTAAAATTGGCCTAAATTATGTAATGAGGACCCATGGAAATGAGAGTTTAGCCTAATGCTAGTTTGAAAAGTTTTTGAAATTAAATCTATGATTGTCATGAAAGAACTTGTCCATAAAAGCGAAAAGTGGAGATTGATTTGACGAAAAAGGAGAAAGAACTTAATTAAATGTGAATCTTCCTTTTAATTTGATTGTAATCTTGATTATTAGAATAATATCTAGTCTAATATATGCCAGTTTCAAGAACCTTAAGTTAAAGATGCATTCATTGAACTCACACATTTTATTATAAGTGATAGTGCTCCCACAAAAATTTTTTGTATTAGATTTAATTTAGTTAAAGTTCTCAATAAGAAGCTAATTTGACATAATCGTAAGAGAGATACCCAAAATAGAATCCCATAATTGTCCAACCAAATACCTCGTTGACCACATAAATAAATAAATACAAAAAAAAAAAAATCTTAGATAGCTAGCTCTAATAAATTTACCATGAATTAGTTAAGAGGTGATGAAGATAGGGTTTAAAGAAACTCGGGATGAATTTCATTTGATCCAAATATGACCAATAGTGAAGTTTATCATAACTTTTCTCATTAAAAAAGTGAAAAAAAAAACTCCCAACAATTTAAGTTCAAAATAGGTTAGGATTAAATTTTGTTTCAAGAGGACCCCAAATATTTAGATCATTTTGTTGGGCTAACTTTATGTAATTCAAAACACCTAATTTCTTCTCCAAGCGAGCACTTAGAGCCCCCTCACATGCTAAGCTCTAATTGGTGGAGGATTGGGGGAGGGGGATTGTATAATGGTAATATATATATATATATATATATATATATATATATATATATATATATATATATATATATATATATATATTAAGGCTAAAAAAAGAAGAAGAAGAAGACTAGCAATCATAAGTTCCTCAATATTGTATTTTCATTTTCTTTTGAAAA
This sequence comes from Cymbidium sinense, assembly GCA_021442155.1. Classification (NCBI taxonomy): domain Eukaryota; kingdom Viridiplantae; phylum Streptophyta; class Magnoliopsida; order Asparagales; family Orchidaceae; genus Cymbidium; species Cymbidium sinense. The sequence continues at coordinate 25,003,218 of CM038227.1, read as the reverse complement.
AGGCAAAGCAACTCTGAGGAAGGACAGTGTAATAGCATTATAAAGGGAAGTTGGAATATTAGATGTGGGCAGAGGAGGGTGTCAAAGTGTGTTAAAGGAGGACAGTGTAACATTTGGAGGAGCTTTAGATTAACTCTGAGGAAGATAGCTTTTAGTGTTTACTTCTAGCCCTACTCTTTACCTTTAGCCTTAGGAAAACAAAGGCCTTATTAAGACAAAGTAGTATTATCATAAGCAAAAGTGTAATAGGCTCCTTAAGATTTATGTTTTCAATTACAAAGAATTTATAGGTAAGTCTTATATCATTCATAACATTAGGAATGAAATCAAGAAATGGTGATAAAATAAAGATTCAGGCACATACACTCCTAAAGATAAATCGAGATTTATTTATCATAAAATTATTTGTAGCCAACTGTAAGTCAATTTTGCTAACAACCCTAAAGAGACCATCCTCATTGCAACAAATAAAACCAAATTTAGAAACTTTACCCACAACTCTACCCCCATTTAAAAACTAAAAAAAAAAAAAAAAAACAAATAAGAGCCTCTTTTCTAGATTATTTCATAGTCTTTAATAAAAAAAACTTAAATTGAAATAAGTCGCATTATAAAAATTAGACCTCAAAAGTGTCATTGAGCTTCCAGAAGCTTCTTATAAACACTGAATGGGAACTATAGAAGAGTCATTTCCCAATTGCATACTTGAGGAAAGCCATATTTTAATTTGAACCATTAGCAATAAGGCCCTCTAATAAGAAAGGAACTTTTTGTGTGAAGGAGGCTCACAAGGGGAGAAAATATCCATCATAAGAAAAAAAAAAACTTAATAGAGCGAAGGTCCCTATTATCTTTTTATTTTTTTCGAAGTAGTTTGAGCCCTTGAATATAGATCTTAAAATTGGGATGAAGACTTCCAACCAATTGTCTCACAACTCAAAAGCATACCCATTATCTTTACTTTAGCTTTTTTTTTTTTTTAAGTCACTTCAATTATCTAAAATAAAATAATAACTTAGAAAGTGATGATATAAATTAGGGTATATTGGAGTTTGAAAAAGCCCACTTAAATTAAAAATTAAAGATTTTAATTTCAAATTAAGTTATAAATGTTTGATTATAAATTTCTTTTTGGATAGATTCAAATAAAGCATAATAATTTAATAAATACATATTTAATATTTAAATATAATTATTATTGATAAAAATATATATTAAGTAAAATTTAAAAAATTATTAAATAATATAAATATAAATTTATATGAATGTGTAGAGAAATCCAAATTTAAGTATCAATTATTTTGATTTGATTTCAATTGAAACCGATCGAAAACTCATTAATATATATATATATATATATATATAGATTGATTTCAAGAGTTCCAACTGAAATTCAAGATTTTATGTTGAGTTTTCATAAGGTGAACTCAGGTAAATTTTTAAAAAAATTCAAAATTTTAAGTAAAACCAAAAATGTAATTGAATTTTATTATTAAAACCCTATGGAATTTAATGTATACTATTACTTGAAATTTAATTATATAATCATTTATCATAAATATATTTCTTAATACTTTATTATTAAAAAAATTTTAAACTATAATCAAAATTTAAAATTCCTAAAACAATCAAACTATCAGAGCTGAAAATTTGTTGATGAGAATGAAATCTAGTTTAGATCTTTGATATATACCATCTTATGTTTTATATAATTGCCTATATTCATACATACATACATACATACATACATACATACATACACATACATACATTTTATGCTTTATATATACTCAATTTTGATTTCAACAAAAGTCAAAATAAACTTGATCAAGGTTTGATCGCTATTAAAAAAGTTTAATCAAGATTAGATCAATGTTGGATCTAGATTCAATTTGCATTCCAACAAAGTTTTAACTACATGAATTGCATTCTTTTTCCTTGATGAACACATTTAGAATTGAATTATTAGAATTTGTTATGATATATATACATAAATTTGTTCTAATTAGCTCGAATCACATACAAAATTAGGGGTATCATCAAGATAATCATTTAATAATTTAAGACTAATTATATCATTGTGTTTAATAATCAAGCAAGTGGCATAATATTTGACATTATCAAACTTTGACCTCGATAGATATACTTTTAATATCAACACAAAGAAGGGCTTTTTGTCAATAAGTTTGTCATCCCAAGCACACCAACTCAACTATTGTATCTTACTTGAAAGCTTGATTCTTCATAATCTTTAAAAGTTTGTGCAACTATTATTTTCTTATGTATAAGTTGTGCCAATTTATACTAAGCATTGTCTATCAAGAAAATCAATTTCATTGTTATTTTAAATATGAATTTTTAATGATAATGTCACATATCAAATAAAGGAGAACAATTTTAATATATATTGAAAGTTACACTTGGAAACAAGCCAAGCTTCTCGTGTTTGAAATGGCTCGTATTCTACTCGAGTTGTTCGAAATAGCTCGAAAAGCAATAATTCAAAAAATCTATAAGAGAGAGGATTTGAACCTGGTTCATTCTTTTGTATGACAAAAGCTACAACCAAGTTACTTACTATAATAATAATAATAATAATAATAATAATAATAATAATAATAATAATAATAATAATAATAATAATAATAATAATAATAATAATAATAATAATAATAATAATAATAATAATAATAATAATAATAATAATAATAATAATAATAATAATAATAATAATATAATATAATATAATATAATATAATATAAAATTAAATTTTATTTAAAGCTAAATCGAGTAGAACCGATCGATGTCATATTAATGCTAACAAACAGCGAACAGCTAATGAGCTCTTCACGAACAATAAGTTTTTTTGACAATACTATACTTTGTGACATACAAATTTACATGGATTTTTTTTTAACATTTAAATTTACATATGTTCTGTTAAAAATATTATTATCTCTTGGATTGAACTCTAATATATCATCGATGTGAAAAAAAAATTTAGGAATTGCTTATCTTATAAATTTTAATTAATAATACACTAAGAAAAATAAAATTTAAAAATTATATAATTTCATGTTATTTAATATTTTTAAAATTTTTTAAAAAGTTGAACTTGATAATATGCACGAACAAATTTAAAATAATTGGATTATTGATATGACATTGAAAATTCTACTAGTCAAAGCACGAATCTTGATGTCGAAAGCTCGATTAAATTAACATCGCTTAAAATATAATTGAAAACTTTGTGATGTGGCTCTAAATATAGAGTGTTTTAATAAATTGAGCGCCTTGACGAAATGGATCTAACAATCTCTCTAATTCGACTTCATTTGAGCATTCAAATATTTAAAATACATCGATGATCGAAGAAATCATTTCGAACGCAATGGAGTGGTTTGGATTTTATGTATTTACATAAATAAACTTCAATCTCATTCTTCACGAGGAGAGACCAAGAAGAAAGAGAGAGCTCGAGCGAAGAATCTCAAGCATAATCTTTACCACTCGGCGGTCTCCTCGTTGGTGGTCATCACCGCCATCGTCGCCATCATCGACCGCCGGCCCTCGCCGTCATCGCCGCGATGAGGTCATCTTCGATCTTGCGATCGCCGTCGGTCGCTGGTACCATTGGTCGCGTTCGCCAATACCGCGCCTCCGTATTATTTTATTTGTATCATTCTGGCACCATCGCCATCATCGGTCACCGCTATTACCACCACTTGACACTCGCTGATCATTCGATAGCCATCATTCACATATACTGCATTACATATCATCTTGTTGCATAGCCATTGTCACCTATTCATTGGTCGGGTTTTCTCTATACAACTATGTAGTCCCATTATCGGGAAAACTTAAACTTTGTACTTCAAAATAGATTTATAGTGGAACATATTTACTGAGCTAGGCCTTGTAATTTTTTCCCTCTTTTCAGAATTTTTTCACGTAAAAATCCTAGAGTTTTTCATTCTTTCTTTAAATATTTGTGTGTGTGCTAGATTTCTCAACAAGGCTAAGGCGTAAAGTTTTACTCTACAACAACTAGTTTTCTAGCACTCATCAGTTTGACGTCATTTGTGGGAAACATTCCCTTTACATTTTCATAATGGTTGACAATCTGATTTTATGTTCAGAACAACACCACCTATATGGTGAAGAAAATCTTACTCTCAAGGAACACATAAGAAGAATGAAGATTTATCAAACTTTGATTCTTCAGCTTTTGTTAGAGACTGAGGGGCAACTCTTAATCTTGAAAGATCATTCAAATCAATATTCTGAATATCTAACTGATTATCAGTTTGAGAAACAAGTCAGCAATACTTATGAAAAAGGCAAAGATTAATGAGCAACTTTGGCTGCAAACATATATTTTTGATTTGACCTTCTTCATATAGGTTAAATGTCACCAAGTAACACTCTGACAAGCAACTTCGAAAAGGTCATAAGTTTGTACCTACTCCACATATGTTAACGTTATCGAGTAACACTCTGACAAACAACCTCAGATATGCCATAACTTTATATCTACTCCATACAGGTTAATGTCACCGAGTAATACTCTGATAGACAATCCCGAAAGAATCAAAATGTTTAACCTCTTTCACACAGGTTAACGCCATACCTTGACAAAACAACCTCGAATGAGAGTTAAAACTATCGACTTCTTCCATACAGGTTAAATATTATTGAGTAAAACTTTAACAAACAACTTCGAATAAGTCAAAATTTCTTGGTGGATTCGATTCTACCCCTTCCATATAGGTTAATGTCACTAAGTAATACTCTGACAAATAATTTCAGAAGAATAAAAATGTTTAACCTCTTCCACACAGGTTAACGTCATACTTCAAAAAAATAACCTCGGAAGAGAGTTGAAACTATTGACTTCTTCCACACAAGTTAAATGTCACCAAGTAACACTCCGACAAACAATCTCGGATAGGTCAAAATTTTGCACCTACTCCACACAGGTTAACATCATCGAGCGAAAACTCTGACAAACAACCTCGGATATGTCATAACTTTGTACCTACTCCACATAGGTTAACTTCATCAAGTAACACTTTGATAAATAATCTCGGATGGGTCAAAAATTCTTGACGGATTCAATTCAACCTCTTCTATACATATTAACATTATCAAGTAATATTTTGATAAATAATCTCGGATGGGTCAAAAATTATTAGCGGATTCGATTCAACCTCTTACATATAGGTTAACATCATTAAGTAACACTTTGATAAATAACCTTGGATGAGCCAAAAATCCCTAGCGGATTCGATTCGACTTCTTCCATACAGGTTAATGACATCAAGTAACACCTTGACAAACAACCTTGGATGTGTAAAAAATTCTCAGTGAATTCGATTATATCTATTTCATAAGTCAACAACATCAAGTAATATCATGAAGAATGACACTCTGAAATTATCTATCAGAATTTCTGAGTTTTTTGAGAAATAGTTCATAATCAGTGCTTCCAAACCACATTGGCAGTTGTCAACTATTGAACCATCTATTTGAGTTTCAAGAAAATCAATTTTCTATAAAATATGGGACTTGATCACCTCCAAAATCGATAGCATCACTGTATGAACTATGGGTCTTGATCGCCTCCAAACTCGATCGGTCCAACGAGGATAGTTGACGCCTCTTTTGAGAGAAAATCGGAGCCTCGTTGTATGAACTATAGATCTTGATTACCTCCAAACCCGATCGGTCCGATGAGGACAGTTGGCGCCTCTTTCAAGAGAAAATCGGAGCCTTGCCGTATGAATCATGGGTCTTGATCGCCTCCAAACCTGGTCGATCTGACGAGAATAGTTGACGCCTCTTTCGAGGGAAAATCGGAGCCTCGCCGTATGAACTACGGGCCTTGATCACCTCTTAACCTGGTCGATCCGATGAGGATAGTTGATGCCTCTTTCGAAGGAAAATTGGACCCACCGCATGAACTAACACGGCCCTGATCACCTCAACTCTACGGTCCGACGAGGACGAACGCCAGGGGAAAATCGTAACCGCCAGATGAACTAAGTCTTGATCTTCCAAATCTCATCAACCGACGATGATGACACCTCTTTTGAGGAAAATTGAGCCTCGATGAACTAAGGTTGATCTTCTCTCCAACCGGCCGGTCCGATGAGGATAATCGACGCTCTTCGAGGGTAGATCGAGCCTCGTCAGATGAACTACTTGCCTGACGCTTCAAACCGGTCCCGACGAGAATACCTGACGCCTATTTCGAGGGAAAACCGAGCTCACAGATGAACTACGGACTTGATCGCTTCCCAACCGATCCCAAATGAGACATTCGACGATCTTCGAGAGAAAATCGAGCTCATAGATGAACCATGTGCCTTGATCGCCCCCGCCGTTTCGACGAGAACGCCTCTGGAAAACCTGGAGCCTAGATGAACTACGGGTCTTGATTGCCTCTAAACCCGGTTTCGACGAGACGATGCCTCTCGAGGAAAACCAAGCGGCGTCATATGAGCTATGGGTCTTGATCAACAAAGCGAATGACCTTCTTTTGACAAGAAAGAAAAATAAAATAAAATTTTGTTTTATTACTCTAGCCCTTGAATTTCTGTTAGATAATTTCTCATCAAACACAGAAGAATACTAGAGCATATGGGAGTTGTATCTCCTTACTTGACCATATGAGATTTTTATAGACCTACTATAGGGGCAAAATGGAAATAAATAAAATAGAAAGAAACAAAAAAATTTGAATTTTTTTTGAAAAAACTCACATATCCTCATTATGGTTAGCATTTGCCAACCATTTAATTAAAAAAAACCCTCTCTGTATGAGCTACGGGCCTTGATCCTCAACTGGTCGCTTGAGTGATAGTTGACGCTCGAGGGAAAATCGGAGGCTCGTGGATGAACTCGACCAGCCAAACCCGGTCCGACGAGGATAGTTGATGCATCTCTTGAGGGAAAACTGGAAACTCGCCGTATGAGCTATGGGTCTTGATCAGCAAAGCGAATGACCTTCTTCTAAGAAAAAGGTCAGATCTTCACTCACAAAAGAAAGGAAAAAAAATAAAATTTTTTGTTATTACTCTAGCCCTTGAACTTATGCTAGATAATTTCTCAACAAACGCAGAATAACACTAGAGCATATGGGAGTTGTGTCTCCTTGACCATATGAGATTTTTATAGACCCACTATAGGGGCAAAAATGAGAATAAATAAATAAATAAAATGGAAAGAAATGAAAAAAATTGAAAAAAATTGAAAAAAACTCCCCTCTCCTCATTATGGCTAGCATTAGCCAACCATTTGATTAAAAAAACCCCTCTCCTCATTATGCCATTTAATTAAAAAACTATCTCATTATTATGACATTTAATTAAAAAAAAACTCTCTCATAATTATGACATTTAATTAAAAAAAATCCATTTCTTTCAACACTAAATGTCAATATATATAAATAAATATTGATAATTAATTAGTTGATAAATAAATTAATATATATAACATATGTAATTACAAATCGTAATAATAAGCAAAATTATTTTATTTTTTTTAAAAAAATTTAATATATATTTGGATGAAATAAGTAATATCATCCAAAAATAGGAGAGAACTGATATGACAATTAAAATTTCATTAATTGATGCCGAATTAATGACATTAGTCGACTAACCATCAAACGCTTAAAATATAATTGAAAACTTTGTGATATCATAAATATGGATTTTAATAAATCGCGTGGCAGTCGGATCTAACAAGCCTAAGATCTCCTAATTCTGACTTTATTTGAGTATTCAAATACTTAAAATAAATTAGATGATCGAATGAATCATTTCTAGCCGTACGATGAAATGGTTTGGATTTTGCATGTATTTACAGAAATATCACTTCTCTAATCTATAAATCCTCATTCACATGAGGAGAAAAGAGAGAGAGAGAGAGAGAGAGAGAGAGAGAGAGAGCTCTGAGGCTTGAAGAACCTCCAAGATAATCGACCGGCCGACGGTTCTGGTCGCCGGCCATCACCGGCACCACCGGCCATCACCGAACCATCGCTGGTCACCGCGACCACCACCGACCCCTGCCGTTGGCCACCACCGCTGATCCTCACCGCCGTTGACCACCACCGCTGATCTTCGCTGTTGACCATCACATTTACCGATTACCGGTCTGACATCGGCTCTACGGCCGACGCCATTGCTGACCGCATTGTCGCTGCCACACGCTGATTACACTGACCGCTTCTGGCTACTATTGGTACCACTGACCGCCATTATCATTACTACACGCATTCTCTTGACACCGCTGATTATCGCTGATCATTCATTATCGCTGACATATTTTAACCATCAGTATACCAACTACTGCCAGATTTATTTTGATTCTCGAGATTTCGTTGTCGCTTTCTCACATACAACTATGTAGTCCCCTTATCAAGAAAACTTAAACTTTGTATTTCAAAACAGATATATAGTGAAACATATTTACTATGCTAGACCCCGTGATTTTTTCCCTATTTTCGGGATTTTTCTACGTAAAAATCATGGAGTTTCTCGTTCTTTCTTTAATATCTGTGTGTGTGCTGAATTTCTCAATAAAACTAAGACGTAAAGTTTTATTATACCGCAATTGGTTTTCTAGCACACATTAATTATAAAATTTGATATATATATATATATATATATATATATATATATATATATATATATATATATATATATATATACACACACACGCACACATACACTTATTATTTGATTGGATATTAAATTTTAATTAATATTTCTATGTCAATCCTAATTTTTGTATTTAAATTACGAGTAATTGTATTTAATATACTGATTAATTATTATGTGCAGGTTATGAAGCTAATTAAATATAATGAAATCTATTTAATCAACTTAAATCACAAATAATTTTAATTCATTTGAATTAATTATTTTATGTAAATCATAATTTATCTTTAAATATTATTTTCAACTCTATTAAAAATTTTATTCTGATAAAAATAATTTTAATAATGCCATACATTAAGTTTAATTTGATAAATACCTTACATTAAATCATTTGCGTGCATACTTCATAAAATAGGCCATTCTATTGTGCGATAATTGTCAAAATGGTCTAAAAAAAAGCTCGTCTGCATCAAAATTCAATGCCATATCGAGGTTGGAAGGATTATAAGATTAATAATAATAGTAATATTTTAATAATTCTTATAAAAATGTAATAAATCTATTATAGAAATGAAAAAAATTTAAATTGGCAATTAAATTAGAAAAAATTAATTTAAATTATTTACAAGCGGAACTAAATTAAAAATTATTCAAGAAGTAAAGATTAATTTACTAGAAAATTTAAAACTAATATTATCTTAAAAAATAAATTAGAATAAATATAAAAATATAAATCTAAATTAAAATTAAGTTAATACTTAATGAAAAATAAATAAAAAAGTTTCTTTTAATGTAAAGTTATATGTCATCCTAAATTTGATCAAATTACATTAAGTTCACCTTTTAATTTTTTAAAAAATTTATTTAACAAAAAAAAAAAAAAATTTAAAAAATATATATATAAGTCGTGTCATGTATGCGTGAGATATTGTAAAAACTAAAAACTGGTGTCTATATGCCGTAACTTTGCTGATTCTTAAATTTATTTTTCTCTGAAATGTTATTCTTTATTAAAACTTACAAAATAATTGTTTATAAGTTTTAGCCGCCTATATGTCGCATAATTTATTAGATTTCATTCTATTATTATATTATGACTATTTGAAAGGGGCAGCTACTTTTTTTCAGGTGAACAAATTAATTATCAAAATTTTAAATAAAATTTATTATTATTATTTATTAATTTTTAAAATTAATATTAAATTTATTATCCTTTTCATAATTTAATTATTGAAACATTTAAATATAAATCATATTTTTATATAAGATTTATAATAATTTCATTTTATTTCATAAAATATAAACAATATATATATAAAAATATAATTATTAATTCTAATTTTCACAAAATTTTAATCAATTAAAGGTTGAGAGAAATCTCAATTAAGATTTATATAAGTTATTAAGTTTTAAATATTGATCAAAATATTTAATAAAAAATATATATTTTATTATTAAGATCTAAATGAGTAAATTATTAGTAATAAAATAATTAAATGTATAATAAATAATTATTTAAATAATTTTAAATAAAGATAAAATTTAACTAATAAAATAAAAAAAATTTGTCTTTATTGGGCAAGACTTTTTATTAGAATGGGCAAAATTATTATTTTTTAAAAAATAATAATATAAAAAAAAATTAAGGGTGGGCAATTGCCCACCCTCACAAGGGTGGATCCGCCCATGCTATTTGTTATATTTCTATAATATAATATTTGCTGTAAGAACTAAAGAACACAGATAATATAATGCTAATTATTATGATATGTTAAGTTAGGGCTGCAATTGAATTAAGCTACTCGGGCCGACAGATTGTGCTCACGTTTGAATAACTAATCAAAAGAGCGAACATTTTTTGAAATCTTCGATCTAAAAGCAACAAATCGTTCGTTTCATTTATGTTCATGAAATCATTATTTAAAGTTTCATTTAATAAGCATGGCGGATGACATATCGATTAAGGCTTGTTTGTGAACAATATTGTTCAAATTATTATTATTTTAAGCTTAATAAGCTTTAATTGATACAACTCATATATATTTCTCAATAAGCTGCTCGTGAACAAGCTCGATTAAGGATTGATTAAAACTCATTTATTTTATTAAAAGAGCTACTTGTTAACAAACTCGATAATCTAATTTGAATCAAGCTCGTGAACAAACTCGAATCGAGCTCGAGCTTGATAATGACAAATAAGCTCAAGCTTGAACACTATTCTTAAAAGCTCGAACTCCATAATATTAAACAAGTTCAGGCTTGAACACATATATGCTCAGCTCGACTTGGTTCATTTGAAGCCTTATGTTAAAGTATCATATTTATTTATTATTTGTCTCTTATAAATTATTGCGATGGCTCTTCATTGTGTCACAATTGTATTTATCGTATAATATGATAATATGATATGTCCTTACTATTGTAATTATATTATGTTATATCAATATTATTATAATTAATAGAAAGTATTATTAAATATTTTTTGAATGTGTTTAAATATTATTTTAATTAAATTTAAATATGGCTTTTTGAATATAATTAGAATCTAATTTGAAAGAATGGAGATTTATTTTTCTTATTTATGCTTTTATATAACATATTAAGTTTTTTTTTTAAATATTACATATATAATATATAATTCTTTTATATTAACATATCTAATATGATGAACATTCATACTAATATAAATATCACATAATTCTTTAATAATACATCAAAAATATTATTATTATTAAATTTTTTAAAAAATTTACATAGCTATTTACATATCTAATATCTAAAATTTGATATTTATAAATATAGTATTTTTTATGCAAAAAAAGATGCATTTAATTTTAAAAAATTAATGATAGTATTATTTTTGATGTGATATTAAATATTTTGATATTATTTATATAAATATAAAAATTTAGGTGTTTGATATGTAAATATATATGAGTTGTGTTCTATGCATATAAATTCTCCTAATTTTAAAAATATCAAATTTATAAATATTAAATATATAAAAATAATATGTTATAATATATATATATATATATATATATATATATATATATATATATATATATATATATATATATATAAAATCAGACTTGATTGCTTCAGAATAAAATTACTCTTGTTAACATTTTTTATTGGGATTGAGCCTCGCCCAGCAATTTTTTTCTTTTTTCGTTTGAGCTGATTGATATTCGTGTCGGTGTCGGTCGGAAAGCCTCGCTGAGAACCACGACGAGATAGCCGCCTCCTCTTCCTCCAGATTTCGGCTCCGCGTTCGGCAGCGCACGCCTGGTTTTAGGGCCGTAAATTTTCTTCCGGTCTGAATTGGACGCCATTGTATCCCACGCGCTCGCTTCACTGGGATAATGACCACAGCGAAAGACAGGATCGCGACCAAGATCTCCCGCCTCTTCTATGAAACTCCCTCGGTTGCTAACAACGACGTCGATTCATTCCCCGCTTTCCGACTATCGAAGTCCCAGGTACCCATCCTTGTCATCCGGCCATTTCTTTAAGTTTTGTTCCTGGATTGATTGTTTGATCTGATATCATTTCGATGACTTAAATTGGGGTATCTTTTGGCTTGGTTCGGAGACCTTTTTAAAATTTTTTTTTTTGAAGTGATTAACAACATTGAGTGCTACTCGAGGGAATTTGTATGGTATAACAATGATGTTTTTTCGGCAGTCAATTTTGTGACAATTAAGGGATCTGATGATGCGTCCTATTCCAGCTAAAAAGACTGTATATTTCTGGTTATTACGGCAATTTGATCCTTTTATTTTAGCATCTGGATAAAAGCTGACACAAATAAGACGAATTGACTGAAATATAAAATTAACTGATGCTGGGAGCAGGGACTGGAACAAGATTTAATCAAACTTATGGGTGGATTTAGCACTTTTAAAGCTCGGTCCCAAACTATCTTGAAAGCTAAAGCACAATGGTTTTGTCTGGATCAACTTTGTATTCGTAAAAGCTATTATCATGCATTAGCCAAATGCTTGAAATATACAGGAACATTCTGCTATAACAAATGCATAGTCCCAATAAACTCTGTCCAAAATTGGTGTCCTAAACTCAAACTCATGGTCGTAGTTCTGATGACACTAAATTTCAATACCTAATAAATGTAATAGGTCTTAGACTCTAGTGCAGAGACTTGTACTTATAATTTTTGACAGGATGTGATTGCAGTAACTATTAACCGATGTCTCGTCTTTGGGTGGATGGGTTCATCTACCGAACTGCTCATATAAAAAGTATGATTTCGTTGGTTAATATGTGAAGTGGATTTGGGCTAGAAAATACTTTTTTGTTATACATGTTTTTTTCTCTGTTGTGTTTTTTGCATTTCACTTCATAGCATGTTTCTCTCAATCCTTTTTAGAATTTCTTGAAATACCTTATAAGTAGACCATGATGTTTATTCAAGAGTGCAGTAGTAAGAAACTAAATGCGCTGACATTTTCTTTGTATTTTGGATAAAATTCAATGCTACTGTATTTTTTTGTTTTTTGGAATAAATGGTAGAAATTAAACTAAAAGATATTGAAAAGCAGCATTGAAAGAAGGTTGTGTGAATAGATCTAAAACCGAATACATGGAGTATAATTTTAGTTGTAGAAGATCTAGTAATGACGTTGTGACATTGCGTGATCAAGTTATTAAAAAGAGTAAATTTTTTAATTATCTCGGGTCTATTATTCAAAGTGATGGTGAAATAGATGAGGATGTTACTAGTAGAATTCAAGTTGGATGGTTGAAGTGAAGGAACTCATCTGACTTGTTGTGTGATAGAAAAGTGCCGCTTAGATTTAAGAAAAATTTTATAAGATGGCGGTGAGACTTGTAGTGATTATGGCGCAGATGTTGGTCAATAAAAGAGAAGCATAAAATTAAGTGTTGTAGAGATGAGGATGCTCAGGTGGATGTGTGGTTTTATACTTAGAGATAAAATTAGAAACAAATGTATATGGGAAAAGGTTGGAGTAGCTCCAATGGAAAATAAGATTAGAGAGAGTTGCTTTAGATTGTTTGGTCACACAAAACGTCAGCTTTTCGATGACCCCGTTAGGAGAGTAGATGTATTATATTTGACTTATGTTAACAAAGATAGGAGTTGACCTAAAAAGACTTGGTTAGGTAGTATGATACAACAAACAACAACAACAACAACAACAACAAGCCTTTATCCCACTAAGTGGGGTCAGCAAATGGGATTATTTTATTAGATTTAGATGGGAATCTAATGAGCCCATGATATTTTAATTATGACTTCATCAGGACACCCAAATGCCTAAAATACATCTTTTGATCAAGATGATTATTCTAAGCTGTTTAATGGATTGGTTTGAATTTTGCTTGTATTTATAGAAAATATTATTTGCAAAATCTATAAATAAGCTTCTTCACATGAAAGTGGCTAAGCTGAAGGTTGAAAATTTAGAGCTCCAAATATTGAAGAATCTTTGAGCACCACTACGACCATCGATGTTGGCCTGCCACTAGGCCATTGTTGCTAGATAACCGCCTGACCACCATTGTTGAAATGCCTCCCGACAGATGTTGTCGGTCCACTGCTCGACCACTATCGTCTGACCGCCACTTGGCCACCTTTGCTGGTACAACGCTTGACCACCGTTGCTGGTCTGTTGCTCAACTACCATTGCCAGACCACTCAATCGTTGTCATTGGACCATCATCGTCTCATTATCGTCATCGAATCGTTACCAAACTAATGACTGATTAACCACCATTATTGGATTGCCTTCGAGTTATTGTTGTTGAACTGCCTGTCGATTACTATCGTTGGATCACCTTTCGACCAATAGCCATTGTTGAACCAGTGACGTCTGACCATCGTTATAAGACTACCTTTTAACCATGATCATTTAACTACAATCACTAGGTTATTATTGCACGACTACTATCACCTAACTCTAGTCGCTTGACTACCATTGATCAAGTGCTACTTTTTTACCACAATCACTCGACAATAGTCGTCTGTTCATAGTACCTAGTTGCATTATCATTATCGAAACCATCTCGGTGCACCATCACTTAGCTTATTTTGATATTTACCATTACTGATAATCTTGATGCTTGTCATTGTTCATATGATTATTACATGCTGTTGACACATACTATTGCCAATATGGTCGATGCCTTTTATAGGCATATGTCATCACCTATAAAGCTGAAGCATGATATCGCCTCATGTCATCACCTATATTGGAGTTCATTCTCTATATTTTATGTCTATTATATTTTATCAATGTGTTACCTAGTTATGGTGAAGGGCATCATTTGTAACCACCAACATACACTAGTAGAATTGTTTCAACTGGGTCAAGTCCCCTGGATTTTTCCTTTTTAGATTTTCTATATAAAAAAACTCTTGTGTCTCTTACAATTGTTCTTTTTTATGTATATATAAGATGTTAAATATCTTCTCTTTGTTGTCGTGAATGTTCCTGCATGCAACAATATTATTTGTTACACTGCACATAAAATTTTGGAATATAAAAAATTTAATTAAACAATAACTTATTATTGTTTTCTTATGTAAAAATTATATTTATTAGTTTTACTAATGTAACAATATATATTATAAGATGCATTTTGCATTGGTTTAGGGGCCGTTTGGGATCACTTTCATTTTTTGTTTTGTGTTTTTTTTTTGTATTTCATTTTGTTTGTTTTTTTGATTTAAAATAAAGTATATTTGGTGATTATTGTTGTCTTTAAAAACACTCAAACACTCAAACGTTGTTTTGAGTGTTTTTACAAACAATGTTGTTTTTATATAAAAACAAAAAGTAAAAATACTTAAAATTACTATAAACAAACATGTTTTAAAAATTACATAAAAACAAAAACAAAAAACACTAAACATAATTGATCCTAAATATTCCCTTAGATATATAAACAGTGCTTCACGTTTTGTGCATATTTTAAAACTTTCAATTAAGCTCCTTAACACTTTTTAATCACAAAACTCTTTTTTGGTATCAACAAAAATTGTTTTTTAGGTTGGCTAATGGGGTAAAATTTTGATTTAAATTGAATGCTAATTTTTTTAAACTAAACAACCCATCCTATTTCCTATAAACCACAAATTCATCACTCCAAATATATTTAGCAACAATGCCTCCATGTTGAACCTCCGACATTAAAGAGTATGACATTTTCTTGCACATAAGAATATCGAGGATTGAAGTGATGTTATCAAGGAGGAAAATTGTAGGGTGGAAAGAAAGGGGATGAGAGGGTCAGATGGCAGTGCAGAGGATGAGCTTGAGGAGATTTTCTATGTTGTACTTGGCAAAGATGAAAAGTTTCATCACATCATGATTTTGGATTGAACAAAGATTGAGATGGACTCTAGATTAGTTCTTGAGTCATTAATGATGCTGTCAAAGTTTTTAGAGATGTAGAAGATGAGACGGTAAAGGAGGGTGAAGCCTTGCCCACTTTTTTATCATAATTGGGCTAAGTTGTAGTGCTTCACTTGCATGTAGCATCATAGTCACCTTGTACATATTTTGTTTTCCATATGATTAAGTTATAATGTGTCACTTATAGGTGACATCATAATAAACTTTTCTCATAGTAATCGGGTTAGTTTATATAGTGCATTGCCTCTGGTGAGCACCTTAGCACTATAAAAGTCAAACATGTATTCATTTTATGAAATTTTGCATGAATTTTACAATTAATTGCTTGACTTCACAGTAATTTTTAACTTTCCTGAAGTGGCATTCGTAGTTGTGATGGTTTTTTTATAAATTGAGGAGATAGAAGCACACACATGTGCAAACATATAATATTTTCCCATTTTCATTTCTGAAGAAGGAAAGTGCGACTTCAGCTCGCTTATGGGTAATCAATGTTTTTGGAGGTTTTATAAGTTATCTCACAAGTTGGAGACACAGTAAAGTTTATTTCCATTTTCATCCCTGATGGTTAAAATTGAGTTGCTTGAGATGAAACGGGAATATGTAATTGCTTATTTGGGTTTTCAATTTGGTACAGTTACAGCATTCCTACTGTTCCAATCTCATACCATAGTTGTTTTAGAATAAGTTTTACGTACAATCCTTTTTGTTTGGATTTCGTATGCTTTATCTGCTACAATAACCGAATTCAATTGGAGATTGGAGCATGGTGTACTGCAATACATGTTTATTTAACTTGAACTGAACATTTTCATTTCTTGAATATAATCTAATAGTAATCTACTAAGATTTATTTTAAGAAATACTTGTGGTTATGTTGCTAAATTTTATATCTTTTGAGGTTAAATAGTTGCTAAATCATTTATGATGCCTGTTTTTATTTTGTGGGGGTATTTACATACATACCACACAATTCTTATATACTTACATATCTAACCCCTTGTTGCGCGCTAAAACCAGCCATGGTAGAGTAAAAGTTCGCCTTCTTTGGAGAGTCAAAGACACACACAAGTATTTAAAGAGCGAAAACTCATTATAGAAAACCGAAGAGGGAAAACCAGCACGAAAGCTTCCACTATGTATATTTCTGAGTACAAGATCACACGGATTACGATTGTATGTGAAGGAAACAGAAGTAATGACAACGCGATGATGTTGCCGACAACGTGACGCCCAAAGTTGATGTCGACGTCGAAGCGATAATTGACGCCGATGATAACGATAGTGATGATGATACAACAAATGGTCATGGGGATCGATGGCGGCGATGGCGGCCGGCGTGGTTGACGACCGCGAGTGCGACGACGGAGGATCTTTAAAGTTTCTCCTCTCTGCCCCTCCTTCTCCTTCACTTGGCCTCCTCCATATGAGAAATGAGGCTATTTATAGATGAAGGAAATGGCGTCTAAATACACGCAAAACCCGCATTACCCACTTCATCGGACGGCTCAAATGATCCCCTTGATCATATGATGTATTTCGTGCATTTGAATGCTCAAATGATGTGAATTATGATATCTTTCTTTATTGCCAAGACGCTCATTTATTATAAACACTCCATGTTAAGAATGATTGATAATAAACGCTGATCTTTTTGATTTTGCTTGATCAAGATTCGTTCGAATTGAGAATTTTGGTCATATCACCCCTAAATTTTAATATTTACATAAATAATATCTAAATTTATAATATCACATTAAAAATACTTTACGTGATTTCATGTGATGGGAATTTCTTCAGATTGAGATTGTACACTCAAGGTGGGAATTTTGAACTGTTTCTATTTTGTGGAAATTTTTCTAAGCATGACTTTAGAAGGAAATATCACCTCGATCCCTAACCATGGTAAATCTTTTCATTTTTTTTTGTCCAACTTATTATTAGCTTACGTTTTGTACATCTTTGATATGCAGGCATTGCCCGCTGCTGTGGATGAAATAGCTTCCCAAAAGAGATCTACTTTTTCTTCAATTTTCTTATCTTTGCTTCCTGCTACGTGCTCTGGTGTTGGGCAAACGGTATCATCTAGTTCTGAAGGTCATCAAAAAATGTTTCCATCTCGATCACATTCTAGAAGTTGGAAATCTAATAGTTTTGCTTCCAAAGATGGACCGTTGGAAAATGCCAAGGTTCACGAACCTGAAACCATTAGTGATTTTACATCTTCTGTTGCTAAAGCAAATGGCATTGATGTTTCTGAAAGGAATGCCAAGGCTGCAGAGGCAACTGAAGAGTTGACTTCCTCAAAAGCCTCTTCAGTTTTAATTCCCCATCTTTTGGAGAAATCAACATTTATAACTGCTGATTTGTTTGACTTCCTTCATTCATGCCTCCCTAACATTGTGAAAGGGTGTCAATGGGTATTGTTGTATAGGTAATTTCAATATCTTTATTAGCATATAGTTAAAATATTTTTTGTTTCTGATTTGCTTTTTTTCCACTGTAATGAAGGGCAGTTCCTTGAAGCATGGAATATCACTGCAAACGCTAATTCGCAGGAGTGCTAGTGTTGCTGGTCCATGTTTACTAGTACGTCTTAATAAGAAAATAGTAATCAGAACTTCGTTTGTGCACTTTGGTGAAATTTTTTATTGCTTTTCTACTTGGAATTTTATCATTTTATGTTTTATTATATTTATATTTTAAACAGGTCTTATTTATTGAGATAATTTTGTGTGCTAGGTTGTTGGTGACATGCAAGGAGCTGTATTTGGTGGTTTGTTGGATAGTCCTCTAAAGGCAACAACCAAACGAAAGTACCAAGTATATGCTTTTTAGTCTTTCCAGACCGATATAACTTTTAACCACATTTCTTTTGATTGTTGCGGTTAATTTTGTTGGTCAAACATTGACCAAAAATATTACATGTTGGTAGGGTACAAATCAAACATTTGTGTTCACGACAATATATGGGGAACCAAGGCTCTTCAGAGCAACTGGTAAGCATTCAAATAATAAGTTCATCAATCAGCTCATTGTTTTCTTTTAAAAAAAAAATATATGCATATCAACTTACAGTACATATAGTGATTTGTGAAGAGATTGTATTGCTAAATGTAAGTTTGTTTATGATTTGCCAAAAAAACTTTTAATTTGCACAATGTTTGACAGTGAAATTATTATTGCATCTCAGTTCAGAAGAATGCTTAGAGAATGTTGAGAATTCTTTCAGAAAATTTATTAAGGCGAAAAGATTTTGAAGCTCAAATAGTTTCTTGGTGTCCGCACCATGATTCATTGTAGTTTCCTTGCTTTGTTAACCAGTTAATCTTTGCTACAACTACTCACCATTCCAATCCGGTCTGGACTACATTTGCATGTGTTTTAGCTGCATCCATGTTCTTTTGTCAAGCCCTTACAATAATCATCATTACTTCATAGATCAACACCAATATCATCATCTTTGAACTATTGCATTTACTTTGATAGTAGCAATTTTTTATTAGCATCAAGAAAATCAAAGAATAAAATATTCTTCACTATTATTGATATTGACATATAGGGAGAGGAATGGAGGTAATGAGTAAAGCTGGAAATAGATAAAGGAGACTAAGGAGGTGATTGCATGCTTGATCTCTCTAGTATTGCATTATCTCCTAAAAAGATTTCTCCCTTCCTCTTGAATGCTTTTTTTCCGACTAATTTTTTTGGTGTTGGCGCAATGGTTGTTGCATTGATGAATTTATATCGACTACTACATACCAATTAGTCTTTTCTATGAATTTTCTCGCTTGATCTTTTGGTGAATTTGTACATTGAACCAGGCTCTCATATAGACTTCATTTATACCTTTATTTCCAAGTTACCTTGGTTATATAATATATCGTTTTCATTTTTCTTCTAATGCTGTATGTTGCCAATGATTATTATTTTTGATTTAGCATTTTTTTATATTTTTTATAATACCTATCTTCAAGGAAGGTGTAATGTTTACTGTATCTGTTGTTGGTATATTCTGTTATTCTTGGATTGCTTCTTCCACTTTTTAGCAGTTTGGTTTATTCTAAACTTGCAAACTGTGGAGTTTATCATATGCTATAAGTTTGTCTTCTAATGATGATTTCAAAAGCAGTGAAAAGGCCACTTCCTGATTATCTATATTAGAAAGCAATGATCTATCAGTTTAATAATTCGTCTTGTGCTTTTGTAATGAAGATTGTGGAACATAATGTATCCAGGGTTGGAAAATAGCGAGGAATTTGATCTACTAATTGTGTAGATTAGGATTTGGTCAAAACAGCCAGGTGTGCAAGCAAACTGATTCTAACATCAAAGACTTGTATGACTAGCAAAGCCCAGCATGTACTTAGAATATCGTGATGGAAACTGCCACTTTAGCTTGTGTACCAAAAAGAAGGCCAAGGTTTGTCAATGGCCTGGCTAGCCCCGATTAAAGCTGAGTTACTACTTTACTAGTCATTAACTAGCAACTCAACAAACAAACTGCAACTGAAATTCTAAGTTTCAGTGGTGATTATCATCTTTATCATCATTTGTCTTTTTGGTGTTAACTCTATAAATTCTCATTCATGATTAGTTTCTACTAAATACACCAAGATATTAAGCTTATTCTTTGCAAATCATTTTGTATTTCTACCCATATTATATCTTATATCTACTTTTCCTCTTGGACATTAATATGCCTGTCTAGATGACATATATTATATCTTTCATTGTCATGTTCATTTCACTTTAGTGTATTTTTTATTACCTTATTTTCAGTAGGTGATTGTTTAAATATTACTCTGAGATGATCATTCCTTAATTTATTCCTTTTAATTTTCTTGTTAGTTCATTCTAGCATTACTTTATCTGCCGAATTTAATGAACTATCAACTGTTTTTATGTTGCCCAACACATGGGGCAAACCTGATCTCCAGCCTCTTTTCAGCTTTATAAACTTAACTTTTTTACTTTTTATATTATTCTCTTTTCGCATAATCTCTATTTTAATCATTTAGTTTTAACTCTAGAAGTTATAGCATTATTTATGTGCTGATTATTTTGTACGATAAAATCAAGATTCTTAAACCTATTATATTTATGTATTACTTTATCTCACAATAATAATAATTAACATCATCATTTTCATTTGTTTCTACTGAGTGTTGCTAGGGGTATTAAATCTAATCTTCATAAATCATTTTGAAGAACTTCAAACAACATTGGCATAGTTTAATCTACTTACTCTTTGTTGTGTGTCCGAATCACATAAGTCTATTTTTAATATAAATCACATCAGTTGTTTCTCTAATAGCATCATTTTTTAAAGTTTTCTTTTATTACACATCATTTTAACATTCACATTTTTCTCATGCTCTATTTAGTTATGAATGAATTCTTTATCAATTGACATTTGGATCTATAATATTATCATACATAGCTTTTATTTGTGAACAAGTGGAGTGAAAAACTAAAAAGTCTTTTTTTGTGAGTGCAAGTCAAATGTGTGATACATTCAAGTGTGGTATGGGAGTGACTACCTAATTATTTCTACACAATTTATTTTTTGCATGTTTAGTGTTCTTGGTTTTGATCAAAAAGTGACACATCAAAAATTTAATTGTAGAAATTAATTCAATTTGCTCATTGATTTTATTTGTTTCTAATTTTTTATTGAAATTCTTTGAGTTATGATTATATTGTCAATTGGTCTTGAGCTCTATTATTACATATTTTTATCAAGAAAAATGAGTTGTTAAATTTATTGGTTAATGGTCATCTTTTTCATCGATTTTCTTTTACATGAAATTTTATTACACACATCATATTATATATATTAGAAAACCTAACCATGAGTCGTATTGCATTAGAATTTTTTTGTGTCAACATGTCACTTATAAGCTAGGCTAGCTATCAGGGTAACTTAACGTCTCGTGAGGTAACTTAATGTCTCAGGAAAGGGGTGGAATTTTAACAACTGACATATTCAATTAAATGAATTGTTAAACAAGTAAAATCAAATCTTTGATGACATTGATATGGTTAAAACAAGTATTTACTTACCTCCATGTTATTTTGACGTCCATGATTCATTTTACGTTATATGTTTAATTATAAATCTTCATGTTATGGCTTAATTATTGTAGGTTCAAGCATGTATTTTGGTTGCCTTAATAAATTAATTTCATGAGAAAAATCTGGTAATGTTGTTTAAAACTATCTATTTGGTGCTTTGGAACTGATTAATAACAATTGGATGAAACATAAATTTTATTTTTTCAGCTGAGTTCTGTTTCCTCCATAAATTATTTATATTTAGAATTTATTTTGAGTTCGAGTTTGTTTGCTAATTGTGCTTTTCTGCATAGGTGCGAACAGGTTCTACTATTTGTGCTTAAATGAATTCTTAGCGTTTGGTGGTGGTGGTAGCTTTGCAATATGCTTAGAAGAGGATTTGTGAGTATCATGGGTTATGTAGCATTTCCTTTGTTCCAATACTCTGTATAGATTATGTAGTGAGAATTCTAAACTCTCTTTGGAAGATTGCATGGAACAAGCGGACCTTCTGAAACATTTGGGAACTTGTGCTTGGCTCACACAGAAGACTTTGAATTGAAGAATGTAGAGGTAATATTGAACATGCTGATGTTCTTAGTTCTTATTCTATATAATTCCATGTCATTATTTCTTGTCAAGCATGTTAAGTCGGTTAAGCATTGAAGCTCAAAGTATGATGTCTCATTATTTTATTTTTATGTTTTTTTGTTTGTTTGTTTTGTTTTGTTATTTTATATAGATTATCAGCATCTCAACCATATTGCATTTATTCTTTAACCATATTGCATTTATTCTTTAACCCTATTGCATATATTTTTATGCATCTCAACTTTTGTTTTAATTTCCACGATGATTGATAGAGTTTTTTAATATCTTAATTATATTGCTTTTAATGTTTGAACGCATGTTTGGGCCACTTCGTAAGGATGACATCATTGGCTGTAAATCTTGATATAGAAAGTTTAAGATCGATGTTAGGTTGATAGCTAGTTGTATGACCTATGCTAAAATACATGAATTTCGTGTTTGCTAGTGCTAGGACGTTCTTTGAAGCTACATATCACAACCTAACTTAGGGCATATGGGTAGGATGTCATTTATAAGTCTCGTACCATATTTTAATCCATATGCTAAGTAGAATAACTTGTCAAAGAGATCATTTTGCAATTAAGGTACCATGGTTTATCCCAATTTCAAAATGAAGTGGAAATGATCAAGTGTTGAGCAAGTCTACTAGATCTATTACTTGGAATTTATCAATTTAAATGGACCTAATTATGAGTGAAATAATAAATATTGCGTGATTCTAAGAAACTAAATTTGAAAAAGGAAGAAATAAAAACTATTAGGGATTGTCATAAGCTATTTTATATTCGTAATGTTGAAAAAAATAATAGAGTGTAAATGGTACTAGATAGAGAATTGAAAGAAAAGGTTGTTGAAATGAATAAGATAAATGATATGTGGATTGCTATTAAGTTTATTATTAGTTAAGTATGGCTATGGTTTATTTAAAAGAAAGTTTGAAAAATAAATTTTGGAAGCAATGAATGGACCATCTGTTCATCAACAGTATTCTTTCAGAAGAATTTTTTTGCTTATAGAATCATTTATCCTGATAACCCATGAAGGATTCTGAAATAGAAGAAATAGTACAAAGAAAGAATAGTGATACCATGGACTTTACACCTCTACTAAGGATTTTTTTGGTTCCCTCCCAATAGCAAATTTATTATAATAGTTTAATGACTACATTCCAAAGAAATTTCTGAATAGATTTAGAGTCAAGAGAGGAATACCAAGATACTTGAAAGGAAGGGATTCTACAACATAACACAAGTTATTGGCAAGGTGATTTGCTTTTGTGGAGATTCTTTCTAGATAGATAAGAGAAAACTTAAAGAAACTAATCTTGAGGCTAGATGCATTGCCAACAAAGTGAAAAATAAATTTTAAATTGCTTGCATTTTAGTCTGTCTATGAAAAAGAAGATTGTCAACGGCAAATTGATTACTATTAATTTGCATTTGAGTCTTTATAATACATGTCCCATTAACCCAGTTATTGAAAGCAACAATTCAAGATATTTGCTATAATATTGTAAATAAATAGTGAAAGGTGATCAGCTTGATGAATATCTTTATGATATTTGAATTGTTATTCTAACTCACTTTTGATAAGAAGAGAATAATTAACATGCTCAATAGCTATCTTAATCGAATTGATAATCTAGAAGGAAATTATTTATTATTATGAAAAGAAATTTTGAATTTTCATCCCAACAACCTGTTATAAAATTTGTTATAAAACTTATTTTAGATGTAAAAATTCGGAGAATTGGGAAAGATATAAAGTGAACCATTGAAATTCTAAGAAAGCAATATGTGATGTAAAAAATTTAGTTTTTAGTGATTTAAATAATAGATTAGATACTGAAGAAGGTGAAAGATGTATGCATAAGTTAGTCAACCAAAGATATAGGATAAGTAAAAATCTAGTTCAAGTGAGGTGTATTAAGGATGAAAATTATAAAATAATTTTCTTAGAAAAGGATATTGAAAATATGCGGATGAGATATTTTGATAAACTTTTCAATGAAGGATCTGAAAATGCAATTGATTTTAATAACTTTAATATCCTAAATAAAAATAAAAAATTATTTTTATTTATCATATTAGTAAATTTGAAGTTGGAGATGTTTTAAAGAAAATTAGGTGTGGAAAAAATAGTAGGATATAATGATATCCCAATAGAAGTGTGAAAATATTTAGGAGATCAAGAAATGTTTTGGCTTACAAATCTTTTTAATGTTATTTTAAAGACTAAAAAGATCCCAGATGAGTGGAGAAAGAATTTGTTGGTTTCTATATTTAAGAATAAAGGTGATGCACAAGTGTGTGCAAATTATAGAGGAATTAAGTTAATGTGTCATATATTAAAATTATAGGAGAGAGTAATTGAGCATAAGTTATGATGTGATACAAAAGTTTCTCAAAATCAGTTTGTTTTCATGCCAAGTAGATCTACTATGGATGCTATACATTTGTTGAGAGATTTGATGGAGAAGTATAGAGAAAGTAAAGAGGATCTACATATAATATTTGTTGATTAGAGAAAGCTTATGATAAAATTTCAAAATATGTTATTTGAAAAATTCTAGAAAAGAAAGGAGTTAATATTGGTGTTATTCAAGTCATTAAGGATATGTATACTATAACTGTAACTTGTGTCCAAATATAAGGAGGATTGACAAAATATTTTCCTATTTCAGTTGGATTACATCAAGGATCACCTTTATGCCTTTATCTTTTTGCTTTAGTTATAAACATTCTTACTAGGCATTTACAGGAAGATGTACCTTGGTATATACTTTTTGTTGGTGACATTCTTGTTGTTGATAAGACTAGAGAGGGAGTCCAAGAGAAACTTGAATTATGGAGTCTTAGAGTCTAAAGGTTTTTGTTTGAGTAGATCTAAAATTGAATATATGGAGTGTAATTTTAGTTGTAGAAATTCTAATAATGGTGTTGTGACATTGGGTCATTAAAAGAGTATGATATCTAGGCTCTATTGTTCAAAATGATGGTGAAATAGATGGAGATGTTATTAGTAGAATTCAAGTTGGATGGTTGAAGTGGAGGAATGCATCTAGCCTGTTGTGTGATAAAAAAGTACCGCTTAGACATAAGGGAAAATTTTGTAAGATGGTGCTAAGGCATGCAATGATTTATGACGCATAATGTTAGCCAATAAAAGAGAAGCATAAGACTAAGTTAAGTGTTGCAGAGATGAGGATGCTCATGTGGATGAGTGGCTTTACTCTTAGAGATAAAATGTGAAATGAGTATGTTCTGGAAAAAGTTAAAGTAGCTTTAGTGGCAGATAAGATTAGAGAGAGTCGTCTTAGATGGTTTGGCCACATGAAGCATCGGCCGTCCGATGACCTAGTTAGGAGGGTAGATGTATTAGATTTGCCTTTTGTTAAGAAAGGTAGAGGTAGACTTAAAAAGACTTAGTTAAGATGTATAAAAACTGACCTTAGTTTACTAGAATTAAATGAAAATTTAACACATAATAGGTCACAATGGAGAAGAAGGATTCATGTAGCCAACCCTACACAGTGGGATAAAGGCTTGTTGTTGTTGTTGTAATCCCAACAACCTGAAGCTTTTCAAATCAGCTTTAAATATAAAATGTTTATGTTTTCTTCGAAGGATGTAATGAATAGTTCATAATCAACCACAGTAGGTCAAAGTTCTTCTATTTGGCATAAATGGATCATGGAAAATATCAACAAGTTTAGGCATAATATATTTGAGCTTTCTAGGGATAATGGTGTCATAGATTTTGAATGCTGCATTCAAAAGACTAATATGCTTGAAGTCTTTAAGATATTCACAATATACCTTATTAGAAATATGAAAAACGTTGATTGAGCTAAGTCTAGCTAGGGCTGTTTTGCCTAGGTAAATGTCATTAGATATGAGCTCTAGATGCAGAAGAATAATATCTCAAATAGTTTGAAAAAAGCTCATAGAAAAACTGTATGGGTTAGGAAATTTATTGGTTCCAATAGAAAAAAAGCTCTGTTTGATTTTATCAATAGTAAAAGGGACATGTAAAAATGGTAAAATATAAATTTTCTTGCGAGTAGAGCTTCAAAAAATCAAGGAAGCATCCAATTCATGTTGGATGGTTGAAGTGGAGGAATGCATCTGGCCTATTGTGTGATAAAAAAGTACCGCTTAGACTTAAGGGAAAATTTTATAAGATGGTGAAAAGACCTGCAATGATTTATGACGCATAATGTTGGCTAGTAAAAGAGAAGTATAAAATTAAGTTAAGTGTTGCAGAGATGAGGATGTTTAGGTGGATGAGTGGTTTTATTCTTAGAGATAAAATGTGAAATGAATATATACGTGAAAAGTTCGGAGTGGCTCCAGTGGTGGATAAGATTAGAGAGAGTTGCCTTAGATGTTTTGGTCTCATCAAGCGTCAGCCGTTCGATGACTTAGTTAGGAGTGTAGATGTATTAGATTTGCCTTATTTTAAGAAAAGTAGAGATATACTTAAAAAGACTTGGTTAGGAGGTATAGAAAATGATCTTACTTTATTAGAATTAAATGAAAAATTAGCATTTAATATGACACAATAGAGAAGAAGGGTTCATATAGCCAACACCACAGTGGGGTAAAGGCTTGTTGATGTTGTTGTAGCTTGTAAATGCATGAAGAGTATCTTCTGTCCTTAAAAATTTATGAACAATTAGAAACTTTATGAGCAAAAAAAGACTTGATTAGGTAGAGATATACCTAAAAAGACTTGGTTAGGAGGTATAGAAAATGATCTTACTTTATTAGAATTAAATGAAAAATTGGCATTTAATATGACACAATAGAGAAGAAGGGTTCATATAGCCAACACCACAGTGGGATAAAGGCTTGTTGATGTTGTTGTAGCTTGTAAATGCATGAAGAGTATCTTCTGTCCTTAAAAATTTATGAACAATTAGAAACTTTATGAGCAAAAAAATTATCTCCTTCAATATACAATTTCATATTGGATCTTACTGTCAATAACTTTCGTAGTTCTCTAAATCTTGTAAAGGGCAATGCCCATTGATAGCCAGGACTTAAATCTGTTCCTGTTACTGCTTAGCTTTCATTTTAAATTTTTAGATTGATTTGAAATATATTTTCTCCTCTCTCTGAATCTTCTCCTAATGTGCTTGAGTTTCAAAACCACCTTTTTGATAGCATCGCCCTTGACATGAGATTTTCTATCAATTAGAGAGCATATATTTATATTCATTCTTGCAACACTTATGATCCTCGTTGAAAATTTTTGAGATTTATATAAATATGTTCATATTAGAACTGATATAATTGCAGAATGATAGAAAAGATTTTGTTAAGAGTCTTTTGACTACAATTAGGAAAACTATCAAGCTTAAGGCTCATTTGGTTGTTTGGAGTAGGAAATCATGTTTTGAAAAATAATGAGGTTTGCTTCAAAAGTGATGTTTCAGTTTCTCACTCAAAAGGAGTTAAAATGAATAATTATTTTCTAAGATATGTTTTCTAACTACAGATAACTAACTGTGCCGTTAGCAAAATTTTCATTTTCTTTTGATTATTCCAATAGTAGAATGGTATCCCTTGGAGAACAACCCAAGTAGCCGAGTCGTTCTTCTTTTGGATAAATCTGACATTTTCATTTTATTGATCGACCATAAAAATGATCCTTTTCAAGTTCATGCAGACTATACAAACAAACAAATGAAGAATTTCCTTGGTGTATGCTTTTTGCTGATGACATTCTTCTTGTTGATAAGACTAGAGAGGGAGTCCAACAGAAAATTGAATTATGGAGGTCAACTTTAGAGTCTAAAGGTTTTCGTTTAAGTAGATCTAAAACTGAATATATGGAGTGTAATTTTAGTTGTGTAAGTTTTAGTGGTAGTGTTGTGACTTTTAGATCAAGTCATTAATAAGAGTGGCGATTCAGATATTTATCTATTGTTCAAAATGATGGTGAAATAGATGGAGATGTTATTAGTAGAATTCAAGTTGGATGGTTGAAATGGAGGAATGCATCGGCCTATTATGTGATAGAAAAGTTCCACTTAAACTTAAGAAAATTTTATAAGATGGTGGTAAGACTTGCAATGACTTATGAGAATGTTGGCCAAAAGAGAAACATAAGATTAAGTTAAGTTATGAGATACAGGGATGCTGTGGAGGAGTGGCTTTACCCTTAGAGATAGAATGCAAAATGAGTATGTTCGGGAAAAAGTTGGAGTAGCTCAGTGGTAGACAAGATTAGGGAGAGTCGCCTTTGGTCACATAAAGCCGGCCGTCCGAATAGATTAGGAGAGTAGACATTAGATTTGCCTTATGTTAAGAAAGATAGGTAGACCTAAAAGACTTGGTTAAGATGTATAAAAAATGATCTTAGTATACTTGAATTAAATGAGAATTTGACACATAATAGGACACAATGGAGACGAAGGATTCATGTAGCCAACCCCACCTAGTGGGATTAAGGCTTATTGTTGATGTTGATGTTGATGTATTCAAGCTTGATGAAGGAGAAACTAGAGAACCAAACATGATTCCAGTGCCCACTTAAGGTTCTCAACATTTTTTTTTTGTTGATTTTTAAGACAAAGATCAGAGGCGTACACAGATCCAAAAATTGAAGATGTGAAAGTTTTCCTACAAGAGAGGAGAGATATCTCAATGGTATTCTCTTTGATTCTCTTGATTCCTGAACAAGAAACCAATCTTTGACCATATTTTTTACAGCTAAAACATAGAACTCCACTTTACGGTCCTTAGCATACTGTCCAATCTCTGGAAAATTCTAGCAAATAATGGAAGAACTATTTCCAACATTTTTTTTTTATTGAAAAGATCTAGAATAGGAGAGGAATTTTACAATTTTGGTGAAGAATCTTTTATCTCATCAACGTAAATGATTTTTACTTTCAGAAGATATGCAAGAAGAGTTTTTTTTTTTTAATTCTCCTACCACTGTTGGAAGATTTCTCTCCTCAGTTAGACATGATTCAACAATTGCCATCTCCAGTTCTAGTGGAAATAGATGGTTGTTATGATGCTCTTTTTCTCTCAGTTTCTATGATATTAAATCGAGTATGTGAAATTTGACCTATTTTGAATCTAGCCCATTGCTCTATTTAACCGTTGTTTCATTAGCAATCTATCATCTAAATTGTTACATCATTTCTTGTCTCTCTCCCACGCGTGTTCCCTTCTTCATCGTAGCATATCCCACCCACTCAACTCCAATACAGCTTTTTCCTTCATGAAACCTGAATCACAGTCCAAAATTTTCATTCCCACTTCCCTGCTATTGTCATATCTTTTTGTTTGCAGCAGTTTTATTTAATTTTGTTTTATTTATTCGTTATAACTTTTAAGAGGGTTTCATGAAAATGTTGGAAAGTGAGCCGAACGATATAATAGAGTTCGTTCTCTTCTTCTAAACCTCTACCTCCTTTTAAAATGCAAGAAAATGGGCCATCTTTACATTTGCTCATCCTATGCTTTTAATGGTGAAGATTTATGAGTTGGAAATTTACATACATACCACACAATTCTTATGTATTTATATATTTTAAATCAAAAATTTCATAATTATATTTATGGGCTTTTACATACACAATCACCCTATTCTTCTATATTTATAAATCAACTACCTTCCATATTAAAATTTTAAATTAACAATCAAATATTGAAATTCATAACAAAAACCCTACCTATATTTTTCATTTTTGTAAAATTTTCAATAATTTGATTGCGGCATACATAAATACATGAGTTTGATAGTTCAAAAAAATAGGGGAGATGATTAGCTTGTAAATATGTATGTATTGGGTGGTTGATTTGTAAAAATCCATTATATTTATATCACCTTCAATATGTATAAAAATGTGTATTCACTTTTAAAAGGTAATAATAATAATATTTTTGATATGATATTAAGGATTTTGAGTGTTATGCATGTAAACGTCAAACTTTAGGTATTAGATATTTAAATATATAAGAATTATGTGACATGTATGTAAATGTCCCTTATGAGTGGAGAAAATGGGTGGCCGTTTTGTTGTATATCTTCATAATCTTGATATTTTCAAGACATGTGAACTTGTGGAATATCACATAGGCCAGTTGTCTGTTAATGTTGTAATTAGGAATGTGAGATTGTAGAGTTTTAAGTAAAGCTTAGGACCAACAGCAAGGTTGTGTTATTTGCTTGCAGGCCCATGAAGTATCCAACACTTTGTTTTTCGATCCACAAACTTGAAATTTTTTACTTGTCCTAAAATCATGCGATATTGTTAAGCTGCAGGGCTTAATTTTTTTTCCACAAAGAAAATATGTAGATGTGGTTACTAATCATAATTCTCATAAGGGGGATTTACATACATACCATGCAATTCTTATGTATTTACATATTTAACACCCAAATTTTAATTTTTATATATTTAACACTCTAATCTTCAATATCACATCAAAAATATCATCATCACTCACTTTTTAAAAGTGAAATGTACATTTTCAAGCATAGAAAAGTGTTAGATAAATAAATATGTAACTTTAGGTGTTAGATATGTAAATGCATAAGAATTGTGTGGTATGTATGTAAATCTTCCTTCTCATAACCATTTTGAATATGATTAGGATTATAAGATGGCCTAGAAAAGATCATATGATCATATCCCTTAATTCTTATGTTACCTTGCTATATAATCTACAAGTTTCAGACTTTTTGCAAAAAAATATACAGATCCTGCGTGCTCACCTCGGAAATTTCCAGTTATTGAGGCTTCTTAAATTAAAAAAATAGAAAGATTTGCATGCATGCCTAACACCTAAAGTTTTATATTTACGAATTTAACAGTTTTCTTATTTATGAAAATATGTATTTAACTTCAAAAAACTAATGATGGTAGTATCTTTGATGTAATATTAATGATTTTGGTGCTTTTTATGCAAAAGAAAAAGAAAATTGAGGTGCTAGATATGTAAATATATAAGAATTGTGTGCTATGTATGTAAATACCCCCAAAATATAGCCTGAATTCTTTGAAATTGCAGTTTATCTCCAGTCTCGACTGTTTGATATATATTTGCTTTGTTGCTTTGAATTGCAGCTTTGGGGTTTCACTCATTCTTCCCCTTACCTACTGTAAGTGTAAATCAGTCCATAATGGTTGCTTCATAGCATTATTATTTCTTCCCATATATATATTTCATTTATTCATTTATGTTGTTATTAGTTTTATTTAAATAATATTACACTGCAGCCTAAAAAGAAATTTGTTTATTTTTTATTTTTTTTTTTGTGAATCAGTGTTTAATTGTGAAATGTGATTTTCTTAAGCATGTACAAAATAAATTTCTGAACAAGGAAGGATGTCTGATTCATATTTCAATCGGACGGGATTTTTAATTTTAATTAGATGATTATAAATAAGAACACACAAAATAATTTAAGTGTCTCAAATTTTAATTTTTTTAATTATGTCATTCAGTTTAACGTTCAACTCAACCACTGCTAGGATTAATTGTAGAAGTATGCTTTTTGAAAATAAATAATAATAAAA
The DNA here is from genome assembly GCA_021442155.1 of Cymbidium sinense. NCBI lineage: Eukaryota > Viridiplantae > Streptophyta > Magnoliopsida > Asparagales > Orchidaceae > Cymbidium > Cymbidium sinense. The sequence continues at coordinate 24,970,956 of CM038227.1, read as the reverse complement.
ATCTTTTCGCAGAAATCTAAACTTTGATCTTAAGATTTTATCTGCTCTGAGATTGTTTTTTATTTTAAAGTGGGGTAGGGTTTTTACATGTCATAAAGTTGTCATGCCTGTGTTTTCTATTTTTTATTTTTTTTATTTTTTATTTTTATTTTTTAAATTTTCTCTATGTGCAAGGTGATAATTATATGAAATTTGGTATTTATTTTAAAATGCTTATAATACTAATAGTAATTTTTTAAAAAATTTTGACATTAATTTTACAACTATTTTTAGACAATTTAAGGTCCTCTTTTTGGTGATGGTTATCACATTGTTTGGGTATCTTTATTTTGAAAAAGCTATGATGGAAATGTGTTTTATTTGATGATTGATAGAAAATTATGATCTAATTTTTCAAAATAAAAAAAATTATAATATCCATTATAATTTTTTTAGGTTATAATAGTTTCATCATTTCATTTTCATCTCCAAACAAACCATAAATGAGTGGCTATGTATTTATCATTTGTAAGAGCATACTATTTACAAAAGGTTATGTGAGAGCTCTCAATGCAAGATAATTTTATCATATTTTAATTCAATTGTAAAATAAAAAAAATAGTGAAATTGTGATATTATCAAATAAAAGTTTGATTCACTATTAATCAAAGTAATAAAGTAAAAGCTCATGAAATGTCATTATAAGTGTGTTTATAATTGTTATAATTATTTGAAAAAATAATTATAAAATTATTTTAAAAAATCTATTGTTGGGAAGTTACATTTGCTAAAGTAGTGTTTTTGTTTGGAAATTCAATTTTAAATCTTTTATATCATAGTTATTTGTGAATAAAAAATTGTAGAGGAATTTATATATATTATATTTATATATTTAATATTTTAATTTTAATTTATATGTATATAATACTTAAATTTTGAATGTCATATCAAAAATATTATTATTTATTTTTTTAAATATAAAAAAATATTAAACAAATAAATATCTAATTTTAGATATTAGATATGTAAATGCATAAAAATTGTGTGATATGTATGTAAATCTGTCAAAATTGAAATATTTTTATGCATATAATATGATTAACATTATGTGTAGTATTAACCAGAATAAAATAGCTCGAGTATGGGGATTCATATAGTTAATTACAAATAATAGAGATAAAACTAATAAAAAATGATAATTATTTGTGTTAATCCAAAATAGATTCAATCTATAAAACATACATTTCAAGATAAATAATTCACCTCAATGTTTTATTACATAATCAAAACCAATCATAATCAGTGAAGTATGCTGTTCAGATGGAGATGGGATAATATTGTCTGTGAAAAATTATAAAAGAAAATATATGGAAGAACAAACAAGATGAACTTGAACGAAGAAAAACTCCATGAAATTTCGAACTTAAATAAGTCCAAGCAGTTGATGAAATGACAGAAGGCAGAATAGTTGCCTAATTTTTGATAAAGCTGATTCATTTGACAGTAGAACCTTGAGGCCGGATCGGATTCCGCCATTAAAAGCCGTAGCTGCCGCCTACTGTACTCTCTGATACCTCTTCTCTTACCTGGGAAAACAATTTGCATGCCCTAAATGGAAGTTCAGGGAGACTTCCTGAAGAATGCGAATGAATGGTAATAAGAATTCAGGAGAAGTATTTACCTATCACATTTTCCGTCCCAAACAAAATCGAAGCAACGATATCCTTACCTTGATTTTATCTCACTTGTAACCGAATTGGCTTTGGTAACGGGATCGTCGGCGACGGGGAGGATGCTTTCGAATCGGCTTTGGCAGCGCGACCGCCGGCGACGGGTATAACCAGCTCTCGAGCATCGATATAAGGAAGCACGGGACGCGAGAAATTTAGGAACCACGCGATGCGGGTGTTGCATAATAAATTTAATAACTCCTAAGCTATTAAATTATGAAAAATGTTTGGTGACATATTAATTAAATCTTGCTAAATTTTTAAGGAGTTATTTGATAAGTTATTTTTATGATTTAAATCTGTTAAATTTAATTAAGATTTTAAATTTAACTTATTCACTTAACAAAAAAGTATGTCCATGAGAATACAAAGACTAAAGTTATACTCTTTAGATCTAATATAAGTTATTATAAAAATATAATTCAGTTGTTCAGCTTGTTTGAAAAATTAAGTGTGGTGATGTTTTTGTCCTAGTTCGAAAGGCAGCATTAGTCAAATTATATTACCAACTATAAATTTTTTTATTTAACGAAGATAGTTATTATGTCTCAAATTATCTTCTTGAGCTCTTTCACTAATAATTGTATATAATTAAGATCATCATCATATATGATCATCTCTCCTAACTAGATATAATATTATATTTCAATTTGAGATATTAGAATAATAATAATGATTATGACACTGACAATATAATTGTGTAATACAATATAAGTATTAATAATATCACCCTATACAGTCAAAGAAAATATACATATATAAGTGAAGACCTAAAATTTTTCTTTCCGAATCCCAAATTCCTCTCAACTATAATTTGTAGTTGTGCATGACGATGGTTAAATAACTTCTGTGACCCCATGTATTTATGAGTTGTTCCTCTATGATAGTCACTTAGATGATAACATAAGTCTCCGAATCTAATGACACTCCTTTGGGTGTTTTCAACTTCTCCATCTTAGACATAGGACTCCTCTAGACACTAAGAGTTCCTTAGTCTTAAGACGCTTCTAGTGATTAGATGAATACTTAACATAACCCTGGAGACTTATAAGAGTTAGCCATATGAATAGGTTATGCCTTACGGTTATTAGGAGGGCTTGCCTACCCTATAGCTTGAACTAAATCCGTGTTTCCTTCTTTCAAGTCGAACTTTAAATTCAAATCAATTTCAACTCAATTGATTTTCTTAAATCTCAAATCAATTCCAACTCAGTTAATTTTCTCAAATCTCAAATCAATTCCAACTCAATTGATTTTCTCAAATCATAAATCAATTCCAACTCAAACGATTTTTTCATAAACCATTTATATTCACAAATATAAATGAAATATAAATTCAAATAATCAAAATCAATTCAAAACTCAAATCCATAAATTCAAATAATCAAAATCAATTCAAAACTCAAATCCAAATCTAATCAAAATCCAACTTATACTCTTTCAAGTCAAATCCTTGAACTCCTTCAAACCAATCCAAACCACTCCAAACTTAAAAGATTTTCTCATTTATATTCACAAATATAAATGAAATATAAATTTTAATAGCAAAAATCAATTCAAAACCAAATCCAAATCTAACCAAAATCCAACTTATGCTCTTTCAAGTCAAATTCTTGAACTTAGCCAACTCATTCTCAAATCAATTCAAACCCTTAGATTTTTCTCTTCAAACAATCACTCCTTCAATCACATATACAAATATAAACATAAACTACAATCACCAAACTAAAATCAAACTAACCCAAGTCAAACCCATTTTCACCCTTTTGACTTGAAATTATCAACTGAACCAAAACCCATTTAACTCCAAATCACTTGCAATTGAATTTATTTCTATCATAAGTCCATATGTGAGTTCAACCAAACTTGAATCAAGCCTTGATCAAGCCAATTGACCCATGTAGGTTCACTTGACCCAAAGTGACATAAAAGTCCTTTTTGAGCCAAAGTCTAATCCAACCCAAATTGGATTGAACTAAGCCCATCTAAGCCTCACATTGTGAACAACAATCATCCTAGGATGATCAATCACTCAAATTGGGTCAAACCAAGTCACACTTAGCCTTTGATCAAGTTAACATCTAGCCTAAATGAAATCTAAACATGCTAAAATTCTCTATAAGCTAAATTGATTGAAATCATTGATCTAAATCAATCCATAATCAATGATTAAACATGATCAAGCCATCAATTGAGCCAAACTAAGTCTAATTGGCCACTTGACCTAAGTTGACCCAAATTGACCTAAAAATTCAAAATGAGTTAAATCTTGATCTAAGCCAAATTGATTGCAATCAATGGGTTAAATTCATTCCAAATCACTTGTTGAACTTGACCAAAGCTTCAATTGACCAATTAGACCCAACCTAGCCCAATTGACCATGAACCCAACTTGACCTAAAGGGTCAAATCAACTTGAAATCAAACCAAATCAAAATTGATTGAAATTGAAGATTGTAATATATTTCAAATGATCAACCAAGCCTAAACCAACCCATGACCTAATCCAATAGGGTCAAATGGGTCAAATTGGTCAACTTGACCCATTTGAACTAAATGAACTTAAATAAACCAAAATCAAATATAAACCAAATTGAACCAAACCAATGATACCCATAAGCTCCAAATGATCATTTGAACTTGACCTAACCCATGGTTTGACCCAATTTGACCAATTGGTCAACCTAACTCAATTTGACCCAACTTGACCTTAATGGGTCAAATTGAACCAATTCAAACCAAATGAACTCCAAATCACTTGAAATTTGTCCCAACCCATTTTTGAATTATTTCAAATCTGCCCAAATCAAAATTATGGCCAAATGACCACTTTGCCCTTAGGTCAAAGGGTATCCTATGGCCAAATTCACTTGGAATTTGGCCAATTCTTTCTCAAGTCCATGACCCAACCTAAGGATATACTGACCCCTCCAATGGAAATTGAGCACTTGGATCATCAAATGCACTCACCTAGCACATGGACGCTCTCTCTCCTCCACTCTTCTACCTAAAACAACCCACATAGGGTGTCTTGTAACTCAAACCGTGAACCCAATCTCACCCATTGATCAGAAATGTCAAAATTACTCATCATCGTCCGATCCAAGGAGGGGGAGATATACTCCCCCTCATTCCCACTCAAATCACAAGGATTCATTTCCATAGAGCTAAGGAGATCAAATCGAACTCTCCTCAAGCATTTCCAAGCCATTCCCGAGCTCCCCCATTTCTCCTTCTAGATTTTGCTCAAACCCGAAATAGGAGAGGTCAATCACAATGCCAATTCACTAAATTCTCCATCAAAACCAAATTAACCTTGAACACACCCTCAGTGGACCTCATCGAGCTCAACCAAGTCATTTTCCAAGTCTCCAAGCCACGGGAAGCATCACCTTGATCAAGGCTGATCACCATTGAAGGGGAGCTTGGTAAACCGAGCAATCCACTCCAAACCAAGATCCAATTCCTTCAACAGGGCTTTGTCTCTACTAGAAGAAGCTACCTCCTCCGTTGGAAGCATCGGTGATAGCCTTCGGCGAGGTATGCCATTGAAACCGATCTTAGGATAAATTTTACTTGGTCCTTTGTGAAGGAAATTTTAATCCCATCAAATCTTGACCGTTAGATACATTACTTGTGCTTCCCCTGAAGGTGTGGGGTGAGTTTGAACTCCATTCGAGCTCGGGTGAGCTCAGATCGAGCGACGATCGACGGATGCCATCTGTCTCTCGCCTCTCGGGAGGAGACAAATCACACACTGTCCGTTCCGTGTGATTGGAACGAACGATTGTGATGAGATTACGATATATCTCCCTTTGATTTAAGCTTAAATTGTGGGATTAATCCTAGCCATTCGATCTTAGATCGGACTCATGTAAGCGGTAGGTCCAATGCGAATGTGATAACTTAAATAACCTATCTTGTAAGTCCACGTGGAAAGCACGTCGTGTCAGCCGCCACGTGGCCTGACGGGATTATGGGGTTAATTAAGCCTGATTAATCCATTTTTAATGTTGAAACTTTCAAAATTCATAACTAATTATAAAAAAAATCCAAAAAAAAATATAAACTCAAGTTCATTTTAAAGATAATTCACGAGGAATAATAGAAAATTAAAATAAATTAATTTTGAATTGTGATTTTAACTCAATTTGAGTTTTATAGGAAATATAATTAAGCTAATTACTCTTTAATTACTTCAGCAATTAGTTCTAAACTTTCTAAGATTGATTAATGGGATGATCTCTGCCTCCCATGATTTTTTTTGGAATTTATTATTGGATTAATTAGGAGAATTTCTTGTTTCATCCATAATCACTTTCTTAATTAATTAAATGATTAATTAACATATTAAATAATAATAAATTCACTAATTAAGCTTGTTAATCATCATGAAACAGTGAATGGACTTAGGGAATGCGATTAGGACTTCTTTTCCAATCTCTTCCCCTAAGTTCATTTTATTTGGAAAACACTTAATCAAGTTATAATTAATTAATGGCTTAATCACTTCATTAATTAATTCCATTAATCAAACTCAAAACCAAATCATTCCAGAACTTAATCATTTAATTCTTGGGTAGATTCTTAGGTATTCAATAACCTTAGAGATTTCCAAAGGAAATTATAACCAAACTACATGTGCATGAGGGTTATAAAAGTACTTAATTAAACTTTTTAGCTTAATTAATCAATAATTGTGAGCTAATTACATTAGGCTTCGGTATTTCTTAGGTACATTACTGATTTAATTTCCATGTGATTGCATATCATATGTTGACTCATAATTATTTAGATAATTATATTAAAGTGGTATAGGTAAGGCATAATTAATGGATTTAATTTATATCTTAACCTAAACAAAATATAAAATCAACCTAATTATTTTAAAATTAAATTAAATTGATTCACACATGGGGGAAACGAGTTAGAATCAACAAACTCTTTCTCACATTTTCTAAGTCAAATCAAATCCAAAAATAAAAATAAATCTCCTTAAAGAATTTTGATTCATTTTAAATGATCTTATTTCATAGGATTGTCCTTATGAAGTAATTAGGGTGAATGAAGTCATGTGCTCACATCCCTTTATTTCTTTCCAAGCATATTAAATATTATTTTCCATATGAAATCATGCATTCATTTCTTTTGAAAAATCAATTAAATAAAATGTTTCTTTTTATGTCAAATTACATGTTTTTGCTAAAGTTAAGAATATGCATGGCTATTATCACTATTAAACCAAAAAATATTTTTAAAATCTATAAATCAAAGATTATGAATGAAGTGATGCTACTTATAAGTACTTATAAGCTTACATGTGATTATAGTATAAGATGTGTATTATGTGATTTTCTTTTCTTCTCTTAACATGGATTTGAATAGGATTTGCAAAGTTTATAGTTCATTTGAAAAGAACACAACACTTGCTTAAATCTATTCCTATGCATTTCTATGTTATGACTTAAGAAGGATCTTCACATTTACACATGTAAATTATACAACCAAATCAAACATAATCTTTTGCATGATTCTTCTCCTTAACTGATCCTAAAAGGTCTTTCTTGTTGAATAGGACTATTTTTAAATCTAAACTTAGGAATAATAAAATACATAATAAAACATTCACAAAAGGAAATCCATTAATAAATCTACTTTAGAAATACTTTAAGGTAGGGATAAAAGAGAGTTCTCATCTTTTTCTTCTCTTCATAATATTTAGTCTCTAAGTGCAAGTTCATTCAAACCAAATCAAATCACCAACTAAAATTAACAAATCAACTAAACCACTTAAACTAAAATCACCATCTAAATTAAATCTTTCACACTTAGAAAATTCCAACCTTAAAACCTAGCTAAGACATGTCACACAAGCCTTAAAAGACACGCACATTAGGTTAAGTCACTATTTCTAGCTATATGTTACGGCGATGCATATTTTGATGTCTGATTTTATTTTGTGATGTAATATTTTTAGACTGGATGTTAGGGTGTATGTGCATAGACTGGATGATATGACAATCTTAGCCTAATTATATCTTCTGTAGGGGATTATGCTTAAGGGGTGTTGTAATAAAAAATATAAATGCTTTTGTTATGTAGGTCTCTTATACCCATAAGCATAATCCATACTAGGACAGGTGGGCTTGGTTACCCATGTGTGGGGGGCTAAGTCTAACTTATTCATTTAACTGCTTGGGTTGTGTGGTATGTTTTGCTAACCTTTGTTTGGCATGTTTAATTAGATTTACCTTTCTCATTTTCATATAAATTTCAAAATTAAGATTTGGAATGAATGTTATGGGGGATTAGGCTAAACATTGGTCATAAGACCAAGTCTTATGCACTATGTGATGTCTTTGGAGAAACCATATTCTAATCAAGCCAAAACGAAGAAAGAAAAGAAACAAATCAAAATGAAGAATGAAGAATGAAAACCACCACAACATAAATTCCTTTTAATTGTAATTATTTATTTGTAATCTGGGTTGTATAAGGGTAGAGCTCGGTTACCTATTTTTCTTTTTGGGTTTGTGCGGTGGAGCCCGACCACATCGACCTATTATTCTTTTGCGCCAATTTTATAAATTGATTGATATTTTGTTTATGATTGCGCAATTAGGATGACATAATTTTCCTATTTTCTTCATTATTTGATGAATGACCTGTATGCGTTTAGGCACTTAGGGAAAAATAAATTGTTTATTCAATTAATCAACTCAAAATTAAATTAAACAACTCATAACCTCACTTAAAGCCTAGGACATAAATCAAGATAATAAAAGATTTAACAATCCCTTAGCTGGATGTTATATGTCTCACATCATGCATAAATCATATTGCTTCACTCTTGCTAATGGAGGGCTTCCACCTTTGCTAGAGAAAATGGCTTGATCTTTGAGAGCCATGGTGAAAACACACCTCATTCTTTCTGATTTTTGGCCCATAATCAATCTTCTCATACATTAGGCATATGAAATCTCATAGCCTGTGTCAAATAATAATGTCCAAAAATCAAAATAAAATATAACAAAATTGGCATTAGATTAGGTCATTATTCATGCCCTTCATGATCTAGTCTCTTAGGGTGTGTGTTTAAGGACTTAGTCTCTTTTCTAAATAAACAACAGCTTAGCCATCTTGCAAAGCATAAGACTTGCCTACATGTATTTAAAATCGTAGGAGTTAGTTGGCAGCCACCCCCCGGCGGTTGTAAGTCCAACAGTCTGGTGATTTATTCTCTCTTGTGAATGTAAATCATATACCCATTTTTGTCTTAGATTTAGGTCATGCTTTGGTCCTCGCCAAAGCTCCCTAGATTTAGGATTTAAGGTTGTTGTTTCCTTTTGCGGGCTACAAGCATAAATCCTCACCTCTTAGGCATTTCTACAATCTTGTGTTGTGGAATTGTAAGCCCTAGATTTCTAATCAAAATTCAACTCAAACACATAATTCACCTCAATTTCAAAAATGTAAAGCCTAACCATAGGATAGTTTGGGATGCTCACTAGGCTTCCTAGTATCATGAGAATTCCCTACTCATTTCCTTTTGGTTTCGATAATAACTCTTTTCTTTTTACTCAAATCTCACTTAATTTTCTAAAAATAACTAATTGATTGATAGTCATATCTTTGAAATCTTTAGAGACAATGATTATTTATCTTAATAGAGAGTATTCCTAATGAATCTCATTCCTTATGATGTAATTAATTATGGGGGCTTGCCTCCATAGGGAACTTAACGAACCCGACTTAAAATAAATCCTACTTTACTCTTCCATGTAAACTAGGGGAAAGATCTCTGGTACATTCGAAGACCCATCATCCTTAAGAGTCCTTATTAGGTGATTAGGTCCATTGTAGGATAGTGACTTCTATCTCTCGAAATAGTACATCACTCCTCAATGTCGTACTCGATCACCCTGATAAGTACATTTGCGGATCTGCGTGGTGTCCCTCCTCACCTAAAAATTTAAAACACCATAGACACGATAAATTTATATATATTAGTGTGACCCGAATCGACTAAATAATACTTTCCTTGCATAACACAAAAACCTCATTCCTTTACTAACCAATATAAATTTCTCATATCTGCTATAAAGCCTTTCCAACTAAACGCAAGATAGACAAATTGCCAGTCGAATGAAACAACAACTATAAAATTTTATGAAATGAACCATTTTTTGTTACGATGTATATATTATATAAATGTGAATTAATAATAACTACATGTGTTCCATAAAAAGCGCATACAATATTATTAAAGAAAGAACAAAATTAGGGATTTACTTGTACAAATGAATGACTATCACTTTGTGCTGGTAGCAAGTTGATGAACTCTTTTAATAATGAAATGATGACTTGCAACACCTGATTAAAATAATTGTTTATTATTTCCAATGAATATTAAAAGAATTCATAGAGCTTTTTATAATTATGAGTATGTACAACACTTCTAAGAAAGATGTTAAGCTGTTTTGTCACAATCATGTTCCTTGTGTTAGCTAATAGCTAAGGACTAACCAAAATCTTTTAATTGTACAAATTCTTATGTAGGTAATTTGAAGCAAATGTAAGAATGTTGTGGATGCACATTAAGGATATTAATAACATACTAGTGTCCATTATATTGGCTATCAAACATAAATCTTTGAATGAAATCTTGTGCATCTGATGATTGAACATCTTCAATAATATATGATAGTAGGGTATTAATAGCATTAGTCATTTCTAGAAAATTATCAATTTAGGAATAAACTAGTTTAGGCAAATATCTTCTAGCATTATGTGACATCTTTAAAATATGATCAAAGTATAAGTGTTAATAATTTCATTTAATAGTAAAATAATAGTGTCATATTTAAAATAAAAATAATATAATAATAATACTAAAAATAAAGCATAACATATTATTTTAAACAAAAATAAGATTTCATCAGCTACAATAAGGTCATTTGAAGCCCAAAAAAGTACGAAAACTAATATCCAAAACTTTGAAGTAAACTACAACAAAGCTGACATTGTATAAAAGTGAGGATGAGTTGCTACGATGTACTCGATCGAGCTACAAAGTAAATCACCTTCTTATGTCATTAGTATCACTTTGTTATCACTGTAGTCCTTTATCGTGTTTATTATAACAAATATATCCTTAGTTGATATGTTAGAAATGCTTGATAAGTTTTCTCATATAATCATCCATTGCGTATGGGTGTGATGAAATTTTATAATTTCTAAAGAATAATATACTTCCATCTTCACTTTATGCGGAGTAAAATGAAGATAGAAATATACTTTCTTCTTTTTATGCATTTTTGACACCACGTAGATCCACAGATGTTCTTTTTGAGGGTGATCGGGTTTGACATTGAGGAGAGGTGTACTATCTCGAAAGATATAAATCACCACCCTACAATGGACCTAATCACCTCAACAAAGACTGCTGAGGACAACAAGTCTGCATATGTACCAGAGATTTTTCTCCTACTTTACATGAAAAAGTAAAGTAGGGTTTATTTTAAAACCGAGTTCATTAAGTTCCCTACAGGGGTAAGCCCCCATAGTTAATTACATTATAAGGAATGAGATTCCTTAAGAATACTCTCGATTAAGGTGAATGATCGTTGTCTCCGTAGATTTCAATAGGTAGGACTATCAATCGATTAATTTATTTTGGAAGAACAAATGTGATTGATCAAAGAGAGAGATTTATTATCGAAGCCAAAGAAAAATAAGTAGGAGATGCTCACGACGCTAAGAAACCTAGCTAATATCTCAAACTATCCTATAGTTAAGCTTTACATTTTTGAAATTGAATTATTTATTTGAGTTGAATTTTTATTAGAAGTTTAGGGCTTATAATTCCATAATATAAGGTTATAGAAATGCCTAAGAGGTAAGGATTTATGCTTATGGCCCATAGAAGGGAGAAGCAATCTCAAAACCTAAATCTAGGGAGTTTTGGCGAGGGCCAAAAAGTGCGACCTAAATCTAAGGCAATTAGTTTGCCTCCACAAGGGAGGACAAATCACCCGACTACCAACTAACTCCTTCTACAATTTTAAATTCATGTAGGCAAGTCATATTCTTTATGCAAGATAGCAAGGTTGTTATTTTTTTTAGAAAGAGACTAAGTCTTTAAACTCACCCCCTAAGAGACTAGATCATGTATGAGCATAAAAAATGACCTAGATCTAATGCAAAACACTTTACATGTTATTTTTTTAATTTTTGGACAATCATTTGACTCAGGTTTATAGGATTCATATGCCTAATGCATGAGAAGTAAGATTATTGGCCAAAATCAGTGAGAAGGGAGGTGTGTTTCCACCATGGCTCTTAAAGGTCAAGCCAAGTTTCTCTAGCAAAGGTAGAAGCCCTCCAATCAAGAGTGTAACAATATGCTTTTATGCATAATATTATAAAAGAAATACTCATCGAGCTAAAAAGTTGCTAATTCTTTGATATTGATTTTAACTTAGGCTTTAAATGAGGTTATGAGTTATTTATTTTAATTTTGAGTTGATTAATTTGGTAGAAGATTTATTTTTTTCTAAGAGCCTAATCGTCATCCAAGTCATACATCGAGTAAGGAAGAAACTAAGAAAACATGTCATCTTAATGCACAAGCTAAACAAAACATCAAACATTTTAAAAGCTAACGCAAAAGAATAAAAGACCATTTGTGATCAGGCACCACCGCACAAACATGAAAATAAATTGGGTAGCCGAGCTCCACTCTTATATAACCCGGATTACAAATGAATTAATTTACAATCAAGTAAAAAAATTCATGTTATGGGGGTCTTTATTTCTTCTTTTCTTCTTTCTTCTTTCTTCTTTTGGATGGTTGGAATATGGTTGTTCCAAAGGATTCACATAATACATAAGATGTAATCTTATGACCAATGGTCATCCTAATCCCCCATTACATTCATTCCAAAATCCTAATTGCAAAAATTACATGAAAAAGAAAAAAGTAAATCTAACTAACACTTATAAAATAGAGATTAGTTAAACAAAATATACAAATCCCAAGCATGTATATTGGACTTAGCACCCCACACATGGGTAACCAAGTCTACCTGGCCTATTGGATTATGCTTAGGGATATAAGCACCTGAACAGCAAAAAGTAATTATATTTTTATTACAACGCCCCTTAAGCATAATCCCCTACAGAAAATAATGACTAAATCATCCTACCATCCATTCTATACACATTCACCCTAACATCCAGACTAGAAACAATACATCAAAAAATAAAATAAAATATCAAACCATGCAGCGCCCTAACTTAAAGCTAGAAGTGGTGACTTAACCTAATGTGTGTGCTTTAAAAGGTTTATGTGGTATGCTTAACTAGGCTTTAAGGTTTGAATTTTCTAAGTGTGAAAATGTTCAACATAGATGGGTTGTTTTGTTTAAGTTATTTTATTGATTTGAGTTGATTTTATTTGATGCTTTGTTTAGGTTTGAATGAATCCTACTTTTAATTACTAAAGGTTGTAAAGAGAGAGAAAAGAGAAGAGAATTTCTCTTTCCTTTCCTACCCTAAGTAGTTTCTAAAGTGGATTCATATTTGATTTTATTTAGTGAATGTTTTATTATGTGTTTTAATTAATCTTAAGTTTAGATCAACTCTAAACAAACCTATTAAAAAAGAAAGATATTTTAAGATTAAGTAAAGTGAATTAATATCACAAAACACACATCACTTCATTTCTTTCTCAACATGTATAACATGCATATGAATGGATCCTGAGCATCTCTATACATACAAATGGGAATGTTTAGCATACTTTATGATGAATGCTAAGTGAGTTACTTAAGAAAATTTGAATACTTTATGATGCATGATTTTCATTAAATAGAAAAGAGTTTTTCTTGTTCATTTTTCACATGCACACATGTATGTATGAAAGGCATAAGTGAGTATGACGACATTATTAACCAGGGGTGTAAGGTACAAGACCTATTTAGGGATACTTAAAGCCTCACAATTCTGGGGTTGTCCAGACTAATATACCACATTCCTTAAATACAAGCATATGTACAAAAAAAAATTAATGGAAAAGAAATATATAAAAATTTGTAATTGTTTGTTTGATTTATTTATGCAATTTATATGTGTAGGTGTGGATGTCCTTCTTTAAGTGATAACATAGGAATGAATAAGAATGGAGTTAGACAAATATTATATTCTTTTCAAATGAACTATACACTTTGTCAAATCCTATTCAAGACTATGCTAAAAGAAAAGAGAAGGAAAAGTACACTATGCACATCTTCTTATTTATATCCACATGCAAGCTTATAAATAATTATAAGTAGCACACTTTTAGTTTTAGGTATTTGATTTATATATTTTTAAAATAGTTTTGAATTTAATAGTGATAATAGCCACTCATATTTCTTACTTTAGTCAAAACATGCAATTTGACATAAAGAAAATATTTCATTTTGAATTTAATTTTTGAAAAGCATGAATATATGAAACTCATATGACATACACATTTAGCTGTGGGATCCAAAAATTTGCCACCGACCTCTTTCGAAAAAAGGAAAGAGTGAAAGAGTTGTTTAAGATAATTTGAAAACAGATGATAAGATACTAAGATTTTGTTCTCATTTGGTGAGAACTTTTATATCGGTTCCGGGTTTCTAGCCCCTATAGTTAATTACCCCTCCCAATCAGAGCACTTTCAATTAAGGCTGTCAATGAATGCGTTAAATAGCAGTATATAATTCGATGAGTGGAGCTTAGAACTTATGGAATTTATTATTTTAACTTAAAACTTTTGTGGGGAATGATGATGCGATCAAGATCCCATGGTTGTCATCCCGTGTCGCGATCATTAAAACAGTGTAGTCGAGCAGAAGGATCCTTGTAACACATGAGTTCGTCGTCCAAGGTGTCCTTGTAGACACAGGGTGGAGTTTGTCTAAGGGGACAAATATAAGTCTACGCTAGCATAGAACTTTCACCCAATCAAATACATCTATATTTCCGCACTCGAAGCCAGGTTGAGAACATCGTGCGTCGTGGCCGTAATTTAGTGTGCCATATCGCGTGCCAACCACGGAGAGGGCTTTCAGTCGTGCGCCATTTATGTGGTGCCATATCATAGCGCGGACTGAGACCGCGACCCGCGTCGCTAGGGCTTTAGGAATATTTGAGTGTGAAGGTAGTTATGTATTTAATTTGATATTGGCTCTTTGTGAGCAAAAGTTTTCTTAATTTGTCACCCGAAGATAAACAATTGCGGAGGGGTGGATTGATTTTTATTTTTTAAGTTTTAATTTAAATAATTCATTTTTTGTTTTTATTTATATTTTTTGTATTTCCTTTGAATTTTGATCATTTTATGATTGATTTTTAGATTTGAATATATGATCATTTATCATTAAAATTTTAATTATAATTACCCTTCTCGATCTTAGGGTTAATATCAATGGATAGACCTTGTCTACTCTGTCTGGTTTTCTACAGAGGATTGGGTCTTAATTCATTGTCTCAAGAAGTATAATCCTTCAAAACCTTGTCCACTCTAGTTTGAACATAGAGGATTGGGTTCGAGACTTTTCTTCCTGAGAATTTGAATTTTAGAAGCTATGTCAGTTGATTCATATCTTGTATTATATGACAGAATTAGCTTCTCAGATATTATTAATTTGAAATTCTTATAATATCAAATTTTTAGGTTTTGTTAACCCGGACCCGGTCCGAAGACCAAACCGGAAGATGTAGCATCTGTTCTTTTGTATTTGACTTAGTATTTACTCCAACATGCATACGGATATCTGTTCTTTGGGAATTGTATGGACATTAGAATGTCTAAGTTGGAGCTTATATGTCGAATTTTGATTTCTGAGTTTTGTTAACCGGACCCGATCCGAAGACCAAACCGGGAAGATGTAACATCTGTTCTTTTGTTTTATACCTAACTTGCACATGTCCCTATTGTTTGAACACTTCAACATATATACGAGTATCTGTTCTTTTAAAATATTATATGGACATTAAATATTTAGTTGAAACGTAGGTTCAATTTGCAAGTTTAGGTTTCAATATGGCATTTTTTTGGGTTTTGTTAACCCGGACCCGATCCGAAGACCAAACCGGGAAGATGTAGCATCTATTCTTTATATATGACTTGCATATTATTTTGGCCAAAAACCCTCCCTTTTAAGTCACAAATCAGCAAGGGTATAGGGCTGAAATAAATTATTTTGGAGGCCTATTTGATCAATCATAAAGTAATGGGCTTAAAATGAATTTAAGCACTTGATTTGGGCTAAGAGCCCTTCCTTTATATGGTAAATCAGCCAACATAAAGGGGCTAAAATAATCATTTTTGAAGTCCCATATGATCAAATATAAAGTGATGGGCCTAGAATGAGTTTAGGTATTTGATTTGGGCTAAAAATCCTTTCTTTATGTGGTAAATCAGCAAATATAAATGGGCTGAAATAATCATTTTTGAAGGCCCATATGATCAAATATAAAGTGATGGGCCTAGAATGAGTTTAGGCATTTGGTTTGGGCTAAAAACCCTTTCTTTATGTGGCAAATCAGCAAACATAAAGAGCTGAAATAATCATTTTTGAAGGCTCATATGATCAAATATAAAGTGATGGGCCTAGAATGAGTTTAGGCATTTGGTTTGGGCTAAAAATCCTTTCTTTATGTGGCAAATCAGCAAACATACAGGGCTGAAATAATCATTTTTGAAGGCCCATATGATCAAATATAAAGTGATGGGCCTAGAATGAGTTTAGGCATTTGGTTTGGGCTAAAAACCCTTTCTTTATGTGGCAAATCAGCAAACATAAATGGTTGAAATAATCATTTTTGAAGGCCCATATGATCAAATATAAAGTGATGGGCCTAGAATGAGTTTAGGCATTTGGTTTGGGCTAAAAACCCTTTCTTTATGTGGCAAATTAGCAAACATAAAGGGCTGAAATAATCATTTTTGAAGGCCCATATGATCAAATATAAAGTGATGGGCCTAGAATGAGTTTAGGCATTTGGTTTGGGATAAAAACCCTTTCTTTATGTGGCAAATCAGCAAACATAAAGGGGCAGAAATAATCATTTTTGAAGGCCCATATGATCAAATACCCATAGCCCATTTATTTCTCTTGATAAAGGAGAGGGGAATATAAAAATATAAGTATATGTCATATTTCATTTAAAAGAGGCAAGTGGATTAATTAAAATCCACCTCCTTCACATGCAAGCTCATGACAAGTGGGGGGATAAATACTCATTAAATTTATTAAGAAGATATGGCAAAGATTTTATTTTCCTTTTTAAAGAAAGAGATAATGATGCACAAGGGCATGCCACATGTCCATGCATGTGCATGCAATATGACAAATGGTATTACATTAGATGATTTCCTTGTATGCAATTTATGATGAGACGCCACGTGTCGATGCCATAAGAATAGATGGCAAAGGGAAAGGGCTAAGGAAGCCTATAAATAAGAGGGGATTTCCCTTTCATAAGGTACTTACATTTTTCACTCTCCTTTTCTCCCTTATACCACAAGTTTAAGTTCTTTCAATCTTGCAAGGAGGGTTAAGTTGTGCCACATATACTTGTGAGTTTCTTTTCTAACCCAACCATTTTTTTGATATCTTCTTGATATATGTCATGTCATATGGTAGATTTAATTTATTCCATATGTGTTTTGCTTCAAGTCTTCACACTATGTCTCATGTATGTAAATCATGGTGTGAATGACAAGTAAAGTAGGGGAGACATTTAAGTTTGAGCATATGTCTAATGTGTATTCCATAACATGCCAAGCTAGATAGAATCCACTTTATATCATACTTGTCACAATTAAGATAGATTTCATTATACAGAGATTGAAGCATAAGTATTCATATATGACTTAAAGAAGCATTTTAAGCCACCATGTTAACCTAAGCATTTCATCCTTTATTTTCTATCTTTTTTTTAAAGAAAATTGGCGACCTCTGGCGTCATCCCAGCGTAGCTTTAATTAGGCCTTCCACCACGAAAGGCGTATGGTGGTCGTGAGACACCCACCGAAGTTTATTTGCCACCAGAAGAGGCGCATGGGTTCGTAACACAGATTGCATTTCCTTGCCGCGTTGGAACAAGCGTGAGCAAGTACTATCATAATTCTCGCCACGTTGGAACAACGTGAAAGTACTTATCACTGGTTTCCCGCGCATTGGAACAATATGACGACTTATAGCGTAGTAATACATTTGCATTCACATGTATATGAAATTAAAGTATAAGCATTTATATATGACACATTTCACTTCTTCTTTTTTTATTGAAAATTTCGGCAGCCTCCCGGCGTCATCCCCGCATAGGGGGCTGCTTCGGGAGACTAAGCCTTCCCACCACGCCAAGAAAGGCGTGCATGGTAGGTGTCGTGAGACACCTCGGCCGAAAGTTTATTTGCCCACCACGCCAAGAAAGGCGTGCATGGGTTGCATAACACAGCATTGCATTTCCTTGCCATGTTGGAACAACGTGAGCAAGTACTTATCATAACGTTTCCACGTCGTTGGAACAACGTGAGCAGTAATTATTAAAGTTTCCCGCCGCATTGGAACAATGTGAGCGGGTACTTATGGCATATTTCTGCGTTGGAACAACGTGAACGTACTTATTACAAGTTTTTGCCACATTGGAACAATGTGAGCGTACTATAACAAGCATATTTCTCATGCGTTGGAACAATGTGAAGCGGTACTTTTTCCCCGCGCATTGGAATAATGTGAAGCTTATAAGTAAGCATATTTCTCGCCCGCGTTGGAACAACGTGAGCAGTCTTACAAGTTTTCCGCCGCGTGGAACAATGTGAATGGGTACTTATAGCAAGCATATTTCTCGTCAGGAACAAGCGTGAAACGCAACTATTACAAGTTTCCCCGTCGCATTGAAACAATGTGAATGGGTACTTATAGCAAGCATATTTCTCTGCCACGTTGGAACAATGTGAATAGATACTTATTACAAGTTTTCCCGCCGCATTGGAACAATGTGAACGGGTACTTATAGTAAGCATATTTCTCTGTCACGTTGGAACAACATGAACAGGTACTTATTACAAGCATATTTCTCTGCCACATTGGAACAACGTGAACAGGTACTTATTACAAGTTTCCCCGCCGCATTGGAACAATGTGAACGGGTACTTATAGCAAGCATATTTCTCTGCCACATTGGAACAACGTGAACAAGTACTTATTACAAGTTTCCCCGCCGCATTAGAACAATGTGAACGGGTACTTATATCAAGCATATTTCCCTGTTAATAAGATATCAAATGACAGAAATAAGCAAGTATGCAAGTAGGGATTCAATCATTCCTTTCATCCTCCCCTTCATTAAAAACAAGATTGTGTCATAGCAATGATTTCCATATAAAGAAAACAAATTGTAATTCTGGCATAATCCATGCATGAAAAATCCCTAGCAATTTTCTCATCAACCAAAGACACAGACCCTGCTGCAAGCTTTGCAAAATATATAAATAATCCATGATGTCAAATCTCAACCTCACACCCAACCGTGAAGCAAAGCTCTAAACTCAAATAGCTATGATGGAATAGCATATAGATAAGGGGGATATATCACAGTCAAATGAAGAACAAATAATAGCTTTGCAAATACTATGAAATAGTCCCCATGAACATTCACTAACAATAACCAACAAACAGGCCAAGATGGTAGCGACCAAAACCTCTTGCAGCGACCAAAACCTCTAAATATGACCAATCATAACCAACCATACATATGAGGATAAACCAAATCATTTCCTTCAAGGCAAACCAAATAACAAAATATAACTTAGATTACAACACAACACAAGTTTCGGTCAAAGGAAGAAGGAAAGGTTCCGGTTGGCTTAAGAAGCATCGGCCTCGACCAGGTTGATGCTTGAACCGAGAGGAGCTGACACTGGGGAGCTCGGCCGAGGAAGAGAGAAGTGGAGTTCAGTCAGAGCAGAGAGGGAGAGGGAGAATCGCACCTAGAGCTCAAGCCAGAACGAGAGAGGGATCATGAGAGGGAAGAAACATGAAACCAAAGAAATTGGAATAATCGAATAGTGAAACTTCAATGAGAGGAAATGCCGTGAGAGGAAGGAGCGTCGTGTCGTCCTGAGCTTCGATCGAGGCGAAAACGAGCTTAGTGAGAGGGAGAATGTCGTGGGCTTGATCGAGAGGAGAGTCGAATGAAAGAGAGAAGCGTGAAATGAGGGTCAACGATCATTTCGATCTTTAGGCTACTCTCTTGATTGGTTGAGCAGCGGGTTAGGTAGAATTAAAGGGATTTAAATTAAATAGCCATTAGTCCCTTTAATTATAATTTAATATTATTTTATATGATATTAATTTATGCACTAAACCCAAAATATGGGTATCAATTTTAGGTGTTTGTTGTGCGAGAACTAGCGCGATCAATTTGTGATCAGTCTTGGACAACGTCGGCTCCGGGATGAAATTAGGTTTACATTTTGTGCGGCATCGCATTCGAATTGATCGACATTCGCGCACACTTTGCCGAATGGGTCTCGGAAGGTGTCGTTTGATAGGTCTCGATGTTTCGGCAACAACGGCACGATCAATTTTGCGAACAGAGGTCGTTTAGACATCGTCGAGGCTTCTTGACTTCGATATGCGTGTAATTTCATTAAAAAAATAATTTTAATTTTTGGATCGATCATTAATTGATTTGATACCTTCCCATTTAATTAATTTTAATATTTTTGACGCATTACGAAGTCGAATTTTCAAGTCAAAGCGAATTAGATCGATCTCGATCGCGATTAGGGGGGTTTTAAACTCTATGTCATTTATTTAAGTTTAAATTATAGGTCAACATTAGCATGTTACGAAAGAACTAAAATCATGAGAGCATGTAAACACATTCACCCTAATTAATTCCTAAAGACAATCTTATGAAATAAGAAAGCTTAAAGCAAATCAAATTATTTTTAAAGAAGGTTTGATTTTGTTTTGAGTTTGATTTAATTTGAAAAATATGAGGAGTTTGCTATTCCTAACCCATTCTCACATATGTTTATTATTTCAATTTAATTTTTAAGTGATTAGATCAATTTTATGCTTTGGTTGGGTTAAAATATGAATTAAGTGTGTTAATTATCCCTTACCTATACCACCTTAGCATAGTTAATCGAATAATTATGAGCCAATGAGATGACATAAAATCACACAAGGAATTTAAATCAACATTGCACCTAGCAAGAAAAGGGTCTAATACATTTGGCTCATGATTAATGATTAATTAAACTAAGGGGTTGAGTTTTAAGTAATTTCACAACACCTCTCACACATGTGAGTTGAGTTTTGATTTTCTTAATGTACTTAGGTTCTTGAACACCTAAGTATCTACCCAAGATAGATTAATTGAGTTTTGGAGAGTTTTATAATTTTATGAAATTAATCAAGGGGATTAGTGAATTAACCCAGATTAAGGGGTTTAAGAATATCTTAGAAAGTATTCCTCTCTTATAAATTAATCAATTGACTCAATGAAGGGTTAAACCACTAATTAATTAAATTACAAGGAGTCATTAAGGAATGAACTAGCAATTCTCCTAATTAAGCCACCAATAAATCCTAAGAAAATTAAAGGAGGCAGGACTCATCCCACTAATTATGCACAAGAAGTTTGGGATTAATCAATGGAGTAATTAAGGGATAATTAACAAAATAATATTCTCAATAAAACCTAAATTCAGAGAAAAGTAATATTTAAAATTCATTGAAATTATTTTTAGAATATTCTATATTCAATTATCTATCCAATATAATTTATTTCATATTTTTTTGATTTTTCTAGGCTTAGATATGAATTTAAAAAGTTTTCATGATTAATTAGAATATTTAATAGCCTAATTAAATATTTAATCTCGTCGGCACCATGTGGGCCGCTGACGCGGCATGCGCTTTCCACATGCGCGACGGGATTGGATAATAAAGTTGTCACATCATAGCGCGACGTCAGCGGTGGCGCTACGCGCTTTGTCCTCACTCGTCCGATCAAGGATCGGACAACTGAGGGTTAAAGTCACGGATCAAATGGGTTAAAACGTGGATTATACATGTTAATCACGACCGTCCATCCAAAATGTGCGGATGGATGGCCTATGATCCTTCCCTGTTCTTCTCTGTGAGCAATGGAGACCGTCCATCTTTTAGGAGAAGATCCGAGCTCGAATTGGATTGAAACTCAACCCACACCATCAACATGCAAAGGAGATCACATCCAACAGCTAACTTATCATGGGGTGAAGATTATATTCACAAAGCTCCAAGAAAATTTAAAATTATGTTCGGTTTAATGGCATACCTCGCCGAAGGTGATCACCGGTGCTCGATTCCCTTGGAGAAGCTTCGTCTAGTGGAGACAAAGCTTTGTTGAGAGTTTGAGGTGTTGAAATTGGGTAGATGCTTCTATGGGCCAACTCCTCTTGCATGAGCTTGGTCTTGATTGAATTAGATCCTCCATTACCTTTGGAGCTTGGGAAAGAGCTTGGGTGAACTTGACTTGATCCTCTGATGGTGCTTGAATGAGAAATTGGGTTGATATGGAGTGTAGGTTAAGTTGGATTTTTAGTGGAGCTCCCCTGTTTTCAAGTTATGAAAATCGAGAATGGGAAATTTGATTTCACTCTAGGAAGTTTAGGATCACTTGGCAATGGCTCCTCTGGCTTCCCTTAGCTCAATCGATGAGAAAGTGAAGATTGAATTGAATATCTCCCCCTTAAAGGATTGGATGGTCGTGCCTTCACTTACCATTTTTATCCCATTGAGCTCATGCAATGGGTTTGTTAGGCTGTTAGAGGTGTCCTTGAATTCGGTTTTTACTGGAGGAGGAGTGGATGAGGTGGTCATGTGCTTAAATCAAGTGGAGGGAGGATTCCATGTGGCCAATTTCAAAGGAGGTGGTCAGTTTTGGGTTTGGGTTGGGTTTGGCTAACCCAAACCCATTGGGTCATGTGCACTAGGTCCATTAGTGACCATTTGGTCCATTAAGAGGATGCCAAGTGTCCATGAAAAGGAATTGACCAAATTCCAAGTGATTTTGATTTTGGGTTACCCTATGGCCTAAGGGTAAAATGGTCATTTGACTTTAATTTCAGTTTGGGCATGTTTGGTATGTTTGAAAAATGGGTTAGGCCAAGTTTCATTGAATTTGGAGTTAGTTTGATATGATTTGGCTCATGTTGACCCATTTAGGTCAAAATGGGTGAACTTGGGTCAAGTTGGCTAATTGGTAAAATTGGGTCAAACCAAGAGTTGGGTCAAGTTCATATGACCATTTGAAATATTTTGATGGCTTTGGTTTGAATCAATTTGGTTCAATTTAGTTCATTTATGTCAAACGGGTCAAGTTGACCAATTTGACCCATTTGACCTATTTGGGTTAGGCCATGGGTTGGTTCATGTTTGGTTGGTCATATGAAATGGATTGGTATCTTTGTTTCCAAATAATTTTTGGTTTGGGTCTAGTTGCCCAATTGAGGCTTTGGCCAAGTTCAACAATCATTTTGGAATAAACTTGACTCATTGGTTTCAATTAATTTGGCTTAGATCAAGTTTTGACACATTTTAATTTTTTAGGTCAAATTGGGTCAACTTGGGTCAAGTGGCCAATTGGGCTAGGTTAGGCTCAAATGTTGAATTGGTCAAGTTCAAATATTGATCATGAATGAACTTAGATCATTGGTTTCAATCAATTTGGACTATGGTGAATTTTGGTTATGTTGGGTTTCATTTTGGCTAAGTGTTGACTTGGTCAACCCTTAGGTTTCCCAATTTGAGTGATTGATTCTCTCATGATGATTGTTGATCATGATGAGAGGCTTAGGTGAGTTTAGTTCAATCCAATTTGGTTAGGATTAAAAATTAGCTCATAAGGGTACTTTAGGTCACTTTGGGTTAAGTGAGCCTAAGTGGGTCAAATGGCTTGGTCAAAGCTTGATTTGAGTTTGATTGAACTCACATATGGACTTACGATTGAAATATAAATTCATTTACAAGTGGTTTGAAGTCAAATGGGTTTTGATTCGTTTGACAATTTCAAGTTCAATGGGTGAATATGAGTTTGACTTAAGTTTAATTTTTGAATTGAGTTTTGATTTTGTGATTGAAGTTTGTGTTTATATTTGGAGTCATGATTGAAGGATTGATTGAATCATGAAGAAAAATGATGAGTTTGGCTTGATTTGGCTAAGTTCAGGATTTTGACTTGAAAAGCTTAGGTTGGATTTTGATTGAATTTGAGTTTGATTTTTGGAGTTGATTTTGGTTGTTTGAATTTATATTTCATTTATATATATATATATATATATATATATATATATATATATATATATATGTGTGTGTGTGTCAATATAAATGAGAATACAAATGAGTTATGAGAAAATTTCAAAGATTTGAAGTTATTTGAATATGATCTAGGCTAAGTCCTTAAGAGAAAATCAAATTGACTTAGGAAAGATTTTGAATTTGGATTTGAATTTTTGGTTTAGTTTGATTGATTTGAATTTATATTTTATTTATATATGAGAGTATAAATGAGAATATAAATGAGTTGTGAGAAAATTTTATTAATTTAAGGTGGTTTGAATTTGATTTAGGCTAGGTCTTTAAGAGAGAATTAAGGACTTAGGAAATATTTTGGACTTGGAATTTCAATTTTGGATTTAGTTTGATTGGTTTAAATTCATATTTCATTTATATATGTGAATATAAATGAGAATATAAATGGGTTGTGAGAAAATTTCATGAATTTGAATTGATTTAGATTTGATTTAGGCTGGGTCCTTAAGAGGGGATTAAAAGACTTGAGAAAGATTTTTGATTTGAATTTGAAATTTGATTTGATTGATTTGAATTTATATTTCATTTATATAGGTGAATATAAATGAGAATATAAATGAGTTGTGAGAAAATTTCATGAATTTGAATTAATTTAGATTTAATTTAGGCTAAGTCCTTAAGAGGGGATTAAGGACTTAGGAAATATTTTGAACTTGAGATTTCAATCATGGGCTTCAATCATTTGGATTTGATTATGAATTTTAATCATGTGGAATTGATTTGAGTTTGGAGTAAATCAATTAAGTTGGAATTGATTTAGGTTTGATGTTGATTTGATTTGGAGTTTTACTTGAAGGAATGAAGTGAGGAATGTGGTTCAAGCTATAGAATAGGCAAATTTTCCTAACACCCCTAAGGAATGACCTATTCCTATGGCTAACTCTTTAGAGTCTCTGGGCTAGGTTGAGTGTCCACCTAATCACTAGATGTGTCTTAAGACCAAGGATCTCTTAAAATCTAAGAGGAGTCTTATGTCTAAGATGGAGGGGTTGAGAGCTCATCTTAAAAATGAGATCAATAGTGGGTAATATGTGCTGATTGTCTGATGAATTTCTTTAGCATTTTATATATTTTTATTTGGCATACTCTTCTGTTGACCTCACTTTTTGAGTGAGCTCTCAACTTTCTCATCATAGACCTAGGACTCTTGTAGACACTAAGAGCTTTTTAGTCTTAAGACACTTCTAGTGATTAGGTGAACACTTAACCTAAGCCTAGAGACTTAGAAGAGTTAGCCATAGGAATAGGTCATGACTTAACGATTTAGGAAGACTTGCCTACCCTATGACTCAAACCCAATCTTTGCTTCCTTCCTTAAAGCAAACCTCAAATTCAAATCCAAATCAAATGATCGAAACCCATGATCAAATTTAAACTCCAAAAACCTTTCTAAGCCCTTTGATTTTGTCTTATGGACTTAGCCTTAATCAAATTCAAATCAACCCCAATTCAATTGATTTTCTCAAATATCCATAAAATTCCAAATCAAATTTAACTCCAAATGACTAGAACCTAAAATCAAATTCAAATTCCAAAATCCCTTCCTAAGCCATATGAACCACCTTCATATGCTTAGCCAAACCCCATTTAAACCAAATCCAACTTGGTTGATTTCTTTATAAATCAATCATTCTTTCATTTATATTCACAAATATAAATGAAACCTACCCTCCAATGACAAAAAATAAATCAAACTAAATCAATTCCCTACTTAAATCATTTTGACCTACATCCTTAAGCTTAGTCAAATTTACTTCTAAATCATTTTAAACTCAAGCGATTTTCTCATGAATCATTTATATCTTTATTTATATTCACAAATATAAATGGTATATAAATCCAAATAGCCAAAACCAAACCCAAATCAAACCAAAATTTCAATTTTAGTCTTTTAAGCCAATTTCTTGAACTTGGCCAAATCCTATCCAAATCAATTCAAAACTCATGGATTTCTTCATGAATCAATCATTCCTTCAATCACTCATCCAAATATAAACATAAACTACAATTATCAAACCAACCTCAAGTCAACCCAAGTTAGCCCTTTTAACTTGAAAATTTTAAATGAGCTAAAATCCATCATAGCCCAAATTGTATTATAGTTGAATTTATATTTCAATCTTAGGCTCATATATGAGTTCAACTAAACTTAAACCAAACTAAAACCAAAGTAATTGATCAATTTAAGTCCACTTCACCCAAAGTGACCTAAGAGACCCTTTTGAGCTAAGTTCTAATCTAACATAAATTGGATTGAACTAAGTCCATCCAAACCTCATACCATTATCGACAATCATCCTAGGGTGATCAACTACCTTGAATTGGGTCAAACCAAGTCAACTTGGTCCTTTGATTAAGTCAACTTTTAGCCCAAATGAAATCTAAACTAGCCAAAACCCACCATATACCAAATTGATTGAAACTACTAATTCAAACTCACTCATAATCAACGATTGAACATGTTCAAACCCTTAGCCAAACCAAGTCCAATTGATCGTTTGACCTAAGTTGACCCAAATTGGCCTAAATAGTCAAAATGGGTCAAATCATGATTTAACCCAAATTGATTACAGCCAATGGCTCAAGTTAATTCCAAATCATTTATTGAACCTAACCAAAGCCATGATTGAGCCTAATTTGACAAATTGGTGACCTAGCCCAAATTGACCTAAAAGGTCAAAATTGGCCAAAATCTAAATTAAACCCAAATTAAATCAAAGAAAAGCCTACAATCAATTTTAATTAGCCAATTGAACATGAACCAACACCTAACCCAACCTAATTTGGTCAAATTGGTCAAATTGGTCAACTTAGCCCATTTGACCTATTTGAATCCAAATGAGCTAAAATCGAACCTAAGCCAAAGTAATCAAAACCACTTGAACTAAAACTCTCCAAATCATCATTTGAACATAATCCAACCCTTGGTTTGACCTAATTTGGCCAATTGGAAACTCAACCCAACATGAACTCCTTTGACCAAATAAAGTCAAAACACCCAAAATAAACCCATGGGACCCTAAAGTCTGGCCAAACCTGGCCCAAATTAACCTTAGGTTAGCCCTAAATCATTCTAAAAGCAAAGTGGACCCCACATAAGGGAATTAGTTATTGGATAAGCCTCCCCATAAAGGATTCCTTCCCCATTTGGCAAAGTTCACTTTCCCATCACTTGGGCAGCCATCCCATTGCCATATAGAGCACACCTAAGCTTCCTAGCCCACCCTAGAATAGCTAGGATCGGTCATGGACCAATGGGAGTTCACCTCTTCCCCTCTCAAGCCAAACTGAGCATCCTATAGACAAAGAAAATAAGATCTCCCCATATCAACCTTGAAGACTCTTGCCATAGCTTCCTCCACTCTTAGCGAGCCACGTGGACCAGATGGAGACAAGTCTGGCAGTTTGACGGTGGCTGGCCGGCGAGAAAATGAGATTGAATCTCGTCCGTCCATCTCAGCAATTGAGGGGATATACTCCCTCAATTCAAATAAAAATCAATCGATTCTACTTTGTTTGAGCCAGAGAGATTGAAGGAGAGTCTCCCACAGCCTTTCCCCAAGCTTCCAAGATCCCCCATCTTCTCCCTTCTCGATTTTACATCAAATTGAAGTAGGGGAGGCCTCCCTTGATTCAAACTCATCCATCCCTCAACCAAACATCAATTAAATTCACACACACCATCCTTGTGTGTCATCAAAGCAATTCCAACCTTTTCTCGAGCTCCAAATCCACTATAAGTGCAAGTTCGATCAAGGCCGAATGCTCAAAGAGAGAAGCTTGTCCTTTAGAGAAAACCACCTCAAATCAAGGCTCATGGCTCAATAGGGCTTCGTTTCTACCAAACAAAACTTCCTCAATCGTTGGAACCGCCGGTCACAAGCTCTGATGAGATATGCCATTAAAACTTATCCTTGAATGAAAATAGTTTGAAGCTTTGTGAATTAAACTTGCATTTGAGCCCATCATAGCCATTGGATCTTTGTGGATCCTTTACGGTGTGGGGCAGTTTGAGTGTAACCAGCTCAGTGAGCTCCATCGGCATCCATGGGCCGGGCTCTATCACTCATTGTTCATAGAAGATAGATCACAGGCTGTCCGTTCCACGTGATTGGGACAGACAACTCTGATTAGATCATGCTTATATCCCCTCTATTTTTTCCTTAACTACGGGATTTAATCGTGATCGTCTGATCTTAGATCAGAAGGTACACGGGAAAGCGCATCCACCGCAATCTGAGTCAGCATCCAGATTTGACAACTTAAATAGCCTATCCCGTCTCGCCACATAGAAAGCGTGTCGTGTTAGCCGCCACGTGGAAAGTCTGCCGTGTTAGCCACCATGTGGCATCGATGGGATTAGGTGTTAATTATATTAATTAATCCTTTTTTAAGACTGAAACTTCTAAAATTCATAACTAATCCTAAAAAATTCAAAAAATATAAATGAGGGCTTATTTAAAGGTATTTCAGAGGAGAATCCAAGAAAATTATCATATTTATATTAATTAATTTGAATAGTAATTTATGCTTAATTAAAGTTCAATTAAAAATTTAATTAGCCTAATTACTCTTTGATTAATTATCCAATTAATTTCAAACTTTCAGAAATGTTTAGGGGATGACCTCTGTCTCTCTTATTTTTCTTAAAATTTATTGGATAATTAATTAAAAAAATTGATTGATTAAGCCTTAATTACTCTCCTACCTTAATTAATGATAATTAAGCAAATAAATAAGAGATTAATTAATTAATCAAGCTTATTTCCATCTGCTAACAATGAAAAGTTTTAAGGAAGTGGTTTAGATTCACTCCTTATGACCATTTCATTAAGCCTCTTCATTTGTTTTCAATTAAAACTTAAATAATTAATTAGCCACTTAATTAATCAATTAAAGGAGAAAGGAGTCTAATTATTTCAGAGCCTAATTGATTATTTAAAATGACTTAAGGATTGGGATTGAGGCCTCTTCCTTGATATCTTTCCTTAGGTTAACTTCATTATCCTAATTAAAATATAATCAAAGGATTTAATTAACAAATTAAAGGCCTAATTAAATTAATTTGAAATCCAGTTCATTTCTAACTTTGTTTAATCAACCTTAGGTAGTTCTTTAGATGTTTAATAGTGTAAAGAAATTTAATGAAATTATGATTAGCTTACATGTGTGAAAAAATCATAAAAAGTAATTAATTAAATCTCTTAAGCTTAATTAACTATTAATTATGAGTCAATTGCATTAGGCCCCTTTCATTTCTTAGGAGCATTGTTAATTTACTTTTCATGTGGTTGCATATCATGTTGGCTCATCATTAATTAATTAACTAACTTAAGGTGATATAAATATGAGTTTAATTAATTGATTTAATTCATACATCAACCAAATTAAACCATAAAATAAATTTAATTGCTTTTCATTAAATCAAATTAACTCACTGTTGGTAGAAAAATTTCTATATGGTTGCCTTCCATCTGTGGGTGAAAAGCAAGAATATAAAATTTAAAATTTTTGGGACGCCATGCAGATCCGCATATGTGCTTATTCAGGTGATCGGGTACGTCATCAAGGAATAGTGTACTATCTCAAAAGATAGAAGTCACTACCTTTTAATGGACCTAATCACCTCAATAAGGACTCCTAAAGACAATGGGTCTACATATGTACCAGAGATTCTTCCCGTACTTTACATGGAAAAGTAATGCAGGGTTTATTTTAAACCGGGTTCGTTAAGTTTCCTATAGAGGCAAGCCCCCATAGTTAATTATATCCTAAGAGATGGGATCCCATAGAAATACTCTCAATTAAGGTAAATGATCGTTGTCTTTAGGAAAGGACTATCAATCGATTGGTTCATTTTTGAAGATCAAATGGGATTGATCAAAGAGAGAGTTATTATCGAAGTCAAAAAAAGATAAGTATGAGATGCCCACGATGCTAGGAAACCTAGCAAGCATCTCAAACTATCCTGTGATTCGGCTTTACATTTTTGAAATTGATTTAATTTTTTCGAGTTGTAATTTTTATTAGAAATTTAGGACTTATGATTCCATAACACAAGATTATGGAAATGCCTAAGAGGTGAGGAATTAAGCTTATGGCCCACAAAGGGGGAAGCAAACTCAGAACCTAAATCTAGGGAGCTTTGGTGAGGGCCGAAAGCACAACCTAAATCTAAGACGAAAATGGGTATTTGATTTATCTCCACAAGAGAGGACAAACTACTCGACTGCTTGGACTTACAACCGCCTGAGGGTGGCCGCCAACTAACTCCTACTATGATTTTAAATTCATGTAGGCAAGTCTTATGCTTATGCAAGATAGCTAGGTCGTTATTTATTTAGAAAAAGAATAAGTCCTTAAACTCACTCCCTAAAGAGACTGGATCATGTAAGGACATGCTTCAAATGATCTAAATCTAATGCAATTTAGATTTCATTTTATTTTTTATTTTTTGACAATTATTTTGACTCAGGCTAATAGGATTCATATGCCTAATGCATGAGAAATAAAGTTATTGGCGAAAATCAGCGAGAAGAGAGGATGTGTATTTTCACCATGGCTCTCAAAGGTCAAGTCAAGTTTCTCTGGAAAAGGTGGAAGCCCTTCAAGTAATAGTGAAGTAAGATGCATTTGTGCATGATGTTATAAAAGAAAATACTCATCCAGCTAAGGGGTTACTAGTTCTTTTATCTTGATTTTAAACCTAAATTTTAGGTAAAGTTATGATTTTTTTATTTTTAATTTTGAGTTGTTAGATTTGGTAAAAGATTTTTTTTTCCTAAGAGCCTAATCCACATCCAGGCCATACATAAGTAAGGAAGAAACTAGGAAAAGGATGTCACTTAATGCACAAGCTAAACAAATTGTCAATTTATAAAATAATCAAAGAATAAGAGGTCATTGTGGTGCACCAGCCAAAAAAATAAATTGGGTAGCTCTACCCTTATACAAAATTGCAAATGAATTAAATATAATTAAGCAAGAATTCATTATTATGGGGGTCTTCAAGCTTTATTTCTTCATTCTTCTTTCTTCTTTCTTCTTCTTTTTTCTTCTTCTTCTTGGTTCCTTCTTTTGGGTGGTTGGAAGGTGGATGCTCCAAAGGATTCACATGGTACATAAGATGAGATCTTATGACCAATATTCATCATAATCCCCATAGCAATCATTTCATAATCCTAACTGCAAAATTTATATAAAAGGAAAAAGTAAATCTAGCTAACACCTACAAAATAAAAGTTAGCTAAACAAATCACAAAATCCCAAGCATGTATATTGGATTTATCACCTCACACATGGGTGACTACATCCACCTGGCCTATTGGATTATGCTTAGGAGTATAAGTAGCTGCATAGCAAAAGCATTTATACTTTTATTTATTACAGCGCCCTTTAAGCACAGTCCCTTGTAGAAAATAATGGTTAGACTAAGATCACCCTACCATTCATTCTACGAGCATACATACTAACATCTAGTCTAAAACATATATCATGAAATAAAAAGCAAGCATCAAATCAAGCACCGCCCTAACCTAAAGCTAGAAATGGTGATTTAGCCTAAAGTGTGTGCTTTGGAGGTTTGTGTGGTATGCTTAATTATGACCTTAAGTTAGAATTTTCTAAGTGTGAAGCATGTTCAACTTAGAGGAGGGTTTCATTTAAGTGATTTAGTTGATTTGGGGTTGATTTTATTTCATGTTTTGATTAGGTTCAAGTGAATCATACAATTAATTACTAAGTTATAAAGAAAGAGAAAGAGAAGAGAACTTCTCTTTCCTTCCCTAACCTAAGTAATTTTTAAAATAAATTAATATTTTGGTTTTATTTAGTGAATATTTTGATTAAATGTTTTAATTAATCCTAAGTTTAGATGAACTGTAAACAAACCCATTCAAAAAGAAAGATATTTTAAGATTAAATAAAATGAACCAAATTCACAAAACATACATCACTTCATTTCTTTTCCAATATATATAGCATGCATATGAATGATCCCTAAGCATATCTATACTCACGAATGAAAATATTTAACATATTTATGATGCATGCTAAATGATTCATTTAAGAAAATTTGAAAGTTTATGATGCATATTTTCTTTAAGTAGAAAAGAGATCTTTTATCTAATTTTCACATGTACACATGAAAGTAAGAAAGACATAAATGAATACGACGCCATTATTAACCAGAGGTATAAGGTATAAGACCTACTTAGGGCTACTTAAAGCCTCACAATCTCAGGGTTGTCCAGCTTAATATACCACTTTTCTTAAATACAAATATATGTACAAAAGAAATGAATAGAAAAGAAGGAATGCAAAAATTTGTATTTGTTGATTCATTTTGTTTATGCAATTTATGTGTGTAAGCATAGGTATCTTTCTTAAGTGTTAGTATGGGAATGAATAGGATATGAAATTAGGCAAGTGTTAGGTTCTTTTCAAATGAACCATACATCTTACCAAGTCCTATTCAAAATTATACTAAAAGAGAGAGGAAGGAAAGCCTGCACTAAGCACATCTTTGTACCTTACTCACATGTAAACTTATAATTAAAATATAAGTCACACACTTTCAGCTTTGATAATTGATTCATATATTTTGAAAATAATTTGAATTTAATAGTGATAATAGCCACTCATATTTTTTTACTTTAGCCAACACATGCAAATTTGACATAAAGTAAACATTTTCATTTTAAATTTAAATTTTGAAAAGTATGAATGCATGAAACCACATGACACACATATTTAGCATGTCAGGGAAAGAATTAAAGCAACGAAAGGATGTAAACACATTCACTTTAATAAAATCCTAAAGACAATATTATGAAATAAAAAAGCTTAAAGTAAATCAAAGTTCACTTAGTATGCTTTTTGTTTGATTTTGAATTTGATTTAATTTTGAAAATGTGGATTGAGTTTGTTGTTCCTAACCCATACCCACATGTGTTTGACATTTTTTTTTTAATTTTTAGATGATTAGATTCATTTTAAATTTTGATTAGGTTATGGTATGAATTAAGCATGTTAATTAACCCTTACGTACACCACCTTAGCATAGTTAACTAGATAATTATGACCAATGAGATGACATTAAATCTCACAAGGAATTTAAATTTGCAATGCGCCTAGGAAGAAAAGGGCCTAATACAATTTGGCTCATGATTAATGGTTAATTAAGCTAAGGGGTTTAACTTAAGTAATTCCAAAACACCCCTCACACATATGAGTTGAGTTTTGAATTCCTTAATTGAACTTAGGCTCTTGAACACCTAAGCATCTACCCAAAGTAGATTAATTAAGTTCTGGGATTTTAGAATTTTTAGAAATTAATTAGGAGAGTAATTAATGAATTAACTTTTAATTAAGAGAGGATTAAGAAAAGAATAGGGGGTTTAGGGAATAGATTAGGGGAAATGCCCCAAAATTATTCCCTAAACCTCATATTCACTGGATCTAACTTTAATCAATCTTAATAAGGGATTAAAACACTAATCACACCCTTAATTATCCTTAATTACATTAAGGGAGTGATTAGGAAATGCATTTGTAATTCCCCTAATTAAGCCTTCAATAAATCCCAAGAAAATTAGGAAAGGCAGAAATCATCCCCCAAAACATACCCAAGAAATTTGGGATTAATCAGAGGCTTAATTAAGGAGTAATTAGTAAAATAAGATTTCCATTAAAGCCCAAAATCAAAGAAAAAAATATAATTCAAAATCCATTAAAAGGGTTTAGGCGATTAGTTTCGATCGTCCATCCAAAACTTGCAGATGGATGGCCAGGATTATCTCTGTTCTTCCCTGAGGATCAATGGAGACTGTCCATAATCTAAGGTAAGATTTGAGCTCGATTGAGCTCAGATCGGGACAAGATTTCACACACACCATCACAAAGCATAGACGATCACATCCAACAGTGGAATTCTCATGCCATGACACTTCTGTCACAAAGGACCAACACCTCCTAAGTTTATTGGTCAAAAAATTCCATACCTTGTTGGAGGTGATCACCGGCGCTCGATTCTCTTGGAGGAGCTTCGTCTGGTTAAGACGAAGCTATGTTGAAAGTTTGAGTTCTTGAGGTTGAGTGGATGGCTCTATGGACCAACACCTCCTCCTCTTGCTTGCAGCTTTGATCAAATTGAACTCCTCCTTGCCTTGGGAACTTGTGTGAAGGCTTGGGTGCACTCGACTTGATCCCCTGAGAGAGTGTGCAAAGAGAATTGAAGTGGTTTTGAGTGAAGAGGAATTTGAGGATTCAATGGAGCTCCCCTATTTTCAAAGGAAGAAAACTGAGAAATGCTCTTTTTAAATCCCTCTTAGAAAGCTTAGGATTGCTCTCTGATGGTTCCTAACACTCTCTAACACTCAATCGACAATAAGGATGTTGAATTCAAACGGAATTAGGTGGATCTCTCCCTATAATCGACTACGCGTTTGCCGCTTTGATCCACCATATGGAAAGGGTTGTTTGGGCTGTTTGAAGTTGGCACATGGTTAGTTTGAGCCAAGGAGTTGATTAGCAACCTCCCATGTGCTTCAAATCAAGTGGAGGGAGGTTTTAAAATTGGCCAATTTGAGCTAGGGGTCAGTTTTGGCCTTGGGTCCATTTGGGCTAACCCAAACCCATTGGGTTGGGTGCACCACCCTCCATAGGGTTCACTTGACCTATTAGGAAGGTATCAAGTTGATATGAAGAGGGCTTGACCAAATTCCCCATAGATTAGACCAAAATTTATTCTATGGCCTAGGTTGGTAGATTTTTGAATTTGGGTATGTTTGGTATATTGAGAAAATTTGTTTGGCCAAGTTTTATTGGATTTGGAATTCATTTGATATGGTTTGGCTCATGTTGACCCATTTACGTCAAAATGAGTCAACTTGGGTCAAGTTGACCAATTGGTCAAATTGGGTCAAACCAAGGGTTAGGTCAAGTTCATATGACCATTTGAAATGTTTTGGTGAGTTTGGTTTGATTCAATTTGGTTATATTTTGAATTTGGCTCATATGACTTCATTTAGGTCAAATGGGTCAAGTTGACCAATTTGACCCATTTGACCTATTTGAGTTAGGTCATGGGGAGGTTTAGGTTTAGTTAGTCATATGAAGTGGATTGATGTCTTTGTTTCCAATCAATTTTGGTTAAGTTTGAATTTGGCTCAATATGACCCATTTAGGTCAAGTTGGGTTTAAGGTTAATTGGGCTAGGTTGGGTCTAGTTGGCCAATTGAGGCTTTGGTCAAGTTTAACAAGTGATTTGGAATGAACTTGATCCATTGGTTTTAGTCAATTTGGCTTAGATCAAGTTTTGACACATTTTGACTATTTAGGTCAAGTTGGGTCAACTTGGGTTAAGTGGCCAATTGGGCAATGTTAGGCTCAAATGCTGACTTGGTCAACTTCAAACATAGTTCATGAATAAACTTAGATCAATGGTTTCAATTAATTTGGCCTATGGTGGAATTTGGCTATGTTAGATTTCATTTTGGCTAAGTGTTGACTTGGTCAACCCTTAGGCTTGACTTGGTTTGACCTAATTTGATTGATTGATCATCCCATGATGATTGTTGATCATGATGAGAGGCATATGTTAGTTTGATTCAATCCAATTTGGTTAGAATTAAAATTTGGCTCATAAGGGTACTTTAGGTCACTTTGGGTCAAGTGAGCCTAAGTAGGTCAAATGGCTTAGTCAAAGCTTGAATTGAGTTTGATTGAACTTGTATATGGACTTATGAATGAAATATAAACCCATTTGTAAGTGATTTGAAGTCAAATGAGTTTTGATTCATTTGATAATTTCATATTCAAAGGAAGAATATGAAATGGATTTGGGGTTTGATTTTTGAATTGGATTTTGATTGTTTGATTGAAGTTTGTGTTTATATTTAGATTCATGATTATAGGGTTGATTGAATCATGAAGAAAAATCAAGAGTTTGGCTTGATTTGAAGTTGATTTGGCTAAGTTCATGATTTTGACTTGAAAGGCTTAGGTTGGATTTTTAGTGGATTTGAATTTGAATTTTATTTTTTTGGAATTAGTTTTGATTGTTTGAATTTATATTATATTTATATATGTGAATATAAATGAGAATATAAATTGATCATGAGAAAATTTCAAGAATTTGAAGTGATTTGATCATGATCTAGGCTAAGTCCATTAAAAGGGAA
The DNA here is from genome assembly GCA_021442155.1 of Cymbidium sinense. Taxonomy (NCBI): domain Eukaryota; kingdom Viridiplantae; phylum Streptophyta; class Magnoliopsida; order Asparagales; family Orchidaceae; genus Cymbidium; species Cymbidium sinense. The sequence goes on along the minus strand of CM038227.1, from coordinate 24,934,653 downwards.
ATTAAAGGACTTAGGAATTTTTGGAGTTTGAAGTTTAAATTTTTGAATTTGGTTTGATTGATTTATATTTATATTTCCTTTATATATGAGAAAATCCCATGAATTTGAATTGATTTGAATTGATTTTGGTTAAGTCCATTAAAAGGGAATTAAGGACTTAAGGAAAATTCATGAATTGATTTTGAATTTTGAGTTTAGTTTGATTGGTTTGAATTTATATTTCATTTATATATGCGAATATACCTGAGAATATAATTGAATTATGAGAAAATCTCATGAGTTTGAATTGGTTTGGATCATGATTTTGGCTAAGTCCTTAAGAAAAGATTAAGGACTTAAAGGAAAATTCATGAATTGATTTTGAATTTTGAGTTTAGCTTGATTGGTTTGAATTTATATTTGATTTATATATGTGAATTAAATGAGAATATAATTGAATTATGAGACAATATCATGAGTTTGAATTGGTTTGGATCATGATTTTGGCTAAGTCCTTAAGAAAATATTAAGGACTTAAGAAAGATTTGGACTTAGGAATTTCATTCATGGATTTCAATCATGGATATCAATCATGTATTTCATTCATGGATTTTAATCATAGATTTCAGTCACATGGAGTTGATTTGAGTTTGGAGAAAATCAAATAAGATTGATTTGGACTTTGACTTGAAGGAAGGAAGGTGAGGAATGGTTCAAGCTAAGGGTAAACAAATTTTCCTAACATCCCTAAGGCATGACCTATTCCTATGTCCACCTAATCACTAAATGTGTCTTAAGACTAAGGAACTCTTAAAGTCTAAGAGGAGTCCTATGCCTAAGATGGCGGGTTGAGAGCTCATCCTAAAAATGAGGTCAACACTCACACATATGGGGAATGGGACTATGATTAGCAAACCTCTTTCACATCCCTTAAATCAAATCAAATATGAAATCAAAATGGCTTTAAGAAACTTTGTTTTATTTTAGATAAGCTTGTTTAATGTGATTCTCCTTAGGAATTATTTGGATTGAATAAAACTATATGCTTCTGTTATTTTATTTCTTTTTAATCATGTTAAAATATTGTATGTCACTTATAGTCATGCATTCACTTCTTTCAAATTAATTAAATATAAATTATGTTCTTTATGTCAAATTTGCATGTGTTGACATAATTAAAAATATGTGTATGTATTATCACTATTAAATATCAAATGTAATTTCAAAAGCTTATTAATGAATAATAATATATATATTATGACTTTAATTATATATACACAGGAAGTGCATGTGAATATAAACTTAATGTATGAAGTGAAGTCTCTTTCTTATATTCATATGTTGATTTACATAAGTTTGAATGTTAATGGGTATATTAGTCTGGCCATTCTGGGGACGCATGACTTTAAGTAGCCCCAAGGAGGTTCCTACCTCACTCCGCTGGTGCAGAACAATGGTGACATACCTATTTGATTTCATTCTTATGCACTTCGACATTAGAATTGGGATAGGGCTTTAATCCATTTACACAAATAAATTAAACAAATCAAACTCTATTTTTGCATGATTTTCTATTCTTATAGTTGCTTATACATCCATATGTATTTAAGGATAGCATGTATATTAGTCTGGACATTCCGGGGACGCACGAATTTAAGTAGCCCCAATGAGGTTTCTACCTCACTGCCTTGGTGCAGAACAATGACGACGTGCTTGCTTAAACCTTTCATACATTTGAATATGTATTTAGCTAATGAATGAACCCCCCGCCTCTCTTTTCTATTAAAAAGATATGCATTCATATTTTGTTCAAGTGGTTGGGTTGATTGGTTATATGAATTAGAGTTCTTTTCTTATGCTTTTGTATAAGAATTTAGATAGAGCTTTAAATTAATATGATAAAATAATTCAACCAAATGAAACATCAATTCCAAGTACATTTGCTTACATTCATTATTTAAGTGTGCTAAGACATAAATTGTATATATAGTTATGTTTAGGATTTAATCATAGGCATGCTATATATGATGAAAAGAAATGAACAAACATGTGTTATGTGATAATAATTAATTTCAATTAATCTTAAGATGTCTTTCTTATTGAATGAGATTATTTGAAGTGAACATAAACTAAAGGGAATTCATTTAATTAATTTGTTCTAGATGTGACTTAAGATAAGGATAAAAGAGAATGATCATCTCTTTCCTTGTCTTCAAAATACTTAGTTGTTTAGTGTAGATCAAATGAAACAAAAGAAAACACTAAGCAAAAATTTACAAATCAATTAAACCACTTAAAGTGAAACCACCCTTTATGATTAAATGTCATTCATACTTAGAGAATGACAACCCTAAAGCCTAGTTAGGATATATCACACAAGCCTTAATACACACACCACAGATTAGGTCACCATTTATAGCTTTATGTCAGGGCAGTGTATGGTTTAATGAATGTTTATTTTGTGATGTATTGTTGCAGACTAGATATCAGGGTGTATGCTTCATAGACTTGATGTTAGGTCGTGATTAGCCTAATCATATTTTTTTTGTAGGAGATTGTGCTTAAGGGGCGCTTAAAATAAATATAAATGCTCTCTTTTGCAGGTTGCTTAACCCCTAAGCATAATCTAAGTTAGGATAGGTGGACTTGGTTACCCATGTGCAAGGTGCTAAGTCCAAATTATACATATAACTGTTTGAGTTGTATGGTGTGTTTAGCTAACACTTATTTTGCAAGTGTAGTTAGATTTACTTTTTCTATTTTTGATATAATTTTACTTTAGGAATTATGATTATTGTTATGAGAGATTAGGATGAGCAGTGGCTAGAAGACTTTGTCCTAGGAGGCCCCGTGATGCCTTTGAAGCAAGCAAATCCAAATGAAGAAATGGAGAAGATATGAAGATATGAAAATATGAAGACCCCCATAACACTTATTCATTTATGTAATTATAATTATTCTTTCATATACCGGGCTTTATAAGGGTAGAGCTCGGCTACCCACTTCTCCTTTCGAGTTGTACGGCGATACTCGATTGCACTAGCGTATTGTTCTTTTACACTGCGTTTATAAATTGATTGATGCTTTGTTTACAATTGTGTAATGGAAATGACATATTTTTCTAGTTTCTTTATGTATGGTGATTTAATGTGTGGCCTGTATCTATTTAGGCTCTTAGAGAAAAATAATTTTTTTTACCCCAATCACAACTCATAATCTAATTTTCTAAATAACTTATAACCTCATTTAAAGACTAGGCATTAAATCAAGATAATTAAAAGATTTAACAACCTCTTAGCTGAATGTTGTATGCTTAATATCATGCATATCATCTTATTTCATTCTTGCTAAGAGAGGGTTTCCATCCTTACACGATAGGGGAAGACTTGACCTTTAAGGGTCTCACTTGTGGTAGAAAATACCTCTTTCTCTCTGATTTAGCCAATAACCCTACTTCTTCAAGTATTTAGACATATAAAATTCTATAGCTTTTATCAAAATAAAGAGTCCAAAATTAAATAATTTTTGATAAAATTTGTATTAGACTAAGTCATTATTAATACCACTCATACTCTAGTCTTATAGGGAGTGGGTTTAAGGACTTTAGTTTCTTTCTAAGTAATAACAACCTAACAATCTTGCAAAATATATAACTTGACTATATGGTTTTAAAATGTATGAGAGTTACGTCACTGTGTGGTTATAAGTCCGGTCTTGTGGAGGTGAACAATATACTCATTTTTTTCTTCGATTTAGAACGTGCTTTGGCCCTCGCTAAAGCTCCCTAAATTTAGGATCTGAGGTTATTGTTTTCCCTTAGTTACAAGCATAAATCCCCACCTCTTAAGCATTTTCACAACCTTGTATTGTGGGATTATAAGCCCTAGCTTTCTAGTAAAATTTTAACTCAAATACATAATTCTCTTCAATTTCAAATATATAAAGTCCAACCATAGGATAGATTGGAATGCTAACTAGGTTTTTCTAGTATCATGAGCATCCCCTACTCATCTCCTTTTTGGCTTTGATAATAAGTCTCTCCTTTTGATCTATCCCACTTGATTTTTCAAACAACCAATTTATTGATAGTCTTATCTTTGAAATCTTTGGAGACAATAATTACCTACTTTAATCGAGAGTGCTCCTAAAGAACTCACCTTCCTTAGAATGTAATTAAGTATAGGGGCTTACCCTCATAGGGAATTTTAGAACCCGGTTTAAATAAACTCTACTTATTCATCTATATAAAGTAGGGGAAAAATATCTCGTATATTTGAAGACCCATCATGCCTAAGAGTCCTTATCAGGTGATTAGGTTCATCGTAGGGTAGTGATTTCTATTTTTTGAGATAGTGCACTATTCCTTGATGTCATACTGATCACCTCAATAAGTACACCGTCGATCTGCGTGGTGTCCCCCCTACACATAAATTAAAAATAAACACCACATCATCAATATATCCTGATCTATTGGTTTTTTTTTCTCTTTACTGATCCTATAGTTTCTCGTTTGATGAACACTTCAGCCTAGTTTGTTTTGACGTACTTTGATCATTCCTCATCATGAACTATACTGGTAATGCTTGATATTTAGTTTCCTCAATAAAATTGATATCATGACTTGACATAAAATTATTGATTCTTGGCTCCACATCTAGGGTATCTATTGTTTCAATTTCAATATCTCTTCTTGACTCATTGGTTCATGTTGAGTGAGCCTATCCACTAGTAGCAATATTATCACCATAAATCTTCTCGAATGTGTGGTACTGTTGAAAGATGTTTCTTCTAAAGTAACGTATTTTTTAGCATTCATATTTTTTAACTGAGAATACAATACTGGTGTTACATATCTAACAAGATAAAACTTTGAATATTGAATAAGTAAGCAAACTAATATGAATCATCTCTTCTCATATTTTATCAGGTGCAACTGATATATGTATTGCTTCATCTTAACCCCATCAACTATGGTTAGTTAGTTGATACAATATACGAAAGTGTATCTTTATGTTTTTTGAAATGGGTCATAGTGATTGGTTCTGTGTATTTTGTTTCTAATTTTTTATTTAGTGTGGGCCTAGCTCAACCCATTTATCTCAACCGAGTACATTGTTACAAATATTGTCTTACACCAATTGTTCCCAAACCAACTTCACAAAGAAATGTTATGATATTCTAGCCAATTTGGAACTCTACTTGTGGCCTATGCTTCTCCATATTGAGTAGGCAATTCATCCTCCACATTTTGGGCTGGAATTAGTTGAATGACATTATTTGGATTTTTCCTTTAGAAATCCCTTCATATCTACAAGCGGGAAATTTTTTTTTGTCAATTAACAATTAAAGATTATACTCAAAGGCTTGCATGATTAAAATAGCATATGTCTCATGTGCACAATAAATATTTTGCATTAGATGTGTTTGTTTATGGTATATGTAGTCCAGATTTGTTGACTACTAATCAATTGTAATGTTATAAATGTCAGCTATTTATGAGATCTTTTTGTAGTGTCAAATGTTGCATTTTTTTAATTTCATCGGTGCAACTGAACTTTATGAGCTTACTTCTAAATATTACGAAGACATTCTAAATATATCCTAATGCCATAGACTTTGTCTTAGAAAAAAACCTCCTTAAAAGCTTATGTAAATAGAACACAACTAAAATATAGCCCCCAAAAATACCCCCTTGATAATTCATAACTATTTAAATTTTTACATTAATTTTTATGCAAGATAGATTACAACAATAATAAGATAACACAAAACATTAGTCATAAGTTAGTAGAGCTACCCAATTAAGTTTAAATACACACTATATAATTTAATCTCCTATTTCAAGATTGATACAAAATAATACAAGTCCAAATCATCCAAAAAAACTACTTTGAGATTCACATTCGATAAATATCAAATATCATAATTATATGATCTCCATTTAATAAGATTGCACTAATTGATTATTGATCTTTTATAGACTATTTCAACAATCCTACATCATCCAAGAAGCATTTCACTATGACCACATTGATCCAATTTGAAGACTAGTATTAGCCAAACTCCATGACATTTTCACTGAATGAATAACCAAAAATACACCTTATTAACTCTTATCCATCTTTTTAGATGGCATACACAAGGGTCTCATTTTAAAATCCAAAGATGTTCAAAGAGAAAGTTTACCCAAATTTTGTCTAACTAATTAAGTATCACGAGCTTCATCTGAAAGACCTTCCTCATGATAATTTTTTCTAGCATTAGACAAGTGAGTGCAAGAAGAAATATATAAGAAAATTTCTCTTGTAGTTTATGGATGATTTTGAAAGCAAGCAAATATTAGATATAAGATTAGCTCAAACATTGGCTTGCATGAAAAAAATGTTCTAAAGTAGCTAGGAAAAATTACAATGTGTGTGTGTGCACGCTGCACGATCTATCAAAAACCCTTATATTCTATGACATGATCGTATATTTGCATAAAGCTTCATGAAGCTCGAACACTTCAAGATTAAGTTTAGCTAACATGCACAGGACAAATGGCTGCTCTATAATCAAAAAGAAAAGATAAGAACAACCGCCATTGATTTCTCGCCAAAAATCAAGTTTTCGTAAATGCCAGCAAAATTCAGAATCAATAATTGCAACTCCAGAAAGTGATATTAATCAAAATAAGCGATGTAAGGTAATAAGCCACACTGACCAACTCCACAACTCCACTTGGCTACAGCTCCCTCCTCCACAACTATGAACTTCAGCTTCTGTCGGCTACACCTCACTGGCTTCCATTCTCTTCCTCGCAGTGACATTATCGATTAACTCCCCTCAGCTACAGCTCCTTCCTCAACACTGACAAACTTTGCAACTCCTCTAGGCTATATTTCCATAGCTTTCATTCTCTCCCTCCTCGTCGCTGCAACCCCAAACCCCCATCTAGCTACGTCTCCCTCAACCTTTTCCCTGCCACCCTCTCCTTCGACACCACATTTGGTAAATCCTCGGAGGGCGTTTTGCAGGGTTTATAAGATTTTGCCATCTAACTCAAGAGTGAATCCTTTACCAAACACCCTCTAATAATAACTTGGACTATGGATCGTAGTAAAACTTGAAGCAACTATAAATATCTTGAAAAATAATTCAGTTAAATTAAACAAGTTTAAATTACTAAAATTAGAAAAAAAAAGTGCCCGTTTATGCACATAAAAAATATACTGTTATATGGAAGTAACATGCTGAAAACATTATAACTTACAAGAAATATTTATCTCAACAAAATAAATTCTAGCAATAAACAAAATCCTAATTTACTCATTCTTATATGGACCTTATTATTTTCAATTTATCATAAACATTTTTATTACTTCATTGAAAATTTGAGACAATAGTTTTTCTTAAAATAGATTTTCTTATCTCATTATTGTTGTAGAGTTGGATTGGATGCTATAAATGGTGGAGACTGTTCTCTCTCTCTCTCTCTCTCTCTCTCTCTCTCTCTCTCTATCTCTCTCTTTATTATTATTTTTTTAAATTTACAAACAAATCATCCAATATATGTGTATTTACAATTTAACCACATTCTTTATTTTTTTTGAACTATGAGGACTCATGTATTTACATATGTTACGATCAAATCATTAAGAATTTTACAAAAATAAAATTTTAGGTTGAGATTTTGTTATGAATTTTAATAATTTAAAAATAATTTTAAAAACTATGATTGAAGATGATTAATTTATAAATATAGAAGAATAATGTAAAAATCTCCTTTTTTTTTACTTAGTGCAATAAAAGTTTTGTATTGTTCCTTATTCTCATTCTCTTCTATATTCTTCTCCTCTTTTAGGATGTCCTTATTCATCTTTTTTAGAATATGGCATTCTCTTTAGATGATTTTTTTAATCATTCTCACTCAACATATTATCCTCACTAACCAAAGTGGTTAGAGCATCTAATAAACTATTTTTTTGTTAATTTTTAAATGTGCAATATGTGTATAATCTTCTAGTAAAATGCATATAAAAAATAAGACATAAGAATTATATTGAATAAATAAAAATGCTTTAGAAACATAATTATTACAATAATTTTAAAATTTGACCATTCATACTAAATTTCATAATTTATGTTTAATTTATGAAATAATTGCTAAAATAATTTGTTGTTATACTTCATACTAATTATATATATATATATATATAAAATATATTTATATATATATATATATATATATATATATATATATATATATATATATATATATATATATATATAATATATATATATATATATTCTAATAATATATATAAAATAATATAATAATAATAATAATATAATAATAATAATAATAATAATAATAATAATAATAATAATAATAATAATAAATTAGATGGGAGTGATATTACTATCATGCTTAATATTAAAGATTTACTATAAGCCTCTCCATTAAATGAACTTAAACATAACTTAATTAATTCTTATAATTAATTTTGTCCTAATTTAATCAAAATTACAAATTCATATTAGATTAAAAATATGTCCAATTTTTAATTTCATTATTAATATTTTTATTTGATGATTTCATCAAATACATAAAATAATTTATATTATTTTATAAAAAAATTATATATATAGCATATCATTTTATATATTTATATATATATCTGAATTTTGATATTTATAAATATAATATATTTTTTAAATTTTAAAAGATGCATCTTATTTTTAAAAATTTATAAATATATTAATTTTAATGTAATATTAAAAATTTGAATGTTATAAATATAAATATTAAAGTTAAATATTAGATATTTAAATATATAAAAATTATATGTTATATAAGTAACTGTACTAATTTTCCATTAATTTTTAGCATAATTTATACCGCTGACAGGGAGCGTCCATTTGCAATATGCACCGCAAGCTGGTAATAACTCCCGTTAACAACCCTGCGTCTCACTGTCGAGCAGTAGCAAGTACCTTTTCTCGAAGCTCTCATTTTACGAGATTCCGACCCGCAACGCTCCCGTTTCCAGGTAGAATTGGTCATCTTGCATGAAATGTACAATTTTTGGAATCTAAATCTCTTGCTAGGGTTTGCTTGCCGTCGCAGTAGATTACTGTTTCCATTCATTGATTGGTTTAGGATTTTCCTTGCATTAGGATATTATCGATCATTGCAGAGCGTGGATTACTCTTATAAGTAAATTATTTAACAAATTTTTCGCGGTTTTGCGATCCTACTTTCTTCTCCATTTTCTTTGGTTTAAATTTAGGTGAGGTTTTCTGATGGGTGATTCTGGTGTTAAAGAAGGAAACCTTTTAGGTTGGATTACAGGGACTGATATGCAGTTTATGTCTTTTCTTCTATTTTTAGATTTCCGACTTAATAGATACGCCTGAAAAACATGGTGAAGGACACCCAGTATTATGATATATTGGGAGTGGAAGCTGATGCATCTGCTGCTGAGATAAAGAAGGCCTATTATCTCAAGGTGATAAGATTTTCCTATATGTGTTCTATTATTTCTTTATCACCTGGAAGGTTGCTGCTGTTATAAGCTAGTTAGCTATTTCTATTTGTAAGGATTGAAATTACTGAATCGCCATCTCGGCTAGCTTCTCTTTTTGTGATATTTTTGTCCCTTTGGAGCAACTATGGGCTTCTTGTTTTCGTTCATTTGTAGCTTTACTTCCAGTAGATGGGATAACTTGCACCATGGGTATCAACAAAAAAGCATTAAAACTTTCAGTGGATCAAATTGTTATTTATGACAAGGAACATAAATAAAAATGAAGTAGAATCACATCTCAATTTGATTCCAGAATCACACAAATGAGCTAAAGACCAACTGTTGGAGTCTAAAATTATTTTATTCAGACTGACTTGAGAATTTTGTGGCATGTTTGTACATAAGTCTTTAAAACTATTTGATACATGAGATAAGGAAGCAACTTCATTCTATTTAATTTATGCAATCATGTCATAAGATAAGCTACTATAAAAGTAGAATAATGATGCAATAATTAGTACAACTTTGTTGGCTCGAGGTGATTACTTATAATGAGATTTTTTTTTTTTTGGAAGATAGTCTATGCCGGTATATTAGGTGATGGTGACACCAGTTATTGACAACTATGGGGGACGCTTATAGGTTGTGTTGAGAATGAAGGAGGTGGAATTTTGTTATTTCTTGGCCATTTTAGTGCCCCAATGTACTTAGATATGTGCAATTTTGGGCTATAATTTCTTCTCAATAAGATGCTTGTTTTGATTATAGGTTCGGAAAAAAATAGAGTACGTTTGGCCCTTCAAATAATTTGTGGATGTTTTTTATACTTTTGTGCACTTTTGCAGTAGATTGAATTTGGATTCAGATGTTTTTGGATTTGACTGCATGGTTTCTCACGAGCTAGATTCAACTATAAGTTTCTTTAAATTGGAGAATGATATCAGTATTGATTTTTGAAGCTTCTGACTTCATGATTTGACCATTTGAGAAATTACATCAAAATGATGTGTGATATGATGAAATTTCATGGACCATATGATTCTTCCTTTTTTTTAATGTACATAATTTTTATTTATCTTGACAGTCTTAGTATAATCAATATTTGAGGGGATGATATCTATGGCATTTCGTCTCAACTCCCAATATATCATAAAACCCTTTTCTTCTTGCCTATGATTCTTCCTCCCCTTCTTCTCGATTTATGGTCTTCTTTTCTTCTTGTGGTAAAATTGTTGCTTAGCAATAGGATTCTTTCCTTTACTCCATGCCACCTTCCTTTAGAAGAAAAAATTAGGGGGGAACGATGGAAGGTTTAAAGCTATGCAACTCAGCATTAAGGTATTTTTTGTCCATGAAGTGACACATAAGCCTCGAGACTTTTTTTTCCCTAGAATCAATAAATTATGTAGAGTAAGAAGTAGGGTTGGAAATGAATCGAGCTGAGTAAAACCAAAAGTTGTTCAAGCTTGAGCTTGTTTTTTAAAAGAATGTTCAAGCTTGACTCGAGCTCAATTCAAGCTTTCATGATAATATTTGAGTTAGACTCATTTCATTCAACCTTGGTTTGAGCTCAGCTTAAGCTCTGTTCATTTTGTTATAATTAATCTTTAAATGAGCAATTTGTTGAAAATTTAAATGATCATTGTTGAGTTCATTGCTTAAAACAATATATTTTAAATTTTAAAAATTATTTAATTGAATTCTAAAAATCTCGTATCATAGAATATTATAGTAGTGTGAGCTAAGCTAAGTTGAACTATTTGCATGCATGTCCACCGCTCTCAAGTGAGTTATGAGATCAAGTGAGTTATGAGATCAAAATATGGAGCTCTTTATTTTTTTTTTCTAATTAAAGAGTACAATGCCAATTCTACCTTGTGATGTGTGACTAAATGAGTTACATGAGTGTTGAATGGGGCTATGGGAATGGGGAATTGGGCTGCGGGAATATGTAAACTATTAGATATATTATATTATTAATTTTAAGTCTTAACATTTTAAATTTTAAATTTTATTTATATTATAAACTTTATATTCTTATTTGAAAGTATTTTTTATTATAACCTATATTTATATTTATTTATTTATATTATAACATTTTTTTAGTTTTAAAATATATTTAATATGTATATATTTTTATTTATAATACATATACTTATATTTTGATGAGCTTTTTGTTGAGTCTTAATTGAAATTTGTAATAACTTTGTTGACAAGCTTTAGACATTATTGTTAATAATCATAAATCAGTCAAGCAATGAGTAGTTCAAGCTTGTTTATTTACTAAGTATTTATAAAAATGTTCAGGCTTTTTTAATTTAGTTAATCAAGAGATTATTAATGAGTTCTAATAAAGCTGAGCCATGAGTAGCTTATCAATTACTTGGCTCATTTGCAACCATAATTAGAAGTATTATATTAACAACAAAGTATAAAGTAAGAAGTGACATTAACTTTTGAACATCAAATTGTGAAGTATGAAGTGTCATGCAAATATCAAAATAAGATTAGATATTAAAGCATGAGCATAATAGGTGAAAGTAAGTTCAACATGTTAAGTTTTTCTCTCCCTCCCAAATCAAAATAAGAACATTACAAGCCACTAAAAATAATTAAATCGTCTTCATTAAAATCATCATCATAATGAATTGATTTTTATCTTACCTCATTCTAGGTTGTCTCAATATTTTCCTAATTTTTCTTCTTATCTTTGTTCTCAACTATCTTCCCAAGTACTATATTGAATAGAAAGAGGATGATTTTATCAATATAAAGTACTGGAACATTCACTCGCATCATAGGAGTGGTAATTTAATGGTGCTTTGTCATAGTTGAAGTGATTGCATTCAGTTGTAACAAAAATTTTGTTTTCTTTGTTATAGTTATTGTACTCACCTTATTATTGTATTAGCCTTATAATTACTTTGATTTAATATAATGCTTCTCATTGTGATTTAAAATAATATGTAATGATGTAATACTTTTTATTTTTTTGTGTTATTTCTATTTAATTATACCTTATTTAATTTAATTTAAACTTTATGCGAATCTTATTTGAATACTATTCTAGCTATTTTGATCCTATCATCGAATTAGAACACATGGTTCTAAATTTGAACATGACTCAAGTTTTTCTTGCATATGGTCTCAGCCTTGATTGAAGCATATTCGATTTATGTTGGAATCAATTTTTGTCATGATGAACTTAAAAAAGTAGTGTACAATCAAAAGCAAGGGTATTTTGGTTTGAAAGAAAATTTTAAGCATATTTCTTTAAAAAAATAAACAATAACATATTTTTTATTCTAATTTTCACTATTGTGGTATTTGAAGTCAAAAATTTTCATTTATATTTGTTTAAAAAAATCAACTTAAACTCTAAATATGAGGTGTAAGCCTCTTAAATTTTGAGGCGTGCCATGCATATTGTAAGTTGTATGCCTCAATTGAGAGGCTATGAGGTGCATGCTTTATAGAAAAAAAATTCTTCAAAGGTGTTCAAGGTGTGACTTTTATTACACAAGTTTAAACCATGACATCCGCAGCTTGACATACCAAACATAGAAATGGTAGGAGAGTAGAGAGAACTATATGGAGGTTAGATAATCTTAATTTATTAATGAAAAAAATCCCAAATACAAATTACTATTACATGAAAAGATGTGATAAAAATTTAAAATTTAATGCTAAAAAATCTTAAATCTAAAATAGGTAAGAGAATATTCTTGTTGCAATTATGATGTAATAATCCTAATTATTGCATCACGAGGGTTGACCACATCTTCATAAACAAGAGATATAATTTCCTAATCAAGTCCCTCTTTATCTACATATCTTATAATTTAATCTCAATGCCTTTTCGTCAACAATCAATAATATCACTTCATTGGCTTAGTTGCTTCATCCTTCTAGGATTCTATTAGGGAATAAAATGCGTGAAGTTGATTGCTTTCTTTCATGCAACTTAGCTTAGTCATCATCTTTGATGATTTTGAATGTTGAGAGCTATTAAAAAATGAGAGAAAATGCTTTTTTTTTCTATTCTTAAAGTAGAAGAGGTGCACAATTTATATGAGTTACAAGTCATCTAAAATAGAAAGAAATTTAGGTACATTATTTGATGTAATAACCGACCATATGAATAAAGGAAAAAAATTACGCAATAAGTTTAAGATTTAAATTCGTTCTTCATTAGTCATAGCAGATCACATAAGGCAAGCCATTGGTCGGCGAAGTGCTGAGTTAGCTACTCAGTCTTTGGTGGATCAGTCTAGAGCATGCATATTACCGAATAAGAGTGATAATTAGTATCACATTAGCAGGCGTTGGCCACAAATAGGGATGTTGATTGTGATTGCCAATAGGAGATTGAGGCGTAGATGCTGTACAAGAACAATGCAATAGTTATTATTGCAAAATATTTACATTTCCTCTAAAGTTGAGAATATATGTTGATTATTTTTTAGCTTGAAAGTAAGCTTGTTGAATTGTGATTGATCAAGAGATTTGCTCATTGGAGTGCAATTAATTTGGTCGATCCCTTGATCATTTTTTTCTTTATGGAATATCTATCAAATTCAACATGTTTTGTTCGATTATGGTGAACATTATCTTTAGCAATGCTGTTACTAACTTGATTTCACATCTCATTATCATAGGTTATATAGGGAAAATATGTAAAATATTTGAGTAGGCGTTTAAGCCGCATGAACATTAGGCTAAGCTCTTGTCATTGTGAGTCAATGGCATGACTTGGATTACACATTGAGTTTAGTTTATGAGAAAGGCTTTGTTCTACCTTGTCAGTTGATATATATATTTTTTAAATGCTTGGAATAGAAAATCCTTTGTATTTTGCTTGTTATATGTGATCTTTGAAAGACTAAGATTCAAGTATGCTTAGAAGAGGAGCAAGTCGAGAGATCAATATGGTAGGATTGATATTATCATTAAACTCATATTCATAGAGAGAATTGATGTTCACCCAGTGATTGCGAGTTTTGAGAAAAGATTGATTTTCAAATAAGGTTACAACCATAGCGTTTAATATTTTGTAGTGCTAGGAGAATAATATTTACACTGGTGCTAATGAGAATAGCAAATAAAAAAAATATTTTACAGCTTGTAGGCCAAGCTTGCTTTTTTAACAAGGAGGAATATGGACAAAAGTAAATCAATTGAACACTTTGATAGGTATGATGGAGATAAGTCTATTTGCAGGATAAACATGGGTGAGTTCTTGGTAAGGGATTTTGAATTTTTGACTTGTTGATGGCATATGATTAATGAGATATGTGGTTGTGAGAGCAGCCTCTCATTAATAATATTATGGGAGATTACTAGTGAATATAATTTGATTTAGCAACCTATATAAGATATCTTTGAAGTTTACTAGATGGTTTCCAAATCAAGTGTTTCTAGCATAGTCATCAACAAAAGATATAAACTATGTAGCACAATCAACCTCTAGAAGGTATCTATGAAATATTATTCACCTAAGATGGGCCCTAGATTTCATTATGGATTGTTGTAAAAGATTATGAGATTTGGTAGGGATGACTAGGGTCGGAAGTTCAGGTGTATCTAGATAATTGACAAATTTCATATTAGAATGCCTCTAGGTTAGTGTTAAGCAAAGAGAGGGGAATGATATTTTTAAGTTTATCAAATTTAAATGACTAACATGGAAGTACTATAATGTGATGGTGCTTTCATTGGAAGAAAATACTTATTGAATATTTTTTCTTTTCTTTAAAGATTCCCTTCATAGCTTAAGATGCAAAAACCAACATTTTTCTTTACCTTGCCAATCACTATTTTCAATTTCCTATTCTGTTATTACATATTAAAGAGAAAATTAGCAGTACAACTTTTATCTTTGGTAATTTTATTGATTGATAATAAATTGCAAGAAAAGATAGGATTCAAGAGGATAAAGTTTAGAACTAGAGAGGTAGATATTTTGATAATTCCAATATCAATTACTTTTGACATTGATTCATTGACAATCCCTACTGTATAATCCCTTAAATATGGTGACATTCTGTGCCATATGAGCAGATGTTATACAGTTCCATCATCAAAGATTGTGGATTTCTCTTTTGAATAATTAAGACATTCAAGACCATAATTTTCTAAGCAATTGCACCAATGATGATTTTTGGTATGGAAGCTGTTGGTTTGAATGTGGTAAGCGTCGAGTTGGAGAAGATTTCTTGGATAACAGTGTCACCTTGGGGCATTGATTCATTACAGGAGGTGATATCAGAGGAGAATTTTCTTTCCAATGCTATTTAGTGATCAACCATCATCAATTTGTAAAAACACAAGAATTACTAAGAGGAAGGATTTGGAATTTTGAAAGAATGTGTAAGTAGATGTGAAGAGGTATGGAAGATAGAATGTGGAGAAGGATGGAAGATGTTGTTCTGATATCATGTTAAAAAAATATGAGGGATGGCTACTACTTTTTTATTTTATTCATAAGGTAAAAGAGGTACATAATTTGCATGAGTTACAAGTGACCAAGTAGATTATTTATGGCCATAACTGGCTATAGAATAAAGGACAAAATTTGCCTAGTAAGTGTAGGAATTAAATTCTTTCTTCATTAGTCATGGAGGATTGCTTAAGGCAAGCAAGGGCTTGGTGGATTGTTGAGTTGGCTATTCATCACACATTGGATCAATTCAGTGTATGTAGATTGTTGAGTAGGAGCTGTAATCACGTTACTAGGTGCTAGCCACAGGAAGCGTTGATTGTGGCTGTTGGTAGGAGGAGATAGAGGTGTGGAAGATGAAGAGCTGCTGGACACTGCTGTTTCATGAGGTATTAATGAAGAATTTCACAAAAGCCTTCTGTATTTCAGTGAACTTTGCATCTCCCATTAACTTAGAAACGCATGACTAATTTATTCCCGTTTGTGTGATATAAAGACCTTTTTCTTTGAGAGGTCCTAGCCTTCTTTTCGTTGTTGTGTATTTTGGTGCCTTGATTATTCAACTCCACCTCTTGTATACTGATTCGATGACTAGGTTGTGGGGCAGGTAGAGGCAATGACATCTTTGTAAAGAACGTGGTTTGACTGTTAACACTCCATTTCATCTTGCCAACCTACTCTAAATCAGGGTAGTGCGCTTTAGTTTGCTATTCTCTTACACAAGCTCCTCATGTTTTCAAAAGCATTTGTATCAAAGTGGAGGACTTAAAATTGTCATTCAAACTGCACTATTGAACAAAATAACTGCAAAATGCCCAAGATTTTATCTTCTTGCATTGCTTTCTTGAAGCCCTCTTTAGGTTGACGTCCTGTTCAAGTACCTTTGTTCAAGTACCTTTGCCAAAACGACATTATAATTGTCGAAGTGGTTCATTTTCTCCTCCCTAGGAACTAATTCTAGTTTCATAATTACTGGTTTGTGTTTTGATACATCGACACATTCTAGCTGTTAAAAATTTGTTCATTTTTCTCCGCCCTAGGAACTTTGCATCTCCCATTAACACTAACATTGCCGGTCCCAAGTCCGGATGTGAAAAGTGGAGGGTTGTTAAGTAGTCGAAACAAAGATAAAACTTGTTTAAATAATCATGACATGAATCCTTTAAATCATCAGCGAAGCCCCCCTTCCTGATGGCGTGAATAAAATGTGCCGGTTAAAGGTTAAATAAGTAAGGGTTCCCACATTAATGACGGCAAAGAAGTCAATTAGGTTAGATCTTGGAATATAGTACTCTTACGGTAAATTAATGAATTAATAGATATTATAGTTCATAGAAAAATAAATTTTATGTGTTCAAGAAACTTGGGTTGGGAGAAAGTCAAAGAGATTGATAGTTTAGGTTTTAAACTTTGATTCGGGTAAAAGTCTAAACAGAAAGGACATAGATAAAAGTTTGAAGGATAATATTATAAACATTAATAGATGTGAGATAGAATTATACTTTAAAGATTATCATTGATACTAAGATTATCAATGTTATAAGTGTCTACGCTGATGAACGAAAAGATAAATTTTGGAATAAATTAGACTAATACAAAAAAGATACCCTCAAAGAAAAATATTTATTGGAGGAGATTTAAATGGATATGTTGGAGAGTGAAGATTTTAAAAGATTCATGTGGTTATGACTAAATAAGAGACTATATTGGGATTTCTTTTAAATTATAATTTTAGCTACTAACAGATTTAAGAAGAGAAACATATTATTACTTATAAAATGGATCTAAGAAAACACAGATTGATTTTTTGATAAAAAAATAGATCGCTTAGATCAGAAAGATTGAAGGATTCAAGTGAAAATCTAAGCACAACATCGACGATTTTGATTTTAGATTTAAATGAGAGAAAAATAAATCAAATTATCGTCCAATTAGATGGGACACTTAAAGAACACAAATAAAAATATTTTAAGAAAGCTACAAGAGATTAGAATTTGGGATGTTAATACGTATTAAAAAAATAAGAAATTAAACAAGTTCAAAGAGCTTTGGAGAATCAAAAGGAAAACTCTTAATAAGAATAATGGATGAGTGTCGCAAGAAAAGATAAAAAAAAGATATTGTTATAAAACTTGGTTTAGATGAAAAAACCCGAGAGAAAGATATAAATCCGTAGAGATTAAGAAAGAATATATACGAAAAAATTTAAAGTGATTTATACAAGAGATAAAATGAAAGAAGAAAAGAAACCAAAGAGATAGGAGAAGTAAAGATATAGAGGTATATTAAGGATGAAAATAATAAAATGCATTTTAGAAAAGGATATTGAAAGTAGGTGGATGAGATTTTGATAAACCTTTTCAATAAAGGATCCGAAAGACGATTGATTTTAGAACCTAATCCTAAACAAAAATAGAAATTTCATTTTATCGTCAGATTAAGTAAATATGAAGTTAGTGAAGCTTTAAAAAAAATGAAATGTGCGAGAACCGATAATATAATAGAAGTGTGAAAATATTTAGAGATCAAGGAATTTCTTGGCTTACAAATCTTTTAATGTCATTTTAAAGGCTAAAAGGCAGATGAGTGGAGAAAGAGTTTGTTGGTTTATATTTAAGAATGGTGATGCACAAGAGTGTGCAAATTATAGAATTAAGTTAATGTGCCATACATTAAAATTATGGGAGAGAGTAATTTAGCATAGGATGATACAAAAGTTTCTCAATTTTTCATGCGTAGATCTATTATGGATGCTATACATTTGTTAAGGGGTTTGATGGAGAAGCATAGAGAAAGTAAGGAGGATCTATATGATATTTATTGATTTAGAGAAAGCTTATGATAAAGTTTCAAGAGATGTTCTTTGAAGAGTTCTGTAGAAAGGAGTTAATATTGATTATATTCAAGTCATTAAGGATATGTATCAAGCACTTGTGTCCAAACACAAGGAGGATTGACAAAATATTTTCTATTTCTTTGGATTACATCAAGGATCACTTTAAGCTCTTATCTTTTACTTTAGTTATGGATGTTCTTATTAGACATTTACAAGAAGATGTACCTTGGTGTATGTTTTTGTCTGACATTCTTCTTGTTGATAAGACTAGAGAGGGAGTCCAACAGAAACTTGAATTATGGAGGTCAACTCTAGAGTTTAAAGGTTTTCGTTTAAGTAGATCTAAACCGAATATATGGAGTGTAATTTTAGTTGTAGAAGTTCTAGTGGTAGTTGTGACATTAGGTGAACAAGTTATTAATAAGAGTGAGCGGCATTTGAGTATTTATTGTTCAAAATGATGGTGAAATAGATGGAGATGTTATTAGTAGAATTCAAGTTGGATGGTTGAAGTGGAGGAATGCATCCGCCTATTATGTGATAGAAAAGTTCCTCTTCAACTAAAAAATTTTATAAGATTGTAAAGACCAATGACTTATATGCAGAATGTTGGCCAATAAAAGAGAAGCATAACACTAAGTTAAGTGTTACAGAGATGAGGATGCTTAGGTGGATGAGTGGCTTTACTCTTAGAGATAGAATGCAAAATGAGTATATTCGGAAAAGTTGGAGTAGCCAGAGATAAGATTAGGAGATGCCTTTGATGGTTTGGCCACATAAAGGCCATGACCCGATTAGGAGAGTAGATGCATTAGATTTGCCTTATGTTAAGAAAGGTAGGTAGACCTAAAAGACTTGGTTAAGATGTATAAAAATGATCTTAGTATACTTGATTTAAATGAGAATTTGACACATAATAGGACACAATGGAGACGAAAGATTCATGTAGCCGACCCCACCTAGTGGGATTAAGGCTTGTTGTTGTTATTGTGCTTTCCGTTTTCTATCATTACTTTTTTAAGGTAAATAATTGATGCATAATGCATGCAAAATATATATTAATGACACGTTCTTGCATCTTTCCCTTCAAATTGTTTGCAGATGAGACTGAAATCTACTAGCTTGTTCTTCACTGAGATTTTCTAATATGAGAAGTCCCTTTTTTTTGACTTGATATGGTTTCCTTTATTTAATTCGTTAATGATCTTTTTAGGCAAGGGTGGTGCATCCTGATAAAAATCCTGGAGATCCAAAAGCTGCTCATAATTTTCAGGTAATATGTGGATTTTTCATTATTTTATAGCTTACATTGTATTTTTTTGAATATGAATTAACCGCATGTGAAGGAAAAGTCTTTTGAGTTTCCCGACATAAAGCACACAATGGCAATATTGTATGAACTATCCAGTTAAGTTAACGTTTTTAGGCTTTAAGCTTACCAAATTATGTTGACATGGTTGTACATATAGATAATAAAACAATACTTTACAAATGAATAGCTGGATGCTGTAAGGCAAAATTTTGGACTTTTCTTTGTCTAGTAGAATATCTAGTATCTTGTTTTGAATTTTTTTTTTCCATCAGACTTAAGATGTATAAAAATGATTTTAGTATACTTGAATTAAATGAGAATTTGACACATAATATGACACAATGGAGATGAAGGATTCATGTAGCCGACCCCACTTAGTGGGAAAGACTTGTTATTGTTGTTGTTGTAGAGGCTTAAGAAAGACTTTTAATTTCTCCGTCCTTTTGAGTTTATGTTAAAGTAATAAGTCTATTCATTTCAATTATAGATTTATATTTGACTTGTGACCAATTCTTACAACATTCAGAGTCATAAGATGTTTCAAACTCATAAGGGATGTTAGAATCAGTTCTTAATTTGTCAAAGTAATTGAAATCTTTATAAGAGTTTGATGTAATCATTCATTAAGAGTTAACCCATTAATTCTTTTTGTAGTATGCATTTATTTATTAGCATTGTGATCAAGTTTGTCACATTTGTAGCACTTTATATTGACCTTTTTCGTACGATTGGAAGAATGCTTGTTTGCTTGGATTTTTTTTTCAGCTATTTATTTTTATTTTTGAATTCAGTGAATTTTTTTTTCCATCCAAATTCTATGGAGGAACTTAAAGCTATTCACAAAATTCGCCAAGTTACCTTTATTGTCAATTTTTTTTTAATTGATTTTGTAATTTGATATCATTGCACAGATGTAGTCCTTATATACAAACACTAATTAGTTAGCCATATGAGTATTTTCACTATGAATAACTCTACTGTATAGATCTAAAAGGCTTTTCTTTATTTTTTTGCAAAAACATTTCGTAGACCAACAATTTTTGCTTCCAGTGGACAAATTCATTCACTCTAGGGTCTAGCCTGATGTAATGCTAATGAAAATGTTTTAAGTATTAATAATTAAGGTATAAATAGCATCCTCACTAATCTCATTATAAGCATTGGACAACATATGGGGATGAGGCAGATCGTCTACCTTTATTTGCTTCAAAATCTGTTCTCTTTATTGGGTAGATGCTTAGTTATCCTACCATTATTTTTGCAATTTGCCGGTGAGACTTGTCATGAAGATGAGCAAATGTAATGTAAATGAGCATACATTGCAATGTATTCTGAATTTATTTGTCACAATAATCATCAATATTTCATTTATAAATATAATTACCATCATAATTATTTTGAGGATAAATATCATTTTTTTAATAATATATCTACTAGAATGGATCGTCTATAGTAATAGCATTCCAATAGATGAGGTAGATTTTTTTGCACTTTATTAAGTTAAAGATTATTCCCAATTTTTTAGTCCTTAAATTGTTAGTGTAATTGAATTATGCTTACGTAATTTTAAAAATGATAATCAGAATTATGGTTTGATTGTCATAGGGATTGCCACTTTTTATTTAGGGTATGAATATTTTGCCCCCTGTAGCTATTGAGGCAATTTGTTAATATTCCTTTGAAGAAGCTACAAGATTGAAGGACAAAAAATGGCGGAACGACAAGATGAACTTTAATAAATATCTTTATTCCAGTTACATTTTACTTCAATTTTGAAGAAGTTGGAAAATTTGATCATTTTTAATTTTAAGTTTAAATGATTGATTCAACATAACTTGGAGAGTACTATTTATTGATAAAGTTTATTACTTTTTTTATTGAAAAACAAATCGTTCATAGTGCCTTTATCTTTAGCAATTTTGCTAGAAGCTATCATTTCTAAATTGTTTCTTATTACTTTTAAGGAAAAGATGATCAGGAGGTGGTGGGTATGTGAAAGTCCTAACCTCTTTGTTGTTTTCAATTGCCTAGTCATCATATTTAAGTAATGCTTCATTTCAGAATCATGTATAGTGGCGAACCAAGCAATTAATGTTATGTCTCATTGTTTGTGCTGAGTGAGGGGACACATTTGCTCAAAATATTTTTTTTATACTCAAATTGTTGAGTATATATAAATGTAGTGGGATACCATTCATGAAATCTGGCATATTTTCATTTTTTGGAATTCTTGAATTTTTTACTTTTCTACCTAAGTCAAAATCTAGGAAAACTAAAATTCATTTAAAGGTGTAAGCGAAATTTGGCCAAATATTAGGGATGTAAAACTTGATTGTTAGAGATATGTATGGTCCTAGCAATAAATATTTATATTTTAATAGGATTCTCTTCATTTGGAGTGTTTTGATTCTGAATAGAAACTGAAGGTGTTAATATTCAGAGAATCATAATTGACCTTGGGTTAAATATTTCTTACAAAGTATCTGTCATGTCATAACTGTTTGATTTGTTTCATGATTGACCATAATTTGAGGAAGCAGTTGATTTATTTATTTTAGCTATACGGAAACTGGTTTTATGCTTGTTTGATTCTCTTGCTTCTTTGTTTTATCAAGGCTCTAGGAGAGGCTTATCAAGTTCTTAGTGATTCTGCTAAGCGTGAGGCTTACGACAAATATGGAAAGGAGGGCCTTCCTCAGTAAGTGCAGAACGTATTCTGGATTGTCATGATGAAATTGTATGACATTATATTTAATATTGGAGGATAAAATCATATACACATCCATTGCTATTTCACTTATTTGCATAATTATCAACTGTTGGTTCATTAAGAAGGAAAAACTTCTACGTGACAAACTAGTAATACTTGTCTAGACTACTCGTATCTTATGTTACTTGGTTTTCTATGTTCTTATTTCAGGGATAATATGATGGACCCTTCTGCAGTGTTTGGAATGATATTTGGAAGTGAATTCTTTGAGGATTATGTGGGACAGCTGGCATTAGCAACTGTATCATCTGTGGAAGTTGAAGAGTCTCTGTCCTCTGAAGTTAGACATCAAAAGATTCAGGAAAAGCTCAAGGTACTTTCATTTTGGTAAAATATGAAAAATAGAACACTTTCAGTTTTGCTCCTTTTTATTCTTAGATCTTCTCAAAGTGATGCTAATTAATTATTTGGACGTACACTGATTCATGATTTACTTCTTTTGCAACTGACAATACTAAGTGCATGTAATTACTAGTACAGCACGTTTTCCTTCATATGCATGTATGCTTTTGAATTATTCTTAAGGCTATATTGGTATTCAGTATACAGGAAAATATATATATTAATGCAATTTTGTTGTTCATGAATATTTGTAGTTTATTACACCTATACTGTGATGTGGGATGAATTTATTCCGTGAATAAATTTCTGTAGCTTTTTAGCTTTAGAAGTTTCTATTGAGTCTACTTTCTATGCTATATGCGTGACAAGGAAAGTTCATGTTTCAAAGTGCAGGAGTTACAGAGAGAAAGAGAACTGAAACTCATTCAAATTCTAAAGGATCATCTTCATCCATATGTGATGGGACAAAAGGAGGAGTTTGTGAGATGGGCTTATGCAGAAGCTTGTCGCCTATCCCAAGCTGGTAAATCTGTGTCCATATGTGTTATTAATGTTTGTGTTTTTCATTATGCATGAGCATTGTGGAATAACAGACCTTTAAAAGAAATTCCAATGATGTTTTAAGATGTGTGAGTCATGCGCAGTGCTACAGTTGTGCAAGATCGTTAAAAAGAGTGAAATTTAGTGCATGATTCTCCCCTCAAACTGGATCAGTTTACTATAAATTTATACTTTCATAATAAAATATTTTTTTACATATTTTTTGTTCATAATTTTTTTTCGTTGAGAATGATCTTAATAAATGCTATTAATGTTGCAGTCAAATATAAGTGTCTTGATATCATTACAAAAAGTTTTAGGTCTGGGAGAAAATAATAAAGAATCTAAATGCAACTATTGAAGTGGCCACACTTTTACTTATATGCTATCTGCTATGCAGTCTTCTTTTGGTATGTGTGAGAGTTATATTGCATTAAAAAAAGAATATATAAAAACATGAAAACACACATCAATAATGTGTTTGATACATCCAGTAGTATCTATCGGTTTTTATTGTATGAAATTTCATTATGTGGGACTTGTAGAGAAATCAATCCTCTTTATTAAACTTCCTCAGAACCCAGCAGTCGCCCACCTTATTTATATCATGTCATGTCAGTGTTCCGTGGCATTGTTATTGCCACCTTGTCAATTCATGACATATCCCAATTTGCCTAATTATTGTCGTCTCAATTAATTAACAATAAGTTCTAGAAATCAGGCCCAACATTGAGGCAATCAAATTTAGTGGGTTTGGGGGGTGCTTCTATAGATTTTTCCCTCAATTGGATAGTTGAAATTGTCATCTCGCTACCCCTTATTTCCCTCCACATTTGATTTATTTTAATTGTTGTTTATTTTTTTTAGGAGCATGATTTTATGCATTGATTACTCAATATTTTGTACCTAGTTTTATTTCTTGTTTGGCTCTTGCGTACCTCTCCTTGGGCCTTCTGCCTATAAGTATTGTAACTTGACTTCTTCAGTGATACTAGAAATACAATTCAATCTTTCTCGTATGTGTTTTACTTTTCTCTTTATTTTTAGAATTGGTGTAAAACAAAATTATGATACTATTGCTTGGCTCTTAATTACAACTTGATTTATCACGAATACTCCAAATAAAATAAAATAAAATCTAATCCATATAAAGATATTGATCATGTTTAATCTAACAAGATTTATTTTTGGAAAGAAATATTAATTCCAAAATTGTCATCAACCCAATACAACTGTGGGTTAGGAATGTGATTTTCACTGTGCTTTGTTGACTAAATACTTTTTATTCTAAAATCATTTACTAGGATTAATTGGAAAAGTAGGATGCATAATCTATTTTAACCTTGGTTTAATTTATTAGTCAACAGATCACCTATGCTAGCTGATTATTCTAGGGTTAATTAAATTTATTGTGATGTAAATGGATGTTGTGTTACTATTACCTCAGTCGACATTGTTGAATTTATGTTGCCACCATTCTCTTCATCATGTTTTTCAATACTCATCAATTGCACTAAATTGATCTTACTGTATGTTGGTTTATGGTGTCATGTGTCAAAACAATGGATGCAAAATCATACTCTTTTTCATGCAAGAGTTCTGATTTTTGATGAACATGCCAAACCATTGACTCTTGATGATGTGTTTTAGAGAGGGAGGGGGGGCTAGATTTTGCATTAACTTTCTCTTAGCGGGCGAATAACTCTTCTCCAAAGAATTGAATAGGATGATCTAGTGTCAATGGATACAACATTAGTGAAAAATGAAAGTAGAACTTTCACAATGTTCCAAGAAAAATTATACACCATATTCTAGTGGTTGTGTAGGTCAACGTCCATCATGCAAATAACTTAACAAGTGGAGATGATTTAGGGCCTTAGAGTTGGATGTTAGCATTAATCAGATAAGTGTATTGGGCTTTAGCTCCAATTACTAGGTCAGATTTGGGTTGAAACACTTTACTAGGTTCAAGCTTGAGGACTAAAATAGTCTTAACTTAGGTATAACTCCTAATCATTACCCCCCTCAACATAAGTAGGTCGAAGTTATGAGATTAGTGAGGTTAATATAGGTGGATCTTTTGAAATTAGATGGACATTTATGTGTGGCCATTTATCGAATTGAATTTGAGTTGATCAATTATTGATTGAGCAAAATTTGGACTGACTAGATTTTGTGTTGATCGGCCTTGATTACGAACATTTGGATATTTTTTTTATTGGGTTTAGATTGAGTTGTCTTGCCTTGTTTGGATAATTTTGAGTTACTTGATATTTTGGTGAGTGATTTTTGATCTGATTGAGTTTGTGCTAACTGACCTTAACTGGGTAGAATTTGGCCTGATTGATATTTTGTCTGGTTGACTTTGAGCATCCAACCTCGAAACCTCTGTACGGTAGAATTTGGGCTAATCCATGACATATCTTTGGACCTTCCTTAAGCATTGTCTTTCATGACAGCAACTATGTCTGACAGAGAAACTCCCATGAATGAGTCTATATCTCCTATGCATAGGGAATCCCTTTTTTTATTTTTTAATTCTATTAAAATGTAATCAACAGGACCCAAGTTATGAGGTTGAACCAATTGAAGGTGTAAGATTGTTAGATGGAAGCAACTGCACCGCCTTCTTGCATGGAAACCTTTATTACACCAATCAAAATTAAATAACTTGTTAGAATCTACATGCTTAGGTTGGTCCTTTTCAACAGTACACGTTAGTTTCAACATATAAATTTGGAAGTTGATTGTTGAAATTTTTCAAATTCATATGTTATTATTTTGTAAGTTTTTTTTAATGATGCTTTTTTTTTTTTTTTGAAAGGTGCATGTTGCATTTAATAACAAAATAAGCAAAAAAGGAGCACAACAAAGGTAAAGCTAAAGACTAGACTGACATGCACACCTGCCTTGCTCTAAAATACTAGAAAAAGTAGGAAAGGTACAAGCATCAACAGATGCCACACAAAGTCGACTCGATGAGTCGGTACGAGTCCGCCACCGTTTCGTCCCCGCAGATGTGGGAGAAGATCACCCGGTGGAACTCGAAAGGAAGCCAATATCTACCGGCCGGAGAGAGGTCCAAGAAGCCGCAAGGTCTCCTGGAGATAAGTGACCACCCCATGGTTGTCGCCTTCCAAGATCAGGCCCTTGTACTCATACATCCATGGCTCCAGATGTGTCTAAGTGCAAGCATAGCTTGCAACTCCACCTGTGTCTTGCTGTCCCAATGCTGAAGATGAATACCAACTGCCTTGATGAGGTTGCCAGTATCATCTCTGATGACAACTCCAATGCCACTAAGCCAAGCCAGAGGAGAAGAGAGCATCATCAACATTGGCCTTAAGCCATCCCGAGGGGGGGGGGGAGTCCAAGAAGTGTGAAGAATCACGAGGTCACTGGAGCTCCCATTGCTCAAATGGAAAGGCTGAGGTGTTGGTGAATGCTTCCAAGATGCTAGAAGAAGCACCTGGGGTTCCATATATGTGAGTCTCATGCTAACCTGACTGGGATGGCATAACAATATGCCTTACCCTGCCAGATGCCTTGGGATGCCCCGAAAGAGATCCCGAGAGCAAGTGAAAGAAGGCATGACAAAACCCCAAGTAGAAAGAACTGAAAACAAAATGCCGTGGAGAGAACACCGGATCAAAATATGCTCCAAGTCCTCCTCCTGTGCAGCCCTGGGCATAGGACATCGCCGTCACCCTCCGATGAAGCCAAGTGAAAGTTGGCAGTGCCCTTTCAGGACACGCCACCAAAAGAGCTGCTCCGTGGATGCCTGAACTTCCTGAGCCAATGAAAGCAATGAGTAGAGGGAAGAGAGCCTCATAAGCAAGTGCCGTGAGGGACTTGCTGAGGGATGTGTAAAGCTGCTCGTCCTCTAAGTCGAGTGCACCATCACCCTCCCGATCCGTCTACCAAGTCGACTAAAGTGTCGCTCCAGCTTCGAAGTATCCCAAGTACGATCCCAAGAAGAAGAAGGAGCGTAATCTGCAGTCTTCGGCCGTCGACAAAGGTAGTCTCCCCGAGAAGAGGAAAGGACATGTACCTTTTCCCATCCGAAGTTTCCATCTGGATGAGGTAGGCTCTGCTCCATGAGGATGACCCAAGACTTGGAGTCTCATAACTGCTCCGATATCATCCCCATAACTCCCAAGACAACCATAGAGAGAATCTGCTTAAGAAGTCTCAGTAGAAGGCCCCATCCACAAAGTAAGCATGGAACCCAAGTCCACCAAGTCTCCGGGTGTGAAATGGTGTCCCACTTCACATAATGGATGCTCACAGTGGCTCTTGTCCCAAAGGAAGGACGCATCTTCTCGATCTGTAACACATTCATAAAGGCAAGATAAGGTGTGTCACTAGATGGATCCTGCAACAATCAGGAAATGAGGGTACACGCCCAGCTGAAAGGTGCCGAAGCCCCAAGCAGATCTTCTCCCAGCTCTGGATCAACTGAATGATCCTTCATGTACAGCCTCGATGGCAAAGGGTGCCCAAATAGTCCATCTCCGGACCCTCAACCCAATGGATCGGCATGCGGTTAGTCCTCCATCTTACCGCTAAAGAGGATGGAGGTCGCGACAGCTGATGCGTGCCCAACACGCGAATCATCAGGATGTCCTCGATTTTTTGCATGAGCCACCAAAGCCCTAGACGATCAATTATCTCGTGATAAAGAAGATTGGAGATACAAGTACCTCACCGCCATGACATGCCAAGGTTGGCACCTCCGTCTCAATGCCAATGATAAGAGCTCGATACGTGATGAAGAGGTAAGAGAGAGGCGACCAAAAGCCACACTGAAGCCGATCCATTCATTCTTCAATTATTCAGAATTACTGGGGTGGGTGACACCTGAGTATCAAGTTGTCACACCCCGATGACCCCTTATCTGTGGTCACCAAGTGGAATAATAGGATGACTGATTGGACACGATTCCACCAACACGCCACTGTACATCGGAACGAAAAGTGAAAGGTGTATCTAATCAAATCATCACAAAACTATATACAATTCATATACTACTTAACTTAATTCATATCACAAATACCTAAGACGAAATCTTTAAATAAATACAGAGAAAGACATTTAATTCAGACGCATCAAAAGCCTTTAAGCTTCCCAAAACTATACAATTCAACAAAACAAATTACTTCTACCCAAATTGCCTTTTCCGAATTTTCTCAAGAATATCATGTTTTAAAAGCAGAGACAAGAGCGCTAAAACAAGTTTCAAGACAAAGAGAAACGTACGATATGTAATTTGCAGTCGGTAAATAGTAAACTATATAAAGAATGCATATCAGAATCGAACAATACGCCGTAGAGAAATGTAATAACGTGAATCAATAATACGTAAGTTCATATGTATCAATCAATGTCAAGGAACAATGATTTTCATTTCAATTTCGCTCTATCAATTCATTTTCATTTTCTAAATGCATTTATAATCAGTTTTGACTTTCATTCATAAGCCACCTACCTTTACTAAAAAAAAGTTCGTAGCACCATACTTTAACCTAATGTACCGACACTGCAATTAACGACACCAACCTCAAAATGCTAGAGTCGGGGATACTAAGATCCCCTAATCAAGGCTCATCTCGTCAGAACTTTTGCCTATCTGCGCAGATCCTGTCGTATAGCCTTCCTATCACAATTTTCCTGACATTTCCCTGTTTATCACATTACTGCATTTAACATGTGTAAAACATTTCTATATGCTCAATGAAATCATATGCTACAAACTAACTGTCTTGTAATCATTGTAATCATTAATCTACGCATCCATGCAGGCCAAATACTAAACATTTATTTACATTCAATACGACAATACATTCAATATACGTAAATCATTTCATACAATTTATAAGCGTAGAAACAAGATACATGATAAACCGAATTTACATTAAGAAAATGTCTCACCTCTCTGTCATGTCATACTGCACCTCGATCCCTGTACACTAATAAAGGACGTGCACTCGATCCTCTCCTCGAGTACACAACCTATAATAAAATAACTCTTCTAAGACTTCTAATACGAAAACTCATAAGTAATTTAACTAAATCGCAATCTTACCAAATGATGTCTCCTCATAAGTTTTAAAACACCGAGAATGACTCAAAGTAATCTCCCAAAGAATCTCCTAACGCCACTATTAATTATCCGCTAATCAATAAACTAAAATTAGCAAACATCATTAATCCAAATCCCCAATAATTCTACCACCTAAGCCAAAACGGTTTAGAACTCCTTAATCACGATTTCAACGCCAAGGAAGGTCGCTACCGAAAGAAAAGGATAGGGAAAGAAATTAAGAACTTACAAACTTCCTAAGTTTCCGACGGCCAGAACAGAATTCTACCGAGCCGACGGTTCACGGAGCAACCGACGGTTCACGGATTTCCAAACCGAAGCTTATGGACTTTCAACCCGCGGCGGTTCTGACAAACTACCGACGAAGGAAAATCGGCTTCCACCGAGTGCGGAGGTCCGCGAGGGTTACTACGCGAACTGCAGACGCCACGAGGCACTTCCGCCTGCCGACGGACGCGGCGTTTCAAATCGGTCATCACGGAGCTACCGTCGGCGGAAGGGAAAGGAGCGTCGCCGATTCCGTCGGTGGAAGGAACCGAGTCACCGGAGGCCGTCGATCTCGTGCGAAGGAAATGAATTAGCTGAAGGAAATAAATTACCTTCGATCGATCCCTACCGAACACGCCGAGTGCTAATCCACGCGGCGAAAGTGGATGCTACAAGTGCTACAAGAAAGGTTAATTAACTTAAAAAAACTTAATTAGAATTAATTAAATGGGATATTTCTTAACAAAATTTCCTCAAATTTCTTCAATCATTCAAACAGAAAATTTTGCCTCATCTCTTGTTCAACCTCCCAAGTATTTCTTTAATTGGTCTCAGGTTTCCATTTAATTTTAACATGTGAAATTTGTCATTTCAGAATCTCGACATCAAATTCTAAAATCTTTTCTCCAATGCATAAGTCGATCTATTGATTTTCAAACGTATATGGAATCTTCGCTCCTCAGATTGATCCATTTTCTCAACATTGAAATGTGAAACACGCTGAATGTGTCCAATGGGCAAGTTCAGAAGTTATATCATTGATCCTTTCTTTGATTTCAAAAGGTCCCATGTAGTGGCTCAATTTACCTCCGACCAAATACTCCAACTTGAAATTCTACAACTGCTTTTAAGTCGTAATATTCTTCCATCGAGCAATCTATCTCGACATCTGATTTTCTCAGAATTGATCAACCAACTCGACCTAAGAAATGCCTTTTCTCCCACTGACCCAACTCAATGGAGTTCTACACTTTCACCATATACGCTTCATACTGAGCCATTTGAATACTGGGACAGTATTATCAGAAAACTCGATCATGTGAATATGATCTTCCCAGCCTACCTCCAAAATCTAAAACACATAACCTCAACAAATCTTCTAGACTTGAATTGTCTTTTCTGATTATCATGGATGAAAAGTCAGACTTGCGTAAGCGCCCAAGCCTCTCAATTCCTCGCCATAATCTAAGTAAATCTACCATCTCGCGAGACGATCACTTTTATACACCAGCCTTACAATTTCTTAACATATAATCTGACAATTTATCAATCAATCTGCTCGTTTCATGTAAGAAATGAAATGACTTGGTCAATCTATCCACAACAACCCGTGATACTATCACTAATTGCCTGATCTGGAAATCCCATAACAAAATCCATTGCAATTTCTTCCCATTTCCACTGATAATGACGTAATAATCCACCGTCTTTGATGCCGCCTTTAACAATCTGCGACATTTAGAGACATATTCATTTATGTCTTTCTTCATACCACCACCAAAAATGCTTTTAAATCTTTATACATTTTGAACTACTGAATAGATATCCCGATGAGCTTCCGTAAAATTTCATGTCTCAACTCCGCATCACCGTATCCATAATTGGAATTCTTCCAATACCCTCTGATCTACAATAAAAATTCGCTTCAATTAATTTGTTCATAACGACTGATATCCACGATCCGCAGGTACTTGATTCTCAAATAAAGTCGATCACCGAATGAGATAAATGCCCAAGATCACCGAATTTTTTCTAACTTCCACCGTAGAGCTCAAATCTCTTAATCCTCGACTTTCGAGTAATAACCAACCGGCATTTCCCATGGACTGACTTAATGATCACTACCACATTAAATTTTGCTGTGACAATAATATCTAAATCATAATCTTTAATAAACTCAAGCCACCTTCTTTGTCTTGATTCTTCTTTTTGTGTAAAGATATATTTAAGACTGATGGTCAAGAAAATTTCGCATTTCACCCATACAAGTAATGCCTCCAAATTTTAAGAAAAAAACCACACCGCTAATTCTAGATCATGCACGGATAATTTCGGGCTTTAATTGTCTCAAGATAAGAATTACCCTTCTGTTTCAGACAAGACACACCCCAAACCTTTTAAAGATCACTAAATATTTGAATCCCCCTCGATGGAATAAATAAAGGTCAAATGCTTTTTCAATTGAAAACTCGCATTCACCGTCTATCGAATTTGACATCCTTTCTCAATAAATTGGATAGATTGCAATACGAGAAAATCTCGACAAACTTCCTCAGAACTAAGCAAGCTAAAATCACGAACTTCAGAATATTGTGACCATTCTAAAATTGCTTTTACTTTTGAGGATCAATGTAAACTCCTTCCACGAGCACTGTATGCGATACTATGCATCCAAAATTCAAGTATATAATTGATTTTAACAATTCTAAACAATCCTCGACGATTTTGCATGATTCATCGCTTTAGAAAATCAATATCATCAAAGATGAACAAACGCCACAAGGCTAAAACACTATTGCTAAATTTATAATAAAATTGCCCAAAGATTTTAAAATATCAAATCTTTAATTCCGAGATCTCAAATCACTAAAATACTGGCTTCCTCTCCAACTGATCAAATAAATCATCAATCCTCTAGTAGTGATACTTGTTTCGATTGTCATTTTATTTAACTCCCCTAATCAACACATAATCGTGATGACCCATCCTTTTCTTAACAAATACGACTCCATGATATAATAAACTTTCACGGGCTTCGTGACACTTCAATTCCCCGCAATTCTTTGAGCCATCCTGTAGCGAGATTTATGTATGTAAGCCGTACTGCACAGACGTCAATCCCAAACTCTACTTCTCGAGTTGGTGGCAACCCTGGTAATTCCTCAGGAAACACATCAGAAAATTCAGAAACAACGGGAATGTTTTTCAGCTCAAACACCTCCTTATTCAACACATCTAATTTGGCTAGAAATACCATTTCACCGCTTCTTAAATATTTACTCAACTTTACTGCACTAATCAAAGAATAAACGCATTCTTATCACAAGAAATAAAATGATTTTTTCACTGCGTGCGCAAAATTTCACTCTCCTCTTCCAACATTCAATTGTTGCAAATATTTGATCAACCAATCCATACCTAAGATAACGCCAAAATGTCTGACGGTAAGATAATTCAGGAAAGTGTTTATCTTGAATGTTAATGTCAACAACACATTTCCTATTTCAGATTCAAACTATCGCCGTAAGAAGATACTACATTCAATATGTATGAAATAAATAAGATCAACGATAAATAAAAAAGGAATCAAATGAACGAATGCTAAGCCGAATCAAACGTAATCAACCCAAATGATCAAATTTTAAGATACCCGACACCACTTCATTTGATTCCTTCTTTCATGGATAGCAAAAAACTCGCTTTTACGGAGGGTTGGTTTTACGCTCAAGTTTCTTTTTTGAAGGTTCCCAAAATTGTGTTGCTTCCTGCTTCCAAAATTTTCTTTGTTGACTCGTCGTCTCGATAATTGTATGGTTTTACATCCTTCTTCTTCTCCTCGGGCTGGCACGATGTCCAATCTCGACCACATCTCAAGATCTCCCTGATCCAAAATACATCAATTAAAAATGTCTTTTCCCACACTTATCACAATAGGCTTAATCAATTTGTTTCGTCATCATCAAACTTAAGTTTCTTGGTAGAGAATCGGCCTTCTTTCAAAGCTTTGTTGCTCACTGAAATCCCATTTGCTTGGAAAATTCAACTCATTCTCACTTCTATTTCAACTAAGACCGAATTCATCGATATCGAAAGCACCAATTGATCTCGGCTCAGTAGAATCTATGACATTTCTCTTCCCGGAATCGACATAATGGAGCATATCGAAAGAGAAGTGAATTCGCCTCATATCGCATTATCGAGCCTCAGTTAAATTGAAAAATTTATCTTGTAAAGCGGTCAGATGGAGAATGAACCAATCTTTGAATACTTTGACAAATTCATCCCATTTGATCAGTAATGGGTGTCGTCAAATCTTTCCCTATGTCAGCTCGCCACCACCTTTCCCTTCTAATAAAAAAAGTACTACTACTCTTCTCGTTTCGGCAAATCATTCCATCCAAAATTTTTCCAATCTTAAGTACCAATCATCCACTATAGATCACCGCTCCTCAATGCTTGGTTTGAATGCTTGAAAGATCCTCAAATGTTGGTCCACTTCTGAACCATACTCAGATCTGTGCCCAGTTGCAGATTTTTCCATAAGCTTTTATCAACAACCCGGGAAATTAACGAACTACCTGCAATTCATCGATCTACCTTCACCACTGCTCAGTTGTATTTCACTGCTCAATTATCCGCATAGCTTCAGTGGTCTCAGATTTAGTCTGAGGATCACTCTAACCTTTCTCGCATTTCTTCGTGCAAATTAATAAATTAACAAAAGTATTTATATGATACATTTATTCAATATCATACATGCATGAAATTAAGAACATATAAATTCCTAACCCAACATTAAACGCCCTATACTGATTGATCAATTTAACACTTATCCCTAAATCCAAATCATGCTTCCATACTATCAATCTTTTTGCTATGTTATCAACCTTATTGCTCGATACTCTTTCTCACACCCCATGACCTCTTATGCTGTGGTCACCAAGTGGAATAGACAGATGACTCGATTGACAGATTCCACCAACACGCTCCACTGTACATCATGAACGAAAAGTGAAAGGTATCTAATCAAATCATCACAAAACTATATACAATTCATATACTACTTAACTTAATTCATATCACAAATACCTAAGATTTAAATCTTTAAATAAATACAGAAATAAAAGACATTTAATTAGACGTACTCAAAAGCCTTTAAGCTTCCCAAAACTATAAACAAAAAGACTAAATTTCTACCCAATTTCCTTTTCCCGAAATTTTCAACAAGAATATCATAAGCTAAAAGTTAATAGACAAGAACGCTAAAACAAGTTCTCATAAAGACAAGAGACAAACGTGCATGATATGTAATTTGCAGTTTAGAAACGTAGAAACTATACCGCAAGAATGTCATCAGAATCAAACAATACTGTAAATGTAATAACGTGAATCAATAATATCAGAATCATAATCAGTATCAATCAACGTCGAACAATGATTTTCATTTCAAGCCTATATCAATTCATTTTCATTTTCTAAACGCTATTTATAATCTGTGCTTGACTTTCATTCATATGGTCGTCACCTACCGTCGCCTAAAACAAGTCGGTAGAAGGAATTAACCATACTTTTACAGACCTAATACCGACACTGGATGCTAACGACACCAACCTCAAATGCTGTAGTGGATACTAAGATCCCTAATCAAGGCCATCTCGTCGAACTTTCGCTATTCAAGGCAGATCGTCAGATAGCCTTCCTATCACAATTTTCCGACATTTCTTATCACATTATCGATTTAACATGTAAAACATTTCTATACGCTTCAATGAAATCATATGCTACAAACTAATGTCAGTAATCATCAGAATCATTAATCTACGCCCATGCAAGGCCAAATACTAAACATTTCAGATTACATTCAATGACACATAATCATTTAAATCTATGATTATTCATACAATTTATAGCTAAGCGTAGAAACAATGGCATACATAAAGATAAACCGAATTTACATTAAGAAATGTCTCACCTCGTTCATCGCGGATGCGGCACTCGATCCTCCTCGAAGTACACAACCTATAATAAAGACTATGACTCGATCCTCCTCGAGACACAACCTATAATAAAATAACTCTTCTAAGACTTCTAATACGCTGAAAACTCATAAGTAATTTAACTCAAATCGCAATCTTACTCAAACTGATGTCTCCTCATGTTTCAAACACCGAGATACTCCAAAGTAATCTCCCAAAGTAATCTCCTAACGTCACTATTAATTATCTGCTAATCAATAAACTAAAATTAGCAAACATTGTCAATCCAAATCCCCAATAATTAATACTCACCTAAATAGCCAAACGGTTTAACTCCTTAATCACGATTTCAACGCCAAGGGAAGGCAAAAAGAAAAGGGATAGGAAAGAATTAAGAACTTACCTCTGGACGGCCAGATCGTTCGACGGAGCCGAACCGACGGTTCACGGATTTCCAAAACCGAAGCAGACTTTCCAACCCGCGGCGGTTTACTGGACAAACGCGGCGGGCCGACGAAGGAATCGGCTTCCACCGAGTGCGGAGGTCCCGGCGAGGGTTACTACCGAACGGCTCGAACGCGAGGCCACGGAGGCGCACTTCGCCTGGCCGACCGGATGCGCGCAACTGTCAGAGCCACCGTGAAGCGGCGAAGGAAGGGAGCTGCCGCCGATCGGGAAGAAGGAGCCCGCCGATGTCACGAGTCGCCGATCTCTGGCGTCAAGGAAATGAATTAGGCTGCGCTTAAGGAAGGAAATAGAATTACCTTCGATCGATCCGCCAACACGCCGAGTGGCTAATCGATGCATGCAAAGGAAAGTGGATGCTACAAGATGCTACAAGAAATGTGTTAATTAACTTAAAAAAACTTAATTAGGAATTAATTAAATGGGATATTACACAAGTGCGAACTTGGAAACCCAGAGACAAAGATTCCGCTCTAGAGTTTTCCAACTCATCCCGTAAGTCGCTCCATGTCCACCTTGATGGCCATAAAGCCAACCCGAGAGGTGGAGTAAATTTGTTGAAGATCTCCTGTGCAAAAAAGGCGCAGTGAGAGATATTCATGTGGGACAAAAGCTCCGCTCTTTAAATGAGGACAGAGGGAGATGCTTCAGGTTCACTAGTATCTTCGAACCGACTTATAAATGGTCTCGACATAAGTGATTGGTCGATACTTGGAAGGAGTCTGCACCCACCTTGGGTATCAACAATCGTGTTTCCTTCCATGAATCATCCATATGGGAGGAACTAAAGAACTCTTGGACAGCAGCGATGACGTCGGTCTTCACACAAGTCGCTAGCTTTGCATATAGTATTGCCGCTAGCTTCTTATTTGATTAGGCTATTTGAGCCAATCATTACCATTGGATCTCTTGAGATGGCAAATTTATTAGAGTGTATTTTGTCCACTTTATAGTTACTCTTTATTTTGTGACTTTTTTGTTTAATCAAGTCCAGGGTGGAGCTACAGTGGGGGGCACTAGGGGCCTATCCCCCTACTTGCTAGGCCTAGTTTAAGTTATAAAAATCAGGTTTTAGTGTTACGCCTAACACCTTGCTTAAGATGCCGCCTTAATTTCACATATACACAGACAATAGAGCGAGGAATCATTGATTCTCAAGCCATAGGCTTAGACTTTGTCAGCAATTTGCTAGGATCTACAATAGTGATCTCCCCCTCTCATGCTTTTTGGCTTAGTACCATGCACTCCCCTTCTTCTATGTTTAATCTATAGGCTTGCACTAGAGAGATTTGATGACTAAAAAAATATGGAGATTTCTTGCATGTGGTCATAATTATACCTCCATTAAGTATTAATGCATATTTTTGATTAATAAAATATAAAATAAACCACCATACTTTTTCTCTTTTTTTACATTGTTTTTTTCAATATTTTATTAATTATTGTCTTTAGATTTTTGAGTTTGGATTGTCAAAAGCCCAAAGGCTTTAGTTCATATTGAATTTAGAAATTAAGGTTAAAATTATTTATAAATATGTTAAAAGAAAATCTAATAAGTAGATGAATTTTTTACATCGAGTATTATTATTTATGATGATAATTATACACAATATTTCATAAAATATTTTGTCTTTATATTATAAAATGTAATTATTTTTTTAATCGTCAATGCCAGTTCTAATCTCTTAGATGAAAAAGGTTGAAGGTATTTTTGGGGCATCTACATACATAACACCTAATTCTTTTCATATTTATATAAATAGCAACTAAATCTCTAATAAATCTCTAATATTACATCAAAAATAACATAATTATTAATTTTTTTAATGTGAAATGTACTTTTTAATGCATAGGAAAGTGCTATATTTATAAATATCAAATTTTAGGTGTTAGATATGCAAATGCATAATAATTGTCTGCTATGTATGTAAATTTCACTTTAATTTATTGTTCATTTGTGCCATTACTGAGAAAAAATTCTAGCTCCACCCCTGAATCATGTTATTTGATGCTTTCAGCTTTTGGAGAGGCTATGTTGCATACCATTGGTTACATTTATAGGAGACAAGCTGCAAAGGAACTTGGTAAAAGTGTATTATATATGGGTGTGCCATTCATCGCTGAATGGGTGCGGGATAAAGGCCATCATGTCAAATCACAAGTAAATGCAGCATCAGGTAAATTTTTTAGCTTATTGGCTCAGTACTCTTGTACTTAATCATATCTTTTGGCAACATTTGTTTAAGATCCAGCTTTCTGATGCCAGGTGCCATCTCTTTGATTCAATTACAAGAAAGTATGAAGAAAAAATTGGATCAAAGTGAAAGCATGGAAGATGACTTCATAAAAAATATTGCAGAAAAGAAAGATGCCATGGTTAATTCTTTATGGAAGATAAATGTTGTTGATATTGAGTCAACACTTTCGCATGTTTGTCAGGCTGTAAGTTCCTGAACACTTAAATTATTTTTTAAATAGCTTATACATATGATGGTTATAGGGGATTAAGATAGATTAGCTTTTAGAGAAAAAAACATGGCATGGATACTATTAGCATATAATTTACATTAGAAAGATAATATTAGGAGAAATTTATATTAAGAAAGCATCAAAGTTGAGGAGGAAATATGTGTTTATTCCCACACAAGTGATAAATATGTTTATTATCCCTCATGTTTGTTTTCTATTATATTCATCTTGTTCGTCTATAAGTAAGTACCTTTATTCAACGAATTATATGTTACAAGATTTTTGATCAATATGGTATCAGAGTGATATAATTAAGCCTTAGTCATCCTATTCACACTCATTACCTCCAACCCAACATCGCTCCTCCTAGAATGTGTCCATGCGTGTGTCCATCTTCGCATTCGTGTACTCATCCTCGTGCATCAATGCTTGACCTTGCTAGTGCTTGCAGCTCTGCCCGATTACAATCACTTGTCCCCAGACATGCATGCTTCCTAGCCCCAATCAAGCATTAACTGTTTCTCCTTCTTGCATACCTTAGCTGAACCCACTACTTTTGTTCTTAGATGCACCCCACTTGATGCTCCCTATACTCATAATTGTCTATTAATATTTTACCCCTATCATTGTATATTTCTGCATCTTAGATCTAAGAAGACGATAGGTGGAAATATTGTTGCAGACAACATATACAATTAACTACAAATGCTCCTATTGCCCTTGCTTTCACCACTGCTCAATATCATTGCCATTGTTAGTTGAGTCATTTTTCTGCTGACATTTTTTAGGATTATATTTTTATCTCTTCATTACTCTCCAAGTTTGAATGCCCTACTTGCATATTAGGTAAACATCATTGAGTGTCTTTTCCCTCTTCTCCCACTAGTCATGGATATCTTCCGTATGATTGTTTGCTCAAATCTTTGTGACCACCCTAATTTGGTTTGTGCTCATTTGATTATGGTATTTTGTCATATTTATTGATGATTATTCTAAGATTATTTGAGTATATTTACTCGAATTTTAGTCATATGTCCTACATATATTTCAAACCTTCAGATAGAAGTTGAGTTATTTGTATTAATCAAAACGTTACTCTAATAATTATATTATTAATCAACTTTCTTGTTTTTATACTTCTCAATAAAATGATGTGGTTGAACTTTAATGGTTATATGAATTTTCATCCTAAATTCTAGGAGATGCAATATTGATGACATATTGTCTCATCAATTTGGTTCCATCGCCTTTTCTTGATAACTTTTCACCATTCATGCTTCTCATTGTCATTCAACTTTTATTTTCTCTACCATTATTGATACTTCGGTGTCTATTATGTTCATGCTAGGCATTCATTGGACAACCTCTTTCCTCATGTCATTCACTTTATGTTAAGGTTTAAAAAATATATCGAACATCGAGATGATTCTTCTTAACTGAATATTGAAAGCTTCCTTTGATGTTGGTTATGATGATTTATTTTGAATTAAAAAAAATCCTACTTTAGGATATTATATTTTTTATTTAAGTTACTCTAATCGCCTCAGAAAAAAAAAATTTGTTGCTCGGTCCATTGAAGAGACTAATGGAAGGGTTTGGCTCATTCAGTATCTGAATTGATGCGGGTTAAAATTCTTTAGGAGAATTTGACTTTTCCTTTACTCAGCGTATTACTATATATTATGACAATCATGCTGCATTTATATTGCCAACAATCTTACTTTCCATGAACAACGTATACATTTCAAAGTTGATTGCGATTTCATATTTGAAGTTGGGCTTTCTAACAATTTTATTCTTATTTACATTAGAACAAGTGGTGAAAATTGCCACCAAAGTTTTGGTGCATTTACCATTTTCTCACTTTTGTAATAAGTATATATATATATATATATATATATATATATATATATATATATATATATATATATATGTGACGCAACATGCATCCCTATCTCATCTCTATGCTGTTGATGTTGAGCTGTTTCATGTATTTTCAGGTTCTTAAAGAAAGCAATGTCCCCAAGGACGTTCTCAAATCGCGAGCCAGAGCACTAAAGAAGCTTGGAACAATATTTCAAGTAAGTTTCTTTTGACCATTTAGCATTTGAAAAATATTTCTGTCATGTCTGTTACTGAGTTTTTTATGTCTTGAGAAGATATACTTTATATAACTGGAGATATGTAGAAGCTATGCATTTTAAACAAATGTCTTGAATGAGAATTAGTTGATGTATTATTCATGTCATCAATACTAGATATGCTCTCTTCATCATCGAATTTTATCTGAAAAGCTTATTTTCCTATTCTTCCATCAGCAATCCTAAACTATTTGCAATTTCAACTCAAAATATGATATGATAAATTGCATTCCAACGAGAAGTGTCGGCTTCGTTAACTTTTTTTTTTTTTGTTCATTGTAATGATTCTCTGATTAAGTTTTCACCTCCTTAGAATTACTAATTCCTTTTTTCTTCATATAACTCAGGGTGTCAAATCTGTATACCGAAGAGAGAATAGTCTCCGTGTGGATCCCAGCGCCCCAGAAAGTGGTAAAACATCCTAAAAGCTATTAAGATAATGCTTTATCATACAGTGATGTTTAGTAAATTGATGGAATCTGGGAAAGCGTTGGGTTAGTACTCATTTAAATGGTACTTTTATTTTATCAGCACTGTATATTTAACTTGACAAATTGCTTCTTTAAGGTACTGTTTGATTGCAACTTACGAGTATTTAGGATATAGTGTATTTCAAATACACTGTAAATTAAATATGCTGTATTATGATTATTTTGATTTGCTGACAAATAAATACAAAAAGTTATTTTTTTTGTTTGTTTATTTGGTTTTAATGTAAATGCAAGAAGCAGGTACTCCATTACTGAAACTTAACAGGATTTGGAGCCAGAGAGGATGGGGATTGTCATACAAAATTCATCAATAATGAGCCTCAATTTTGTCAACCTTGATGCCCAATGATTACATGCAAATGATAACTCCCATACGATTTGGTAAACTTTTTTACTCTCCCGTAAAATAAACAACTCAAATGCTCAAGTGAGAGTGATCCACTAATGTAAAACTTGTTTGGTTGTTGACCTTTATTGCATATGCAAACTGAATCATTTGATGAATTTTAAGGCTATTTAGACTGAAAATTCTGTGGCAAGTTAGAGCCAATGTTTATTGTGGAGCTAGCAACTCATTAAGAGGTCGAGCTAGCAATAATTAAGAGAGCCATTGGCTTTGTGAACTTTATACCTCAATGAGAAAGGGTTTATAACTATGTGAAGCATATGGCCACTATAGGAGTTGATGATTAGATTTAACTATTGTTCTACTATGGACCAAGGATAAGTCTCTAGATCACTTAAGGTGGTGTCATATTGGGCTTGCTTTGTAAATTTAAGCCATTCCACTTCTTAATCTAAGCTTCTAAAAGGGGAACATAGGATAAAGCTTCTTAAGACTTAGAACTAGAGTCTAGCTTCTTTATCTAGGCTTCTAAAAGGGGAGAATAATATAAAGTTTCTCAACACTAAGTGAAATCTAATGACTAACTAATCGAGGATAAAAACTAGGTTAGGTATGGGTCATATATAAGCTGACTTAACTCACATAAGGTCATAAGATTCATTTAGGGAACCTGTGGGCGTCTAGATCTAGCCAAAATCTTGAGGTTTACATTAGTCCATGGTGTGAGTCTTGGTGGAAAGGGAGGGTATCAATGTTGATGTCAAGGTTATGCATTGACATCGATGTCAACATCGAAATGCTTGTTTTTACCATAAATTTGTTAAAAATAATATTCAAATTTCTAGTCGATTTTTAAAATTTTTTATTCAAATATTTGCATCCAGATTTTTAATTTTTTTTAACTGACATAATAAGATCTATCATTATTATTATTATTATTACCTCTCCAATGTCTTCTTTATCTGTATATACATACGGGTAATATCTACCTTATGTATGTAAGCATGGGTATGCACACATGTATGTATGTATCTGTATGTATGCATGTCTTTGTGTATGTATATACATTTATGTGTATGTGTAATGCATGTGAGTAGGGGTGTCAATTCGGGTTGATTGGTTGGGTTTTTGACCCGAATTGGAGATCCAACTTCGACCTTATTGAACTGATCAAAAACTTCAACCTGACCCAACTTCAACCTGATTGACTTGACACGACCCGAATGATCAATTTATATATATATTTTTAAGTCAAAATCGAGTCAAATTCAAGTTCGTGTGTAAAAATTAGGTTAATTTTGAGTCATGAGTCAATTTCGTCAAATTCGAAGCACGGTCAAAAAAAAGTCAATTGCCAGGTCAACTCAACTTAAAAAAATCAAATGATCAATCAAACTCAAGAAATTTTTTTG
The DNA here is from genome assembly GCA_021442155.1 of Cymbidium sinense. NCBI lineage: Eukaryota > Viridiplantae > Streptophyta > Magnoliopsida > Asparagales > Orchidaceae > Cymbidium > Cymbidium sinense. Next base: position 24,891,536 of record CM038227.1, on the reverse strand, counting down.
GTCAACTCGAACTTAGATTTTTCGAGTTGGGTTCGTGTCGAGTTATCGATATTAAAATAAAATAAAATAATACATTTTGATGATATTTATGTGAAATATGGAGACTTACAATAACGAGATGAAAAATTATGAAAAAAAAAACACTAATGTAGGTATAAGGTTAAATAATTACCTCCTCAGTGATTCAATACTACTGTTGTTATAAGTTGTTGATTCAAATCACACATTTTATGATTTATCAATTATAATATTTTAGAACGATAAGTGATAAATCTTAAAGTATGTGAATAAATAGTCATATACAATCACTCGATAACAAATCCTTCCATTTATTGGTCTGTATTATTAAAAAAAATCTGGCTATGATATGCCATTATTATTATTTTTTGTGCTCTCTTGCAATTATATTGTAAAATTGCCTTGATACTTATTAATTATTTCATATTTATAGAATTTAAAAAAAAAAAAAGAATCCTCGGTACATTTTTTATTTTTATAGATATTCTACTCTTTAAATAAGGCGTTTTGAGAGAGAGAGAGAGAGAGAGAGAGAGAGAGAGAGAGAAAATCTTCAAACAAACAAGTGACAAAGTGAGGTCTTTAAAAACATTCAATGTTTTGTAAATCTCTCAAGAAGATAATGACTTACTTGTTTTAGGAGAATTCTTTAACACATTTAGATTTTCTTAATTGGAGAAAATACAATGCATAGATTCATCACATAATTAATAATATCTTTTCTTTTCATATAAAATTTATAAGTAAATAAATATATCTGTTGAATATACATATTTTATTAATTAATAAAATCATATTTTTTTTCTCTTTTAGAAAGAAAAGATATTCTCTAAATAATTAGTATTATATATATAAAAAATACAACAACCTTTAATAAAGATAACCCACTATTACATCAAAATAATTTGGGAAGATTAGTGCTACTGCACAATGAGCTTTTTGACTATAGAGTGGGCCGGTTATCTATCAAAGCTATTTTCTTCTTAAAAAAATCACCTATGCCCAATTTTTTAAACATTCAAATTGCATTAGATCATATCTCTCTCTCTCTCTCTCTCTCTCTCTGCAGGATGATAATGTTTAGAAACAAATCTGTTTCTCCATTAAAGACTTAAGAAATTCATTAATATATAAGAAAATTAAAATTTTTAATATTTGTGTTGCATATAGAAATCGATTGATTTTCGTAAGAGTTTTTCATTTGATCCTCTTTAGCATATTAAAAATTTATTATGTGTGGAGTCTGGAAAATAGAAAATTACATTCGGACTCCAATAACATAGTTGTAATTGTTTAATACGTATCGTATTAGTAGTATCGATGTATTGTATAATACTATGTATTGACTATAAAGTGCTATGTATTATTATGCGGTTAATATCATATCAATGCTCATCAATATCCAACACTTCACATTCAATACACAACAGCTGTGTATTCACTGAATACTGTATGACGCTAAGTTATTAAAGTTCAAATGTAGAGCTACGTCCAGATTTCACACGTAATAATCTCTCTAATTTACTATTATATTTATAGAAATAAGTAGTTGAACCTCATCGATAAGTTTATGCTGTTGAGTTAAAAATGAATTTAATCACTTATGATATCTTTGATCAATTTTTGGTCCCTCTTGATTTTCACTCTCTTATACTCTTCATGATAGAGGGAAGTTTTCCTACAAAGCTTTCATTTGAAGGAGATTGATCACCAATGCTTGGAACTATCTCTTGTAAGAGTGAGATTGGTAAAACACATAAGAGTATTATATTTAGTCCACATCAAATTATTGAAAAATATGTCGGTATATAAATGCTAAATATTTGACTCTAACCCACAATTATAACTTTACTTTTTGTGTTGAATTTTTTTTTTTTTTTTGTTTTTGAGCCACTATATATATGCGCCCTTATTGATCTTTCACTCTCTAATAACCTCTATACATCAAGAGATCGGTTACAGTCTTTTGTTTAATTCAAAGGCAGGCTATCTGTGAAGCACTCGTTATAAAGAAGAAGCATGCAGCAGTGGGGGATCTCTCTCTTTATTCTCCACTCTCCTTCTCCTTTCAGATAAGTTTTCTTTCTTTTGTGTCCTTTTCAGTAGGCATAATGGGTAGCCAACTACCTATAAAGCTTTTCTAATTTGTGCCTTCTTTAATTATCTTAAATGTTAAAATATTAAAATTATTGGAGAAATAATAAAAATAGTTTGGGTGAAAAAAAAATAGAAAATTTAATTATTTTTTGAAATAATTTTGTGTTAATGAACTGACTAATGAACTGATTAGCTTTTTTTAGCTTTTATTTATAATATTTATATTAATAATTGTACTCTTAAAAGACCAAAAAATGATACTTTTATTAGCTTTTTTTTGTTATTAATTAAATTAAGAAATTAACCTCATAGCAAAGGGCCAATTCTCTTACATTTTTATTTTGAATGTATAGAGTGATTTATGACAACTTGTATACACACAAAATGAGTATTTATTTAATAAAATAAATCATGTAATAATAACTGAATTATTTTTTTGGCAGATGGGAAGCATTTGTCAGCAATAAAATTTAATTCAAGATGTTGAGAAAAAGCTACGAACTCACCTGAAAGAGGAGATGATTCCTTGCTGGCCTACATCAGAAGGTTCACTCCGGAGATAAGGTAGGCCTATGACTTAGATTTTTTAAGTGTTAATTAAGGCTAACCTCATTCAATGGTTACATAATAGCATGTTTAAGGATATGTTTGTGATAGTTATAGTTTTTTTTTTTATAAAGATGATTGTGAAGCTATTGTAGGGAAAGTAATTTTAGAAAGTTTATATGAGTTTTATAAATATTTTCTTTCTAAAAAAATTCAAATAATAATTTTTAATTAGTTATCCCACTTTAATAGCTCTTGTTCTTAAAAGTAATTTTTCATCATAATTTTTTTTTTAAATATAGCAAAGAAATTAATAATTAAATAGTATTATGGTTGGTTTTTGGAAAAAAAAAAAGCAAATAGAAAGTTGCTCCAAATTAAAGTATCTCGAGCCTATCATTTATCCCTCGAGTTGGGTTCAAGTTCACTATATGAGCTCGAGTTCAAATGAGCTGAGCTCGATCTATGGCTCATGCTCGACTTCACTCATTTACACACGTGAGGGCATGGAGTCCTATCCTAAAGAACTGTTTGATTTAGGCTTATCTGTTAGCCTAAGTTAGCTTTTTCTCCCAAATAATATTTTGAGAAATATCTTTTAGTTCGGTTCGTCTGAGCCTAACTTTTCCAACCTTAAGAGAAAACTTGGACTTAGTTAAGAGAAAGTGATACCCGGCTTAGGCTCCGTTTAAGAGCTTTTTCGTTTTTTTGAAAGCTGAATTTTATTTTTTGATATCCGTTTGAATAGTGTCTTTTTTGGCGTTTTTTTAATCTTTGTTCTTTCAAAAGCAAAATCTCAAGAGCTGACTTAAACCAAACTCAGAATTAAAATATATAAACGGGCGTAAGCTCCTAGCATAACTTCTTCTCGTTCTCTTTGATCTCCTTCCTTGGCATAAGTTACTGTCGTGATGATTTTGGTGGTTGATTTTAGATCTGAGAGTGAGCAAAATTTTAAACAATAATTATAATTAAATTATATATATATATATATATATATATATATATATATATATATATATATATATATATATATATATATATATATATATATATATATATATATATATATATATATAATTAGTAAGATAATGACTAAATTTATAAGAGAAAATTATAAATGTATAAGAATGTGAAAATTATAACCTATAATTGATATTTTTCTCATCTTCTGAGGATTAAATATATAAATTGGTTTTGCCCAATATTTATAGATTAAATTATTTGATGACTAGAAAAGTTGATAAAAGATCATAATCCTCTTTATCTATTCTAAAAATACTAAGCACAAAATAAATTTTTTTTTTAAAATTATGCGAAATAGATCAATCTAAATAATTTATGAATTTAATTAATATTAATATTAATTGATATGTGCATATTAAATGTTTTTAAAAATTTAAAATTTTGTATTATTAATATATAAATATAAATATAGTTTATAAGAGAAATATAACTAAAATATAAAAAGAATTAAAAAATTTTATGACTTAGAATTAATATAAAATTATAAAATATGATTTATAATAAAATTAATTACATGAGTTTAAAATATCGATTACAATAAATTAAAACTTAAAAATCATTTTTAAGGTGTGTATATAATACAATTTATTTATATTCATCTCAAAATAATTCTTAAGGTGGGAATTATTTTTTAACAATTGGCAATGAATTATTTTGAGGATGGGCAAAATTATAAAATTCTACATCTAATTAAATAAAATATATATTTTAAGGTGAGCAAATGTGTAAAATTACAAAATTCTTCATCTCATTAAATAAAATAAATTTTTTTAAGCCTGGGCATTACTTGGTTCCACCCATGCTTCTTGGGATCTATTTGGTGCTACTGAATTTATCCTTATTTTGGTCATTTATGGCGTAAATTTTAAGTTGGTCGGCTCCTTAGTGCTTCCTCCACCCTTTTTTTTTTTTTTCACTTTTTATCACCAAAAAAATGCACCACATAAGCAAATTTAAAAAATAAATAACTTTACCAGGTTATGCTCTCTTAGTTTATCCTTTTTTAGCTTCTATGCATTGACCATCCATTTGGAGTTTGGGTAAAGTTCCATCCTAATTAAGACAAAAAGAATAAATTTTAGTATGCATTTAGAACGATTAAATCACACAAGAATTATTCCCGGCTGTGGAAAAGAAGAAGGGAGCTTCCTGGAAGGTCAGTTTCAGTCCTACTTGATTGCTTTCTTTCGTTACAAGGGAAGGCAGAAGCAGTATAAAACAAGATAGGTAAAAAGCTAAAATTCTCTTCCTGTTCAGTAATGCGTTGGAGGACCCAAGCCTGCTGCTATATAAAATTTTTTTTTGGGAGAACAAATAATTATAGTTCGAGTAAGTTATTCCATGAATATATATATTAATCAGAAGACAGCTTTTTCAGAAAGCCGCTGCAGAAGCAACTCATATCCAGCTTATGAAAAAACACTACTTGTGATAAGTCCGCAAGCCAATTTACTGATGAAAGAGGCTTAACCAAATCTCTCAGTACCTCGAAATACTAATTATCTTCAAAAAGCTAAGCAAAGCTTTAATAATATAATTCAAATATATATATAATTTCACCACTGCCTGTCTAGTCAGATAGCAAAGAGATAATGATCTTCCTCTTCTTTCTCCATTTTCTAAACAAACCAGGAGGTACAAACCTTAGTGGGCTTGACACTTTCACATTAAAAATTATGAACTCTCAAACTATTTTTATCTGTCACTTGCATTATACCTGGTTGTTAGAGCTTGCCAAAATATAAATATAAGGAGCTCTCTTTTGTTCTAGTCCGCTTTAGAGGAGAGAAGAGAGCATCGAAGCTCAGAAACTATGGGTTTTTGCGCTTTCAAGTCAAGTGTTCTTCTTCTCATGATAATCTCAACGTTCCTGCTCTCAGTTTTCACTTCAGGTTGGATTTCTCTTGTTTTTGTTTACCTTATGCTCTTGAAATATATATATTTTTAACTTGTATTAATACTGGTTATATCAAATTGATTTGAAAACAATAATTCTACTTCGGCTTATTATCTTTTTTATTTTTTCATGCACATTAAACTCCTATATATAGTAAATGAAATATTCATCCATATTTTTAACTTAAATTTTTTTTTTTTCAAGGACTTTCTGCAGATGGGCATAGATATCTCCTTGAAAAATCTGCTGCAGGAAAAGGTTTGTCAAAGGTATATTATTATAAAAATTTTCTTTTAAAATTATTAAAATAAACATATATATACTAAAAAAAAAAGAATTTATTTTCTTGATATATGACAGGAATTACACAATGAAGAAGGTTCCTTTGTTCATTCCAGAATGCTCACAGTGAAGACAAATGACTATCAGAACTATGATCCTTCTCCAGCCTTTGTGAAACCTCCTTACAAGCTCATACCAAACTAGTGCTACTATATCTTTTATTGAACTGTGTTTTATACATAATATGATATATGTACAGGCTTGTTACAAATATTATTGTGTTATTTTAAAATTAAATAGATCATATAATCATGATGGCTTAAGGTTTGTAGTTAACATAAGAAGAATGCTATGCATGGTGCTATATATATATACATATACATAATATATGTGGATGTGAACCAGTGAGCTTTGTTTTAAAGTATTTGCTACTTTGAAAATTTTCTTATGAATATGAGCTAGTAATTATGGGATGAATGGATTTATTGGGAATTAAGTGAGACTTAATTCAAATCATTGAGAGTAAATAAATAATAAATTTTGATTGTTGTTGCTATTATAGATTTCACTATGATTTTGATTGTAGAATTTTTTTTAAATTTCTGTTCTCTCATATCTCCTAGAAATGAAATAGCAAATTTTTTAAAATAATCTTAAAAATAGGAATTAATTTGCATAAAATGTTTTTTCAAAGGCAAAAATTATAATTTTTTGGAGCTCACTTGGCTTTTTGTACATCTATATATATATATATATATATATATATATATATATATATATATATATATATATATATATATATATATATATAATTTTTTAAAAATATAAACGTGGAATTAAAATCATCAAATTTGGGAAGATTTGAAGGTATTTTCATAATTTAAAATCTAATATTATCCACTACATCCAATCCAATCAAATGATGGAATTTATTAAATTCATTATTTATTTTAAATTTATTTATTTTTATTTCAAGCAACCGGATGGGTAAGCTAAGTGTGATGAAGTGGTCATTTCATAAATTGCACTCATTTAGGAATGGATGCACATATCATATCTATTGCTTAGAACCTGTTAAAGATAATTGATTAAAATCATCACTGCAACATTAATTATTGTTAGCATATAAACATTGTTAAACAAAAAAGATAAAATAAATATATAAATTGGCATATCTTAGATTGTTAAACACAAGATTTTCAAGTGACCCAATACCTAAATTACATATACAATTACCCATGCTTACATGGGTTTATTTGAAGCCCATTCGAATTAGTCTTATGGGTTATATATATATATATATATATATATATATATATATATATATATATATATATATATATATATATATATATATATATATATATATTGTGGTGAAAATATTCCGCCTTCATCTATCCTTTTGGAGAGGATAAACGAAAACAGAAATATACGCCTTTTGGTCGGGACACCACGTAGATCTGCAGATGTTCTTATTAGGGTGATCGGGTACGATATTGAGGAGAGGTATGCTATCTCGAAAGACAGAAGTCACCACCTTACAATGGACCTAATCACCTTAATAAGAACTCCTAAGGACAATGTGTCTGCATATATACCAGTGATTTTTCCACTATTTTACATGGAAAAGTAAAGTAGGATTTATTTTAAACCGGGTTTGTTAAGTTCCCTACAGGGGCAAGCTCCTATAGTTAATTACATCTTAAGGAATGAGATTCCTCAAGAATACTCTCGATTAAGATAAATGATCGTTGTCTCAAAAGATTTCAATAAGTAGGACTATCAATTGATTAGTTTATTTTTGGAAAATCAAATAGGATCGATCAAGAGGAGGGAGTTCTTATTGAAGCCAAATGGAGGTGAGTAGGGATGTTTATGATACTATGAAACCAAGTAGACATCCCAAATTATCTTATGATTGGGCTTTACATTTTTGAAATTGAGAAAATTATTTGTTTGAGTTAAATTTTTATTAGAAGTTTAGGGCTTATAATTGCACAATATAAGGTTATGGAAATGCCTAAGAGGTGAGGATTTATACTTATGGCCCATAAAAGAGAGAAGCAACCTTGGAACCTAAATCTAGAGAGCTTTGGTGAGGGCCAAAAGCACGACCTAAATCTAAGGTGATAAATGGGTATCCGATTTGCCTCTATAAGAGAGGACAAAACCACCCGACTGCTTGGACTTACAACTGCCTGAGGGTAGCCGCCAACTAAGTCCAACGATTTTAAATTCATGTAGGCAAGTCATATGCTTTATGCAAGATAACTAGACTATTATTTATTTATAAAAAGACTAAGTCCTTAAACTTACTCTAAAGAGACTAGATCATGTAATGACATACTTCAAATGACCTAAATCTAATGTAAATCATATTACATGTTATTTTCATTTTTGGACAATCATTTGACTCAGACTTATAGGATTCATATGCCCAATGCATGAGAAATTATATTATAGGCCAAAATCAATAAGATGGGAGGTGTTTTCCCACCATGGCTCTCAAAGGTCAAGCCAAGTTCTCTGGCCTAGGTGGAAGCTCTTCAAATCAAGAGTGAATCAATATGCTATTGTGCATGATGTTATAAAATAAATACTCATCCATCTAAGGGGTTGCTAATTCTTTTATCTTGATTTTAACTTAGGCTTTAAATGAGGTTATGAGTGATTTATTTTAATTTTGAATTGATTAATTTAGTAGAAGATTTATTTTTACCTAAGAGCCTAATCGTCATCCAGGCCATACATCAAGTAAGGAAAAAACTAGGAAAAATATACCATTTTTAAAGCACAAGCTAAACAAAATATCAAATATTTTATAAAGCTAACACAAAAGAATAAATAGCCAAGTGTGATCAGGCACCACCGCACAAACCCGAAAAACAAATTGGATAGTTCTACCCTTATATAACCCGGATTACAAATGAATTAATTACAATCAAGCAAAAAATTCATGTTATGGGGGTCTTCAAGCTTCATTTCTTCATTCTTCATTCTTCTTTCTTTTTTGGTTCCTTCTTTTGAATGGTTGGAAGTTGGATGCTCCAAAAGCTTCACATGGTATATAAGGCATGACCTTATAACCAATGCTCATCCTAATCTCCATAACAATTATTTCAAAATCCTAATTGTAAATGTATATGAAAAGGGAAAAAAAAATCCAACTAAAACCTGCAAAATAGAGATTAGCTAATCAAACCACACATTCTCAAGCATGTATATCAACAAATTGGACTTAGCACCACACACATGGGTAACCAAATCCACTTGACCTATTTTGGATTATGCTTAGGGGTATAAGAAACCTACACAACAAAAATAATTATATTTTTATTACAGCGTCCTTTAAGAACAATCCCCTACATAAGATAATGATTAGACTAAATCATCCCACCATTCATTCTACGCACATACACCCTAACATCCAGACTAAAACATCACATTAAAAAACAAAATAAACATCAAACCATGCATCGCTCTAACATAGGACTAGAAGTGGTGACTTAGCCTAATGTGTGTACCATGTAAGGTTTATGTGGTATGCTTAGCTAAGCTTTAAGGTTAGGATTTTCCAAGTACGAAAATATTCAACTTAGAAGGGTGGTCTCATTTAAGTTGTTTAATTAATTTGGGTTAATTTTATTTGATGATTTGAATTGGTTTGAATGAACCTACTTAATTACTAAAGGTTATAAAGAGAGAAAAAGAGAAGAGAACTTCTCTTTCCTCCCTACCCTAAGCAATTTCTAAGGTAGATTCATTAAGAATTTTTGTTTAGTGAATGCTTTATTATGTATTTTAATTAATCCTAAGTTTAGATTTTCTCTAAACAAACCTATTCAAAAAGAAAGATATTTTAAGATTAAATAAAGTGAATTACTATCACAACAAACATCATTTTATCTCTTTCCCACATGTGTACCATGCAAATGAATTAATCTTAAGCATATCTATGCATACAAATGAGAATGTTTAGCATACTTTATGATGAATGCCAAGTGAGTTACTTAAGAAAATTTAAATGCTTTATGATGCATGATTTTGTTAAGTAGAAGAGAGTGATTCTTTTATCCATTTTCATATGCACATTTATAAGTATAAAAGACATAAGTGAGTATGACGCCATTGTTAACTAGGGTATAAGGTACAAGATCTACTTAGGGCTACTTAAAGCCTCGAAACCCCGGGGTTGTCTAGACTAATATACTAATTTTCTTAAATACATGTGCGTGTACAAAAAGAAATGCATGGAAAGAGAATGCTAAGTGAGTTACTTAAAAAAATTTGAACGCTTTATGATGCATGATTTTCATTAAGTAGAAAAGAGGTTTTCTTATCCATTTTTTACATGCACATATGTATGTATGAAAGACATAAGTGAGTATGATGCCATTGTTAACCAGGGGTGTAAGGTACAAGACCTACTTAGGGCTACTTAAAGCCTCGCAATCCGGGTTGTCCAGACTAATATACCACTTTTCTTAAAAACAAGCATATGTAGTGGAAAAGAAAGATGCAAAAGTTTATACTTATATTTGAACTTAGTTATACAGTTTATATGTGTAAGTGTAAGGATCTTTCTTAAGACATAACATGAAAGAGGATAAGAATAGATTTAAGTAAGTGTTATGTTCTTTTAAAAGAACTATACACTTTGCAAATCTTATTCAAATCCATATTAAGAGGAAAAAAAGAAGACAAACATAAGACACATTTAAATCCACATGCAAGCTTATAAATAAATTATAAATAGCACACTTTCAATTTTAGGTATTTGATTTATAGATTTTAAAAATAGTTTTGAATTTAGTAGTGATAATAGCCACTCATATTTTTATTTTAGCCAAAACATGCAATTTGACATAAAGAAAAGATTTCATTTTGAATTTAATTTTAGAAAAGCATGAATGAATGATTTTCATAGGACATACACATTTAGCATGCTAGGAAAGAAATAAAGTGATGTAAGCATGTAATTTCATTCACTCTAATTAATTCTAAAAGATAATCTTATGAACTAAGATCATTTAAAGAGAATCAAAAGTTATTTAAAGAGACTTTCATTTTTGCTTTGAGTTTGATTTGAATTAGGAAAATGTGATAAGGTTTGCTGGTCCTTACCCATTCCCAAATGTGTGTATGGTTTTAGTTTATTTTTTAGGTGATTAGATTAATTTTATGCTTTGGTTAAGTTAAGGTGTAGATTAAGTTCATTAATTACCCCTTACCTATTCCACTTTTAACATTTTTAATCAAATAATTATGAGCCAATGAATGACATAAAACCATAAGGAATTTAAATATGCAATGCATCCTAGGAAAGAAAGGTACCTAATGCAATTGGCTCACAATTAATGATTAAGTAAGCTAAAGGGTTTAATTTCAGTACTTTCATAACCTTTCCCACACATATGGGTTAGGTATGATTTCCTTAAGTTTACTTAGGTTATTGAACACATAAGTATATACCCAAGAATGATTGATTAAGTTTCTGGATTAATTTTGAATTTGAGAATTTGATTTAATTAATTAAGTAGATCATCACTGGATTAGCCCTTAATTAGATTTGGATTTAAGGAAGAAAGAGGGTTTAGGGAATAGCTTAAGGAAAATATCCCAAAATCATTTCATAAACCCCCAAATCACTTAAACAAAGTTTAATTATTTTAATCAAGGAATTAAACCACTATTCACATGCTTAATTAACCTTAATTATATTAAGAGAGTGATTAGGGGTTCATTAATTAATTTCTCTGATTAACTCATTAATAAATTCCAAGAATATTAGCAGAGATAGAAGTCATCCCACTAAACATGCCTAAGAAGTTTGGAATTAATTCATGAAGTCATTACAGAGTAATTAAGATTATTAAATTTTCAAATAAATCCTAATTAAGGAAAATCTACTCTTGAAATTCAAATAGAAACAATTTTATTAGATTCTCTTCTGAAGTTTCTTTAAAATGAACTCTCATTCATATTTTTATGATTTTTCTACATTTAGTTATGTATTTTTGAAATTTTAATTGTTTTAAGTAATTTCTAAGAATTCTGCTAATTTATTTTATTAAAATAAACCATTCTCAAAATTCAACATCTTTTAATCCAAAGGTCATTTTAACTTGAAATTTTTATGATAAGTGTACTTTAAAATCAATTTTAATCTCTAAAAATTTCAACTTAATCTCACATGCATTTTTTGGTTTAATTAAAAAAAATTTAATTTTACTAAAACTTAAATTAAGCTCAAAATATTTAGTAAAATTTAAAATTTTAGGGTTTATTGGATTCCTCTCGGAAAGATGAATCCAACAGCCCTTATTTATAATTATTGGTTAAGTATTTTATTTTCTATGAATTTTAAAATTGTGAAATTTAAATTAATTTTAACGGCAAAATGCGATTTAATGATTGGAATGTGGAATGGTGCGGGCGATTCACGACTACCGCCGCCGGTCAATGGAAGATCAAAACCACGAGAGCTGACTGACTTCGTCTAATCGCCGATGGATGGTCTAGATGATCGCGATCCGAACCGAACGATGATCGCCCATGATCCGCATCCAATCGTAAACCATGCAATCGAGCGATCTTATCAGCGAAGGTCGGATCGCTAGAACCACCATGATTCGAGCCGTCGATCTGCGAACCACGAGATCACGGCGCCATGAGGTGAGAAAAATCTAGTTTTTTTTTAAAGGAATTAGGATTTTTTAAGTGAAAACTTGTCCAAATGGACTCATTTTCACGTTGATTCGCACCGAAAAAATTCGATTTTCTAATTGAGAAGATTTAAAATAAAAATGCGGGATTGTCTATGGTAGATTCCTAAAAATTGCACAAAAACTAACACAAAATGACGGATCTTAAGGTCGGCTACGATTTTTGAAGGTTATCTCATCGGGGATGATTTTGGTGTGGTGACTCAAGCGCGTTGTCGAGTGAGGGAAGAAGCCTTGGACTAAGCTTAAATCCTTGCCTTCACATCGAAACGAGGTTTCCTCCGGTGATCGTCGTCTCCTCACCGAAATCCCCTTAGTTTTGGAGTATTTCTCTACAAAATGAAGTGGATGACTGCTAATGGCTTTTGAGAGCTCTAGGAGGAGGAGAATGAGAGGAATTGGAGTTTTTTTCAACCACTAAAGCCTTAGAATGAAAAGTGAAGTGAAATGAACCTTTTTTCACTTTTTGTTTAAAATTTTGGCTCCAAACTCATGTCACATGGCATGGGGTGGTTGGGAATGGAATAGAATCATCCCAGGTGACTCCCTATGGTTGGCTAAGGCATAAAAAGTGGCTGTCATGAAGGACAAGTGGGTGTCCTAGCCAAGGGGAGGTGAGTGTCCTTCATGCCAAGTGTTCCAATGGGAGAGGTGAGGTGATTTTACCTCCACATGAGTCATAGATTCCCCAACCACTCCTTTGGTTAGAAAATCAGTGTCCTTGGTGCCTATGTGGACCAATGGATGAGTGCAAGTGGCCAAGGAAGAGAAATGACCACTTGGAAAAGTGCCTTTTCTCATGGGATGCCCTTGACCCAAGGACAAAGTGGTCATTTGGCTTTGTATTTGATTTGGGCAGATTTAAAATGAGTCAAAAGTAAGTTGGACCAAATTTCATGTCATTTGAAGTTCATTTGATTTAATTTGGGTTAATTTGACCCATTTGGGTCAAATCGGGTCAAAACGGGTTAAGTTGACCAATTGGTCACATTGGGTCAAACCAAGATTTGGTACAAGTTCAAATGACTATTTGGAGTATATTTTTTCAATTGGTTTCAATTAATTTGGTTTAATTTGTATTTAATTTGAGTTTTGACCAATTTGATCCTTTAGGTCAATTTGGGCTAAGTCGACCAATTTGACCAAATTGGCCAAATTGGCTTAAATTATGGCTTAGTTTGGGTTTGGTTGATCATTTGAAATGGATTGGTATCTTTTTTTCCAATCAATTTGATTTTTTTGATTTTTGACTTGATTTAACCTTTTAGGTTAAGTTAGGTTCATGGTCAATTGGGCTAGGTTGGGTCTAGTTGGCCAATTGGTCAAATTGGGTTTAATTGAGGCTTTGGTCAAGTTAAATAATCAATTTGAAGTGAACTTGAGCTATTGGTTGCAATCAATTTGGTTTAGGATACAATTTGGCTAGTTTGGATTCATTTGGGTTAAAGGGTTGACTTGGCCAACGGGCTAGGTTGACTTAGTTTGACCCAATTTATGATAATTGATTAACCTATAATGATCAACAAACATGACATGAAGTTTAGATTAGCTTAATTTGTTTTGATTTGGATTGAATTGAATTTTGGTTCATGTATGTCAAATTGGCCATTTTGGGTCAAGTGAGCCAATTAGGTTTAGTTGGCTTGATCAAGGCTTGATTCAAGTTTGGTTGAACTCATATATGGACTTGTGATTAAAATATACATCCATTTGCAAGATATTTGGAGTCAAATGAGTTTTGATTCATTTGATAATTTCAAGTCAAAGGGTGAATATGAGTTTGACTTGGGTTTGATTTTTGAATTTAGTTTTGGTTTGATGCTTGAAATTTATGTTTATATTTGGATTCATGATTGAAGGATTGATTGAATAATGAAGAAAAATCAAGGGTTTGGCTTGATTTGAGTTTGATTTGGCTAAGTTCAAGAATTTAACTTGAAAGCTTAGGTTGATTTTATTGAATTTGAGTTTGAGTTTTGAATTTGGTTTGGATATTTGAATTTATATTTCATTTATATTTGTGAATATAAATGAGAATATAAATGGGTTATGAGAAAATTTCTTGAATTTTAATTGATTTAGGTTTGATTTGAGCTAAGTCCATAAGATAGAATCAAAGGGCTTAGGAAATATTTTTGGAATTTGAACTTGGATTTCAATCATGAGTTTCGATTATTTGGAATTGATTTATGATTTGAGAAAAACCATTGAAATTAATTCAAGGTTTGATTTGGAGTTGAAGTTGATATGAATTTGGAGTTGATTTGAATTTGACTTGAAGGAAGGAAGTGAAGAGTTAGTTCAAGCTATAGGGTAGGAAAATTTTCCTAATACCCCTAAGGCATGACCTATTCCTATGGCTAACTCTTCTAAGTCTCTAGAGCTAGGTTGAGTGTCCACCTAATTACTAGATGTATCTTACGATTAAGTAACTCTTAAAGTCTAAGAGAAGTCCTATGTCTAAGATGGAGGGGTTGAGAGCTCATTCTAAAAATGAGGTCAACAAAGGTGAATGATCAACGAACAAGAACCAACATGATCAATCTCCACTAACCCAAGCATGTAAGGAATCGAGCTTAGTGCAATGTGGCTCTACTTATGTCGAGAATATAAGAGAGGGAAGGAGGAATCCACTAGGGATTGAGTATATAAACCTTTGACTAGGAAAACAGGTTCAAATCATCCACAAAGGGCTGAGAGGTTTGATTTGATTTGAGTCTCACTGAGGAGAAATTTGACTTGATTTGTTAAGTTCCGCTACTGAAGATGGTTGAGTTTGTTTTAATTTGTTGTTTATTTAGTTGTGTTTGTTTTGACTTCACTGGGGATAGACAAGTAAACTCTCCACTTGGGGAGGCAAGTTCAAGTCATCCACAAGGGAGGGATTATGAAATTCAATGAGGGATTAGAATTCTGGATCCACCAAGGAACTAGAAAGATTTGCGTCTCACTGAGGAGGAGCAAAAGGTTTGATTTGGATTGATTGATTTTTTTTTGTTTCAGATTTTTAATTTTAGATTTTGAAATGGACCCTATTGTTTATGATCGGATCGTGATTGAGGAGCCACATGGGCCCGACTTACTCATTTACCAAAGGGGTAGTCTACCAAACACATAGTAGGGCTAGCCAACCAAAAGGAATGTCTTTCAGTATATAACAACTGTACTAGAAAGAAAGTATAGTAGACTTACATCCTCCAAAGTAGAGACCAGTTGCTGGGGTGATCCATTGGCGAGACAATAGATCAAACCCAACCTAGGGCTGACTATTGAGTGAATGCCTCTGAGGGACTTAAATCAACTTAAAGATAGTCAAAAGTAATTTCATTTTTTACTTATTTTGATGGGTCCCATGGGTTTGCGATGGACTACACTGAGCAGGAGCCATGGAGGCCTAGACCTAACTCAGACTTACTAATCCAAAGGGTGTAGTCTACCAACCATAAGGTAGGATTAACCAACCAGAGGGATGCCTTTCGATGTGTAATGGTCAAGTTAAGAAGAAAGCATGGAGACTCATATCTTCCAAAATAAGGAACCACTGGGGTGATCGATTGCTTTGGGCAACAAATCGAACCTGACGTAGGGCTGACTATTGAGTGAATGCCACTGGGGGTCTTAGATCAGCTCATGGATAGTCAAGATTAATTTCATTTTAAATTTATTTATTTTGATGGATTCTATTAGTTTGCGATGGATCACACTAAGAAGGAGCTTATATCAATCTAGACCTATCTCAAATTTATTGAACCAAAGGGAGTAGCTTCCCGACCGATGGGAGAACTATCCGACCAAAGGAGTGTCTTTGGATTTGCAATGATCAATTTAAGAGAAGAAAGCTCGGGGACTCACATCTTCCACTACAAAAGACCACTGAGATGATCAGTTGCTTTGGGCAACAAATCGAACCCGACCTAGGGCTGCCTGTCAGTTTGTGACAATCATGCTAGAAAGAATGCGTCAAAGTCTTATATCTTTCAAAGTGAAATGACTGTCAGGGTAACCTGCTTGTGAAAAAATAGATTGAACTTGACATAAACGTGACTATGGAGTGAGTACCGGCCCGAATTTATCTCAACTCAGGTAGTCAAGCAATTCCTATAGGGAGTTTTGCTGACACTGCCCTAGAGATAGGATGCTTGCTTGAGAAAAAGGGCCCTTTGGGGGCCTTAAATTCCTAATCCACAAGCAAATTAATTTATTTATTTTGTTTAATTTATTTATCATGGACCCTGCTAGTTTGTGAGGGATCAAACTGAGAAGGAGCTTATATCAGCCTAGACCTATCTCAGATTTACTGAACCAAGGGAGAATCTGCGCATCTGTTGAATAAATTCTCCAACCACAGGGGTGGATACTAGGAAAGGGGGATTGTCCAATCCAAGAGTAACCCGGGTAGTGTCTAAATGGGATCGTAAAGGACATGATCCAAATAGAATGCCCGCAGGGAGAGGGGCCACTAAGGGCTTAATCCAAAACCATGGAGAAGATGACATGGCTAGTCATATATCAAATAGGTTTTCGGTGGCCAACTCAAGGAGAAAGCGCGAGGACTCAAATCTGCTAAGAGTGGTGTATCCACCGGGTGAGTCGTCATAGAAAGATCAACCAACCTAAGGTGTCGATTTACATAATCGACTAGAAGAAAGTCAAGGACTCACATCCTCTAGAATCGATTCCGGGATAGTATTCTGCTTGACAGCTATCCGACCTAGGACGACTACTGCATGAATGCCACTGAGGGACTTAGATTAACTCAAAAGTAGTCAAGAGGAAAGGAGCCTTTGGGGGACTTATCCTATACCTCAAATATACTCGACCTAGTTAGATCATGATGGCTAGTTCAAGAAGAAAGCAAGGGGAATCATATCTTCTTAAATAAAGACAACATGAGGTAGCTTACTGGCTGGGTAGTGAAGACTACCATACTAACAAGGCACTTATTGATTTGTAATAGTCAAGTTAGGAAGAAAGCTCAGGGACTCACATCCTCCAAACAAGTGACCATTGGGGTGACATACTAGCGAGGTAGCTTGTAGGCCCGACCTAGAACAACTAACTAGTGAGTGCCATAGGGGGCTTGCTCCCACATAAAAATAGCTTGAGATAAAAGATTTGTGTTTATTTTATGCATGTGACAAAAAGAATAGGATGCCTCTAGGGGATTCTTACACCTACCTTAAACACACAAGAGATTTGATGAAATGATGCCACAGATGACAAACAAGATTCCCACTAAGAAAGGATGTCGCTCGGGTTCTCTTACACCTAACTTAGTTGTGCTAAGTGAAATATGTTGCCTCTTAGGTTCTCTCACACCTATTCTAATAGCATTGGGAGATTGTGTTTGATTGTCTTTGTGTCATGATAGAATGATAGGATGCCACTGGGGGACTCTTACACCTACCCTAAACACGTCATGGAAGATTCACAAGACAAGTAAACAATGCTTCGAAAGAAGAGAAGATTTTGATGAAATAGAATCAAATTTTTGTTGATTGATAGAATTGTTTTCAAACATGATTTTTATGGGTAATATTTTTTTAAATATAGCCCATTAATTAGAAGCATCGGGTGTTCCCCTTTATAATCAATAAGCTGATAAGATCCTCCTTGGTAGTCTTCTCTATGACATAGGGGCCTTCCCAAGTGGGTTCAAACTTGCCTCCCATCTTTCTACGGGCAACAATTAGTCTCCTTAGGACTAACACAAGTTCTCCTACTAGGAAAGACCTAGGGCGGACTAGCTTATTGTGAGCTTGAATCATTTTGACCTTGTACAACTCGAGGTTCTGGCACGCCCGTAGGTGACTCTCTTCCAAACCTTCAAGCTCTTCTAACTGCAACTTTGTATTCTGCTCTGTGGTAATCTTGCTACCTATTGCTATCCTCAGTGACGGGATTTGAACTTCTAAAGGTAGAATGGCTTTGGACCCATACACTACAGAAAATGAGGTAGATTGAGTTGGAGTTTGGTATGTGGTGTGGTAGACCCACAAGGCTTCGACTAACTGCTCATTCTACTATCGCTTATTATCGCCAAGTATCTTCTTTAGTATTTGGATGAGAGTTTTGTTGAATGCTTCTGCTAAACCATTTTCTCTGGAGTAATAGATGATGGAGTATCTCCAATCTATATTGTGTCTTCTAGCAAAACTGTTGATCTTGGTATTTTTAATGAAGTATCATTATCGAATATGATTCATCGAGGCACCCCAAACCATATATACGATATGATTTCTAAAAAATTAAAGTACATGCTGAGCTGTGACCTCTCTGAGTGGGATTGCCTCCGCCCACATGGAAAAGTAGTCAGTGGCAGCTAAGATAAACCGATGACCCTTGGAAGAAGGAGGATCGATAGGACCCACAATGTCAGTACCCCAACACTCAAATGGCCATGAGGCCAATGTAGGGTGTAGAATACTGGGTGGTTGATGTAAGACCATACCGTGTACCTAACACTGATGGCATCTCCCAGCTATATCCATGTTGTCTGTAATCATCGAAGGCCAGTAGTATCCTAGTCTCTTGATCTTCATCTTCATCTTCAGACCGGATTAGTATGCTCCATAGATCTGAATGTACCTCAGTTACAATGCCACGGCTTCATGTTTATCTAAATAATGTAACCATATTTGGTCAAAGGACCGTCGGTATAGGATGCCATCAATGAGAGCATATTAGAAAGAGCTCTCTATTTCACCTAATGGGCTTATGATTTTTCTTGAGGTAGTTTTTCGGTGTTCAAGTAGTCTATGAACGGTTACCTCCAATTCAGCTCCTTGTCCTTACATGCAACGATAACCTCCCATTCAAGAGAAAGTCTCTCGATGAGTTCAACATCAATAAGGGATAAGACTTATCTATTTTGGACCCTTATTGGAATGGACTTATCTTCCAGATATGTCAATTCTTTTGCAAGTTTGGCCAAAGCATCTGCTACCGCATTCTCTGCTTGGGGAACCTTATAGATGGTTACTTTGGAGATTTGGGCCAACAGCTTCATGGTATACTCATATAATAACGAAGCTTGGGTTTGAGAACTTTGTAGGACCCGACAATCTGGCTGATGACCAACTGAGAATCCTTAAAGATGTTATTATTCTTGACATTGATAGTGATGGCTAACTCAACGAATCAAAGCCTCATAACTTATTGGTGCGGGGTTGGAAAGATAGTATGAGAATCTCATCATATCGCGGCCTAGAGTTAGGAGAACTATTCTTACCCCTGCCTTTCCTGAAAGAGTAGATCGTGGTGCTTTCCCTTTATGAAAAGAAGCTACACCATCAAAATACATCTCCCATCGATAGTTGTCAACCTCCCCTAAGTTCATGATTTGTTCGTCAGGGAGATCATCACTAAATGGGGAGTTAGCAGGAAGTGGATGTGCTACTAAGAAATCCACTAGTGCTTGTCCTTTTACCGCTGAGGTATGAATGTGATATCAAACTGAGAGAATCATGGACCATCACGCCAAATGTATGGATAGCATTGGCTGTGTTATGAGATACTACAACAGATTGGTTCTGGAAATCAAGTTTACCTTATGAGAAAGCATGTAGTGCCATAGCTTCTGAGATGCAAAGATCAAAGCTAGGCAATATTTCTCAATAGGTGAATAGTTCACTTCAACAAGAATAAGATGACAACTGAGGTAGTAGATAGCGTTCTCCTTCCCTTCGTCATTGGCTTAGGCCAACAAAGCACCGAGAGAGTCATCCAATGCATCAGTGTAAAGAATGATGGCCTACCCGGGATAGGGGCTGCTAGAACTAGAGGCTTCACCAAATATTGCTTAATGTCTGCAAAGGCATGCTGATACTTGTCATCCAACTTGAACTTGACATCTTTTTTGACAAGTACTGAAAATGGCTTGCATCTCCCATAGGTTGGAAATAAAGCATCTTAGATCCGCCAGCTATCCTTGGAAGATTTGAACTGAGTTAAACTCTTAGGAGGTGGCATTTCTAAGATAGCTTTAATCTTTTATGGATTTATTTCTATTCCCCGGTGTCGGACAACAAACTCAAGGAATTTCCCCAAAGCTACTCAAATGCACACTTTAGGGGATTAATTTTGAGGTTATATTATCTTAACCGTTCGAAAATAACTCTCAAGTCAAAGAGATGGTCTTCCTGTTCTTTGCTCTTGACTACTAGATCATCAGTATAGCACTCAACCTGATGATGGATGAGTTCATTGAAGATCTGAGTCATGGTCTGTTGATATGTAACAACAGCATTTTTAAGGCCGAAAGGCATGACCTATATAATAGATTCGATGGGGTTCAAAAGCAGTGTTTCTTTCATCCCCGGGGGTCATCTTGATTTGGTTATAGCTAGATGACCCATCCATGAAAGAGAAAACTACATGAGATGAGGCAATGCCCACCATTAATTCTGGTATAGAAAGAGGAAACTCATCATTAGGACATGCCTTATTTAAATCTCTGAAATCGACGCATATGCAAATTTGGCCATTCTTCTTCTTAACTGATGACACGGCTGTGTAAGATATTTTCTTCTTCCTTGATGAAACCAACATCGAAGTTTTGACTTAAATGACCTGTTGTTCAATTTCTAATCACATGCGTCTAGGAGCTTTCTTGATAGGGCTAATGCTAGGATCTATTGCTAGTTTGTGGACTATTACGTCAGTAGATAATCCAAGAATCTCTTCATAACTCCATGCAAAATAGTCCTTAAACTCAATCAATGTCTAACTAAGTCATTGGTTTCTTCTTCATTTAGCAACAACTAATGTATGTTAGGCGTGAATTTTCTTCTGTCCCGAGGTTGATTTCTTTAAGTTTGTCAATTGTTGAATGGATCTCCTCTTCAAATTATGGTGGTGCATCTTTGATTTGGAGATCATCTGGATCATTTGAGGTTTCTAAACACACATTCTCATAAGAGTTGGTGTTGTGTGAAAAGAACCTATTAGACTCCAAATGATTGGTAACAACTAAGAATCATCATCATCGACCAACCAATCGTAATCTACCTCTTGATTTTGCTTTCCCCAGTATTATTTCATTCAAAATACGACTGCCTAGACCATGTGTGAGGAACCAAACCTTTATCTATAAGATTATGAACACAAGGTGAGTAAAAGTTAAATGATAATTCCATTAATTCTTTAAATATATCCTCCTCAAGTTCTACATAAACTTTAGGACTTGAGGATGATGATCCCAAAAAGAATCTCTTCGGCTTCATATCATTGGAAGACTTAGGGGCTTCCTTAACTACTAAACCTTCAACTTTTTGAGATGAAAGTGAGGTTGGAGCTAAGGTTCCCAGCTGCTGCCTAATAGTCTCACATAAACCTGATTCGAATACATTGGTTTTGTCTGGAGGCCTGATCTTCGTTGCTGTCCAGTTTAAGTGTCACCTCCAATGAAACCCTCTAAGAGGGGTTGGCTGGTATACTAATCACATTAGACTCATCCTCTGAACTGGATTCCAAGTCTATGTGAATAGTAGGGGTACTCCTATGAACTAGAATATAACCCTTATTGGCTGATGGCCAACCAGGGGGTCTTCCACCTCTGGAACTGCCTCGATTTCTACCTCTGCCTCCACCTCTGCCTGGTGGAGGTTGATTCATTCTACCCACCTATCCATTTAATGGAATGAACTGTGGGTGGAATGTGATATGTAGATCTATTTCTTCTTCAATCCCCTTTCTTGTTCACTTTGATTTTTCTTTTTCTTTTCTTATTCTTTTGCCTTTTTTATTTTTCTTTTGCCTTTTCTTTTTATTTTTCTTTATTTTCTTTTGCTTTTAAATTTGAGTTTTATCCAAGTTCACGAGAAAGGATATTTTGAGGAAGATAGTAGGTCGCATCCTCATATATCTCAATCTCTCTAACTGAAAAGGCTTTTCATCTCCTTTGACACAATACTCAATCCCATCCTTCCTAAACTTCATGCACTGATGGAGGGAGGATGAAATTATCTTATTTTGATGTATCCAAGGCCTGCCGAGCAAAGCGGTGAATGAAGTATTCAAATCAATTATGAAAAACTTGGCTTCAGTCTTCCAATCACCTATCTCCAAAGGTAGCACTATGGAACCTAAATCCCGCTCACCTTGTTCATTGAATCCTCTCAACATTATCCGATCTCCTAGGAGTATAGAGATGTCGATCTTCAAATAGGCAAGGGTCTTTAGACTCATAATGTTTACTAATGCACCTGGATCGATGAGAACTCTGGCTAGTCTGAATCTGCCAATGTCAACTGTAATGTAAAGGGGATGGTTATGCTCCAAGTCCCACATAAGAATGTCTTCATCTGTGAAAGTGATTCCCTGAGCTTCTCTGGAATAATGTGCCTCCTCACCAATAGCGGTCAGTTGAGCTAAGCATATCTCAGGATCAAGGAGAGCCTTGATTAATGATTCCCTTGTCTCTTTGGATTAGACAAGGACATTGTATATGCTTAGCTCAGATGGCAACTTTCTTAGGTGAGATAAGATATTGTAGTCCACCTTGGGCTGATCCTCTATAAGCATATCCAAGGGTGGAGCATCCTGTGGAGGAGCTTCTCGATACTTTGAACTAATGACTTGTTTCCCTCTATCTGGAGGTGCTGTCCTAGGAGGTAGAACATTGTCACTGCAGAGGTTGACTTTGGTGATCTCTTGTGGCAGGGTAATGGAATGTTCTACCTGCACGTCAGTCTCACATACAACTTCTCCTATGGGATCTTCAGAATCAGATGATTCCAACTCTATCTCTAGGTGAACCCGTAGCATTCAGAGTATGAAAATTTAACTCTGAATCAGAAAGAAAAAGATCACAATTATTATATTATTTAGACTTGAAGAGTTATTTAGAATAGATTCAGACAACCCATTAGAAGTGACACAAATACAATTCAAGCTAGCTTTATTCTTCAATTTCTTAGAATTTTTTGGAGGTACAAAGTAGAATTCAAGTAAAGTGAGTGGGGTAAGGGATTTGATGCCCTTATCCACTGATACAAGAGTTCTACTAGTAGAAGTAGCTAGGCTGAAGTAGAAGTCACGGTGGAAGTGCAATCAGAGGTTGAGGTTGGACGGTGGCTATGCTAATGGGCTATCACACATCGGCCGCCTTGAGCTCTTCCTTTCCTCGAGTTGGCACTGGTAACTTGCAAACCTTCCTTGATGTTGGAGGTTTAAGCTGACTCAGGCACCTGCCAGGAAAGTTTCTTGATTTTGAAGATAATTTTCTTATAGGTTTTGGATAAGAAGATATCCCAACCTTCTTTAGTTTTAGAAGGTCACAATCATCCCTAAGGATTACCCTAATGGAACTGGATGGTTGTTTGACAAGGTATTCCTTCAGGATGACTATAGCATCGGTCTTGAAGCTATGTTCAAGCCAATCCTTGAATGTGAAGCAATCCTCCAAATCATGACCAAGCATGTGGTGGTAGGGGAAAATGTTAGGATCATTACTTTTTACCACGTTCTCCAGCCTTCTAGGTTTGGGTACCTGAAAGTCAGATTTCTTTAAAAAATTCTTAAAGATTTACCTAACTACCTCCCTCTTAAATGAGTATGGTTTGTTTAATTTATCCATAAGAGTAGGTGGATTGGTAGTGTACCGCCATGTGATGATGTGAGGCGGTGGTGAAGGTAGTGGAGGCCGGGTGGAGGCTACCTCGATGGTGGTAGAGAGAGGTTTGTGGAGCAGAGGTCTCTCAAAGCTCTCAGCCATTATTTCCCTTATCTACTACCATCACGCCCGCTTCCTCATATCTTTCGACTTTGGTTTTGTTGGTAGATTTGGAGAAGGTAACTGTTTGGCTTCTCCTTGCAAGCTAGCTACCTTATTGATTAATTTCTCAAAAGTTTTGATGGTGAAACCTTTGATCATGAAGGCGATTGGGCCATGGATATTCTTAAGCAGAATCTCAATGGCATGCTATTCAGATAGCTATGATTCTCATTTCATACTTAAATTACACCATCTGAGAATGTAATCAACATGGGACTCACCATAATTTTGTTGAGCCATAACGAGATCGCCAATAGTGACCCTTTGCTGAGCTCCAACAAACCACTTGATGAAGAGTTGCTCCAACTCAGCAAAAGTCTTTACTTAACTATTGGGAAGTTCAGTATACCAATCAAAAGCTATCCCTACTAACCTACTGACGAAGAGACGGAAGGGTAAAGCATCACTGCCACCAGCATTATAACAACTAGCTCTGAAGTGTGCAATATGCTGCCTCGGGTTTCCACTGGCATCAAAACTCTTGAAGGAAGGTGGCATGAAACCCTTGGGATATTGGATTGCATCAAATTCTTTCGGGTAGGGTCTACCCTTTGGAATTGATGATCCTCCCTGAGCTTGAGTCAATGCTTCCTTCACATGCTGCTCAACCATGGACTTGATATCCTTTTCCTGTACGGAGGTACTATCCACTACCTTCCTATACATGCTGGTGTTACCTTGATCTACTAGAGGTAAATTCTTGGATGGGTCCAAGACATGCACCAACTCTAGCTGACTAGTCTCAGCTGTGGTAGGATGAACTGTTGGGGCTTGGTTCTACAATACTAAGATAGCTTCTAACAGATCCTCAGGCCTCTTCTTCATCCTTTCTATCTTTTCATCCTTTTATTTGATCTGTTCAAGGAGGTGTTGGGTCGAGTGGGCTGTGTCTTCTTGCTCGGGCTTAACACCTTCCATAGTCTGATGCTCTCTGAGGAGGGATCCTTTGGTATCTATCATACAGACTTCGACTGAGTCTCCCAATAAATCATCTTCGTTGGGATCGAAGATGACCTTCTTATCATCTAACCAATCATACTCCAAAATCTCCTTCTTCTCTACAAGTTAATGTGCTACTATTTCCTTGAGAGAACGATCAATCTAAATAGGAACAAATGATCTCAGCTGACTAGTGTGATCACTATCGTGCACTGAGAGGCACCAGACCTCACCTGCCGCTGAAGAGTCAATCCTATGTGGATTGTACTCGCTAGATGAGTGATACTCCTAACTTCCATTAACTATGAGAGGGGTAACAATCCTAGGATGTTTCACTATCACTGGTGCAACTGGACTATTATCTGTAATCTCTGAAATGACTATCATCATCTCCACATCTCGTTGAGTGGAGTGACAATACACTTTTCGTCGCCACCGCACCACTATGGGCAAGGTCGAAAGAGAGCTTGGACCCGCCACAATGGGTGGTGTAAGGGGAGGATCCTCGATCATAGTGGATCAAGCACGCCCGGATATGGCCTTCATTGCCTGGGGAACGGAGACAAGTGACTGAGCAATGGCGAGGATAGAGGGTGGATACACCATCGACTCTATGCACAAGAAGCTCCATGATGACTAGTCCTAAGAAGGATGATGTGTATGGTCGGGTGAGGCTGGAAAATCAAAAGCGGAACTGTGAGGCAAACAAACTCCACCTCTCCTGTATGTGTGTAGCCTCTTGGGCCCTCTCCGAATATGCTTCCCACACTACGGGCATGATGGATCAGATCAACCGCTCTAGACTCGAGCATCTGTAAGCTCCCTAGAAGACATATCAAAGGTCGACAACCTTTGCTCATGGTAAATCGTCGATTTGAACCACTGAGGAGGTGAGGATCCTCTAACATCCTCTCTGCAGAGAAGATGCAATTGGTTTTCTATAACCGGTGAAGTAATAATGGGAACTCATCCACATGAGCCGCTCTAACTCTAGATCCTAGAAACCGCTTGATCAGCGTTCTTATTCTATTGATTATTGCTTTTTTTTTGAAAGAGAGAAATTCCAACTTAATTATATATGAGATATGTTTAAGTGGGATTTCCAAATGATATTATTTTTAGTTGGGAATGAAATCTTTAATAAATTTGAGTATATTAAATGAGGATGTTCATATGTGCTTTTGAAAAAATTTAATTTTATTTGGAAATAAAACTTTCATTCAATAGGTATGAGTGTATTGAATGGAAAGATTCATGTGTGTTTTTTTTTGAAAAATTTAATTTTTGATTTTGATTTTGACTTTTTGGAAAGATGATTGTTCCTTTTATTTTGAAAGATGAAATCTTCATCAAAGTGAATTGAAAGAAGATGTCCATTTGTGCTTTTGGAAAAGATTTTGTTAGTTTTATTTGAAAATGAAACTTCCATTCAATAGGTGTGAGTGTATTGAATGAACAGGTTCATATGTGCTTTTTGAAAACTTTATTTTTGATTTGGACGATGATTGTTAATTTTATTTTGTGAAAATGAAATCTTCATCAAAGTGAATTGAAAGAAGATGTTCATTTATGCTTTTAGAAAAGATTGTTAATTTTATTTTTGAAAGTTTCTACATGTAACAATTATGAGAATTGTTAAATGAGGGTGATGAAATTTTGTGGAAAATAATTTATTATGTGTATTTTTTGAAAAGTGCTTTTTGAAAAGCAAAGTTTTCATGGAAAACTTATTTTGTCTTTATTATTTTAGAATGAACCTTTCCTTATCATAAAAATGATAAGGAGGAAGTCTTTAAATATTTTCTTTTTATTTAGATCTTTTTTATTTTTACCCATTGGAGAACCAATGTTTTAAGACTAACACAGAGTGAGGTCCTAAAATCTAAAGATGTTGGCTAACTCAACTTAAGAATGAAATAAGTTAAGTGCCAATGGAAAGAAAGATATTCTCAGATTCATACCAAAGTACAAACCCACTATCGATACTTGAAGATAATAATCATTTACCAAAGATGGAGAGAGGAACCATCCCCAGCGGAGTCGCCAGAAAAATCTGTGGTGAAAATATTTCCACCTTCATCTATCCTTTTGGAGAGGATAAATGAAAACAAAAATATACGCCTTTTTATCAGGACACCACGTAGATCTACAGATATTCTTATTAGAGTGATCAGGTACGACATTGAGGAGAGGTGTACTATCTTAAAAGACATGAATCACCACCCTACAATGGACCTAATCATCTCTATAAGGACTCTTAAGGATAATGGATTTGCATATGTACCAGACATTCTTCCCTACTTTACATGAAAAAGTAATGTAGGGTTTATTTTAAACCGAGTTCGTTAAGTTTCCTACAGGGGCAAGCTCCCATAGTTAATTACATATTAAGGAATGAGATTCCTCAAGAATACTCTCGATTAAGGTAAATGATCGTTGTCTCCAAAGATTTCAATAGGCAGGATTATCAATCGATTAGTTTATTTTTGGCAAATCAAATGGGATCGATCAAGAGGAGGGAGTACTTATCAAAGATAAATGAAGGTGAGTAGGGGATGTTTAGGATACTAGGAAGCCTAGTAGACATCCCAAACTATCCTATGGTTGGGCTTTACAATTTTGAAATTGAGGGGAGTTATTTGTCTGAGTTGAATTTTTATTAGAAGTTTAGGGCTTATAATTCCATAATACAAGGTTATGGAAATGACTAAGAGATGAGGATTTATTCTTATGGCTCATAGAAAGGAGAAACAACCTCAGAACTTAAATCTAGGGAGCTTTGGCGAGGGCCGAAAGCACGATCTAAATCTAAGGCCAAAAATGGGTATTCGATTTGCCTCTATAAGAGAGGACAAATCACCCAACTGCTTGGACTTACAACTGCTTGGGGGTGGCTACCAACTAACTCCTATGATTTTAAATTCATGTAGGCAAGTCATATGCTTTATTAGACTGTTATTTATTTAGAAAAAAACTAAGTCCTTAAACTCACTCCTAAAGAGACTAGATTATGTAAGGACATGCTTCAAATGACCTAAATCTAATGCAAATCATATTACATGTTATTTTTATTTTTGGACAATCATTTGACTCAGGATTATAAGGATTCATATGCCTAATGCATGAAAAATTATATTATAAACCAAAATCAGCAAGATGGGAGGCGTGTTTTCACCATGGCTCTCAAAGGTCAAGCCAAGTTCTCTAGCACCGGTGGAAGCCCTCCAAATCAAGAGTGAATCAATATGCTGTTGTGCATGATGTTGTAAAAGAAATACTCATCGAGCTAAGGGGTTACTAATTCTTTTATCTTGATTTTAACTTAGGCTTTAAATGAGGCTATGAGTGGTTTATTTTAATTTTGAATTAATTAATTTGGTAGAAGATTTATTTTTCCTAAGAGCCTAATCATCATCCAGGCCATACATCAAGCAAGAAAGAAACTAGGAAAAGTATGCCATTTCTAAAGCACAAGCTAAATAAAACATCAAACATTTTATAAAGCTAATGCAAAAGAATAAAAAGCCAAGTGTGGTCGGGCACCACCACACAAACCCGAAAAATAAATTGGGTAGCCAAGCTCTACCCTTATACAACCCGCATTATAAATGAATTAATAACAATTAAGCAAGGAATTCATGTTATGTGGGTCTTCAAGTTTCATTTCTTCATTCTTCTTTTCTTCTTTCTTCTTCTTCTCTTATTTCTTCTTTGGTTCCTTCTTTTGAATGCTTGGAAGGTGGATGCTCCAAAGGCTTCACATGGTATATAAGGCATGTCCTTATAACCAATGCTCATCCTAATCCCCATAACAATCATTTCAAAATTCTAATTACAAAGGTAGATGAAAAAGAAAAAAGTAAATCTAACTAAAACCTGCAAAACAGAGATTAGCTAAACAAATCACACATTCCCAAGCATGTATATCAACAAATTGGACTTAACACCCCACACATGGGTAATCAAATCCACCTGGCCTATTTTGGATTATGCTTAGGGGTATAAACAACCTGCATAGCAAAAATAGTTATATTTTTATTACAACACCCCTTAAGCACAATCTCCTACATAAGATAATGATTAGACTAAATAGTCCTACGATTCATTCTACATATATACACCCTAATATCTAAACTAAAATATCACATCACAAAATAAAATAAACATCAAACTATGCACCGCCCTAACATAGGACTAGAAGTGGTGACTTAGCCTAATGTTTGTACCATGTAAGGTTTATGTGGTATGCTTAGCCAGGCTTTAAAGTTAGAATTTTCTAAGTATGAAAATGTTCAACTTAGAAGGGTGGTCTCATTTAAGTTGTTTAGTTGATTTGGGTTAATTTTATTTGATGATTTGATTTGGTTTGAATGAACCTACTTAATTATTAAAGGTTGTAAAGAGAGGAAAAGAGAAGAGAATTTCTCTTTCTTCCCTATCTTAAGTGATTTATAAGATAGATTCATTAACAATTTTTGTTTAGTGAATATTTTATTATGTATTTTAATTAATCCTATGTTTAGATTTTCTCTAAATAAACTTATTCAAAAAGAAAGATATTTTAAGATTAAATAAAGTGAATTATTATCACAAAACACACAATATTTTATTTCTTTCCACATGTGTATCATGCACATGAATGAATCCTAAGCATATCTATACATATAAATGAGAATGTTTAGCATACTTTATGATGAATGCCAAGTGAGTTACTTAAGAAAATTTGAATGCTTTATGATGCATGATTTTATTAAGTATAAGAGAGTGATTCTTTTATCCATTTTCATAGGCACATTTACAAGCATAAAAGATATAAGTGAGTACGACACCATTGTTAACCAAGGGTATAAGATACAAGACCTACTTAGGGCTACTTAAAGCCTCACAACCCCGATATTGTCCAGACTAATATACCATTTTTCTTAAATACATGTGCATGTACAAAAAGAAATGCATGGAAAGATAATACTAAGTGAGTTACTTAAGAAAATTTGAACGTTTTATGATGCATGATTTTCATTAAGTAGAAAAGAGATTTTCTTATCCATTTTTCACATGCACACATGTATGTATGAAAGGACATAAGTGAGTATGAAGCCATTGTTAACCAGGGGTGTAAGGTACAAGACCTACTTAGGGATACTTAAAGTCTCACAACCTTGGGGTTGTCCAGACTAATATATCACTTTCCTTAAATCCAAACATATGTACAAAATAAATGAATGAAAAAGAAAGATGCAAAAGTTTGTACTTATGTTTGAACTTTGTTATGCAGTTTATATGTGTAAGTGTAAGGATCTTTCTTAAGTCATAACATGAAAGAGGATAAGAATATATTTAAGCAAGTGTTATGTTCTTTTAAAAGAACTATACACTTTGCAAATCTTATTCAAATTCATATTAAGAGGAAAGAAAGAAAGAAAGCATAAGA
The DNA here is from genome assembly GCA_021442155.1 of Cymbidium sinense. Classification (NCBI taxonomy): domain Eukaryota; kingdom Viridiplantae; phylum Streptophyta; class Magnoliopsida; order Asparagales; family Orchidaceae; genus Cymbidium; species Cymbidium sinense. Next base: position 24,860,799 of record CM038227.1, on the reverse strand, counting down.
CACATTTTTATATCCACATGCAAGCTTATAAATAAACTATAACTAGCTCACTTTTAGTTTTTGGAATTTGATTTATAGATTTTAAAAATAGTTTTGAATTTAGTAGTGATAATAGGCACTCATATTTTTTACTTTAGTCAAAACATGCAATTTGACATAAAGAAAAGATTTCATTTTGAATTTGATTTTAGAAAAGCATGAATGCATGATGTTCATATGACATACACATTTAGCATGCTAGGAAAGAAATAAAGTGATGTAAGCATGTAATTTCATTTACTCTAATTAATTCTGAAAGATAATCTTATAAAGTAAGATCATTTAAAGAGAATCAAAAGTTATTTAAAGAGACTTTCATTTTTTGCTTTGAGTTTGATTTTAATTAGGAAAATGTGAGAAGGTTTGTTGGTCCTTACCCATTCCTAAATGTGTGTATGGTTTTAGTTATTTTTTATGTGATTAGATTAATTTTATGCTTTGGTTAAGTTAAGGTGTAGATTAAGTTCATTAATTACCCCTTACCTATACCACTTTAATATTTTTAATCAAATAATTATGAGCCAATGTATGACATAAAACCACAAAGAATTTAAATCTACAATGCATCCTAGGAAAGAAAGGTATCTAATGCAATTGGCTCACAATTATTAATTAAGCTAAAGGGTTTAATTTAAGTACTTTCATAACCTTTCCCGCACGTATGGGTTAGGTATGATTTCCTTAAGTTTACTTAGGTTATTGAACACCTAAGTATCTACCCAAGAATGATTGATTAAGTTTCTAGATTAATTTTGAATTTGAGAATTTGATTTAATTAATTAAGTAGATCATTAGTGGATTAGCTCTTAATTAGATTTGGATTTAAGGAAGAAAGAGGGTTTAGGGAATAGCTTAAGGAAAATATCCCAAAATCATTCCATAAATCCACCAATCACTTAAACAAAGTTTAATTATCTTAATCAAGGAATTAAACCACTATTCATATGCTTAATTAACCTTAATTATATTAAGAGAGTGATTAGGGGTTCATTAATTAATTTCTCTAATTAACTCATTAACAAATTTCAAGAACATTAGGGGAGGCAGAAGTCATCCCACTAAACATGCCTAAGAAGTTTGGAATTAATTCATGAAGTCATTACATAGTAATCAGGATTATTAAGTTTTCAAATAAATCCTAATTAAGGAAAATCTACTCTTGAAATTCAAATAGAAATAATTTTATTAGATTCTCCTCTGAAGTTTCTTTAAAATGAGCTCTCATTCATATTTTTTTTGATATTTCTACATTTAGTTATATATTTTTGAAGTTTTAATTGATTTAAGTGATTTTTAAGAATTCTGCTAATTTTTTTTTATTAAAATAAATCATTTGACACTCAAAATTCAATCTCTTTTAATCTAGAGGTCATTTTAACTTGAAATATTTATGATAAGTGTATTTTAACATTAATTTTAATCTCTGAATATTTCAACTTAATCTGACATGCATTTTTTGGTTTAATTAAAAAAATTTGATTTTTACTAAAACTTAAATTAAGCTCAAAATAATAATTAAAATTTAGGGTTTATTGGATTCCTATCGAAAAGATGAATCCAATGAGCCTTTATTTACAATTATTGGTTAAGTATTTTATTTTCTATGAATTTTTGAAGTTCGAGATAATTTAAATTAATTTTTAAATCAGCAAACTGCGCGGCACTGACGTGGCAATACGGTGCCACATGGCGTCGCGCGATTGGACATGCGGTGTCATGTGGCACGCGCATGCCATTTGGCACCACGTAATTCACGCGCTGTGCCGTGTCAGCGGTTGGGCCGGAAAGACCAAGTCAACCCACGGAGAGCGACCCACGGCTCGCTCTGGACCGTCTTATTGCCGATCGGACGGTAGATCGATGTGTGATCAACGTGAACGCGCGCGCCCCCGTGATGGAATGCTCGATGAACCACACAATCGGATGGTCTTAATCTTATATGGCGATTCGAAGGTCCGGATCGCGAGATCCACCCGCGATTCGAGCCGTCCGATCTCGCGAACCACGGGATCAGACGACGACTATACCCCTGCCGGAGGTGAATAGTAAAATCTAGTTTTTTAAAGGAAAATTAGGGTTTTTTAAGTGAAAACTTGTCCAAATGGACTCATTTTCGCATCGATTTGCACAAAAAAATTTTATTTTCTAATTAGGATGATTTAAAGTGAAAATGCGGGATTATCTATGGTAGATTCCTAAAAATTTTGCAAAAATTAACACAAAATAAGGATTCCTAAGGTCGGCTATGATTTTTGAAGGTTACCTCACCAGGAATGATTTTTGGTGGTGGTGGTGACTCGAGCGCGCTGTCGAGTGAGGGAAGAAATCTTGGGTTGAGCTTAGATACTCGTCTTCACGTCGAAATGAGATTTCCTTCAGTGATCATCATTTCCTTATCGAAATCCCCTTAGTTTTGGAGTATTTCTCTCCAAAACGAAGTGGATGATTGTTAATGGCTTTTAGGAGCTCTAGGGGGAGGAGAATGAGAGGAATGAGAGTTTTTTTTTCAGCCACTAAAGCCTTAGAATGAAAAGTGAAGTAAAATGAACTTTTTTTTTTGACTTTTTGTTTAAAATTTTGGCTCCAAACTCATGTCACTTGGCTTGAGGTGGTTGAGAATGGAAGAGAATTATCATAGGTGGCTCCCTATGGTTGGCTAAGGCATGGAAAGTGGTTGCCATGAAGGACAAGTGGGTGTCCTAGGCAAGGGGAGGTGAGTGTCCTTCATGCCAAGTGTTCCAATGGGAGAGGTGAGGTGATTTCACCTCCCCATGAGTCATGGCTGCCCCAACCACTTCTTGGGTCAGAAAATCAGTATCTTTGGTGCCTATGTGGACTAATGGATAAGTGTCAAGTGACCAATGAAGAGAAATGACCCCTTGGGAAAGTGCCTTTTCTCATGGGATGCCCTTGACCAAAGGGAAAAGTGTTCATTTGGCTTTGGATTTGATTTGGATAGATTTGAAATGAGTCAAAAGTAAGTTGGACAAAATTTCATGACATTTGAAGTTCATTTGATTTAATTTGGGTTTATTTGACCCATTTGGGTCAAACCGGATCAAAATGGGTTAGGTTGACCAATTGGTCAAATTGGGTCAAACTAAGAGTTGGGTCAAGTTCAAATGACTATTTGGAGCATATTGGCTCAATTTATTTTAATTTGGATTTAATTTGAGTTTTGGCCAATTTGATCCTTTAGGTCAATTCAGGCTAAGTTGACCAATTTGACCCAATTGACCAAATTGGCTTGAATTATGGCTTGGTTTGGGTTTGGTTGATCATTTTAAATGGATTGGTATCTTTGTTTCCAATCAATTTGATTTATATTTGATTTTGGCTTGATTTGATCTTTTTGGTCAAGTTGGGTTTATGGTCAATTGGGCTAGGTTGGGTCTAGTTGGCCAATTGGTCAAATTGGGTTTAATTGAGACTTTGGTCAAGTTCAATAATCAATTTAGAGTGAACTTGAGCCATTAGTTGCAATCAATTTGGTTTAGGTTACAATTTGGCTAGTTTGGATTCATGTGGGTTAAAGGGTTGACTTGGTCAACATGCTAGGTTGACTTGGTTTGACCCAATTTATAATAATTGATTAACCTATAATGACCAAAAAACATGACATGAAGTTTGGATTGGCTTAATTTATTTTGATTTGGATTGAATTGAATTTTGGTTCAAGTAGGTCAAATTGGCCACTTTGGGTCATGATCAAGGCTTAATTCAAGTTTGGTTGAACTCACATATAAACTTGTGATTGAAATATAAATCAATTTGCAAGAGATTTAGAGTCAAATGGGTTTTGATTCATTTGATAATTTTAAGTCAAAGGGTGAATTTGAGTTTGACTTGGGTTTGATTTTTGAATTTAGTTTTGGTTTGATGATTGAAATTTATGATTATATTTGGATTCATGATTGAAGGATTGATTGAATCATGAAGAAAAATCAAGGATTTGGCTTGATTTGAGTTTGATTTGGCTAAGTTCAAGAATTTGACTTGAAAGGCTTAGGTTGGATTTTTGTTGACTTTGAGTTTGAGTTTTGAATTTGGTTTTGGATATTTGAATTTATATTTCATTTATATTTGTGAATATAAATGAGAATATAAATAGGTTATGAGAAAATTTCTTGAATTTGAGAGCTAAGTCGGTAAGATAGAATCAAAGGGCATAGGAAAGATGTTTGGAATTTGAACTTGGATTTCAATCACGTGTTTCAATTATTTGGAATTGATTTATGATTTGAGAAAATCCATCAAAATTGATTCAAGGTTTGATTTGGAGTTGAAGTTGATATGAGTTTGGAGTTGATTTGAATTTGACTTGAAGGAAGGAAGTAAGGAGTTGGTTCAAGCTATAGGGCAGACAAATTTTCCTAACACCCTTAAGGCATGACCTATTCCTATGACTAACTCTTTTAAGTCTCAAGGGCTAGGTTGAGTGTCAACCTAATCACTAGATCTGTCTTAAGATTAAGGAACTCTTAAAGTCTAAGAAAAGTCCTATGTCTAAGATGGAAGGGTTGAGAGCTCATTTTAAAAATGAGGTCAACACACACACACACACACACACACACACAGACATATATATATATATATATATATATATATATATATATATATGTGTGTGTGTGTGTGTGTGTGTGTGTGTGTGTGTGTGTTCATAACTAGACACTTAACTATGATTTTAAACTTCACTATAAACTCCCAAAAGGATAAATTTAATATTAACATTTTCTTAAAAGTTGACACATACTACGATTATAACAATGATTATAAATATATCTCTCTATTTGAAGAATAAAAATATGATAAACTCAAATCTTTAATAAAATTTGTTATGTGCTAGAAAATTTATGATAATATAAAGTGTGTCATTTTAATATTGTAAGAAGATTCCACACTCACACTGATAAAATAAATCAACAGCAACTCATAAAAGAGATAAGATTATATTATGTGAAACTTAGAAAGGAAAAAAATTGCAGGACCTAACCCAAATAAAATAATTCCACTAGTATTTGCAAATTACAAATAATGTATTTCTCTGCAACTAGGGAATATATTGATATAATGTAATAGACATGAATTGTAAATGATGGTTTTTATGTTAGAAGTTAGTGAAGCTTTGAACCAGTGGAATTATCATCAAGTTATTATTGATGGTTAGTTTTTTGTTCTTTTATAAGAGGGGAGATAGCATCTAAGAAGTCTAGTGAGATAACATCTAAGAAGTCTAGTATAAGCTTTAATGTTGACTTTGGATGTTAACTTTATTGATAATAGTATGCATCAATATTGATATTAATGGTGTCCATTTACCTGGTTAATTATTGTAAGTGTTTATTCATTTTGAAGATAGTGTGTCTTGTTGTTGATGATGGAAATTAGGGTTAATAGCAATGGGGGCATCAATCTTATTAGCAATGACAGCTGATGATAGCATACATCAGCCTTATCAGTGACAGTGCGTATCAAAGTTATCTTGATGACATATATTATCTATATTGGCGATGACAAATGTCAGCCTTGTAAGTAATGTGTGCATAAATATTGACTTTGACATTATCAGGGACAACAGATGGTAGCCTTATTACAAGCAACGTATATTTTCCTTATTAATGACGTATACATTAAAATTGATGTTGATTACATGTGTCAATTTTTTGTTATTGGCATACATCAACATTCTTGAAAATGGTGGATACTAATATTATTTGATAATCAAGTCATGATGGTCAAGCGCTGAAAATCAAACAACGATTATCTCGAGATAATAATCAAGTAACTAAAGTTATACAATGACAATCAAACAATAATGATTGGGCTTTGATGACCAGATGATGGTAATTAAGTAATGGTGATCACAAATTTAGATATCAATTGGTTCTTTAGTTAATATCAAGTATACTTCAAATGCTTGATTTTGACTCATTTAAAATCAAATTAATGATTTTTTTCGGATCATTGTGTTTTTTCATTGAAATTTTCAATTTGATTATGAATTTATTGAAATTAGAGTTTAGTTTGTCTAGAATTTAATTCTAAAATTTTTTAACTCAAAGAGTATGTCAAAATTCATACTTGATCAGATGATTTTTTTTGATGACGTATCACCGTTATATATACACAACATTCATCTTAATTTTCAAAAGGTTATAACAACCTTAGCATATTTATAAATATATACAAAAGAGTTTTTTTATTTATTACATCAAGCCACAAACAATTTAGATTCCTTACTTCCCTAATTTAGTGCAGAAGTAAAATGTTGCAAGTCTCACTTTGTATGTTGGATTATTTTAGTTAGGTAGATCTCATAAATTTTCCTTTTCTGAGCTTTTTAATGTACATTTTTTGCAACTATTTTTATTATAGGCAGGTAAAATTATGTGTAACTCTTAAGAAAAAAAAGCTCATACTCTACCACTTGATCTACAACTCTTTTCAAAATTAATGACTTATTCATTAAAAAAAAATTAATATGCCAACACACAACTAATAAGAAATGATCAAATACATAATTCATTGTGATGCACTAATTTTCTTATTAATTGTGCCATCATAGTGCTAAAAAGTTTTATTATTAAAATAATGTTGTTGACCTCAATGTCTACTACATAAGTTGAGTCGAGCTCATAAGCCGAATTCGACGGACTTCGGTTACAATAGCGCGCAAATTAGAGCTGAAATACACTATATATCATCGAAATTGATCAAATGACCTCCGATCGATGAATGGACTTCACCATCGCATTCAAAACGTTGGAATTAACCAGAATATATATATTGAACAATTCAACGATCGCCCGATCAAGAAGAAAATCCATCGATGCGCATACACATATATCGAGGTCGGGAAGCTACGACGATGCCCAAACGACCTCCGTTCATAAAATTGATCACGTCGTTAGTGTCGAAATATCAAAACTTATCAAATGAGACTGTCTGCACTCAATTCGGATGGGTCTGTGCGAATATCAAGCGTTCGGAAGTAATAATGCGCAATTTTGAATTGAAATTGATTCGATTCGACGCTGACTTATACCAAACGGTCTCCGATCGCGAAACAGATTATACCGTTGAATCCAAAACATCGAATTTATCTAGAAATAACACCCATTTTATGTGGATTTGATTTCGGCAATATTCATAAAATTTTTGACAAGATATTGTGAAAATCAGACATCCAAATTAAATACAGTTCGATTTAATTTTAATAATTAAATCATAATATGATTAATCAGATTATACACTTTCCCTAAATACTCTATCATGATATTCGAAATGCACTCCAATTTTAAAAATCCCACTTAATCACATAAAAATTCATTAATAAAATAATTAAGATAACCGAAATGAGCCCTCAATCCCTGATATTCACAGGTTCTCAGCCGAACTCCTGCTCCTCTCTCCTTTCCTGCTTATCCCGCCATGTTCGACCACATAATGGGATAAACTGCTAGTTTTTCTCAAACCTGTCCCAGTCCCGTCTGGCGAAACTAGAACGGGAGACTCGCCTTCAAGTTAGCTACTGGAAAGGTGATCAAAGATCCTACTAAGTTCAATAGGACATAGTAGATTTGAAGACCTCACTATGCTCAATAGAGTATAGTGGGTCAGCTCACTTGATAATTATCATCATTGCTCATTGCAAAGGCATAATATAAAAAGGCTTAAATATGTGAAAATTATATATGTTTGCATGTAGGTGATCGAAGACCCCGCTAATGCTCAACTGGGCTTAGTGGGCATAAAGACTCGGCTGTGGTGTCGCAAGAAATCATCCGCTACGCTAAATAAAGCGCAGGGTAAAGAAAGCATGATGACCTCTACGCGGGATGCCGGAATCGCCGAATCTCGCCAAAATTTTGACTAAATTTTGGACTTAGAAAAACAAAAAGAGAAGACTCAAGATTTATTTAAAAAAAATCAATTACATAAAAATTAAATAATCTAAAATGAAGTTTGACTGTGTAGAAGTTGCATATATATTTGCTTTTATGCAGGTGATTGAAATTCGACCCTATTATGCTCATCAAGGCGTAACGAGATTGAAATTCGGCCGAGGAGCTTCAAAACACCAACTGTCACATTCATCTGGGTGTTACGAATAGGCTAAAACAGTTTCGATGTAGCCCCATACATGGGGATAATGTTGGACTACTATCGAAATACTGCCAAAATTTTATCTAAAATTCATACTTGCAAATAAAATTTAAGCTGAAAAATACCGCTAGCTAAGCTCGCTAAAATAAGATTTACATCAAATTGAATTTTGAATTATAATGAGAATGGATTTGATATAAATTTGAAGATTATATTTCAAAAAAAAAAGTGGATTGAACTCAAACAGATTTATGAACTTGAAGTGAACTGAATATTTTGGCAATAAACATAAATTTAACACTTCAATATCTCATTTCAATCGATTTAGAAGATGATCTGATTGAATATTCAGTGAGAGCACAAAAGATATTCTTCGAATTGGAATATAGTTCACTCCAAATGAATTGGAGAAAATCAAAGAATTCATAAGAGATTTTTAATGAGATTGAATGATTGCTAATAACCATAATCAATGAATTCTTGAAAAATATTTGAAGCATATTATTAGTCTTATTAAATACTTGAATTGGATCGAGAAGAAATTGAATAGAGTTTGTGATGAGTTTGAGAATATCAATAGATATAAATAAGAGTCTATTGAACATTTAAAGACTAATCAACTTTGAATAAAAGAAAGTAATTAAAATTCCAAGGAATCTAATAAGATATTAGAACAATTTAAAACACCTTCTATGCCACCAGATCTATAATTCTTCGTATAAGCAGACAGAAGGTGATGTTAAATTAAATGCTACACTAATTATAGAGCTTCTTTCAATCCAAAAATAAAAAAAATTTATTCTAATTATGATTTTCAAAATCAATGATTTCATTAATTAAATAAAATTGTTTAAGTCATAAACACCCGTATGGGCCCCAACACTTATAGCAAGTGCTTAAACTTAGTGTTCGAGAATGGTACGCAGGTTAAGAAAAAATAATGAATTAATTCGATTCTTTATGACTATATGTGAGCAAGCTAATGATTATCTTCAAACTAATTCAAATTAATGAAAAATATAAATGTTTAGCTCCATAAAATATGATCACAGTAGGCCTAATCCTCTATGCTTGAAAGAGAATTGATAAGGTCTACTAAATGATCAACTTCTAAATAAACTTAAATTATATAAGTCATAGACCCAATCCTCTACTAGCAAATAAGTAGAGTTGACAAAGTCTACCCTAATGATAGTTGAGTTGATTGTATATATCAACTAGTGGGGTAACTATTATCAAAATATTCATGATATTATATTCAACATTTCTCAAACTCAAAATACTAGAAATATAAATCTAGATCTGATCCTCTATTATTAAATTAATAGAGTCGACAGGATCTGAAGCAATAAACTAAATGATTAAGAGAATTTATATACCCCGATGATGACCACGTTGATTGAAAATCTCAATCAGAGGGGATATTATCATCAAAAGATACTTGAGCTCTAAACTAATTCATCATAAAACTAAATTTCAACTAAATATCTAATTAAATAAAATTTATTATTTAAATGCTTAAAGCAAATAATTCATCCACCCATCCACCATCATTTGTTGGGGATGACAGATTAAGAAAACTCTAGCTCACAAAAGGGCTAATGTCAAGTCAAATAAATCATTATATTCAAACTCAAATAATCTCATGCTAGTAAGGACGTGGTCCATGTCCTTTGTCCGTGTGATTTGGCTAATAGGCTCCACATATGATGCGGTTACGACCAGAGTCCTCTGATTGAGTGGTTGCCACCAAATGACACCATTATATTATGATCACGACTATAACCCATATGTTCTCCAATGGCTTAGCCCTTTGAGTTATGAATTATAAGGTATATTTGATAGGCATAAAGCCCTTTAGTTAGCTAAGGTAGAATATTATCTCTTTGGACAAACACCACCTCAGGTCTACAAGGATTACTTGGACGATGTAACTCATGGTTGCTGACAAGAATTCTTCGATTAGGTTAGGTCAACTACCTCCTCTGACTAAGTAGACTAGGGACTATGATAGCCCGGGATGAAGGAACCATGGGATCTAGATCGGGCACATCATCATTCCACTAATCATATACTTTAAGTTAAATAATGGTGAATTTTATAAATTCTAAACCCCAAATTTTAAACTCTACATGTTGCTACTATACGCTATGCATTTAACAATCTAACAACTAGCCTTAATCGAAAGTTCTCTCTCAACATTGGGAGGGGAAATTAACTATAGGTGCTTGCGCCTATAGGAAACCTAGAACCAGATCTAAAGTCCTCACAAAATGAGAATGAAATCTCTAGGTAGTGTCTTATCTACTATTTCATCTGCCTTCTGAAAGTTTAACTGACATTTAAATCATACTCTCTTCAATGCAAGAGGTCGGTGGCAAATTTTCGGAGCTTACAAATTTCTAACGACTCCGTTGGGGATAAGTTTCTCTTTACATCTTTGGCTAGTCAAATTTAAGCTATAGTAATAATGGAGTATAATAAAACTGAAATAAAAAAGAGAACCAATTATCAATGAAACTAAATCTAAGTCAATCATGTCCTTATGACTAATCTATTTGCTCTCTATATTAATTAATCTTCAAAGCACATAGTTCATCATGAAGCTAGGTCGGGGAGCCAACATCTGTCTGGCTAATGCTATAATAAATACTGGAGATATTAGAGCTACCATCTAATTTGGCAGTGTAAACTTCACAGCTATCGCTGCTGCAAACAATCCTCTACTTGAAGCACCTACATATTGCACATGCCCACCTATGCAGAGGAGGAGGACAACTAGAATGGTCATTACTACTACTAAGGTTCCTCGAACGAGAACTTTTGTATTCGAAAGATTGGGTCATTTTGAAGTGCCAATGATGAAAAGAACTATCATTGGGTAGAAAGTTTCAATTATGCTTGTGAGTGCAACTGCTCTACTAGTTGAACCATTCACCCCGGGAAGGCACAATGTAGAAGCTTCTTCATCTAGAATCAAGCTAACCCTGAGGCAGCAGAGAAAGAAGGAATGCTGAGTTGCGAGCTCATCAGTTCTCACATGGGTCATTTATTATACTACTAGAAGCAAGTATTCCTATCCGCAATAAATTTGAAAAATTTGAAATGGGTGAAATGGAATAACTCTACTGGTGATGTTAAGCAATATTACTAGGCTCAACAATAGTCAGCTCAAACCTTGCAGAAGAAACAACCTAAAATTTTATTTGCTCGAGTGCATAAAGTCCTGAAGGTTGTCAAGAAAAAGAATCTTATGAAGAAGAGGTATCAAATGCCAATTATCAAAGAAGCTAAAAATATTCACTACAAAAGCTACCATCAGTGGTAGTAAAAATTCAAGATCGTTCTACACAAGTTATGCATGGTGAACATCGGGGCGTGACACCTAGATTGCATATCCAGGAATCTGCCGTTGAAAGGTCTCGGCAAAAAGGAAAACAAATGTAGAGGCCGAAGCCTTGAGAAAAAGTAGCAATGCAAAAGCTTATTCATCTGGAAGCGAGCTAACCCAGAGATAACGGAGAAAGAAAAATGCTGAACTGTGTGCTCAATAATCATTATTCAAGTAAAAAATTGTACAACCAATTGGAACCAGAAGCTAGTGTTCTAACCCATAACATGTTTGACATCCTAAGATGGGTAAAACGGAACAGCTCTACTGGTCAAATCAGACAATGCTTCTGGACCCGATAACATTGGGTTTTAACTTCTTCAGTGAGGAAAGTCAAAACTATATATGCAAGAGTGCATGAGGTCCTCAAAGTTGTTAAGGAGAAATGACTGATAAAAAGAAAATATGAAGGTCCTGTCATTAGGGAGACCAGAGTTGCTCCTCCAAGGAGACCTCGTCCTACAACCATGATAAGATGTTAACCAATTCAAGTCCTGCTCGTAAGCATCACAGGTCCAAGAATCCACCGTCAAATGGTCATAGCAAAAAGATAAAAAAATTTCTAGCGACTCTGTTGGGGATAGGTTTCTCTTTCCATCTTTGGCTAGTTGAATTTGAGCTATAGTAGCAGTGAAGCATGATAAAACTTAAAATTTAAAATTAATTATCAATAAAATTAAATTTAAATCAACCATATTTTTATGACTAATCTGTTTGTTCTATTGTATTTCTGTATTTTGAAAGTGTGGAGTGATAGATCAATTATTAACTATTAATCCCCATCTTTCATATGCAAAGATGGATCTTCAGAGCACACCATTCATCATGCAGCTAGGTTGTGGAGTCAACATCTTCTTGGTTAATGTTGTAATCAATACTAGAGATGCTGGAGCTACCATCCAATTTGAAAGTGTAAACTTCCCAGCTATCGCTACTACAAACAATCCCCTACTTGAAGCACCTGTATATTGTACACACCAACCTGTGCAAGGGAAGAGGACAACTGGAATGGCCACTACTGGAAAAGTTTAAATGAATGTTAAAATAAAATACTTTCTAAATGAGGTTTGAACATCTAAGATTTCATTTAGAGTCCATTTTTTTATCGTTCTATTACATCTCTGCATTATGAAAGTATGAGATGACACATCAATTATTGATTACTAATCCCCATCTTTCATTTATGTCCGTAGATCTTCATAACACACCGTTCATCATGCAGCTAGGTCATGGAGCCAACAACTGTCTGATAATGCTATAATCAATACTTGAGATGCTGGAGCTACCCTCCAATTTAGTAGCATAAACTTCCCAACTATCACCACTACAAACAACCCTCTACTTGAAGCATCTACATATTATGCACACCAACCTATGCAGGGGAGGAGAACAACTGGAATGGTCTATACTGTTATCAGGTTCCTAAAAAAAGAGCCTCTTTATTCAAAAGATTGGGTCATTCTGAGGCACCAGTCATGAAAAGAACTGTCACTATGCGGAAAGCTTCAGTCATGCCTGTGAATCTAACCACTCTATGAGTTGGAACCTTTTGATGTTGAAGCTTTCTCATCTAGAGGAAAACTACCTAGAAGGCAAAGGAGAAGAAGAAATGCTGAGCTGTGAGCTCATTAGCTCTCACATGGGCCATCTGTTACATAATCAACTTTACAACTAGAAGCGAGTATTCCTACCCCATAATAAATTTGAAATTTTGAGATGGGTGAGAAGGAATAGCTCTACTGGTAATGTTAAGTGATCTTTTTGGGCTCAATAGTAGTCAGCTCTAACCCTTCAGAAGAAACAACCTGAAACTCTATCTGCTCGAGTACATAGAGTCTTGTAATTTAGCAAGAAAAAAGGGGGTCTTATGAATAAGAGGTATCAAAGGCCAATTATCAGAGAAGCCTAGAATGCTCCACTACAGAAACTATCATCAGTTGTAGTAAAAATTTAAGATCATTCTAAACAAGCCCTACACGGTGAACATCGGGGTGTGACACCTGAACTGCGTGTTCGGAATCCACCATGGAAAGATCTCGACAAAAAAGAAAACAAATATGGAGGCCGAAGCCTCGAGAAGAAGTAGCGACATAGAAGCTTCTTCATTTGGAAGCAAGCTAACCTAGAGACAATGAAGAAACATAAATGCTGAACTACATGCTCAATAGCCATTGTTCAAGCAAAAAATTGTACAACCAGCTATGGAACCAGAAGTGAGTGTTCCAACCCATAATAGGTTTGATAGCCTAAGATGGGTAAAATGGAGCAGCTCTATTGGTTAAATAAAATAGTCCTTCTGGACTCGATAATGCTAGGTTCCAACTTCTCTAGTAAGAAAACTCAAAATTGTATATGCAAGAGTGCATCATGCCCTCAAAGTTAATAAGAAGAAATGATTGATGAAATCAGGGAGGTTAGAGTTGCTCCTCCCTGGAGACCTCCTCCTACAACCTCTACAAAATGTCAAGAATTTACACCTACGGTGACGCAGGTGACACTTGAGATCCAAGAATTCATCGTTGAAAGGTCCTGGCAAAAAGATAAGCAAATTTGGGGGCTAAAGCCTCGAAGTGAAATTGCCTCATAAAAAGACAACAGTGTGACATTTGGACTGTACTCCTAAAGATCTACCACAAATGGAACTCGTCAAGAATGTGTACCAAAGAAAAAGGTCATATGTGATGAGATTTCTGATGGTCGACACCTTGGAAAGTCATCCAAGGGATCCCGTCGCCGACCAGCTCCATATTTATGAGAGGAGGTCAGCTTCGATCGTGGTCCTCCGATTGAAGAAATACATATTTTACACTCCGAGCCAGAAGTTTATTGGAGGTGTCGACCAGAGATCCGGCATAAATAAAACTCGCCAAGGATGGGTACTAAAGAAAAAAGGTCATATGTGATGAAATTTTTGATGGTCGACACATTGGAGAGTCATCAAAGGAATTCCGTTGCCTACTAACTCGTTAATTTCAAAGGTGAAAGACCAATGCCGCTAATCAATGGTCGATATTTGAAAAAGTATTACACATAAAAATATAATCACAAGAATGCATTCGATCATACGGTGCGTCATTGAACTTTTCAAGAAGAAGAATTGGTCCTGGTGTTGAGAATACCAATTATTCCTCACCATCATTACATGTGTAAGTTTTGCTTGAAAATTCTCTCGTAACACAAGAATGCATTTTTGAAATAAAGCAAATATCCTCCTGTTAGATAGGGGGCATTTTTTTAAATTTTATAGTAAAATATTAGGCTTTCCCTCGTAAGACAGGGGGCCTCCTTTCGCATTTGGGTTGACATTACGCCTAAGGCCGAGATCCTCATATACATGTTCAAATTATGTATTCAAATTCACAAGTTTCAAAGTCTTACTGACCAAAAAAAATTTTCAAGTCTGCAAAAATCAACAAGTCAAGTTGAAAGCACATCTTTCATCCATACATCAAATCTAGGGATTGAGTGGGTGCATAAGGTCAAACTCAACACACCCAAATATGGCTGAGTCACTGACAAGTCTGCTTACTTAATATGCCACAAAGGCCATAGTAAGAGATCTCTCATCTCATTAGCCCGATGATGAAATCCTCCAATAATTGTTCAAGTCCAAGACTCAAGTGGGTGCATAAAGTCAGACTCAACACGCCCAAATATGATAGAGTTGCTGACAGGTTTGCTTACTCAATACACCATAAATGCTGTAGTAAGGGATCTTTCTACTACGTTAGTTCAAAGAAGAGAGCATCCAAATCTCCAAATCTCTCCAACTTGGTGAGTTTAAGTGGCACAGACTGGGAGATCATTCATAACAGTCGTAAGGTAATTTTTCAAAATCCAACAAAATGATCTTCACTCGAGAAGGCACTAAGCCGAGTTTGGTATCAATATCAAATGAGAAGTGTTAACTCCTTTAACAAGTATGTTAAAGTAGAAAATAAAGATCGAAGGAAACTCTTCTTCAGTAAGTCCAACCAAGCAGAAAGCAAAGGACTGAAGAAGTCATCCCAATGTTCATACAAAGCTAAAGGCTAAACTAAAGAAGTCATCTCATCAATATATCTGTTATGCACAAAGCATAAGACTGATGACTCTTCGCCATCGGCCCAACACAAGCTCTAAGGGCTAGGTCACCGACATACATCATTTTATAAGCCCATGAAAGCAGAAAGCTATGACAGAAGGTAATTTCATAAAACTTGACAAATTTTTAAGACAATTCAGGAAATTCCTTCACCAAATCCGTCAAGGCATAAAGCCAGACTATAACGAAATAAGAACTATAAAATTTTGAGAATGAATTTTCAACAAGTCCGTCAAAGCACAAAGCATATGACCGAAGATGTTCTCATCTCGTCAACAAATCATCAACTCTATTAAGTCCACCCAAGGCATAAAGCCAAGATAGAAGAAAAATATAAATTTCAAACTCTCAAGAGGAAGTCTTCAACAAGTCTGAAAGCACAAAGCATAGGACTAAAGACATTCCAAATTCTCTCAATAGTTACTGCAAAGTCCACCCTATTAGATAGAGGGCATTTTAAATATTTATCTAAGTCAATATCGTGCTTCAAGCCGAGATCCTTAGAGAAATATACATGATGATTATAATGAGCTACGTTTATTTATATTAAAGAAGTTCAAACTCTGTGATACATTTTTGAGCTAATCTGCAATTTCCTTGTTAGACATGAGCCCTTTTTATTATCAAGATTGTTCAATCCTCTCATGTGAAACAGGGGGGCCTTCTTGTATATATATTCAGGTTGACATCAAGCTTTATTCTGAGATCCCTGAATATATCTATAATTTTTATTATTAAAGTTGTAGGCTTTTGTCAGGAACAAAAAGAATCTATTTATACGCATGAAAAGATAACCCTAAATATCAAAAAAATTTCTCCCAGATTTGTCAAATTCTAAAGAGCAAGTTAGAAAAACTCTCGATTTCAGAAGCTTCAATCAATTAAGTTGAAAAAATATCAACCTATACATCCTAAAGTCTAGTACACAGATAGGTTCTAAAGGTCAAACTCAACAAGCCCACAAATTACCGAGTTGATGATGCTCTCCTCACTCAATAAGTTGCGAGAAAAGGTCGCAGTAAAAGAGCCCCTGTTCGTAAGTCTGATGACCAAATCATCAGGCCACCACAGCTTAAGTCGAAGATTCGAGTATGTTATAAAGGTCGGACTTAACAAGCCCACAAATGGCCGAGTCAATGATGCTCTCCTCACTCAACAAGCTATAAGAAAATGCCTCAGTAAAAAAGCCCCTGCTTGTCAGTCTAATGATGATAGTTGTTCAATCTTAAATCAGATCCAGCTTAGTGACTACAAGCAACTAGAATCCAATAGATCTTTCTACTTTATCAATGGACCAAGATAATCTGAGGAAACTCTCAATTCAAAGTCAACAAATCAATATATATATATATATATATATATATATATATATATATATATATATATATATATATATATATATATTTCTTGCAAGATGATATCTCAATCTATATTCAAATGATCTAATCAAGCACAAAGCACAGATCAAATCCAATCTCCTCATCAAGTCCGCCAAAGTAGAAAGCACAGGATTAAGAAAACAATTCCATAGTTCATACAAAACCAATGGTTGAACTAAAAGAATTATGTGGTCATTTAATCTGTTAAAACACATATTAATAATTCAACAGTATAGACCTAATATGAGCCGAAAGGCTGGGTCATCTGTATTCACCCTTCAACAAGTCCATCAAAGCAGCAAGCACATGATTGATAACATACATACACTTCCTAGCAAGTCAATATGGATAAATCAGGTCAGTCATTCATCAAGTCCATCAAGCTTACAGCTATGACAGAAGGAATTTGAAATCTCAAAGTAAATAAACCAATTCCTCCCTCGAACTGATCAAGCATGAAGCTAGGGTTGGAGGAAGTTCAAATTTACAACAACGCAAGAGAAAGAGATCTTCAAAGAACTCATTGAAGCAGAGAGTAGATGATGGAAGAAGCTCTTATCCTCCATGACAAGTCAATATGGACAAATCAGGTCAATTCTTCATAAAGTCCGTCAAGTTTAAAGCTAGGACAGAAGAAATTTTAAATCTCAAAGCAAACAAACCAACTTTTCCATCCAACATGATCAAGCATGAAGCTTGGGTTAGAGGAAATCCAAATCTACAAAGACACAAAATCAAAAGATCTTTAGCAAACCCATCAAAGTAGAGAGCAGATGGTGGAAGAAGATCTTCAGCGAGCTCGTTGAAGTCGAAGTAATTCATTGTCGACATGAAGGGTCAACCAATTTTCAACAAACATGACTCGCTCCATGTGTGAATCATATTTGTTAGGGGGCATTTGTTGACCTCAACGTCTACTACATATGTTGAGTCGAGCTCACAAGCTGAATTCGACAAACTTTAGATACAATAATGTGCAAATCAGAGCTGAAATACATTGTACATCACCAAAAATGATCTGAATAACCTCCAATCGATGAACGGACTTCGCCATCGCATTCACAATGTCAAAATTAACCATAATATACATATTGCACAATTCGAAGGTCGACCGATCAAGAAGAAAATCCATCGTCGTGCATACGCGCATATCAAGGTCGGAAAGCCACAATGATGCCCAAACGACGTCTGTTCATGAAATTGATCATGTTGTTAGCGTCAAAACGTTGAAACCTATCAAATGAGATCACTCGTGCTCAATTTGGATGAGTCCGTAAAATGTCTAGCGTCGAAGCGATAATCGCATTTTGAATTGGATGATTACCGAATTTGAACCAAACGGCCTCTGATTGTGAAACGGATTATGCCATTGAATTTAGAACATCAAATTTATTTAGAAATAACACCCATATTATATGGGTTTGATTTCAGCAAGATTCATAAAAATTTTAATATGATATTGTAAAAATTAGACATCCAGTTTAATTAAATATAATTTGATTTAATTTTAATAATTAAATCACAATATGATTAATCAAATTATACACTTTTCCAAAATACTCTCGAATGACGTTCGAAATTGCACTCCAACTTTAAAAATCCAATCTAATCCCATATGAAAATCCATTAATCAAGTAATTAAGGTCATTAATGAGGAGGATTCTCCTAACCGAAATGAGCCTCCAATCCCTGATATTCACACGATTTCCCTCTATTCACATATTCTTAGCCGAACTCTTGCTCCTCTCTCCTTTCCTGCTTATCCCGCCACGTTCGACCACATAATGGGATAAACCGTCAGCTTTTCTCAAGAAAGAAGAATGAATTAATTCGATTCTTTATGACTATATGTATGCAAGCTAATGAATGTCTTCAAACTAATACAAATTAATGAAAAATATAAATGTTTAGCTCCATAGAATATGATCACAGTATGCCTAATCCTCTATACTTGAAAGAGAGTTAATAAGGTCTACTAAATGATCAACTTCTAAATGAACTTAAATTACATAAGTCATAGATTCGATCGTCTACTAACAAATAAGTAGAGTTGACAAGGTCTACCACAATGATAGCTGAGTTGAATGAAGATATCAACTGGAAGGGTAACTATTATCAAAATATTTATGATATTATATTCAATATTTCTCAAATTCAAAATACTCAAAATATAAATCTAGATCTGATCCTCTATTATTAAATTAATAGAGTCGACAGGATCTGAAGCAATAAACTAAACGATTAAGTAGACTTATATACCCCGATGATGGCCGCGTTGATTGAAAATCTCAATTAGAGGGGATATTATCATTAAAAGATACTTGAGCTCTAAATTAATTCATCATAAAACTAAATTTCAACTAAATAAATATCTGAACTAAATAAAATTTATTATTTAAATGCATAAAGAAAATAATTCATCTACCCATCCACCATCTTTGTTAGGGATGATAAATTAAGAAAACTCTAGCTCACAAAAGGGCTAATGTCAAGTCAAATAAATCACTATATTTAAACTCAAATAATCTCACGCTAGTAACGACATAGACTGTATCCTCTGTCCGTGTGATTTGGCCAGTAAGCTCCACATATGATGCAGTTACGACCAAAGTCCTCTGATCGAGAGGTTGCCACCAAATGACACCATTATATTACGATGACGACTGTAGCCCGTATGTTCCCCAATGACTCAGCCCTTTGAGTTATGAATCATAGGATATATTTGATAGGCATAAAGTCCTTTAGTCCGCTAAGGTAGACTTAATATTGTCTCCTTGGACAAACATCACCCTAGATCTACAAGGATTACTTGGACGACATAACCCATGGTTGATGATAAGGATCCTTCGGGTTCAAATGTACCTCTCTCACTCAAGTAGAATTGACCACGTACCGGATCACTAAACTATGGGATCTAGATCGGACACGTCATCATTCCATAAATCATATGCTTTAAGTAAAATACTGATGATTTTCATAAATTATAAACCCCAAATTTTAAACTCCACATGCTGCTACTATACGATATGCATTTAACAATCTAACGACTAGCCTTAATTGAAAGCTCTCTCTCAGCATTGGGAGGGGTAATTAACTATAGGTGCATACGCCTATAGGAAACCTAGAACCATATCTAAAGTCCTCACAAAATGAGGAAGAAATCTTTGGGTAGTGTCTTATCTACTATTTCATATGCCTTCTGAAAGTTTGACCGACATTTAAATCATACTCTCTTCAATGCGAGAGGTCGGTGGTGAATTTTCGGAGCCCACAAATACTGTGTCTAAGACCTCCAATGTACTATGTTAATATACTTAAATATTTATTCTAATTTAGATCTTTATCCTTGCACAACTCTTCACTTACATGCTTTAAGTTATAGCTTTGATGATAACATTAATGAAGCTTCAAAACAATGATCAATATTAACTCCTACATTATTATTTTTTTAATGTAAACATTTCCTTAATTAGTTATCTTTGTAATGAGGTCTTGAAGTTGTATCCATTTCATTGAATCTTTCATTTTGAACACTAACTTTAGATATCTTTTGGTTTCATTTATTTCAACTATATTTGTTCTAAGATTAGTATGGTGATAAACTACCATTTTATTATGTGGAAATAAGTCATTCTCTATATGATTAGTATGTTACTAACTTCAAATATGAGATCAAGATCATTTATATTGATCAATCTATGAATAATATAATGATTTAATTAAATTTTTTTATAAGAAACTGAACATTTATCAAATTTGATGAAAAATAAATGACTTGTAGCATCTCTCATTTCTCTCAATAGGTGGCTGTATTTTTTCTCAATCTTGGACATAGAAAAAGTGGTATCTCTATGCTTATCTTTGTATGTATAAAATTTTTGATGTATTCCTCTTATAAAATTTAATGAAATATTCGACCTCTGTGCAATTGTAGATGCATGTGAATATCATCAAACATGTATATTTGTGCATTTGATAATTGTAATGATTAGTGTGTTTACTCTTAATCTTCACTTAACTTTGTTGAAATTTTATTTCTATCATCACAATTAGTTTCAGAGATTTGGTTTTAAAGTTTTTGGGTTTTAGCATGAAGGATGAAAAAGTCAAAATCGATGATATTTTAGCTACTGAAAGATGTGAAAAAAAAAGTTTAAAAATAAAATGGATCTTAAACTCAAGTGCATAATTCTTAGTTCTGATAAATAACTAATAACAAATTACTTTGATAGGAAATTATAAAAAAAAAATTAATAGTTGATCAGCACATATTTTGGGCATCAATGATGTGATACTCTAAATTATAAATGGAGTCCCATGAAAGCTACATAAAGATAGACACATTTATGGTCTGAAAAGAAATTTAACTTTTGTGAGATATTTAATAACAAAATGATGTAATGCCACATTCAATACTGGCAGTTGCAAGGTGACCAAAGAAGCTATGGTGAATGCTTGAGGAAATAATATTGACATAACTCTTTACCATTATAAATATCAAAACAGTGACATTTACATATGTTCAACTTTAGATACTGATATCTGGCATCAAATATTATTAGGCCACATGAGTGCTAAAGGCCTATAATTTCTTCATTCTCAATGTAAAATTTTAATTTTAAAATATACTGAATCTAACTTTTGTAAAGATTACATTTTAGAAAAGCATAGAGAAAACAATTTCTCAAAATCTGGAATAGAAATTAAAACCAAAAAGCTAAAATTGGTTCACATTGATGTCTAGGGGCCATTCCCCATTCCATCTCTAGGTGGCATGTACTATATCACATTTATAAATGGCTGCACTAAAAAAATATGAACTTATTTTCTTAAAAAGAAATATGATGTGTTTAATAAGTTTATAGGATAGAAAGGCTTAGTTAAAATGAGACTACAATAAAATTAAATGCAGATATTGTGTAAATAAAGGGATTTTTAAAAAGAGAATAGTCCTAAGAAATCCTTAATAGAATAGAGTCGTATTCTCAATTTAATTAATGAGATTTCCTCCTTTAGCTTAAACAAAAAATTCTGAAGAAGAATGGATCAAGAATGACTTCTAGCATTGTACAACTTCAATGAGTTTGAGTTCTGCATGACGATCAGATCCGATGGGAAGCAAAGGCAGGTCAATCAGACTGGCAGAGAAGAATGGAGAGAAGCTGGGCTTCTTGCTTGAAGAAGAGATCTAAATGATGCCTTCTTTGTTATTCAAAACTTATTCCCTTCTCTTTCTCCATTTTGATTCTGCGGGAGATGGAAGATGAGTGTACAGAGGGTATGACTGGTGTGTTGTAAATTCAGAACTCTGAAGCATCATTCTGTTCTGAAAAAAAAAAAAAATTTTTAAGTGGACAGAAGGAGGCTCTTTCATATTAACCTAAACTAACTAGAGGTATTAGATAATAGAAATAAATATAATAATATGGCATACAAATAATATTCAGAATTGTAGTATATCAACAAACATAAATATTTATGAATTAAAATTCACACCAACAATATTGAACATAAATGAATGGCGAATAGATTCATAGATCAATCTAAAATAATTAGTATAAAGTGAAAAAGTTTAATAGATACCTTCACTGCCAAAACCATTTGGTCATAAATAAAACGGCTCATTTTATAATACAACATCATCATAATCTGTAAACTAAACAAAATAACAAAGTTGGATAAGGGGAGAAGTCTCAACTTAGCCATATTTAAATGAGGCAAATGCACATCTACAAAACAATAGTACATCCTCACAATACCAGTAGCAGACAAATACAAAGCCCTCTCTAAGCCTTCTAAATCCAACCTGAACGAAAAAAAAAAAAGAAAAAAAAAAGAACAATAACGCTTAGATGTAAAGGCAACATTCTACTTTCTAAGAACATTTTTCTCTGATTTTGCAAAAGCTAGGATGAAAGCTGTATGAACTTTTGGAGCTTGGCTTCTGTCAAAAATGAAATGATATCTTTTATAATGATTGCATTCTATCAAATAATGAGTGGTCCAAGTTGTTTCGAAGTTTGCGCCTTTATTTGAATGCTAGAACTGATTTGACCTCTTAATGCTTGCTATAAATCATGGAAGAGTCTCCGGATCTGTTCTACAGATGCAGGCAACAATGTGACAGGGCACCGTTTGTACTGCACACAAGCAAGATTCAGCATTTCATTAATGAATCAAAGGTTTCCAATTAATCAGCAGAGAAAAGAATTATATGTGTGGATGTTGTGGTTCTCACCTGTGAGACATACTTAAATATGCACGAATAACAGAAGACAAAACCAGAGACAGTGAGAACTGATGGGTTCACCCTTTTCTGGGAGCAGAGAGGACAGATAGTTCTGTCGTGAGGCAATGGTATCCCATCATCAGCTACCTGTTAAGTTGTAATTACAGTGATTTAGACTATGATCGAGGTTAGATCTAATTGAAGCGTTTAAAGGTTTAGCTGTGCGCTTCATCGATTTCCTAAAAGCACTTGGATAGCATTCATAATAAAATTTTGGTTATAGTAATCAAAAATGAAGAATTGAACAAAGCATATGAATGAAAAAAGGAAGAATCATAAATTGGTATGAAAATAGGCTAATGTAATATGCACATACAGACACATGCCCACACATGCATGTGCAGTTGTGCACACACATGCACACGCACACAGAGAACCTTAGTTTCTCCAAGAGGAATATGTCGTCTTAATCTTTGACAGTTAGATTATGTATAATGGATTCTAAAGCAGATTGTTCTGTACCATGATTTTGTTGACATGAGACTTAAATGACAATTTTGTGCAGCAACTAATCATTGAGCAAAAAATACGGCCAACAACCGAAACAAAAAATACAAAATACCCAACAACCAGAGAAACTATTAGTATCTCTAGAAAAGATGTCATCTTACTCTTTGGAAAGTAGGATAATGTAACATGGTCCTCTGGGGCTTCAAAAATCCGCATTCGACCAGAGAGTTTGATTAATGTTAACCAAAATTTCAGAAGGCAGATAAAACAATTGATAAGACACTACTCAGAGATTTCGCTCTCATTTTGTGAGGACGTTAGATTTGTTCAAGATTTCCTATAGATGCAAACACCTATAGTTAATTACTTCTAGTGTTGAGAGAAAACTTTTGATTAAGGCTAATTGTTAGATAACTAAATGCTTAGTATATAGTAGCAACAAATAGAGTTTTGGATTTTAAAATTGTTTAGATTAGAAATTGTGAAATTCATCATCATTTAGCTTAAAGCGGATGGTTGGAGAAATGCGTCCGATCAAGATCCCATTTCGTTTTTCACAACTCCCTGCCTAATTAGTCAATGAAAAGTACATGACGCCAAAGGATCTTCGTGATTAATTTGTCTAAGATAATCTTGTAGATTTAGGCGATCGTTTGTCTAAAAAGATAACTTTAAGTTCATGTTAGCTAACATATGACTTTTTATCGTATCAATTGCACCATATGATTCACAACTCAAGAGATAGATCTATTGATGAATATATGGTGCATGATCGTAATATAAGAGGTCAAGTGGTTACCCAATCAAAGGACTCGATCATAATCATATTATACGTAGATACTAAATGTAAATAGCATACACGTACATAAGCAATTATTTGAAAGATAACAATACACTTGATTTGACATTAATTCTTTTGTGAACTTAAATTTTTATAATTTATCACCTTCGACAAATGATTGTAGATTGATAAATAGATTTTAGTTTTAAATCTTTAAATTGTGAATTTCATTTAATCTGAACTTACTAATTTTTTTATTTTATTGAAATTTAATTGCACAATGACTTGATTTAGAATTTTATATGTATTTTTATGGCGATATCCCTTACAGTTGAAATTTTCATTCAACATAATAATTATTAGGGTGTTTAAACCTGCTTAATCATTCAGTTTATCATTCTAGACTTTGTCAACTTCATTAATCCAATAATAAAGGATCAGATCTAGACTTGCAACTTGAGAACTTGGATTTAAGATAACTGAACATTAATATTTTAAATATTTTGATAATGAATCATAATATATCATCAGGTATTTATTATCATTTTATTTGACCTTATTGACTCTGTATGTATGATCGATCTTATAACTTGTGTGAGGGTTTAACTTTGTTTTAGACATCATAGACATTGTCAACTCTGTTGTTGGCTTGCAGAGGATTAGATCTATGATATCTCATTAAATGTCACTTAATCGGATTTGAATTGATCAAATTATAGAACCCGTCGACTTTATTTTTCTTAACAGAGGATCAAATCTATTATGTTTCATAATTTTGGAACTAATTTGTATCACCAAATACAAATTCTCCTTATAAATCCATATACGGATGAAAGGGTAGAATGGATGTATTTGAATTGAATTCATGAACCCAAATCAATTTCAACTTTCATTTTTATTAAGATGTGTCATTTGAAATTTTATTAGAAGACATTAATCCTGTCAACTCTAGTCTTGATTATGGGAAGGATCATATTAACTAGATAAGGCTGATAACTTCACTATGTTGACAAAATACATTCCATAATTATTACATTATCATATAGATTTTAAAGTAAATTATATGACACATTCAGACTTCTTTCAATATCAGATAATCTAGATTAATATCATATCTAACTTGTGTAGCATCTTCAGATACAAGGCTTAAGAATTTAACATATATGTCGGGGTCCATGTAGATTGATTTTAATTTCGTTGATTTTATATAGTTTAGGGGATTTATATGCTTCTCAAGGTGACTTACATGACTTTCAAAGTGTTTAAACTTAGATTCATCTTGAAACACATGCAAGCATCTTGATTTGAATTACATGCACATATCTCAAGCAATAAATTTGAATGTGAAATTAGCTCGGTGAATGTACAAGACTACACTCTTCAAATCTGTTACATGCATTTTGATGTATTGAGATCAGACAGAATGTTGTCTTGCAATGTGTGTAAGCATTCCATTCATTTCTTCAAATACCACACAAATTCCAAAGCATTTGAAATAAATACAACAATTCTTCAAAATACATGCAAAAATGATTAATTTTATTTGAGTATTCACATAGATTTTGAAACACCATGCTTGCAAGAATATTTATTTTGTAGTATGCACAGTATTTCATTTGAAGCCTAAGGCCTTCAGTCCGCTTATACATATGTGTTGTGGATCTGATAGCATTAGGTATTTTAGGCTTATGCTGCAATTCAAGATAGCATATCCTTCTTTGCACTTGTCTCTTTAATAATTGAATTTGAAATACACCATAAGATCTATTTGGATGCTTTTAGACTACTTCCAATTTGTTTGACGCAACGCAAAATACTATGGAAGTTATGTTCAAGCCCGTAAATGATTTCATCATGCTCCAGTTCTTAGTGAGCTACCATGTTGAAAATAAATTCATTTCAAATCTGACTTGGATTCTATTATCATTTAGAGGTTGATCCTTTATAGCTCAATGTATTCGACTTGAATTACTTATATTATTTAAACATGTGAGCAAACATAATCTAAGTATTCATTTAAAGGGTTATGAACTTGCTCATTGATGAGCTATTAAACTTCCTGCAAGTATCCAATCAACATCATAATTGAAGCTGATTATTGATCTCACCACAAACCTTTTGTGATCTAATATGTTTGATTAGGCTTACTTTTAGGTCATTTAATTGATATATTATAATGTTATATTGTGTTCATTGATAGGCTATCAAATACATTGCATGTGCTTTACAATCCAGCAATCAAGTATCTCATAAGTTCTCTTTGCGTTTCAATTACATAATCAATTGCAATCCTTTCAATCATTCCAATGTAGCTTGCAAGATGATTCAAATGTTTATTAAATGATCTTGTTCATGTTCGTTTGTTGGTATCCAGCTCACTCCAATTTCAATTAAATTTCAATTTCGCAACTATCTATTTCAAAATTTAGCAGGCTCAAATTAAATTTAGAAATCATTTTAACGTTCAATTTAGGCTTCGAATTTTTTTTAATTGGTTCATTTAAGTGTTCTATCAATGTAAATTTCGACAACATTTCGGCAGCCTCTCGATGCCGTCCCCGTTTAAGGAGTTGCTTTGGGAGTGTTAGGCCTGCCTAATATGCAATTTTTCCTCTCCACATTAGAACAATGAGCACGAGTACTTAATTTGCAAGTTTCCCTATCACATTGAAACAACATGGGTGGGTACTTAAGTGATTTTAGGTATTTTTCTCGTCATGTCGGAACAACGTGCGTGGATATTTAATTGATTTTAATATTTTTACCTTTGACACTCAAAACGGAGCGGTGTGGCATAAATTTTGAGTCAAGTGCGTGGGTTTCAAAGCAAACACAAGATGGGGAAGGGGAGGAACTCTTCCTCTCTCTGCCTCTTTTTTGGCACTTGGGTTTCTAGAGAGAGAAAGTGGGAGGAAGAGATAGAGACAAGTACATCTTCTCTCTCTATTTAGAGAGAAAAGGAGATATCTCTCTCAAGTTTTAGAGAGAGAAAGAGGGAGATAGTGACAAGTTGTAGTTCATCAAGAGGGCTTAAGTGAGTTAAGTGTTTGGAGCAAGCAAGGCTAGATAGAGGGGGAAGGTCGGTTGATGGTTTGAGTTGTGTGCAACAAGTTGTGTATAAGGGCGTGGTGAGAGTGACGGGATATGGGGAGGAAAAGAGTTGGATATGAGAGGTATGGGTGACAGAAATTGAGTGGCTAGGGAGATTAGATGGGATTTGATTGGGATTAAGCTAAATTTCTTGAAATCCCTGCCAATTTCATCAAATTTCTTGTGTGCTGACCCCGTGACCTATTCTAAGTAAATTCTACGTTCAAGAAGCAACAGTGTTGTCCGTTTCATGGTCCGACATTGTTTGAATGATTTTAGTGTTAAATCGAGTCGATTTTAGTTCAAATCACACAATCTATTGATCCGATGCTGCATATTCATTCAAATTGGTCACGGGCAATCTCATTTAATAGAATTTGAAGTATTGGCGACGCCGACTAGATTAATTTCGTGAACGGAGATTTGAATGTCGTTGATACCTCCCAACTCTGATATGCGTATGATTGCACCAACAACTAGTCATTTGCATTGATCGATCATCGGATAACATGAAACACATATTTTGATCGATTTCGGCGTTCAATGCTCGGAAGTCATTTTGATCGGTTTTGATAATGATCGGAGAGTTTTGGCTTTGATCTTGCACGGTGTTGCATCCGTAGTCCATCGAATTCGCCATGTTTGTCCGATTCGACTTGTGTAACTTATGTGGAAGTCAACAAATCCTAGAGTTTGATAGGCAGTGTTGATGCCAAATTTTTAGGAGAGATGTTCTTCAAGAACAATTGATTGAAATGAGGTTAAAAAAATATAAATCCCAATGAGTGTTATCTTCGGTATGTCTTATCAGTGATTTGGTATTAGCAATCTTTGTATAGTGTCATCTACAGATCTGCTAAGCATATTTTTCAAATTAGTCAAGTATCAACAACAATAGAAATGTTCATTAAGCTAGTTTAGAGCACTTGCTACTTGACAAGCTCAAAATAATGGTGTTCATATCGAAGAAGACTCAACTAATGAATCCAAGTTTCATGATGTTAGATTGGAGTGAGTTAGGGTGAACATATATGAAAATATAAAATTCATCATGAATTTTTCCAAGGTCCTTAGTACATTCCATGGAAGTTCCTTATCATTAATACATATTTCATATCTTTAAAATTTTATATTATTGCATGGAATGATGATTATACTCCTCCAATGTATTTTGTAAACAGTAGTTATCTTGAAAAACTATTACATATATCTCAAGATACTTTCTCTTGCACAATCTAATGTGAGGTCTATAGATTAAATATCAAATTGAATAAATTCTAAAGGAGAATTCCAACAAAGTTCAAAGATATTGAACCACAATGGCATCTCCCAAACAAGAATAGAAAGAGCACTACAATAAGAAAAGAGAATACAGAGTTACACATTGAGTATAAGAAAAGAAAGAAAAACGGACCAGTCTTATTAAGAGCAAGCACCCACTATTACCCTAATAACAAAAAAGAGGTAAATCATTCATCTTATAATGAATTAATTAAATAATTTAAAATGTTGTAATAGAACTATGTTAGTGAAGAAAGACATAGTTCAGTGAGTATTAAAGATGAAAATAATAAAGTGCTTTTCTGAAAAGATATGAAAAATTTATGATTTTAATAAACTTTTCAATGGATGAAAAGACGATTGATTTTAGCAACCTTAATACCCTAAACAAAATAGAGAATTTCATTTTATCGTCAGATTAGTAAATCAAGTTAGTGAAGCTTTAAAGAAAATGAAATGTGGAAAAGAGAGGACGGATAATATTCCAATAGATGTGGAAATGTTTAGGAGATCAAGGAATTTTACAAATCTTTTAATGTTATTTTAAAGACTAAAAGACGTGATGAGGAGAAAGAGTTTGGTTCCTATATTTAAGAATAAAGGTGATGCACAAGAGTGTGCAAATTATGAGGAATTAAGTTAATGTGCCATACATTAAAATTATGGGAGAGAGTAATTGAGAATAAACGATGTGATATAAGTTTCTCACAATCGCTTTGGTTTCATGCCGTGTAGATCTACTATGGATGCTATACATTTGTTAAGAGGTTTGATGGAGAAGCATAGAGAAAATAAGAAGGATCTACATATGATATTTATTGATTTAGAGAAAGTTTATGATAAAGTCTCAAGAGATGTTCTTGGAGAGTTCTGAACGAGAAGTTAATATTGGTTATATTCAAGTCATTAAGGATATGTATACTAGAGTCACTTGTGTCCAAACACAAGGAGGATTGACAAAATATTTTCCTATTTGCTTGGATTACATCAAGGATCAACATTAAGCCCTTATCTTTTACTTTAGTTATGGATGTTCTTACGAGGCATTTACAAGAAGATGTACCTTGGTATGCTTTTGTCGATGACATTCTTCTTGTTGATAAGACTAGAGGGAGTCCAAATGAAACTTGAATTATGGAGGTCAACTTTAGAGTCTAAAGGTTTTCGAAGATCTAAAACCTAATATATGGAGTGTAATTTTAGTTGTAGAAGTTTTAGTAGTGTTGTGACTTTAGGTGATCAAGTCATTAATAAGATGAAATGATTCAAATATTTAGGCTCTATTGTTCAAAATGAAAATAGATGGAGATATTATTAGTAGAATTCAAGTTGGATGGTTGAAGTGGAGGAATATCATTATTATGTGATAAAAGTTCCACTTAAACTTGGGGAAAATTTTATAAGATGGTGGTAAGACCGAATGACTTATGAAGTGAATCATAAAAGAAAACATAAGACTAAATTAAGTGTTACAGATGAGGATGCTCGTGATGAGTGGCTTTACCCTTAGAGATAGAATGCAAAATGAGTATGTAAAAAGTTGGAGTATTCCAGGTGATAAGATTGAGAGTCGCTTAGATGGTTTGGCCACATAAAGCGTCGCCATGATGATCATTAGGAGAGTAGATGCATTAGATTTTACATATGTTAAGAAAGAGACCTAAAAAAGACTTGGTTAAGATGTATAAAAATGATCTTAGTATACTTGAATTAAATGAGAATTTGACACATAATATAAGAGACGAAAGATTCATGTAAATACCCCACTAGTGGGATTAAGGCTTGTTGTTGTTGTAATGTTGTTGTTGTTGTTGTAATAGAACTATGTTAGCACTAAAATATAATCAAAATCCTTCAATAAGCTTATAGATGTTCTAGAAAAAATGAAAATAAAATCTCAAGCATGTCCTGGTAGACTTACATGAAACATTAAATTGTTCTTCATTACTTGCATGTGAAAAATGAAAATCTACCAGCAATGTAATACTACTATTACTTGTACTCATGCTACACATTCTTGTTACACAACAAAAAAGTATGATACACATAAATGATTTATATAAATGCATATTTTGAATGATTTGTATATCTTATATCTTATATGAATGATTTTTCTAAAATAAAATGCATATTTTGTAATTAAATGGCATGTAGCTTCTATCTATACACATCCATATAAATCATTTTCTTACATGAGTAGTTTTACAAATTGAATGATTTTTTTCACAGATTGGTATCAGGATTCTCCACAATTACTATCATCATCATTACAATTGAGATTATTTTGATATAGATTCAATCTGTGATTTAATTACAAACATGTTATGCAAAATCACTTTCATCCTTAATAGGCTATTTATTTTCAAATAAGGATAATTATTTTCAAGAGGAAAATACTAAACTTTGCTTAACATACTCTTAAGAATTAATCCATTACCAACCAGATATCACATTCCATTGGACTAATTTGAAGCACTTGCAACTTGAAGGTAAGCTCAAGGTGTATTCAATGCATTCAAGAATTCATGTTTCAAAAGGTGTTTTAGTTAAGGGAATGTCTAGCATCACTTTTTGTTTCTATTTTTTTTTTTTTTTTCTTTTTAGAGAAAACATACTTGGTTAGTATTATGCATATAATTTTATTTTTATTTAAAAAAATCAATTTCTTTTTAAAACATCTAAAATAACTTTTAGGTCTTATCATTCTTTTCAAAATATGAACTCCTAGCCACTCTACCCGATGCAACTTTCATCGGCCAACCTCACGCCAAAGCCAACAATATCAATGCCTAGACCGTCAACAACTTCAATCATGAAACTATTGCTCTTTTCTAAATCAAAAATAAATTGACTTATACAATGCACAATAAAAATAAAAATAACATATATTAAAGATATCAAAACTAATTTTATTTCATATTAAAATATAAACAAAAGAAAATAAAAATAAAAATAAAAGATGAAAATGAAAGGTGCTCCAAAATAGCGCCTTATCATGTGAAATAAGGTATTTTTAACTTATTTGAGTTAGATAAAACCAAGCCCTCTAAAATGATGACATAATTAAGAATAAAGGATATTTTAGGTATAAATATTCTAAAATCTCTTTGAGCTGTTTACAAATTATTTTATATTTTTGAGAATTTAATTTGCTTGATTTTATATTTATTTGATTTATTTTCAATTAAATAATTATGTAACAATTTTTTATTAATAACATAATTACTGATCAAGTGCTCAAATTACTCATTGGTGCGATTTTGATCGCTCATTTGTTTAGCAAATTTATAAGATCTAGATTTTCAAAATTATTTTTATTAAATTTATTGAATACGATTAATTAGAAAATTATATAATTATTTATTTAATTAAATAAAATAGCGTCAATAATAAGATGTCTTATACTCCTTAATTATGACTCATTTATTTTAGTAAATTTATTTGATCATAAATGTCCTATTCAAGCCATTCAATTTTCTAAGTATAATTTTATAGATTAATTGTGTTAATTATTTAGAATAATTATCTTTTAATGAATGTATTTGGGCTTAATACCTATTTAATTGCATTTACTGAGTTATTTCTATAATTTTATAAATAATAATGTGTTAATCATATTAAATAATTAAATTATGATAAACAATCAACTTTTATTTATTCATAAAACTACTATCCAACCTCTATTAAGCTCTTTAAGGACTAGTTTAAATAAAAGTTGGGAGTCCTTTCTTATTTTATCTAAAATTTATTTTGGAAGAAATTTTTAGATGATTTTTTGGTGCATCTCACGGATATATTTAAAGGTTATATTGAAGTGAGAAATGATATGGAAATATAAAGATTCAAAGCTTAATCACTAGATCATTTTAAGTGGAATTTCATGAAAAATTCTATGTTCATCCTAGTGCATTCCTTATATATTTAGTTGTAAAGTTTCTCTTTCTCTCCATAGTTTGTAGTTGTATACATATATAGAGTTGTCATGATTGAGTTGTCCTTAGTAGTTTGGTAATAAACTTCATTCACCACCAAAGCCTCGAATGTTTTTCTTGAAATTGGGTGGTAGGCTTTGCCTTGGGTGGTAGGCTTTGCCTTACCCCCATTAGGAAAGACATAGCAGTTGTATTTACTGAGTGTAAAAAAATACAATGTGTTTGGCTACTCCAACTTTAAGGGTTGTTTGACTGCAAGTAAGAATTGATAAATCCAGATAAGTAAACCTAGAGGCAGTTAAATCCTAAAAATTATTTGATATGGTAGAAGTTAAATTTAATTAACTCCTAAAAAACTATTTGGCTACTTATTTTAGGATTCAAGTTAATTAGCTCAAAAAAGATTTTAATTAGTAACTTATTAAGCTATTTAAAAAAATAATTTCTATGATAAAATTCACTCAACCTATTAATTGTGATTAATTAATATTAGTTATTTAGATCATTTTTTAATTAACGTATTTATATCTAATTTATTTTATAGAATATTACTAATTATAAGTTATAATCTTTTGTCAACTCTATTTAGATTAACTAAATCATATGTAGCATACATTAATATCCCAATTAATTATTAAAACTAATTAAACACAAAGCATCTACTAGCTGAAATCAACTTAAGTTACATATTAATAATAGTAATATATACTTATTAACTAACAAATTAATAGTATTAATATATATTATAAATCTAAAATCCTAGTTAATATATATTACTAAGTGATGAAAGATTTGTTTCATTTAATATGTATAAGTTTAATTAATAATTATATTAAATTAAATTAAAATTAACATGAATTGATATTAATAATTAATCATAAAATACCTCATTTTTATTCCCTTGAAAGCTACGTGCCCTAACCCTCGATGACAAATGCAACAATGTCATGATGGGAGCTCAATGAAGATGCTTTGAAGAGAACAATGACGAGTGAAGAAGTGGAGCTCGTAAGAGTTGTGGATTTAAACTAAACCAACCTAATTCTTGGCTATGCCTTGCTCCATCGATGGCAACAACCAGGATGATGAAAATTTGAAGCGAGGAAGTTGCAACAAGACAGTGAAGCTAATTCTCTTTCTCCTTCGCACACATTTATCAATGAATCTGTAAATTTTTTTGAACTTCAGGATTTAGTAAATCCAAGAGTTAGAGAAAAACAAGGGAAGAATAGGATTTAAGATTCCATATAACTTAAATCTATCATGTTTTGTTGTTTCGCAGGATTTACAAGAAATCGTGCTTAAATTCAACTCAAATCTTGCTACTAAACAACCCTATATTTGCTATAAAGATAGATTGTAGTAAAATCATGAGGAGCTTAAGAGTGAATGTAGCCAATTGAGTAAAAAATCACATATTAAATTTATTGTAATCATCACATTATGGCTATATTTATTTGTTTGGTTTGTTATTTTACTTGCTTATATGGTGATTTAATATTTGTATGCTCATATGCTCTTGCACTAAGTAAATTATAATACTAATGCTCAAAGTTTATTGCTCTTGCATTTAGCTTATATCTTTGTATTATCATCATTAGATTTATCCCAACTATTTGAGATGGTTATAAGTAATTATTTTTTATTCTCTCTTGTTAAGTGTAATACAAGGTGTTAATTATACATATTATTTAGAATAGCTTCGATTCATTAATCTTAAGTCTATCTAATTTTTCTTAATAATCTTTTGATACTAATTTTATCAACTTATTTAATATATTTATGTATTTCATTGCACATTTTCAAACCACTTAGGCCTAGTTATAGTCACCTAATCATCAATAGAGGCCACTTCAACTTTTTCTCTAATGTAATCATTCTTTCATTTATCATACTTAATACTATCATGTATCCGCTTAGCATCTTCATTTTTATAATGCTCAACTAAGACACCAATGAATTTTTATTCAATCCAGCAGTAAAGTCCATAAAACATCATCAACTTAATTGCACTCTCATAAAATATTTCTTTAGCCTCCTTAACAATCTCTTACCACACAAAATTCTCAAAATGCTCATTTACTTTAACCATCTAGCCTTAACATTGAAAGTCACATCAAAGGCGGAGCTAGAAATTTTTTTTAGTAGGGGCACAAACCTACAATTTCAAAATTACTCTTAATTTTCCATCAAAGCATTAAATCGACATTAGAGATTTCCAAAACAAAAAATTGTTAACATTTTTAATATAAAAAAATATACTATATGCTTTTATTTTTGTCAAGTCATCTAATTTTTGTTTCATGATAATATTTTTCTATGAATATATTCTTTCCTAACAATATAAAATTTATTCTAATAATTTAAAATAATTAAGTTGTTAAAAATATAATTGTAAATCATATGAAACATCTAATCCTTGTTTGGCTTAGCCTCATACGAAACATCTTTTCTTCACCAAAACTCTCTCTCTCTCCTTACCATGAAATCTAAATTAAATAAATGGAAGAAAGCAATCACTTTCCCTTGCGTTCCTACAGATGCAGGAAAGGGGCTGAAGGAGTGAAATCCAGAAAAAAAAAATTCTTAAATCTATTTAATTGGGTGGGCCCCGTGCCCCCACTGTAGCTCCACCCATGAGTAACATCCATATATATATATATATATATATATATATATATATATATATATATATATCTCCATTCTTCTACATAATAAATCTAAGATGCTTAAACATATCACACATGTATCATCTAATCTTCAAATAATATTGGATGATAATTATTAACATCATGCTCACTTTATTCACATATATTTTGCATTGCCATCTTTATTGTTTGGACCCAAGCATGGTTAACTGTTATTACTGTTTGATGATCTAAGCATGCCACTAGCTTGTAGGGTTGAGCAAATACATTATTGTGCTTACTAATTCATAACAAAAGCACCTAGCTGACTTGAATTTATAAAGCATGGGATGTTTCCATAATTACTCTTGTAGGTTGCATTGGTTGATTATAAGTCATATGCTAGCATTTTTAATTATGATACCATTTACATTGAGCTTATTGCTTGGACACTATTATATAAACTTATCAAATCTTTTACAAAATGCATACTACACTTGTATTTGTATCCATGTGTGTGTAAATTGTTTAATTATATTCCCAATGCTTTATGTGTGAATGAATTGATAGGATTTTGAAAAAATTATCAAAAAGTGCAACTAAATTCATTTTCCCTCTTGGCGTGCATTAAGATAATAGAAAATAAGTTAAAAATTAAATAGGTAAAAGAGTATATGCTTTTTCTTGAGTAAGAATGGTCTCTTAATCCAGAAATAACTAATAAATTTTTAATGAGAGAAATTATTATCGACTCCAAAACAAAAACACTTACTCCTTGGTCACTACAAATATGCTTCATAGAATCCAGATTATATGATAAGCAGTTACGATGCAAAACTTTTCAGGAGAGACACTAGGTAATGTATGGGTTAAAAAAACATGTAATAAAAAATTCATTCTGTAAAAGCTATACATAGAAATTTTGTTGTTTGTTGGCGCCAAAAATGATATGTTAATCCTAAAGTAAAATTCCAGTATCTCCAGCAACAATATTCCGACATTAAAAAGACATGACAGCAAGACTACATACGTTACCGGGCTATGCTGTGTCAATAAGTGCATGAAAAGTTAAAAAGAGTGCAATTTGATATACCAGAACATTGTCATCAAAATACCTTTGGATGAGGGGTGGGGAGGTGGGGGATAAACAGTTGGAGCTGACATTCTCTCTTCAGCAGATTGATACCACCACTCCATCATCTACAATAGATGAAAGTAACTGAATAAATTTGAAGATTAAAACTTAATTGAAATTGTTCAACAAGCAAATGAACTGAAACTCACAAATGAAATGTTCAATGTAGATGACCCATTGCACTTAAGATGCAAACACATTCATGAAACCAAGTTTGCTTAAATGTATTCACCAACATAGAGACACACAAACTCCTACATACAACAGTGCATAGTGTTTTCTAGATGCAAGGAAACGCACGCATAGCATTTACATTTCACACGTGCACTTGTAAACACTATCACAAAAGGCATACTTGGGGTCCATCCATAATGAATAACTTCCAACAGCAGTTTTGACCTAGCCCATGCCTTGAACAAACAAGCACAAGAATATATACGCACACACAAAATGGCAACTCAAGTTCCTATGTAATGCATAATTCAGCAAAGTCGAGTACAGCTCCTAGAGCGATAGCATACTAGCAGTTCATCTTATGATTCTAGTCTTGCAAATCATTGAAAAATGTCAAAACCCAAATAAATTGGAGATTTTTCTTAACATTATTGTTTAATGAAAATCAAGATTATGAAAATCAAACCAAATAATGAACAGAGATTTAATGATTCAACTAAAGTTGATTCATAGGCTAAATTAGATGACATAATATATATTAAAATTAGTTAAATATGCCAAAAATGATGTAAATACGAGATAAACATATGATAAAAAATAAATAAAACTCATACATGAATAATATCTTTAATAACTATAATTTAAATCTCGATATAAAGCTTATTAAGATATAATTATATGTTTATTATAATTTAGATATATGCATTCTAAATAAATTTAAATTTAAAAATTCATAATATAAATATAAAAATATAAATATAGTTTATAATACAAATATAATTTGTAATAAGAATATTAGTTATAATAAGAATATAAATTTATATAATAAAAAAATTTTAAAATTAAAAGTTATTCCAATACACACATTCCACAGCCCATTTTATATACTTGAAGCTCAAATCCTGTAGCACGATTCCCTATTATCATAAACTAACTCAGATTTCAGCATACAACATTTTCAATCTCATGTCATAGGCGATAGTGTTGCACTGTTTATGTGAAAAAAAGAGCTTTATAGCATGAGTTTGTGACTCACCTGGGTGGTGGGCATTCTATGGGTTAGCTCAGCTCATGCTAATGGAGATTTCCTTTTCAAGTTATGGAATTTATAAGGCTTGTTTTAACAAATTTTAAAATTAAAATATCATGTTTTAAGTTATATTGGATAATTGGCTGGTTCTATAAAACCGGAATCAGTTCGCCAGTTCACCAATTGAATCATCGATTCCCTTCGTCTATCACCAATTTGAGGCAATATCAATTTTTAAATTTTAAATCCATGATGGAAATAATGGAGAAAGGCAAAGGCCTCACCTTGAAAAAGAAAACAGCAGCAATTAGGCCAGTTTGAGCATAGTCCAGTGTCGTGTATACAAAATTCAGAAGTGCTCTCTGAAATGACTGCAGCAAAGAGCATTCAACCACCAGCTTAAATGATTATATACAACATGGTACATGTAAAACATTTGTTATGTGAACCTGCAGAAATGTCAAGTGGATTAACAGATGTACCTTCAACCAAGGAGGACCACGAAGCCTCTCCAGCTCACCACTTCTAATCTTTGATAATCTGGATGATGAATCCATCTAACTTGACATTGATTAGAACACAACACATCAAAAATAGAACTCTATGCCATCATACCATATAAATATTATTGTATACATGCTGCTCAGCAAAAGCTTTTATCATATTGAAACTAAAAACTTAAATACAATTATAAACTAGAACAAAATGACAAAAAAGTCAAATAGAAATGAAGCAATCAGGAAGGTTTCCCCCAGTAAAAGAAAATGATTTTAACGATTTATGCAACAAAAAAAGATTTTTAAATGACAGGATGAGTTTTGGTATCACAATACAAAGCAATGACAGGTAAGAAATCCTTCATTAATAGACAATGTTTGAAGTTGAAGCATTATAATTCTAACAACTGTACTCGAACATCTCAATATGCTATGCATATTGGATATGGATAACAAAATTCAAAATAATGTACTCCATACCAGTTCTTGTCCTGTAGCACGACATACATGAATGCCAAGAGCATGTAGTCCCAGGGTAAAGAAACCAGTAGCATCCAACAAATATAACAGTTGATAAGCAAATGACAACCCTGCAGGAGATGCATTAATATGACAATTTAGACCAAAGCCTAGGAAGCATATGCACTCTCCAGCATTCACTGATGGAGATGCGTGTAGATGTTCAAGCATGTAGCACAGGTCTTAGACCAAGGCCAGATCCAGATGCCAGAGAATGGCTAGCGCTGCCAAGAAAGACTTCAGAATCAGATTTTCCTATGCATGAAATAATGTATTAATTTGGTTCTATAACCTTTTTTTAATAAGCTTTTCTACCATCATAATCGGCATCAGTCTTGGCAAACTACTTGAATCAGGTTTTGAATCTTCTCACCATCCATTCTTTTGAGGCATTCATCCATTTTCCATTCTAGATTGACTGAAATAATTTAATATTGTGTAATTTGAGGCGTGGCTTAAAATGAGGCACATGCAAAGTGCCTCGAAGTTTATGCCTTATGGTGGGAAAAAAGGTGCACGTCTAAATTGTTTGAGGCATACAATGAGTTGTATGCCCCTATTTCAAGGTTTCAAATGTGAAGAGATTTCTTTCTTAAACGGACCAAAACCCAAGTAGTATTATAAATAAAACTAGATCATTAAAAAATAGAATTAAATATAATAATGCATGAACCTTGAGATTCCAGATTATGAAAAAGATTAAAAAGATGTTGATAAAAGTGAGGATATAGTGAGAAAGCAATCAACTACGATGATAATTCTAATGGAGAATCTCTAAGCAATAGGAGTGGGAGAGACCTTGGAATTCAGAATCCTAAGTAATAACTAGTTTTAATTTATGACATGCTTATTTATTTATTTTAAATTTCTTATTTATGTTTATTTATTTATCTATTTCTCTAAAACTTCTTACTTGTTATTGAGTGTTTGTATAACTTTTTATGATGTTATTTTGATAATTTTGGATTACTCTAAATGATATCTTGGAAAGCAAATTGAGTTTAAATTTTTATGATGTTACTTATTACTACATCTAATGAGGATTACTCTCAAATACTTTATTTTTGATATTTTTAATTAATTTAATGGCTTAACTTTGAGGCTTATTTCTTGAAATGCCTTAAAGCTTATGCCTTAACCTCATGAAATGAAAAGTATTCAATACTCGATTGCACATTTTTAAATCTTGATTGCCAAATATTTTTCAACTTCAAAGTATTATAAGTTCCATTTTGTCTGAACATCTTTATTTTCAATACCAGCATCTATAACACAATTTGTTTTCACTCATTGGTAGTAGCTCCCAAACAATATCAATCAATTATTTACTATATTATCTCCCAGAGACATTACCATCATAGTTTCTCAAGCATTTTATTGGTTTCTCAAGAAATTTATTTCTCCTAGTTAAACGATATGCCCAATCATCATACCATTGTGTGAAAATTTTGATCATTCAGTAAGCAAACAAAGCTTAGTTCTTATTTTGAAAAAAAAAATGAATATACAAATAAAAAGTGAGGGAGCTCCTACATTTATTTATAACATGGCATGTAGGTTTTAGTGAAGAAATTACATTTTTTTATGTTTCAGAAATTATTATTTATATGGTGTGTGAAAAAAAAAAGAAAGAAAAACAGACTTCATCAACTAAAACAGAAAATGAGTAATAAATGACTCGAGAAAATTGAATACCTTCATTGGTTGCATGTACCCAAGGGTAGCAAACACCTACAATTGCCATGATTTTCTTCTTGAAGCGTACCATATTTGAAGCTTGCATGCTTGAAACTTCAACTCGTGTATGAGATATTTCTCCTTGATGAAAGAAATAGTCCATGTCATCCAGCCTTCTATCATCATGACCCCAAAGACTTTCCTGAAGCCTAGCTTCTCTTTCTTTATTGTAGATGGAATGCAACTTGGACTTAAAATATGGCAAAACCACCTGCAATATTGAGAGTTTTACTGTATAAAATGGGACAAAAATCAACAGAAATTGTGCATCAGTCTTCTTTCCTGCAATTAACATTATCAAATAAATATAAGTATATCTAAACTTTCTTATGTTATCTCCTTAGCTTACATACCTTGTATTAATCACGGAGATGCTTAATAAAAATATCCATTATATTTGTTATGCAGGTGCTTACAAAAACAATTCAAGGTGGGCTGTCATTGTGCATGTTCATTATAAATTGACGTAGTTCTTCCGTGTACCTCCTCTAAAATAAGACAAGAGTTAACCTATGCATTTTTACATAACATGAAAAAAATTGTCAGTCAGTCAATAGTGTTGGAGGATCAATAAGTCCTCGTTGTAATAGATTTAGTTGTATTGAATTTATCATACAAAAAGAAAGAATTAATCTCACGTGACCCCAAACATATTTTAAGGCCAAGGCTATCATCCTTCCTTTTTTTCTTGCCATGTGTCGTGTGGGATAAAGGCTTGTCGTCATCATCGTCGTCGTCGTCGTTGTCGTCGTTGTTGTTGTTGTATGTGTCATGTGCATGTTGGTTTGAAGGAGGGAATGGGTGGGGTGGGCAGTGGGAATCCCTTGATTCTTGAAAGGTTCCTTTCAAAATATGTTCACTCAACTAAAATATTCCTCCATTCACATTATCATACAATATGCAATAATAATAGTTTCTAAGGTACCTTAAAGAATAGAATCAATAGATGGAAGCATTGTGCCCAACAACTTAGCCAAAATACAGCGTGAAGAAGATAAAATACCAGAAATACCACAGAGAGAACTTTTTGGCGCCTTCCTAAGCATGAATGATGAAGATTATCATTTGAATCTACATTGGAGGCATTTTTATTAAGCACAAGCTTTATGGACCGCCTTCTTAGACCATATAATGACTCTGAGAAAGATGCATCTGCATAATGTGATGTACAGCATTTATCATTTATAGGAAGAAGGAGACAATAAATCAATTTTATAGCCAAGGAAAATGTAGTTTTTACGAAGCATCAAGGGACATCTTGTACAATTATCAAACCAATTGAAGAAAGTAGCAATACACCTAATAGATTTCATCATTCCCCTCACTACACGAATAGCATGCTTCATCAATGTCACACAAGCCCAAAAAACAACCCTTTGAATAAAACAAAAATTTGCCCAATAGTAATATTCTTTCCCAACAATAGCATGTCAATTCGGTGCTGTCATAGTGTCCATTTTATAAATATTTGATAGACTCCTCAATAAAATAATTTTATTAGGATTCTTCCAATAAGAAGGCACGCTACTAGATAAAAAAAGAAATAATTAGTAATTAGATCAAAAAATAAATTCTTAATAAAACTTTCACCTCAAAACAGAAACTTATATCTAACTTCCCAATAATTACTTTCATATGCTTCCACTACTTACCTATCATCAAGTTAATGTAGCCATAAATTATAGGTGTGTTAAAGTTCATCTTTTGGCAATTTTGATGAAAATGCATGCAGAATTGGAAGCAAATCCGTAATAACAATTCAAATAATTATGAATAATTTTTGGAACCTTAACTGCAAAACTGAAATGACATCCCTAAAGCAGACTATTTAATTTAGTCATAACAACTGAAATATAAATTGTAATTCAAACATATTTTAAATCAAGGTTCAAAGTTCATCTTAAAAAATTAGATCTCAAAATTGTCAGAATATAATTGTTTGTTGATTTTCATAAAAGCTTTTTGAAAACTTCATACAAATCTTCCTCGAGATACAGGCACTATACTACATGATTATGCATGAAAATGAAGCTCGTATAGAAAGGAAGCAACCAGACGGCCATGTGCTCACCACTTCACGTTCTCCGATTTAGGGAGATGGTTGATACCTGTCAAGATTCAGAAGATTCTAAATTTCATATTTTCATGCATGCTTTTAACATTTAAACAAAAAAATAAAAAACAAACACTTCATCTTTCCGTCTTATTCAATGATACAAATGGGGAAGAATATTTGACGCCAACATAGAGATTTTGGATTGTCATTCATAAGAACTTAAGGAAGTGTTTCTTGTGATCGAATGACTCTTTTGTAGAGTATTTAAAAGGTACACTAAATTACATGAATTCATCTTTATCCTCTCTTTGGCACATCAGATTATTATCATCATCAAATAGGATTTGATTATCGACTTATACTGATTTTGATGATCAAAGGAAATTCATTTGCATATGGACCAATAGCTTTACTAACAATGTAAGTTTACCATAAAGTCAAAAGATACTCTAGGGATTTCCATTACTGCATTGACTAAATTCACAAAAAAGGACTCTAGGATCATATTCACATGCATCAAGAAAAAGCACCTAATATCTTGAAAAATATGCTACTCCTTTTGAGATTTCTATTATTTAAAAAACATTATGCAGGAAATAGGAAATGAAGATGATGGAGATCTCAAAGTTTATAAATGCATACATGGAGATGGTAGAGTTGGACTTGTCCTGGTGTTTTAAGCACACTCAAATTAAATTCTAGTATAGCTATATCAAACTCATGCCATATTCCCTCTCTTCACGATGTTATATATAAGTAATCCATGTCTAATTCTCTCCAAAATTCTTCCACAACTTCCAATCTTTCAAATTTCAATTAAACTAATGGTACTCAAAATTTACTTCTGCATTAAAATTTCCATATTATTTTTCATTTATCACATTTGATCTTAGACAAATGATGGTTTGCATGAATTTATTTCAAGATCCCCCAATAAACCCATTTTTCCCTCACATTGTTTACTAGATAGACTAGTAACCCTCTCTATTATTGAGTGTGAAAGGATATTTCTTATCGAAAAAAGAATATATAAAGGTTGTATCATAGCTGAGAAAAAAAGACTAATCATGAGCCGCTCCTTAACTCATAAAAGGATCACAAAGGGAAG
The DNA here is from genome assembly GCA_021442155.1 of Cymbidium sinense. Taxonomy (NCBI): domain Eukaryota; kingdom Viridiplantae; phylum Streptophyta; class Magnoliopsida; order Asparagales; family Orchidaceae; genus Cymbidium; species Cymbidium sinense. The sequence goes on along the minus strand of CM038227.1, from coordinate 24,817,094 downwards.
CATAAGAAAGATTGCAAGTTTAAAGGTATTTCTTGATCCTAAAAAAATAAATGAGGTTTGTACCCCTTGAGTTTGAAAGAAAAATAGAGGTAGGCTTGTTTCTTTCCTAAACTAATGATAAAAAAAGGATTGAAATACTTACTGAGCTTCTCAAGATTATGAAACTCATATGGTCAAAATATTTCAAGGAGGATCATAAGGAGTAGATATAGCTCAAATGTTATTTCTTTTATTTTATATATTTGCTAACTTCGTGAAGTGTCAATGGACAAATACAAGATACTAAGCAGAGACACGGATCATCATATTTAGAGTAAAAAACATTCACCATTAGAAGGCAAGAACTGAAACCTCAGTTCAAGTTAAGCCGGCCTAATTAAAACAACTTGATTGAGTCAAACAACAAAAATTTTAAACGTGCCAAGACCACAGTGAACTTATTAGAAGATATTCATGCCAATCCTTATTGAAAGAGTGCACTCACTCAAACTCAAAAGCTAGTCATTAGTATTAATTCAAATAAGTTGTTAATTTCTTCAGTTAAGGTGGCTATTCAAATAAGTTGGTGGCTTCTTTCATCAAATCGATTGCTTCCACTTGGCAATTTCATCTAATGGATCAACAACTTCAACAGATGAGCTAGTGGCCTCATTCATTTTAGGTATCATTCAAATAAGTCACTAGGTACTCTAATGTGATATATGTTTTATGTATTTTATAGTAAGCAACTATTGAGTCTTGCTATGTATTTTTTTACCTATGTAGCACAATGTGTAGCTTTTCCTATAGCACCAAACCTCAATCTAAACCTATAAATAAGGGGTTAGGGGTAGAGCCTGAAGAGGACAATCATTGTACTCATATAAATCTAATAAAATCCTAGATCTTCTCACACTAGATTCTGTTTCTCTCTCTCTCTAAATCTTTGTTCTCTTTCTCATTGAATGTTCTAGTAAGATTTTGATATTATACATGAACAATTTTGGATCCAACACATTGCAAGAAATAAGAATATTTGCACTTAAGTATAAAAGAGAACCAACTCGACAACGTTATTCCTTTCAGAGTAAAATAATAAGATTAAGAAAAAAAAGCACCATGATGCATACCAACCTGTGGTTCTTAAGCTGTGACTTTCAAGAACCAACATCAACAAGGCAAAGAATTCGTCATCAAAATCTAAAATCTTGTGCAGGAATGGCCTTCTTAAGGCAAGCACCTGCAACACAAGATCAGGAATTGTGAATTTGCCTTAATTAAAGAGCATCACCATGCGACAGATAAAAGAGCAACAGCCAGAGAGAACAAGGAATCGACTTCAGAAATTTTAACAACCGAATCCTCACACCAAAATACAGGTAGTACTCTAAGAGGAATGACAGTTCGAAGGAGACTTATATTTCTACAACCTCATGTTACCTTCGGTGAGGGCAAGAAAAAGATAATAAGAGCATTAAAATTATTGGAACCGCAAAACTTCTAGCAGAATAAACAGGAGGAAGAGGAAGATAAAGATAAAAAGAAGTAATTACACCAAGGGAGTAACTGAGTGCGGCTCTGAGGCTGGTCGGGAGTTGCTGCGCCGCTGCCATCTCGAAGAAGGTCGGCCGTGTTCCCTGTCCTCCCACCTGGAACAACATCTTCTCTTCTCAAGTTCTGCACAAACCTATTAAGGATACTAGGGCTTCCCAATCCACACCGAACAGGAAAGAAATTGTCCTAGGTTTTCCAAAATCACGGTTGAAAAGCTTGACAGCAGTTGATCAGAGCAAGACGACGAAGTAGCTCCCCAACGCCAGCGGAAATGGTTGCCTAAGGGGGTGTTTGGCAACGGAAACGCATTTACATATCTCATACTTAAGTTTGATATTTACAAACATAGCATATTTTCTATATTTTAAAAATTAAATTTTATTTCAAAAAATTAAGAAAAAAATTATTTTTAGTATAATAATAAAGATTTAAGTATATATATATATATATATATATATATATATATTTAAGTATTAGATATGTAAATATATAAGAATTATGTGCTATGTATGTAAATGCCCCTTTTTTAATACTTTTAAATAATCTTAATTTTAAATAATTCATCTAATTACTAATTTTTTCTAAATTAAAATATTATGATAAAATTAATTTTAATTTAACATTATTAACTATTTATTAATATGTAATTATAAGTTAATTATAATTATTAATTAGATTTAAGTAATTTTAGCTAATGTAATAGTTGATAGATTTTAATTTAATTTAACTTAATTTAAACTAATTTAATAAAATATTATTGAAGATTAACTTATAAGTTATTAAAATTAAATTATAATTTAATAAATATAATTATAATTATTATAAGTTTGATAATTAATTAATTGAAAATTTGAAAGAGTTCCTATAATTTTACCCCTTCATATGCCTTAATATAGTTTAATTCCTAAGATATTAATCTACTAATAGAATTTAATAGCTATTAATCTTAATTAATTAATAGTTAATATTAATACATTAGTACTTTAAATTAATATTAAAATTATTAATTAATTGATTAATATATATTTAAGTTAATTTTAATTATGTACTACTAATGATTTGTTAATTAAAAAAACTTTTTAAAATCTTAACAGACTTAAATCCTCAAATAACTTACTAAATATCTCTCTGGATTTAGCAAGATTTAACTAATCCATTACCAAACACTTTTCAGGATTTAACAACTCAAAATTTACTAAATCCAGATGTACTATATTTACTAAATCTTACTTAAAATAAATCAAATTTGTTACCAAACACCCCCTAAGGTTCCCTTTTGTTAATTAGAGAGGGAGATAGGATGAAGAAAGAATAAATCTACATTCTCAAAAAAAATTGATATTTAACATTCAAAATTATTTTATTTATATATTTAACCTTTAGATTTTATTATTTATACAATATATCACTTTATTAATAGACTTAATAAAATTTTTGATGCTAAAGAAGTTGTGATAAATCTCACAATAAGGCACCACTAACAATAAAACTTAAGAAACTAGTCTCTCTTTTAGGACTCAATAAACTCACTTCTCAAGACAATTTTGATGAACTAAATTGGATTTGAGCATGAGACTTTAATATAAGGTCAGCTAACTTAATTTAAATTTGATAGAATGGTTAGATTAATATTAGAAAAATATCTAAATTTGTACTTGAAAAAAATAAGTATATTAAACTAAGTTACGGATTAGAATGATGTCATTTTAAGAGTATGCTTAAAAATTGTGAGACTATCCCCTACGATAGTCATAAACCCCCAAATAGAATTCTAAAATTTAATAAAAACAACAATCACTTCCTTTTTCATTCAATAAAGCTTTTCTAGGTTGATTCATATGAGAATTTCATAAAAATAAAGAAAAGAGAAGAGGGAAAGGGCAGGCAAAATGAGTGGATGAGAAAGGAGAAATTGAATAATTAATATTAACCACATTTTAATGTGTGGTTGCTTGCAATGCCATACTGGAAATTGTTTATTTGATTATTTCTATTCAAATAATCAATTTTCAATAAAATTAAATAGCAATCTTATAATTTTAACAACAAAATTTCAAAATTTAACTTTTAAACATTTAAAATTAAAAATAAAGTCAAATAATTTTATACTATAATCACCATACTCATAAAAATATAAATCCTAAATATTTAACATCATTCTACTCCTTATGATAGGTCTTTACTTAGCAATAGCTTCCTTCTTGCCCTAATGCTTTTATGGTTGGTCTAGAATTTTTTTTTTCTTGAGCTCCTTGTGCCATTCAGAATCAAACTAATCAAACTAGCCTTATGATCTTATTTGGATAATGAAAGCTACTAATACAACTTATATTATTCTAGAACACCACTCAGGCAAACTTGAATATTGAAGTAGATTTGGGTGTAAGTACACTCCATAGGGTATGAATAATGTGAAATTATTTGACCTTAAATTGATAATTTAACCATTATACCATAAGATACACTGTGACATGCTTTTGTGAATTAGCCCTAGTTTAATGCTAACAATTGATTCTCCTACACTAAAATTCATAAGAGGCACTATATGCAACCTATATATCCCCATAAAAAATAAGGGGATCATATCATTTTATTTAAATAATTTATTTTAAGAATCATATAATATTAAAATCCTTTTTTAAGATTGATTTTTTTTTCATATGGTTGATTTTAGGATTGTTTGCCATTTTGATTAACTTTATATATAGCATATTTTTTTTCTTAAGAGCCAAGCATTACACAATTGGTTCCAAACAAATAATAAATGATTAAGACAAGAGCAGTAAATAAACAACATATGATAATATACTTTTTAAACTTAGATTGAGTTTGTTATTTTTCAACCTTAAGTGTTTGAACTTAATTAGGTCATTTCTGGTGCTTGGACTTCTAGTTTATTCTTAAAGATATTTTTTAAGTTCTCTTTCTCATTCAGATTAATTTCAATTTTCATTTGTTAAACTATCCATATGTTCTTTCTTGGCTTAGCTTAGCCAAAAACCTTAACTTATCTTTAGTTTATGTTACTTAAGAACAAATATTATGATGTATGTAAAATTCTAATAAACTTTCTAAATATTACACAAAGAACTTTTAAATTATTTAATTCTAAACCATATCATTTCTTTATAAATCAGTTTGACCTTAGTCAACTTTGGGTAAATCTCCTCTTTTTTTAACCTTAATTAGACATGGTGGACTTAGTTTATAGTTTATAAACGTTCAATCTCTCTTTTTGAGATTTAATGGTATGCTCATGCATTGTATTTGACCATGAGATCTCATGAGTTTGACTTGTGGGCCCATCTTTAACTTAAAGTTAACCTCTTTAATATCTTCTAAATTCTAGAAACATTTAGTGACTTTAAACCAAATGGTTTAATCGCTTGGCCAAATCTCTTTCATATGGTTTAGATCACCACCCCATAGATGGGCTGATTATAGTTGACCATTGAACTAGACCATATTATCTTTAACCTTAGATTGACAAACTCAATTATGATAATAAGCTCTAATTTGAAAATTGGATAAATTGTCTTTTGCTAATTCTTAGAGGAGATCTTAATATGTTTGAAGTGACCAGATATAACTAAATAAATCCATGACATAGCTTGATTAGACCCTTGAACCCAACGTGCCTACTTAAAATCTCATATTCCCGAGATGTCCAAACTAAATATTTGCTTTTTTTAAATACATATGGATGTATACATAAGTAAAGGAAGTAAAATTATGCAAAGGTTATATTTTTAATTGATTAAAATATTTATGCATGTGGATTAAAGTTATTCAAATCCTAATGTAGGAATACATGTAAATGAAATCAAATAAGTACTTGTCACTGTTAACTAGGGAAGTGAGGTAATCAAATGACCTCCTTGGGGCTAACTAAAGCCTCATATTTCCGAGATGTCCGGAATATATATCTATTAACATTCAAATGCATGTAAAGCTGCATATGAATCAAAGAAAAGAAAGCTTTAATTCATACACTTAGGGTATAATCACATACATCTCCTATGTATTTATAACTAGCATTCATAACATATGTAATCTTTCATTTATAAGCTTTGAAAAATACATTTTAATTTAATAATGATAGTAGCCACACATATATTAGATTAAATCAACACATGCAAGCTTAATAAAGGAAGCCATTTGATTTAATTAATTTTGCAAAAGATGAATGCATGATTCAAATGACATACAACATTTAATATGATTGAAGAGGAATAAATAAACATAAATATATAATTTCATTCAATCAAATTAACTCCTAAGGACAATCATATCAAATAAAATCATTTAAAATAAACCAAAGCTTTTTAATGTCATTTTTAATTTAATGTTTAACTTGATTTAAGAAAAGAGAGAAAGAAGTTTGCTAATCCTAATCTCATCCCATTTTATAAGTTAATTTAATTTCATGAAAAGAAATTAGGTTGATTTTATGAACTAATTCAATTAAGATATGAATTAAATCAATTAATTAACCCTTACTTATGTTACCTTAAAGTAATTAATTAAATAATTATGAACCAATATAATATGCGAAGAAAATATCTTGCAATGATCTTATACTAATCATATACCTAAGGGTATATCCAATAGTTAGTTGTGTGTGAACTTAAGACCACTAATGTAAATGAATGCTAATTAATAAAATGGTTAGGAGTTTGAGTAAATGAGACTTTCATAGTTATTTATTCAAGCTTTAATATTTAGATTAGGATCTAGACCTTTAGAGTGGATTTTAAGTAAATAAAGAAGATTCAAACAAATACTTAGAATGATAAATCTATACAAGATTATTTAAACAAATTTGGTTTGCTCAAGTAATGAGCTATTAGTTGATTTGGTTCTTAATGAGAGATGTATTCAAATACATTTAGTCTAATTATAATACAAAGTGTTGTACCCAAAAAAATATAAAATAAATACCTAATGAGAGATAAGTTGTCTCAGAGGATTTGGCTCATTAGGATATGAATGAGTGAAAATAGTATATTTGCCCACTCTAAGCACTCATAAGATATTTATCCAACTGAGTGTAGTTCAATTAAATACTCCCTTGGATAAGTGCAGGCATACAAAAAAGAAAGGAATATTTAGATGGCATTTGTTCACCTAAAGTTAGATGTATGATATATAGTCAAATTTGAGTCTAATTAGAGATATGCTAAGATTCTTGTCTAAACAAAAATAGCTCGTCTTGGAGCGGGATGATGTTAGCTAAGAAACTTATGGTTTAATAGAGCCAAAAGAAAGGTTCAAGCAATTTGGGTCCACTTAAGTTCAATGCAAGACTAAGAAGATTTGGATATGGTCCAATTCTATAGAATGCTTGTATGCATGAAGACTAGAAATTTTTTTTAGTCAAACAAGAATGTAGGTGTGGTTGATGATGATTAACTATTTTGGGCATAATATTTACATTCCACTAGATGTAACTTAAAAGTAATAAAGATAAATATATTACAATGGAAAAATAATTTAAAGAAATAACTGTATTTGAATATTTTCAAATGATAGAATCTATCATATAAATGAGATCTCAAAAGTTGATACAAAAAGTGGGATGTGATCATATGTTAGCCTATATAATGAAAAGTCTCCAAAGAAATAAAATCCTAAAGCTCCTCTCTTTCTAAATATTCTCGATTTACTCCTTATTCTTTCTTCTTGCTATCATTCTCTTTTTTTCCTCTCATACTTAGCTATAATAACTAGTTTGATGTGATATCATAAATAATTTGGATCTAATAATTACATTCACTGACATTGGTGCCTAAGACCTTAGTTGAGAAACTAAAAATGATACCACTCGAGCTAAGGCTCAAGATTTATGAAATAAAATAAAAGTTAAATTATTATAATCATATGAGAAATTTACATTTTTATTCTTTGAAATAATATTATTCATTATTATCTTTCATATTATAATAATGATTCCCTGTATAATGAATTAAACAATAATTAAAGTTGCTTCTTTAAAATTATTTTATGGCATTCAATTTGCTAAACTCTACAAAATGTTATAATAGCTAGGTTTTCAATGTCATATGTATTGCATGTAGGGGTATAAATGAGCCGAGCTTGAGCGAGTTTGGTACTTGTTCATGTTCGGCTCGTTAAGAATTTTTTTTTGTTCAATATCGGCTCGTGTTCGTTAACACTGCGTTAGCTTGTTCTTGTTTCCGAGAATTTATTTGTGTTCGTATGTGTGTTCAAATTAGCTCATCAAAAATTATTTATTTATTTATTAATATTTAAAAATATTAAATTTAATAAAAAAATTTACTGCAAAAATGCAGCTTTGTAGTTATTTATAAATTGTGGAGTGTGGACAAACAATAAAAATGATCTTTTAAAAAATGAAATTTTATTACAAACAGAATTACATAACTCAAAATTACAATTGAATATGATTTAGTAACATAATTTATTAACTACAAAAATTATATTACTACAAATATGATTTAATACATTTGAATATGATTTAGTAAACAAAAATTAGAAAACTTCAAATAAATTAACAAATGAGTACAATCGAATTATACACTTATACAAAATAAAATGAAACTTTAACATCTTTCAAACTAAAAATAATCTTGGTAGACTTGCTTAATTATTCAATCTTCATAAATCATCAAGTTTGCCACATAAGATCTGCTCTTTATACTTGAATACTTCTTGCTGCACTATATAAACAAAAATAAAAAAAAATTATGTTATATAATTATTGAATGAGCTTAGTTTAAAATTTTATATCAGATAATCAATGATGCCGTTATAGCTTGATGGCTGCTTAAATTCTTAAAAAACCCATAAATCCAACCTATTCAACACTAAACCAAGTGTAGTATTGTGGAAGTAAATATGAAAATATAGTAAAGTAGCAAATAAAATAAAAACTATAGTCCAAAAATAATTGAAATAGACACATCTGAATAAGATATATAAGCAACAATTTTATCAAGTTAAGTTGCATCTCTTATTAAAAAAGGTTTAACATCACAACCCTTTAAAAACTATAAATCTAAGCAATCCACTAAATCCAGCATAAAACCAAGTGTAGTATTGATAAACTTAAGGACCTAAATACATTAAAATAGCAAATAAAATGATAGTAAAAAAATAATTGAAATAGACCCAACTAAACAAGATATATAAGCAACCATTTTATCAAGCTAAGTTGCATATCATATTAATAATAAAATGAAAGCTGCATCAATCAAAAATGAAATATACTTTAATGTTGAATTTGATATACCTTAATATTATCATAAAAAGTATAACCCAATTGCTATATAAATAGTGTTGAATGGTCATCATGACTGAAGAATCTGGAGAGAATAGCAAGTAGTCATATCTCAAAATAAGTGCAAGTAATTTTTAGGCTGTATTATGTTTAATTTCTTTCCAATGAAGCAATAACTTGACAATTTATAAAGTAACTGAAATTTGAAGGCATGACACGTATATATTCCATGTGGAGTTTCTCCCTCACGGCTAAAAAAATATGAGAAAATAGCAAGTAGATTGATCTCAAAATAACAGCAAAGATAGCAAAAAAGTATTACGCAGTAAAACAGGCTCACTAATATTGATGGCTGCTTCAATTATTAAATGAGCTCAGTTTGAAATTTTTTATTAGCTAATCAATGATGCCTTCATAGTTTGATGACTGCTTAAATTCTTCAAACACCCATAAATGATAAATCCAACTTATTCAGCACTAATTTGCATCTCATATTAAAAAAATGTTTAACATCACAAAATAAATGTACGTAATTATTAAGCTGTATCATGGAGAATTTGATTTCTTAAAATAATAGCAAAAACAGCCAAAAAATATTAAGCAGTACAACAAGCTCACTAACATTGATAGTTGCTTTAATTACTAAATGAGCTCAGTTTGAAATTTTATATCAGTTACTCAAGGAGGTCATCATAGCTTGACTTGATGGCTGCTTAAAGTCTTAAAAATCTCATAAATCCAAAATATTCAGCACAAAATCAAGTGTAATATTATTGAAGTAAAGACCAAGTGTAATTTTGATAAACTAAGCAGCCATTTTATTAAGCTAAATTATATCTCATATTAAAAATAGTTTAACATCATAGCCCTTTAGAAATCATAAATCTAAGCAATCTAGCATAAAACTTAGTGTAGTATTGATAAACTAAGAACCAAAATATAATAAAATAATAAATAAAATGAAAGTTGCATCATTCAAAAATGAAAGATATACATTAATATAGTCATAATGGTGTAGCTCAGTTGCTATATAAATAGTATCAAATGGTCATCGTGAATGAAGATTCTAAAGATAACAGCAAGTAGTCATATCTCAAAATAGCTGCAAGTAATTATTAGGTTGTATCATAGAGGATTTTGATTTTTCAAAATAACAACAAAGACATCCAAAAAAATATTAAGCAGTAAAATAAGCTCACTAATATTGATGGCTGCTTTAGTTATTAAATGAGCTCAGTTTTAAATTTATATCAGCTAATCAATGAGGTCGTCATAACTTGTTGGCTGCTTAAATTCTTAAAAAACTCATAAATCCAACTTATTTAGCACAAAATCAAGTGTAGTATTGTTGAAGTAAAGACCAAGTGTAGTATTGATGGACTAAGCAAGTAAGCAGCCATTTTATCAAGCTAAGTTACATCTCATATTAAAAATGGTTTAACATCATAGCTCTTTAAAAATCATAAATCTAAGAAATTTAGCATAAAATGAAGTGTAGTATTGATAAACTAAGGATCAAAATATAATAAAATAACAAATAAAATGAAAGCTGCATCAATCATGTAAGATATTAGAATGCAATAAAACAAGTATGAATTTCAATATAAAGTAGCAAGGAGAACCCAACCACCTAGGCAATAAAAATCTAAAATGAAAGGCATTACATAGTAGCAGCCAATAAAACAAAGTGTGAATAAATCAAAATCCAAATAGATTCAATTGCATATATATTGCTCCTCCATTCTCTTCGTAGATTGTAGCTTTAATATTCAGGAAGTTTCACATGCAAATTTTTTCCTTCCATGATCTCTTACTATAACAAATGGTCATTCATTAGACTGACATATGAAAAAGCTATGCCAAAGACTATTAATATAAAAAATAAATTAAGATGATACTGATTCTTACCAAAGGATTCTTAATATTGCTTTGAGAACCTCTAATCTAATTAGCTGTACAAACAAGTGCATTAATAGTTTTTGCTGATAAAGAGCTTCTATAATCATTCAAAACTCTACCGCCAATACTAAAAGCAGATTCAGATGCAACTGTTGTTATGAAAATTGCCAAGACATCCCTAGTAACTTTGGATAAGTATGGATACTTTAGAGTATTCATCCTCCTCCAATCAAGAACATTAAATTGTTCTGTACTACACTGATATAACCCTTTTAACAAATATATTTGCAAATATGATTTTGAAGGCTTAACGGAACCAGATGCTATAACAAAATTAGCAAAACTTAACATACAATCAAAAGGAGGTGAAAATGTTGACTCCCTTTGTAGCTGTGAGGATTCACTAACAATTATTGTAGCTGAACTACAACTAGCAATATCAGAAATATATTGATTATAAATTTCCAAAATAACTGCTTTAACTTCTTTAATTTTGAATTCTATCTCTGAATGTGAGTATATCTTTGGAAATGTAAAATTTATGAACTTCATTTTTAAGCGTGGATCTAACACAGCTGCTACAGACATAAATAAATTGCATTCTCCCCAATACTTGTCAAATTTAACTTTCATAGCATTTATCATTTCTTTAATATATTTAGTTGATGAATTGCATTCCTCCATCAACAACTTCTTAACATGCATAACCGTAGATAAAAAAATATTTGTAGTAGGATAAGTCAAACCATAAATAATTTTTGTGATATTATGAAAAACAGCAAGAAACTTCCTAATAACCTCATACCTTAGCCAATCAAAATCAGATGACAACCACTTGTAATTGCTATCTCGGGTAGCATAATAGTAGAATACACTATGAAAAATAAAGGCAGATTCAAGCATAATATATGTAGAATTCCATCGTGTAGGAACATCAATAGATAAACCATTCGAAGTGAAAATCTCTGATTGCTTCGTCACCTCAACAAACTTATGTAATATAACTGGAGACTTTTTAATATATTTTATTAACTCTCTGATTTGATAAATGATATCCTGAATCTCCTTTAAACCATCTTGAATCATTATATTCAAGATGTGAGCATAACATCTGACATGAAAGAAATAACCCATAAAATGTGACTTACCTCTTGACTGAAAATTAGATTTGAGAGCATTAATGACAACATAATTGTTACTAGCATCCAATATAAGTGTAGAAACTTTATCCTGCAGATTCTACTCCAACAAGCATTCACATATAGCATCACAAATAAAAGCACTTGTGTGAGGTGGTTCAAGCTCAAAGAAACTGATAATTCACTTGTGTAATTTTCAAGACTCATCAATATAATGAATTGTTAAGCACATGTATCCCAATGTTTGATTGGAAGTCCAATAATAAGATGTTAATGAGACAATAGATATGCTTTTAAGATATGCCTTCAGCTTTTCTTTTTCTGCTTCATAAACTTTCATGAAATCATTTTTTATATTTATAGAAACTCTTTTATAATTATAATTTAAGACCTTTAACAAAATATTGAACCAAGTATGCTCAACCATCATAAAAAGGTACTCATGCACAATTATTATTTTTGCTATTATATCTCTAACCTGAAGATGAGCATAATTCTTTGGATCAATAAAAATAGGAATCTCAATTTCTGAACTAGCATCAGAAGGCATAAAATTTAATAAATTTTGCCTTTTATTTGGCAACTCCACAACTTGTTTATTTTTAGCTTTGATCTTATCACACTCCCTAACATATCTGAGAAGTTGTGAAGTGGTGGCAATCTTGGATTTATGAAATTTTGTACCACAACATATGCATTTTAAATAAGATGCATTGACGCCTTTGAAAGTTGAAACGGTTTTAATAAAGTACTTCCAAACTATAGACTTCTTTTTTCAAGTCTTCTTAGGAGGGATTCCTCCAATATTAATATTAAATGTAAGTGCTTTTGAACAACTAGGTTGTGAAGAAAGATTCAGATTCTCATTATAGCTTGAGATAGATCAAAATTTAATATGGTAGTAGACTATATTAAAAAAGAAAATATTTGTCAAAACTAAAGATACAATTCATATGCTTCAAATAAGAACATTAAGATAATTTATTGACACAATCCATATAGAAATAGAGCATTAGTAAATTTGACATTTTAAGCATACAAAGTCAACTTAAACATAAAGCATGAAGCTTTTCTTCTTGATTCCAGTAAAGCAAAATAGAATTAGATGAGGAGAGATTTAGAAAATAACCTAGATTGCTACCATTAATGTTATTCATAGTTGACACCTTATTAATATAAAATATAGAAGACATGAAAAATTTAATTGAAGACCAAGATGACATGAGAGTTTTAATGCAGTTTTTATTTTATTTACTATTTTATTGTATTTTGGTATTTACTTTATCAATACTACATTTGGTTTTATGCTGAATAAGTTAGATTTATGGGTATTTAGAGAATTTGAGCAGTCATCAAGTTATGAAGACATCATTTATTAGCTGATAAAATATTTTAAATTGAGCCCATTTAATAATTAAAACAACTATCAATATTAGTGAGCTGTGAGCTTATTTTACTACGTAATACTTTTTGACTGTCTTTGCTGCTATTTTGAGATCAATCTACTTGTTATTTTTTTTCTATTTTCTTAGCTGTGAGGGAGAATCTCTACATGAAATATATACACATCATGCCTTCAAATTTCAGTCACTTTATAAATTGGCAAGTTATTGCTTCATTAGAAAAAAAAAATCAAATTCTCCATGATACAACCTAAAACTACTTGCAGTTATTTTGAGATATGACTTACAATTATTTTGAGATATGACTACTTGCAATTATTTTGAGATATGATTATATACAATTATTGCTTCATTGGAAAAAAAAAAAATCAAATTCTCCCTAATACAGCCTAAAACTACTTGCAATTTTTTTGAGATATGACTACTTACAGTTATTTTAAGATATGACTACTTGCAATTATTTTGAGATATGACTACTTATAGTTATTTTGAGATATGACTGCATACTGTTCTCTCCAGATTCTTCATTCATGAGGACCATTTGATACTATTTATATAGCACCGGGCTACATCATTATGACCACATTAAGAGTTATAATTTTTAAAATGCTGTGATGTTAAACCTTTTATAATACGAGATGTAATTTAGCTTGATAGAATGACACCTTATATATCTTGTTTAGTTGGGTCTATTTTAATTATTTTTTTACTACATTTTTCATTTTATTTGCTATTTAATTTATCAATACTACACTTAGTTATAGAACCCAACATGCATATCAGAAATGAATCAAATGATCTGCATACTGCAGTGCAGTCCCCCTCATCACTAAACAAAATTGATATATGTATATAATCAACCCTAAACACCAAATTTTCATCCTCCTTGAAACAAAGCTTTCAAATACCAAGTAACAAAACACCTACATATATATAGTAAACCCTAAACACCAAAATATGCACGACATAACAAAATCAAACAGAGAAGAGGCACTTCAACATTTGAATGCACATTCCAACCAAAAATCGAACACAAGAAATTAGAAATCTGAGAAATTTCAAGAGCATTTTTGAGTCATCTAGAACCAATAATATTCTCCATATCTTAATCACTTCACAAATTAAACAAAGAAATTGCATAGCAAAGATTTATTTAATGAATCTATTCCGACCAAAAGAGAACCAAAAATAAGAGGTAAGCAAGTATCGAGAGGAAACTGAAGAAGTTAGGCAAAAGATGAAGAAAGTAATAATCGATACCAAGCAGGTAAAGCTCATAATGGACTTACGGTTCTAATCGACTCTTCAGTGGATTACTGACAAGAATATTAAGTCACTTCGTGCTCAGAGGCCCGGAGGGAAGGAGATTGGGATTTGGGACTCATGATTGAAATAGGGTAACAATCGATGAGTCGAAGAATCAAAGAGACGAAGAGTCGAAAAGGTGTGAGCCGGGAACAGTGAACCCTATTCCCCCGTCTCTTGAGCTTAAATAAGTAGGGTTTAGGATATAGGTTAATAGGAAATCTCATTATCTGAAATTTGAACTGTTGATTTAAAAAATAGAGAATTTTAATGATTTTGATTTCATCCAAATCATTAAATTAATTTTGTTTTTTATAATATATTTAAATTTATTTAATTTAAACATCATTAATTAAATTAATTCTTCAAGTAAATATAAATTAATTAATAAATAATTTAATGATATAACATATATATTATATAATATTTATATAATTATTTATAAATATTTATTTATTTCGAGCCAAATCAAGCCGAACATGAACGTACAAAAGATTATTCGTGTTCGGCTCATTTATATATCAAGCCTAAAATATTTATTCGTGTTCGGTGCGCATACTTTAGGAACGAGCAGAACACGAACTTTTCGCAAATAACGATCTTTTTTTGAGTGCTCTAATTGCATGAATTTTTTTAATGTCATATTTTTTATTAGACTATCCCTAGATCAATACATACACAAGATGAGCATTAAATAAATTATAATTATCAAATCATATTCATGTCAAGAGAAATTAATTATATTTGCAGGTGGTTTTCTTCTTTTGTACTATTAAGTCACAATGAGAAAGTTTTTTTTTTATTATTTTGAAAATTTTATTTTCTCAGTGGAGAAATTTTTTTATAAATTTTGAAATCTAAAGTTGGAAAAAAAAATCATTTACAATCATCCAATCGTTTAAATACATAATATAATATAACGTGTGTTGTGTTCCTTCTAATGGCCATTATCGTAAGTTATACATTCCCACATGTTCCATTGGCCAAGTTTCCCGTCCTCGCATTTTCTTAATATAATTACTAGACGTCGATCTCACCGGCTGAGTTTAACGATCGTTTGCCTCGATTAGTTATAACTCTACATCCTCACCTTGTTTTTTCTTTATAAATCTCATATATATATATATATATATATATATTGTTGTCACTAAGTTGTCATTGTTAGACCACCACTTCAAATATAATATTTGTTCTATTTGTTATTAATTTTGTGATATTTTTTATTAGAAAATTAGAATTGTGAGTTCATCTTCTCTAATTTGGAAGAAGATATAATATTCATAATAAATGATCATCTAATAAAAATATTTTAATTAGATTAAGTTTTGATATTTTTTTTTATTGAATTTTTCACTTAAAAATTCTAATATTTGCCTTATTATTATTTTTCTTTATATCTAGCTAAATCATTTTGTGTTAAATATTTTTTTTTGAGAGTTTTTGATAGGGTTTAATTTCTGTAATTACAGCTGAGATCCTGATTAATTGCTGTAAATTGATCTGATACAGTGAACTTGAGTGATTAATTCCGTTCTTTCTTCTATTCTGGTGCTGTTGAGTTGTTTTCCTTGGATGCAGTCGGTCACGGCTTGGCACTAAATGCGTGAGTTGACTTCGTGTGGATGCATTAGATTGGCTTGTCCCGCTTGGTTTGAGTCAATTCAATGAGTTAACCCCAATTGAGCTAACTACGTTAGAAAGGATAGAAGTGTTTGCGGTGCCTTCGATCCGTTGGATCTAGCTCCTTTAACTACGTTGGATGGGGTCACTTAGATGGGGTTTCTTTTGATTTGTTTCTCGAGCCGTCGGATGGATATGCCTTCTTCTTAGATCACGTGTTTTGATCACGCGGTTTTCCTTCTTTTCGATCTGGAATACTGTGTTCACTTCCGTCGCTTGATCGTCTTTTGACCGAGGTGGGATGAACTTTAGTGGAGTTGAGCATCCGTCGGTGGAATTCAAATGGAGAGATTGAATCGAACGATGGCTAATTCATTTGTTCATTCCTTTCAGGCGGCTTCTCGCGTCTGCTAGGGTTCCTGAGGGGGAGATCGGAGGGAGAAGGAGAAGATCCTTACCGATGGTCGATCCGTGAAGATCCAGTAGAATGTTCTAAAACAAAGCGAGCTTGAGAGAGTGGAGGAACTCAGGGAATTTCGTCTGTTTGGGGTTTTCCGGTTTCCAAGTGAGAATTGAGCTGCAGAGGAGAGAAAGTCTAGAGAAAGGAGGAGGAGGCGAGAAGTTAGAAACGGAGTTCTTGAGATAATTCTTTTTTTCTCTATCTCTATTTATGTTGGATTTGCATCTCTGTTCATATTCTAGAATGTTCTTGAGCTCTGTAACTAATTTCTGTTATTTCTGTTAATTTCCTTGCCTCTGTCGTGTATTCAGTTAGGTTTCTTGATTCTTGTTATTAGTCTTCTGTTTTACTAATCTCTCTGGCCGTTAATTCTGTTATGTATTGGAAGGTCTTTCCTTTACCTGTTTTGAGCAGCTTCTCTGTTGTATATGGTTCCTTGGGAGGTCTGTACTGTTAGATGTATTCTTTGTCTGTTCTTTTGGGGATCTTTTATTATTCTGGCTGTAATTATTTCTTGTTGTAATAGCCTGTTAATATTTATATCTTTATTCTCTGTTTTAAGGCTGTATGTTATTCTCTGTTGTTGGCTTGGGGATATGTGTTCATATCAGTTTTTCGTCAACTCTTCCGCAGAATAATTAATACTCGGCGTCGAGCTCCCAGCTTTCTTCTTTTTAGACGTACGTCCTATCCCCTCCCTCTATAAAAAAGGCAAAAGGAAACATAAATCTCAAGATCGATCAAGTAAATAATGGCTTCCTCCTCCCATCATCGTCTTCTTCTTATTCTTTTTCTCTTAGCAGCTTCCCTCCTCCACCTCACTAGCTGCGGCGACGACAACGACCGCCTCGTACTCAAATGCGAAAGTGGCATCATCAACGATCGAAACATCTTAATCAGCGAAACCAACAAAGCAATCTATTTTCTCGTGCATATGCCCTACCCAACCGCCAACATCCACTATACCACCGTCTACGGCCTCTCATGGTGCCGCAGCGACATCTCCACCACTTTCTGCTCCTCGTGCCTCTCCATCGCCGCCAACAAAATCCGAAACGATTGCCCGCCCAACACCGTCGCCGCCCGCTTCCTGTTCTACGACTTCTGCTACCTTCGCGTTGACGTCAAGAACTTCATCGGCCAACCTGATACGTCGTTCGGCAAGGTTTGGTCCAACATGGCTGTTGATATAGCTAAAGCTCATAAAACGTTCTACTGGGAGAAGGTGGACGAGTTATTGAATCGAGTGAAGCGGGAAACACCGCGGCATATGACGAAGTTTATAGAAATGGACACTAATTTTAATATAGAAAAGTTGACAATCACCGGAATGGCTCTGTGCTCGCGTGATCTCAGTACAGAGGGATGCAGCCATTGCTTGGATCAAGCGATGAACGTGATGAAGATAAGGTGCGTGTATCGTACGTTCTGCGAGGTCGTTTATGGGAGCTGCTTTCTCAAATATCGGACCACGAGAAAATAGGTTTTTTTTTTTTTTTTAAATAAGTATCGTTAGAAATTTAATTAGGAAATTAAATAGCATTAAAAAAAATTTAGAAATAGGTATAGTCGTCCACTAAGTGGGTGACTAGGTAGCCACGTCAACTCTGACGTGATAGCAAAGCTAAT
The DNA here is from genome assembly GCA_021442155.1 of Cymbidium sinense. Taxonomy (NCBI): domain Eukaryota; kingdom Viridiplantae; phylum Streptophyta; class Magnoliopsida; order Asparagales; family Orchidaceae; genus Cymbidium; species Cymbidium sinense. The sequence continues at coordinate 24,798,845 of CM038227.1, read as the reverse complement.
CCGAGTGGAGCGATTATGGTCGCCCAATTGGTGATAGACATTTTTTATTTTTATTTTTACATTAAGGATTGGCTTTGAGCTCTTATGTAAGTGGGTGACTAGGTAGCCACGTCAACTCTGACGTGATAGCAAAGCTAATCCGAGTGGAACAGTGCCTAGTCGCCCAATTAGTGGGCGACTAGGTCTGTAGACATTTTTTTATTTTTTATTTTTACATCAAGGATTGGCTTTGAGCTCTTATGTTTTTGCTTTAGGTTTAGATATTCCATTTGTAAGCTTTAAGCCTTTATCGTCAATTATAGAGGTCAACCTTAGAGTCAACAAGTTTTCATTTAAGTACATCTAAAACTAGGTATATGGATGATTCATTATAAAAATGAATATAAGTTCTACAAAGCATTCCTAAAATTGAGTACAAGTATTTACATAAATGGATGATCCATAAACAAAAATAAAATAGATGAGAACAAATGTTGTACAGACGTACAAATAGGCTTTCCTAAACATTTAATGCCTTCGTCGTCTGCGTGGAATTGCATCACTCCCAGATGTGTACTGGTTAGGTGCACCTGATGGATGATCACGCAGCTGATGGTGGCCCTCAAATACAAGATATTCAGAAGTCTGCGTCGGATAGTTCTGTGACGGGAAAATAGGCGGCTATGGCTTGTACATAGGCTGGTATGTAGAAGGACCTGGATCAGCATATGTAGATGGCCCGATGCCCCAATCATGCTGTTGGACATCCTCCATAGGCTCCGATATGTAATGTGTGTCACCGATATGTACACACGATCGAAAGTCTCTGCATAGCACCTCGTACCTATCTATGGCTCCCTGTAGCTCGTGCTCATCTACATGGCCGAAGTACGGCTAGAAGATATCTTGAGTTGCCAAGATGTGTTCCGACTGCATGAAAAAATAGTGTGTGAAATTAGCATCAAGTAACATATTGAATTCAAATGAATACTTATGTTAACACTTACATATATATGCTCTATAGGTGCTCTGGGATAGTAAGTGGTCGGAGGATTTGTCGGCGGCCGATAGTAGAGAAGCCCAAGATGAACCGACACATGTCTTGGTTGATACAACTGTCTTCATCTTCATCCAAGCCCTCGATGAGGTAATCCCCCTGCCTCTCCCAAGCGGCAATGTGCACCTGGTGGTAATCAACCCAGTCGAAATCCGCCTTGCCTCGATCATCGACCCTTTTGAAATTAGGGTTAACTAGTTTCACATCTATTCTGGGTATGAGTTTGAATTGTCGTAGCACTTGATTAGGTAAATGTCACTCCACCCTCTTCTAACTGATCAACGGGACTTGTGCCAACCACATATCAAAACCTGTTAAGCATGTAGTGATAGACGTAGCATGATTTGCTCAGTGTACGGCTCCCAAATCACCTGCACATATTAAAAATTATGTTAAATTAGAATATGCATTATAGAAATTTGAATCAAAATGTACTTTGTAAGTCCAACCTGAGTATGCAGCAAGCCATCCAGCTCATTTCTATATAATACAACGTTCGCCATTGACATCTGATGAACATATCTCTCGTTCCACCTATGCACACAACACATTTAAAACAAATATATACGCTAAAAAATTGAAAGTGCAGAAAGTAAAATATACTTCAAACCAATGCTGAGACCGTCAAGATCAGTCGGATATGGCACATGTAGGGTCGGCCTCCCCACATGTAGATGCTCCCAAGACCATATCTGTAGGAGGTGTAGGCAGCCAGTCATGTTGGCCCTGCTAGGCCTAGTAGACTCATAGAGTTCTCTATAAAGGTGGGCGAGCGCTCCTCCATAGACATCGTCTTGAATGAATCTAGGTCCTCAGAAGTGGAAGATCAGTAGGTGGACCTCGAGAACCGATGTATCCGGCGGTAGAAACACCCAATAAGAAGCGAGAATGTAGGCGCAGGTTAGGAACTCGGTGCTGGATGTTCATATGACTCTCTGTAAAAAGACCACCTAAGCCACCTCAAAGGCATGCATGTCTGCGACTGTGCCTGACCCATCATGAAGGTTGATCTGATGTGTGGACTGATCGGGTCATGGTACACCACATTTGGTAAGGTATCATCCCAATAACTCACCGCAATAATCTAGCCATCTAGCTCATCTCTTCCCCTCACTAATCAAAATTGGTCTAATAATAGGTGTCCCATCAACACACAATCCCAGGATCATCGCCACATCCTGGAGCGTCACTATCATCTCACCAACAACTAGGTGAAAGGTATTGGTCTGTGGAGACCATCTCTCAACCATGGCGATAGCGGATGATGATCTAGGGATCACCTAGGCTTCTTTGCCTTGATAAATCTTTTGCAAGTGATGGGTCACTCCTTCAGCATAAACAAGTGTGAAGCAGCCTCTAGAACAATGCTCTGCAAAAAAAAATATGATCAATCAATCATTAGCCAAAATGAATATCATGCAGGTGTGACGTAGAAACATAAATTACATACTTACGATGCTCGGGGTGGCGACTTTATCTCCGTCCGTAGGGAGGCTATGCTAGGGTGGACCTCGGTGGGTCTCCAAGTGGGTGGCCTCTCTAGCATGGCCACGATCAAACGTCGGTGGGCGGTGCTCCCGACCATCATTTTATTAAAGAAAATAAATGCAGGAGTCAGTGTCAAACAGTTTTAAATAATGAAAGGGAAAACTGTAGCATAAACTAAGCCAAAATAAAAGTACTGCAATCTACAAGGAAAGTCTAAATAAAATGCACTAAACATATAGATTGTATCTACGATATACCTTATACTATTAACATTGTATGCGATGACCAGAGTGGCCTATCTTTCATAAATTGCGGTTCTACTCGCTAGCTCTATTTTCATCTATTGTATTTTTGAACCTACTGGTATGAGGTCTACCTGACCTTCTATGAAAATTGGGTGGTTGTAATGCTACTAATCCATGCTCTGCACTGAAAGATGGCCACTCAGAATGATCAAGCAAAGTGTGAAACTCATTTAAGTACGTGAGCTTATACAGATGCAACGTGTAGTACTGTGACACACACGTGTGGTTCAACCTTCTAAAACCCAGTGCATCAACAATATGTGGGCATGACCAATGATATATGACTGTTTTGTTACAACTACAGTTACACTGGCTATTATTAAGCAAGTCAACTCTAAATTATCGGCTTGACCTATCAAACACCTGCATCTCCCGGGGGTTGATGTTCACCAGTTCAGAGAAATATCTTGCTCTCGATCGCAATATTGTGGATACCCTTTGGGAGTGCAAATCTCAAATGCACCAAATGCGTTGCACATTTCAAGCAGATGCATTAGTCGCCATTATACCATAACACATCCCTCCATCATAAACAAGTGACCATTTAACAGGGTAGCATTCCACAAGCCATTTGTGAGCTTCTTCTTTCACATTTTTAATATCTGATATCAAACGATTGAACTCATGAATATCATCAGTGTTTCTTGCCATATACATCTTTTGGCATAGAAATTCAACATCACTAATCCCTAATCTACGTATCACCTTCTTAAAACTTTCACGAAGATGGCGATAATACGTGGCATGGAAAACTTCTCTACGCCTACATAACAAATCAGCATGTTTATCAGATATGATGCACAAATAACATCTAAAAGACACTACAGGCAGCATATTATGTAAGCATATTAAGAACCACAATCAAGAATCAGTCGACTCAGACTCTACAACAGCAAAGGCAAGAGAAAATAACCCATTATTTCCATCTATTCTAACACGGTTAATAGCATTACGCGATACTTACTAACAAAATGTGCGTCGAGTGCTGGCGACTATCCCATCCCATAATGGAAGGACCAAATGTCCAAAAATGTCTTTGGAAGTCGTGTCTTGCCTAAATTTTGCGGGTAAAGTAGTACAAACTGATTCCATGTAAAAGCTGAGAGTCCTGTAAGACTCTTCCCAACTACCAAAGATTATTTTTATTGCCTTATGCATTGCATCCCGGGCCTTCATATAGGAAACCTTAACATTAAACTTTAACTCCATTCTACTTATAATCTCCCTAGGTTTCAGATCAATTTGATGTTTGATCACAGGTATAATGAAATAAGTTATGAATTTAGAACTGCACTGCCGGTGACTGCCTGTGCTAACTGTATTGATACATCTATGGTATTCCCCAATTCTGGATATTCTCCAAGCACCCGGCGTCATTCTTGTTACTGAAATGCCAATTACATGTCGGTAGGACTATCATGATGTACACATGTAACCGTATAGTTCTTCTGGTTAGAGGTAAATGTTTGGAACTGAACATTATTCACTATACACCACCCAATAACAGCAAACTGAAGACTCCATTTACTTGTAAAACACATTCCTTCGATAATGTCACCTGGGATTTCAATATCGTCTGTTAGAACATTTTCATCAGATGGACCGTCAAAATAAATATCATTGTCCCACTCTCTCATACTTTGACACATCCGTACATACTCGTTTGTAGACAACATTTGACTTTCACTATCAATATTTCTTAGTGAATGATTTCTTAAAAGATTATGGTTGGCTACATTCCCAATCATAGTAGCTTCTAACCCAACTGAATAACAACATCACTGATATCCTGCTTAGACTCACTACTTGAACCACTGCTCATAGTCTGATACTCATCATCTCCTGCAGCTCTCTGATGCACATACGATTCCTCTGAATGATAAATAGCATCATCGCTACCATAAAACTCATAAGTAGGACGACAAACTTTGATATTAAATATTATAAGTATAAACAGGGAAATGTTGACAAGGTATTACCTGGGAATCAATTCATCAAAGCTGCGCTGTGTCGCCATAGGTGCATGTGCGATAAAATCCTGTGTATGCATCATTGGTATATCTACTGACCTTATTACCAGATCAGCTGATGTGGATGCAACATTATCATCCTCCACTTCCACATACAACACTAATATTTGATGGAAAGCTTCGTCCAATGTAACATCGCAAACTTCATCGTGAGATATAACATACGCTATAAATCTATTACCCACTGGATAACGACATGTAAGACTTACAGAGTGACAATCTGAATCAATGTTCAATGACATCATAATTCACCGTTTCAATTCTAGTAAGGTGCTGTGCCGTAGAACCTTAACTGGACGATTTCGCCCTCCCACATAACTTGGAGTGAACTGCTCATCGATACTTAGTTCGTCTCCATAGAAAAGGATCAGCGAAACAAACTCTCTATTCATTCCTCAAATAATTGAAGAATAACCAATCATATCAATATTTCCTAAATCTAAAAAAATATTGCGCGTCCAATTTTATTTGTAGAACAAACTACGTAAATCATAAGAAATTTAAATTAATCGACACATTACACAAACGCCGCCACCTAAACGCGACTTCAAGTAACGGGGCTCTAAGCTTATATGCCAATTGCAACAACTCAAACCCAACTCATATAATTCAAAAATATGTCGTAGACCTAAATAATAGTATACTCGACCTATTGTCACCTAAAATTACAAATAAATTACCTGAATTGCAATGCTAACATAAACTTACAAATCAAATTCAACTATAAAATTCTAACCATACAACTCTAGGCCTTAGAACACTTAATTTACTAATTTATAAATGAGAAAAAATAAGGATTTACCGTGTGTTGACGAAGAACGATGAGAATGTGCGCAAAAACCTGTATAATTCTCCGCAGGAAACTTCCCCGAACGGAATGGAGCCGCCGGAATCGTCGCTCGAAGCTAATGTCGGGTTCAAATGGCTGTCAGACGGAGAGGGAAGTCATCAAACGTGGATGCGGCTGTCGGGGAAGAAAACAAGCTGGTTTTGGCTAGAAGGAGAAGATGGAATAATGCTGGTGATTCGAGCAATGCCGACGGCTGCCGGGAAGCTAGGAGACAAAGATTACGGTGCTCGAAAGGGGCAAAACGGAGGGCGGCTCGGTTGGAGTCGTCGGAGGCACGACAAGGGGCGGATCGATAGGGAACAGAGGAAGAATAGGGCCAATTAATTTTTTTGTTTATCCTCCATTGGTCCCCTAAGTGGTGGCTTCACGCGTTAGCATTGACAACTTCCATGTCGGTCGGCTATCGCCTAGTAAGTTATATATATTCTAAATTTTTTTAATCATACTTAATTCCCTAATTATGTTTCTAATGATATAAAGGAAGATTTGCATACATATCACACAATTTTTATATATTTACATATTCAGTATTTAAAATTAAATATTTATTTATCTAACACTTATTTATGTTTAAAAAGGTATATTTTACTTTTAAAAATGGATGATCATGCTATTTTTTATGTGATATTAAAGACTAGGATGTTATTTATATAAAATTCAAAATTTAAGTATTAGGTTTATAAATATAAGAATTATATGATATATATATATATATATATATATATATCATATAATTCTTATATATTTAGATAACTAATGTCTAAATTTTGATATTTATACATATAGTATCTAATTTTTTAATATTACATTAAAATATTTTTTTAATTTATTTTTAAAAGTGAAATGTATTTTTTAAGCATATAAAAGATGCTATATTTATAAATATCAAACTTTAAGTGTTAGATATGTAAATGCTTAAAAATTGTGTGCTATGTTTATAAATTTTTCTAATAAAATAATTATTATTATGATTCTTTGAACTATTAATATCATCATTATTAGTTGATAATAATTTTCATATTGAGGATATATAGGATTCAATCTTTTGATTTAATTTTTGATATTCCTCTAATCCTTAAGATCTAGTTATTCTCTAAATTATATTTAGAGATAAAATAGCAATAATAATTGTATTAATTATATAATTCGTAATGAATTATTTTAGTGATATTTAAAAGAGAGAATTACTATGCTGATTTGTATCATAAATAATATTGGATGGATATATGAATTAAAGGTGGCATAAATTAAAATTATCTCAGTTATATAGTAAAGTGGAGTATAGATTGACTTTTATATGTGTTGCGTGCTAGAAAATCAGTTGTGGTAGAATAAAATTTTACGCCTTAGGCTTGTTGAGAAATCGAGCACACACACATATATTTGAAGAGAGAACAAGAAACTCTAGAATTTTTATGTAAAAAAATTCTAAAAAAAGGGAAAATATTACGAGGCATAACCTAGTAAAAATGTTTCACTATATATTTGCTTTGGAGTACAAAGTTTAAGTTTTCTCAATAATGGGATTACAGAGTTGTATGTGAGAAAGCCTAACAATGAGAATCCCATAATCAAGTAACAACAACTATACAGCGGTAGTTGGGCTATAACAGTTGTTGGTGGCATTCGGCAATAGTGAATGGTGGCGATCAGTGATGATCTGATGACTGTTGGGTGGTGGCAGCTGACAGTGGTGAATGGTGACAGCGATCGGCGATGACCAACAATAGTGGCTGACGGTGGCGGCCGACGGTGGTTTACAGCGGCGACCGGCGACGGTGAAAAATTGTCGTCTGAGTAACTCAGCTTAACTCTTCAAGAAGATATATTTAGCCCCAGTAGGTTGTAAACTTAGATGTTTGTAATTTGTTTACCGCTCATGTGGAGCGAATCGAAACAAATTACCTGTTCAGCAATCTCATGGCTCCCACTTGGGTTACAAACTTATGTTACCAAGTTCAGTTGAAATTTCAAGGAGCTTAACGCTCATGTAGAGCATTCGGTCAACACAATTATCCCAACAATCTCATAGCCCCCACTTGGGTTATAAACTGACGCAACAGAGCTCGACGACAGAATAAAATTTTACGCCTTAGCCTTGTTGAGAAATCTAGCACACACATAGATATTTGAAGAGAGAATAAGAAACTCCTGGATTTTTATGTGGAAAAACCCCGAAAAAAGGGAAAAAATCATGGGGCCTAGCCTAGTAAAAATGTTCTACTATATATCTGCTTTGGAATACAAAGTTTAAATTTTTTTGATAATGGGATTACAGAGTTGCATGTGAGAAAGCCTGACAATGAGAATCTAGAATCGCAATAACATGCGAGTTGAGTAACAATTGTGAAAAGTAATGCGGAACGATGGTCGTGATGATGCGGCTAATTAGGCGGTGGCGCGTGGTGACCTGATGCCTGATGAGGTGACCGACAACAATCCAACGCCCGTGGTTGGCGGCGGCCATTAAGCGGCGGTGGCAGCGATGCGGAAGGTAGACCGATGAGACCGATGATGGTAGCGGGGGGTGGTCGTGACCACACGGTCGGCGTATGAATCAACATGGCGGGTGTATGGCGCGAACAGCGGTCACGGCGATAACCGAAGCGTAGTCGATGGTGGTTGTCAACGCGGTGATGAGGTGACAACGCGGTAGTCGACGACGGCGGTCGACGACGACGGTGACCGTATGCGATGGCGGCCGATGGTGGTCGATGGCGCGGCCGATGGTGGTGGTCGCGACGACCTATGGTGCCGGGACCGGTGGTCGGCGGCCATCTACGGAATCGATATGCTTGAGGCTCTTCAAGCCTCAAAACTCTCTCATCTCTTTTGCTTTCGGGGCCCCTCATATGAAAAATAAGTGGCTATTTATAGATTAGAGGAATGATGTTTCTGTAAATACGTGCAAAATTCAAACCACTTCATCGGACGACTCAAAATGATTCCTTTAATCATCTAATGTATTTTAAGTATTTGAATGCTCAAATGAAGTCAGAATCAAGAGCTCTTGGGCTTGTTAGATTCGGCTCATCAAGACACTTGATTTGACTATAAACACTCCATATTTAGAAGCTATTTAAGAATTTGAGTGATATGTCAAAGTTTTTAATTATATTTTAAGCACTTGATATCAGTTATTCTCGACTCAGAAGCAGATTTCTTTCAATATCAAGATTCGTGCTTCAATTAGTGAAATTTTTAGTGCCATATCAGTTGCCTCCTATTTTTGGATAACATTATCTCCATCATCTAAAAATACATGCCAAATAATTAAAAATATCAACTTTTTCAATGTTAATAAAATTTGCTGGTTCATTAACTTTTACGTCATATATAGTTTGAGAGAATAGATCTTCAGAATAAGACTATGTTCACAAAGCGAACGTACGAGGCCGCATGGTCGTATGCGGGTGCTTGTGGGGCAATTTGCGGACCATGGCACGCCGGCGCTTAGCGGCCAACATGGACACCCATGAAAATTGTGCCGCGACTTGTTGCCGCGTGCGCAAACACGCGTCGATGAGTAGAAATTTGAGTTTTTTATTTTTTATTTTCGATTTTTTCTTATTTTCTTCTATTTTTTTACTTTTATAAAAGGAAAGATATAATTGAGCATAGAAATTTCGAAATTTATTTAAATATTTCTAAATTTCTTCTCAAATTTTATTCCCCTTTTGACCCTATTGTGGATCTATAAAAACCCCTCTTGGGATCTAATAAAGGGACACAATTTTCTCCTATATGCTCTAATGTTCTTTTATGTTGGATGAGAAATTATCTAGCAAAAGTTCAGGGGTTAAGGATAAAAAAAAAATCTTTTGTCAGTGAAGCTTTGACCTTCTTCTAAAAAGAAGGCTATTTTCTTTGTTGATTAAGACCCGTAGTTCATACGGTGAGGCTCCAGTTTTCCCTCAGGAGAGCGTCAAGGCCATCCGACCCAGTTTGGAGGCGATCGGCCCGTAGTTCATCTGGCGAGGTTGATTTTCCTAAAGAAGCATCAACCTGTTCTCACCGACCGAATTTGGAGCGATCAAGGCTCGTCATATGGCAAGGCTCCAATTTTCTCTGTCAACTGTCCTTCCGACAGGGTTTGGAGGCGATGTCAGGTTCAGTCTCTAGCTTTCCCTCGAAAGAGGCGTTAACTATCCTCGTCGGACCGACCAAGTTTGGAGACGATCAAGGTCCATAGTTTATAAAAAATTAATTTTTTTGAAACTCTAATAGATGGTTCAACAATTGATAACTACCAATGTGGTGGGGGAGCATTGATTAGGAATCATTCCTAAAAAAACTCAAAAATTTTGGCAGATAATTTTAGAGTGTCATTTTCTATGATGTTACTTAATGCGGTAGATTTGTATGGAAGAAGTTGAAAGAATATGTAAAATATTTTTGACCCATCCATTGTTGTTTATCAAAGTGTAACTTGATGACATTAACCTGTATGGAAGGGGTAGAATTGAATCTACTGAGGATTTTTGACTCATCCGAGGTTATTTTTTAAAGTATTACTTGATGACATTAACCTATATAGAAGAGGTTGAATCAAATCCGTTGAGAATTTTTGACCCATCTGAGGTTGTTTGTCAAAGTGTTACTTGATGACATTAACTTGTATGAAGAGGTCAAATCGAATCCGCCAAGAATTTTTGACCCATTCGAGATTATTTGTCTAAGTGTTACTTGATGACATTAACCTGTATGGAAAAGGTCGAATCGAATCCGCTAAGGATTTTTGTCCCATCCGAGGTTATTTGTCAAATTGTTACTTGATGACATTAACCTATATGGAAGGGGTCGAATTGAATCTGTGAAGGATTTTTGACCCATTCGAGGTTATTTGTCAAAGTGTCACTTGATGACACTAATCTGTATGGAAGGGTTGAATCGAATCCGTCAAGGATTTTTGACCCATCCGAGGTTGTTTGTCAAAGTGTTACATGATGACATTAATCTGTATGAAAGGGGTCGAATCGAATCCCCTAGGATTGATTATACTCTGATTGGAATGAGGTGATTTCCACATGTATTCGAATTTAAAGGTGAAATTGCTCTATAATCTTGACTTGCTTATTTTAGGAGAATCTCTTGAAGTACCCCTTAAGTGATTCATCTTCATTTTGATGAATTCCTGAGAGATGGGAGGAATCTTTAATGATCTTTCGATTCACAATGAACTGTTCTACAAAAATCTTAGAGTGTTCATCAAAGGTATAAATAGATCCCCTTAGAAGAGAGTATAACTAAGTGAGAGCCTGACCCTTGAGGGTGATTGGGAAGACTTGACAAAGCAGTGTGTCAGGAGCTCGTTGGATGTGCATGATGGTTCTGTAATGGTCAATGTGTTCATATGGGTCGGCTACCCCATCATAAGAGTCGATTCTTGAAAGCTTGAAACCAACTGGAACATGATGTTGAAGAATTGCTTTAGCTAAAGATGAAGACTCCTGATAGCCATGGTGAAAGGGAAGAAGATTTTATATCTTTGAGGTGAAATTCTTTTCGCATTAAACGTTGTAATTCTACACGTATAACATGATGAGCGAAATCAGTAGGGCAAGAATGTGCCAAGCCATCTGCAATTATTGGTGGGTTAGCAATCAGTTGAGTCGCAAGTGATGAATGAGTAGAACTAATAGTGTCAAGGAGGTCGGCATCATAGTTTGGAAGCGGAGGAACTTCAGCCTGATGACAAGAAGGCCCCGTGTCAGCATTTTGACCTCCCTTGGATAATGAATGATCTTGAGGGAGATGCGTTTGTTGTAGTAGTGGTTGTCTTGTTTCTTGTAAAAGTTGAATTATCTCATTTTGAGACTCTTCTATTTGACGAACACGATCTTCTGGAGAGGTTCCTGATATACCTTTGCCGATAGGGTAATGCCTATCGGAGGGAAATGAGGCAGAAGCTTGACATCCTTGGTTTAAGGATTGGCTTCGGGAATGATGGGAGTTGGAGCGGGAGGCTCCGTTATTGTGAGTATTCCGCTTGTTGGCCATAATGCAGGTGTTCACAGATATTACGATTGTGGGATTCCTTTCCCACGAAGCCAAGCATGTGTTGAAAACCCATGTAGAATAAAACTTTATGCCTTAGCCTTGTTGAGAAATCTAACACACACACACATATTTGAAGAGAGAACAAGTAACTCCAGGATTTTTATGTGAAAAAATCTCGAAAAGAGAGAAAAAAATCACGAGGCATAACCCAGTAAAAATGTTCCACTATATATCAACTTTGGAGTACAAAGTTTAAATTTTCTCGATAATGGGATTACATAGTTGTATGTGAGAAAGCCTAACAATTGGAATCCCAGAATCAGGTAACAACAACTATGCAGCGGTAGTTGGGTTGTAATAGTTGTTGGTGGCAATTGACGGTGGTGAACATCGATCGGATGATCCCACGGTGTCGTGGTTGCTGTGCAGACCATGATATGACCAACAATAATAGGCCGTGGTGGTTCATGGCGATGGTGAAAAATTACTGTCTGAGTAACCGAGCTTAACTCTTTAAGAAGGCTATATTTAGCCCCAGTAGGTTGTAAACTTAGATGTTTGTAATTTGCTTATTGCTCGTGTGGAGAGAATTGAAATAAATTACCTGTTCATCAATCTCATAGCCCCCACTTGGGTTACAAACTTACGTTACCAAGTTCAGTTGAAATTTCAAGGAGCTTAATGCTCATGTTGAGCGTTCGACCAATACAATTATCCCAACAATCTCATAGCCCCCGCTTGGGTTATAAGCTGACGTAACAAAGCTCGGTGGTAGAATAAAACTTTACATCTTAGTCTTGTTGAGAAAAATCCAGCACACACACAGATATTTAAAGAGAAAATAAGAAACTCCAAGATTTTTACGTGGAAAAACCCCGAAAAGAGGGAAAAATCTACAGGGCATAGCTTCATAAAAATGTTCTACTATATATCTGCTTTAGAATACAAAGTTTAAGTTTTTCTGATAATGGGATTACAGAGTTATATGTGGGAAAGCTTGATAATGGGAATCATAGAATCATGTAACAACAACTATGCAAATCAGAATAAACAGTTGTTGGTGGCGATGAATGGTGAACAACAGTCAATGATGAGTCGACGACCGCCCAGTAAAATGGTATGGTGACCTGATTGCATCGATGACCAGTAAAATCGACGGCAGTGGTTGGTGGCAGACCGACGATGGTGGTCACACCATGGTTGGTGGCTGAGATGACCGGTGGTGGCAGTGGTCGTAAGGGATGGTGACCGCCGACGGTATCTGCAGTAGGACCGAAGTGGTCGATGCGGGTGGTCAGTGGTGACCGACGCAGCGGCGGTGGTTGACCACGAGTTAGTGACGCGATGGTCTCATGTGATCAGGTCTACGCACCGACGGTGGTTGACGCGGCGGTGGACCAGTGGTGGCGAATGGGCCGCAGCGGGTGGCGGTGACGATGACCGGTGGTGGCTACGGCGGGACCGGCGTGGTCCGCATGGTGGTCGGTGCTCTACCAAAGACGATTATGCTTTGAGGTTCTTCAAGCCTCAAAGCTTGCTCATCTCTTTTGCTTTTGGGGTCCCTCATATGAAGAATAAGGAGCTATTTATAGATTAGAGGAGTGGTGTTTCTGTAAATACGTGCAGAATCTAAACCACTCCATCAGATGGCTCAAAATGATTCCTTTGATCATCTGATGTATTTTAAGTATTTGATTGCTCAAATGAAGTCAGAATCAAGAGCTCTTGGGCTCGTTAGATTCGGCTCGTCAAGACACTTGATGTGACTATAAACACTCCATATTTAGAAGCTATTTAGGGATTTGAGTGATATCTCAAAGTTTTCAATTATATTTTAAGCACTTGATATCGGCTAATCTCGACTCAGAATCAGATTTATTTTGATATCAAGATTCGTGCTTCAATTAGTGGAATTTTTAGTGCCATATCAATATGTATACTCTTTATTCTTTTTATACCAATGCTAATTTATCATTAATAAATTAGAAGAAATTATGGACCTCAAGGGCTTATATATCCAGATCTTATATAGTGTCATCTAATAGATAATTTATTAATTATACTCTTCCAATTAATCTATTATCAACGACCATAAAATTAAATGATGATTGGTTCCATTCTAAGTTTTCTAAAATATTTTTGAAATTAAAAAGAAAAATGTTCTATATTTTTGACAATTCATTTTGCTTCATTTCATGCATAGTTTTGTTGATTGTTTATTTAATAGTTATGTAAAAACGTTTATTAATTACATAATTAGTAATCAATGTCTCAGATTACTCGTGATTATGATTGTGATTGCTCATGAGTTTAGCAACTTTACGCGATCCTAATTTTTTAAATTATTATTTTTATTAAAGTTATTAATTATGGTTAATTTTTTTTAATTCATATAAAATGAAGTCAATAATAAAAGATTTTATATACCTTAATTATACCTTCTTTATTTTAATGATTTTATTTGATTATTAAAATTTATTAAATTCATTTAAGCTTTTAAATGTAAGCTTATATGCTAAATAGCATTAATTGTGTTAATTAATTAATTACAACGATTATATTTTAACAATGGTTTCATACCTATTTCATTGCATTCATTCAGTTATTAACATAAAATTTCATATACAATATTATTCATTTATCTTATAAAATCTCAAATTCTGATAAAATAAAAACTCTCATTTATTTATAAAATTGCTACTCAGTCTCTCTTAAATCACATTAATGTAGTTTAAAGAGACATTGTAAGTCCTTTCTTCTTCCTATGAATGTTCTCTTTTTTTTGTTTTTGTTTTTTAGTATTCTTAAATGATTTCTCTCATATATTGAAGTGATAAATAATAAGGAAAATGCAAAAAGAGAAAGCTTAATGGTTAATTCATTTTTAAGGTAAATTTTATGAAGAATTCTGTGTGTTCATCCTATTGCATTCCTTGAAGTTTTTGAATAAAGTCTCCCTCTTTCTCTCTCACACACATAGTTTTGTATTTGTAATTTTCATTTGTATATCGTTAATTTCGTTTTGTAAGGGTTGAGTTATTATTAATTTAATAATAATCTTCATTCACTACAAAACTCCTCAAGGAAATTAGAAACTTTCTCTTATAACCTAGAGTTTATTTTTTTTCCTTACTAGTTACAAGAGATTTAGCAGTAATAATTGTCGGGCATAAGAGAATACAAGGCATTTGACTACTTCGCCATCAGGAGTGGGATTCCATGCATGCCATTAGGATGGATTGCAGTGTATTTTCTAGTAATGTCATGCATCTATTTTAACTTTTTATTTCTATTATACTTAACTTCAATAAAAATAATTTTCTTACTATCCATCATTTGGATCAGTTTCAAATAATATTATCGACCTAATTGTGATTTTATAAAATTTATCTTTAAATATCCATGATATTATATTATCACACAAAATTAACTTCTAAGAAATTTAGTTATTTTAACCATGTAGTCTTAACTTTGGAAGTTATATCCTCATTTTTATCTCTATTCATCTTTATAATAAATCTGACATATTTATTTTAAACCTAGCGCATAGTTTTAACCTCATCTTCAAATAATAATGAATGATAATTTTAATATCATTTTTACTTTATTCACATATATCTTTGTATCACCATCTTTATTGTTTGGGCATGTGCATAATTATGTGTCATTTATGTTCGACGATTTCTTTGTTACTTTGCTTAATTTCGAGTACCATGCAAATAAAAGTAGTTTGTAACATAGCATGTAGCTTATAGTAAAGAAATTAATTTTTTATGTTTTAGAAATAATTAATGATTAAAAGTGTGTAACAAACTATAACAGACTTCATCAACCATAACTAAAGGAGAGTGATAAATGACTCGAGTAAATTGAACACCTTCATTGGTTACATGTATACCTATCATTGCCATTTTTTCCTTCTTAAAGCCTATCATATTTGAAGCTTACATGTTTAGAACTTCAACTCATGTTAGCGAAATTTTCCCATAATGAAAGAAATAATCCATGTCATCCAGCCTTGCACTATCAAAACAAGAAAGGCTTTCTTGAAACCTTGCTTCTCTTCGTTCAATATAGATGGAATGCAGCTTGGACTTAAACTTTGACAAACTAATGTTTGGAGATTTACGTGATCAAATGTGATAAAAATCAATGGAAATTGTGCAGTAGTTTTCTTTCCAGCATCCAACACTTTTAAATGAATATAAGACTATCTAAACATTCTTAACTTGTATCCTTAGCTAGTATTCCTTGTATTGATTGTAAAGAAGCTTATTGAAAAGATATATTCAAGATAAAATAGCATTGTGCATTTACATTTTTCCTCAACTGAAATGTATCTTCATTCACGACAACATTCCATAAGCCATAATAATAGTTACGTAGATACCTACTTAAAGAATAGAATCAATAGATGGAAGTAGCTTCCTTATCGCTTAGCTAAAGTAAATAGCAGGAAGAAGATTGAGGTACAAGAAATATCTCTGAAGGAATTTTTATTTCGCACAAGCTTTATATATAGACAGCCTTCTTAGAAAAATGACTTTGAAAAAGATGCATTTGCATGATGTTATATACAACAATCATAATCTTATAACACTTCATGAAAGATGCATGAAATTTGTCATAATCGATTGTCACAAAGCCCATCACTAAATGCTTGTCACAAAATATTTGTGACTAGACCTCTTACTCACAAATATTCATTGCATCGAGAACTTGTTACAAATTACACTCATAAACCACTTGAGTCACTTAGAAGCCTAGGTAATAATGTGTGACCGACTCCATTAGAAAAATGAGTAGCAAGTGCTTGATATACAACCCTTTTTTGGCTATATTTTGGATTCATATGAGCTACAATTTCAAATATTATATAGCCACAAACACCATTTCAGACCAATTCTCAACCATACAATTCATTCCAATGTTAAATATAAGTTCAAAATAATGTACAATCACATATAAAATTACATTTCATTTAACTTGGTTGACATACCGAGATAGAATTAGTTTGATTACAAAATAAAAATAATATAATTTGCTAGTCATAATAGCAGTCTATCACATGTTCTTATCAACAATATATATATATATATATATATATATATATATATATATATATATATATATATATATATATATATATATGAAGTAAAAAACTCCTACTCATCATCATCATTATTGTCATTGGCATCATCATTATCCTAATTTCTTTTTATATCGGTCTATTATTGTAGTTTTATTAATTGGATTTCATGATCTCCTTGACCTCAATCTTGTCATGTAATTGATCGCTCTTGATATCAGCTCCCTTTTTATCTTTATCATATCAATGAATACCAACATCTATCTTAATAATTATCTTTGAGGTCATACATGTGGCCCTTAGTGTGTCCCCATAGTTTTGATTCATTCAAGTTCATGTTAAGAAGCACTCTCTAAATTATGTTTTGAGATTATAACTACCTCATAATTTTCTTATATTAAATTGAATACATATGATGTACATTATGTGGTGTTTCTTTTTGGATGTGTATTGGGGGACATCACGCAGATCGTAGAGGGTACTTATTGAAGTGATCGAGTACGATATTGAGGTATGATGTACTACCTCGAAAGATAGAGGCATCACCTTCAGTAGACTTACTCACTTAACAAGGACTCTTAAGGCATGATGGGTCTTCGAATATATCAGAGATTTTTCTCCTATTTTACATGAATGAATAAAGCAGGATTTATTTTAAACCAGGTTCTAAAGTTCTCTATGGAGGCAAGCCTCCATAGTTAATTACATCCTAAGGAAGGTAAATTCATTAGGAATACTCTCAATTAAAGTAGACAATTATTATCTCCAAAAATTTCAAAGCTAAACTATCAAAGGATTGGATATGTTTAAAAAATCAAATGGGAAAGTTCAAGGAGAAAACTTATTTTTGGAAGCAAAAGGGAATGAGTAGGGAATGCTCATGATACTAGAAAATCTAGTGAGCATTTTAATATATTCTATGATTGGGCTTTATATATTTGAAGAGAATTATTTTGTTTGAGTTGAAATTTTATTAGATTACTAGAGCTTATAATATATCAACACAAGGTTGTGGAAATGCCTAAGAGGTAATGATTTATGCTTGTAACACAAAGGAAACAGCAACCCTGGATCCTAAATCTAGGGAGTTTTAGTAAGAACTAAATCACAACCTAAATCTAAGCGAAGAAGGGCATAATGTTTACTCCATAATAGAGAATAAACCACTTGATTGTTGGGCTTATAATCACCTGGAGTGGGCGCCAACTAACTCCTCCTACGCTTTAAATCCATGTAGGTAAGTCTTATGAATTTGCAAGATAGTTATGATATTTTGGTTTTATTGAAGTGATCAGTACATATCAGGTATGAAGTACTATATCGAAAGATAGATACATCACCCTTTAATGGACCTAATCACCTAATAAGGACTCCTGAGGCATGATGGGTCTTCAAATATACCAGAGATTTTTTCCTTACTTTACATGGATGAATAAAGTAGTGCTTATATTAAACTAGGTTCCAAAGTTCCCTATGGGGTCAAGCCCCCATAGTTAATTACATCCTAAAGAATGAAATCCCTTAGGAATACTCTCCATTAAAGTAGGCAATTGTTGTTTCCAAAGATTTTAAAGATAATACTATTAATAAATTGGCTATATTGAAAAATCAAATGTGAATGATCTAGGAGAAGACTTATTATCGAAGCCAAAGGAGATGAGTAGGGAATGCTCATGATACTAGGAAACCTAGGGAGCATTCCAACTTATCCTATGGTTGGGCTTTATATGTTTGAAGTTGAGGAGAATTATTTATTTGAATTAAAATTTTATTAGAAAGCTAGGACTTATAATCCCACAGTACAAGATTGTGGAAATGCCTAAGAGGTGAGGATTTATGCTTGTAGCTTGAAGGAAATAACTACCTCAGATCCTAAATCTAGGGAGCTTTAGCAAGGGCTAAAGCATGACCAAAATCTAAGTGAAGATGTGTATATAGTTTACTTCCACAAGAGAGAGTAAACCACTCTATTGTTGGACTTATAATCTCTTGGAGTGGCAGCCAACTAACTCCTCCTATACTTTAAAACCATGTAGGCAAGTCATATGATATTGCAAGATAGTTGAGTTTTTATTATTTAGAAAGAAACTAAAGTCTTTAAACCCACTCCTTAAGAGACTAAAGCATGAGTGGTATGAGCAATAACTTAGTATAATGTAATTCTTTTTGATTTTTATTTGATTTTGGACTCTTCATTTTGACAAAGGCCATATGATTTTTATATGTCTAAATGCATGATGAAATGAGGTTATGGGCTAAATCAGAGAGAAAGATGTGTTTTCTGTCACAGAGGAGACCCTCAAAGGTCAAGTCTTCCTTTATCGTGCAAGGTTGGAAACCCTCTCTTAGCAAGAGTGAAGCAATATGAAACATACAACATTCAACTAAGGGGTTGCTAAATCTTTTAATTATCTTGATTTAATTCCTAGGCTTTATATGAGGTTATGAGTTATTAAAAAAAATAGTTATGAGTTGTAGTTGGGGTAGAAAAATTAAATTTTTTCTAAGAGCCTAATCGGATCCAGGCTACATATTAAATCACCATTCATAAAGAAATTATGAAAAAAGCATGCCATTTCTATTGCACAATTTAAACATAACATGAAGCATTTTATAAAACTAATGCAAAAGAATAAAAGGCCGGTACGGTCAGGGCCACCGTACAACCCAAAAAGAGAAAATGAGTAGCCAAGCTCTACCCTTATACAACCCGGAATATGAAAGAATAATTATAATTTACAAATGAATAAATGTTATGGGTCTTCTTATCTTCATTCTTCATATCTTCTTCATTTCTCCATTTGGATATGCTTGCTTCAAAGGCATCACAGGGCCTCCCAAGACAAAGTCATTTAGCCACTGCACATCCTAATCCTCCATAACACTAATCCTAATTTCTAATACAAAATTATATTAAAAATAGGAAAAGTAAATCTAACTACACCTACAAAATAAGTGTTAGCTAAACATGCCATATAACCCAACTAGTCATATGAATAATTTAGACTAAACACCTTGCACATGGGTAACCAAGCCCACTTATCTTAATTTGGATTATACTTAGGGGTTAAGCAACCTCCAAAAGAGAGTATTTATATTTATTTTTAGCACCCCTTAAGCACAATCCCGTTTAGAAAACATGATTATGCCAATCACAGCCTACCATCCAGTCTATGAAACATACACCTTAACATCCAGTCTAAAATAATACATCATAAAATCAAACATATATCACTCTATGCATCGCCCTAACATAAAACTAGAAAAAGTGACTTAGTTTTAAAGTGTGTGTATTAAGGCTTGTGTGGTATGCCTTAACTAAGCTTTGTTATGATTTTCTAAGTATGAAAGGATGTTTAACCATAAGAAGTTGATTTCATTTTAAGTTATTTAATTGATTTGAGAATTTTACTTAGTGTTTTCTTTTGTTCCACTTGGTTTATACTTAACAACTAAGTGTTATAAAGAGAAGAAAAGAGAGTATTACACTCTTTTATCCCTACTTTAAGTCACTTCTAAAGTAAATTAATTAATCAATTCTCTTTAGCGAACGACTTATTATATGTTTTAAGTTAATCCTAAGTTTAGGTTTACTTTAAATACTCTCATTCAATAAGAAATACATTTTAAGTTTAATTGGAATTAATTATTATCACATGACACATGCTCATTCATTTCTTTCCATCATATGTAATATGCACATGATCAAATCCTAAGGATACCTAGACATGCAATATGTTTTTAGCACACTTAAATAAAAGATGCATAAATGAATTTTGTAGAAAATGAGATTTTCACTCATTAGCTAAACACACATTCAAATGTCTAAAAGTTTTAAATAAGTACTTTGCCATTGTGAGCCAGGGGAGTGAGGTAAATACCTTCTTGGGGATACTTAAAGATGTGCATCCCCGAAATATCCATACTGGATATACCCGCTATTCTTAAATACATATGGATGTACAAATAATTATAAGAGTGGAAAATAATGCTAAAGTTGCTTTTTTGAAATATTTATGCATGTGAAATAAAGTTGAAAAGGAAAGAATTTCATTCATTAGCCAAATGCACACATATAAAAGTTATAAGCAAGTATTTCATCATTGTTAACCAGGGGAGTGAGGTAAAGACCTCCTTGGGGCTACTTAAAGCCATGTGTCCCTGGAATGTCCAGACTAGATATACCCGCTATTCTTAGATACACATGAATCTACAAATAATTACAAGAATGGAAAAATCATGCTAAAGTTATATATTTGAAATATTTATGCATATGGAATAAAGTCTTATCTAAATTCTAGTATTGAAGCATGTAAGAATGAAATCAAATGGAGTACGTGCCATTGTTAAACCAGGGAAGTGAGGTAATCAAATGATCTCCTTGGGGCTAACTAAAGGCTCATATTCCTGGGATGTCCAAGCTATATACCCATTAACATTCTTACTTACATATATCAATGCATGAATAAAAGAAAAAAAAACTTCACTTCATACACTTAAGTTATAACCACATACATCCCCTATGTATTTATAACTAGCATTTATAACATATATAATCATTCATTTATAATTTTTGAAAAATATATTTGGATTTAGTAATGATAATAGCCACACATATATTAATTTAAATTAACTCATTCAAGCATGACATAAAGAAAACCATTTAATTTAATTGATTTTTGTAAGAGATGAATGTATGAATCAAGAGACATATAACATTTAATATGATTGGAAAGAAATAAAGGGACATAAGCACATGATTCATTCAATCTAATTAACTCTCAAGGACAATCATATTAAATAAACTCATTTAAAATAAACCAAAATTTTTTAATGTCATTTTTAATTTAATGTTTGATTTGATTTAGGAGATGTGAGAAGAGGTTTGCTAATTATAATCCCATTCCCCATGTGTGAGTTAATTTTATTTAATAAGAGATATGTGGTGTTTATTTTTTAGATGTATGGGACACCATGCAGATTTTAGGGGGTACTTATTGAAGTGATCAGGTACGACATTAAGGAATGATGCACTATCTCGAAGGACATGAATCATCATCCTATAATGGACATAATCACCTAATAAGGACTCTTAAGGCATGATGGGACTTCGAATGTATGAGAGATTTTTTCCCTATTTTTCATAAAAAAGTAAAGTAGGATTTATATTAAGCCAGTTCATTAAGTTCCCTATGGAGGCAAGCCCCCATAATTAATTACATCTTAAGGAATGAAAATTCCTTAGGAATACTCTCGATTAAAGTAGAAATTGATGTCTCAAAAGATTTTAAGATTATACTATCAATAAATTAGTTATGTTTGAAAAATCAAATGGGATTGTTTAAGGAGAAGACTTATTTTAGAAGCCAAAGGGAATAAGTAGGAAATACTCATGATACTAGAAAGCATAGTGAACATTCTAATCTATCCTATGGTTGGGCTTTATATGTTTGAAATTGAAGAGATTAATTTCATTAAAGTTGACATTTTATTAGAAAGCTAGGACTTATAATCCCACAACATACGGTTATGGAAATGCCTAAGAGGTGAGGATTTATGCTTATAACCCAAAAGAAACAGCTACATCGGATCCTAGATCTAGGGAGCTTTGGCATAAGCCAAAGCATGACCTAATTCTATGCGAAGATGGGTATATAGTTTACCTCCACAAGAGAGGATGAACCACCTGACTGTTGGGCTTGCAACCGCCTGGAGTGGCAGCTAACTAATTTCTCCTAGGCTTTAAAACCATGTAGGCAAGTCATATGATTTTGCAAGATAGTTAGGTTATTATTATTTATAAAGAGACTAAAGTTCTTAAACCCACCCCCTAAAGAGACTAGAGCATGAGTGATATGAGTAATGACTTAGTCTAATGCAAATCTTTTCAAATTTTATTTATTTTTAGACACTTCATTTTGACAAAGGCTATAGGATTTTTGTATGCCTAAATGAATGTTGAAATGAGTTATGGGCCAAATCAAGAGAGAAGAGGGTGAAGCTTGATCAGTAGGAGTTTCTCTCATAGGTCAAACGGTTCCCATGCATGCAAGAATGGAGGCCCTCATTTTTGCAAGAGTGGTAGAAGATGCATGCATGATATTAGACATAGAACCATACAACTAAGGGGTTGCTAAATCTTTTAATTATCTTGATTTAATGCTTAGGCTTTATGCGAGGTTATGAGTTATTTAGAAATTTAATTATGAGTTATAGTTGGGTAAAAGATTTATTTTTTTCTAAGAGCTTAATCGCATCTAGGCCATACAACAAACACCAATCATAAAGAAACTATGAAAAGCCATGCCATTTCTATTACATAATTTAAACAAATATCAATCAACTTTATAGAGTTAGTGTAAAAGAATAAAAGACCAGTGTGTTCGGATAATGCCGTACACCTCAAAAAGAGAAATGGGTAGTCAAGCTCTACCCTTATACAACCTGGTACATAAAAGAATAATTATAATTTATTATTGAATAAATGCTATGGGGGGTCTTCAAGTCTTCATGTCTTTATGTATCTTCTTCCTTCTTTGATTTGGTTTGATCCACTTCAAAGGAATCACATGGCCTCCCAAGACAAAGCCATCTAGCCAATGCTTATCCTTATCCCCCCATAACACAAATCCTAAATCCTAATTAGTAATGCAAAATTACATTAAAAATAGAAAAGTAAATATAACTATACCTACAAAATAGAGGTTAGCTAAACATACATACAACTCAAGCAGTTATATTTATAATTTGGATTTAACATCCTACACATAGGTAACCAAGCCCACATATCCTAACTTAGATTATGGTTAGGGGCTTAAGAAACCTGCAAAGAGATCATTTATATTTATTTTTAAGCAGACCCTTAAGCATAATCCCTTACAGAAAATATGATTAGGCTAATCACGGTCTACCTTCCAGTCTAAGGAGCATACACCCTAATATCTAGTCTAAAATAATACATCACAAAATAAAACATACATCAAACCATGCACCGTCCTAACATTAAGCTAGAAGTGGTGACTTAATCTAATGTGTGTGTATTAAAGCTTATGTGGTATGTCCTAACTAGGTTTTAGAGTTAAGATTTTCTAAGTATAGAAAGATTTAATTTAAAGGGTGGTTTCACTTCAAGTGCTTTAATTGATTGTCAAGTTTTAATTTGTGCTTTCTTTGGTTTTATGTGACCACACTTAGTAACTAAGTGTTATAAATAGAAGAAAGAGGATTTCCCTCTTTCATCCTCACCTTAAGCCACTTTTTAAAGCACATTAATTTAATTTAGTTCTCTTTAGTGAATGGCTTATTACACATTTTAAATTAATACTAAGTTTATGTTCATCTTAAATAATTCTATTCAATGTGAAAGACTTCTTAAGATTAATCTAATTAAAATACTATCACATGATTTATGTTCAATCATTCCTTTCCATCACATATAGTATGCATATGATTTAATCCTAAGTGTATCTATACATACAACATATTTTAGCACACTCAAATGATGAATGTAGATGTGCATATTTGAAGCTTATATTTCTTATTTGATTAAATTACCTAATCATATTAATTTAGAGCTTTATCCAAATTATTATACAAAAAAGACATAAAAATGAAATTAAATAGGTATGTGTCATTGTTAAACCAAAGAAGTGAGGTAATCAAATGACCTTCTTGGGGCTAACTAAAGCCTCGTATTCTCGGGATGTCCAAACTATATACCCATTTGCATTCAAACACATGTAAATTTGTTTGCAAGAACATAAGGAAAGAGACCCCAAATCATATGGCTAATTACTTCAATCACTTAGTCTATTATGAATGCATGTATTTTTAGTAGAAAAGAGGGATTTTCATTCTTTAGCCACACATACATACACATGTAAAGAGACGAGTATGTGTTTTTGTTAAACCAGGAAAGTGAGGTAATCAAATGACCTTCTTGGGGCTAGTTAAAGCCTCGTGTTCCTGGGATGTCTAGACTATATACTTTGTTATCTCACTACACATGAATGTATATGTAAGCAAGAGAAAGAAAATCATGCAAAAAATTATATTTTTATTTGATTAGAACATTTATGTATGTGAAACAAAATTTCATCCCAATTCTAATGTAGAAACACATGTAAATGAAATCAAATAAATATGTGTCATTGTTAAACCAGGAAAGTGAGATAATCAAATAACCTCCTTGGGGCTAATTAAAATCTCGTATTCCTGAGATGTCTAGACTATATACTTATTAACATTCAAAGAAAAGAAAGCTCTATTTCACATACTTAAGTTGTTAGCACATGCAAACTTATATGTAATCATAACTACTATCACTTCATATGTTATTACTCATTCACAAATATTTTGAAAATATATTTGGATTTAATAGTGATAATAGCTGCACATATATTAAATTAAATCAACACATGCAAGCTTGACATAAAGGAAACTTATTTATGTTTAAACATTTTGAAAACATGAATGCATGGAACCACATGAAACACATCATTTAATATGATTGGAAAGGAATAATAAGACATAAAAAACATGCTTCATTCAATCAAACTAATTCCTAAGGATAATCATATCAAATACAATCATTTAAAGTAAACAGAAGCTTCTTATTAAGTTATTTTTGAATGTTTGATTTGATTTAGAGAAAAGAGGATATTCAATCATTTGCTGCTCCTAACCCATTTTCATATTAGTTAATCAATTTGGTTTAATGAAAAGAAATTAAGTTGATTTTATAGATTAATTAGGTTGCAATATGAGTTAAGTCCATTAATTACCCCATTCCTATATCACCTTATCTTATTTACCCAAGTAATGGTGAGCCAACATGATATGCATATGCATTAGAAATTAAATCAAAAATGAACCTAAGAAATGAAAGGGGCCTAACATAATTGGTTCACAATTAATGGTTAATAAAGCTAAGGGACTTAATTAAGTACTCTTATAATTCTCCCACACATATGGGCTAATTATAATTCCCTTAGGATTCTCTTAGGTTATTGAACACCTGAGAGTCTACCCAAGAAACTTAGTTAGATGAGAATGATTATGATTCCAATTAATTAAGCCATTTAAGATTAAGTCAAATGAACTTAGGGAAAAGAATGGGAAAGAGGTCCCAATCTCATTTGCCCATTTGATTAGCAAGCTTAATTAATGAATTTGCCAATTAATTAAGAAGTATAAGACACAAAGCAATAAATCTCAATTATGGAGGGTCATCCCATTAATCAACCTAAGAAAGTTTAGAATTAATTACTTTGATAATTAGAGAGTAATTAAGTTAATTAAGTTTTCAATTAAATCTAAATTTAACCTTATTACTATTCAAAATTAATTAGAATTAATTTTTAATTAATCTCCTCTGAAATACCTTTAAAATGAGTATTTATTTGCATTTTTATGATTTTTTATAATTTGTTATGATTTTCCAAAGTTTTAGCTAATTTAAACAAATTTTCATAATTTTTATAAAATCCATTAATTTATTTTAACTATTTGAACTTTAGCATGCAAAATCTCCCAATCTAGAAATCCTTGACTTTAAATTTTTATGGTGGGTGCATTTTAACTTCAATTTCAATCCCTAAAAATTTAAAATCAATATGATGTGTATTTTTTGGTTTAATTAATGAAATTTGATTTTCACTAAAACCTAAATTAAGCCCGAAATATTCGATGAAATTTGGGGATTTTAGGTTTGTTGGATTCCTCTTAGAAAGATGAATCCAACGAGTGCTTGTTTGTAATTTTTAGTTAAGTATTTTATTTTTTTATAAAATTTTGAAGTTTCTGGTATTTTAAAATAATTTTTAAAAGTATAAAATTATCCTAATTTCTTACTTAACCCCAAGATCGCATTGAGGGCAATGGAATGCATGATTTGGCGGTTTCCACATGGCGGTGGTTGTGTGTTAACAAAGGAGCGGGAATGCGGGCAGAACAGGGATCATGATGTGCGGATCGGATCGGATGGCCAGATTTAATCTGTGCGATCCAAAGGCCAAAATCAAAGGATTTTTATGAAAGCGACAGGATCTAAGTCGTGCAATCTGCGTGATCTGAGCAGTCAGTCTCCCTTAATGGGAGATCAAATGGCTGGCAGGCGATTTGGCAGAAGGGACAGATGGAAACACTATTTCGATGAGATTTTTGTGATTTTTGAAAAAAATGAATGGAAAACTTCATTTTAGGCATGATTTTTCAGCGATCTTTGCTGAAAATCACTCCAAAATGTGTAGGGATGATGTAAAAAAAAAAAAAAAAAATACAAGGGTAATCTAAGGAAAATTTTTAAAATTATGCAAAACTCTTCATAAATGTAAGCTCCTAAGGCTGGCTATGGTTCTTGAAAATTATCTCATCGGAGATGATTTCTAGTAGAGATGATGATTCGAGCATGCTCCTGATGCACGAAGAGGCTTTGAAATGGATATGGGCTCTTGCTTCACTCCGGAATGATGTGTCCACCAAATGTCATCACTTCCTCACTGGAATCCACTTGATTTTGATGAATTTTGCTCAAAAATGAAGTGTTAATGGTTGCTGGTTGCTTTGGGAGCTATAAGAGAATGAAATGAGTGTAGAAGAGTGAATTTTTTTGGCTTCCATTTTTTGTCTTTAATTTGGCAGATAATCCTCCTTTCATTTTGATTTTTTGGCCCCTAATGGATGTCGTATGGCTTGGGGTGGTTGGGAATGGCAGGGATTCTCCTTAAGTGTCTCATTTTGAGTGGAGGAAGGTGTGAGAATGCAGCCAAGGAAAGGGGAGTGGGAGTCCTTGCTTGCCAAGTGTTCCAATGGGAGAGGTGAGGTGAATTCACCTCTTCATGAGTCATGGTTGACCCAACCACCTCTTGGGTCAGGTTGGTCAGTGTTCTTGGAGCTTAGGTGGACCAATGAATGAGTGCTAACTAGCCAAGGAAGAGAAATGACCATTAGGTGAGTGTTTTGTCTTATGTGATACCCTTTGCCTAAGGGTAGACTGATCATTTGATATTGGATTTGATTTGAGCAAATTTGAAATGAGTCAAAAGTGAGTTGGACTAAATTTCATGTCATTTGGAGTTCATTTGGCTTAATTAAAGTTAATTTGATCCATTTGGGCCAAATTGGGTCAAACCAAGGGTTGGATCAAGTTCAAATGATCATTTGGAGTATATTAGTGTCATTGATTTGGTTTAATTTAGTTTAAATTTGATTTTTGGCTCATTTGAGTTCATTTGGGTCAAATGGGTTAAGTTGACCAGACCCAATTGACCAAATTAGCTTGAATCATGGCTTGGTTTGGGTTTGGTTGATCATTTGGAATATATTATAAGCTTTGATTAAGTTTAATTTGGATTTGATTAGGTTTTAGGTTGATTTGACCCTTAAGGTCAAGTTGGGTTCAATGGGTTTTAGGTCTAATGAGTCAATTAGGCTCAATTGAGGCTTTGGTCAAATTCAATAGTCAATTTAGAATAAACTTGAGCCATTAGTTGCAATTAAATTAGTTTAGATTATAATTTGGCTAGTTTGGGTTCACATGAGCTAAAGGGTTGACTTAGTCAATGGGCTAGGTTGACTTGGTTTGACCAAATTTATATCAATTGATCATCATAAGGTGATCAACAATCATGACAAGAAGTTTGGATTGGCTTAATTCACTTTGATTTGGATTGAATTGGATTTTGGTTCAAATAGGCCAAATTGGCCACTTTGGGTCAAGTTGGCTTGATTTTGGGTTGAATCTGATTTAGTGGAGTTTATATATGAATTTGAGATTGACATATAAATTCAATTGCAATTAGTTTGGGTTTAAATGAGTTTTGGCTCATTTGAATATTTCAAGTCAAATGGGCTAGGTTGGGTTTGACTTGAGTTGATTTTGATTTGGCTTGATGATTGTAGATTTCATTTATATTTGGATAGATGATTGAAGGAACGATTGATTCAAGTGAAAATCCATTAGTTTTGGCTTGATTTGGATAGGATTTGGTTAAGTCCAAGAAATTGGCTTAAATGATATAAATTAGATTTTGATTTGATTTTGGATTTGGTTTTGGCTATTTGAATTTATATTTCATTTATATTTGAGAATATAAATGAAGATATAAATGATTCTTGAGAAAATCACTTGAGTTTGGAGTGAATTTGACCAAGCTCATGGATGTAGGTCAAAAGGGCTTAAGTAGGAAATTGATTTAGTTTGATTTATTATTGGTCATTGGAAGATGGGTTTCATTTATATTTATAAATATAAATGAAGGAATAATTGATTTATAAAAAAATCAATCAAGTTTAGGATAACTTAGGTGGAGATTTGGCTAAGGTTATGAAATTCAATCATAAGGTTTTTAAGGAGGATTTTCAGCTTGGATTTGATCATGGGATTGAATCATTTGAAGTTGGATTTGAATTGAAATTTGATAGTTTGATTGAAAGATTGAATTGATATTTGAGAAAATTAAATGAATTGGGATTGAATTGAATTTGGTTAAGGCTAAGTCTATAGGATGAAATCAAAGGACTTAGGAATGGTTTTGAATTTGAGTTTGATCATGAATTTCAACCAAATGATTTGGAATTCAGATTTATATTTGGAATATGAATTAGAATTTGAGGTTTGGTTGGAAATTTGGATTTGAATTGAATTTATGAAGGTGTACATGGATTGGGTTTAGGCCATAGGGTAGGTGATTTTCCTAAGTTCCTAAGGCATGTTCTAATCTTATGGTTGAACCCTTCTAAGTCTCTAGGCTTAGGTTAGGTGTTCACCTAATTATTAGATGTGTCTTATGACTAAGGAAATCTTAATGTCTAAAAATTCCTATGTCTAAGATAAGGAGATTGAGAACTAACTCCAAAAGTGAGGTTAACAAGGTAATTAAGTTGATTTTATGGATTAATTAGGTTAAGATATGAATTAAATCAATTAATTAACTCTACTTATGTTACTTTAAGGTAATTAATCAAATGATTATGAGCCAATACAATATGCAAATGAATTGAAAGGTAAATAGCAATGATCCTATGAAATGAAAGGAGCCTAATGCAATTAGCTTACAATCATTAATTAATTAAGCTTAAGGAACTAACTTAATTACTTTTATGACTTCCCCACACATATGGGCAAACCATAATTTCATTAACTCTCTTTAGGTTATTGAACACCTAAAGCTCTACCCATAGATTAATTAAGGGAAATCAGATGCAATTACCCTTTTAATTAGGTTAATCAAGTTATTAATACATTATTCCATTCCTCTTTACTTAATTACCAAATTTAATTGATTACCCTTTTCATTAGGGCTTAATCAAACATGATTTGGTATAATTAAAGTTTCAATTTAACTAATTAAGTCATTAATTAGTTAATTAATATTTAATTAACATATTTTATTGAAAAAGGGAAGAACATTTAGGAGAAAGATTATGAGGGAGGCCCCAATCCAATTTTTGAAGTCTCTCGACTATTAAACATTAATTAAGAGGTCTAATTTGTTGATTAATTACTGTTCACATGCTTAATTATTACTTAATTAAGTTAATAAGGTAATTAGGGCTTAAACAATCAATTTCTCTAATTAATCAACTAATAAATTCCAAGAAAAATAGAAGAGGCAGAGGTCATCCCCCTAAACATTATCAAAAGTTTTGAAATTGATTGGTTAATTAATTAGAGAGTAATTAGATTAATTAAATTTTTAATTAAACTTGAATTAAGCTAAAATTACTATTCAAATTTAATTAAGGATAATTTTAATGGATTCCCCTCTGAAATACCTTTAAAATGAGTCATTATTTATATTTTTTTGGATTTTTTCTACAATTAGTTATGAATTATTGAAGTTTTAGCCTTAAAAACACCTTAATTAACCTAATTAAGCCTTCATCCTGCTGGTGCCATGTGGCATGCTAACGCAGCAGCTTTCCACATGGCGGATTATTAAAGTAGTGCTTCCGAAGTCACTGGCGAGACGCGATCTTGAACGGCTTGATCTGATCGGACGGCGCAGATCAATCCCATGACATAAAGGGAGAAAATAGATTGATCTAGCGTGATCTGATCAGATTTGTCTGTTCCAATCATGCAAAATGGACGACCCATGATCTCTCCTCCTACGAGCGATGAACGATAGAGGCCGTCTGCCATGGATCGCTCGATCTGAGCTCACCTGAGCTCATATTCACTCCAAAATCAACCCACACCTTTGCGCGAGGGATCTACAAGGATCCAATGGCTATGATGGGCTCACACGAGATTTCTCTTCACAAAGGACCAACCAAAATTTCCTATTTCTATAGTTTTGGGAAATTACCTTGTCGGAGCTCAAGACTGGCGGTGGGATCAGTGAAGGTAGCTTTGTCTAGTAGAGATGAGGCCTGAAAGACGCAGCCACTTCTGCTTGGTGGACCAACTTCCATTAATTTGGAGCTCGCTGGTGATCAAACTAGCTCCGATGGGTTTTGAACTTGGAGGAAGCGGCGGTGGTGTGAGGGTGGGGGGAATTGAGGTTTGGTTGAAAAATGAAGAAGTTGGAATTGGGATTGAGCTCCCATGTTTCGACTGTACACAGGAAGGAGAAATGCTGAGGGAGGAAGGCTTGGAATCACTTTGGGGATTGTAAGGAGGCTCAAATTCCCCCTTGATAGCTTAGACGATTCGAATGAGTTGATTTCCCATGCGAATTGAGGGGGGGTATACCCCTCAGTTTGCTTAGGTAGACGGATGAGATTGCTTTCTATTTTTGGCTGGCCAACGACCGTTAGAGCGCCAGAGTGGTCGCCATCAAGTCCACGTGGCTCGGTTTGGTTTGGGGGAATGCTTGGGAGGTGGCTTGAGGTTTGATCTTGCCTGATCTCTTTGCTTAGATCTTTTGGTTTCTCAGTTTGCATGGGTGGTGAGTTAACTCACCTCCCTTTTGTCCAAGATAAGTCCTAACACACTTAGGGTGGGATAGAAAGTTTAGCGATGCTCCATTTAGATGTTTGATGGCTGCCAAGGATGAGAGGAGAGTGGACTTTGCCATTAGAGGAAAGAATCCAATGTGGGAGAGGATCCATGGAGAATTTGCATTGGACTTGGCTCCAAATGGGTTGATTTTTGGGCTGACCTAGGATGGGTTTGGGTCGGGTTTGGTCAGCTCCCAAAGTCCCATGGGTGAGTTTCATGGGTTTTGGCTCAATTTGGTCATATGGGTTCAATTTAGGTCATGTTGAGTTAGGTTGATCAATTGGTCAAATTGGGTCAAACCAAGACTTGGGTTAGGTTCAAATGATGATTTGAAAAGTTTTAGTTTAAGTGGTTTCAATCAATTTGGCTTAGGTTTGATTTTAGCTCATTTGGATTCATATAGCTCAAATGGGCTAAGTTGACCAATTTTACCAAATTGGCCATATTGGCTTGGGATGGGTTTTGGTTCATGTTCAATTGGTTAATTAAAAATGATTGTAGGATTTTGTTTGAATCAATTTAGATTTAATTTGGATTTTGGCCAATTTGACCTTTTAGGTCAATTTGGGCTAGGTTGGGTCAAGATGACCAATTGGTCAAATTGGGCTCAATTATGGCTTTGGTCAAGTTCAATAATCAATTTGGAATGAACTTGAGTCATTGGTTGCAATCAATTTGGGTTAGATTATGATTTGACCCATTTTAACCTTTTAGGGTAATTTAGTTCAACTTAGGTCAAATGGCCAATTAGACTTGGTTTGGCTCAAGTGAGGGTCAAATCATGTTCAATCATTGATCATGAGTTGGCATGGATCAATGGTTTCAATCAATTTGGTGCATGGTAAGTTTTGGCTAGTTTAGGTTTAATTTGGACTAAAGGTTGACTTGGTTAAAGGACCAAGTTAACTTGGTTTGTCCCAATTCAAGGTGATTGATCATCCTAGGGTGATTGTTGATCATGAAATGAGGCTTGGATGGGCTTGGTTCAATCCAATTTGGGTTGGATTAGAACTTGGCTCATAAAGGTCCTTTAGGCTATTTTGGGTCAAGTGGACCTAAATGGGTCAATTGGCTTAGTTTTGGCTTGATTCAAGTTTAGTTGAACTTATACATAAGCATACGATTGAAATATAAATTAACTGCAATCAATTTTGAGTCTAATGGATTTTGGCTCATTTAAAGTTTTCAAGTTAAAAAGGCTAACTTGGCTTGACTTGGGTTGACTTGAGTTTGGTTTGATGATTGTAGGTTTCATTTATATTTGGATAGATGATTGAAGGAATGATTGATTCAAGAGAAAATTCATTGGTTTTGACTTGATTTGGATAGGATTTGGCCAAGCTTAAGGAAATGGCTTAAAAGGCTTGAATTGGGTTTTGATTTGATTTTGGATTTGGTTTTGGCTATTTGAATTTATATTTCATTTATATTTAAGAATATAAATGAAGATATAAATAATTCAAGAGAAAATCACTTGAGTTTGGAGTGATTTGGAAGCAAATTTGGCCAAGCTCATGGATGTAGGTCAAAAGGGCTAAGAAGGAAATCAATTTAGTTTGATTTATTTTTGGTCATTGGAAGGTGGGTTTCATTTATATTTATGAGTATAAATGAATGAATAATTGATTTATAAAGAAACCAATTGATTTTGGATTGATTTCGGCTAAGATTTGGTTAAGCTTATGGAGGTAGGTCCATATGGCTTAAGAAGGGTCTTGGCTTGGTTTGATTTAGTTTGATTTGGTTTTGGCCCTTTGAGTATGGATTTCATTTATATTTGTGAATATAAATGAATGAATAATTGATTTATAAGGAAATCAATCTTGGGATAACTTAGGTGGAGATTTGGTTAAGCTTATGAGAATGGGTCATATGGCTTAGGAAAAAATTTTGGAACTTGGATTTGATTTTGGGTTTTGATCACTTGGAATTGAATTTGGATTTGATAAATGATTGAGAGATTGAATTGATCTTTGAGGAAATCAAATGAATTATGATTGAATTGGACTTGGCTAAGGTTAAGGCCATGGAATTCTATCATAAGTTTTATAAAGAATTTTGAGCTTGGATTTGATAATGGGATTGATTATGAGTCTTGGATTTGATCATTGGATTGATTATGAGTCATGAAAATTTGGTTTGGATTTGGTATAAATTTGAGGTTCGGTTTGAGGAGGAAAGCATGGGTTGGGTTTAGGCTATAAGGCAGGCAAATCTCCTTAAGTCCCTAAGGCATGGCCCATCCTTATGGCTAACCCTCCTAAGTCTCTAGGTTTAGGTTAAGTGTTCACCTAATCACTAGAAGTGTCTTAGGACTAATGAACTCTTAGTGTCTATAAGAGTCTTAGATCTATGCTAAGGAGGTTGAAGACTCACTATAAAAGTGAGGTCAACAAAAGGATCTCTAATATGTGTGGTGTAACTAACAAGGCACATCGCACATATTAGCGTTGACCAAGATGATCAATAATGTCTGAAAGGATAGCAAGCGCCAACGAAAATGATCTACACTCAAACCCTAGATGCAGATAGAATTATGATCTTAATGCAATGCATTATGCCAAGGGAATAAGAGAGGGAGGAGGAATCCGCTAAGGGGTTGAGTATATGAACCTTTCATGAGGGAAGCAAGTTCAAGCTATCCGCTGTGTCTACCAGCCACAAGGTAGGACTATCCAACCTAAGGATGACTACTGAGATAGTGCCATTAGGGATTACCTCAACTCAAAAATAGTCAGAAATATCATTTTAAATTAATAGACCCTATAAGTGTGCGATGGATTCACTAAGAATGGGCTATATCAGCCTTGGCCTATCTCAGATTTACAAATCCAAAGAGATAATGTACCGACTGTGGGGTAGAGCTAACCAACCTAAGGGGTGCCTTTCAGTGTGCAATGACTATGCTAGGAAGAAAGCCTATAGACTTACATCTTCCAAAGTGGGGAGCAACTGTTAGGGTGATCAGTTGGTAGCACAACAAATTGAACCCGACCTAAGGCTGCCCGTCGGTGTGCAATGATCGTGCTAGAAAGAATGCATAGTAGACTTATATCTTCCAAAGCAAGGAAGACCGCTGGGGTGACCCGTTGGTGGCACAACAATTCGAACACGACCTATGGGTGACTACTAAAAGAGTGCCACTAGGGACTAATATCAACTCAAGAGTAGTCAGGCGATTCCTATAGGGAGTTTTGCTGAGACTACTTTAAAGATAGGATGCATGCTTGGGAAAAAGTTCCACTGGGGGGCATCCTCCTAATCCACAAGAGAAAAAAAATATTTTTTTATATGTTTGTGTGGACCCTATCGGTGTGCGAGGGATGACACTAAGAAGGGGCTTATATCGGCCTAGTCCTATCTCAAACTTACTGGACCAAGGGAGAATCTGCATATTCGCAAGACATGTTCTCCAACCATAGGGTGGCTACTAGGAAAGGGGGACTGTCTAATCTAAGAGTAACTTGTGTAGTGTTTAAATGGGATCGCTAGGATGTGATCCAAATAAAGTGCCCATAGAAGAAGTGCTGTAAGGGGCTTCATCCTGGACCCTAAAAGAATGCCTATAGGTGTACGGTGGCCAACTCAAGAAGAAAGCTTGTAGGCTTACATCTCCCATGAGTGGTGTATCCACTGGGTGGGTTGCTATCAGCATAGAAAAACCAACCAACCTAAGGTGCTCGTCGGTGTGCGACGGTCAATCTGAGAAGAAGGCTTGTAGACTTACATCTTCATAGACGAAAATGATCACTGGGATAATCTATCATCGATGAGACAGATGCTATCTGACCTAAGGCGACTATTAAATGGGGAGTCATGTATGAGGACTAGACCTAGACTTGAAGTAGTTAGAAGGAAAGGACCAACTAGGGTACTTATCCTAAGCCTCAAATATACTCAACCCAGTCAGTGCATGATGGCTAGTTCAAGAAAAAGGCGTGTAGACTTACATCCTCTTAAACAAAGTCATCATGGCTAGTTCAAGAAGATGGCTAGTTCTCAACCTCCTCATCATAGATCTAGGACTCTTATATACACTAAGAGTTCCTTAGTCTTAAGACACTTCTAGTGATTAAGTCAACACTTAACCTAAGCCTAAAGACTTAGAAGGGTAGGGGTAGGTTATGCCTTAAGGATTTAGGGAGACTTGCCCATCCCGTGGCCTAAACCCAACCTATGTTTACCTTCTTAAACCAAGCCTTAAATTCAATACCAAATCTAAATTCAAATTCCAAATCAAATGATTGAAACCCATGATCAAATCCAAAATCAAAATCCTGCCTAAGCCCTATGATTTTATCTTATGGACTTGGCCCTTAACTAAATTCAAACCAATCCAAATTCAATTGATTTTCTCAAAGATCAATTCAATCCCTCAATCATTTATCAATTTCAAGTCCAAACTCAAATCTAAATGATTGAAACCTTAGATCAAATTTAAACTCCGAAATCCTCCTTAGGCCTTATGATTGAATTCAATGGGCTTAGCTAAATCTCCACCAAATTCAATCTAAACTTGATTAATCTCTTCATGAATAAACCATGTCTTCATTTATATTCACAATTATAAATGAAATATACATTCAAATAGCCAAAACTAAATCAAACTAAATCCAAATCCAATCAAATCCCAAGCTAAGCCATATGGACCTACCTTCATGAGCTTAGCCAAATTTGCTTCCAAATCACTCCAAACTCAAGTGAATTTTTCATAAGTCATTTATATCTTCATTTATATTCAAAAATAAAAATTAAATTTAATTCAAATAGCCAAAACCAAATCAAACTAAATCAAATTCCCTTCCAAGCCTATGGACCTACCTTCATGAGCTTAGCCAAATCCCAATCAAATCAACCCAAACTCAATTGATTTTCTTATAAATTAATTATTACATCAATTACTTTCCTAAATATAAATGAAACCCACATTCAAATGACCAAAACTAAATTAAACTAAATCAATTTCCTTCTAAGCTCTTTTGGCCTACCTCTATGAGCTTAGTCAAATTTACTTCCAAACCACTCTAAACTCAAGCGCTTTTCTCATAAGTTATTTATATCTTCATTTATATTCATAAATATAACTAAAATATAAATTCAAATAGCCAAAACCAAATCCAAAATAAAATGAAAACCCATTTTAAACCCTTTAAGCCAATTCCTTGGACTTAAATTGGACTTAACCAAAACCCACCTAAATCAAGCCAAAATTAATGAATTTTCTCTTGAATAAATCATTCCTTCAATCATCTATCCAGATATAAATGAAACCTACAATCATCAAGCCAAATTAAAATCAACCCAAGTTAAACCCAACTTAGCCCTTTTGACTTGAAATTCCCAAATGAACCAAAACTCATCATAGCCCAAATTGATTGCAGTTAGATTTATATTTCAATCCTAAACTCATATATAAATCGAACTAAACCTTAATCAAACTAAAACCAAACCAATTGACCCATTTAGGTCTACTTGACCCAAAGTGGTCTAAAGAACTCATTTGAACCAAGTTCTAATCCAACCCAAATTGGATTGAACCAAGCCCATCCAAACCTCATACCATGATCATTGATCACCCTAGGATGATCAATTGCCTTAAATTGGGTCAAACCAAGTCAACTTGATCATTTGACCAAGTCAACCCTTAGCCCATATGAAATCTAAACTAGCTGAAACTCATCCTACACCAAATCAATTGAAACTATTGATTCACACCAACTCATAAGTAATGATTGAACATGACTTGACCATCAATTGAGCCGAACTAAACCCAATTGGCTATTTGACCCAAGTTGACCCAAAATTAATCTAAAAAGTTAAAATAGGTCAAATCATGATCCAACCTAAATTGATTGCAACCAATATCTTAAGTTCATTATTGAACTTGACCAAGCTCATAATTGAACCCAATTTGGCCAATTATGCCCAATTGACCAACTTAGCCCAAATGAACCTGAAGGGTTAAATTAGCCAAAATCCAAATTAAATCCAAATTGATTCAAACTAAAGCCTACAATCATTTTCAATTAACTAATTTAACTTGAACCAACACCCAACCCAAGCCAATTTAGCCAATTTGGTCAACTTGACCTATATGAATCCAAATGAGCCAAAATCAAACTTAGGCCAAATTGATTGAAGCCACTTGAACCAAAACACTTCAAATCATCATTTGAACCTAACCCAAGCTTTGGCTTAACCCAATTTGACCAATTGGTCAACCCAACCCAACCTAGCCCAAATTAACCCAAATGACCCAAATTGAGCCAAAACCCTTGAAACCAACTCATGGGACCTTGGAACCTAACCAAACCCAACCTAAACCCATCATAAGTCAGCCCAAAACTAGCCTAAACCCAATTACAGGAAAACCCAAGGCAAATCTTTCTTGGATATGCCTCTCCACATGAGATTTTGCCAAAATTAGCAAAGTCCACTCCATCTTTTCCTTTGTCAGCCATCAAACACCAACTTTGGGGTCTGACCTTGCCACCTATCCCACTCTAAGTGGGCTAGGCTTGCCATGGAATAAAGGGAGGTGAGTTAACTCACCCCCCTCATAAGCAGAGAACTAAGGGACCAAGGGAGAAGCCATCGACCCACATCTTGCCATGAGCCACCTCCCAAGCTCTCCTTCGCTCAAACCGAGTCACGTGGACTTGATGGGGACAACTCCGGTGCTCTGGCGATGACTGGCCATCCAAAAATGGGGGATTGATCCTGTCCATCCACCTCAGCCAATTGAGGGGCATACCCCCTCAATTCAAATGTGAAATGATACCATTTGCATTGTCCAAGCTTCCTAAGGCATTTTTGAATGCCCCTGTGAGCTCTTGAGTGATTCCAAAGCCTCACTACTTCAGATTTCTCCTTTTGAAGCAAAGCTAAAATAGGGGAGCTTCTCTTTGATCCCAACTTCTACAATCCTCAACCAAATCACAATCGCTCATTCCTACACCTTCCACATACCTCGTTGAGGCTACCAAAAGCTTCCCCCAAGTTCTAAACCCACCAGAGTAAAGAGTTCGATCAAAGCTGAAGCTCCAAAGCACCATTCTTGGCCTTTCGAGCAATCCATGTGAAACTATTCCAATTGCTGCTAAACATTCATCTCAACTAGACGAAGCTACCTCAAGTGTGTGAGCCACCGATCTTAGCTCCAATGGGGTAATTTCATGAAAATTGAGCTTTAGGCAAAGTGGTGTTGGAGCTTTGTGAAAAAAATTTGCATGTGATCCGATCTTAGCCATTGGATCTTCGTGGATCTCTCGTGCAAAGGTGTGGAATTGATTTGGAGTGAATTCGAGCTTGGGTGAGCTTGGATTGAACGATCAATGGAGGATGGGCCCCATCATTCATTGTTCGCGAGCTGGTAGATCATGCGCCGTCCGTTCTGCATGATCAAATTGGTTGACCATGATCATATCACACTAGATCCATCTGATTTGAGCCATTATTAACTGTCAGTTAGATCTACATCATCCAATCCGAGATCTGATGATAGAGATCAATACCGCGTTCTGCCGCTAGCTGACTCTATCGTGAGATGTGATAACTTAAATAGCCAATCCCGCGACACCACATGAAAAGCGTTCCGCATTAGCGTGGCACTGATGGGATTAGGCTTAATTAAGGATATTTAATCATTTTTAAGGCTAAAACTTTCATAATTCATAACAAATCATAGAAAAATCCAAAAAATACAAACAAAGGCTCATTTTAAAGGTATTTTAGAGAGGAATCCATTAAAATTATCCTTAATTAATTTTGAATAGTAATTTGGGCTTAATTAAAGCTTAATTAAAAAGTTTATTATTCTAATTACTCCCTAATTAATTAACTAATTAACCTCAAACTTTCTGAGATTGTTTAAGGGGATGACCTCTGCTTCCCCTATTTTTCTTGGGATTTTTTGGTTAATTATTCAGTAAATTGATTAATTAATCCATAATTACCTTTTTAACTTGATTAAGTGATAATTAAGCATGTGAACGGTCACTTAATTAATTAATTGGTTTATTTATCACTGTTTAACAGTGAGGAGACTTAGGGAAGTGGATTGGGGATTCTCTCATAATCTTTTCTCTAAATTTTATTTACTTTTTCAAGAGAAATTAATTAAGGATTAATCGATGAATTAATTACTTAATTAGTTTAATTAAAACTTAAAATAGATCTGAACCTAATTAATTCATGGGTAGATCTTTAGGTGTTCAATAGCCTAAAGGCATTTAAGGAAATTTTGATTAGCTCACATGTGTGGGAAAACCAAAAATGTACTTAATTAAGTTCCTTAAGCTTAATTAACTATTAATTATGAGCCAATTGCATTAGGCCCTTTCATTTTCTAGGACCATTGCTAATTTACTTTTTAATTCATTTGCATATCATATTGGCTCATAGTTATTTAGTTAATTACTTTAAGGTATCATATGTAAGGGTTAATTAATTGATTTAATTCATATCTTAACTTAATTAATCCATAAAATCAACCTAATTATCTCTCATCAAATCAAATTAACTTACAAACATGGGATGGGATTAGGATTAGCAAACTTCTTCTCACATTCCTTAAATCAAATTCAAACATGAAGTTAAAAATGACATTAAAAAGCTTTGGTTTTCTTTAAATGATTTTATTTGATATGATTGTCCTTAGGAATTAATTTGATTGAATGAAATCA
The DNA here is from genome assembly GCA_021442155.1 of Cymbidium sinense. Lineage (NCBI taxonomy): Eukaryota > Viridiplantae > Streptophyta > Magnoliopsida > Asparagales > Orchidaceae > Cymbidium > Cymbidium sinense. Next base: position 24,758,416 of record CM038227.1, on the reverse strand, counting down.
TATTTTTATGTTTATTTATTCCTCTCCAATCATATTAAATGTTGTATGTCATTTGATTTATGCATACATCTTTTGCAAAGTTGATTAAATCAAATAGTTTTCTTTATGTCAAGCTTGCATGTGTTGATTTAATTTAATATATGTGTGGCTACTATGACTATTAAATCCAAATGTATTTTTTTTAATGATTATAAATGAATGATTACATATACTATGAGTGCTAGTTATAAATACATAGGAGATGTATGTGAGTATAGCTTAAGTGTATGAAATAAAGTTTCTTTCCTTTTTATTCATGTATTGATTTATGTAAGTAATGAATGTTTATGGGTATATAGTCTGGACATCTCAAGAATATGAGGCTTTAGCTAGCCTCAAAGAGGTCATTTGATTACCTCACTTCCCTAGTTAGCAAAGGCATATACTCCATTTAAATTCATTCTTATATGTTTTAATACTAGAATTTGGATAAGACTTTGCTCCATATGCATAAATGTTTCAATCAAATAAAAATATAACCTTTGCATGATTTTCTTTCCTTCATTTATGTATACATCCATATGCATTTGAGAGAAGCAAGTATTTAATCTGGACATCCCAAGAATACAAGGCTTTAAGTAGCCTTAGGGAGGTCATTTGATTACCTCACTTCCCTGGTTAACAATGGCATGTACTAGCTTATGTCTCTTATACATGAGTATGTATTTAATTATGGAATTAGAACCCCTCTTTCTTTTATCAAAAAATAAAAAATAAAAAAAATCCATGCATCCATAATCGACTAAGTGTTTGGATTAATTAGTCATGTGATTTGGAGCTTTCTTTCTTATATTTATGTATATAAATTTACATATGATTAAATGTAATGGGTATATAGTTTGGATATCCTGGGAATACAAGGCTTTAGTTAGCCCCAATGAGGTCATTTAATATCTCACTTCCCTGGTTAACAATGAAATATACCTACTTAGTTTCATCCTTATGGACTATTGTATAAGAATTTAGATAGAGCTTTAAATTAGTATGATAAAATAATTAAATCAAATAGAAAATATAAACTTTAAATATAAATACTCACATCCATCATTCAAATGTGTAGGTATACTTAGGACTTAATCATATGCATGTTGCATGTGATGAAAGAAATAATTTAACATGTGTTATGTGATATTAATTTAATCATATTAATTTTAAGATACCTTTCATAATGAATAGAATTATTTAAACTTAACATAAACTTAGGATTAATTTATAATATGTAATAAACCATTGACTAAAGGGAACTAAATCAAATTAACATACTTTAGAAATTGCTTAAGATAGGGATGAAAGAGTGTGATCCTCTCTTTCTATTCTCTTTATAACACTAAGTTCTTAAGTGTATGTCAAATGAAATAAAAGAAAACACTAAGTAAAAAAATTCTCAAATCAATTAGACCATTTAAAGTGAAATCAACCTCTTATGATTAAATGCTCTCTCACATTTAAAAAACCATAACCTTAATGCCTAGTTAGGACATACCATACAAGCCTTAATACACACACATTAAAACTAAGTCACTATTTCTAGCTTATATTATGGTGGTGCATGGTATGATATATGTTTAGTTTTGTGATGTATTATTTTAGACTGCATGTTAGGGTGTATCTTTCGTAGACTAGATGTTAGGCCGATATTAGCCTAACCATATTTTCTGTAGGAGATTATGCTTAAGGGGTGCTCAAAATAAATATAATTGCTCTATTTGCAAGTTGTTTAAACCCTAAGCATAATCTAAATTAGGACATATGTGCTTGATTACATATGTGTAGGGTCCTAAGTCTAAATTATATATATAACTGCTTGAGATTGCATGTGTATTTAGCTAACACTTATTTTGCAGGTGTAGTTAGATTTATTTTTCCCACTTTTAATGTAATTTTGTATTAAGAATTAAGATTAATGTTATGGGGGATTAAGATGAGCATTGGCCAGAAGGTTTAGTCCTGGGGTGCCATGTGATGCCTTGACCCCTACCAAATCAAATGGAGAAATGAAGACATGAAGACATGAAGAATGAAGAAAAGAAGACCCCCATAGAATTTATTCATTTGTAAATTGCAATTAATCTTTCATATTTTGGGTTCTATAAGGGTAGAACTTGGCTACCCATTTTCTCCTTTCGGGTTGTACAACAGTACCTGACCGCGTCAGCCTCTTATTCTTTTGTGCTAGTTTTCTATAAAATGTTTGATATTATGTTTAGCTTGTGCATTAGAAATTACATATCTCTTCATAGTTTCTTTATGATTGGTGTTTGTTGTATGGCCTGGATACGATTAGGCTCTTAGGGAAAAATAAATCTTTTACCCAACTACAACTCATAACTAAAGTTTTAAATAATTAATAATCACATATAAAGCTTAGGACATAATCAATATAATTAAAAGATTTAGCAACCCCTTAGCTAAATGTTGTATATTTAACATTATGCATTCATATTGCTTCACTCTTGCTAAGAAAAGGTTTCCATTTTGCACGATAGGGGAAGACTTGACCTTTGAGGGTCTCCTCTATGGTGGAAAATGCCTCTTTTCCATTGATTTATCCCATAATCCATTTTTACTATACAATTAGACATAAGAAATCCCAAAGCTTTTTTTCAAATTGAAGTGTTAAAAATTAAATAAAACTTGAAAAGATTTACATTTTTAGATTGAGTCATTATTTATATCACTCATGCTCTAGTCTCTTAGGGAGTAAGTTTAAGACTTTAGTCTCTTTCTCAATTAATAACAACCTAACTATCTTGCAAAATCATAAGACTTGATCACATAAATTTAAAATGTAAGAGGAGTTAGCTGGCTGCCACTCCGGACGGTTATAAGTGCAACAGTCGGGTGGTTTACTCTCTCTTGTGGAGATGAACTTTACACCCATTTTTGCTTAGATTTAGGTCATTCTTTAGCTCTTACTAAAGCTCCTTAGATTTAGGATCCTAGGTTGCTATTTTTTTGGGCTATAAGCATAAATCCTCTCCTCTTAGGCATTTCTCTAACCATGTGTTGGTGGATTGTAAGCCCTAATAATCTAATAAAATTTCAACTTAAAATATTTAAATCTCTTCACTTTCAAATATATAAAGCCCAACCATATGATAGATTGGAATGCTCACTAGGCTTCTTAGTATCATAAGCATTCCATATCTATTCCTTTTGGCTTCCAAAAATAAGTCTTCTTCTTGATCTTTCCAGTTGATTTTCCAAATATAGCCAATCCTTTGATTATATTAACCTTGAAATCTTTAGAGACAATGATTGCCTACTTTAATCTAGAGTATTTCTAAGGAACTCACCTTTCTTAGGATGTAATTTTAACCCTACTTTATTCATCCATGAAAAGTAAGGAAAAAATCTCTAGTATATTCGAAGACCCATCATACCTTAGGAGTCCTTAGTAGGTGATTAGGTCTATTGAAGGGTGATATCTCTATCTTTCGAGATAGTACGCCATACCTTAATGTCATACTGTGCTAAAAAATTTCTATTAGGGAGTCGCCTTTCAAATTTGTTGGTGAGAAAAGAAAGATGATAAGGCTATATAAATTCATCTTTTTAGAATGCCACGCAGATCCATAGATGTGCTTATTCAGGTGATTGGGTATATCATCAAGGAATAGTATAATATCTCAAAAGATAGAAGTCACTATCCTTTAATGGACCTAATTACCTCAATAAGGACTCTTAAGGACGATGGGACTACATATGTACCAGATATTCTCCCCCTACTTTACAAGAAAAAGTAAAGCATGGTTTATTTTAAACCTGGATTGTTAAGTTCCCTACAAGGGCAAGCCCCTATAGTTAATTACATCCTAAGGAATGGGGATTTCTTAGAAAACTGTCAATTAAGCTAAATGATCATTGTCTTTGAAGATTTTAATAAGAAGGGACTATCAATCAATCAGTTCATTTTTGAAAGACCAAATGGGATTGATCAAAAGAGGGAGTTATTAGTGAAGCCAAAGGAAGATAAATAGGAGGTGTCCATGATGCTAGGAAATCTAGCGAGCATCTCAAACTATCCTATAGTTGGGCTTTATATTTTTAAAATTAATTTAGTTTGCTTGAGTTGCATTTTTATTAGAAATTTAGGAATTATGATTCCTTAATATAAGATTAAGGAAATGCCTAAGAGGTGATGAATTATGCTTATGGCCCATAAAGGAGAGAAGCAACCTCAGAACCTAAATATAGGGATCTTTGGCGAGGGTCGAAAACATAACCTAAATCTAAGGAAAAAATGGGTAATTTGTTTGTCTCCACAAGAGAGGACAAACCATCCGACAGCTTGGACTTACAAGCACGGGAGTGGTCACCAACTAACTCCCTATGATTTTAAATACATGTAGGAAAGTCTTTATGCTTATGCAAGATAGTTAAGCTGTTATTTATTTAGAAAGAGACTAATTCCTTAAACTCACTCCCTAAAGAGACTAGATCATTTAAAAGACATGCTTCAAATGACATAAATCTAATGCTATTTAAATTCCATTTTATTTTCATTTTTGGAAAATTATTTTGACTCAGGCTAATAGGATTCATATGACTAATGCATGAGAAATCAAGTTATTGGAAAAAATTAGCGAGAAGGGAGGAGGTATGTTTCCACCACGGCTCTCAAAGGTCAAGACAAGATTCTCTGGCAAAGGTGGAAGCCCTCCAATCAAGAGTAAAATAAGATGCTATTGTGCACGATATTACAAAAGATATGCTCATCCAGCTAAGGGGTTGCTAATTCTCTTATCCTAATTTTAAACCTAAGCTTTAGGTGAGGTTATGAGTTCTTTAATTTTTTTTATTTTGTGTTGTTAAGTTTGGTAAAAGATTTATTTTTCCTTAAAGAGCCTAATCCACATTTAGGCCATACATAAAGCAAGGAAGAAACAAGGAAAAGCAAGCCAATTAATGTAAAAGCTAAACAAAGAATCAATTAATTTATAAAGCTAATCGCAAAAAGATTAAAAGGCCGTTGTGGTCGGGCCACACCGCACAAACTCAAAAATATAAATTGGGTAACCGAGCTCTACCCTTATACAACTCGGATTATAAATAAATTAAATTATAATTAAGCAAGGAATTCATTGTTATGGGGGTCTTCAAGCTTCATTTCTTCTTTCTTCTTTTCTTCTTTCTTCTTCCTTTCTTCTTTCTTTCTTCTTTAGTTCTTTCTTTCTTCTTTGGTTCCTCTTTTGAATGGTTGGAAGATGGGTGCTCCAAGGCATCACATGGTACATAAGATAAGATCTTATGACCAATGCTCATCCTAATCCCCATAACAATCATTCTAAAATCCTAATTGCACAAATTTACATGAAAAGGAAAATCTAGGAAAACAAAGGTTAGCTAAAATAAACCACACAAATCCCAAGCATGTATATTGGACTTATCACCCCACACATGGGTGACTAAGTCCATCTGACCTTTGAATTATGCTTAGGGGTATAAAGCACCTGCAAGCAAACATATTTATATTTTTATTTATGATAGCGCCCCTTAAGCACAATCCCATGCAAAAAAGTATAGTTAGACTAAGAGCATCCTACCATTCATTCTATGAGCATACACCCTAACATCCAAACTAACATATACATCACAAAACAAAAGAAAACATCAAATCATGCTCCACCCTAATCTAAAGCTAGAAGTGGTGACTTAGGCTAATGTGTTTGCTTTGAAGGTTTGTGTGGCATGCTTAGCAATGGTTTTAGGTTCAAATTTTCTAAGTGTGAAAACATGTTCAACTTACAGGAGGGTTTCATCTAAGTTGTTTAATTATTTTGGGTTGATTTTATTTCATGTTTTGATTTAGTTTAAGTGAATCCTATAATTACTAAAGAGGGAGGAAAGAGAAATTTCTCTTCCTAACCTAAGTAATTTATAAAGTAGATTTACAATTTTGTTTTGTTTAGTGAGTGTTTTTATTAAGTATTTTAAATAATCTTAACTTTAGATAAACTCTAAACAAACCTATTCAAAAAGAAAGATATTTTAAGATTAAAGAAAATGAACTAAATTCACAAAACACACATTACTTCATTTCTTTCCCCAACATGTATAACATGCATATGAATGAATCCTAAGTATATCTATACACACAAATGAAAATGTTTAACATACTTTATGATGCATGCTAAGTAATCCATTTAAGGGAATTTAGATGTTGAATATGCATGATTTTCTTTAAGTAGAAATGGGTTTCTTTATCCAAATTTTCACATACACACATGAAAGTAAGAAAGGCATAAGTGAGTACAGTGCCATTGTTAACCAGAGGTGTAAGGTACAAGATCTACATAGGGCTACTTAAAGCCTCACAACCACTTTCCTTAAATACAAACATGTATGTAAAAGAAATAAAATGGGAAGAGAGAATGCAAAAGTTGTATTAATTGATTCATTTTTGTTTATGCAATTTATGTGTGCAAGCATAGGTAACCCTCCTTGAGTGGTAGCATAGGAATGAATAGGATGTGGAATTAGGTAAGTATTAGGTTCGTTTCAAATGAACCATACAACTTACCAACTCCTATTCAAAATTATGCTAACATAAAAGAGAAGAGAAACCTATGCTAAGCACATCCATATATCCTTCACATGTAAGCTCATAATTAGAATATAAGTAGCATACTTTTAGATTTGATATTTGATTTATATGTTTTGAAAATAATTTAAATTTAGTAGTGATAATAGCCACTCATATTTCTACTTTAGCCAACACATGCAAATTTGACATAAAGTAAACAATTTCATTTTAAACTTGAATTTCAAAAATATGAATGCATGAAAGCACATGACATACAAATTTAACATGTTGGGAAAGAATCAAAGAAATGAAAGCATGTAAACACATCACTTCAATTAAATCCTAAAGACATTCTTATGGAATAAGAAAGTTTAAAATAAATCAAAGTGAATTCAATGTGATTTTTGTTTGAGTTTGAGTTTGATTTAATTTTGAAAAGGTGAGTTGAGTTTGCTGTTCCTAACTTATTCCCACATGTGTTTGATATTTTGATTTAATCTTTAAGTGATTAGATCCATTTTTATGCATTAGTAGGTTAAGGTATGAATTAAGCAAGTTAATTAACCCTTACCTACACCACCATAGAATAATTAACCAAATAATTATGAGCCAATGAGATGACATAAAAACTCACAAGAAATTTAAATTTGTAATGCACTTAATAAGAAAAATGCCTAATGCAATTTGACTCATAATTAATGGTTAATTAAGCTAAAGGGGTTTAGCTTAAGTAATTTCAAAACACCCTTTCACACCTATGAATTGGGTTTTGATTTTCAATTGAGCTTAGGTTATTAAACACCTAAGCATCTACCCAAAGTAGATTAATTAAGTTTTAGAAGTTTTTTAGAATTTTTAGAAAATTAATTAAAGGGATGATTAGTGAATTAATCTTTAATTAAGAGAATATTAAGGAGAGAAAAAGGGGGTTTAGGGAATAGCTTAAGAGAAATGACCCAAAATTATTCCCTAAACCTCCTATTTATTGGATCTGACCTTAATCAACTCTAATCATAGATTGAAACCACTAATCACATCTTAATTATCCTTAATAAGATTCAAGGAGTAATTAAGGAATCCATATGTAATTCCTCTAATTAAGCCTTCAATAAATCCCAAGAGGCGGGAGTCATCCCAAAACATACCTAAGAAATTTGGGATTAATCAAAGGCTTAATTAAATGGTAATTAGCAAAATTAAGTTTCCAATAAAACCTAAAATCAGAGAAAATCATAATTTAAAATCCATTGAAATTAATTTTAAAATATTATAGGTTGAATTATCTTTCTACATAAATTTATTTCATATTTTTTTGAATTTTAGAGATATGAATTTTAAAAGATCACTAGATTAATTAGAATTAATTAAAGCATCCTAACTAATACTATAGCTCATGGCGTGACGCGTGGCGGTGGCGGTCACTGCACTTTACATGCATCACGCAGTGAGCCTCTCACTTAAGTTGTCAAATCCAAAAGGCAGCTGACGGTGGACGCGCTTCGATCTTGGCCATCCGATCAAAGATCAGACAACCAGAGATCTCCTCTCAGTTTTAAAATGAATAAGGGATTTTCTAAATGTGGGAATTATCTTGGTCGTCCATCCAAAATGTGTGGATGGACGGCCAGAGATTCATCCTTGCCAAAGCCTATGAGGAATGTGATCCATCCAAGTTCTAGGGCAAGATTCAAGCTCGATTGAGCTCAGATTAGGCTAGAATTTGGCCCACACCTTCATAATGCAATTACCAATACATCCAATATCTAAGATCCTATGTAATTAAAGCTCACTTCACAAAGGACGACCACACATGAGAATTGAGCTCAAAAAATGGCTAACCTCATCGGAGGTGATCACTGGCTCTCGATTCCCTTGGAGGAGCTTCGTATAGTTGAGACGAAGCCTTGCAGAAGTTTTGAGCACTTGAGGTTGAGTGGATTACCCTATGGACCAAATCCTCTTTGCGGCTTTGATCCAATTCAACTTCTCTTTGCTGTGGGAACTCTAATGAAAGCTTGGGTGCACTCGACTTAGCTCCCTGATGAAGTATGCAAAGGCAATTAAGGTGGTTTTCAGTGTGGAGGAAATTCAAGAATGGATTGAGCTCCCCTATTTTCACTGTTCAAAAATTGAGAAATGGGGAAATGGCAAGAGCTCTAGGAGGCTGGGGATCACTCTCTGATTTCTCCTAACACTCTCCCTTACTCAATAGACTGTGAGGATGTGTGAATGGAATTGAATTAGGGGGAGTATATCTCCCCCTTGAAGGATCGGATGGCCGCAAGCCTATATGCCATTTTGATCCAATTGATCATAATGGGAGGGTTGTTTGATCAGTTAGGAGTGTGCACATGGTCTGTTTGAGCTAAGGAGTGGATTGCCAACCTCCAATGTGCTTGAATTTGAGTGGAAGATGAATTTTGAATTAGCCATTTTGACCCATGGGGTTGGGTTTGGTCTTGGGGCCAATTGGGCTGACCCAAACTCATTGGGTTGGGTGCACCACTCTTCATTAGGTCCCCTTGAGCTTTAGGAAAGTCTCAAGTGGATATGAAGAGGGTATGACCAAATTACCCATGAATTAGGCCAAAATTTGTTCTATGGCCTAGGGGTAGGATGGCCATTTTGCAAATTTTTTTATTTGGATATGTTGGGTATGTGGAGAAACTAGGTTTGGCCAAGTTTCATGAGATTTGGAATTCATTTGATAAGGTTTGGCTCATGTTGACCCATTTAGGTCAAAATGGGTCAACTTGGGTCAAGTTGATCGATTGGTCAAATTGGGTCAAACCAAGGATTAAGTCAAGTTCATATGACCATATGAAATATTTTGGTCGCTTTGGTTTGGTTCAATTTGGTATAGATTTGAATTTGGCTCATATGACTTCATTTAAATCAAATGGGTCAAGTTGACCTATTTGACCCATTTAACCTATTTGGGGTAGGTCAAGGGTAGGTTTAGGTTTGGTTAGTCATATGGAGTGTATTGGTATCTTTGTTTCTAATTAATTTTGGCTTTGTTCAATTTTGGCTCAACATGACCCCATTAAGTCAAGTTGGGTCTAAGATCAATTGGGCTAGGTTAGGTCTAGTTGGCCAATTGAGACTTTGGTCAAGTTCCACAAGTGATTTGGAATGAACTTGACCCATTGGTTTGGATCAATTTAGCTTAGATTAAGTTTTGACACATCTTGACTTTTTAGGTCAAGTTGGGTCAACTTGGGTCAAGTGGCCAATTGGGCTAGGCTTGGTTCAAATGTTGGCTTGGTCAAGTTCAAACATAAGTCATGAATGAACTTAGATCAATGGTTTCAGTCAATTTGGCCTATGTTAGAATTTGGCTATGTTAGGTTTCATTTTAGGCTAAGTGTTGACTTGGTCAACCCTTAGGTTTGACTTAGTTTGACCCAATTTAATTGACTTATCATCCCACGATGATTGTTGATCATGATGAGCGGCATAGATGAGTTTGGTTCAATCCAATTTGGTTATGATTAGAATTTGGCTCATAAGGGTACTTTAGGTGTCTTTGGGTCAAGTGTGCCTAAGTGGATCAAATGGCTTGGTCAAAGCTTGATTTGAGTTTGATTGATCTTGTATATGGACTTATGATTGAAATATAAATCCATTTATAAGGTTTGAAGTCAAATGGGTTTTGATTTATTTGACAATTTCATATTCAAAGGAAGAACATGAAAGGATTTTGGGTTTGATTTTAGAATTAGGTTTTGATTGTTTGATTGAAGTTTGTATTTATATATGGATTCATGATTGTAGGGGTTGATTGAATCATGAAGGAAAAGTCAACAGTTTGGCTTGATTGGAAGTTGATTTGGCTAAGTTCAAGATTTTGACTTGAAAGACTTAGGTTGAATTTGAGTGGATTTGAATTTGATTTTTGGAATTTGTTTTAGTTCTTTGAATTTATAGTTCTTTTTATATATGTGAATATAAATAAGAATATAAATGGAGCATGAGAAAATTTAAAGGATTTAAATGATTTAATCATGATTTGGGTTAGTCCAATAAGAAGGATTTAAAGGACGTAAGAAAACTTTGAAGATTGAAGTTTGAATTTTTGAATTTTTGAATTTGGTTTGATTGGTTTGTATTTATATCTCATTTATATATGTGAATATAAATGAATTATGAGAAAATCCCATGACTTTGAGATGGTTTGATCAAGATTTAAGCTAAGTCCATTAATGGAGAATTAATGACTTAAGTAAGATTTTAAATTAGGAATTTAATTTGAGGATTTTATTTGATTGATTTATATTTATTTTTCATTTCTATATGTGAATATAAATGAGAATATAAATGAGTTTTGAGAAAATCCCATGTGTTTGAATTGGTTTGGAGTTGATTTTGGCTAAGTCCATTAATGAAGAATTAAGTGACTTAGGAAAATTTTATGAATTGATATGGAATTTTGAGTTTAGTTTGATTAGTTTGGATTTATATTTCATTTATATATGTGAATATAAATGAGAATATAAATGGATCATGAGAAAATCTCAAAGATTTGACATGGTTTAGAGTTGACTTTGGTTAAGTCATTAAGGATAGATTTAGGACTTAGGCAAAATTTTGACTTAGGAATTTTGATGGATTTTGATCATAGGTTTGAATCATAGATTTGAATCATGGAATTGATTTGGAGTTTGACTTGAATGAAGGAAAGTGAGGAATGGTTCAAGCTAAGGGTGGTATGCAACAACACCCAAGTCATGACCTATTCTATGGCTCTTCTAAGTCTCAGGTTGTAGAGTGTCACCTAATCACTAGATGTGTCTTAAGGCTAAGAAACTCTAAAGTCTAAGAGGAGTCCTGTCTAAGATGGAGGGGTTGAGAGCTCATCCTAAAAATGAGGTCAACAAAGGGTGCCCAATAGGTGGTGACGAACACGACATTGGTGTGACAAAACGATCAACAACAGAGATCACAAGCAAAAATATCTAAACAAGGAAAAAAAGAAAGAATCCAAAGCTTAGTGTAATGTGACTCTACTTATGTCCAAGACATAAGAGAGAAGGAAGAATCCACCAAGGGATAGAGTGTGAACCTTCCACTAGGGAAGCAGGTTCAAATCATCCACAAAGTGGACGAGAGGTTTGATTTGATATGAGTCTCACTGAGGAGAAAAAGATTTGATTTATTTGAGTTTCGCTAGGGAAGTGGGTTGAATTTGTTTTAGTTTTATTAGTTTTGAATTTTTAGATGAGCCCTGTTGGTTTGCGATGGACTATACTGAGTAGGAGCCACGGAGGCTGAGACGTAACTCAGATTTACCAATCCAAAGGGGTAGTCTACTAAACACACAATAAAACTAGCTAACCAAAGGGATGGCTTTCGGTGTGCACCAGCTATACTAGGAAGAAAGCGTAGTAAACTTACATCCTCCAAAGTAAAGACTAGTTGCTGAGGTAATCTATTTACAAGATAACAGATTGAACCCAACCTAAGGCTGAATATTGAATGAATGCCACCGGGGGACTTAAATCAACCCAGAGATAGTCAAGATGATTCCATTTTTCTTCAATTTTATTTATTTTGATTATGAATCCCATCAGTTTGCGATGAATTGCACTGAGTAGGGGCCACGATGGCCTAGACCTAACTCAGATTTACCAATTCAAAGGGAGTAGTCTACCAAACACAAGATAGAACTATCCAACTAAGGGATTGATTTTTGGTTTGTCAAGTCTTAAGAAGAAAGCGTAGGGACTCACATCTTCTAGAAATAAGGAACCACTAGGAGTTGCAAATAAATGAACCCACCTAAGGTACTATTAAGTGAATCTGGGGACTTAATCAAATAATCAAAGATTAGTTTCATTTTTTTTGTTTATTTTGATTATGGATCCCATTGGTTTGCGATGAACTACACTGAGTAGGGGCCATGATGGCCTAGAATTAACTCAGATTTACCAATTCAAAGGGAGTAGTCTACTAACCACAAGATAGAACTATCCAACCAAGTGAGTGCCTTTCGATTTACAATGGTCAAGTCTTGAGAAGAAAGCGCAGGGACTCACATATTCTAAAAATAAGGAACCACTAGGGTGATCAGTTGCTTTGGGCAACAAATCGAATTAGTCCTAGGCTGACTATTGAGCGAATGCCTCTGGGGGACTTAAATCAGTTCAAGGATAGTTAAAGATTAGTTTCATTTTTTTTTTAGATTTGTTTGTTTTTGATGGATTCCATTGGTTTGTGATGGATCAAACTAAGGAGGAGCTTGTAGAAGCCTAGACCTATCTCAGATGGGAGAGCTATCCAAAGGGAGTAGTTTCCCAACCGATGGGAGAGCTATCCAACCAAAGGAGTACCTTTTGGTTTGCAATGATCAATTGAAGGGAAGAAAGCTTGGGGACTCACATCCTCCACTAGAAAAGAGCATTAGGGTGATCGATTGCTTTGGGAAATAAATTGAACCTGACCTAAGGCTGCCCGTCAGTTTATGACAATCATGCTAGAAAGAATGCGTCATAGTCTTATATCTTTCAAAGCGAAATGAATGTCGAGGTAACTTGCTCATGGTAGAATAGATTTAACCCGACCTAAGGGTGACTACGGAGTGAGTACCGACTCAGGGATTTATTTCAACTAAGGTAGTTAGGCAATTCCTATAGGGAGTTCTGCTGACACTGCCCTAAAGATAGGATGCCTGCTTGGAAAAAGGGGCCCTTTGAGGGCTTGAATTCCTAATCCATGAGCAAAAGTTTTGTTTATTTTGTTTATTTTATCATAGACCCTGTTAGTTTATGAGGGATCAAATTGAGGAGGAGCTTATATCAGCCTTGAACTATCTCAGATTTACTTAACCAAGGGAGAATCTGCATCCGTTAGACAAATTCTCCAACCACAGGGGTGGCTACTAGGAAAGGTGAATGTCCAATCCAAAAAGTAACCCGGGTAGTTTCTAGATGGGGTTGCAAAGAACATGATCCAATAGAGTGTCCACAGGGGATGGGGCCGCTAAGGGCTTAATCTAACACCCTGGAGAAAATGACATGGCTAGTCATATATCCAATAAGTATTTGGTGTCCAACTCAAGGAGAATGCGCAAAGACTAATATCTACCAAGAGTGGTGTATCCACTGGGTGAGTCACTGTCAGCATAGCCAACATCAACCAACCTAAGGTGCCCATCGGTTTGTAACAATCAGCCTAGGAAGTAAGCTCGGAGACTCACATCCTCCTATAGCAAAATTGATTGTTGGGATAGTTTATCTTGCTTGCATCTTCCTAGGGTGACTCAAAGTGAATGCCTGGGGACTTATATCAACTCAAACGTAGTCAAGAGAAGGGAGTCTCTAGGGACTTACCTAGACCTCAAATATATTCTCAAGTTTTGAGCATGATGACTAGATCAAGAAGAAAGCATGGGACTTACATCTTAAGTCAATCATATGGTACTGGGCAAGAATGACCACCCTATAAAGGCACTCATTGGTTTACAATGATCAAGTCTTAAGAAGAAAGATTGGAGACTCACATCCTCCAACAAATGATCACTGTTGTGACACACTAATGAGGTAGCATGTAGACTCGACCTAGAGCAGCTAAAGAGTGAGCGCCACAAGGGGCTTGCTCCCACATCAAAATAGCTTGAGATAAAAGATTTATGTTTGTTTTTGTGCATGTGTTAAAAGGAATAGGATGCCTCTGGGTGACTCTTACACCTAACCTAAAAATATGTTGGGGGAAATTTGAAGAAATGGTGCCACGAATGGAAAACAGGATTCCCACTAAGAAAAGATGCCGCTGGGGGACTCTTACACCTAACTTAGTTATGCTAATCAAAGTAGGATGCCTCTCAGGTTCTCTTACACCTATTTTAAAAGCATTGGGAGATTGTGTTTGTGTTATGAAAGAGGGATAGGATGCCACTGCGGGACTCTTACACCTACCCTTGACACGTCACAATGGATTCGCAAGACAAGCAAATAATGCTTCAAAAGAAGAGAAGATTTGATAAATGGAATCAGATTTTGTTCTTTTTATTAATGATTATTTTCAAACATGATTGGTTTTGTGGGTAATATTTTTAGATAGAGCCCATTAATTGGAAGCATCGGGTGTTCCCCTTTACAATCAATAAGCTGATAAAGTTTGGGTTTGGGCCAACAGCTTCATGGCATACTCGTAGTAATGACAAAGTTTGGGTTTGAGATCCTGGTAGGATCCAACAATCTGGTTGATGATCAAATGAGAATCCTCAAAGATGTTGATGCTCTTGACACTGATAGTGATGGCTAACTCTAGACTGGCAATCAAAGCCTCATACTCAGTTTCATTGTTGGTGCAAGGGTTGGAAATATAGTATGAGAATCTCATCACATCGTGGTTTAGAGTTAGAATAATTATTCCTACCCTTGCCTTTCCTGGAGAATAGATCATGGTGCTTCACCTTTAAGAGAAGAAGAAGCACCATCAAAATACATCTCTTAACGGTGGTTTCTAGCCTCCCCTAAGTTCATGATTTATTTATCGGGGAGATCATCACTAAGCGGAGAATCAGTAGGATGTGGGTGTGCTGCTAAGAAATCCGCTAGTGCCTATCCTTTTACTGCACGAGGGGTACGAATGTGATATCAAACCAAAAGTCATAGACCGATGCCAAACATCTATAGTTGGCCCATGTCACAGAGTAGAGGGTTCTAGAGATCAAGTTCACCTTATGAGAAAGCATATAACAGCTTTTGGGAAGCAAAGATCAAAGCTAGGTAATGTTTCTCAATAGGTGGATAGTTTCGAGAAATGATGATGAGGTGGTATTAGAGCTCTCCTTTCCTTTGTCATTGGCTGAGCACAGAGAGTCATCCAATGTAGCAAAGATAAAGGATGAGTGGCTCACGGGATGGGGCTAGAACTCGTGGCTTCACCAAGTACTCTTTGATGTCTTTAAAGACATGCTGACGCTTATCATCCCACTTAAACTTAGCATCCTTTTTGATAAGTGCTGAGAATGACTTGCATCTCCTTGATAGGTTTGAGATAAAATATCTTAGATACGTCAACCATCCTTGAAAGGATCTGAGTTGAGTTAAATTCGTAGGAGATGGCATCTCTAAGATAGCTTTATTCTTTTCAGGATCTATTTGTATTCCCCGGTGTTGAACAACAAACCCAATGAATTTCTTTGAAGTGACTCCGAATGCACACTTCAGTGGATTCATTTTGAGGTTATATTGTATTAACTGTTTGAAAACTACTTCAACTCAAAAAGGTGGTCTTCCTTTTCTTTACTCTTGACTACTAGATCATCAACGTAGCACTCAACATGATGATGGATGAAGATCTGAAGTCATGGGTCATGCTGGTATGTAGCACCAATATTTTTAAGGTCGAAAGGCATGACTTTATAACAAAAGATTCTGATTGGGGTTCGAAAAGTAGTGTTTCTTTCATCTTCAGGAGACATCTTGATTTGGTTATAGCCAGATGACCCATCCATGAAAGAAAACATAGCATGAGATGAAACAATGTCCACCATTAATTCTTGTATAGGAAGAGGAAACTCATCCTTAGAACATGCCTTGTTTAAGTCCCTAAAATTGACGCATATGTGAATTTGGCCATTCTTCTTCTTAACTAGAGACACCTAAACTAGGTAGGATATTTTTTTTTTCGTGATGAAACCAACATCGATCGGTTTCTTGACTTCAGAAATGACCTATTGTTCAATTTCCAATTGCATGCGTCTAGGAGCTTGCTTAATAGGGGTAACGTTAGGATCTATTGCCAGCTTGTGGACTACTACATCAAAAGATAATCCAGATATTTCTTCATAACTCCATGCAAAGCAGCCTTTAAACTCAGTCAATAGCCTAACTAATTCATTGGTTTCTTCTTCATTCAGCAACAAACTAACATATGTTAGGCATGGATTTTCTTCTGCCCTGAGGTTGATTTCTTTAAGTTTGTCATTCATTAAATGAATTTCTTCTTCAAATTTTAGCGGTGCCTCTTTATCTTGGAGATCATCTGGATCATCTGAGGTTTCTAAACACACATTCTCATAAGAGTTGGGGATGTGTGAGAAGAACCTATCAGACTCCAAATGGTTGGTGACAACTAGGCAATAATATTTGTCATCGTCTAGACCCACTGTACCGAATCCTAGTCCTGGTCTTGATTATGCTTCCATGCTTGCATTGTTCCATAGTTTCTCGAAGTACTCTGAACTGTGCTTGGACCATATGTGAGGAACTAAACCTTTATGTATAAGGTTTTGGATGCAAGGTGAGTAAAAATTAAAAGGTAATTCCATTAATTCTTTAAAAGTATCTGCCTCAAGTTCTACATCAACTTCAGGACTTGAGGATGATGAACCGAAAAAGAACTTCTGCTTCATGTCATTGGAAGACTTAGGGACTTCCTTAACTATCAAACCTTCAACTTTATGAGATATAAGTGAGGTAAGAGCTAAGGTTCCCAACTGCTGCCTAATAGTTTCACATAAACTAGATTTGAATACTTTGCTTTGCTTAGAGGACTGGTCTTCATCTCTATCTGGATCGAAAGTCACCTCCAATGGAACCCGCTGAGAGGGGTTGGCTGGTATACTAATCACATTAGACTCATCCTCTGAGCTGGATTTCAAATCTATATGAATAGTTGGGGTACTCCTCTGAACTGGAACACGACCTCTATTGGCTGAAGGCTAACAAGGGGGTCTCCCACCTCTGAAATTGCCTCTATTTCTACCTTTGTCTCTGCCTGGTGGAGGTTGAGCCATCCTACTCACATGTCCTTATGATGGAATGAACTATGGGTGGAATGTGATATGCTGATCAATTTCTTCTTCAATTCCCCTTTCTTGCTTACTTAGACTTTTATTTTCCTTTTCTTTTTTCTTTTGGCTTTTCTTTTTCTTTTGTTTTTGCATTTGAATTTTATCCAAGTTCATGAGAAAGGGTGTTTTGAGAAAGATAGTAGGTCGCATCCTCATAAATCTCAAGCTCTGTAATTGAAAATGGCTTTTCATCTCCGTTGACATGGTATTCAATTCCATCTTTTCTGAACTTGATGCACTGATGAAGGGAGGATGGATTGATCTTGTTCTGATGTATCCAAGGCCTACTAGCAAAGCAGTGAATGAAGTATTTGAATCAATGATGTAGAACTTAACTTCAATCTTCCAGTCACCTATCTCTAAAGGTAACACTATAGAACCTAAAGCCCACTCACCTTGTTCATTGAATTCTCTCAACATCATCCAATCTCCTTAGAGTGTAGAGATGTTGATCCTCAAATAGGCAAGGGTCTTTAGGCTCATAATGTTCATTGATGCACTTGGATCCATGAGATCTCTAGCAAGTTTGAACCGATCCATGTCAACTATGATGTAGAGGGGACGGTTGTGCTCTAAGTCCCCCAGAAGAAGGTCTTCATCTGTGAAGGTGATCCCTTGAGCTTCTTTTCAATAATGTACTTCCTCTCCTATAGTGGTTAGCTAAGCTAAGCATATTTCAAGATCAAGGAGAGCCTTGATTAGTGATTCCCTCATCTCTTTGGGTAAGAAAAGGGCATCGTATATGCTTAGCTTAGATGACAACTTTCTTAGATGAGAAAGGATGTTGTAGTCGACCTTAGGTTGATCCTCCACAAACATTTTGAAGGGTGGAGCATCTTGTGGAGGGGCTTCTCAATCCTCTGTACCAATGACTTATTTCCCTCTATCTTGAGGTGCTGCCCTAAGAGGTAGAACCTTGCCACTACGAAGGTTGACTTCAGTGATCTCTTGTGGTAAGGTGGTGGAAGGTTCTACATGCACATCAAGCTCACCTACAGCTTCTCCTATGAAATTGAGGGTTTCAAGTCTATCTCAAGATGTGAACCTGTAGTATTCAGAGTTGGTAAATCCAACTCTGAATCAGAAAGAGGAAGATCAAAATTGTTATAGTTATTTTGACTTGAAGAGTTTTTGTTAGGAATAGAAGAAGACAACCCATCATAAGTGACATAGATGTAATTTAAACTAGCTTTATTCTTCAATTTCTTGGAATTATTTGGAGGTACAAAGTAGAAGTAAAGTAAAGTGAGTGGAGTAAGAGATTTGATGCCCTTATCTGCTGATACAAGAGTTCTACTAATAGAAGAAATGGAAGAGCTAGCTGAACTAGAAGAAATCATCGGTGTGGATGCTGTAACTGAAGGTTGGAGTCTGAAAACGGTTGGTGGCTATGCTAAAGGGCTATCTCGGGCTGACACATGCTGCTGTTACTGCTGCTGAGCTCTCCTTTCCTAGAGTTGGCACTAGCAACTTGCAAACCTTCCTTGGTGTTGGAGGTTTGAGATGACTCAAGCACCTACAAGGAAAGCTTCTTGATCTTCTCAATGATCTTCTTAGAGGTTTTGGATAGATAAATATCCCAACCTTATTTAGTTTTGGTAGGATCACATGTATCCCCAAGGATTACCCTAATGGAACTAGAAGGTTGTTCCACAATGTATTCCTTTGGGATAACTACAATACCGGTCTTGAAACTGTTATCAAGCTAGTCCTTGAATGTGAATCAATCCTCTAAAATATGGCCTAGCATAAGGTGGTAAGGGCACAAGTTTAGATCATGACTTTTACCTACTTCCTCCGGTCTCTTAGGCTCGGGTAGCTGAAAATCTAGTTTCTTTAAGAGATTCTTAAAGATCTTTTTGATTACCTCCCTCTTAAAAGAATAAGGTTTGTTTAATTTATCTAAAGAGTGGTGGACCAAGCGGATGCATGCACCCATGGTGGTATGGTGAGCGGGTGGGTGGAGGCTAGTAGCTTCGATGTGGTGGCAAAGGAGGTGGAGGCTAAGGTTGTGGTACTGACCGATCTCTAGGTGCTTCCCTCCCAACCATGCCACCCTGGCTTCTTTCATGGACCTTCTGCGGCTTCTGCTTTGGCAATTGATCTTGAAAAAGCAACTATTTGGCCTCTCCTTATAGACTAGCCACCTTGTTGATTAGCTTCTCAAATATTTTGATAGTTAAGCCCTTAAGCATGAAGGCGACCATGCCATGAATTTTCTTCAAGAGAATCTCAATGACATGCTGTTCAGATAGCTGTGGTTCACACTTCAATCTCAGGTTATGCCATTGAAGAATATAATCAACAAGTGACTCACTGGGGTATTATTGTGCTACAACGAGATTACATATAGTAACCCTTTGTTGAGCTCTAGCAAATCTCTTGATGAAGAGTTGCTCTAACTCAGTAAATGTCTTTACTAAACCATTAGACAGTTCAACATACCAATCAAATACCGCTCACAAAAGGTGAAAAAGCAAAGCCACCGCCACCTGTTGCAACAACCGCGAAGTGTGATATATCGCTTGGGTTTACACTGCCATCAAAGCTCTTGAAGGAAGGAGGCACAAAACCCTTGGGATATTGGATAACATCAAATTCCTATGGGTAGGGTCTACCCTTTGGAATTGATGATCCTCTCCAGGCTTGAGCCAACGTTTCCTTAACTTGCTGCTCAACCATAAATTTTATGTCTTTCTCTTGTATGGAGGTACTTTCCACTACCTTCCTATACAGGCTAGTGCTACCTTGCTCAATGGGAGGTATAGTCTTGACTGGATCCAAGACATGCACTAACTCAGGCTGACTGATGTCGACTGTAGTAGGATGAACTATTTTTTGAAGCACTAAAAGCGCTAACAAGTCCTCTATCATGCCATCCTATCTATCTTCTCATCCTTTTGCCTCAACGTTGGAGGTCGGGCGTCGATGCGGTGTCTTCCTGATCAACCTCATCACCTTCCATGGCTTGTTGTTCCCTCAGATGAGATCCTTTAGTGTCAACCATGCAGACTCCATTAGAGTCCCCCAACAAGTCATCTTCATTGGGATTGAAGCTCACTTTCTCTTCATCTGACCAATCATACCCCAATATCTCCTTCTCCTCTGCAAGATACTGAGCCACTATCTCCTCAAGAGAACGATCTATCTGAATGGGAATAAATGATCTTGGTGACCGTGTGATCAAGGCACTACATACACACCTCACCGCAATCCGGAGAGTCAATCTGCATCTATGGATGAATGATAGTCCTGACTACTACTGGTTGGGGTAATAATCCTGGGATGTTCCACTACCACTAATGCAACTGGACTATCATCTAGAATATCTGAGATAATTGTCACCATCTCCACATTCGGCTATATGGCGGAGTTGGTGAAGGGATGACCATGATGCTTTGGGGTCACCACTCCTTTTGCACCACCATCAGCGAGCAGAGAGCTTGACCTCATATGTACAGGATCCTCGTGGGGATCACGGGTGCGCTTCTCCATGTGGCCTTCATGGCCTTCTGGAATAGGAGATGTAACTTGGACTAGCATGGACAGGGGTAGAGCTGGGGTGGAGACATCACAGCTATCTTTCTATGGTGGCTATTCCTAATGAGAAGGATACTATCTGTATGGTTGACTCAGGTTGCACGCTGAGCTGGAAATTCAATCAAAGCAGAAGCGGCCGATTGATGGCTAAACTTTCATCTCTCCCAGCTAGTAATGTGTGCCGTATGGGCCTCATGGGCCCTCTCCTAGAAAATTTGGTTCCCCATGATGCAGGGGATGATGGATCAAAGATCAAACTTAGTGGGGACTCGAGCTGATGCTCGCACATGACCTCCTGGAAAGGCTAAAAAATGCCACCTGGAGGTGGTGATGAATGGATCCTACTAGCATCCTCTCTGTCTGACCCAGAGAGAGAATGAAACTAGTTTTCTGTAACCAGTGGTGAAGTGAAAATTGGGAACTCATCCATAGCTAAATGGCTGCTTTAACTCCATATCCTAAGTGTGGGTGCCGCAATCACATAGTTCACACTGCAGTATGATGGGAGGAGTACAAGCTAGAACCATACTCAAATGGGGAGACAAGCTACGGGGAGCCTTACCCTTAGAGGGTACATATGATGGTAGCCCCTCACTGGGCAACATGAGAAACCCTAGGGCATATGAATGGGTGGTAGCCGGGCGCTATTGGTACCACCAAAGCTGTGGAACTACCATTGCTTTCCTCTTCAGCAAGGAGACATCAGAATCAGAGGGTAAGTCAATCCTGATGACTGGCTTTTGTCCAGTCACCGTGGTCCTACTAACTATAGTGAGGGGAGTGCCCTCACAGGTAATCTTGGTTCCCTCAAACCCCTGACCAAAGTGAATAAGATGAGTTTAGTCCAAATGGGGGAAGTTGGCTTGATCAAAAGCCAGATCCATACCATGGGGAAGGTAAAAATAAACTTCTGAGAACTGACCATTTCAACAACTGTAAGAGACTAAAATTGAACTGTTACTGCACTGACTGTAAGAATCTGCAATGAGAAATGAATTTGTATCAGATTTCTATCTTTGTAGATTTTTGAGTTTGAATTAAAAATTTGAACCTAAATCCAACAACTTGGAAGTGTTAGGTGGGATTCAAATAGATTTGAGGAGATTGATTGAAAGAGGAATTTGAATATGAATCCCACTTCAACAAATTTAGGTATGTTGAAATATGGATTCAAAATTTTTGATAAGGATGCTTCCATAGGTTCATGTTTGTTTAAATTTGAATTTTTGATTTAAGGACCCTTTCCTTTAACAAATTTAGGTATTTTAAAGTAAGGATCAAATTGATTTTGTTTTTGCTTGATGATTTTGGAATTTTACTTGCTTAGCAAATTTAGGTATGCTAAGTGAAGTATTTGAGAAAGTGGTTGTTTCTTTTTTGAATTATTATTTTGATTTTTGAAATTTTGAAATTCTCACTTAGCAAATTTAGGTATGCTAAGTGAAGAACCCAAATGTGTTTTGCTTGATTTCTGAAAATAGGATTCTTAGCAAATTTAGGTATGCTAAGAAAAATCCTAAGTGTTTCATTTTTGTTTTTTTGGATGTTTTGATTTTTTTTTTGAAGTAGGATCCTTAGAAAATTTAGGTATGCTAAGGAAATCCTAAGGTGTTTCATTTTTTGTTTTGTTTTTGATTAAAAGTGGAGACTTTACTTTTAGCAAATTTGGTATGTTAAGGATGAAGTCCCACTTAGTTTTGTGAAATGGAAATTTCACTTAGCAAATTTGAGTATGCTAAGTGAAATTCCAAATGATGTGTTCAAAATTTTTGATTATATTTTGGTTTTGAAAATGAAAACTTCTCCTTAGCAAATTTGGAATACTTAGGAAAGAAGTTCCAAAGGTGTTTGAAAATTTTTGGTTTTGACTTTGGAGACTTCACTTAACAAATTTGATTATGCTAAATGAAGTTTCCAAAGAAAGTGTTTGGAAAACTTTTTGATTTTAGATTTTGGAAATTTCACTTTGCAAATTTGAGTATGCTAAATAAAGTTCCAAATGAGTTTTAAAAATTTTGGATTTTGGATTTAGAGACTTCAATTAGCAAATTTGATTATGCTAAATGAAGTTCCAAAAAAAAAGTGTGTTTGAAAATTTTGATTTTAGATTTGGAGACTCCACTTAACAAATTTGGGTATGTTAAGTGAAGTTCCAAAAAATTGTTTGAAAATTTTTGATTTTGGATTTGGAGACTTCACTTAACAAATTTGGGTATGTTGAGTGAAGTTCCAAAAAATTGTTTGAAAATTTTTGATTTTTGATTTGGAGACTCCACTTAACAAATTTGGGTATGTTGGGTGAAGTTCCAAAATGTGTTTTGAAAATTTTTGGAATATGATTGTTGATTTTTGATTTTGGATTTGGAAACTTCACTTAGCAAATTCAAGTATGATAAATGATGTTCCAAAAAGTATTTAGAATTTTGAAAGTATGATTATTTAAGTTTTAATTTTTGAAAATAGGACTCCCATTTGGGTATGTAGGAATGGAAGTCAATCTTATTTTGAAATTTGAAAATTTTTATTTTCTGTGTGATTATTGCTTTTTGAAAGAGAAGAATTCTAACTTAATCATATGTGGGATATGTTTAAGTGAGATCTCCTAAATGATATTTATTTTTAGTTGGGAATGAAATCTTCACTTAATAATTTTAAGTATATTAAGTGAAGACATTCATATGTGCTTTTTGAAAAGTTTAATTTTGTTTACAAATAAAATTTCCATTTAATAGGTGTGAGTGTATTGAATAAAAAAATTTCATGTGTACTTTTTGAAAACTTTATGATTATGATTGTGATTTTTTGAAAAGATGATTGTTCATTTTATTTTAAAAATAAAATCTTCATCAAAGTGAATTGAAGGAGGATGTTCATTTATGCTTTTGGAAAATATTGTTGGTTTTATTTTTGAAAATCCTTACATGTAACAATTATGAGAATTGTTAAATGTGGGTGATAAAGTTTTGAAGAAAATATTTTATTAAGTTTATTTTTGAAAAGGTGCTTTTTGAAAAGCAAAGTTCTTTATGGAAGATTTATTTTATCTTTATTATTTTAGGATGAACCTTTCCTTATCATAAGAATGATAAGGGGGAAGTCTTTAAAATGTTTTATTTTTTATTTAGATCTTTTCATTTTTACCCATTGGAGAACCCAATGGGGGTTTTAAGGCCAGCAAGGAAAGCGGTCCTAAAACCTAAAGATGTTGGCTAGCTCAACTTAAGGATGAAATAAGCTAAGTGCCAATAGAAAAAAATGATAGTCTCAGATTCATACCAAAGTACAAACCCACTATTGATACTCAAAGATAACGATCATTTACCAAAGATGGAGAGAGGAACCATCTCCAGCGGAGTTGCCAGAAAAATTTATGGTGAAAAATTTTTATTAGGGAGTCGCCTTTCAAATCTGTTGGTGAGAAAAGAAAGATGACAAGACTATAGAAATTCATCTTTTTAGGACACCACGTAGATTCATGCTTATTCAGGTGATCGGATACATCATCAAGGAATAGTATACTATCTCGAAAGATTGAAGTCACTACCCTTTAATGGACCTAATCACCTCAATAAGGACTCCTAAAGATGATGGGTATGCATATGTACCAGAGATTCTACCCCTACTTTACATGAAAAAGTAAAGCAGGATTTATTTTAAACCTAGGCATTACATTTTTGAAATTGATTTAGTTTGTTTGAGTTGCATTTTTATTAGAAATTTAGAACTTATGATTCCTTAATACAAGATTAAGGAAATGCCTAAGAGGTGAGGAATTATGTTTATGTCCCATAAAGGGGAGAAGCAACCTCAAAACCTAAATCTAGGGATCTTTGGCGAGGGTCGAAAACATAACCTAAATCTAAGGAAAAAATGGGTAATTTGTTTGTCTCCACAAGAGAGGACAAACCATCCGACAGCTTGGACTTACAACTGCCTGGGAGTGGTCACGAACTAACTCCTCCTATGATTTTAAATACATGTAGGAAAGTCTTTATGCTTATGCAAGATAGTTAAGCTGTTATTTATTTAGAAAGAGACTAATTCCTTAAACTCACTCCCTAAAGAGACTAGATCATTTAAAAGACATGCTTCAAATGACATAAATCTAATGCTATTTAAATTCCATTTTATTCAAGGATTCATGACTAATGCATGAGAAATCAAGTTATTGGCCAAAATCAGTGAGAAGGGAGGAGGTGTGTTTCCACCATGGCTCTCAAAGGTCAAGCCAAGTTTCTCTGGCAAAGGTGGAAGCCCTCCAATCAAGAGTGAAATAAGATGCATTTGTGCATGATATTACAAAATAAATGCTCATCCAACTAAGGGGTTGCTAATTCTTTTATCTTGATTTTAAACCTAAGCTTTAGGTGAGGTTATGAGTTGTTTAATTTTTTATTTAGTTGTTAAGTTTGGTAAAAGATTTATTTTTTCTAAAGAGCCTAATCCACATCAGGCCATACAGTAGGAAGAAACTAGAAAAAAGTATGCCACTTAATGCAAAAGCTAAACAAAATCAATCAATTTATAAAGCTAATCACAAAAAAAAATAAAGGTCGTTGTGGGTACCACCAAACCTAAAATATCAAATTGGTAGAGCTCTACCTTATACAACCATTACAAATGAATTAAATTACAATTAAGGAATGAATTTATGATTATGGTCTTCAAGTTTTATTTCTTCTTTCTTCTTTTCTTCTTACTTCTTCTTTCCTTCTTTCTTCTTTGGTTCTTTCTTTCTTCTTTGGTTCCTTCTTTTGGATAGTTGGAAGGTAGATGCTCCAAGACTTTACATGGTACATAAGATAGGATCTTATGACCAATGCTCATCCTAATCCCCATAACAATCATTCCAAAATCCTAATTGCACAAATTTACATGAAAAGGAAAAAAATGGAAATCTAACTAACACATGCAAAATAAAGATTAGCTAAAATAAGCCATACAAATCCCAAGCATGTATATTGGACTTATGACTCCACACATGGGTGACTAAGTCCACTATGGATTATGCTTAGGGGTATAAAAACACCTTCATTTATATTTTTATTGATAGCTAGCACAATCCCACAAAAAATAGTTAGACTAAGAGTGTCCTACCATTCATTCTGAGCATACACCCTAACATCAGTCTAAAACATCATAAAATAATAAAACATCAAACCATGCACCCTAACTAAAGCTAGAAGTGGTGACTTAGGCTAATGTGTGTGCTTTGAAGGTTTGTGTGGCATGCTTATATAGGTTAAAATTTTCTAAGTGAAAACATGTTCAACTTAGAAGGTTTCATTTAAGTTGTTTAATTATTTTGGGTTGATTTTATTTCATGTTTTTATTTGGTTAAGTGAATCCTACAATTAATTACTAAGTTATGAAGAGAGGAAGAGAGAACTTCTCTTTCCTTCCCTACCTAAGTAATTTCTAAAGTAGATTCACATTTTAGTTTTTGTTTAGTGAATGTTTTGATTAATCTTTTAATTAATCCTAAGTTTAGATAAACTCTAAACAAACCTATTCAAAAAAAAAGGCATTTTAAGATTAAATAAAATGAACCAAATTCACAAACACACATTACTTCATTTCTTTCCCAACATGTATAACATGCATATGAATGAATCTCCTACACAAATGAGAGTATTTAACATACTTTATGATGCATGCTAAGTAATCCATTTAAGAAATTTAGAAGTTGAATATGCATGATTTTCTTAAGTAGAAAAGGGTTTCTTTATCCAAATTTTCACATACACACATGAAAGTAAGAAAGGCATAAGTGAGTATGCCATTGTTAACAAAGGTGTAAGGTACAAGACCTACTTGGGGCTACTAAAACCTCATAACCTCTTTCCTTAAATACAAACATGTGTGTAAAAGAAATAAAATGGAAAGAGAGAATGCAAAAGTTGTATTGATTCATTTTATTTATGCAATTTATGTGTGCAAGTATAGGTAACCCTTCTTAAGTGGTAGCATAGGAATGAATAGGATATGGAATTAGGTAAGTGTTAGGTTCTTTTCAAATGAACCATACATCTTACCAACTCTATTCAAAACTATGCTAACATAAAGAAAGAGAAACCTATGCTAAGCACATCCTTATATCTTCACATGCAAGCTTATAATTAAAATATAAGGTAGATGATTTATATGTTTTAAAATAATTTGAATTTAGTAGTGATAATAGCCACTCATATTTCTATTTTAGCCAACACATGCAAATTTGACATAAAGTAAACAATTTCATTTTAAACTTGAATTTGAAAAATATGAATGCATGAAACCACATGACATCCAAATTTAACATGTTGGGGAAAGAATCAAAGTTATGAAAGCATGTAAACACATTCACTTTAATTAAATCCTAAAGACATTCTTATGGAATAAGAAAGTTTAAAATAAATCAAAGTGAAATCAATGTAATTTTTGATTGAGTTTGAGTTTGATTTAATTTTGAAAATGTGAGTTGAGTTTGTTGTTTCTAACCCATTTCCACATGTGTTTGATATTTTGATTTAATTTTTAAGTGATTAGATCCATTTTTATGCTTCAGTTAGGTTAAGGTATGAATTAAGCAAGTTAATTAGCCCTTACCTACACCACCTTAGAATAATTAACCAAATAATTATGAGCCAATGAGATGACATAAAAAGTCATAAGGAATTTAAATTTGTAATGCGCCTAATAAAAAAAAGGCCTAATGCAATTTGGCTCAAAATTAAAGGTTAATTAAGCTAAAAGGGTTTAGCTTAAGTAATTTCAAAACACCCTTTCACACCTATGAATTGGGTTTTGATTTCCTTAATTAAACTTGGCTTATTAAACACCTAAGCATCTACTAAAAGTAGATTAATTAAGTTCTAGAAGTTTTTTAAAATTTTTAGAAAATTAATTAAAGGGATGATTAGTGAATTAATCCTTAATTAAGAGAAGATTAAGGAGGGAAACGGAGGTTTAGGGAGTAGCTTCGGGGAAATGCCCCAAAATTATTCCCTAAACCTTCTATATACTGGATCTGACCTTAATCAACTCTAATAATAGATTGAAACATCTAATCACACCTTAATTATCCTTAATTTGATTAAAGTAGTAATTAAGAAATCCATATGCAATTCTCCTAATTAAGCCTTCAATAAATCCCAAGAAACTTAGCGGAGGTAGAGGACATCCCCTAAAACATACCCAAGAAATTTGGGATTAATCAGAGGCTTAATTAAAAGGTAATTAGCAAAATAAAGTTTCTAATATAACCAAAAATCAGAGAAAATCATATTTCAAAACCCAATTGAAATTAATTTTATAATATTTTAGGTTGAATTATCTTTCCATAGAAATTAATTTCATACTTTTTTTGAATTTTATTGAGAGAGATATGAAATTTAGAAGTTCCCTAGATTAATTGGAATTAATTAAAGCATCCTAAATAATCCTATAGCTCATGGCGCGACACGTGGAGGTGATGGTCAGCGCACTTTACACGCATCGCACAGTGAGCCACACACTTAAGTTGTTAAATCCAAAAGGTGGCTGACGATAGATGCGCTTTGATTTTGGCCACCCGATCAAAGATCAGATGGCCAGAGATCTCCCCATGGTTTTAAAATGAATAAGGGATTTTCTAAATGTGGAATTCCGCCCATCCAAAATGTGGATGGATTGAGATTCATCCCCAAAGCCCCAATGTGATATGTCCATGATCTAGGGAAGATTCGAGCTCGACAGATTAGGCTGAATTTGGCCCACACCATCTTCATGCAATTACACATCCAACATCTAAGATCCACAAATTAAAATTTCTTCACAAAGAACCAACACACATGAGAATGGTCAAAAATTAACCTCATCACGCCGATTCCCTTGGAGGAGCTTCATCTAGTTGAGACGAAGCCTTGCAGAAGTTTTGAGCACTTGAGGTTGAGTGGAATGCCCTATGGACCAACTCCCCTTGCTCCACTTTGCGGCTTTGATCCAATTCAACTTCTCCTTGCTATGAGAACTCCAATGGAAGCTTAGGTGCGCTCGACTTAGCTCCCTAATGAAGTATGCAATGGCAATTGAGGTGGTTTTCAGTGTGGAGAAAATTTAAGAATGGATTAAGCTCCCCTATTTTTGCTATTCAAAAATTGAGAAATGGGGAAATGGCAAGAGCTCTAGGAGACTAGGGATCACTCTCTGATGGCTCCTAACACTCTCCCATACTTAATCGACTGTGAGGATGTGTGAATTGAATTGAATTATGGGGAGTATATCTCCCCATTGAAGGATCATACAGCTGTAAGCCTATGTGCCATTTTGATCCAATTGATCATAATGGGAGGGTTGTTTGATCAGTTAGAAGTGTGCACATGGTCGATTTGAGCCAAGGAGTGGATTGCCAACCTCCCATGTGCTTGAATTTGAGTGGGAGATGGATTTTGAATTAGCCATTTTGACCCATGGGGTCGCTTTGGTCTTTTGGGCTGACCCAAACCCATTGGGTTGGGTGCACCACTCTTCATTAGGTCCCTTTGAGCTTTTAGGAAAGCCTCAAGGGGATATGATGAGGGTATGACCAAATAACCCATAGATTAGGCCAAAATTTGTTCTATGGCCTAAGGGTAGGATGGTGATTTTGCTAATTTTTTAATTTGGATATGTTGGGTACGTGGTGAAAGTAGGTTTGACCAAGTTTCATGAGATTTGGAATTCATTTGATAAGGTTTGGCTCATGTTGACCCATTTAGGTCAAAATGGGTCAACTTGGGTCAAGTTGATCGATTGGTCAAATTCAAACCAAGGTTGGGTCAAGTTCATATGACCATTTGAATATTTTGGTTTGATTCAATTTGGTATAGATTTGAATTTGGCTCATATGACTTCATTTAAATCAAATGGGTCAAGTTGACCTATTTGACCCATTTGACCTATTTGGGGTAGGTCAAGGGTAGGTTTAGGTTTGGTTAGTCATGGAGTGGATTGGTATCTTTGTTTCACCAATTTTGGCTTTGTTCAATTTTGGCTCAACATGACCCCATAAGTCAAGTTGATCTAAGGTCAATTGTTAGGTCTAGTTGGCCAATTGAACTTTGGTCAAGTTCCACAAGTGATTTGGAATGAACTTGACCCATTGGTTTGGATCAATTTGGCTTAGATTAAGTTTTGACACATCTTGACTTTTTAGGTCAAGTTGGGTCAACTTGGGTCAAGTGACTAATTGGGCTAGGTTAGGCTCAAATGTTAGCTTGGTCAAGTTCAAACATAAGTCATGAATGAACTTAGATCAATGGTTTCAATCAATTTGGCCTATGGTAAAATTTGGCTATGTTAGGTTTCATTTTGGGCTAAGTGTTGACTTGATCAACCCTTAGGTTTGACTTGGTTTGTCCTTATTTGATTGATTGATCATCCTACGATGATTGTTGATCATGGTGAGAGGCATAGATGAGTTTGGTTCAATCCAATTTAGTTAGGATTAGATTTTGGCTCATAAGAGTACTTTAGGTCACTTTGGATCAAGTGAGCCTAAGTGGGTCAAATAGCTTGGTCAAAGCTTGATTTGAGTTTGATTGATCTTGTATATGGACTTATGATTGAAATATAAATCCATTTGCAAGTGGTTTGAAGTCAAATGAGTTTTGATTTATTTGACAATTTCATATTCAAAGGAAGAACATGAAAGGATTTTGGCTTTGATTTTGGAATTAGGTTTTGATTGTTTGATTAAAGTTTGTATTTATATATGAATTCATGATTGTTGGGTTGATAGAATCATGAAGGAAAATCAAGAGTTTGGCTTGATTTGAAGTTAGTTTGGCTAAGTTCAAGATTTTAACTTGAAAGGCTTAGGTTGGATTTTGAGTCGATTTGAGTTTGATTTTTGGAATTTGTTTTGGTTGTTTAAATTTATATTTAATTTATATATGTGAATATAAATGAGAAATAAATGGATCATGAGAAAATTTCAAGGATTTGAAGTGATTTAATCATGATTTGGTCTAAGTCCATTAAGAAGGATTTAAAGGACCTAAAAAAATTTTGAAGTTTGAAGTTTGAATTTTTGAATTTGGTTTGATTGGTTTGTATTTATATGTCATTTATATATGTGAATATAAAAGAGGTTATAAATGAATTATGAGAAAATCCCATGACTTTGAGATGGTTTGATCAAGATTTAGGCTAAGTCCATTAATGGAGAATTAATGACTTAAGAAAGATTTTAAAATTTGAATTTAATTTGAGGATTTGATTTAATTGATTTATATTTATATTTCATTTATATATGTGAATATAAATGAGAATATAAATGAGTTTTGATAAAATCTCATGAGTTTGAATTGGTTTGGAGTTGATTTTTGCTAAGTCCATTAATGAAGAATTAAGGGACTTAGGATAATTTTATGAATTGATTTGGAATTTTGAGTTTAGTTTGATTGGTTTGAATTTATATTTCATTTATATATGTGAATATAAATGAGAATATAAATGGATCATGAGAAAATCTCAAAGATTTGACATGGTTTAGAGTTGAGTTTGGTTAAGTCCTTAAGGATAGATTAAAGACTTAAGCAAAATTTTGACTTAGGAATTTTGATGGATTTTGATCATGGGTTTGAATCATAGATTTCAATCATGGATTTCAATCATGGAATTGATTTGGAGTTTGACTTGAATGAAGGAAAGTGAGGAACAATTCAAGCTAAGGGTAGAAAAATTTTTCTAACACCTCTAAGACATGCTCTATTCCTATGACTAACTCTTCTAAGTCCCCAGGGTTAGGTAGAGTGTCCACCTAATCACTAGATGTGTCTTAAAACTAAGGAACTCTTAAAGTCTAAGAGGAGTTCTATGTCTAAGATGGAGGGGTTGAGAGCTCATCCTAAAAATGAGGTCAACATGTACCCCATCACTTTAATAAGTACCCCCTTAGATCTGCATGATGTTCCCCATATACATCCAAAAATAAACACCACGGGATGGAAATCTCTTATGAAGAGCGAAATAATATGATATGCATATTTTGAAATTTTCAACCATTCAGCTAAGGGGTTGCTAAATCTTTTAATTATCTTATTTAATGCATAGGCTTTATGGTGAGGTTATGAATTATTTAAAACTTTAGTTATGAGTTGTCGTTGGGTAGAAAATTTATTTTTATCCTAAGAGCCTAATCGCATCCAGGCCACACATTAAAGCATCAATCATAAGAAACCATGAAAAGCATGCTGTTTCTAATGCGCAAACTAAACATAACATCAATCAATTTTATAACTATCTCAAAATAATAAGAGGCCAGTGCGGTCGGGTGCCACCGTTAAACCCAAAAAGAAAAGATGAGTAACCAAGCTCTACCCTTATACAACTTGAAATATGAAAGAATAATTACAATTTATAATGAATGAATGCTCTAGGGGATTGTTGACCTCATTTTTAGAATGAGCTCTCGACTCCTCCATCTTAGACATAGGACTCCTCTTAGACATTAAGAGTTCCTTAGTCTTAAGACAGTTCTAGTGATTAGGTGAACACTTAACCTAACCCTAGAGACTTAAAAGGTTTAGCCATAGGAGTAGGTTATGCCTTAGGGGTGTTAGGAAAATTTGCCAACCCTATAGCCTAAACCAAATCCTCACTTCCTTCTTTCAAGACAAACTCCAAACTCATATCAACTTCAACTCCAAATCAAACCTTGAATCAATTTCAATTTAATTGATTTTCTCAAATTCAAATCAATTCCAAAATCTAAATCATGAATCAATTCCAAATGATCAAAATCCATGATCAATTCCAAATCCAAAATCTTTCCTAAGCCATTTAATTCTATCTTATGGACTTAGCTCAAATCAAATCCAAATCAATTCAAATTCAAGAAATTTTCTCATAACCCACTTATATTCTCATTTATATTCACATATATAAATGAAATATAAATTCAAATCAATCAAACTAAACCCAAAAATCAAATCCAAATTCCAAAAATCTTGTCCTTATTCCTTTGATTCCACCTCATGGACTTAGTTCAAATCAAGCCAAAATCAATTCAAACTCATGAAATTCTCTCATAACCCATTTGTATTCTCATTTATATTCACATATATAAAAGAAATATAAATCCAAATATCCAAAACCAAATCCAATAATCAAACTCAAATTCAACCAAAATATAACCTAAGCCTTTCAAGTCAAAATCTTGAACTTTGCCAAATCAAATTCAAATCAAGCTAAACCTTTGATTTTTCTTCATGATTCAATCAATCCTTCAATCATGAATCCAAATATAAATACAAACTTCAATCACTCAACCAAAACTCAATTCAAAAAGCAAGCCAAAATCCATTTCATGTTCACCCTTTGAACTTGAAATCATCAAATGAATCAAAACCCATTTGACTTCAAACCACTTACAAATGGATTTATATTTCAATCATAAGTCCATATGTGAGTACAATCAAACTAAAATCAATCTTTGACCAAACCATTTGACCCACTTAGGCTCACTTGATCCAAAGTGACCTAAAGTACCCTTATGAGCTAAATTCTAATCATAACCAAATTAGATTGAACTAAGCCCACCTAAACCTCTCATCATGATCAACAATCACCATGAGATGATCAATCACTCAAATTGGGTCAAACCAAGTCAAACCTAAGGGTTGACCAAGTCAACACTTAGCCAAAATGAAACCCAACATAACCAAAATCCACCATAAGCCAAATTGATTGAAACCAATGATCTAAGTTCATTCATGGTCAATGTTTGAACTTGACCAAGTCAATATTTGAGCCTAACTTAGCCTAATTGGCCACTTGACCCAAGTTGACCCAACTTGACCTAAAAAGTTAAAATGTGTCAAAATTTGATCCAAGCCAAATTGATTAAAACCAATGTGTCAATTTCATTCCAAATCACTTGTTGAACTTGACCAAAGCCTCAATTGGCTAACTAGATCCAACCTAGCCCAATTGACCATGAACCCAACTTGACCTAAAGGGTCATATTGAGCCAAATTCAAACTTAACCAAAATTGATTGGAAACAAAGATACCCATCCCTTTCATATGACCAACCAAACCTAAACCTACCCATGACCTAGCTCAAATAGGTCAAATGGGTCAAATTGGTCAACTTGACCCATTTGACCTAAAATCATATGAACTAAATTCAAACCTAAAGAAAATTGAATCAAACCAAAGCCACCAAAATATTTCAAATGGTCATATAAACTTGACCCAACCCTTGGTTTGACCCAATTTGACCATTTGGTCAACTTGACTGAAGTTGACCCATTTTGACCTAATGGGTCAACATGAGCCAAATCACATCAAACCAACTCCAAATTCCATGAATCTTGGCCAAACCTATTTTCTCATCATATTAAACATACCCAAATTGAAATCAAGGTCAAATGACCATTTTACCCCTAGACCATAGGGTAAATTTTGGCCAATTCCACTTGAAATTTGGTCAAATCCTTTTCATACCCACTTGACACTCTCTTAGTGGATTAAGTGAACACTAGGGAGTGTGGTGCACACAACCCAATGGGTTTGGTCAGCCCAACCTAGCCCAATGGCCAAACCAACCACATTCCTTGAAATGGCCACATGGGAATCATGCCTCCACTTATTTTGAGCATATGGGGAGTTCACCATTCCACTCCTCTAGCCAAACCGAATTCAATGAGTCATCTAACAGCCTTACAAATCCACTAAATCAAGGCAATTGATCAAAAATGGCAAGCTCTTTTTCGGCTGTCCGATTGCCAAAGGGGGAGATATACTCCTCCTAATTTAATTCAAACTACACACTCCCTCAGTCGATTGAAGCATAGGAACTTAGAGCAAGCCTTAGAGAGTCTTCCTAAGCTTCCTAGAGAGGATTTGAAAATCTCCCTTCTCAGTTTTTCATCACTTGAAAATAGGGGAACTTGACTGAAATTTGAACTAACCCCACACTCAACACCAATCCAATTCCTTCCTCAAGCTCCATCACAGGATCAAGTCGAAGTTGCCCAAGCTCTTTCCCAAGCTCCAAAGGCAAGGGAGGATCCAATTTGATCAAGGCTAAGCTCAAGGCAAGGAGGAGTTGACCCATAGAAGCATCCACTCAATTTCAAGAGCTCAAGCTTCATCTCAACTAATTTAAGCTTCCAAGAGATTCGAGCACCGATGATCACCTTCGGTGAGGTATGCCACATTTTTGAGCTTAAGTTCAATGTATATTGGTCCTTCATGAAGTGAACTTCAATCCTAGGTTGATCTAGCTATTGGATGTTCTTATATTCATGCTTAGATGGTGTGGGTTGATTTTCATCCCAATCTGAGCTCAATCAAGCTTGGATCATGGCTTCAAAGATGGACGGTCTCCATTGCTCACAGAGAGCGACATGGATGAATCTCTAGCCATCCATCCACACATTTTGGATGGACGATCAAGATTAAAATGCATAATATCCATATTTTCCTCCCTCAGATCCGTGACTTTAATCTCAGCCGTCCAATCCTTGATCAGATGGTTAAGGAAAAACCAAGTAGCATCGCCACCATGATGTGATGGGTTAAGCACCCAATCCCATCACGCCATGTGTAAAGTGCATGCCACATCAGCGAAACATGTGGTGCTGACGGGATTAATAATATAATTAGGGTTTATTTAATTTCTAATTAATTACCAAATTTTCTAAAATTCATATCTAAGTGTAGAAAAATAAAAAAAATATGACATAAATTGCATATGAAAGACAATTGAACATAGAGTATTTTAAAGTTGATTTTTAATTGATTTTGAATAGTTCCTTTCTTTGAATTTGGGTTTTATTGGGAATGCTAATTTGTTAATTACCCTTTAATTTCTCCACTGATTAATCCCAAACTTTTTGTGCTTAATTAGTAGGATGACTCCTACCTTTGCTAATTTTCTTAGGATTTATTGGTTGCTTAATTAGGGGAATTGCTAGTTCATTCCTTAATTACTCTCTTAATATAATTAAGCTTAATTAAGAGCATAATTAGTTGTTTAACCCTATAATTGAGTCAATTAAGTTTTGATTAAGTGAATGTGAAGTTTAGGGAATAATTTTGAGATATGTTTCTTGAGATATTCCCTAAACTACCTTCTCTTCCTTAATCCATCTTTAATTAAGGGTTAATTCAATAATTACCCCCTCAATTAATTTTATAAAATTCTAACAACCTTCCTGAACTTAATTAATCTATCTTGGATAGATGCTTAGGTGTTTAAGAGCCTAAGTACATTAAGGAAATCAAAATCCAACTCATATGTGTGAGAGAGGTTATGAAATTACTTAAGTTAAACCCATTAGTTTAATTAATCACTAATCATGAGCTAAATTGCATTAGGCCTTTTCTTCATATGTGCATTTCAAATTTAAATTCCTTCTGTGGTTTTCTTTCATCTCATTGGCTCATGATTATTTGATTAAATATGCAAAGGTGGTATAGGTAAGGGGTAACTAATACCCTTAATTCATACCTTAACCTAATCAAAATATAAAATGGATCTAATCATCTAAAAATTGAACTTAAATATTATACACATGTGGAATGGGTTAAGAACAAAAACCTCACATTTCTCAAATTAAATCAAACTCAAAACAAAACCAAACCTTCTTTAAAATAAATTTTGATTTACTTTAAACTTTTTATTTCATAAGATTGTCTTTAGAATTAATTAGGGTGAATGTGTTTACATGATTTCATTTTAGTTCTTTCCAACATATGTATGTCATATGAATTTCATGCATTCATTCTTTTCAAAAATCAAAATGAAATTGAAATGTTTATTTTATGTCAAATTAATGTTTTGGCTAAAATAGAAATATGAGTGGCTATTATCACTATTAAATCCAAATTATTTTTAAAAATATATGAATCAATCACTAAAACTGAAAGCGGGTTACTTATATTTTATTTATAAGCTTGCATGTTAGTAAAATATAAGGATGAGCTTAGTGTAGTTTTCCTATCTCCACTTTTAGTATAATTTTGAATAGGATTTGGTAAAGTGTTTAGTTCATTTGAAAAGAACCTAACACTTGCCTAATTCCATTTCCTATTCACACCCATGCTATTACTTAATAAGGATATCTACACTTGAACATATAAATTGCAATAACAAAATAAACAATCAAGTACAAACTTTTGCATTTTTCTTTTCCATTCATTTCTTCTATACATATGCTTGTATTTAAGGAAAGTGGTATATTTGTCTGGACAACCCTGGGGTTGTGAAGCTTTAAGTAGCCCTAAGTAGATCTTGTACCTTACACCCCTAGTTAACAATGACATCCTACTCACTTATTCCTTTCATACATTCATGTGTGCATATGAAAATTGGATAAGAATCCCCTTTTCTACTTAGTGAAAATCATGCATCATAAGCATTCAAATTTTCTTAAGTAAACTACTTAGCATTCATTATAAAGTGTGCTAAACATTCTCATTTGTATGTATAGATATTCTTAGGATGCATCGATAAGCATGTTATACATGTTAGTAAAGAAATGAAGTGATGTGTGTTTTGTGAATTTAGTTCACTTTACTTAATCTTAAAAATGCCTTTCTTTTTGAATAGGTTTATTTAGAATTGATCTAAATTTAGGATTAATTAAAACACATAATAAAATAATCGCTAAATAAAACTAAACATGAACCCACTTTAGAAATTACTTAAGGTAGGGAAGGAAAGAGAAGTTCTCTTCTCTTTTCCCTCTCTTTAAAACTTAGTAATTAATTGTAGGATTCATTCAAACCGAATAAAAATACAAAATAAAATCAACCATAATTAGTAAAATAACTTCAAGTGAAACCATCCTCTAAGTTGAACATCTTCACACTTAGAAAATCTAAACCTTAAAATCATAGCTAAGCATACCACACAAACCTTCTAAAGCACACACATTAGACTAAGTCACGACTTTTGGCTTTAGGTTAGGGCGGTGCATGGTTTGATGTTTGCTTTTATTTTGTGATATATTATGTAGTATGTATGTTAGGGTGAATGTACATAGAATGAATGGTAGGATAGTTTAGTTTAATCATTATTTTCTACAGGGGATTGTGCTTAAGGGGCGCTGTAATAAAAATATAACTACTTTTACTGTGCAGGTGCTTCTACCCTTAAGCATAATCCAATAGGCCAGGTGGACTTAGTTACCCATGTGTGGGGTGCTAAGTCTAATATACATGCTTGGAATTTGTATGGTTTGTTTAGCTAATCTCTATTTTACAGGTGTTAGCTAGATTTACTTTTCTTTTTCATGTATTTTTTTGCAATTAAGATTTTGGAATGTTTGTTATGGGGGATTAGGATGAGCATTTGTCATAAGATCTTATCTTATGTACCATGTGAAGTCTTTGGAGAAACCACCTTCAACCATCCAAAAGAAGGAACCAAAGAAGAAAGAAGAGAAGAAAGAGAAAGAAGAAAAGAAGAATGAAGAAATGATGCTTGAAGACCCCCCATAATAATGAATTCCTTGCTTAATTGTACTTAATTCATTTGTAATCAAGGTTGTATAAGGGTAGAGCTCGACTACTCAATTTGGGTTTGTACGGTGGTGCCTGACCACAAACATCCTCTTATTCTTTTACGTTAGCTTTATAAATTGATTGATGATTTGTTTAGCTTGTGCATTAAGATGTCATGCTTTTTCTAGTTTCTTCCTTGCTTGATGTATGGCTTGGATGTGGATTAGGCTCTTAGAAAAAAATAAATCTTCAACCAAATTAATCAATTCAAAATTAAAAATGAAGAACTCATAACCTCACCTAAAGCTTAGGCTAAAATCAAGATAAATGAATTAGCAACCCCTTAGCTGGATGAGTATTTCTTTTATAACATCATGCACAAATGCATATTATTTTCACTCTTGATTGGAGGGGTTCCACCTTTGCCAGAGAAATTTGGCTTGACCTTTGAGAGCCATGGTGGAAACACACCTCCTCCTTTCTTACTGATTTTGGGCAATAATCTTACTTCTCACCCATTAGGCATATGAATCCTATAAGCCTGAGTTAAATGATTGTCCAAAAATGGAAATAACTTGTAATATGATTTGCATTAAATTTAGGTAATTTGAAGCATACCCTTACATGATCTAGTTTCTTTAGGTAGTGAGTTTAAGGACTTTGTATCTTTCTAAATAAATAACAACCTAGCTATCTTGCATAAAGCATATGACTTGCCTACATAAATTTAAAAATCATTCTCTCTTGGAGGCAAATGTTGACCTCAATGAGGTTAATTTAAATTAGAGATCTAATCTCAAATAGGATTTTTCTAATTTAATGCTTAGAGACATAGGGAAGTCACCTTGGGTTGGATCTAACCTGTTTGGCTCAAGTAGGATCAACTCAAGCATCCAATATAAATCAATTCAAATAAATCTACAAAATAAAATGGAAAGTCAAAATTAAATCTAAAGTCAAATCTAGTCAACCTAGGTTTGACTTAGGTGGGACCCACTTGGACAAAAGTCAACCCATCAAAAATGTGGCCAAATTAAATCTTTCCAAACATTTCAAATGATTAAATAAATAGTTTGATCATAAATATAAAGAGATTTGAATTCATTTAGTACTAAAATGGGTGAGTTAGCCCACTTGATTTAAAATATCCTAAAAGGGTCTTATTGGATTCAAACCTCAATTAAATTGAAATAAACTCTAATTAATCATTTAAAATAATTTGGGAATAGCAATCAAACATAATTTAATTCACCATTGGATATGATTAGGCCAAATGGGTCATTTGACCCAATTGAAATCAAACATAACCCATTAACCCCACTTTAGGTCAAATGAGTTTACATCAAAATATAATTGAAATCAAATAAAAATAACCACTCCGATTCATCCCATGCACATGATCAAGCATGATTGGAGTTCAAACCTATTCCAACTAAGTCAAATTGGTCATTTGACTTTAATTGGAACCAAATTTAATCTATTTATGTTAAATGGGATAATATGAAATGCAATTCACATTCAATTAAAAAAAATTGAATGAAATGGGAAATGCAATTCACCATTAAATCAATAAATAGATTAGAAAATAAAATAAAATAAAAAAATATATAATAAAAAATGAAGAAAAGAGGGAAGAAGGGAAATTGAATTTTCCCTCTTCCCACATCAAGCCAAACTCTACCCCTTAACAAGGGTGGCTGCCTTTAAGATAATGAAGGCAATCAAGAAAACTTAAAAAGAGCTTGCCATAACTCTAGCCAAAGGAGGAAGAGAAGAAAAAAAAGGGGAGAGGAAATAAAGTGAATAGTGCTCAGCTAAAGTAAAGAAAGAACATATACACAACCTCAAGCCAAATTGACTTGTCCAACACCCTCACCACTCAAAGCTGAACTCAATCAAAGCTTTTCCCACTTCCTAAGCCGTTGGAAAAAGTACAAACCACCAAAGCCATTGTGTAGAGAAGTAGCTTGGTAGAGAGATCAAAAGATAAGTAATTGACTCAATTCCTTTGGTGCACAACCATCTTTCAAAGAATTGAATCTATAGGAATCAATTCCGAAGCCAATCTAGCAACGGATCAAGGTATGCCATTAGAACAACCTTCATCTATGGTAAGCAATTCAGTTTTGATCATTTTCATAGGACACATGATCTTCAAGTTGATCCAATCATATATAATCATAGGATTTCTTTCCACGATCGTGTAGCACTTGAAGTCGTGTGATTTCGTTATCTATATCAAAAGATATTAGCAAAACAAGTTGGACGGTTCTCGGCTCCCTCAGGAAATGAAGGAGATGAGCTCTCTGCTGTCCGATCTGTGTATTTGGATTGGACATTCCATATCTAAGCACACAATCTGATTTAAATTCCTGACAAGATGATTAAATCACAAATCGGACGGTCCGATTTTCAACCCATGTATTGAATATATGAATGCCATGAGACGTGGATCAGACAGATGGACGGATCTTCCACTTTAATTAGCAATGGTTTAATTAATTTAAAAAATCCTAAAAACTTCAAAAAATCATATAAAATCAAAGTAAAATTAGAAAATTACAAATAAAAGCTCTATGGATTCATCTTGATGAGAGGAATCGATAGAAATTAAAATCCCCAATTTTTATGGGGCAATTTCCCTTAATTTGAGTTTAATTAAAAACATTAAACCCTAATTACTCTCAAATTAATAGTCCAATTAATATGAAATTTTAGGGAAATGAAATTAAACTTAAAACATACCTTAGGAAAATTTTTGTGGTTTTAATTCTTTGAATTCAAGGGAAATTATAATTTCTTGTGTTTGACCTTTAAATTAATTAAATTATTAATGAGAAAACTTTAATCTAATAACCTTAAATCAACATAATAAATATTAATGAATATCATAATACTAATTAAACCTAATAGATCACTAATTAACCTAATTAGGTAATTAAAAGAATTAAATAATTCAATTAAATGAGTTGAACTTAATTAAATCATAATAAATCAACTAGTTAACTAAAAATTATAAATAAACCCTCATTGGAAAGGCATTTCAGTGAAGAATAAGTGAGAAATAAAATTCCTTAATGAATCTTAATAAATTGGGCTTAATTTAGGTTTTAATGAAAGAATTAAAACCTAATTACATCCTAATTACATTCTAATTAAGCTAAAACTTTAGAAACATAAAATTGGCATGTAACTCGAGTTGCCATAATTATCTCAAATCTAATTGGTTTATAAATTTGAAATTCTTAATTTTCCAAATATGTAGATCAATATGAACTAAATTATAATTAAGAAGAATTATTAATTCATTGAATCAATAAATAAATTGAACTAATCTGAAATAAATATCAGAAATACTTTGGGTAATTCATCAAAACTTCCTAAGTCAAAGAATTTAATCAAATATCAAAATTTTAAGAAAATCAATACTTAATGAAATTCAAACATAATTAAACAACTTAAGTTAAGTTTAATGGAATCATTCATCCTTAATGAATTTAAATAATGAATCTAAAACCTAAGATAATAAAATCAGATCAAGTAGTTAACCTAAGTACTTTTGCTTAAGAGTAATCTATGAACAAACCCAAGGTATTAATTCATATTAATAAATTTAAACCTTAAGCTTACAAATCTATAATTTTAAATAACTTAAGTTAAATTAAATAAAATTAAACTCTTTAAATTAACATAAGCCAAATAAAATGAAACTCACATAACTTAATTCAAAATAAAATAAATCAAACAAATTAAATCGAGCAAAGCAATTCAAACAAATGAAATAACATAAATCAAATCCAAACATATATAACATCAAAAGGATTAATTAAAATACTTGAGGATTTTAGTTAGACTTTTGGAAACTTCATTAGGACTTAGGATGTTGAATGGAAAGAGCTCCATCCAAAAATAGAATCATTCCATTCTTCATTCTTGAAAACCTATACAACCTTAACCAAATAAAATTAACATAAAATGGGAATTAAATCATTAAGTCATTTGAATTGAAACCAACAAATGGTAAAAATTAAACCAATTCAAACTTAAAACTTCAAACTTAAACTTAAAGGCCTAGCAAAGACTTACCACACAAATCTCACTTCTACACACACTAGATTACTTGGGTCATGAACCCTAGATCTAGGTTAGATAGTTTTATGATTTTCTTGTAATCTTTTATGATATAAGTTCATATGTGGTGTATTGCTTTTTATGGATGCTAGCTTATTTTTTCATTAGACTGGATGTTAGGGTGTTCTTTTTAGATTTGACACTATTTTCTACAGGGGACTGTGTTAAAGGGATCGCTATAATAAATAAATCATAAAATTATTATTTGCTTGCAAGTACTGAAATCCCTTAATATAGTCCATATGATAGGTGGGCTTGGCAAGCAACTAATGCTAAGCCCGTATGTTTGTGAAATATAAACTGCTTTATGTGTGGTGTGTATTTCATAACATCTATTTTATAGGGCTTAGATTTCTTTTGAATTTTAAATATTTGAGCTTAGAATTAGGTTAGGATCTGTGGTCAGGATTAGAACCAACCGGAGATGGTGCGGTGGTCCCTATGGAGGATATCCTTGAAGAAGGAGACTTTCCGGAAAGAAGACCCATAGATCTGAACTTGTAGTTCTAGGTTGTATAAGGGTAGAACTTGCCCATTTTCTTTTTCTTTCTTCGGGTGTATAAAAATTAAGATTGGCCTTTTCTTATATAATTTAATTTGGCTTGATTTATTTTGGGTGCATAATAGAAATAATATGCTTTTCTTATGTTTCTTTCTGTGCTATGTTTGTGTTGTGATGAATTCCTGGACGTAGGCTAATAGGATAAACTAAAATTTCTACCCAACTAAATCAATCGAAACATAAAAATAAATACAACTCATAATCTTCATATAAAAGCCTAGGCCATTAAAGCAAGATAAAATATGTAGCAACCCCTTAGCTGGATGTTTTAATATCATACATAATATATTATTTCACTCTTGATTAATGAAGGACTTCCATCTATGTCAGAGAACCTGGGCTTGACCTTTGAGAGCCTATGATGGAAGTACACCTTCTTCTATTCTGATTTGGCCCATAATCTTTTTCTAATTGCATGCATTAGGCATAAATTGTATTCCTATGACCTAAAAAATTACCAAAAAAAATTATAAAATATAAAAATATGCATTAGTTAGGTGCATCTTCATACCTTACATGATCTTAGGGATTAGGAGTGAGTCTAGGTTCATAAGTTTCTTTCAAGAATACAATGCCAACCATCTTGCATTCATGACAACTTATAATTTTAAAATACCAAGGTGGTGTTAGCAGCCTTCTCAGGTAAGTCCGTAAGTGTCGAGATAGGTTAGTTCCCCAAGTGAGAAGAATGGCCAATGATTCTAAGGATAGAACTAGGTCGAGATAGAAAATGCTAGAAGCACCTGTAGACTAGGTTTTGAAGCATCCTTTTTGAAATAAGTCTTCAACCCTAAGAATTTTTACAATCTTGTGCTGCTAGAATCTAAGCCCTAGATGTCTAAGAAAATGATAAATTGAATTTTAAAATTAAATCCCAAATTGAAGCCCAATTATAAGATAGGTGAAATGTTTACTAGGCATCCCAGTATCAATAGACATTTCCTACTCAGCTCCATTTGACTCTTAAACATAACTCTCTTCAATTTGGGCCTCTCCCAATTGAATTTCTCAAAATCATTCCTTTGAATGCTACCTTAGTAGTCTTTAAGAATAATCACTTATTTCTTAAATCGAGAGTATTTCTAGGAAGAGACCTTTCTTAAGATGTT
Source organism: Cymbidium sinense (assembly GCA_021442155.1). NCBI lineage: Eukaryota > Viridiplantae > Streptophyta > Magnoliopsida > Asparagales > Orchidaceae > Cymbidium > Cymbidium sinense. The sequence continues at coordinate 24,714,246 of CM038227.1, read as the reverse complement.
ATTAACTTTAGAGGCTTGCCTTTATAGGGAACCATGATCCCAGGATAAAATAGACCCTGTTCTACTTTTCCATGTAGTTCAGGAGAAAATACTCTGGTACATGAAAGACCCATTAGCCTTAGGAGTCTTTTATTGAAATGATCGAATCCATTATAGTAGAGCATGTTTATCTTTCGAGATAATATGATTATTCCTTAATTCCATATTTGGTCATCTAAATAAAATATTTCTAAACTCTCTGTGGTGTCATTTCTTTTCTCTATTCCAGAGAAAACACCAACAGCAAACTAAATACCCATTGTCGCCTTGGATTTAGGTCGTGCTTTTGGCCCTCACCAAAGCTCCCTAGATTTAAGTTTCGAGGTTGCTTCTCCCTTTTATGGGCCATAAGCATAAATCCTCACCTCTTAGGCATTTTCATAATCTTGTGTTGTGGAATCATAAGCCCTAAACTTCTAATAAAAAGTCAACTCAAATGAATAATTCAATTTTAATAATGTAAAGCCCAACCATAGGATAGTTTGAGATGCTCACTAGGTTTCCTAGCATCATGAGCATTTCCTACTTATCTTTCTTTGGCTTTGATAATAACTCCTTCTCTTTGATCAATCCCATTTGATCTTCCAAAACAAACTAACTGATTGATAGTCCTACCTATTGAAATCTTTAGAGACAATGATCATTTAACTTAATTGAGAGTATTCCTAAGGGATCTCATTCCTTAGGATGTAATTAACTATGGGGGCTTGCCCCTATAGGGATCTTAATGAACTTAGTTTAAAATAAACCCTACTTTACTTTTCCATTTAAAGTAGGGGAAGAATCTTTGGTACACATGCAGACCCATTGTTCTTAAGAGTCCTTATTGAGGTGATTAGGTCCATTGTAGGGTGGAGACTTCTATCTTTGGAGATAGTACACCTCTCCTTAATATCATACCCGATCATCCTCAATAAGAACATCTGTGGATCTACGTGGTATCAAATTTGCATAAAAAGAAGAAAGTATATTTCTATCTTCATTTTATCCTGCATAGAGTTAAGATGGAGGTATATTTTTCTTCTTTATAAATTATTATAAAACATTTTAGCACATATTTTTCTGGTGACTCCACTGGGGATTGTTCCTCTATCCATGATTGGTAAATGATCGTTGTCTCCAAGTATCGATAGTGGGTTTGTACTTTGATATGAATCAAAGACTATCTTTCGTTTCATTGGCACTTAGCTTATTTCATCCTTAAGTTTAGCCAGCCAACATCTTTAGGTTTTAGGATCTCACCCCATGTTGGTCTTAAAAGCCCTGTTGGGTTCTCTGATGGGTAAAAATAAAAATATCTAATAAAAAAAATATTTAAAGACTTCCTCCTTATCATTTCTATGATAAGAAAAGGTTCATTCTAAAATAATAAAGACAAAATAAATCCTTATAAAAATTTATGCTTTTCTAAAAACACTCTTTCAAAAGTGCACATAATAAAATATTTTGCACAAATTTTTTCCTAAATCATCTTCATCTAACAATCTTTTTGATTGTTATATGTAAGATCATCTTTACAAAAATAAAATTCCAACAATTACATTCTTTAAAAAAAATGAGTTTTTTCATTCAATTCATTTTTGGTGAAGACCTCATTTTTTTTTAAAAAGATCCCAACATTCATATTTTCAAAAGTATAAAATTTGAAGATGGGCCTTTCCATTCAATACATCCAAATGTATTGAATGGATATTACCTCTTCAAGTAAAATCATAACTTTGAAAATCCACCTAATACATTCCACATGTGTTAGGTTGGGATTTTCATATTTTCAAAAAGCACATATGAAACCTCTCCATTCAATATACCCACACTTATTGGGTGGAGGTCTCATTTACAAACAAAATAAAAAATAAATTTTCAAAAAAAAAAGGAAAAAAAAAGAAAAAAAAAGCACATATGAACCTTTCCATTCAATATACCCATACTTATTGAATGGAAGTTTTATTTTCAAACAAAACCAAATTTTCAAAAGCACATATGAATATCTCTATTCAATATACCCAAATTTATTGAATAAAAATATCATTTCCAAAAAAAATGGCATCACTTTGAAATCCTCACTTAACATATTCCACCTATGATTAGGTTGGGATTTCCATTTTAAATAAAAAGTGACAATCACATACAAAATATACATCCTTGGGAAATGAAACATAATTGATTTCCATCTCACATACCCAAATTTGTTAAATGGAAATCTCCCTTTTTAAAAATCAATAAGAAACAAAAATTTTCAAAATACATTTGGAAGTTCATTCTAGCATATCCCATTTGCTAAAATGAAGTCTCTCTTTTTCCAAAAATAAAATTTGAAACACACTTTTGAAAATTTTATTTAGCATACTCAAATTTGTTAAGTGAAATATCCATTCCATAAAAATTTTCAAAACATATTTGGAACTTCAATTTAGCATACTCCATTAGCTAAAATGAAGTCTCCCCTTTCAAAATCCAAAACAAAAATTTGAAACACCTTTGGAATTTCATTTAGCATACTCAAATTATCTAAATGAAATTTCCACTTCACAAAATTTCCAAAAGCAGTTTTGGAACTTCACTCTTTAGCAAACCAAATTTGCTAAAGTGAAGCTTCGATTTTCAAAATAAAACCAAAACTCAAAATTTTTAAACACATCTTTTGGAATTTCATTTAGCATTCTCAAATTTGCTAAGTGAAATTTCCATTTCACAAAATTTAGAGGAACTTCATTTTTGTTAGCATACCATATTTGCTAAAGAGAAGTCTCCACTTTCAATAAAAAATAAATCAAAATAAAAAAGGAAACACATTAGGATTCCTTTAGCATACCAAAATTTGCTAAGAATCCTACTTTTACAAAAAAAAAATCAAAATATCTAAAATAAATGACACACTTTAGGATTTGTTTAGCATACTCAAATTTTCTAAGAATCCTATTTTAAAAAGATTCTTTCAAAACAAAAAAAAAACACACTTGGGTTCTTCACTTAGCATACCTAAATTTGCAAAGTGGGAATTCCAATTTTCAAAATCAACAATAATTCACAAGATAAAACAAACAAAGAAAAAAAATAATTATTTTCAAACACCTCACTTAGCATACCCAAATTTGCTAAGTGAGTGAATTCCAAAATACCAAATCAAAAATAAAACCAATTGACCCTTACTTTAACAAACCCAAATTTGTTAAAGGAAAGGGTCCTCGAATTAAAATCTAATTTCAAACATGAACCTATGGAAGCATCTTTCTAAAAAATATTTGAACTCATTTTCAACATACCTAAATTTGTTGAAATTAAATTCCATATTCAAAATTCCTCTTTCCAATTAAATCTCTAAATCCTCTCTAAATCTATTTGAACCACACTTAACACTTCCAAAATGTTGGACGTGGGTTCAAATTTTAAAATTCAAATTCAAAAATCAACAAAATAGAAATCTTATCCAAGCTCATTTCCAATATTGCAGATTGTCAGCATCAGTCTCAGTTGAAGCTACACTTCAATTTTCAATTTTCAATTTTTAGTTGACTATAATGCCAGTTTCATAGAAGTTTTTGTGTACTTTCCCCTATGGCATGGACTTGGCCTTGGATCAGGCCAATCTCTCCTGAGCTAATTACACTCATCTCATCCATTTTGATAGAGGGTGAGGATCACCTATGAGGGCACTCCCTTCACAACTGTTAGCAGGACTGTAGTGGCCAGGAAGAAGTCAGTCATTCAGATCGATTTGCCATCAAATTCTGACATCCCCTCACTAAAGAGGAAAGTGCAGTTCCATGGCCCGAATGCCGTATGTGATGTACATGTTTTCTCGTGCTACACCAACAAGGGCTAGCCCCCACTTATTAACAACCTCTAAGGGTAAGGTTCCTCTGATCCCAGAGATTGCCTCCCCACCTTTTTAGGTTGGGTCTAGTTCTTAGTCTACTCACTCTACTAGGACTTAGAGGAGGAACAAAAACCACATGATTAAGCGGTATTGTACATGTATTTCCATGGAGATGGAGACTGCTACACAGTTAGTTGTGGAAAAGGTGCCCACTTTGATTTCCCTGCTGGTTACATTGAACCCATTTCATCCTCTCTTTGGGCCTGATATAGAGGATGCGAGGAGGATCCGTACTTCACCTCCACCAGTGGTTCAATATCAGCCCCCAGTTAGCCAGAGTAGGAGGTCATATGCAGGCCTCTGATAAGTTCTATGTCGTTGAGCTACTTCTAAGTCTGAGCTCACCTGATTTGAGATCTATCCCTGCGCATGGGGAAACACCTATGATAGGAGAGGGCCAGAGAGGCCTGCACTTTAGTATAGATCACTAGCTGAGAGAGGTAGAGGTTTGGTCGACAGTCAGTGGCCTCCACACTCATTAATTTCCTTGATCGGCGTGCAACCCGTGTCGATCACATATATAGTATTTTGCTTATAGGGATGACCCATCATAAGAGAGGGTCCTTGTCCTGAGAGAGTCAGTGGTGTCTCCGCCACACCGCTCTACCCCCTGTCCATCATCACTGTCATGTTGCAGCATCTCTAATTCTGCCGAAGGCCATGAAGGCCACATTCAGGGAGAAGCATACCTCGGTGATCCGATCGAGGGACCCCATCTACACTCAGTGGTGGTCGAAGCTCTCCCGACCTCCCATTTGTGGTGGGGAATGGAGACCTCGAAGCATAGTGGTCGTCTCTTCACCAACACCACCAGTTTAGCAGGATATAGAGATGGTTGCAACTATTGCAGAGGGAGTAGATGATAGCCCAGTTGCACTGATGATAGTAGAACCTCCTAGAAGTGTCACCCTTTTCAGAGTCAGTGATAGTCAGGAGTGTGTCTCTTCTAGTAAGTGCAGTCCTCATAGGATTGATTCTCCAATAGCAGGGGAGGTCCGGTGCCTCTCAGTACATGATAGTGATCAAACTGGTCAGCCAAAGACATTTGTGCTTATTTAGATTAATCATTCTTTAGATGAGATAGCAGCTCATTATTTCATTAAAAATAAGGAAATTCTAGGATACGATTGGTCTGATGAGGAGAAGATCAGCTTTGATCCCAACAAAGATGATTTATTAGGAGACTCAACTGGGGTTTGCATGATAGATACCAAGGGATCCCTTCTCAGAGAGCAACAGGCTATGAAAGGTGATGAGGTTGAGCAGGAAGACACAACCCAAACAGCCCAAAACCTCAGATATCAGTTAAAGCAAAAAGATGAATAGATAGATAGGATGGTGAGGTAGCATGAGGACTTGTTAGCAACAATCTCAGTACTTCAGAAACAAGCCCCAGTAGTTCATCCTATTATAGCTGATATTAGTAAGCCAGAGTTAGTGCATGTCTTGGACCCAACCAAGACCTTACCTCCCATTGAGTAAGGTAGTTCTAGAATGTATAGGAAGGTAGTGGAAAGTACCTCCATACAGGAGAAAGACATCAGATCTATGGTTGAGCAACAGGTGAAGGAAGCATTGGCTCAAGCCTGGGGAGGATCATCAGTTCCAATGGGTATACCCTACTCAGAGGAAGTTGATGCAATCCAATATCCCAAGGGTTTCGTGCCACCTTCCTTCAAGATTTTTGATGGTAGTGAAAACTCAAAGATATTGTACACTTTAGGGCACAACGCTCTGTGGCTTGCTATTCATTTGTCGATACTAGGTGGATAGCTTTTGATTGGTATGTTGAACTTCCAAACTATTTAGTAAAGATATTTGCTGAGCTGGAGCAACTCTTTATCAAGAGATTTTTTGGAGCTCAGCAAAGGGTTATTGTTGGCAATCTTATTATAGCATAACAACACCTAGGTGAGTCCCTTGTTGACTATATTCTCAGATGGTGTAACATGAGTATGAAATGCGAGCTGTAGCTGTCTGAGTAGCATACCATTAAGATTCTTCTAAAGAATATCCATGGCCCCGTCGCCTTCATGCTTAAGGGCTTCACTATTAAAACATTTGAGAAGCTGATCAACTTGGCGGCTAGTCTACAAGGAGAGACCAGATAGTTTCCTTTTCAAGACCAGTTGCCTAAAGAAAAACTGTAGAAGGTCTATGAGAAGAAGCTTAGGGTAGTGATAGCAGTAGATAAGGGATAGAAACCAGCTAGAGATCAGTCTGAGGGATCACAAACTCAACAGTCTCACTTCCACCTCCTCTACCACCATTGAGGCAGCCCTACCGGCCTCCACAGTTGCCTCCACGGGCAACACCGCTGCCTCCTCAGCCATATCATCAACAGCAATGGTACACATATCTATCACCAGGTAGCTATGGTCCACCTAATCTTTTGGATAAAATCAACAAACCCTATTCATTTAAGAGGGAGGTAATCAGAAAGATGTTTAAGAATCTCTTAAAGAAGCCTAATTTTCAACTACATGAGCCTAGGAGACCAGAGGAAGTGGGAAAAAGCCATGATCCCAACTTTTGCCCTTACCACCATATGCTAGGTCATGTTTTATAGGATTGCTTTACATTTATGGACTGGCTTGAATATAGCTTCGAGATCGGTGTTGTAGTTATCTCGAAGGAATACCTTGTGAAATAATGATCCAATTCCATTAGGGTAATCCTTGGGGATACTTGTGATCCTTCCAAAACCAAAGAAGGTTGGGATATTTCTTTATCCAAAACCTCTAAAAGATCAAGAAACTTTCCTTGCAGGAGCTTGAGTCAGCTTAAACCTCTAACATCAAGGAAGGTTTGCAAGTTGCTAGTGCCAACTCGGGGAAAGGGGGAGCTCAATGAAGAGAGAAGATGTGTGTCAACCGATAGCCCAAGATGAACCATCGAGTCCAAACCTCCAGTCCCCATTACCACATCCATGACTTCCTCTACTTCAACTAGTTCTTCTTCTTCTACTTGTAGAACTCCTGTATTGGCAGATAAGTGCATCAGATCCCTTACCCCTTTAACTTTACTTAATTTCTACTTTGTACCTCCTATTAAATCCAAGAAGTTGAAGAATAAAGCTAGATTGAATTACATCTATGTCACTTCTGATGGGTTATCTACTTCTATTCTTAATGATAACTCTCTAAGTCAAAATAACTATAATAATTTTGATCTTTCTCATTCTGATTCTGAGTTGGACTTTCCTACTCTGAATACTATGGGTTCGCCTCTTGAGATAGACTTGGAATCATCCGATTCTGAGGGTACCATAGGAAAAGTTGTAGGTGAGCCTGAGGTGCACGTCGAACCTCCCATTATCATGCCAAAAGAGATCACCGAAGTCAACCTCCATAGTGGCAATGTTCAACCTCCTAGGGCAGCCTCAAGATAGAGGGAAACAAGTAATTGATACAGAGGATCGAGAAGCCCCCCTACAGGATGCTCCACCCTTGGATATGCTTGTGGAAGATCAGCCCAAGGTGGACTATAATTTTCTCTCTCATCTAAGAAAGTTTCCATCTAAGCTAAGCATATACGATGCCTTTGTCTTATCCAAAGAGATGAGGGAATCATTAATCAAGGCTCTCCTTGATCTTGAGATATGCTTAGCTCAGCTGATCACTATAGGTGAAGAGGCACATTATCGAAAGAAGCCCAGGGGATCACTTTCACAGATGAGGACCTTCTTCTGGGGGACTTGGAGCACAACCATCCCCTCTACATCACAGTTGACATGGGCAGATTTAGACTTACTAGAGTTCTCATTGATTTAGGTGCATTGGTGAATATTATGAGTCTAAAGACCCTTGCCTATTTGAGGATTGACATCTCCACACTCTGAGGAGATCAGATGATATTGAGAGAATTCAATGAACAAAGTGAGCAGGCATTAGGTTCCATAGTGTTGCCTTTGGAGGTAGGTGACTGGAAGACTGAAGCCAAGTTTTACTTCATTGACTGCTTTGTTCGGTAGGCCTTGGATACATCAGAATAAGATAATTCCATCCTCCCTCCATTAGTACATCAAATTCAAAAAGGATGAGATTGAATACTATGTCAATGGAGATGAAAAGCCATTTTTAGTTAGAGAGGTTGAGATTTATAAGGATGCGACCTACTATCTTCCTCAAAACACCCTTTCTTATGAAGTTGGAAAAAGCTTAAATTCAAAAGAAAAAGGAAAAGAAGAAAGAAAAAAAGTAAAAGAAAAAGAAGAGAAAAGTGAAAATCCAAGTGAACAAGAAAGGAGAATTGAGGAAGAAATAGAGCCACATATCACATTCCTCCTACAGTTCATTCCCTCATATGGGTGGGATAGGACTCAACCTCCACCGTGAGGCAGGTAGAAATATAGGTAGTTCCAGGTGGAAGACCCCTGGTCATCGCCCAACAGGGTCATGTTCTAGTTCATAGGAGTACCCATACTATTCACATAGACTTGGAATCTAGCTCAGAGGATGAGTCTAATGTGATTAGTATACCAGCCAACCCCTCTCATCTGGTTCCATTGGAGGTGACTTTCAATCTAGATGATGTTGAAGACTGGGCCTCTAGACAAAGCAAAGAATTCGAATCAGGTTTATGTGAGACTATTAGGCAGCAGTTGGAAACCTTAGCTCTAACCTCACTTTCATCTCAAAAGTTAAGTAGTTAAGGAAGCCCCTAAGTCTTCCAAAGGATATGAAGTGAAGAGATTCTTTTGGGATCATCATCCTCAAGTCCCGAAGTTGATGTAAACTTGAGGAGGATACATTTAAAGAATTAATGAAATTATCATTTGACTTTTACTGCCTTGTGTTCATAATTTATTATATAGAAAGGTTTGATTCATACATGGTCTGAATAGCTCAGTACTTTAAAAGCTTTAAAATAAGGAAGCACAATCAAGAGGAAGGATTCTGATGGTCCAAATGATCGATGATGATTGTGCTTAGTTAGTAATCATTTGGTGTCTGATAGGTTATTTTCACATAACACCAACTCTCATGAGAGTATGTGCTTAGAAATCTCAGATGATCCAGATGATCTCCAAATCAAAGATGCACCGCCAAAATTTAAAGAGGAGATCCATTCAACATTTGATAAGCTTAAAGAAATCAACCTCAGGATAGAAGAAAATCCATGACATACATCGCCATTCAATGAAGAAGAAACCAATGACTTAGTTAGGCTATTGACCGAGTTTAAAGACTACTTTGGATGGAGTTATGAAGAAATGCTCTGATTATCTGTTGACGTAGTAGTCCACAAGCTAGCAATATATCCTAACACTACCCCTTTCAAGCAAGCTCCTAGACGCATGTGATTAGAAATCGAACATGTCATTTCTGAAGTCAAGAAATTGATCGATGCTGGTTTAATCAGGGAAGAAAAATATCCTACCTGGTAAGCCAATGTCATCCTAGTTAAGAAGAAGAATGGCCAAATTCACATTTATGATGATTTTAGCGACTTAAACAAGGCATGTCCTAAGGATGAGTTTCCTCTTCCTGTACCAAAATTAATGGTGGACATTGCCTCATCTCATGCGATTTTCTCTTTCATGGATGTGTCATCTAGCTATACCCAAATTAAGATGTCTCCTAAAGATGGAAGAAACACTACTTTTCAAACCCCGATCAAAATCTTTTGTTATAGGGTCATGCCTTTCAGCCTTAAAAATATCTGTGCTACGTACCAACAGGCCATGACTTAGATCTTCAATGAACTCATCCATCATCAGGTTGAGTGCTATGTTTATGATCTAGTAGTCAAGAGTAGAAAAAAGGAAGACCATATCTTTAACTTGAGAGTAGTTTTCAAACTATTAAGATAATATAACCTCAAAATGAATCCCCTAAGGTGTGCATTTAGAGTAACTTCGGGGAAATTCCTTGGGTTTGTTGTCTAACACTGAGGAATAGAAATAAATCTAGAAAAGATTAAAACTACCTTAGAAATGCCACCTCCTAAGAGTTTAACTCAACTCAGATCTTTCCAAAGATGGTTGGCGCATCTAAGATGCTTTATTTCCAACCTATCGGGGAGATACAAGCCATTTTCAGCACTTGTCAAAAAGGATGCCAAGTTCAAGTGGGATGACAAGTGTTAGCATTTCTTTGAAGACATCAAGCAGTATTTAATGAAGCTACTAGTTCTAGTAGCCCCTATTCATGGTAGGCCACTCATCCTCTATACTACTGCATTGGATGACTCTCTTGGCCCAAGCCAATGACGAAGGGAAGGAGAACACTCTCTACTAACTCAGCCGTCATCTTATTCCCGCTTAAGCAAACTATCCACCTATTGAGAAACATTGCCTAGCTTTGATCTTTGCCTCTCAAAAGCTACGACACTATATGCTTTCTCATAAGGTGAACTTGATCTCCATAACTAATCTACTACAGTATCTCATGACACAGCCAACACTATCCGAAAGTTTGGCATGATGATCCATGATTCTATTGTAGTTTGATATCATATTCGTACCCCTCCGTTCGATAAAAGGATAAGCACTAACGAATTTCTTAGCAACACACACACTTCCTGCTGACTCCCCGCTTAGTGGTGATCTCCCTGATGAATAAATCATGAACTTAGGGGAGGTTGATAACTACCGATGGGAGATGTATTTTGATGGTGCAACTTCTTTTCATAAAAGGGAAGCACCATGATCTACTCTTACAGGAAAGGCAGGGGTAGGAATAGTTCTCTTAACTCCAGACCACAATGTGATGAGATTCTCATACTATCTTTACAATCCCTGCACCAACAACAAAGTCGAGTATGAGGCTTTGATTGTTGATCTAGACTTAGCTATCACAATCAGGGTCAAGAGCATCAACATCTTTGGGGATTCTCAGTTGGTCATCAAGTAGATTGCCAGGTCCTACAAGGTTCTCAAACCTAAGCTTCATCATTACAATGAGTATACCATGAAGTTGTTGGTCCAAATTCCCGAAGTCACCATCTACAAGGTTCCCCGAGCAGAGAATGCAGTAGCAGATGCTTTGGACAAACTTGTTAAAGAATTGGCATGTCCAGAAGATGAGTCCATTTCAATAAGAATCCAAAATAGACAAGTTCTATCCCTTATTGATGCTGAACTCATCGAGAGACTTTCCCTTGAATGGGAGGTTGCCATTGCCAAAATGGATAAGGAGCTAGACTGAAGGCAAGCGTTCATAGACTATTTTAACAGCAGCAAACTACCTCAAGAAAATTCTCAAGCCTATCAGGTGAAATAAAGAGCTCTGTCCAATGCTCTCGTTGATGTCACCTTGTACCAACAGTCCTTTAATCAAATATGGTTACGTTGCTTAGACAAACATGAAGCCCGTGGCTTTGTAACTGAGGTACATTCAGGTATATGCGGAGCACATCAATTCAATTTGAAGATGAAGATGAAGATTAAGAGACTAGGATACTACTGGCCTTTAATGATTACAGACTGCATGGATGTAGTTAGAAGATGCCATCAGTGTCAGGTACACGGTGTGGTCCTCCACCAACCACCCAATATTCTACACTTTATATTGACCTCATGGCCATTCGAGTGTTGGGGTACCGACATTATGAGTCTGATCGATCCTCCTTCTTCTAAGGGGCATTGGTTCATCTTAGCTGCCACCGACTACTTTTCTAAGTGGGCAGAGGCAATCCCTCTTATAGAGGTCACAACTCAGCATGTGCTTCAATCTTTTAGAAATCATATATTATATAGGTTCGGGGTACCTCGATGAATTATATTCGATAATTGTACTGCATTCAGAAGCACCAATATCAACAGCTTCGCTAGAAGACATGGTATAGATTGGAGATACTCCACCATCTACTACCACAGAGAAAATGGCTTAACAGAAACATTCAACAAAACCCTCATCCAAATACTAAAGAAGACACTTGACAATAATAAGCGATAGTGGAATGAGAAGTTGGTTGAAGTCTTGTGGGCCTACAGCACCATATACTGAACTCCAACTTAGTCTCCCCATTTTCCTTAGTGTATGGGTCCGAAGCTGTTCTACTTTTAGAAGTTCAACTCCCATCACTAAGGATAGTATTGGATAGTAGGATCACTACAGAGTAGAATGCAAAGTTGTGGTTAAAAGAGCTCGAAGTTTGGAGGAGAGTCGCCTATGGGCGTGCTAGAACCTCAGGTTGTACAAGGTCAAAATGATTCAGGCTCACAACAAGCTGGTCTACCCTAGGTCTTTCCGAGTAGGAGAACTTGTATTAGTCCTAAGGAGACCAGTTGTTGCCTATCGAAAGATGGGATGTAAGTTTGAACCCACTTAGGAAGTCTCCTATGTCATAGAGAAGGCTTACCAAGGAGGATCTTATCTACTCATTGATTATAAAGGGGAACACCCGATGCTTCCAATTAATGAGCTTTATCTAAAGATATATTACCCATAAAGTAAATTGTGTTTGAAAATAATTCTGTCAATCAACAAAAATCTGATTCCATTTTATCAAAATCTTCTATACTTTTGAAGCATTATTTGCTTGTCTTGCGAATCCTCCATGACGTGTTTAGGGTAGGTGTAAGAGTCCCCAATGGCATCCTATCCCTCTTTCACAGAATAAACATAATCTCCTGGAGCTATTAGAATAGGCGTAAGAGAACCCGAGAGGCATTTTATTTCGATTAGCATAATTAAGATAGGTGTGAGAGAACCCAAGCGACATCCTTTCTTAGTGGAAATTCCCGGTTGCCATCCGTGGCACCGTTCCATCAAAGTTTCCAAGCGTGTCTAAGGTAGGTGTAAGAGTCCCCCAGAGGTGTCCTATTCCTTCTTAATGCATGCACAAAAGCAAACACATATCTTTTATCTCGTGCTACTTTGATGTGGGAGCCCCCTGGCACTCACTCATTAGTTGCTACTAGGTCGGTCTACATGCCGCCAGATGTCACCCTGGTCATTTGTCAGGTAGATGTGAGTCCCCATGCTTTCTTCCTAACTTGATCATTGCAAACCAATGGGTGCTTTATTAGTTTGGTAGAATTCACTGCCCAGTCAGTGAGCTGCCTCATGTTGACTACGTTTAAGAAGATGTGAGTCCCTGTGCTTTCTTCTTGAACTAGCCATCATGCATTAACTAGTTTGAGTATATTTGAGGTTTAGGATAAGTCCCCAAGAGGCTCCTTTCCACTTTACTACATTTGAGTTGATATAAGTCCCCCAATGGCATTCACTTAGTAGTCGCCCTAGGTCAGATATCACCTGTCGAGCCAAAGATAGACTATCTCGACAATCAATTCTGCTATAGGAAGATCTGAGTCACCAAGCTTTCTTCCTAGGCTGACTGTCACAAACTGATGGGCACCTTAGGTTGGTTGATGTTCTCTATGCTGATAGTGACTCACCCCGTGGATACACCACTCTTGGCAGATGTGAGTCCCCGAGCATTTTCCTTGTTGGCAGAATACCTATTTGACATATGACCATGTCATCTTCTGGTGTTGGAAGCCCCTTAGTGGCCCCATTCCCTGTGGGCACTCTATTTTGATCACATTTTTTATGATCCCATTTAGACACTACCTGGGTTACTTTTGGATTGGACAGTCCCCCTTTCCTAGTAATCACTTCTGTGGTTGGAGAATTTATTCAGCGGATGCACAGATTCTCCTTTGATTCAGTAAATCTGAGATAGGTCTAGGCTAATATAAGCTGCTTCTCAGTATGATCCCTCACAAACTAACAGGGTTCGTGATAAATAAATAAAAAAATACAAATAATTAATTTGCTTGTGGATTAGGAATTCAAGCCCCAAAAGGGCCCCTTATCCCAAGCAGGCATCCTATCTTTAAGGTAGTGTCAGTAGAACTCCCTATAGGAATTACCTGACTACTTGAGTCGAGATAAGTCCCTGGGTCGGCACTCTCTTAGTAGTCTCTCTTAGGTTGGGTTCAATCTATTTTTCCACAAGACAGGTTACCCCGGTAGTCATTCCACTTTGGAAGATGTAAGTCTACGATGCTTTCTTTCTAGCATGACTGTCGCAAATTGACAGGCAGCACTAGGTCAAGTTGACATGTTACCTTACTAATGTGTCACTCCAGTAAGCTTTTATAGTGGAAGATGTGAGTCCCTGAGCTTTCTTTCCTAGATTATCTACTGCAAACCAAAAGGCACCCCTCGGCCGGGAAGCTATTCCCTTTGGACTGGTAAATCTATGTTAGATCAAGGCCACTATGGCCCCTACTCAGTGCAGTCCATCATAAACCAATGGGATCCATAAAAAATGATTAAAAATGAAATTGACTTTGACTATCTTTGAGTTGATTTAAGTCCTCCAGCGGCATTCACTCAATAGTCAGCCCTAGGTCAGGTGGATATGTTACCTTGCTAATGTGTCACCCCAACGATCTTTTGTAGTGGGAGATGTGAGTCCCCGCACTTTCTCCCCTAAATTGGTCATTACAAACCGAAAGTCATTCTTTTGGTTGGGTAGTCCTACTATGTGGTTAGTAGACTATCCCTTTGGATTGGTAAATCTGTATTAGATCAAGGCCACCGTGGTCCCTACTCAGTGCAATCCATTGCAAACTAATTGGATTCATCTAAAACACAACTAAAAATGAAATTAAATTTGACTATCTTTAAGCTGATTTAAGTCCTCCAGGGACATTCACTCAATAGTTAGCCCTAGGTTGGGTTCAATCCATTGCCTTGCCGACTGATCACCCCGGTAACTGGTCCCTACTTTGGAAGATATAAGTCTAGTACACTTTCTTCCTAGTACAGCTGCTGCACATCGAAAGGCATTCCTTTGGTTGGATAGCCCTACTTTGGACTACCCCTTTGGATTAGTAAATTTAAGCTAGATCAAGGCCACCATGGCCCCTACTTAGTACAACCCTTCACCAACAGGATCTATCTCAAAATCAAAAATTTAAAAATCTAAAATAAATCAACCAACCTCCTTCAGTGGAGATAGTCAAAATGAAACAAATTCAACCCTCTTCCCCAACGAAACTTCATTAAATAAATCCCAAATCAAAAATAATCAAAATAATCAAAATAATCTAATTCAAAATAAATCAAATCAATTTTCTCCCCAGCGAGACTCAAATCAATTCAACCTCTCATCCTTTAGCGGATGACTTGAACCTTTTTCCTTAGTGGAAGGTTCACATATTCAATCCCTAGTGGATTTCTCCTTCACTCTCTTATGTCTTTTGATGTGAGTAGAGTTGCATTGCACTAAGCTCTTGATTCTTTCTATACCTTGAGTTAGGAGTAGATCATTTCTATTAGTCCTGGCTATCGTTCGAACATTGTTGATCATCTTGGTCAACACCACACGATTCTACTTTGTGTCACGCCATCCTACACACCCTTTGTTGACCTTATTTTTAGAATGAGCTCAACCTCCATCTTAGACATAGGACTCCTCTTAGACATTAAGAGTTTCTTAGTCTTAAGACACTTCTAGTGATTAGGTGAACACTTAACCTAACTCGAGAGATTTATAAGGTTTAGCCATAGGAGTAGGTTATGCCTTAAGGGTGTTAGGAAAATTTTCCTACCCTATAGCCTGAACCAAATCCTCACTTCCTTCTTTAAAGATAAACTCGAAACTCATATCAACTTCAACTCCAAATCAAGCCTTGAATCAAATTCAATTTAATTTATTTTCTCAAATTCAAATCAATTCCAAAATTGAAATCATGAATCAATTCCAAATGATCCAAATCCACGGTCAATTCCATATCCAAAATCATTCCTAAGCCATTTGATTCTATCTTATGGACTTAACTCGAATCAAATCATTCAAGAAATTTTCTCATAACTATTTATATTCTCATTTATATTCACATATATAAATGAAATATAAATTCAAATTAACCAAACTAAACCCACAAATTAAATCCAAATTCCAAAAATCTTATCCTAAGTCCTTTTATTCCACCTCATGTACTTAGCTCAAATCAAGCCAAAATCAATTCAAACTCATGAAATTTTCTCATAACCCATTTATATTCTCATTTATATTCACATATATAAATGAAATATAAAACCAAATATCCAAAACCAAATCCAAAAACCAAACTCAAATTCAACCAAAATCTAACCTAAGCCTTTCAAGTCAAAATCTTGAACTTAGCCAAATCTAATTCAAATCAAGCTAAGCCCTTGATTTTTCTACATTATTCAATCAACTCTTCAATCATGAATCCAAATATAAATACAAACTTCAATCACTTAACAAAAACTCAATTAAAAAATCAAGCTAAAATCCATTTCATGTTCACCCTTTGAACTTGAAATTGTTAAATGAATCAAAACCCATTTGCCTTCAAACCACTTGCAAATGGATTTATATTTCAATCATAAGTCCACATGTGAGTACAATCAAACTCGAATCAGACTTTGACCAAGTTTATTTGACCCACTTACTTAATTTGACCCAAAGTGACCTAAAGTACTCTTATGAGCCAAATTCTAATCCTAACCAAATTGAACTAACTCACCTAAAACCTCTCTCATCATGATCAACAATCACCATGAGATGATCAGTCACTCAAATTAGGTCAAACTAAGTCAAACCTAAGGGTTGACCAAGTCAACACTTAGCCAAAATGAAATCCAACATAGCCAAAATCGACCATAGGCCAAATTAATTGAAACTAATGATCTAAGTTCATTCATGTCAATGTTTAAACTTGACGATGTCAACATTTGAGCCTAACCTAGCCCAATTGGCCACTTGACCCAAGTCGACCCAACTTGACCTAGAAAGTCAAAATATGTCAAAACTTGATCTAAGCCAAATTGATTAAAACCAATGGGTCAAGTTCTTTCCAAATCACTTGTTGAACTTGACCAAAGCCTCAATTGGCTAATTAGACCCAACCTAGCCCAATTAACCCTGAGTCTAACTTGACCTAAAGGATCATATTGAGCTAAATTCAAACTTAACTAAAATTGATTGGAAATAAAGATACCAATCCCTTTCATATGACCAACCAAACCTAAACCTACCCATGACCTAGCTCAAATAGGTCAAATGGGTCAAATTGGACAACTTGACCCATTTGACCTAAATGAAATCATTTGAGCCAAATTCAAACCTAAACCAAATTGAATCAAACCAAAGCTGCCAAAATATTTGAAATGGTCATATGAACTTGACCCACCCCTTGGTTTGACCCAATTTGACCATTTGGTCAACTTGACCCAAGTTGACCCATTTTGACCTAAATGGGTCAACATGAGCTAAATCACATCAAACCAACTCCAAATTCCATGAAACTTGGCCAAACCTATTTTCTCATCATATCAAACATACCCAAACTGAAATTAAGATCAAATAACCATTTTACCCCTAGGCCATAGGATAAATTTTGGCCAATTCTACTTAGAATTTGGTCAAATCCTCTTCATACCCATTCGAAACTCTCTTAGTGGATCAAGTGAACACTAGGGAGTGTGGTGCACCTAATCCAATGGGTTTGGGTCAGCCTAACCTAGTCCAATTACCAAACTGACCACATGCCTTGAAATGGTCACATGGGAATCATGCCTCCACTTATTTTGAGCACATGGGGAGTTCACCATTCCACCTCGCCAAACTGATGAAGGACTCATCTAATAGCCTAACAAACCCACTAAATCAAGGCAATTGATCAAAATTGCAGACCATCTCTGATTGCCAAAGGGGGAGATATACTCCCCCTAATTCAATTTAAACTACACACTCCCTTAGTCGATTGAAGCATAGGAACTCAGAGCAAGCCTTAGAGAGTCTTCCCAAGCTTCCTAGAGAGGATTTGAAATCTCCCTTCTCAATTTTTCATCACGTGAAAATAGGGGAGCTAGACTAAAATTTGAACTTACCCCACTCTCAACACCAACCCAATTCCTTCCTCGAGCTCCATTAGAGGGCCAAGTCAAAGTTGCCCAAGCTCTTTGCCAAGCTCTAAAGGCAAGGGAGGATCCAATTCAATCAAGGCTGAGCTCAAGGTAAGGAGGAGTTGACCCATAGAAGCATCTACTCAGTTTCAAGAGCTCAAACTTTTAGCCTTCGTCTCAACCAGACAAAGTTTCTCAATGGGATTCGAGCACCTGCAATCACCTCCGGCGAGGTTTGCCAATTTTCTGAGCTTAAGTTCGATGTATGTTGGTCCTTTATGAAGTGAACTTCAATCCTAGGTTGATTTAGCCATTGGATGCTCTTGTATTCATGCTTAGATGGTGTGGGTTGATTTTCATCCCAATCTGAGCTCAATCGAGCTCGGATCATGGCTTCAAAGATGGACGGTCTCCATGGCTCACAGAGAGCGGCAAGGATGAATCTCTGGTCATCCATCCGCATGTTTTGGATGGATGGCCGAGATTAAAATGCATAATATCCATATTTTCTCCCTCGATCGGACTTAATCTCAACCGCTCGATCGATCGGGAGAAAGAGAATCACGCCACGATGTGATAAATCAATCCCATCGTGCCACATGTAAAGCACATACCGTGTTAACGGTAGAAGTGGACCGACGAGATTAATAATATAATTAGGGTTTATTTAATTTCTAATTAATTTCCAAATTTTCTAAAATTTTTATCTAAGTGTATAAAAATTTAAAAAATTTGAAATGAATTGCATATAAAAGATAATTGAACATAGAATATTTTAAAATTGATATTAATTGATTTTGAATAATTTTTTTCTCTAAATTTGAGTCTTATTGAGAAAGTTAATTTATTAATTACCCTTTAATTACTCCACTGATTAAACCTAAACCTTTTGTGCTTAATTAGTGGGATGACTCCTACCTCCCCTAATTTTCTTGGGATTTATTAGTGGCTTAATTAGGGGAATTTCTAGTTCATTTCTTAATTGCTCCCTTAATGTAATTAAGCTTAATTAAGGGCATAATTAGTGGTTTAATCCTCTGATTGAGTCAATTAAGTTTTGATTAAGTGAATGTGAGGTTTAGAGAATAATTTTGGAATACTTTCCTAGAGATATTTCCTAAACTCCCTTCTCTTCCTTAATCCATCCTTGATTAAAGGTTAATTCACTAATTACCCCCTCAATTAATTTCATAAAATTCTAAAAACCTTCCAGAACTTAATTAATCTATCTTGGATAGATTCTTAGGTGTTTAAGATCCTAAGTACATTAAGGAAATAAAAATCTAACTCATATGTGTGAGAGAGGTTATGAAATTACTTAAGTTAAACCCCTTAGTTTAATAAACCACTAATCATGAGCTAAATTGCTTTTGTTTTTGTGATATATATTTTAGTTTGGATGTTAGGGTGAATGTGCATAGAATGAATGGTAAGACAGTTTAGTCTAATCATTATTTTCTACAGGGGATTGTGCTTAAGGGGAGCTGTAATAAAAATATAAATGCTTTTACTGTGCAGGTGCTTATACCCCTAAGCATAATCCAATAGGCCTGGTGGACTTGGTTACCCATGTGTGGGGTGCTAAGTCCAATATAAATGCATGGGATTTATATGGTTTTTTTAGCTAATCTCTATTTTGTAGGTGTTAGGTAGATTTACTTTTTCTTTTCATGTATTTTTTTGTAATTAGGATTTTAGAATGTTTATTATGGGGGATTATGATGAGCATTGGTCATAAGATCTCATCTTATGTACCATGTGAAGTCTTTGGAGCAACCACCTCAATCATCTAAAAAATGGAACCAAAGAAGAAAAGAAGAATGAAGAAATGAAGCTTGAAAACCCCCCATAATAATGAATTCCTTGCTTAATTGTACTTAATTTATTTGTAATCTGGGTTGTATAAGGGTAGAGCTGGGCTACCCAATTTATTTTTGGGTTTGTGCGGTGGTGCCCAACCATAAATGGCATCTTATTCTTTTGCATTAGCTTTATAAATTGATTGATGATTTGTTTATCTTATGCATTAAGATGATATCCTTTTCATAATTTCTTCCTTGCTTGATGTATGGCCTGGATGACGATTAGGCTCTTAGAAAAAAAATAAATCTTCTAACAAATTCATGAACTTAAAATTAAAATAAATAACTCATAACCTCATCTAAAGCCAAAGTTAAAACCAAGATAAAAGAATTAGCAACCTCTTTGCAGAATGAGTATGTCTTTTATAACAACATGCATAAAAGCATATTGTTATACTCTTGATTGGAGGGCTTCCACCTTCGCTAGAGAAACTTGGCTTGACCTTTGAGAGCCATGGTGGAAACACACCTATTCCCTTCTCACTGATTTTGGCCAATAATCTTACTTCTCATGCATTAGGCATATGAATCTATAAGCCTGAGTCAAATGATTGTCCAAAAATAAAAATAACATGTAATATGATTTGTATTATATTTAGATCATTTGAAGCATGCCCTTACATAATCTAATCTCTTTAGGGAGTGAGTTTAAGAACTTAGTCTCTTTCTAAATAAATAACAACCTAGCTATCTTGCATAAAACATATGATTTGCCTCCATGAATTTAAAATCATAAGAGGAATTAGTTGGCAGCCACCCCCAGGCAGTCGTAAGTCCAAGCAGTCGGTTAATTTGTCCTTTCTTGTGGAGGCAAACTAAATACCCATTATCGCCTTAAATTTAGGTCATGCTTTTGGCCCTCACCAAAGCTCCCTAGATTTAGGTTCTGAGGTTGCTTCTCCCTTCTATGTGCCATAAGCATAAATCCTCACCTCTTAGGCATTTCCATAATCTTGTGTTATGAAATCATAAGCCCTAAACTTCTTATAAAAAGTCAACTCAAATGAATAATTCAATTTCAGAAATGTAAAGCCCAACCATAGGATAGTTTGAGATGCTCGTTAGGTTTTCTAGCATCGTGAGCATCTCCTACTTACCTTCCTTTGCTTTGATAATTACTCCTTCTCTTTAATCAATCTCATTTGATCTTCCAAAATAAACTAATCGATTGATAGTCCTACCTATTGAAATCTTTGGAGGCAATGATCATTTACCTTAATTGAGAGTATTTCTAAGGGATCTCATTCCTTAGGATGTAATTAACTATGGGGGCTTGCCCCTGTTGGAAACTTAACAAACCCAGTTTAAAATAAACCTTACTTTACTTTTCCATGTAAAGTAAGGGAAGAATCTTTGATACACATGCAGACCCATTATCCTTAGGAGTCCTTGTTGAGGTGATTAGGTCCATTATAGGGTGGTGACTTCTATCTTTCGAGATAATATACCTCTCCTCAATGTCGTACCCGATCATCCTCAATAAGAATATCTGTGGATCTACGTGGTGTCAAAATTTCATAAAAAGAAGAAACTATATTTCTATCTTTATTTTACCCCGCATAGAGTGAAGATGGAAGTATATTTTTCTTCTTTAGAAATTATTATAAAAAATTTCACCACAAGGATCTTCAGTCTTCATTCTTCATGTCTCCATTTGATTTGATTTACTTAACTTCAAAGGCATCACATGGCCTCCTAGGACAAAATCATTTGGCGAATGCTCATCCTAATCTCCCATAGCTCTAATCCTAATTCCTAATAAAAAAATTACATTGAAAATAGGAAAAATAAATATAAGTACACCTGTAAAATAAGTGTTAGCTAAACATACATACAACCCAAGCAGTTATATTTATATTTTAGACTTGACACCCTGTACATGGCTAACCAAGCCCACCTGTCTTAGCTTGGATTATGCCCCTGGGTTTAAACAACCTGCAAAGAGAGCATTTATATTTATTTTAAGCACCCCTTAAGCATAATCTCCTATGAAAAATATGATTAGGCTAAGAATGGCCTAACATTCAGTCTACGAAATATACACCCTAACATCTAGTCTATAATAATACATCATAAAATAAAATATACATCATACTAAGCATCATCCTAACATAAAGCTAGAAGTGGTGACTTAATTCTAATGTGTGTGCTGAGGCTTGTGCAGTGTGTCTTACTAAATATTAGAGTTGTAGTCTTCTAAGTTTGGAAGGGTTCAATTTAACATGAAAGGTTGGTTTCACTTGAAGTTATTTAATTGATTTGAGAATTTTAATTTGTGTTCTCTTTTGTTTCATATGATTACACTTTGCAATTAAGTGTTATAAAGAGAAGAAGAGAGGATTGCCCTCTTTCATCCCTACTTAAGCCACTTTCTAAAGCACATTAATTTGATTTAGTTCTCTTTAGTTAATGGCTTATTACACATTTTAAAATTATTCTTAAGTTTAGGTTTACTTTAAATAATTCTATCCAATGTGAAAGACATCTTAAGATTAATCTAATTGAATTACTATCACATGACACATGCTAAGTCATTCCTTTCCATCACATGTAACATGTATATGCTTTAATTCTAAATATATCTATACACACAATGTATTTTTCAGCACACTTAAATGATGAGTGTATGTGTATGTGAAGTTTATATCATTTTGTGTGATTGAATCATTTAATCATATTAGTTTAAAGCTCTATCTGAGTTCTTATACAAAAATACGTAGGGGTAAAATTAAATAGGCACATGTCAATATTAACCAGGGAAGTGAGGTAATCAAATGACCTCCTTGGGGCTAACTAAAGCCTCGTATTCTCAGGATGTCCATACTAAATACCCTTTCAAATTGTAAATTTGTATATATGAATATGGGAAAGCAAGCTCCAAGTTACATGATTAATTAATATAATGACTAAACAATTATGGATTCATGTATTTTTAATAAAAGATAAGGGATTCTAATTCCATACTTAAATACACACACACATATATAAGAGATATAAGCTAGTACATGTCATTATCAACAAGGGATGTGAGGTAAAGAAATGAGCTCCTTGGGGCTACTTAAAATCTGGTATTCCCAGGATGTCTAGACTAAATATTTGCTTTTCTCAAATACATATGGATGTATACATAAATAAAGGAAGGTTAATCTTGCAAATGTTGTATTTTTATTTGATTGAAATATTTATGCATATGGAGTAAAGTTCTATCCAAATTCTAATGAGGGAATACATGTAATTAAAATCAAATAAGTACGTGTCGCTATTAACCAAGGAAGTGAGGTAATCAAATGACCTCCTTAGGGCTAACTAAAGCCTCATGTTCCCGGGATGTCCAGACTAAATACTTATTAGCATTCAAATACATGTAAAACTACATATGAATTAAGGAAAAAATGGAAACTTTACTTCACATGTATAAGCTATAAGCAAATGCAAACCTATGTATATGTTTATAACTACTATCACTCTAATCAATGTAATTGATTTACAAGCTTTGGCAAAAATAATTTGAATTTACTAGTGATAATAGCCACATATATTATAAATTAATCCAACACATGCAAGCTTACATAAAGGAAAACCATTTTATTTAATTAACTTTGAAAATGATGAATGCATAATTTCAAATGACATACAACATTTAAAATGATTGGAAAGGAATAAATAAACATGAACACATGATTTCATTCAATCAAATTAATTTCTAAGGACAATCATATCAAATAAAATTGTTTAAAATAAACCAAAGTTTCTTTAATGCCATTTTTAATTTCATATTTTGATTTAATTTAATGATGTGAGAGGAAGTTTGCTAATCCTAAATCCATCCAATGTTTGTGAATTAATTTGGTTTAATTAGGAATGTAATTAGGTATTTATTTGTAATTTTTGGATTTTTCTATGATTTGTTACAATTTTATGAAGTTTTGACATTTAATTCCAATTAATTAGCCTTAATTAATCCTAATCCCACTGGCACCACATGGCGTGCTGACGTGGCACACTTTCCATGTGGCATTGTGAGATTGGATATTTAAGTTGTCACCATCAATGTTGAGTCAACTGGTGCCGAGATGCGCTTTCTCGTGTGCCATCCGATCTAAGATCGGATGGCCACAATTAATCATGCGGTAATAACAGTAAAATGGATTGATCTAATGAGATTTAATCATGGCTGTCCGTTCTGATAACGTGGAATGGATGACACGTGATCTATCTTCCTGTGAGTGATGAGAGATGGAGCCCGTCTGCCATTGCTTGCGTGATCCGATCTCACCTGAGCTCAGATCCACTCAAAATTGATCCAACACTTTTACACAAAGGATCTAAGAAGATCCAATGGCTATGATCAGTGCACATGCACGTCTCTTCAAAAAGCTCTAAAAAAATTCAAGGGAGCTCAATTTTCATGGAATTACCTCTCGAGGCTGTCATGCAAGGCTGCCCTTAAGACAAAGCCATGTTGAGCTGCAATTAGATTGGTTCCTTGTAAAATGCTCGAGAGGCCAAGATTCATCGCTTGGAGGCTCGGTCTTGATTGAATTCCTAGCTCCGGTGGTCAGGAAGCCTCAGGAAGGATTTGTTCTTACTCGATGAGGTGTATGGAAGGTGTAGGTAAGAGGAATTAGGATTTGGTGAAGGATTAAGGGAGTTGGAATGAAAAGATGGCTCCCCTATTTTGAGTGTACTCAGGAGTGAGAAATTTTGACGAGGGAGGCTTTGGGAATGCTAGGGAGTTTTGAAACTTTTTTGGAAGCTCGTACAAATTGAATGGTTGTCTTTCCTGAAAGAATTGAGGGGGTGAATCCCTTGATTCCTTGTAATGAATGGATAGGATTACTTCTCGACTTTTGGCCGGCCAGCCACCGCCAGGGCATCGGAGTTGTCTCCATCACCTCCACATGGCACGACTTGAGTGGAGGAAGGTTTGGGAGGTGGCTCAAGGTAAGATGTGGCTTCTTGGATCCATTGAGTTTTTATCTTGTGAGGGAGGTGAGTTAACTTACCTCCCTTTGGTCCATGGCAAGTATAGCCCACTTAGGGTGGGCTAGGTTGCTAGATCAAACCCCAAATTGGGTGTTTGATGGTTGCCAAAGGAAAAGAGAGAGTGGGCTCTACTAAATTTGGCAAAATCCCATGTGGGGGAGGAAAATCCAAGGGACATTTGGCTTGGGTTTGAGTCCAATTAGGTTTGGGCTAGTTTTGGGCTGATCCTAAGTGACTTTGGGTCACATTAGGTCAGCTCCCAAGGTGCATTGGGTTGGTTCAAAGAGGTTTGGCTCAATTTGAACATTATAGGTCAAATTGGGCTAGGTTGGGTTAGGTTGACCAAATGGTAAAACTGAATCAAACTAAAGCTTGGGTTACGTTCAAATGATGATTTAAAGTGTTTTGGTTCAAATGGTTTCAATCAATTTGGCCTAGGTATGATTTTGGCTCATTTAGATTCATATAGGTCAAATGGGTCAAGTTAACCAATTTGGCCAAATTGATCGAATTGGCTTAGGTTAGGTGTTGTTTTATGTTCAATTGATCAATTTGAAGGGATTGTAGGCTTTGGTTTGAATAAATTTGGATTTAATTTAGTTTTAGGCCAATTTGACCCTTTAGGTCAATTTGGGCTAAGTTGGTCAATTGGGCCCAATTGGTCAAATTGGGCTCAATTATGGATTTGGTCAAGTTCAATAATCAATTTGGAATGAACTTGAGCCATTGATTGCAATCAAATTGGGTTGGATCATGATTTGACATTTTTTTGCCTTTTAGGTCAATTTGGGTCAACTTGGGTCAAATGACAAATTTGGTTTGATTTGGCTCAATTGATGGTCAAGTAATGTTCAATCATTGATCATGGGTTGATATGAATCAATGGTTTCAATTGATTTGGTGTAGGGTAGGTTTTGGCTAGTTTGAGTTCATATGGGTTACAGGATTGACTTGGTCAAATGACAAAGTTGACTTGGTTTGACCTAATTTAAGGCAATTGATTATCCTAGGGTGATCAATGATCATTGTATGAGGTTTGGATTGGCTTAGTTCAATCCAATTTAGGATGGATTGAAACTTGGTTCAAATGGGTTCTTTAGTTCACTTTGGGTCAAGTGAACCTAAATGGGCCAATTGGCTTGGTTTTAGTTTGATTAAGATCAAATCCAAGTTCTAAATCCCTCTTAAACCATGTGATCCACTTTCATAAGCTTAGCCAAAATTCCATTCAAATCAAGTCAAACTCAATTGATTTTCTTATAAATCAATTATTACATCAATTATCTTCCTAAATATAAATTAAATCAACATTCAAATCAGCAAAACTAAATCAAACTAAATCAAATCAAGTCAAGACCCTTCCTAAGCCATATGGACCTACCTCCATGAGCTTAGCCAAATCTTAACCCAAATCAACCCAAAATCAATTGATTTTCTCATAAATCAATTATATATTTAATCATCTTCATAAATATAAATGATATCCACATTCCAATGATAAAAATTAAATCGAAATAAATCAAATTCTCTTCTAAGACTTTTGGACTTACCTCCATGAGCTTAGTCAAATTTGTTTTCAAATCACTTCAAATTCAATTGATTTTCTTATAAATCAATTATTCTTTCAATTATCTTCCCAAATATAAATGAAATATACATTCAAATGACCAAAACCAAATCTAAAATCAAATCAAATTCTAATATAAACCCTTTGAGCTAATTCCTAGGACTTAGCCAAATCCTATCTAAGTTAAGCCAAAATCAATGGATTTTCACTTGAATCAATCATTACTTTAATCACCTATCCAAATATAAATGAAATCTACAATCATCAAGCCAAATTAAAATCGATCCAAGTCAAACCCAACTTAGCCCTTTTGGCTTGAAAATTCCAAAGAACCAAAATCTATTGAAACCCAAATTGATTGTAGTTGAATTTATATTTCATAGACACTAAGAGTTCCTTAATCTTAAGACACTTTTAGTGACTAGGTGAACACTTAACCTAACCTTAGAGACTTAGAAGAGTTATCCATAGGAATAGGTTGTTCCATAGGGATTTATGAGGACTTGCCTACCCTATAGCCCAAACCCAATCCTTGCTTTCTTCTTTCAAACCAAACCTCAAATTCAAATTCAAATTCCAAAATCAAATCCAACTATACAATGACTGAAATCCACCACTAAATTCAAACTCTGAATTCCGTCTTAAGCCCTTTGATTTTATCTTATGGACTTAGCCTTGACCAAATCCAAATCAATCCCAATCCAATTGATTTTTCTCAAATCAAATTCCAAATCATAAATCAATTCCAAACTCCAAATGATTGAAACTCATGATTAAATTCAAATTCCAAAATCTTTTCCTAAGCCATATGAACCACCTTCATATGCTTGGCCAAAACTCCTTCAAACCAACTCAAGTTTGGTTGATTTCTTTATAAATCAATCATTCCTTCATTTATATTCACAAATATAAATAAAATCTAAATTCAAACCATTCAAATTAAATCAAAACAAATCAAACCAAATCAAAACCCAAGTTAGCCCTTTTGACCTACATCCCTAAGCTTAATCAAATTTGCTTCCAAATCACTCCAAACTCAAGTGATTTTCTCATAACCCATTTATATCTTCATTTATATTCACAAATATAAATGAAATATAAATTCAAATGACCAACACAAACTCAAATCAAACCAAATTCCCAATTTTAACACTTTTAGCCAAACTTTTGAACTTGGCTAAATGACATCTAAATCAACTCAAAACTCATGTATTTCTTCATGATTCAATCATTCCTTCAATCATTGATCCAAATATAAACATAAACCACCATAATCAAACTAAATACAAATCAACCCAAATCAAGCCTAAGTTAACTCTTTTGACTTGAAATTATCATATGAATCAAAACCCATTTGGCTCCAAACCAATTGCAATTGGATTTATATTTCAATCCTAAGCTCATGTGTGAGTTCAACTACACTTGAATCAAACCTTGATCAAGCCAATTGACTTATTTAGGCTCACTTGACCTAAAGTGACCTAAAATACCTTTTTTGAGCCAAGTTCTAATCTAACCCAAATTGGATTGAACTAAGCCCATATAAACCTCAATCATGATCAACAATCATCATTTGGTGATCAACCACCTTGAATTGGGTCAAACTAAGTCAAACCTATCCTTAGACTAAGTCAGCATTTAGCCCAAATGAAACCCAAATTAGCCAAAATCTATCATATGCCAAATTGATTGAAACCATTGACTCAAACCCATTCATAATCAATGATTGAACATAACCAAGCCACAAACCAAGCCTAATTGGCCACTTGACCCAAGTTGACCCAAATTGACCTAAAAAGTCAAAATGGGTCAAATCATGATTTAACCCAAATTGATTGCAACCAATGGCTCAAGTTCATTCCAAACCACTTATTGAACTTGACCAAATCCATGATTATGTCCAAGTTAACCAATTGGTCAACTTGACTCAACCTAGCCCAAATTGACCAAAATTCAAATTAATTCCAAATTAAACTAAACCAAAGCCTACAATCATTTTTAATCAACCAATTGAACTTGACTCAACATCTAACCCAACCCAATTTGGTCAAATTGGTCAAAATGGTCAACTTGACCAATTTGACCCTTTTGATTCCAAATGAGTCAAAACCAAACCTAGACTAAACCAATCCAAATTAATTGAACCAAAACATCCTAAATCATCATATGAACATAACCCAAGCCTTGTTTAACCTAATTTGAACAATTGGTCAACCCAACCCAACCTAGCCCAAATGAACCCATTTTGACTAAATGAAGCCAAATCACTCCAAACCAATTTATGGGACCCTAGGACTTAGTCAAACCCGACCCAAACATGTCCTATGTCATTTCCAAATTAGCCCAAAAGCCAAGTGGACCCCACCAAGGGGATTAGCCATCAAACCATAGGATTTAAACCTTAAATCCATTGGATCCAAGCCAAAGTCAACTACCTTATCCCCATGATAGCTCATTAGCACTCCATGGAACCTTCTCCTAACCCACCTGTTGACCTCACTTTTGGAGTGAGCTTTCAACTTCTTCATCTTAGACATAAGACTCCTCTAGATAGTAAGAGTTCCTTAGTCTCAAGATATTTCTAGTGATTAGGTGAACACTTAACTTAACCCTAGAGACTTAGAAGAGTTAGCCATAGGAATAGGTTATGCCTTTGGGGTGTTAGGAAAATTTGCCTACCCTATAGCTTAAACCCAATCCTTACTTTCTTCTTTCAAGTCAAACTTCAAATCCAAACCAACTTCAAATTCAAATCAACTTCAAACTCAAATCAATTCCAAATCAAAATTCAAATCAATTCCAAATCAAAATTCAAATCAATTCCAAATCAAAAGTCAAATCAATTCCAAAAATCCAAATCATGAATCAATTCCAAATGATTGAAACAAATGATCAATTCTAAATCTAAAATCCTTCATAAGCCATCTTGATTTCATCTTACGGACTTAGCCAAACCAAATCCAAATCAATTCAAACTCAAAGGATTTTCTCATAACCCATTTATATTCTCATTTATATTCATAAATATAAATGAAATATAAATTCAAATAACCAAACTAAATCCAAAACTCAAGTCCAAATCCAAAATCTTTCCTAAGTCACTTTGATTTCATCTTATGGACTTAGCTCAAATCACATCCAAATCACTTCAAACTCAAGAGATTTTCTCATAATTCATTTATATTCACAAATATAAATGAAATATAAATTCAAACAACCAAAATCAAATTCAAAACCCAAACCTAAATCTAACCTAAATCCAACCTTACCCTTTCAAGTTAATTTCTTGAACTTAGCCAAATCAAACTCAAATCAATCCAAGCCTTTGGATTTTCTCTTCAAACAATCAATCCTACAATCTTAAACAAAATATAAACACAAACTTCAATAATCAAACCGAAATCAAACTAACCCAAGTCAAACCCATATTCACCCTTTTGACTTGAAATTATCAAATAAATCAAAACCCATTTGACTCTAACTCACTTGCAATTGGATTCATATTTCAATCATAAGTCCATATGTTAGTTCAACCAAACTTGAATCAAGCCTTGATCAAGTCAATTGACCCATTTAGGCTCACTTGACCCAAATTGACCTAAAGCACCTTTTTGAGCCAAATTTTAATTCAACCCAAATTGGATTGAACTAAACCTATCTAAGCCTCATATTGTGAGTAATAATCATATTAAGATGATCAATCACTCAAATTGGGTCAAACCAAGTCAAACCTAGCCTTTGACCATGTCAACACTTAGCCCAAATGAAACCTAAACTAGCCAAAATCTATAATAGGCCAAATTGATTGAAACCATTGATCTAGACCAACCCATGATCAATGATTGAACATGACCAAGTCATCATTTGAGCCAAACTTAGCCTAATTGGTCACTTGACCCAAGTCAATCCAAGTTGACCTAAAAAGTCAAAATGTGTCAAATCTTGATCTAAGCCAAATTGATTACAACCAATGGGTCAAATTCATTCTAAATCACTTGTTAAACTTGACCAAAGCCTCAATTGGACAACTAGACCCAACCTAGCGCAATTGACCATGAACCCAACTTACCTAAATGGTCAAATCAAGCCAAAATCAAACCAAACAAAAATTGATTGAAACCAAAGCTTGCAATACATTTCAAATGATCAACCAAGTCTAAACCAACCCATGAACTAACCTAATTAGGTCAAATGGGTCAAATTGGTCAACTTGACCCATTTGACCTAAGTGAACTCAAATGAACCAAAACCAAATATGAATCAAATTGAACCAAACCAATGATACCAAAACACTTCAAATGATCATTTGAACTTGACCTAATCCATGGTTTGACCCAATTTGACCAATTGGTCAACTTGACCCAAGTTGACCCATTTTGACCTAAATAGGTCAACATGAGCCAAATCATATCAAATAAGCTCCAAATTCATTGAAAATTGGCACTACCCATTTTTCAATCATTCCAAATATGCCCAAATCAAAATCAAAGCCAAATGAATATTTTACCCCTAGGTCAAAGGGTTACCTATGATCAAATTCACTTGGAATTTGATCATATTCCAATTCAAGACCACTTGGCACCCTCCTAGTGGACCATTTGGACACCAAGGAGGGTGGTGCACCTGACCTAATGGGTTTGGCTCAGCCAAACCCAACCCAAAGCCAATACTGACCCCTTCACTTAAAATTTTCCACATGGATCACCTCCCACACTTATTTTAGCACATCTGCACCTCCATACTCCCACTCCTTTGCCAAAATCAAATCACATGGCACTTCTAACAACCAAAATAACCCATCCAATCAGATCGATTTGATAAAAATGGCAAGTAGGCTCATGGCCATCCGATCCAAGTAGGGGGAGATATACTCCCCTTCATTCCATTCCAATTCACAACCCTTGCATTCGATTGAGCTCAGAGGATCAAAGGCAAGCTTCTCCAAGTTTTCAAAGCACTCTCAAGCTCAGCTGAAATTTCCCATTCTCGATTTTGCCTAAGCCAAAAACATGGGAGGTGAGGGAGAATTCCTACTTACTCAATACCCAACAAAACTCTAATTGCTCTTGCAAGCACCATCAGGGAGACAAGTCGAGCTCACACAAGGTGTTTTCCAAGCAACCAAGCCATGGGAAAGGGGAGTTAGACCAAAGCCGCAAGCCATTGAAGTAAGCATTGGTCGATTGAAAGATCCATTGCAAATTGAACCCTCAAACCTTCAATAGAGGTTCATCTCCACCAGACGAAGCTACCTCAAAGGTTGAAAGCACCGGTGATAGCCTTCGGTGTGGTATAAATCAAACCTGCGCTTAGGAAAACATTTCTTTGGTCATTTGTGAAGGGAATTGTAATCCCATTGAATTTCCACCATTGGATCTTCTTCTCCTTGCTTCTTGATGGTGTGGGTTGAATCCTAGCCTAATCTGAGCTGAAGTGAGCTCGAATCAAGCCATGGAGGATAGACGATCTTTATCTCCCGCAGGCAAGGGCAGGGATGAATCATGCACCATCCATACTGCGTGTTTTGGATGGGCGGTCCTAATTAAAACATGTTAGATCCAAAGATTAATCCTTTTAAAATCACATGTTTAATCGTGACCATCTGATCTTTGATTGGAAGGCCTAGGAGAAAGCGTGTAGCGCCGCCGGCTGGTGCGACATTCAATTGATAACATAAATAACCAATCCCATCGCGCCACATGGAAAGCGTGCGCCGCGTCAGCAGCCCACATGGCGCCAATTATATTAGTTAATTAATTAGGACTGTTTAATTATCCCTTAATCACTGAAACTTTTTAAATTCATAATTAAATGAAAATAAATCAGAAAAATATAAATGAGGGCTCATTTTAAAGATAATTCAGAGGGGGATCCAATAAAATTATTTTTAATTAATTTTTAAATAGTATATTTTTCTTAATTAGGGTTTAATTGGAAACTTAATAACCCTAATTAATCTCTAATTATTTCATTAATTAATTCCAAACTTCTCAGGCATGTTTAGTGGGATGACTTCTGCCTTCCCTAATTTTCTTGGAATTTATTAATAAGTTAATTAGGGAGATTAATTAATGAACCTCTAATCACTCTCTTAATATAATTAAGATTAATTAAGCATGTGAACAGGTTAATCCTTTAATTAAGATAATTAAATATTATTTTAGTAAGTAGGAGGTTTATGAAATGAGTTTGGGATATTTTCCTTAAGCTATTCCCTAAACCTTCTTTCTTCCTTAATCCAAACATAATTAAGGATTAATCCACTAATAATATACTTAATTAGCTTAATCAAACTTCCAAAATCAATCTGAACTTAATAAATCTCTTTCTGGGTAGATCCTTAGATGTTTAAAAGCCTAAGGTAAATTTAAGAAAATCATTTCCAACTCACATGTGTGGGAAGGTTATGAAAGTACTTAATTAAACCCCTTTAGCTTAATTAATCAATAATTGTGAGCCAATTGCATTAGACCCCTTTCTTTCTTAAGTGCATTGCTGATTTAAATTCAATATGGCTACATATCATATGTTGGCTCATAATTCGTTGGTTAATTATGTTAAAGTGGTATAGGTAAGGGGTAATTAATGGATTTAATTTACACTTTAACCTAAACAAAACATAAAATCAATATAATGGTTCTAAAATTAAACTAAACTAATTCACACATGTGAAAAATGGGTTAGGACTAGCAAACTCTTTTCACATTTTCTAAATAAATCAAATTCAAAATTAAAACACAAATCTCTTTAAAATAATTTTTATTCACTTTGAATAATCTTATCTTATAGGATTGTCCCTAAGAATTAATTAGGATGAATGAAATCACATGCTTGCATCACTTTATCTCTTTTCAAGTATGTTAAATGTTGTTTTCCATGTGAACTCATGCATTCATACCTTTTTGAAAAATCAAATAAATGAAATGTTTCCTTTATGTCAAATTGCATATTTTGGCTAAGTAAAAAATATGAGTGGCTATTATCACTATTAAATCAAAAATTATTTTCAAAATCTAACAAATCAAATGTCATAAATGAAGGTATGTTACTTATAAATATCTATAAGCTTGCATGTGATTACAAGTACAAAATATGTTATGTGATCTTTCCTTCTCTTTTCTTAACATAGATTTGATAGGATTTGCAAAGCGTATAGTTCATGTGAAAAGAATGTAACACTTGCTTAAATCCATTCCTATCAACTTCTATGTTATGACTTTAGAAGGATCTTTACATTTATATATGTAAATTGCATAACCAAATCAAACTAAAGTAAAAATCTTTTTGCATGACTCTTCTTCTATTTATTTCTTGTACATGCTCATGTATTTAAGAAAAGTGGTATATTAGTCTGGACATCCCAAGATTGTGAGGCTTTAAGTAGCCCCAAGTAGGTCTTGTACCTTATACACATGGTGTAGAAAATAATGGCGTCATACTCACTTATGTCTTTCATACATGTAAATGTGCATTTTATTAATGGATAAAAGAGTCACTTTTTTCTACTTAAACAAAATCATGCATTCATGAAATATCCAAAATATTCTTAAACAAGATTCCTTAGCATTCATCATCAAAGTGTGCTAAAGTATTTGCATTGTGTGTATAGCTATGCTTAGGGTTATGCATATGCATGATACACATGTTGGAAAGAAATAAAGGGTTGTGTGTTATGTGATAGTAATTCACCTTAATTAATCTCAAGATGCCTTTCTTGTTGAATAGGTTTATTTAGAGCAAATATAAATTTAGAAATAATTAAAACACATAATAAAACATTCACTAAAGAAAAAAATCACTAATGAATCTACCTTAGAAATTACTTAGGTAGGTAAAGAGAAGTTCTCTTCTCTTCTCTTTCTCACTTAGTAATTAAATGTAGGTTCATTCAAACCAAATCAAATTATCAAATAAAAATGACAAATCAACTAAATCAGTTAAAATGAAACCACCCTCTAAGTTGAACCCTTTCACACTTAGAAAACTTTAACCTTAAACCCTAGCTAGGACATGCCACATAAGCCTTAAATGGCACACACATTAGGACAAGTCACCATTTCTAGCTCTATGTTAGGGTAGTACATGGTTTGGTGCCTGATGCTTTAGATTGGATGTTAGGGTGTATGTGTATAGACCGAATGGTAGGACAATCTCAGTCTAATCATTATCTTCTATAGGGGATTATTCTTAAGGGACGCTATAATAAAAATATAAAAAATGCTTTTGCTGTGCAGGTTGCTTATACCCCTAAGTATAATCCAAAATAGGCCAGGTGGACTTTGTTACCCATGTGTGGGGTGCTAAGTACAAATTATTCATATACATGTTTGAGATTATGTGGTGTGTTTAGTTAATCTCTATTTTGCAGGTTTTAGTTAGATTTACTTTTCCCATTTTCATGTAATTTTACAATTAAGATTTAGAATGAATGTTATGGGTAAGTGAAGGTGAACATTGGGCATAAGACCAAGTCTTATGTACTATGTGAAGCCCTAGAGCCAACTACATCCCAACCATTCAGAAGAAGAAAAGAAAGAAGAAAAGAAGAAAGAAGAATGAAGAATGAAGACCCCCATAACATGAATTCTTTCTAAATTATAATTATTCATTTATAATCTGGGTTGTATAAGGGTAGAGCTTGGCTACCCACATTTCTTTTCGGGTTTGTGCGGTGGAGCCCGATCACAATGGCCTTTTATTCTTTTATGCTAGCTTTATAAAATTGTTTGATGTTTGTTTAGCTTGTGAATTAAGATGGCATGTTTTTCTTAGTTTCTTCCTTGCTTTGCTAAATGGCCCGGATGCGATTAGGCTCCTAGAGAAAAATAAATTTTCTATCCAATTAATCAACTAAAATTAAAAATTAACTACTCATAACCTCACCTAAAGCCTAGGATATAAATCAAGATAATAAAAGATTTAACAACCCCTTTGCTGGATGTTGTATGTCTCACATCATGTATAAAAAATATCTCTCTTCACTCTTGCTTATGGAGGGCTTCCACCTTTGCTAGAGAACATGGCTTGACCTTTGAGAGCCATGGAGGAAATACACCTCATTCTTGTTAATTTTGGCCCATAACTAATTTCTCATGCATTAAGGCATATGAATCTCATAGCCTATGTCAAATTAATTATCCAAAAATAAAATTGAACTTAATAAAATTTGCATTAGATTAAGTCATGAGTTCATGCCCTACATGATCTAGTCTCTTAAGGAGTGAGTTTAAGGACTTAATCTTCTTTCTAAATAAATAACAACCTAGCTATCTTGTAAAAGCATAAGACTTGCCTACATGTATTTAAAATCATAGGAGGAGTTAGTTGGCAGCCTCACCAAGCGGTTGTAAGTCCAACAGTCGAGTAGTTTATCCTCTCTTGTGGAGGTAAACTATATGCCCATTTTTGCCTTAGATTTAGGTCATGCTTTGGCCCTCACCATAGCTCCCTAGATTCAAGATCTGAGGTTGATGTTTTCTTTTGTAGGCTACAAGCATAAATCTTCACCTCTTAGGCATTTCCATGATCTTGTATCATGGAATTGTAAGTCCTAGATTTCAAATAAAAATTCAACTCAAATAAATCATTCTATTCAAATTCAAAAATGTAAAGACCAACTATAGGATAATTTGAGATGCTCGCTAAGTTTCCTAGCATCATGAGCATTCCTTACTTATATCCCTTTATTTTAGATAATAACTCCCTCCTTTTGATCAATCCCATTTGATCTTCCAAAAATAACCAATTGATTGATAGTCCTATTTTTAAATCTTTAGAGACAACCATCATTTACCTAATCGAGAGTATTCTTAAGTAATCTCATTTCTTAAGATGTAATTAACTATGGGGGCTTATATTCATAGGGAACTTAATGAACTCGATTTAAAATAAACCCTACTTTACTTTTCCATGTAAAGTAGGGGAAAAATATCAGGTACATTCGAAGACCCATCATACTTAGGAGTCCTTATTCATGTGATTAAGTCCATTGTAGGATGTTGACTTCTGTCTCTAGAGATAGTACACCATTCCTCAATGTCGCACCCGATCACCCAAATAAGAACATCTGTAGATCTACGTGGTGTCCAACAAAAAAAGTGTTTTCATTTTTGTCTTCATTTAATTCATTTTAGATAAAAGTGAAACCCTAACTTGATGGAGACAAGTCCGGTAGCCAGATGGTGGTGAGCCAATGCAAAACGTACGCACACTGCCATCCGTGCATGATGGGAAATTGAGGGGTATACCCCCTCAATTCCAACACTATTTTGGAACACACTTTCATCTTGAGCTTTCCTAACAAAATTTTGAAGCCCCTTAGAGTGCTTCCAAGGATCCCAAAACCCTCTCCATTTGACATTTCCCATTCTCGAGTAAAGCAGAAATATGGCATCCCAATCCCGAGCAATACTCCCTCATTTCAAAATTAAACTTCAATTCCTCTTAGCCACAACATCACCATACCCTCTTGAAGCCAACCAAACTCATTCCCAAGCTTCCAAGCCACAGGAGGACTGATTTTGATTGGAGCCAAAGCCTTTGCATAAGTAGATTGGTCAATCGACCCTCCCACCCCAAATCAAGCTCAAAACCCCTCAACAGGGCCTCGCCTCAACTAGGCAAAGCTACCTTCGGCATTGCACTGCTGGACATTAGCTCTGGTGAGGTAATTCCTCAAAACTGTAGTTATAGGGAAATTGTGCTTGGTCCTTTATGAAGAAAATTCAAATTTCATGCAAAATTGACCATTGGATGTGTGCGTCTCTCTTCTCCGAAGGTGTGAGACAATCCGAGCTCACGTGATCTCAGATCGAGTGAGGGAAGATCAAGAACATTCATCTTTCATTGCTTACGAACATGATAGATCTTGAGCCATCCATCCTGCATGATTGGGATGAATGGCTCTGATCAAATCCCATGGTAGAGCCCTCGATTCCCTTCCTAAATCGCGAATCGAATCATGGCCATTCGATCTTAGATCGGATGGTCCACAGAGAAAGCACGCTCGCCACCGGTTGAGTCAGCATGCATATGTGATAACTTAAATAGCCAATCCATCGCTCCATGTGGAAAGTACGCTGCATCAACCGCCACATGGCCCGATGGGATTAGGGCTTTAATTAGGGCAAATTAATTTATTTTTAATCCTGAAACTTCCTAAAATCATAACTAATTATAAAAAAATCCAAAAAAATACAAGCTTAGGCTCATTTTGAAGATATTTCAGAGCAGAATCTAAGAAAATTATAATTAATTGATTTTGAATAGTTGGGCTTAATTAAAGTTTTATCAAAAAATTAATTAGCTTAATTACACCTTAATTAAGCACTCAATTAATCTCAAACTTCTTGTGGATGCTTAAGGGGATGACCTCTGCCTCCCCTATTTTCCTAGGATTTTATTGATTTCTTAGTTAGGAAAATCACTTGATTAAACCCTAATCACTCTCTTAATCTAATTAATCATAATTAATGAATGAACAATAACTTCATTAATCATTTAAACATAATTACGTCTCTTGAATAGTAAGATAACTTAGGGGCTGTGATTGGGGATACTTTTCCTAATTCATTTCCTAAGTCTTCTTTATCTTTAAAAATTAAATTAATTAATGATTAATGGAATGATTAATTGATTAATTAGATCAATCTTCAAAATAAGGAAATTAGAATCTAATTGGATGTTGAAATGATTTAGGATTAGGATTGGGGCCTTGCCTTTGATCCTTTCCCCTAAGTCAATTTCATCATTCAAATTAAAACATAATCAAAGTGTTTAAACTATTAATTAAAAGGCTCAATGAAATTAAAATTAAAAAAAATCAATCAATCCACACCTAAATAATCCTTTAATTGATATTGGGTAGCTCCTTGGGTATTCAATAGCCCAAGGTGAGGGATAATGAAATTATGGTTGGCTCACATGTGTGAGAAAATCATAAAAGTAATTAAGTGTGATCCCTTAAGCTTAATTAACTATTAATCATAAGCCAATTGCATTAGGCCCCTTTCATTTCTTAGGAGCATTGCAAATTTACTTTTCATGTGGTTGCATATCATATTGATTTATTATTAATTAGTTAATTAGCTTAAGGTGATATAGGTAAGGGTTAATTAATTCACATATGGGGAATTGGGCTAGGATTATCAAAACTCTCTCATATTTCCTAAATCAAATCAAATTCAAAGCTCAAAATTTCTTTAAAGAATTTTGGTTTATTTTAAATAGCCTTATCTAATATGATTGTCCTTAAGAATTAATTGGGGTGAATGAAATCATGTACTTACATTCCTTTATTTCTTTTCTATCATGCTAAATATTGCTTGCCATGTGAAATCATGCATTCATTTCCTTTAAAATTAATTAAATGAAATGATTTCTTTTATGTAAAATTGCATGTGTTGACTTAAATTAAATACGAGTGGCTATTATCACTATTAGGTCTAAAGCTATTTTCAAAACCTACAAATCAATTATTATAAATGAAGTAATTTTAATTGCAAATATCTATAAGCTTGCATATGATAGTAGTATAAAATGTGTAATATTAGGTTCTCTTTTCCTATCTTAGCATTGATTCACATAAGATTTGTAAATGTATAGTTCATTTGAAAAGAACACTTGCCTAAATCCATTCCTATGCATCTCCATGTTAAGACTTAGGAAGAATTTTATATCACACATATAAATAACATAACCAAACCAAACATAACTTCTTGCATGATTCTCTACTCATGTGGTTCTTTTTGTACATTCATATGTATTTGAGAAAAGTGATATATTAGTCTGGATATCCCGGGGCTGCGAGACTTTATGTTGCCCTTAGTAGGTCTTGTACCTTACGCACCTGGTGTAGAAAATAATGGCACTATACTCACTTAAAACTCTTGTACATATGCATGTATGATGTGGCCAATGAATAAAGAATCAAAAATCAAACAAACCAAGTACAACCTTTTTCATAAATTTTTCTATCCTTATAGTTATTCATACATTTACATGTATTTAAGAAAAGTGGTATATTAGTCTAGACATTCCGAGGCTGTGAGACTTTAAGTAGCTTTAAGTAGGTCTTGTAGCTTACGCCCCTAGTGTATAAAATAATGGCATCATACTCACTTAAAACTTTTATACATGTTAATGTGTATTTAGCTAATGGACGAAAAATCCCTCTTCTCTACGTAATAAAGACATACATTCATAATTCAATCAACATATGAAATATTTAAATTCAAAATACATTTCTTTGCATTCATCATCAAAGTATGCTAAGATTCACATTGCATGTATATGAATGCTTAGGATTATTCATATGCATGATATATATGATGGAAAGAAATGAATGAATGTGTGTTATGTGATAGTAATCCATTCTATTAACCTTAAGATGCCTTTTTTTATTGAATAAGGTTATTTAGAGTGAACTTAAATTTAGGCTTAATTAAAACACATAATAAACCATTCACTAAAGGAAATTCATTAATTAATTTACCTTAGAAATAACTTAAGTAGAGATAAGAGAGAGATTCCCTCTCTTTCTTCTCTTTATAATACTTAGTTGCTAAGTTTAGGCTATATGAAACAAAAGAAAATACTAAGTAAAATCCTCAAATCAAATAAATCACTTAAAGAGAAATCAACCCTTTATAAATTAAATCCCTCACACTTAACAAATCATAACTCTAAAGCCTAGCTAGAATATACCACAAAAGCTTTAACACATGAACATTAGACTAAGTCACCATTTCTATCTTTATGTTAGGGCGGTGCATGGTTTGATGAATGTTTAGTTTTGTGAAGTACTATTTTAGACTGGATGTTATGGTGTATGTGCATAGTTTAGATGTTAGGCTGACATTAGCCTATTCATATTTTATGTAGGGGTTGTGCTTAAGGGTCCGCTATAATAAAAATATAAATGCTTCTTGCTATACAGTTTGCTTAGCCCCTAAGCATAACCCAAGTTAGGACAAGTAGATTTTGTTACCCATGTGTGGGGTGCTAAGTCAAAATTATTCATATAACTGCTTGGGTTGTATGAGGTGCTTAGCTAACACTTGTTTTGCAGGTGTAGCTAGATTTCCTTTCCTTCTCTTTTAATATAATTTTTGCATTAGGATTAGGATAAGTGTTATGGGGGACTAGGATGAATATTAGTTATAAGACCAAGTGTTATAAATCATGTGATGCCTTTGGAGTAAACAACATACCAATTAAACTAAGAGAAAGAAAGAAATGGAGCAAAGCAAAGTGAAGAAATGAAAGATGTAGAGTGAAGAATGGAGGATGAAGAATGAAGACCCCCCATAACACTTATCATTTTATAATTGTAATTATTCTTTCATTATACCAGGATGTATAAGGGTAGAGCTTGGCTACCCATATTTTTTTTCGGGTTGTGCAGCAGTATCTGACTGCACCGACCCCTTATTCTTTTGCGATAGCTTTATAAAATTATTTGATATTTTGTTTAGCTTGTGCATTATAAATAGCATGCCTTTTCATAGTTTCTTTATGATTGGTGATTGATGTGTAGCCTAGATGCGATTAGGCTCTTAGGTTGAAAAATAAATTTTCTATCCCACTAACAACTCATAACCAAAATCTTAAAACAATTCATAACCATAAATAAAAAAGCCTAGGCATTAATGCAAGATAACAAAAAATAGTTAGCAACCCCCTTAGTTGGATGATTGTATGTATAATATCATGCATGTCATATTCTTCCACTCTTGTTAAGAGAGGGATTCCGTTTGTATGAAAGAATAAAAGCTTGACTTGTAAGAGCCTTTGATGGAAAGACACCTCTTTCTCTTTTGATTTGGCCCATATTCAATTTCTCATGCATTTAGGCATACAAAATCCTATAGCATGTGTCAAAATAAAAAGTCCAAAAATCAAATAAAACTTGGCAAAATTTGCATTAGATTTAAGTCATTATTCATTCCCTTCATGATCTAGTCTCTTAGGGAGTGGGTTGAAGGACTTAGTTTCTCTTCTAAATAAATAACAGCTTAACCATCTTGCAAAGCATATGACTTGCCTACATGGATTTAAAGCATAGGAGGAGTTAGCTGGCTGCCACTCTAGGTGGTGATAAGTCCAGCAGTCGGGTGGTTTACTCTCTCTTATGGAGGTAAGCCATTTACCCATTTTTACCTTAGATTTAGGTTATATTTTGGTCCTTGCTAAAACTCCCTACATTTAGGATCTGAGGCTGCTGTTTCCCTTTGCGGACTACAAGCATAAATCCTCACCTCTTAGGCATTTTCATAATTTTATATTGTGAAATTATAAGTTCTAGATTTTGAATAAAATTTCAATTCAAATAAATAAATCTCCACAAAATTCAAATACATAAAGCCCAACCATAGGATAGACTGGAGTGCTCACTAGGCTTCATAGTATCATGAGCACTTCCTACTCATCCCCTTTGGTTTTGATAATAACTCTCCCCTTTTGATCTATCCCACTTGATTTTCTGAAATACAACCAATCCCTTGTTAGTCCTATCTTTGAATTCTTTGGAGATAATAATCACCTACTTTGAGAGTATTCTTAAGGATTCACTTCAAGATGTAATTAACTATGGAGGCTTGCCTCCATAGGGAACTTAACAAACCCTTTTAAATAAACCACCTTTTCCCATAAAAGTGGGAAAAATCTATATTCAGACCCATCATGTCTCAGGAGTCCTTATTAGGTGATCAAGTCCATTATAGGATAGTGACTTCTATCTCTCGAGATAGTACATTATTCCTTAATGTAGTACCTGATCACCCTAATAAGTATATCCTTAGATCTACATGGTGTCCCCTCACATATACACACAAACACCTAAACAACACACAAAAACAAACACCACACTTCTACACCTCAAGTTTAGGGGAAGATCATTTTTTTTAGTGGTTGTAATCCTTTAGACGTTATTGATCGTCTCAGTCAACACCAATATGTGCGGTGCACCTAGTCAGTTACACCACACATATTGGGTGCTCTTTGTTCACCTAACTTTTGGGAGTGAGCTCTCAACTTTTTCATCATAAATCTAGGACTCTTGTAGACACTAAGAGTTTCTTAGACTTAAAACACTTCTAGTGATTAGGTGAACACTTAACCTAAGCCTAGAGACTTAAAAGAGTTAGCTATAGGAATAGGTTATGGCATAGGGATTTAGGGAGACTTTTCCTACCCTATAGCCTTAAACCCAATCCTTGCATCCTTCTTCCAAACAAAACCTCAAATTCAAATCCAAGATCATAAAGCCAACCCCAAATCAAATGATTGAAACCCATGATTAAATTCAAATTCCAAATCCCTCCCTAAGCCCTTTGATTTTATCTTATGGACTTAGCCTTAACCAAATTCAAATCAACCCCAACTCAATTGATTTTATAATATATCAAATCCAATCTCAAATCAAATCCAAACCCAAATTACAAATTAATTCCAACTCCAAATGATTGAAAGCCATGCTTGAATTCAAACTCCAAATGATTAAAACCCATGATTGAATTCAAACTCCAAAACTTCCTTCAATCCAAATCAAATTTGGTTGATTTCTTTATAAATCAATCATTCCTTCATTTATATTCACAAATATAAATGAAATCTAAATTCAAACCATTCAAATCAAATCAAACTAAACCAAACCAAACCAAACCAAATCATTTCTCAACTTAAGCCCATTTGACTTACATCCCTCAATTTGGTCAAATTTGTGTCCAAATCACTCCAAACTCAAGTGAATTTTTTCATGAACCATTTATATCTTCATTTATATTCACAAATATAAATGAAATATAAGTCCAAATGGCTAAAACCAAACCCAAATCAAATCAAATTCCCAATTTTAGACTTTTTAGCCAATTTTTTGAACTTGGCTAAATGATGTCCAAATCAACTAAAACCCCATGAATTTCTTCATGATTCAATCACTCCTTCAATCATTATTTCAAAAATAGACACAAACTACAATGAAAAAACCAAATCCAAGTCAACCCAAGTCAAGCCCATGTTGACCCCTTTTGACTTGAAATTGTCATATGAACCAGAATTCATTTGACTCCAAATAACTTGCAATTGGATTTATATTTCCATCATAAGTCTATATGTGAGTTCAACTAAACTTGAATCAAGCCATGATCTAGCCAATTAACCTATTAGGTCCACTGACCCAAAGTGACCTAGAAGACCTTCTTGAGCCAAGTTCTAATCCATCCCAAATTGGATTGAACTGAGCCCATCCAAACCCCATATCAAGATCAATAATCATCATAGGTTAATTAATTGCCTTGAATTGGGTCAAACCCTAGCCCATTGACCAAGCTGACATTTAGCCCAAATGAAACTCAAACTAACCAAAATCTGCCATATACCAAATTGATTGAAACCATTGACTCAAACCCACTCATAATCAATGATTGAATATGACCAAGCCATCAATTGAGTCAAACCAAGTCCAATTGGCCATTTGACCTAAGTTGACTCAAATTAGTTTAAAAAACTAAAATGAGTCAAATCATGATTTAATCCAAACTGATTGCAACCAATGGCTTAAGTTTATTCCAAATCACTTATTGAACTTCACCAAAGCCATGATTGAGCCCAATTTGGCCAATCGGTCAACTTTACTCAACCTAGCTCAAATTATCTTAA
Organism: Cymbidium sinense; assembly: GCA_021442155.1. Classification (NCBI taxonomy): domain Eukaryota; kingdom Viridiplantae; phylum Streptophyta; class Magnoliopsida; order Asparagales; family Orchidaceae; genus Cymbidium; species Cymbidium sinense. The sequence continues at coordinate 24,670,416 of CM038227.1, read as the reverse complement.
AGGGTCAAATTGGCCAAAATCTAAATTAAATCCAAATTAAATCAAACCAAAGCATATAATCATTTTCAATTAACCAATTGAACTTGACTCAACACCTAACCCAACCCAATTTGGTCAAATTGATCAAATTAGTCAACTTAGCCCATTTGACCTATTTGAATCAAAATAAGACAAAAGCATATCTAAGCCAAATTAATCAAAACTATTTGAACCAAAACATTCCAAATCATCATATGAGCCCAACCCAAGTGTTGGTTTGATCTAATTTGACCAATTGGTCAACCCAACCCAACCCAACCTAACCCAAATGAATCCATTTTGACAATATGAAGCCAAATCACCCAAAACCAATTTTTGGAACCTTGGTGGCCGACCTAACCTGACCCAAATGAACCCTAAGTCAGCCCCAAGCTAGCCCAAATCCATGTGGGACCCAACCCAAGGGGATTAACCAATGGACACTCTCTCTTTACATTGGTTGCATGCCATAAGTGGCAAAGTCCACTTTGCCTCCCCCATGGAAGCCCTCCACTTGCCAAATGAGGAACTCCTAAGCTTCATGTTGACCTCATTTTTAGGATGTGCTCTCAGCCCCTCTATCTTAGGCATAGGATTTCTCTTAGACTTTAAGAGTTCCTTAGTCTTAAGACACATCTAGTGATTAAGGGGACACTCAACCTTGCCCTAGAGACTTAGAAGAGTTAGCCATAGGAATAGGTCATGCCTTCAGGATGTTAGGAAATTTGCCTACCCTATAGCTTGAACCAAATCCTCACTTCCTCCCTTCAAGTCAAACCTAAATCAATTCTAGCTTTATTGATTTTATCCAAATTTAAATCAATTCCACATGATTGAAATCCATGATTGAAATCTATGATTGAAATTCATGATTGAAATCCATGATTGAAACTCATAATTGAAATTCAAATCAAATTCCAAAAATCTTTCCTGAGTCACTTTGATTTCCCTCTTAAGGACGTAGCCTAAATTAACTTCAAATCAGTTCAAATTCATAAAATTTTATCACAACTCATTTATATTCTCATTTATATTCACATATATAAATAAAATATAAATTAAAATCAATCAAACTAAATCCAAAAATTAAATCCAAAATTCAAATCCAAATTTTAAATCTTTCCCAAGTCATTTGATCCCCTCTTATGGACTTAGTTCAAATCAACTTCAAATCACTCCAAATTCATGAAATTTTCTCATAACCCATTTATAATCTCATTTATATTTGTTCGCAAATATAAATAAAATATGAATTCAAACAACCAAACTAGCTCCAAAAATCAAACTCAAAATCAATGAAAATTCAACCTAAGCCTTTGAAGTCAAGGTCTTGAACTTAGTCAAATAAATTTTAAATCAAGCCAAATCCTTGATTTCTCTTCATAATCCAATCAATCCTACAATCATGAACCCAAATATAGATACAAACTTCAATCACCAATTCAAAACTAAATTAAAAAATCAAACCCAACTCAAACTCATGTTCACCCCTTTGAACTTGAAATTGTCAAATGAATCAAAACCTATTTGACTTCAAATCTCTTGCAAATGGATTTATATTTCAATCATAAGTCCATATGTGAGTTCAATCAAACCCAATCAAGCTTTGACCAAGCCATTTGACCCACTTAGGCTCACTTGACCCAAAGAACCTAAAGTACCCCTCATGAGACAAATTCTAATCCTAGCCAAATTGAATTAAACTAAGTCCACGAAGCCTCTCATTATGATCAACAATCATCATGAGATGATCAATCACCCAAATTGGGTCAAACCAAGTCAAACCTAAGGGTTGACCAAGTCAACACATTAGCCAAAATGAAACCCAACATAGCTAAAATTCACCATAGGCCAAATTGATTGAAACCATTGATCTAAGTTTATTCATGACCAATGTTTGAACTTGAACAAGTCAACATTTGAGCCTAACCTAGCCCAATTGGCCACTTGACCCAAGTTGACCCATTTTGACCTAAATGGGTCAACATGAGCCAAATCATATCAAACTAACTCCAAATTCAATGAAACTTGGACAAACCTATTTTCTCATCATATCAAACATACCCAAACTAAAATCAAGGTCAAATGACCATTTTACCCCTAGTCCATAGGATAACCCAAAATCAAAACCACTTGGAATTTGGTAAATTCCTTTTCATGGACACTTGGCTTCCTCTTAGTGGACCAAATGGTCACTAATAGACCTAGTGCACATGACCCAATGGGTTTGGGTTAGCCAAACCCAACCCAAACCTAATACTGACCATGTGCTTGAAAATGGCCACATGGATTCCTCCCTCCACTTGATTTAAGCACATGGCCACCTCATCCACTCCTTCTCTGGCCAAAAATGAACTCAAGGACACCTCTAACAACCTAACAAACCCATTGCATAAGCTCAATTGGATCAAAATGGCAAGGAGGCTTGTGGCCATCCGATCCTTCAAGGGGGAGATATACTCTCCCCTAATTTAATTCAATCCACATGCTCCCTAATTCGATTGAAGCATAGGAACTCAGAGCAAACCCTAGCTACTTTTACCAAGCTTCCTAAAGAGAGTTTGAAATCTCATCTTTTTGATTTTCACAACTTAAAAATAAGGGAGCTCCACTGAAAACCAAACTTACTCCACACTCTAAATTAACCCAATTCCCTTTGCAAGCACCCTCAGGGAGCTCGATCGAACTCACCCAAGTCTTCACCCAAGCTCTTGAGGCCAGGGAGGATCTACTTCAATCAAAATTGAGCTCAAGTGCAAGAGGAGTTGGTCCATATGAGGATGTAGTCAATCTTAGAGCCTCCAAACTTCAACAAAGCTTCATCTCTACTAGACAAAGCTTCTCCAAGGGAATCGAGCACCGGTGATAACCTCCGGTGAGGTTAGCCATTTTTTTAAGCTTAAACTCAATGTGGTTTGGAGCTTCATGAAAGGAATTTTAATCTTATAGAATTCTAGCGATTAGATGTGCTTGCCATTGTGCCTAGATGGTGTGGGTTGAATTTCAATCCAATTCGAGCTCAATCGAGCTCAGCTCTTCACTTTGAAGATGGATGGTGTCCATTCCTCACAGAAAAGAATAGGGAAGGATGATGGGTCATCCATCCGCACATTTTGGATGGACGACCGTGATCAAAGACACGTAGATCCATGATTTCTCGCTTTAAATTCTTTAACCTCGTGATCGTTGATCGGACGTGAAGAAAGCACGCGCTAACATGGATTACTTTATTATCCAATCTTGTCGTGCCATATGGAAAGCGCATTCCACGTCAGCAGCCCACGTGGGGCTGATGGGATTAAACATTTAATTAGGCTTATTTAATTACTAATTAATCAAGTAAACTTCAAATATTCATATCTAAGCCTAGAAAAAATGGAGAAATATGAAATAAATTGCATTAGAAAGATAATTAAACATAGAATATCCAAAATTAATTTTAATTGATTTTGATTAGTTCTTTTCTCTGAATTTGGGTTTTATTGGGAATGTTAATTTGCTAATTACCCTCTACTTACACCACTGATTAATTCCAAACTTCTTGAGCATGATTAGTGGGATGACTTCTGCCTCCCCTAATTTTCTTAGGATTTATTGGTGATTTAATTAGTGGAATTGATTGATTAATTCGTAATTATCCCTTTATGTAATTAAGCTTAATTAAGGGCTTAATTAGTGGTTTAATCCTCTGATTTAGTCAATTAAATTTTGATTAAGTGAATATGAGGTTTAGGGAATAATTTTGGGATACCTGCTTTAACATATTCCTTAAACCCCCTTTTCTTCTTTAATCCAACCTTAATTAAGGGTTAATTCACTAATTAACCCATTAATTAATTTCATAAAAAATTCTAAAACTTTCCAGAACTTAGTTAATCTATCTTGGAATGATGCTTAGGTGTTCAAGAGCCTAAGTATAATTAAGGAAATTAAAACTCAACTCACATGTGTAAGAGGTGTATGAAATTACTTAAAATTAAACCCCTTAGCTTAATTAATCATTAATCATGAGCCAAATGCATTAGGTCCTTTCCTTCTTAGGTTCATTATTGATTTAAATTCCTTGTGTTATTTTATGTCATCTCATTGGCTCATAATTATTTGATTAAGCATGCTAAGGTGGTATAGGTAAGGGACAATTAACACATTTAATTCTTACCTTAACCTAACCAAAGTATAAAATTGATCTAATCATCTAAAAAATTAAACTAAAATAACAAACATATGTGAGAATGGGTTAAGAATAGGAAACTTACGTCACATTCTCAAAACCTAAAAATTTGAAACAAACTCAAAACAAAATCAAACTTTCCTTAAAAGTAACTTGATTTGCTTTAAGCTTTCTTATTTCATAAGATTTTCTTTAGGAATTAATTTGGGTGAATGTACTTACATGTTTTCATCACTTTAGTTCTTTCCCAACATGCTAAATGTGTTTGTCATGTGAATTTCATGCATTCATGCTTTTCAAAAATTAAATTAAAAATGAAATATTTTCTTTATGTCAAATTGTATGTTTTGGCTAAAGTAGAAATATGAATGGCTATTATCACAACTAAATCCAAAATTATTTTCAAAATCTATAAATCAAATATCTAAAATTGAAAGTGTGCTACTTATAATTATTTTATAAGGTTGCATGTGGATGTAAATATGAAAATGTGCATAGTGTAGCTTTCCTTCTCTCCTCTTTATCATAGTTTTGAATAGGATTTGTCAAAGTGTATGGTTCATTTGAAAAGAATAAAACACTTGCCTAATCTCATTCTTATTCATTCTTATGCTATTACTTTAGAAGGACATCCACACTTGCACATATAAATTGCATAAACAAAATAAATAAACAATTATAAACTTTTTGCATCTTTCTTTTCCATTCATTTCTTTTGTATATGTGTTTGTATTTAAGGAAAGTGGTATATTAGTCTAGAAAATCCTGAGATTGTGAGGCTTTAAGTAGTCCTACATAGGTCTTGTACCTTACACCCCTGGTTAACAATGGCTCCGTACTCACTTATGTCTTTCATATATACATGTGTGCATGTGAAAATGTATAAGAAAACCTCTTTTCTACTTAATGAAAATCATGCACCATAAAGCATTCACATTTTCTTAAGTAACTCCTTTAGCATTCATCATAAAGTGTGCTAAACATTCCCATTTGTATATATAGATATGCTTAGGATTTATTCTTATGCATGTTATACATGTTGGGAAAGAAATGAAGTGATATGTGTTTTGTGATGTTAATTCACTTTACTTAATCTTAAAATGCCTTTCTTTTTTGAATAGGTTTGTTTAGGGAAAATCAAAACTTAGGATTAATTAAAACACATAATAAGACACTCACTAAACAAAACTAAACATGAATCTATTTTATAAATTACTTAGGGTAGGGAAGGAAAGAGAAGTTCTCTTCTCTTTTCCCTCTCTTTACAACACTTAGTAATTGATTGTAGGATTCATTTAAATCAAATAAAATCATAGAAAAAAAAAATCAACCCAAAGAAACTAAAACACTTAAATGAAACCACCCTCTAAGTTGAGTATCTTCACACTTAGAAAATCTAAACCTTAAAGCCATAACTAAGCATACCACACAAACCTTTTAAAGCACACATATTATACTAAGTCACCACTTAGCTTTAGGTTAGGGCGGTGCATGGTTTGATGTTCACTTTTATTTTATGATGATTTATTTTAGTCTGGATGTTAGGGTGAATGTGTGTAGAATGAATGGTAGGATGATTTAGTCTAATCATTATTTTTTTGCGGGATTATCTTAAGGCGTAATAAAAATATAACTGCTTTTTGCTGTGCAGGTGCTTATACCCCTAAGCATAATCCTATAGGTCACATGGACTTAGTTACCCATGTGTGGGATGCTAAGTCTAATATACATGCTTGGGATTTGTATGATTTGTTTGGCTAATCTCTATTTTGCAGGTGTTAGTTAGATTTACTTTTCCTTTTCATGTAATTTTTGCAAATTAGGATTTTGGAATGATTATTATGGGGGATTAGGATGAGCATTGGTCATAAGATTCCATCTTATGTATCATGTGAAGCCTTTGGAGCAACCACCTTCCAACCATTCAAAAGAAGGAACCAAAAGAAGGAACCAAAAGAAGAAGGAAAGAACCAAAAGAAGAAAGAAGAAAAGAAGAATGAAGACCCACATAACATGAATTCCTTTTTGTAATTCATTTGTAATCTGGGTTATATAAGGGTAGAGCTCGACTACTCAAATTTATTTTTGGGTTTGTACGGTGGTGCTCGACCACAAATAGCCTTTTATTCTTTTGCATTGGCTTTATAAAATGTGTGATATTTTGTTTAGTTTGTGCATAGAAATGACATCCTTTTCCTAGTTTCTTCCTTGCTTGATGTATGGCCTAGATGAAGATTAGGCTCTCAAAAAGAAATAATTCTTCTACCAAATGAATCAACTCAAAATTAAAAATAAAATAACTCACAACCTCATTTAAAGCCTAATTTAAAGTCAAGATAAAAGAATTAGCAACCCCTTAACTGAATGAGTATTTCTTTTATAATATCATGCATAAATGCATATTATTTTCACTTTTGATTGGAGGGCATCCACCTTTGCTAAAGAATTTGGCTAGACCTATGAGAGCCATGGTGGAAGCACACCTCCCCCATCTTGATGATTTTAGCCCAGGATCTTATTTGTCATGCATTAGGCATAAAAATCCTATAAGCCCGAGTCAAATGATTATCCAAAAATGAAAATGAAAATGTAATATGATTTGCATTAGATTTAGATCATTAAAGCATGCCCTTACATGATCTAGTCTCATACGGAGTGAGTTTAAGGATTTAGTCTCTTTCTAAATAAATAACAATTGTGCTATCTTACATAAAGCATATGACTTGCCTACACGTATTTAAAATCATAGGAGGAGTTAGTTGGCGTCCACCACTGGCGGTTGTAAGTCCAAGCAGTCGGGTGGCTTGTCCTCTCTTATGGAGACAAACCAAATACCAAATTTTCACCTTAGATTTAGGTCATCCTTTTGGCCCTCACCAAAGCTCCCTAGATTTAGGTTCAAAGATTGCTTCTCCCCTTTGTGGGCCTTAAGCATAAATCCTCAACTCTTAGGCATTTCAACAATCTTATGTTGTGAAATCATAAGCACTAGAATTCTAATAAAATGTCAACTCAAATAATTAAATTAATTTCAGAAATATAAAGCCCAATAATTGGATAGTTTGTGATGCTCGCTAGGTTTCCGAGTATCGTGAGTATCTCCTACTTGTCTACCCTTGGCTTCGATAATAACTCTCTCTCTTTTGATCAATCTCATATTGATCTTCTAAAAGAAACTAATCGATTGATAGTCCTACCTATTAAAATCTTTGGAGACAACGATTATTTACCTTAATCGAGAGTATTCTTAAAGGCTCTCATTCCTTAGGATGTAATTAACTATGGGGGCTTGCCTCCATAGAAAACTTAACGAACCCGATTTAAAATAAACCTTGCTTTACTTTTTCATGTAAAGTAAGGGAAGAATCTCTGGTACATCATCTCATAGACCCATAAGTCCTTAGGAGTCCTTATTTAGGTGATTAAGTCCATTGTAGGGTGGTGACTTCTATCTTTAGAGATAGTACACCTTCCCTTCGATGTAATATCTGATCACCCTAATAAGTACACTTGTGATTCTATGTGGTGTCCATCTAAAGAAAGAAGAAATCATCATCATATTTAATTTTCTCTCTCTTCTTTACCCTTTTCTTTCTTTTTGTCTTCATCTTTCTTTTTGTAAGAGGGATGAAGATAAGAAGAGAGAGAACCCAAGGAGGAAGAAGGGAGGAGATCGATTGATGATGGTGAATGCTCCTTATATAAATGTTTTTTTCACCCACAGATTCTTCTAGCGACTCTGTTGGGGATGGTTCCTCTCTCTATCTTTGGTAAATGATCATTTTCTCTAAATGTCGATAGTGGGTTTGTACTTTTGTATGAATCCAAGACAATCTTTCTTTCTGTTGGCACTTAGCTTATTTCATCCTTAAGTTAAGCTAGCCAACATATTTAGGTTTTAAGGCCTCACCCCATGTTGGTATTAAAACCTCCTTTGGGTTCCCCAATGGTTAAAAATAAAAATTTAATAAAAAGAAATTGATCAAAGACTTCCTCCTTACCATTTTTACAGTAAGGAAAAGTTCATTCTAAAAAAAATTAAGATAAAATAAATCTTTCATAAAAAAAAATTTTTCTTTTCAAAATGCACTCTTCCAAAATGCACATAATAAGATATTTTGCACAAAATTTTTCCTAAATCTCCTTCATCTAATAATCTTCATAATTGTTATATTTAGGATCATATTTATAAAAATAAAATTCCAATAATCATAATTTTCTAAAAGCACAGATGAATTTCTTCGCTCAATTCATTTTTGATGAAGACTTCATTTTCAATAATAAAATTCCAACATTCCTAAACTTTCAAAAAGCACAAAAATTTGAAGATGGGCTTTTCCATTCAATATATCCAAATATGTTGAATGGATGTTGCATCTTCAAGCCAAAATCATAACTTTGAAATTTCACTCAACACATTCCACATGTGTTAAGTTATAATTTGCAAATTTTCAAAAGAAAGCACATACGGAACCTCTCCATTCAACATACACACATTTATTAGATGGAAGTTTCATTTTTCAATCAAAATCAAAAATAAATTTTCCAAAAAGTGCATATGAATATCTCCATTCAATTTGCCCAAATTTATTGAATGGAAATTTCATTTCCAAATAACACTATTTTTGAAATGCCACTTAACATATTCCATATATGCTTAAGTGTGGATTTCCTCTTTCAAAAAGCAATAATCACACATGAAAAATGAAACATAATTGATTTCCATCTTACATACCCAAAGTTGTTAAATGGAAATCTTCCTTTCAAAATCACCAAAACACAACAAAATTTTCAAAACAAAATCTAAAACAAAAATTTAAAACACAAAAAAAAAGTTTCAAAACAAAATCTAAAACAAAAATTTAAAACACATCTTATAATTTCATTTAGCATACTCAAATTGGTTAAGTGAAATCTCCATTTCACAAAAAATTTCAAAACACTTTTGGAACTTCATTTTGGCAAACCCCATTTGCTAAAGTGAAGTCTCCAAAATCCAAAATGCAAAATTTGAAACACATTGGAATTTCACTTAGCATACCCAAATTTGTTAAGTAAAATCTCCATCTCACAATATCTCAAAAAACATTGGAACTTCACTCTAGCATACCACATTTTATGAAGCAAAGTCCCCATTTTTCAAAATCAAAATCTTTAAAATAAGAGAAACACATTCGAATTTCCTTAGCATACCCAAATTTCCTAAGAATCCTATTCTTCAAAAACAAAATCCAAAACAAAAGAAACACATTTGGATTTTCTTAGCATACTCAAATTTGCTAAGTATCCTATTTTCAAAAATTTTCAAAAATAAAACACTCTTGCATTCCTCATTTAGCATACCAAAATTTGCTATATGAGAATTCCATTTTCAAAATCAGAAAACAAAGGAAAACAAAGAAAATGAAGAATTGTTTTCAAACATCTCATTTAGCATATCCAAATTTGCTAAATGAGTAAACTCCAAAAAATCACAAAATAAAAATAAAATCAAAATTCAAACTTGAACCTATGGAAGCATCCCTCAAAAATATTTGAACCCACTTTTCAACATACATAAATTTGTTGAGAGTGGATTCTATATTCAAAAATTCCTCTTTCCTACCAAATATAAAATCTCTTCCAAAATCCATTTGAACCAGACTTAGCACTTTTCTAAGATGTTGAGTATTGGTTCAAATTCTAAAAATTCAAAATTCAAAATCTACAGAAATCTGATCCAAATTTATTTTCAACATTGTAGACTCTCATCCAGCGACAGTTTTTAGTACTCAGTCTCAGTTCAAGTTTCAGTTGACAGAAATGGCTACACAGAAATATGTTTTCACATTTCCCCATGGGATGGACTTGGCCCTGGATCTGGCCAGCCTTCCTTGAGCTGATCATGCCCACCTCATCCACTTTGGATGAGATTTTGAGGGGGCGAGGATTACTTATGAGGGCATTCCCCTCACCACTGTTAGCATGACCATAGTTGCCGGACAGAAGCCATCATTCAGATTGATATGCCCTCAGACTCTGATATTCTCTCACTGAAGAGGAAGGCAGTGGTAGTTCCATCAGTTCCAATAGTCTGGTGCAGGTGATTAGGCCTACACACCCCATGGTTTCCCATGCTACCCCAGTGCAGGTTAGCACCCACTCCTCAAAGGGTAAGGCTCCCCTGATCTCAGGGATTGTCTCCCCAGCTTTTGAGATCAGATCTAGCTCTTACTCTGCTCGCCCCACCAAGACTCAGAGGAGGACAAGAATCGCATGATAAAGAGGTACCATACAGGAATCGCCAGAGAGATGGAGGCAGCTACATATTCTGTTATTAAAAGTTGCCCACTTTGGTTTCTCCGTTGGTCATAGTGAACCCATTCCATCCTCTCTCTAGGTCTGATAGAGAGGATGCTAGGAGGATCTCTACTTCACTTCCACCAGCAGTTCAGTTTCAGGAGCTAGTTAGTCAGAGCAGAAGGTCATATGCTGGCCTCTGTTCAGTTCAATGCTGGGTAGGCGGGGCCTACGGATGTTCCAAGCTCGGGGCTCAATTTGATTTGAGATCTGCTATCCCCCACAGTGTGGGGAAACATCTACGATATGAGTGGGCCAGGGAGACTCATACTACAGCTCATATTACCAGTAGGGAGAGACATAGGTTTGGTCGGCAGTCAGTGGCCTCTACACTCATTGATTTTCTCGATCAGTGTGCTACTCGCATTGATCACACAGATAATATTTTGCTTATGTGGACTACTCATCACAAGAGGAGAGCTCCTATCTCAAGAGAGTTGGTGGTGTCTCCACCACACTATTTTACCCCCTGTCCGTTGTTGCCCGTTCATGTATCAACATCTCCAGTTTCATCGAAGGCCATGAAGGCCACATCCGAGGAGAAGAGGACCCCATTGGTGATCCAGCTATGGCCAAGGGATCCCATCCCATCTACACTACCTACTATGGTGAGGCCGAGCTCTTCTGCTCAACCTTCTGCCCCAGTTGTAGTGCGGAAGGAATGGAGATCCCGAAGCATAGTGGTTGTCCCTTCACCAACACCACCGAAGCAAGATCTAGAGATGGTTACAGTAGTTACAGATGGAGAAGGTGGCAACCCAGTTGCACCTATGATCATAGAACCTCCTAGGAGTGTCACCCCTTTTAGAGTCAGTGATAGTTAGGAGTGCATCTCTTCTAGCGAGTACAACCCTCATAGGGTTGATTTACCAGTAGCAGGGGAGATACGGTGCCTCACAGTACATGATGTGGATCCCATCACCAGTCAGCTAAAAGCATTTGTGCTAGTTCTGACAGATCATTCTTTAGACGACATAGTAGCTCACTATTTCATGGATAAGAAAGAGATCCTAGGATATTCATTTTTTGTGGAGAAGATTAGCTTTGATCCCAATGAAGATGATTTTTTGGGAGACTCAGCAGAGATTTGCATAGTAGATACCTGTGGATCCCTCCTTAGAGAGCAGTAGGCTATAAAAGGTGATGAGGTCTAGCAGGAAGACACAGCTCACTCGACCCAACACCTCCTAGCATAAATCAGGCAGAAGGATGAAAAGATATATAGGATGGAGAAGAGGCTAGAAGATCTGTTAGTAGCTGTCTAAGCATTACAGAATCAAGCCCTAGCAGTTTATCCTACCATAGCTGAGACTAGTCAGCCAGAGTTGGTGCATGTCTTGGACTCAACCAAGACCTTACCTCCAGTACAGCAACGTAGCACCAACATGTATAGGAAGGTAGTAGATGGTACCTCCATGCAAGAAAAAGATATTAATCTATGGTTGAGCAACAGGTAAAGGAACCATTGGCTCAAGCCTGGAGAGGATCATCAGTTCCAAAAGGTAGACCCTACCCAAAAGAATTTTATGCGATCAAATATCCCAAGGGTTTCGTGTCACCATCCTTCAAGAGTTTTGATGGCAGTGGGAACTCAAGGTAGCACATCACCTATTTCAGAGCTAGTTGTTGCAACGCTAGTGGCAGTGACACTTTACTTTTCTATCTCTTCATTAGTAGCCTTGTAGGGATAGCTTTTGATTGGTACGCTGAACTTCCTAACAGTTCAGTAAAGATATTTGTTTAGTTGGAGCAACTCTTCATCAAGAGGTTTGCTGGAGCTCAGCAAAGGGTCACTATGGGCGATCTCATTGTAGCACAACAACACCCAGGTGAGTCCCTTATTAACTATATTCTTAGATGACATAACCTGATATGAAATATGAGCCGCAGTTGTCTGAACAACATGCCATTGAGATTCTTTTAAAGAATATCCATGGCCCGGTTGCCTTCATGCTTAAGGGCTTCACTATCAAAACTTTTGAGAAGTTAGTTAACAAGGTGGCCAGTCTACAAGGAGAGGCCAAATAGTTTGCTTTTCAAGATCAGTTGCCCAAAGCAAAGTCGCAGAAGGTATATGAGAAGAAGCTGAGAACAGTGATAGTGGTAGATAAGGTGAAGAAACTAGCTAGAGATCGGTCCAAGAGACCACGACCTCAGCATCCTCCACCTCCTCTACCACCACCGAGGCAGTCATAACGGCTGCCACAGCTTCCTCCAAGGCCTACACCACATCCTCCTTAGCCACATCATAAGCAGTAGTAGTATACATATCCGCCGTCAGGTTGCTATGATCCACCTGCTCTTTTGGATAAACTCAATAAGCCTTATTCATTCAAGAGGGAGGTGATCATGAAGATCTTTAAGAATCTCTTAAAAAGCTTGATTTTCAGCTACCCGAACCTAGGAGACTGGAGGAAGTGGGAAAAATCCATGATCCTAACTTTTGCCCCTACCACTATATGCTAGGTCATGTTTTGGAAGATTGCTTAACATTTAACGATTGGCTTGAACATAGCTTCAAGATCGGTGTTGTAATCATCTCGAAGGAATACCTTGTGGAACAACCATCCAGTTCCATTAGGGTAATCCTTGGGGATGCTTGTGATCCTTCCAAAACCAAAGAAGATTGGGATATCTCTTTATACTGTACCTCTAAGAAGATACTAAATAAAATCAAGAAACTTTCCATGTAGGTGCTTTAGGCAGCTCAAACATCTAACATCAAGGGAGATTTGCAAGTTGTTCAGGACAACTTGGGGAAAGTGGGAGCTTAGCAGCAGTAGCAACATGTGCCAGCCTGGGATAGTCCATTAGCACAGCCACTGATCGAGCATAGCCTCCAGTCTACCATTACAGCTACCACATCATTGAGCATCTCTTCTACTTCATCTAGCTCTTCTTCTTATACTAGTAGAACTCTTGTATCGGTGGATAAGGGCATCAAATCCCTTACCCCACTTACTTTACTTGATTTCTACTTTGTACCTTTTATTAAATCTAAGAAATGGAAGAATAAAGCTAGTTTGAATTACATCTATGTCACTTCTGATGGGTTGTCTACTTCTATTCCTAATGATAACTCTTCAAGTCATAACAACTATAACAATTATGATCTTCCTCTTTCTGATTCAGAATTGGATTTTCCCACTCTGAATACTACAGGTTCTCCTCTTGAAATGGACTTAGAATCATCCAGTTTTGAGGGTCCCATTGGAGAAGCTATAGGCAAGCTTGATATACAGGTAGAATCTTCCATTACCCAAGAGATCACCGAAGTCAACCTTCGTAGTGGCAAGATTGTACCTCCTAGGGCAGCACCTCAAGATAGAGGGAAATAAGTCATTGGTGCAGAGGATCAAGAAACCCCTCCACAAGATGCTCGACCCTTGGATTTTCTTGTGGAGGATCAGCCCAAGGTGGACTACAATGTCCTCTCTCATCTAAGAAAGTTTCCATCTAAGCTAAGCATATACGATGCCCTTGTATTATCTAAAGAGACAAGGGAATCATTAATCAAGGCTCTCCTTGATCATGAAATATGCTTAGCTCAGCTGGCTGCTAGTGGTGAGGAGGCACATTACTCCAGAGAAGCTCAGAGAATCACTTTCACAGACGAAGACCTACTTCTGGGAGACATGGAGCACAACCGACCCCTCTATAATATAGTTGACATGGCATTCACAGCTGAGTTCTCGATCCATTGGTAAATATTATGAGTCTAAAGACCCTTGCCTATTTCAGGATCAACATCTCCATACTCTGAGGAGATTGGATGATGTTGAGAGGATTCAATGAACAAGACGAGCGGGCTTTAGGTTCCATAGTGTTACCTTCGGAGATAGGTGAATGGAAGACTGAAGCCAAGTTTTACATCATTGATTTGAATACTTTGTTCACTACTTTGCTTGGTCAGAGTATTTTGAGAAGCTTTGGAATAATACAGGTAGAGAAGCACAATCAAGTTCAGGACTAGGATTCGGTATAATGGGTCCAGTCGATGATGATGATTATTGCTTAATTGTTTCCAATCATTTGGAGTCTGATAGGTTCTTTTCATACAACACCAACTCTTATGAGAATTTGTGTTTAGAAATTTTAGTTGATCTAGATGATCTCCAAATCAAAGTTGCACTGCCAGAATTTGAAGAAGAAATCCATTTAATAATCGACAAACTTAAAGAAATCAACCTCATGATAGAAGAAAATTCACACCCGACATACATCAGTTTATTGCTGAATGAAGAAGAAACCAATGACTTAGTTAGGCTATTGACTGAGTTTAAAGACTGCTTCACATGGATTTATGGAGAAATACCCGGATTATCTCCTGATGTAGTAGTCCATAAGCTAGCAATAGATTTTAACGCTAACCCTATCAAGCAAGCTCCTAGACGCATTGTTGACCTCATTTTTAGAATGAGCTCTCAACCCCTCTATCTTAGACATAGGACTTCTATTAGACTTTAAGAGTTTCTTAGTCTTAAGACACATCTAGTGATTAGGTGAACACTCTACCTAGCCTTAGAAGACTTAAAAGAGTCAGCCATAGAAATAGGTCATGTCTTAGTGGTGTTAGGAAAATTACCTACCCTTAGCCTAAACCTTTCCTCACTTTCCTCCTTTCAAGTCAAACTCCAAATCAATTCTATTTGATTTTTTCATAATTCAAATCAAATCCATGATTGAAATCTATGATTGAAACCCATGATCAAAATCCATCAAAAATTCCTAAGTTTAAATTTCCTAAGTCCTTAACCCTCTCTTGAGAACTTAACCTAAACTTTGATTCAAACCTATTTAAAGATTTGAAATTTTTTTCATAATCCATTTATATTCTCATTTATATTCACATTTATAAATGAAAGATAAGTTCAAAAAAATCCAACTAAATTCAAAATTCAAAGTCAATTCATGAAAATTTTCTTAAATCCCTTTAATTTTCCATTAAAGGATTTAACCAAAATCAATCTTAAACCTTGATCAAATCCATTCAAATTTATGGGATTTTCTCAAAACATATTTATATTCTCATTTATATTCCCATATATAAATGAAATAAAAATATAAATATAAATCAATCAAATCCAATCCAAAAATTAAATTCCAAATTTAAAATCCTTGAAATTCCCTTAAATCCATTAAATTCTCTTTAATGGATCAATCCAAAACTTATTCAAACCACCTCAAACTCATGGGATTTTCTCAAAACTTATTTGTATCTTCATTTATATTCTCATATATAAATAAAATATAAATATAAATCAGCCAAATCAAATTCAAAAAATTAAATTTCAATTAAAAAATTCCTTTAAATCCTTTAAATTCCCTTTAATGGATTTAGCCTAAATCATGATTAAACCACTTCAAATCCTTGAAATTTTCTAATGATCCATTTATATTCTCATTTATATTCACATATAAAATAAAATATAAATTCAAACAATCAAAACCAATTCCAAAAATCAAACTCAAATCAATTCAAAATTAAATCTAAGCCTTTCAAGCCAAAATCTTGAACTTAGTCAAAATCATTTCAAATCAAGCCAAACTCTTGATTTTATCTCATGGTTCAATCAACCATACAATCATGAGCTCATATATAAATCCAAACCTCAATCAAACAATCAAAACCCAAAATCAAAAATCAAACCCAAAACCCCTTCATATTTTTCCTTTGAATATGAAATTTTCAAATGGATCCAAATCCATTTGACCTCA
Organism: Cymbidium sinense; assembly: GCA_021442155.1. Classification (NCBI taxonomy): domain Eukaryota; kingdom Viridiplantae; phylum Streptophyta; class Magnoliopsida; order Asparagales; family Orchidaceae; genus Cymbidium; species Cymbidium sinense. The sequence goes on along the minus strand of CM038227.1, from coordinate 24,654,170 downwards.
AACCTCTTGTAAATGGATTTATATTTCAATCATAAGTCCATATACAAGATCAATAAACTTCAAATCAAGCTTTGACCAAGCCTTTTGACCCACTTAGGCTCACTTGACCCAAAGTGACCTAAAGTACTCTTATGAGCCAACTTTTGATCCTAGCCAAATTGGATTGAACTAAACTCATATTTGCCTGTCATCATGATCAACAATCATCATGGGATGATCAATCAATCAAATTGGATCAAACCAAGTCAAACTTAAGGGTTGACCACGTCAACACTTAACTTAAAATAAAACCTAACATAGCCAAAATCCACTATAGACTAAATTGATTGAAACCATTGATTTAAGTTCATTCATGACCCATGTTTGAACTTCACCAAGTCAACCTTGAGCCTAACCTAACCCATTTGGCCCACTTGACCCACGTTGACTCATTTTGACCTAAAGGGCCAAAATATATCTAAACTTGATCTAAGCTAAATTGATTGAAATCAATCGATCAAGTTCATTCCAAATCACTTGTTGAACTTAACCAAAGCCTCAATTAGCCAACTAGACCTAACCTAGCCTAATTGACCTTAGACCCAACATGACCTAAAGGGGTCATGTTGAGCCAAAATTAAACTTAACCAAAATTAATTGGAAACAAAGATACCAATCCACTCCATATGACTAACCAAACCTAAACCTACCCTTGACCTACCCTAAATAGGTTAAATGGGTCAAATAGGTCAACTTGACCCATTTGAACTAAAGGAAGTCATATGAACCAAAACCAAATATATACCAAATTGAACCAAATAAATGCACCAAAACATTTCAAATGGTCAAATGAACTTGACCCAACCTTTGGTTTGACCCAATTTGACCAATTGGTCAACTTGACCCATTTTGACCTAAATGGGCCAACATGAGCCAAACCCTATCAAATGGATTCCAAATCTAATGAAACTTGGCCAAACCTAGTTTCTCATCATACTGAACATACCCAAAGTGAAAAAAAATAGCAAAAGGACCACTTTACCCCTAGGCCATAGAATAAATTTTGGCCTAGCCCATGAGTATTTTGGTCATACCCTCATCACAATCACTTGAGGCTTTCTTAAAAGCTCAAGGGGACTTAGTGATGAGTGGTGCACCCAACCCAATGAGTTTGGGTCAACCCATTTGACCCATGGACCCCATGGCTTGAAATTGAATTTTCAAACTCCCCTCTAAGCTGAATTTCAGCACATGAGAAGTTGGCATTCCACTCCTCTGGCCAAACCGACCATGTGTGATCATCTAATAGCCTAAATAACCCTCTTAATATGGTCAATTGGATCAAAATGACAACTAATGGGTCGGACATCGAATTTCCATAGGGGGAGATATACTCCCCATAATTCGCTAAAAATTAACTGGATTCACACTCGATTGAGGCTTAGAGAGAGTTAGCAATCATCATAGAGCTTTCTTAAGGTCTTGAGAGGGATTTAGAATTCTTCATTCTTCGATTTTGCACAGTGCAAATAGGGGAGGTGGAGTGATTACCCAACTTCTTCTACACTTGATCCCATTCAAATTCCTTCTATACTCTTCTTCTAAAGACCAAGTTGAGCCTGCCCAAGCATCCATTTTAGTTCCCATAGTAAGGAGAGCGTCAATTAGATCAAAGCCGCAAGGGAGATCAAGTGGTGTTGGTCCATAGGAAGATATACTCAACCCCAAGGCTTGAAACTTTTAACAGGGTTTCATCTCCACTAGACGAAGCTATCTCATCGAGCTTGAGCGCCGGTGGTCACCTTCGGTGAGGTATATAATTTTTCATCCACTTATCTTGATAGGTGTTGGTATTTTGTGAAAGGAATTTTCATTGCATGTGAAATCAACCATTGGATAGGTTGGTAATTATGCCTAGATGGTGTAGGTTGAGTCTTGAATGATTTCATGCTAAATCGGGCTCGGATCTCCCCTTGGATCATGGATGGTCTCCATTAAGCCTCAGAGAAGAACTTGGATCATCTCAGCCATCCATCCACACATTCTAGATGGACGACTGAGATTATTAGGCACATTTTATAAATCCTTTATCTGATTGAAAACTGCAGGTGAACCCTTAGTCGTCCGATCTTTGTTCGGACAACCAAAGATATTAGCGCATGCGCTCCCACCGACTTTGTGAGGTGACAACTTAAGTTGTCCCCTCACAATGTGATGCGTGTAAAGCGCCGCTACGCCGCCACGCCGCGAGTGGGTAAGTAATTAGTTAGTTTTAATTAATCCCTAATTAATTCAAAAATATTCTAAAATTCATAACTCTTCATAAAAATTATAAAAATAAAAGAAAAAAGGTTATGGAAAGATAATTTCAACTATAAAATTTTAAAAATGTTTTCAATGGATTTTGAATTCCCTTTTTTCCTGAATTTGGGTTTCTTTGGAAATTTCAATTAGTTAATTATTCTCTAATTAAGTAACCAATTGATCAAAAATTTCTATGATTCATTTTAGGGGATGATCTCTGCCTCTCCTAATTTTCTTGAGATTTATTGAGGCCTTAATTGGGGAAATTGCTATTATTTTATTTCATGTAATTAAGGTTGATTTAGATGGATTAATTTGATTAAGGTCGATCCAAGTGAGTATTTTATGGAATAATTTTGGGGCATTTCTCCTAAGCTATTCCCTAAACCCCTTTTCTCTCCTTAATCCCCTCTTAATTAAGGGTTAACTCATCACCCCTCTAATCAATTTTCAAAAAATTTTTAGAACTTAATTAATCTACCTTGGGTAGATGCTTGTGTTTAATAGCCTAAGTAATTAAGAAAATTAAAACCCAATATGTGAAGGGTGTTTTAAAAGTACTTGCCAAAACCCCTAGCCTAATTAACTTTACCATGGAGCCAAATGCATTGTGGCCCTTTCACATAGTGCATTACCAAATTTAAATCCTTGTGGCTTTTATGTCATCTCATCGCCTATAATTATTTAGTTAATTTTTCTAAGGTGGTGTAAGGGTTAATTACCAATTCATACCCTAACCTAATTAATGTTTAAAAATGGATCTAATGAATTAAAAATTAAACAAAAATATAAAACACATGTGGGAATGGGTTAGGAATAACAAACTCATCTCACCTTTTCAAAATTAAATCAAACTTCAAACTAAATAAAAATCATTTTGAAATTCACTTTGATTTATTCTAAATTTTCTTATTCTTTAAGAATGTCTTTAGGATTTAAGTAAAGTGAGTTTGTTTACATGCTTTCATTATTTTAGATCTTTCCCAACATGTTAAGTTATATGTCATGTGATTCATGCATTCATAAGTTCATGTTTTAAAATTTTAAAATGAAATTGTTTACTTTATGTCAAATGTGCATGTGTTTGCTAAAGTAAAATATGAGTGGCTATTATCACTACTAAATCCAAAATATTTTCAAAACTCATAAATGATATCAAATCTGAAAGTGTGCTATTCATATCTTAATTATTTGCTTGCATGTGAAAGATTATAAAAGCATGCGTATCATATGTTCTTTTTCTTCCTCATGTTAGCATAGTTTTGAATAGGAGATAGTAAGATGTAGGGTTCATTTGAAAAGAACCCAACACTTACTTAATCTCATACCCTATTCATCCCTATGCTCTCACTTAAGAAAGTTTTCCTATACTTGTATGCATAAATTGCATAAACAAAAATGAAACTATTAAACAACTTTTGCATCTTCCTTTTTCATTTCATTTCTTTTACATGCATGTTTGTATTTAAGGAAAGTGGTATATTAGTCTGGACAACCCCGAGGTTTGGAGGCTTTAAGTAGCCCTAAGTAGGTCTTATACCTTACACCTCTAGTTAACAATGGTGCAGTACTCACTTATGCCTTTCTTACTTTGATGTATGTATGTGAAATTTTGGATTAGGAAAACCTTCTCTACTTAAGAAAAAATATGCATATTCAACTTCTAAATTTTCTTAAATGGATTACTTTGCATGCATCATAAAGTGTGTTAACTATTCTCATTTTCTTATATAGTTATGCTTAGGGTCCATCGATATGCACATTATATATGTTGGAAAAGAATTGAAGTAATGTGTTATGTGAATTTTGATTCATTTTTCTTAATCTTAAAATGCCTTTCTTTTTGGATAGGTTTGTTTAGAGTTGATCAAAACTTAGGATTAATTAAAAGATTTAATCAAAACATTCACCTAAATCAAATTAAAATGTGAACCTACTTTAGAAAATTACTTAAGGATTAGGGAAGGAAAGAGAAATTTTCTTCTCTTTTCCTTTCTTCATAACTTAGTAATTAATTGTAGGTTTCACTCAAACCAAATTAAAATATGCAATAAAATCAATCCAAAAACACTTAAACAACTTAAATGAAACCCTCAACTAAGTTGAACATGTTCTTCACACTTAGAAAATTTGAACCTAAAGTCTTAAGCTAAGCATATCACACAAGCCTTCAAAGCACACATATTAGCCTAAATCGCCACTTCTAGCTTTAGGTTAGGTCGGTGCATGGTTTGATGCTTTGTTTTGTTTTATGATATATGTTTTAGTATGAAATGGTAGGGTGTATTCTCGCAGAATGAATGGTAGGATGTGCTTAGTCTAACTATTCTTTTATGCAGGGGATTATGCTTAAGGGGCGCTATCATAAATAAAAATATAAATGCTTCGTGTGCTTATACCCCTTTGCATAATCCATAGGCTGTGGACATAGTCACCCATATGATAAGTCTAATATACATGCTTGGGATTTGTGTGGTGTGATTTAACTAACCCTTATTTTGCAGGTGTTAGCTAGATTTTCTACTTTTCCTTTTCATGTAAAAATTTGTATAAGTAGGATTTTGGAATGATTTGTTATGGGAATTAGGATGAACATTGGTCATAAGAGCCCATCTTATGTACCATGTGAAGCCTTAGAGCATCTACCTTCCAACCATCCAAAAGAATGAACCAAAGAAGAAAAAAGAAAGTAAGAAAGAAAGAAGAAAGAAGAAAGAAGAATAAAGCTTGAAGACCCCATAATAATGAATTCCTTTGCTTAATTATAATATTAATTTGTGATCTGAGTTGTATAAAGGTAGAGCTTGGCTACCCACATTTGATATTTTCATGTTTGTGTGGTGGTGCCCGATCACAACAGCCATTTTTTCTTCTTTGTGATTGGCTTTATAAATTGTTTGATGATTTGTTTAGCTTTTGCATTAAGTGGCATGCTTTTCCTAGTTTCTTCCTTGCTTTATGTATGGCCTGGATGAAGATTAGACTCTTTAGGGAAAAATAAATCTTTTACCCTATTAACAACTCAAAATATAAATTGAACAACTCATAACCTCACCTAAAGCTTAGGATTAAAATCAAGATAAAAGAAACCCCTTAGCTGGATGAGCATTTCTTTATAATATCATGCAAAAATGCATCATATTTCACTCTTGATTGAAGGGCTTCCATCTTTCCCAGAGAACTCAGCTTAACCTTTGAGGGCCATGGTGGAAACTCACCTCTTACCTTCTCACTAATTTTGGCCAATAATCTAATTTCTCATGCATTAGTCATAAAAATCCTATTAGCCTGAGTCAAAATAATTATCAAAAAATGAAAATAAAATGAAATTTAAGATGCATTAGATTTAGGTCATTTGAAGCATATCCCTTTACATGGTTTAGTCCCTCTAGGGAGTGAGTTTAAGGACATAGTCTCTTTTTAACAAATAATAGCTTAGTTATCTTGCATAAGCATAAAGACTTTGCCTACATGAATTTAAAACTGTAGGAGGAGTTAATTGGTGGCCACCCCCAGGCGGTTGTAAGTCCAAGCTGTTGGGTGGTTTGTCCTCCCTTGTAGGCAAACCAAATATCCATTTTTTACCTTAAATTTAGGTTGTGCTTCCAGCCCTCATCGAAGCTCCCTAGATTTAGGTTCTGAGGTCACTTTTCCCCTTTATGGGCTATAAGCATAATTCCTCACCTCTTAGGCATTTTCTTAATCTTGTGTTAAGGAATCTTAAGTTCTAACTTTCTAATGAAAAAAAAATCCAACTCAAACAAACTAAATCAATTTCTAAAATGTAAAGCCCAATTATAGGATAGTTTGAGATGCTCGCTAGGTTTCTAGCATCGTGGGCATCTCCTACTTATCTTCCATTTTGGATTCACTAATAACTCCCTCTTTTGATCAATCACATTTGATCCTTCAAAAACAAACCAATTGATTGATAGTCCTTTCTATTGAAATCTTTAAAGATAACTATCATTTACCTTAATTGAGAGTTTTCCTAAGGGATCCTGTCCCTTGGGATGTAATTAACTATGGGGGCTTGCCTCTATAGGACTTTAACGAACCCGATTTAAAATAAATCCTGCTTTACTTTTTTATGTAAAGTAGGGGAAGAATATTTGGTACATATGTAGACCCATCATCCTTAGGAGTCCTTATTGAGGTGACTGGTTCCATTAAAAGGTAGTGACTTCTGTCTTTCGAGATAGTACACTATTTCCTTGATGACATGTCTGATCACTTGAATAAGTACATCTACGGATCTACGTGACATCTTACCAAGATGAATTTCTATATAGAAGTATCTTCTTTCATTTCTCACCAACATATTTGAAATGCGACTCCTCTCCTCCTTCTTATAGGAATTTTTCTATCACAGATTTTTCTAGCGACTCTGCTGGGGATGGTTTCTCTGGAGGGATTTTCAAAAATAAAAACATTTTCCAAAAGCACAAATGAGCATCTTCTTTCAATTCATTTTGATGAAGATCTCATTTTCAAAAATAAAATGAATAATCATCTTCCCAAAAATCAAAATAAAAAAAATGAAGTTTTCAAAAAGCACACATGAACCTTTCCATTCAATACACTCACATCTATGGAATGGAAGTTTCATTTTCAAATAAGATTAAACTTTTCTAAAAGCACATATGAACATCTTCATTTAATTTATTAAATAAAGATTTCATTTTCAACTAAAAACAATATCATTAGAAATCACTCTTGAACATATGTTTAAATTCCTCTCTTTCAAAAAGCAACAATCACACACAAAACAAAAAAAAAATTATATTTCAAAAATAATATTGATCTCCATTCCACATACCTAAATTTGTTGAATGGCGATCCCCTTTTCAAAAGACAAAACTTCAACAGTCAAATTTCAAAATTTTCAAAACACATTTTGGAACTTCATTTAATATACCCAAATTTGTTAAGTGGTCTCCAAATCCCAAAATCAAAATCAACAATCATATTTCAAAAATTTCTAAACACATTTGGAACTTCATTTAACATACTCAAATTTGTTAAGTGAAGTCTCCAAATCCAAAAATTTCAAAAAATTTTAAACATCATTTTGGAACTTCATTTAACATACCCAGATTTGTTAAAGTGAAGTTTCCAAATCCAAAATAAAAAAAAATCAACAATCATATTTCAAAAATTTCTAAACTCATTTGGAACTTCATTTAACATACCCAAGTTTGTTAAGTGAAATTTTCAATCCAAAAAAATTCAAAAATTTTTCAAACACATTTTGAACAAAATTTTCTAAAACACATTTGGAACTTCTTAACATATTTGTTGTTGAATTAAATCTCAAATCAAAATTCAAAATTTCTAAACCATTTGAAACTTCATTTAACATATTCAAATTTGTTAAGTGTAGTCTCCAAATCCAAAAAAATATACTAAAATTTGTTAAGTGAAGTCTCCAAATCCCTAAATTTCAAATATTTCTAAACACATTTGGAACTTCATTTAACATACTCAAATTTGTTAAGTGAAGTCTCCAAATCCCAAAATCAAAAATTTTCAAAGCACATTTTGGAACTTCATTTAACATACCTAAATTTGTTAAGTAAAGTTTCCAAATCCAAAATTTCAAAATTTTTTTTTTCAAACAACACTTTGAAATTTCATTTAGTATAATCAAATTTATCACGTGAAGTTTCTAAATCCAAAATCAAAATCAACAATCAAAATCCAAAAATTTTTCAAACAATATTTTGGAACTTCATTTAACATGCTCAAATTTGTTAAGTGAAGTTTCCAAATCCAAAATCAAAATCAACAATCATATCCAAAAAAATTTCAAAAAATATTTGGAACTTCATTTAACATACCTAAATTTGTTAAGTAAAGTTTCCAAATCCAAAACTCAAAACTTTTCAAAACACATTTTGGAACTTCATTTAGCATACTCAAATTTGTTAAGTGAAGTTTCCAAATCCAAAATCAAAATAAAAAAATCATAATCCAAATTTTTTTCAACTAATATTTTGGAACTTCATTTAACATACTCAAATTTGTTAAGTGAAGTTTCCAAATCCAAAATCAAAATCAACAATAATAATCCAAATATTTTTCCAAACAATATTTGGAACTTCATTTAACATACCTAAATTTTTTAAGTAAAGTTTCCAAATCAAAAATTTAAAAGATTTCAAAACATATCTTGGAACTTCACCTAGCATACTCAAATTTGCTAAGTAAAGTTTCCAAAGTCAAAACAAAAATATTCAAACACCTTTTGGAACTTCCTCCCTTAGCATACCAAATTTTCTAAGGAAGTTTCATTTTCAAACCAAAACAAATCAAAATTTTGAACACACCATTTGGAATTTCATTTAGCTCAAATTTGCTAAATAAAATTTCCATTTCACTAAACAAGTGGACTTCACCTTAGCATACCAAATTTGCTAAAGTTAAATTTCCACTTTCAAACATCAAAAACAAAATGAAAACTTAGGATCCCATTAGCATACCAAATTTGCTAAGGATCCTACCTTTTCAAAAAAATCAAACACAAATGAAACACTTAGGATTTTCTTAGCATATTTAAATTTGCTAAGAATCCTATTTTCAAAATTCAAACAAAACACACTTGGTTTCTCCACTTAGCATACCCAAATTTGTTAAGTAGGAATTCCAAAATTTTCCAAAAATCAAAATAAAACAAAATTTACAAGCATACCCAAATTTGCTAAGTAAGTGAAAATTCCAAAACAATCAAACACAAAACAAAATCATTTGAATCTTGCTTTAACATACCCAAATTTGTTAAAGGGAAGAGTCCCCAATATCAAAAATTAAATTTCAAAACAAAAACTCAAATGAACTTATGAAAACATCCTATCAAATATTTTGAATCAATATTTCAACATGCTCAAATTTATTAAAGTTTGGATTCATATTCAAATTCCTCTTTCAATCAATCTCTTGAAATTCATTTGAACCCCACTTAACACTTCCAAGTTGTTGGATGTGGGTTCAAATTTTCAATATTCAATAATTCAGAATCTATGTAGACAGAAAACTAATGCAAGTTCATTTCTCATTCCAGATTTTTTTTAGTGCAAGTACAATTTCAATTTAGGTTTACTTTCAATGCTGAGTTCCAAAATTTGTCTTTACCCCCATGGCATGGATCTAGCTAGATCAGGACTTCCCGCCATACCCATGATCCATTTGGCCAAGGATTTGAGGGCGATCACTTGTGAGGGCATTCCCTCACCACGGTCGATAAGAAGATGAGGTGGGCGGCGGTCATCAGGTAGACTTACCCTCGATTCGATATCTCCTCACTATTAGAGACTTATGGATTCAATCACAGTGGCGGTTCTAGTTCATGGCGATTCATCCTAAAGTTGCACATGTTGCCCTGGCGCATGCTAGCACCCTACCATCTGTACCCTCTAAGGGTAAGGCTCCCCTAGTTTCAGGGTTTGCCTCCCCAATATTTGAGTACGGGTCTAGCTCACACTCCTCTCATCCTACTTGCACCCAATGTAGGAACAAGAACAATATGGTAAAATGGTTCCATACTCGGATAGCTAGAGAGTTAGAGGCAGCTGCCAGATTAGCCATGGATGAGTCTCCCATGATCACTTCACCCGGTTACAATAGTTTCATCCTCTCTCAAAATAGATAGAGGATGCCAGAGGATCATTCATCACCCCATCCAGTGGTGCAGTTTCAACCAATAATTTCTAGGAGTAGAGGTCATTGCGACCTTATTCTAGGTAGGTGGAGCATACTGAGCTTCGAGTTTGGTACCTAGTTTGATCTTGATCTTATCCATAGCATGGAAGATTCATCGGGGAGATGGCCCATGATGCCTATACATCACATATTACTAGTAGAGAGCGATGCAAGTTCAGCTGTCAGTCAGCCGCTTCTACTTTGGTTGACTTTCCAGCTTGGTGCACTACCCGCATCGACCATACTGATAGTATTCTCCTCAAAGGGACCAGCCATCATAGGAGGATAGCTCCTGTACACAAAGAGTCGGTGGTTTCTCTCCACCTACCTCATCGCCATCACGGTCAGTTCATCACCCATTCCATCTAAGGCCATGAAGGCCACATCAGGAAAACATACCCCGTTGGTGATCCTATGGCCAAGGGATCCTACCCCACACCACCCATTGTGTAGGCGTCTCTGCTCAACTTTCGCCTAGTATGGTGCGAAAGGTGGCGACGAGCATCGTGGTCATTCCTTCACCACCCATTATAGATGTAGATGGTGGAGTTATCAGATATTCTAGATGATAGTTGTAGTATGATAGTAGGATCATCCTGTTATCTATTATAGCGATGTCAAGAGTATCATTCAGTGAGTACTCCCATATAGGATTGACTCCCATTACAAGTGGTCGGTGCCTCTCGGTTCATGATAGCGATCACAGTCAGCTATTTGTACCTTGAGTTAGATAGATCCTTAGATGAGATAGTTGCACACTATTTTTATGGAGAAAAAAAAAGATCTTAGTGCATGGTTTGATGAAGAAAGAGTCGACTTTGATCCCAATGAAGATGACTTGATGGGGATTAGGCATGCATAATTGATACTAGAGGTTCTCTTCTTAGGGAGCAACAGCCATGAAAGGTGATGAGGTTGATCAAGGAACCACAGAATCATCACCTCACAGTTAAGGCAAAAGATGAGCAGATTGATAGGATGGCACAAGTTCGGGACTTGTTAGCGTAGTATCGATTGCTTGAAAAGCCTCAATTCATCCTAGTGTCGATGTTAGTCAGCCTGAACTAGTGGATGTCTTAGGCCCAGTTAAGACTCTACCTCCCATTGAGCAAGGTAGCACTAGTCTATATCGGAAGGTAGTGGAAAGTACCTCCATACATAAAAAAGATCTGAAATTCATGGTTGAGCAACAAGTGAGGGAAGCTTTGGCTAAAGCCTGGGGAGGATCATCGGTTCCAAAGGGTAGACCCTACCTAGAGGAATTTAATGTCATCCAGTATCCCTAGGGTTTAGTGCCTCCTTCCTTCAAAAGCTTCGATGGTAGTGGGAATCCGAGGCAGCATATAGCTCACTTCAGGGCTAGTTGTTCCAATGCAGGTGGCAGTGATTCTTTACTCTTTAGACTCTTTATCATTAGCCTAGCGGATATCAATTTTTGATTGGTATGCTAAACTACCCAATGGTTCAGTAATGACATTTGTTGAGTTGGAGCAACTCTTTATCAAAAGATTTGCTGGAGCCCAACAAAGGGTTATTGTAGGTGATCTCGTTGTAGCCAATAGCACTGGTGAGTCACTTATTGATTATATTCTCATGGCATAACGAGTATGAAGTGTGAACCATAGGCTCGAACAACATGCCATTGAGATTCTCATGAAGAATATCCATGGCCCAGTTGCCTTCATGCTTAAGGGCTTCACCATCAAAACATTTGAGAAACTAATCAACAAAGAGGCTAGTCTACAAGAAGAGGCCAAACAATTTCCTTTTCCAGATCGGTTGCCAGTAAAATCCCAAAGGTCTATGAAGAAACTGAGAGCGATGCGGGGTTGAGAGCGACTAGAGATCGTCAGAGCGACCATGACCTCGACCTCCACCTCCTTTTGCCACCAGACCATACCGGCCTCCATAGTAGCCTCCATGGCTAGCACACCATTGCCTTCATACCACCACCGGCGGCATGCATATCCCCGGGTGGTTATGTTACTCTTTTAGATAAGTTAAACAAACCTTATTCTTTTAAGGGAGGTAATAGAAAAATCTTTAAGAATCTCTTAAAGAAACGATTTTAGCTACAAGCTAGGAGAGGAGGAAGTAGGCAAAGTCATGATCAAACTTTTGCCCTTACCACCATATGCTAGGCCATATTTTGGAGGATTGCTTTACATTCAAGGACGGCGATAGTTTCAAGACGGTGTTATAGTTATCCCAAAGGAATACCTTGTGGAACAACCATCCGGTTCCATTAGGGTAATCCTTGGGGATACAAGTGATCCTACCAAAAATAAAGAAGGTTGGGATATTTCTTGTCAAAACCTCTAAGAAAATAATTAGAAGATCAAGAAGCTTTCCTTTGCGGTGCCGTTGCTCAAACCTCCAACACAGGAAGGTTTGCAAGTTGCAGTGCCAACTCTAGAAAGTGGGAGCTTCGGCAAGACATGTGTCGGCGGGATAGCCCTTTAGCGACCGATAGTGTCACCTCCATTGTTGCTTCCACAGGTGACTTCTTCCATTTCTAGCTCTTCTATTTCTTCTACTAATAGAACTCTTGTATCTGATAAGGGCATCAAATCCTTACTCCCTCACTTGACTTCTACTTTGTACCTCCAAATATTCCAAGAAATTGAAGAATAAAGCTAGCTTGAATTACATCCATGTCTCTTCTGATGGGTTGTCTTCTTCTATTCCTAATGATAACTCTTCAAGTCTAAATAACTATAACAATTCTGATCTTCCACTTTTTGATTTAGAGTTGGACTTTCCAACTCTGAATACTATGGGTTCACCTCTTGAGATAGACTTGGAATCATATAATTCTGAGGGTCTCATAGGAGAAGCTATAGGTGAGCCTGAAGTGCAGGTAGAACTTTCCACCACATTACCTCTAGAGATTACTGAAGTCAACCTCCATAGTGGCAAGGTTCTACCTCCTAGGGCAGCACCTCCAGATAGAAGGAAATAAGTCATTTGTACTGAAGATCGAGAAGCCCTTCCACAAAATGCTCCACCCTTGGATATTCTTGTGGAAGACCAACTGAAGGTGGACTACAACATCCTTTCTCATCTAAGAAAGTTTCCATCTAAGCTAAGCATATATGATGCCCTTGTCTTATCCAAAGAGATGAGGGAATCACTAATCAAGGTTCTACTTGATCCTGAGATATGCTTAGCTCAGCTGACCATTGTAGGTGAGGAAGCACATTATGCAAAAGAAGTCCAAGGGATCACCTTTGCAGATGAAGATCATCTTCTGGGGGGTTTGGAGCACAACCATCCCTTATACATTGAAGTTGACATGGATAGGTTCAGACTCAGGGGACCTGTGGATTAGGTGCATGGTAAACATTATGAGTCTAAAGACCCTTGCCTATTTGAGGATCGACATCTCTACACTCAGGAGATAGATGATGTTGAGAGGATTCAATGATCAAGGTGGCGCTTTAGGTTCTATAGTGTTACCTTTGGAGATGTGGAGAAGGCGAAAATTTTACATTATTGATTCAAATAATTCATTCACTGCTTTGCTTGGTAGTCCTTGGATACATCAGAACAAGATCATTCCATCCTCTCTTCATCAGTGCATCAAGTTCAGAAAAGATGGGATTGAATACTATGTCAACGGAGATGAAAAGCCATTTTCAGTTAGAGAGGTTGAGATTTATGAGGATGAGACCTACTATCTTCCTCAAAACACCCTTTCTCATGAACTTGGACAAAATTCAAATGCAAAAATAAAAGAAAAAAAGAAATGAAGAAGAAAAATAAAAGAAAGAAAAGAAAAAAAAATTAAAGTCAAGTGACACAAGAAAGGGAAATTGAAGAAAATAGATCGCATATCACATTCCATAGTTCATTCCATCATATGGACATGTGGGTAGATGGCTCAACCTCCACCGTAGAGGTAGAGGTAGAAATAGAGGTAGTTCGGTGGGAGACCCCTAGTTGGCCTTCCAATAGAGGTCATGTTTTAGTTCATAGAGTACCTACTATTCACATAGACTTGGAATCCCTTGGAGGATGAGTCTAATGTGATTGTATACCCAACCCCTCTCGGCGGGTTCCATTGGAGGTGACTTTTGATCCAGCAGATGAGCCTCCAAGCAAAGCAAAGTATTCAAATCTAGTTTATGTGAAACTATTAGGCAATAGTTGGGAACCTTAGCTCTTACCTCACTTACATCTCAGAAAGTTGAAGGTTTGATAGTTAAAGAAATCCCTAAGTCTTCTGACATGAAGCAGAAGAGGTTCTTTTTGGGATCATCCTCCTCAAGCCCTGAAGTTGATGTAGAGCTTGAGGAAGATACTTTTAAAGAATTAATGGAACTACCGCTTGACTTTTACTCTCCTTGTGTTCAAAATCTTATGCAAAAAAGTTTGGTTCTTTACACGTGGTCTAAGCATAGGTCAGAGGATTTTGAAAAGCTATGGAATAATTCAGGTAGGGAAACGTAATCAAGAGCAGGACTAGGATTTGGTAAAGTGGGTCCAGTCGATGATGAAGATTACTGCCTAGTTGTTACCAACCATTTGGAATTTGATAGGTTCTTCTCACACATCCCCAACTCTTATGAGAATGTGTGTTTAGAAATCTTAGATGATCGAGATGATCTCCAAGTCAAAGAGGCACGCCAAAATTTGAAGAAGAAATTCATTCAACAAGACAAACTTAAAGAAATCAACCTGGGATAGAAGAAAATCCTCGACATACATCATTCATTCTTTGAATGAAGAAGAAATCAATGACTTAGTTAGGCTATTGGCGAGTTTAAAGGCTTACATGAGTTATGAAGAAATGCAGATTATCTCTTGGCGTAGTCCACAAGCTAGTAGATCTAACATTACCCTATTAAGCAAGCTCTAGACGCATGCGATTAGAAATTGAACAATGGGTCATTTCTGAAGTCAAGAAATTGATTGATGCTAGTTTCATCAGGGAAGAAAAATATCCTACCTGCTTAGCTAGTGTCATCCCAGTTAAGAAGAAGAATGGTCAAATTCACATTTGCATTGATTTTAGGGACTTAAACAAGGTATATCCTAAGGATGAGTTTCCTCTTCTTATACTAGAATTAATGGTGGACATCGCCTCATCTCATGCTATATTTTCTTTCATGGATGGATCATCTGGCTATAACCAAATCAAGATGTCTCCTGAAGATAAAAGAAAAACACTTTTGCTTTTCAAACCCTCGAAATCTTCTATTATAGGGTCATGCCTTTCTTAAAATCTTTGGTGCTACATACCAATGGGCCATTCGGATCTTCAATGAACTCATCCATCATCGGGTTGAGTGCTATGTTGATGATCTAGTAGTCAAGAGCGAGAAAAGGAAGACCATCTCTTTGACTTGAGTAGTTTTTCAAATGGTTAAGATAATATAACCTCAAAATGAATCCCCTAAAGTGTGCATTAATTCAGGAAATTCCTTGGGTTTGTTGTTCGACAGGAATAATAAATAGATCTTGAAAAGATTAAAGCTATCTTAGAAATGCCACCTCTAAGAGTTTAACTCAACTCAAATCCTTTCAAGGATGGGCGTATCTAAGATGCTTTATCTCAAACTTATCAGGGAGATGCAAGCCATTCTGCACTTGTCAAAAGGATGCCAAGTTCAAGTGGGATGATAAGTTCCAACATGCTTTGAAGACATCAAGAGTACTTGG
This sequence comes from Cymbidium sinense, assembly GCA_021442155.1. Lineage (NCBI taxonomy): Eukaryota > Viridiplantae > Streptophyta > Magnoliopsida > Asparagales > Orchidaceae > Cymbidium > Cymbidium sinense. The sequence continues at coordinate 24,638,525 of CM038227.1, read as the reverse complement.
TGAAGCCGCCAGTTCTAGCATCCCTATCGGCGGGGCCATCCTTTACACTATTGCATTGGATGACTCTCGACACTCTTAAAGCTGAAGGGAAGGAGGCGCTCTACTACCTCATGTCATCATTCTGGCAAACTATCCACCTATTGAGAAATATTGCCTAGCTTTAATTTTTGCCTACCAAAAGCTACGACATTACATGCTTTCTCATAAGGTAAACTTAATCTCTAGAACCAATTCACTGTAGTATCTCATGACATGGCCAACGCTATTTAGATGTTTGGCTCGTTGGTCCATGATTCTTTTGCAATTTGACATCACATTTGTACCCCTCCGTATGATAAAAGGACAAGCACTAGTGAATTTTATAGTAGCACACCCACTTCCTACTGATTCTCCACTTAGTAACGATCTCCCCAATGAACAATTCATGAACTTTGGGGAGGCCGACAACCATCGATGGGAGATGTTTTTTGATGGTGCAGCTTATTTTCTTAAAGGCGAAGCACCACGATCTATTCTCTCAGGAAAGACAGGGGTAGGAATAGTTCTTTTAACTCCAAATTATGATGTGATGAGATTCTCATACTATCTATCCAACCCCACCAACAATGAAGCCGAGTATAAGGCTTTGATTACAAGTTTAGTGTTTTCTATCACTATCAATGTCATGAGCATCAACATCTTTGGGGATTCTCAATTGGTCATCAACCATATTGTCGGGTCCTACCATGTTCTCAAACCCAAGCTTCGTCATTACAACGAGTATACCATGAAGCTGTTGGCCCAAATTCCCGAAGTCACCATCTACAAAGGTTCCCCAGAGAATGTAGTATGAGATGCCTTGGCCAAACTTGCCAAAGAATTGGCATGTCAAGATGAGTCCATTTCAATAGGGTCCAAAATAGATGTCTATCCCTTATTGACTTTGAACTAATCGATCAACTTTCTCTTGGAGGGGAGGTTTCCTTTGCCAAAAAGGATGAGGAGCTAAATTGGAGGAAACCATTCATAGATTACTTGAACACCGGCAAACTACCTCAAGAAAAGTCAGAAGCTCAAAAGGTGAAATAGAGAGCTCTCTTCTACGCTCTTGTTGATGGCACCCTATACCAACGGTCCTTTGACCAAATGTGGTTACGTTGTTTGGACAAACATGAAGCCCATGGCATTGTAATTGAGGTACACTTAGGTTTATGTGGAGTGCATCAATTTGGTCCAAAGATGAAGACGAAGATCAAAAAACTTGGATATTAGCCTTCGATGATCACATACTGCATGGATGTAGCTAGGAGATGCCATCAATGTCGGTGCATGTGTGGTCCTCCACCACCAACCATATTCTACACCTACTTTGGCTTCATGGCCATTTGAGTGTTGGGTACCGACATTGTAGTCGATCGATCCTCCTTCTTCAAGGGGCATCTATTCATCTTAGCACTCTACTTTTCCAAGTGGTGAAGCCATCCCACTCAGAGGTCAACTCACATGTGCTTCAATTTTTAGGAACCATATCGTATATAGGTTGGGGTGCCTCAAAATTATATCGATAATGGTGCATTCAAAAGCATGAAGATCAACAACTTTGCCAGAAGACACCAAATAGATTAGAGATACTCCACCATCTACTACCCTAGAGCAAATGGTTTAGCAGAAGCATTCAATAAAACTCTTATCTAGATTTAAAAAAAACTCTTGATGATAATAAAAGATAATTGGCGGCGGTTGGTTGAAGCCTTTGGCTGCACCACATACCAAACTCAACTCAGTCTACCCCATTTTCCTTATTGTATGGGTGAAGCATTCTTCCTTTAGAAGTTTAACTCTCACTAAGGATAGCATTGGGTAACAAGATCACTCTGAAGAATGCAAAGTTGCGGTTAGAAGAGCTCAAGGTTTGGAGGAGAGCCTACGGGTGCGTGAACCTCAAGTTGTACAAGGCCAAAATGATTCAAGCTCACAACAAGCTGTCGCCCTAGGTCTTTGAGTAGGAGAACTTGTGTTAGTCTAAGGAGACCAATTGTTGCTGTCAAAGATGGGAGGCAAGTTTGAACCCACTTGGGAAGGCCCTATGTCATAGAGAAGGCTATGTCATAGAGAAGGCCTACAGGATCTTATTAACTTATTGATTGTAAGGGGAACACCGATGCTTCCAATTAATGGGCTCTATCTAAAGAAATATTACCCATGAAATAAAACTTGTTTGAAAATAATCATTAATAAAAAAATAAAATTTGATTCCATTCATCAAATCTTCTCTTCTTTCGAAGTGTTGTTTGCTTATCTTGCGAATCCGCCGTGACATGTTTAGGGTAGGTGTAAGAGTCCCCTGGTGGCATCCTATCCCTCTTTCACAACACAAACACAATCTCGATGCTTTTAGAATAGGTGTGAGAGAGCAGAGCATCTATTTTTATTAGCATAACTAAGATAGGTGTGAGAGAACAAGCAACATCCTTTCTTGGTAAATTCTTGTTTCCATCCATGGCATCATTTCATAATTCCCATGTTTTAAGGTTGTAAGAGTCCCCAGAGGCATCCTATTACTTTTAACACATGCACAAAATAAACACAAATCTTTTTTATCTCATATTTTGATGTGGGAGCAAGCCTGTGGCACTCACTCATTAGCTACTCTAGGTGGTCTACATGCTACCTTGTAGTATGTCACCCGATGGTCATTTGTTGGAGGATGTGAGTCCAGCTTTCTTTCTGATCATTGTAAACCAATGAGTACTTGTTAGTATGGTAGGCTTCTTGCGGTACCTCATGTTGACTTTGCTTAAGAAGATGTGAGTCCCCGCACTTTCTTCTTGAACTAGCCATCATGCACTAACTAGGTTGAGTATATTTGAGGTTTAGGATAAGTCCCAGGCTCCTTTCCTCTTGACTACTTTTGAGTTGATATAAGTCCCTTGTGCATTCACTCAATGGTTGCACTTGGTCGGATACTTTGTCGAGCCAAAGAGACTATCCAATAGTTAGTTCTCTAGGAGGATGTGAGTCCCGAGCTTTCTTCTAGGTTGATTGTTGATGGCACCTTAGGTTGGTTGATGTTACTATCTTGATGACTCACCCGGTGAGTACACCACTCTTGGCGAATGTGAGTCCCCAGCTTTCTCCTTGAGTTGGACACCGAATACCTAATGGATATATGACTAGCCATGTCATTTTCTCCAGGGTATTAGATTAAGCCCTTAGCAGCCCCATCCCTTGTGGGCACTCTATTTGGATCAAGTCCTTTGCAACCCCATTTATACACTACCTAGGTTACTCTTGGATTGGACATTCCTCTTTCCTAGTAGCCACACCTGTGGTTGGAGAATTTATTTAGCGGATGCGTTGATTCTCCTTTGGTTCAATAAATCTGAGATAGGCCTAGGCTGATATAAGCTCCTTCTTAATTTGATCCTTCACAAACTAATAGGGTCCACATTAAAACAAACAAACCAAATAAATAAAATTAATTCACTTGTGGATTAGGAATTCAAGCCCCCAAAGGGCCCCTTTTTCCAAGCAGGCATCCTATATTTAGGGCATTGTCGGAACTCCCCATAGAATTGCGACTACAGTTGAGATAAATCCCAATTGGTACTCACTCTGGTAGTTAGGTGGGTTCAATCTATTTTTCCACAAGCAGGTTACCCTGAATCATTTCTCTTTGAAGATGTAAGACTATGATGCATTCTTTCTAGCATGATTATATAAACGATGGAAGCCCTAGGTTGGGTTTGATTTGTTGCCCAAAAGCGATCACCCATAGTCTTTTCTAGTGGAAGATGTGAGTCCCAGAGCTTTCTTCCCTTCAATTGATCATTGCAAACCAAAAGGCACTCCTTTGATTGGATAGTTCTCCCATTGGCTGGGAAGCTACTCCCTTTGTTTTAGTAAATCTGAGATAGGTCTAGGCTTCTATGATCTCCTTTTCAATTTGACCCATTGCAAACCAACGGAATCCACAAACAAACTAAAAATGAAAATTAATCTTTGACTATCTTTGAGTTGATCTAAGTCCCCTAGTGGCATTCACTCAATAGTCAACCCTAGGTTGGGTTCGATTTGTTGTCCAAAGCAACCGATCACCCCAGTGATCTTTTCTAGTGGAAGATGTGAGTCCCCGAGCTTTCTTCTTGACTTGACCATTATGTAAAAAAGGCACTCCTTTGGTTGGATAGTCTCCCATGGTTGGCTACTCCCTTTGGTTGATCTAAGATAGGTCTAGGCTTCACAAAGCTCCTCCCGATTTGAATCATTAACCAATGGATCCATCAAAATAAACAAAACTAAAAAAATGAAATTCTTGACTATCCTTGAGCTGATTTAAGTCCCCAGGCATTCACTCAATAGTTAGCCTAGGTGGGTTGATCTTGTTGCCAAGTAATGATCACCCTAGTGGTCCTCGTCTATAGAAGATGTGAGTCTCCATGCTTTCTTCTTAAGATTTGTCCATTGCAAACTGAAAGGAATTCCCTTGGTTGGATAGTCCTACCCTATGGTTGGTAGACTACTCCCTTTGAATCGATAAATTTGAGTCAGTTCTATGCTTCCATGATCCCTACTCACTGTAGTTCACCGCAAATCGATGGGATTCATAAATTAAAATAAATAAATAGAAAATGAAACAATCTTGACTATCTTTGAGTTGATCAAAGTCCCCTAGTCGTATTCACTCAATAGTCAGCCCTGGGTCGGGTTTCAATCTGTTGTCTTGCCAATAAATTACCACAACAACTGGTCTTTACTTTGGAGAATGTAAGTCTATCACGCTTTCTTCCTGGTATAGCTACTGCATACCGAAAGGCATTCCTTTGGTTGGTTAGTCCTACTATGTGTTTTGTAGACTACCCCTTTGGATTGGTAAAATTGAGTTAGGTTTTAGCCTTCATGGCTCCTACTTAGTGCAACCCATTGCAAATCAATAGGGTTCATCTAAAATTCAAACCTAACAAAAATTGAAATAAATTCAACCCTCTTCCTTAGTGGAACTCAAATCAAATCCTTTTCTCCTCAGTGAGATTCAAATCAACCTTTTCATCCCCTTGTGGATGACTTTAACCTATTTCCCGTAGTGGAAGGTTCACACTCCATCCCTTAGCGGATTTCTTCCCTCTCTCTTATGTCTTGGACATAAGTGTAGCCACATTGCACTAAGCTCTAGATTATTTCTTTTCTTTGTAGATAGATTATTTCTAGTGCCCTGATCTTTGATTGTTGATCATTTTCAACACCAATGCATGTGGTGCTCTTATCAATCACACCAAACCTTCCTTTGTTGACCTCATTTTTAGAATGAGCTCTTAAACCTCCATCTTAGACATAGATCCTCTCGAATTTAAGAGTCCTTAGTCTAGACATCTAGTGATTAGGTGGACACTCTTAGAGACTTAGAAGAGTTAGCCATTTAGAATATGCTTGCCTTAGCCTAAACCATTCCTCACTTTCCTTCTTTCAAATAAAACTCCAAATCAATCTTAATTGATTTTATCCAAACTTAAATAAACTCTATATGATTGAAATCCATGATTGAAATCTATGATTGAAACCCATGATAAAAAAATCCATCAAAAATTCCTAAGTCCAAATTTTGCATAAGTCTTTAAGCCTCCCTTAAGGACTTAACCAAAATCATGATCTAAACCTATTCAAACCTGTAAGATATTCTCATAATCCATTTATATTCTCATTTATATTCACATATATAAATGAGATATAAATTCAAATCAATCCAACTAAACTCAAAATTCCAAATCAATTCATGAAAATTTTCTTAAGTCCCTTCAATTTTCCATTAAAGGACTTAGCCAAAATCAATCCTAAACCTTGATCAAACCTATTCAAATTTATTGGATTTTCTCAAAAATTATTTATATACTTATTTATATTCTCATATATAAATGAAATATAAACAAAAATCAAACAAATCCAATCCAAAAATTAAATTCCAATTTAAAAATTCCCTTAAATCCCTTAAATTCCCTTTTATGGATTTAACCTAAATCATGATCAAGCCTATTCAAATTCATGGGATTTTCTCAGAACTTATTGACATCCTCATTTATATTCTCATATATAAATGAAATATAAATATAAATCAATCAAATCCAATCAAGAATTAAATTCCAGTTTAAAATTCGCTTAAATCCTTTAAATTCCTTTTAATGGATTTAACCTAAATCATGATCAAACCAATTCATATCCTTGGGATTTTCTCAAAAATTATTTATATCCTCATTTATATTCCCATATATAAAAGAAATGTAAATATAAATCAATCAATTCCAATCCAAAAATTAAATTTCAATCAAAAAATCCTTTAAGTTCCCTTTAATGGATTCTAAATCATGATTAAATACTTCAAATCGAAACTTAGATCCATTTATATTCTCATTAATATTCACATATATAAATGAAATATAAATTCAAACAATCAAATCAATTCCAAATAACAAACTCAAATCACTCAAAATCTAATCTAAGCCTCAAGCCAAAATCTTGAACTTAGCAAATCATTCAAATCAAGCCAAACTCTTGATTTTCTCTCATGGTTCAATCAACCCTATAATCATGAGATCATATATAAATCCAAACTTCAATCACTCAATCAAAACCTAATTCAAAAATCAAACCCAAAGCCTTTCATATTCTTCCTTTGAATATAAAATTTTCAAATGGATCAAAACCCATTAGACTTCAAACCACTTGTAAATGGATTTATATTTCAATCATGAGTCCATATATAAGATCAACAAACTTGAAATCAAGCTTTGACCCAGCCATTTGACCCACTTAGGCTCACTTGACCCAAAGTGACCTAAAGTACCCTTATGAGCCAAATTTTGATACTAACCAAATTGGATTGAACCAAACTCATATATCCCTCTCATCATGATCAATAATCATCATGGGATGTTCATTCAATCAAATTGGGTCAAACCAAGTCAAATCTAATGGTTGACCAAGTCAACACTTAACCCAAAATGAAACCCAACATAGCCAAATTACACCATAGAACAAATTGATTGAAACCATTGATCTAAGTTCACTTAAGACCAATGTTTGAACTTGACCAAGTCAACCTTTGAGCCTAACCTAGCCCATTTGGTCAACTTGACCAAAGCTGGCCCATTTTGACCTAAAGGGCTAAAATGTGTCAAACATTGATCTAAGCCAAATTGATTGAAACCAATGGGTCAAGTCCATTCCAAATCACTTGTGGAACTTGACCAAAGTCTCAATTGGCCAACTAGACCCAACCTAGCCGAATTGACCTTAGACCCAACATGACCTAAAGGGGTCATGTTGAGTTAAAATTGAACTTAACCCAAATTGATTGGAAACAAAGACACCAATCCACTCCATATTACTAATCTAACCTAAACCTACCCTTTATCTACCCCAAATAGGTCAAATGGGTCAAATAGGTCAACTTGACCCATTTGACCTAAATGAAGTCATATGAGACAAAACCAAATACCTACCAAATTGAACCAAGCCAAAGCCACCAAAAACTTTCAAATGGTCATATAAACTTGACCCAACCTTTGGTTTGACCCAATTTGACCTATTGGTCAACTTGACCCAAGTTGACCCATTTTGACCTAAATGGGTCAACATGAGCCAAACCCCATCAAATAGATTCCAAATCCAGTGAAACTTAGCCAAACCTAGTGTCTCCATATACCCAACATATCCAAATGGAAAAATAGCAAATTGACCATCCTACCCCTAGACCATAGAACAAATTTTGGCCTAACCCATGGGTATTTTGGTCATACCCTCTTCACAATCAATTGAGGCTTTTCTAAAAGCTCAAGGGGACTTAGTGATGAGTGGTGCAATCAACCCAATGTGTTTGGGTTAACCCATTTGGTGTCTGGACCAAACCCGACCACCTAGCTCAAAATTGAGTTCTCAAACTCCCTTCTAAGCTCAAATTAAAGCACATGGCAAGTTGGCAATCCATTCCTTGGATCATACCGACCATGTGCACGCTCAAAATAGTCAAAAAAAACTCTCCCATCTCATCAATTGGATCAAAAATGACCTCATTTAGATCCTTCAAGGGGGGGATATACAATTTCACCACTCCGGTCTCAGAATGGGGACAAATGATAAACCTCCAGAACTTTTCTTTCTTCAAGTGAAAAAGTGAGATTAACCTCTTCATTTCCTCAAAACAAATTCAATCAGATTAAAATTTTGAGGATCACTAAAATCAGCATATCCTCGAAACCATCAATCCCGTCAGACTCAATGTGGTGTGGAGCTTCATGAAAGAAATTTTCACTCATAAATTTTGGCCGATTTTTTGTCATTTCTCACTCTAGATGGTGTGGGTTGAATTTGGTGTGATTCCATGCTAGATCGAGCTTGGATCTTCCCCTTGATCATGAAAAGTCTCTATTAATCAAGGGGAAGAACTTGGCTCATCTCAATGGTCCATCCACGCATTTTAGATGAACGACTGAGATTATTTAGCATGTTTAGAAATCTAATTATCCTTTATAAACTACGGGGGGATCTTCAACCGTCTGATCTTTGATTGGATGATAGAGAATATAAGTGTGTGTGCTGCCACCGCCTTTTGTAAGGTGATAACTTAAGTTGTCCCCTCATGATGACATGTAAAAGCTGATGCGCCACCGCATCATCATGAGCTAGGATTAAGAGTTAATTAAAAATGCTTGGTTAATTTCTAATTAATCAATGGATCTTCCAAAGTGCATAACTCTTTATAGAAAATTTAAAAAAAATGAAATAAAAACCTATGGATAGATAATTAAACCTAGAACATTTTAAAATTATTTTTGATGAGTTTTGAATTGTGATTTTCTTTGAATTTGTGTTTTATTGGAAAGTGTATTTTGCTAATTACTCTTTGATTAGGCTGATGATTAATCCCAAATTTCTTGGATACGTTGTAGGGGATGACCTCTACCTCCTCTAATTTTCTTGGAATTTATTGAAGGCTTGATTAGAGTAATTGCATATGGTTTCCTTAATTACCCTTATCATGTAATTAAGCATAATTAGGCTATGATTAGTAAATTTACCCTATGATTAGGATTGATTAAGGTTAGTTCGAGTAAGTAGAATGTTTATGGAATAATTTTGGGGCATTTTCACTAAGCTATTCCCTAAACCCCCTCTTCTCTCCTTAATCTCCTCTTAATTAAGGATTAATTCATTAGTTATCCCCTTAATCAATTTTTTAAAAATTCTAAAAAGTTCCAGAACTTAATTAATCCACCTTGGGTAGATGCTTAGGTGTTTAATAGCCTAAGTTCAATTAAGGAAATCAAAATCCATTCACATGTGTGAAAGGGTATTTTAAAATTACTTAAGCTAAACCCCTTAGCTTAATTAACTTTAATTGTTGGCCAAATTGCATTAGGCCTTTTTCATTTATTTTGCATTACAAATTTAAATTTTGTGGGTTTTATGTCGTCTCATTTTCTCATAATTATTTAGTTAATTCTTCTAAGGTGGTGTAGGTAAGGGTTAATTAAGTCATGTAATTCATACCTTAACCTAATCAACACATAAAAATGGATCTGATTAACTAAAAATTTTAAAAAAAGCAAACATATGTGGGAATGGGTTAGGAATAACAAACTTATCTCACCTTTTCAAAATTAAATCAAACTTCAAATTAAACAAAAATCACTTTAAATTCACTTTGATTTATTCAAAATTTCTTTATTCCATAGAAATGTCTTTAGGATTTAAGTGAAGTGAGTTTGTTTACATGCTTTCATTGCTTTGGGTCTTTCCCCAACATGTTAAGTTGTATTCCATGTGATTTTATGCATTCATAATTTCATTTTTTAAATTTTAAAATGAAATGATTTACTTTTTGTCAAATTTGCATGTGTTGGCTAAAGTAGAAATATGAGTGGCTATTATCACTACTAAATCCAAATTATTTTCAAAACTTTTAAATGAAATACCAAATCTGAAAGTATGCTGCTTATACTTTAATTATAAGCTTGCATGTGAAAGATTATAAAGGTATCTTAGTATAGGTTTCCTTTCTTTCTTATGTTGGTATAGTTTTGAATAGGAATTTTGGTGAGATATATGGTTCATTTGAAAGAACTAACATTCATATCCTATTCATCTCTATGCTACCATCTAAGAAGGGTTACCTACACTTGCATACAAAAATTGCATAAACAAAACAAATCTATTAAACAACTTTTGCATTTTCCTTTTCTATTTTATTTCTTTTATATACATGTTTGTACTTAAGGAAAGTGGTATATTAGTCTGGACAACCCTGAGGTTGCAAGGATTTAAGTAGCCCTAAGTAGGTCTTATACCTCTAGTTAATGATGTTGTACTCACTTATGCCTTTCTTACTTTCATGTTTGTGACATTTTGGATAAGGAAAATCTTTTCTACTTAAAAAAAATCATGCATATTCAACTTCTAAATTTTCTTAAATGGATTACTTAGCATGCATCATAAAGTATGTTAACTACTTTCATTTGCATATATAGATATGCTTAAGGTCCATCCATATGCATGTTATATATGTTGGGAAAGAAATGAAGAAATGTGTGTTATGTGAATTTTGATTCATTTTATTTAATCTTAAAATGTCTTTCTTTTTGAATAGGTTTGTTTAGAGTTTATCTAAATTTAGGATTAATTAAAAGTTGTAATCAAAACATTCACATAAATGAAACTAAAATATGAACCTACTTTAGAAAATTACTTAAGGTTAGGGAAGGAAAGAGAAGTATTCTTCTCTTTCCCTCTCTTCATAACTTAGTAATTAATTATAGGATCCATTTAAACCAAATTAAAACATGAAATAAAATCAACTCAAAACAATGAAACAACTTAAATGAAACTCCCCTCTAAGTTGAACATGTTCTTCACACTTAGAAAATTTGAACCTAAAGCCACAGCTAAGCATCACACAAGCACACACATTAGCCTAAGTTACCACTTCTAGCCTTAGGTTAGGCTAGTGCATGGTTTGATGTTTATTTTATTTTATGATATATGTTTTAGACTGGATGTGAGGGTGTATGCTCATAGAATGAATGGTAGGACATTCTTAGTCTAACTATTCTTTTCTGTAAGGGATTGTGCTTAAGGGACGCTATCATAAATAAAAATATAAATGCTTTTGCTTGCAGGTGCTTTATACCCCTAAGCATAATCCATAGGCTAGGTGGACTTAGTCACCCATGTGTGGGGTGATAAGTCTAATATACATGCTTGGGATTTGTGTAGTGTGTTTTAGCTAACCATTATTTTGTAGGTGTTAGTTAGATTTCCACTTTTCTTTTTCATGTAAAAATTTGTATAATTAGGATTTTGGAATGATTTTTATGGGGATTAATATGAGCATTGGTCATAAGATCCTATCTTATGCACCATGTGAAGCCTAGGAGCATCCACCTTCCAACCTTCCAAAGGAGGAACCAAAAGAAGAAAGAAGAATAAAGCTCGAAGACCCCCATAATAATGAATTCCTTTGCTTAATTGTAATTTAATTCCTTTGTAATATGGGTTATATAAGGGTAGAGCTCGACTACCCATATTTGATATTTTTGGGTTTGTGCGGTGGTGCCCAACCATAATGGCCATTTATTCTTTTTGTGATTAGCTTTATAAATTGATTTAAGATTTGTTTAGCTTTTGCATTAAGTGGCATGCTTTTCCTAGTTTCTTCCTTGCTTTATGTATGGCCTGAATTAGGATTAGACTCTTTAGGAAAAAATAAATCTTTTACCCAACTTAACAACTCAAATTGAAATTAAACAACACATAACCTCACCTAAAGCTTAAGTTTAAAATCAAGATAAAAGAATTAGCAACCCCTTTGTTGGATGAGCATTTCTTTATAATATCATTCACAAATGCATCTTATTTCACTCTTGATTAGAGGGCTTCCATATTTACAAGAGAACTTTGACTTGACCTATGACAGCTATGATGGAAATTTACCTGCTCCCTTCTCGCTAATTTTGGCCAATAACCTTCTTTCTATGCATTCGTCATAAAAATCCTATTAGCCTGAGTCAAAAAAAATTGTCTGAAATGAAAATAAAAAAAAAATTTAAAATGCATTAGATTTAGGTCATTTGAAGCATGTCCCTTTACATGATCTAGTTTCTTTAGGGAGTGAGTTTAAGGACTTAGTCTCTTTCTGATAAATAAACATCCTAGCTATCTTACATAAGCATAAAGACTTGCCTACATGTATTTAAAATCGTAGGAAGAGTTAGTTGGCAGCCACCCCCAGGCGGTTGTAAGTCCAAGTTGTTCGGTGGTTTGTCCTCTCTTGTGGAGGCAAACCAATTACCCATTTTCACCTTAGATTTAGGTTGTGCTTCCGGCCCTTGTTGAAGATCTCTAGATTTAGGTTCTGAGGTTGCTTCTCCCTTTTGTGGGCCATAAGCATAATTCCTCACCTCTTAAGCATTTCCTTAATCTTATTTTAAGGAATCTTAAGTCCTAAAACTCTAATAAAAAATGCTACTCAAATAAACTAAATCAATTTCAAAAATGTAAAGCCCAACTATAGGATAGTTTGAGATGCTTGCTAGGTTTCCTAGCATCATTGGCTTCTCCTACTTATCTCACATTTTGGCTTCGATAATAACTCCCTCTTTTGATCAATCCTATTTGATCCTTCAAACATAAACCATTCGATTGACAGTGCTTCCCTATTGAAATCTTCAAAGATAATGATCATTTACCTGAATCGAGAGTTTTCCTAAGGGATCTCATCCCTTAGGATGTAATTAACTATGGGAGCTTGCACTTGTAGGGAACTTAATGAACCCGATTTAAAATAAACTCTGATTTACTTTTCCATATAAAGTAAGGGAAAAATCTCTGGTATATATGTAGACCCATCATCCTTAGGAGTTCTTATTGAGGTGATTAGGTCCATTAAAGGGTAGTGATTTCTGTCTTTTGAGATAGTACACTATTCCTTGATGACGTACTTGATCACCTGAATAAGCACATTTATGGATCTGGGTGGCGTCCTAAAAAAGATGAATTTTTATAGGTCTCTTCTTTCTTTTCACCACAGATTTGAAAGGCGACCTCTATAAGAAATTAATCTAATCATCTAAAAAATTAAATTAAAATAACAAACATATGTGTGAATGGGTTAGGAACAGTAAACTCACCTCACATTTCTCAAAACCTTAAAATTCAAAACAAACTAAAAACAAAATCAAACTTTCCTTAAAACCAACTTGATTTGCTTTAAGCTTTCTTATTTCATAAGGTTATCTTTAGTAATTAAATAGGGTGAATGTGTTTACATTTTTTCATCACTTTAGTTCTTTCCCAACATGCTAAATGTGTATGTCATATGAATTTCATGCATTCATGCTTTTCAAAAATCAAATTAAAATGAAATATTTTCTTCATGTCAAATTGCATGTTTTGACTAAAGTATAAATATGAATGGCTATTATCACTACTAAATCCAAAATTATTTTCAAAATCTATAAATCAAATATCTAAAACTGAAAGTGTGCTACTTATAATTATTTTATAAGGTTGCATATGGATGTAAATATGAAAATGTGCATAGTGTAGCTTTCCTTCTCTCCTCTTTTAGCATAGTTTTGAATAGGATTTGGCAAAGTGTATCATTCATTTGAAAATAACACAACACTTACCTAATCTAATTTATATTCATTCCTATGCTATTACTTAAGGAGGACATCCACACTTGTACATATAAATTGCATAAACAAAACAAACAAACAAATATAAACTTTTTGCTTTTTCTTATCCATTCATTTCTTCTGTACATGTGTTAGTATTTATGGAAAGTGGTATATTAGTCTGGACAACCCCAAGGTTGTGAGGCATTAAGTATCCCTAAGTAGGTCTTGTACCATACACCCCTGGTCAACAATGGCGCCTTACTCACTTATGCCTTTCATACATACATGTGTGCATGTGAAAATGGATAAGAAAACTTCTTTTCTACTTAATGAAAATTAGGCATCATAAAGCATTCACATTTTCTTAAGTAACTTATTTAGCATTCATCATAAAGTGTGCTAAACATTCCCATTTGTATGTATAGATACGGTTAGGATTTATTCATATGCATGTTATATATGTTGGGAAAGAAATGAAGTGATGTGTGTTTTGTGATGTTAATTCACTTTACTTAATCTTAAAATGCCTTTCTTTTTTGAATAGGTTTGTTTAGAAAAAATATAAACTTAGGATTAATTAAAATACATAATAAGACATTAACTAATAAAACTAAAAATGAATCTACTTTAGAAATTACTTAGGGTAGAGAAGGAAAGAGAAGTTCTCTTCTCTTTTCCCTCTCTTTACAACACTTAGTAATTAATTATAGGATTCATTTAAATCAAATAAATTAACAAAAAAAAAATCAACCCAAAGCAATGAAAAAACTTACCTGAAACTACCCTCTAAGTTGAATATTTTCACAATTAGAAAATCAAAACCTTAAAGCCAAAGCTAAGCATACTACACAAACCTTTTAAAGCACACATATTAAACTAAGTCACCACTTCTAGCTTTAGGTTAGGGCAATGCATGATTTGATGTTTGCTTTTATTTTGTGATGATTTGTTTTAGTCTGGATGTTAGGGTAAATGTACATAGAATCAATGGTAGGATTATTTAGTCTAATTATTATTTTCTGTAGAGGATTGTGTTTAAGGGGTGCTGTAATAAAAATATAACTGCTTTTTACTCTGCAGGTGCTTATACCATTAAGCATAATCCTATAGGATAGGTGGACTTGGTTACCCATGTGTGAGGAGCTAAGTTAAATATACATGCTTGGCATTTGTGTGGTTTATTTGGCTAATCTCTACTTTGTAGGTGTTAGTTAGATTTACTTTTCCTTTTCATGTAATTTTTGCAAATTAGGATTTTGGAATGATTGTTATGGGGGATTAGGATGTGCATTGGTCATAAGATTCATCTTATGTACCATGTGAAGCCTTTGGAGCAACCACCTTCCAACCATCCAAAAGAAGGATCCAAAAGAAGGAACTAAAAGAAGAAGAAAAGATCCAAAAGAAGAAAGAAGGAAGAATAAAAGAAGAACGAAGACCCCCATAACATGAATTCCTTTTTGTAATTCATTTGTAATCCGGGTTGTATAAGGGTAGATCTTGGCTACCCAAATTTATTTTCAGGTTTGTGCGGTGGTGCCCGACCACAAATGGCATTTTATTCTTTTGCGTTAGCTTTATAAAATGTGTGATATTTTCTTTAACTTGTGCATAAAAATGACATCCTTTTCCTAGTTTCTTCCTTGCTTGATGTATGGCCTGGATGACGATTAGGCTCTTAGGAAAAAATAAATCTTCTACTAAATTAATCAACTCAGAATTAAAAATAAAATAACTCATAACCTCATTTAAAGCCTAAGTTAAAATCAAGATAAAAGAATTAGCAACCCCTTAGCTGGATGAGTATTTCTTTTAAAATATCATGCATAAATGCATATTATTTTTACTTTTGATTGGAGCGCTTCCACCTTTGCTAGAGAATTTTTCTTGACCTGTGAGAGCCATGGTGAAAACACATCTCCCCCATCTTGATGATTTTGGCCCATGATCTTATTTCTTATGTATTAGGCGTAAAAATCCTATAAGCTTGAGTCAAATGATTGCCCAAAAATTAAAATGAAAATATAATATGATTTGCATTAAATTTAGGTCATTAAATCATGCCCTTACATGATTTAGTCTCTTAGGGAGTGAGTTTAAGGATTTAGTCTCTTTCTAAATAAATAATAACCCTGCTATCTTGCATAAAGCGTATGACTTGCCTACATGTATTTAAAATTATAGGAGGAGTTAGTTGCTGTCCTGAGTGCAAATCCGGCAAATTCAGTTGCTTGTCCTCTCTTGTGGAGGCAAATCGAATACCCACTTTTCACCTTAGATTTAGGTCGTGCTTTTGGTCCTCGCAAGCTCCTTAGATTTAGGTTCATAGGTTGTTTCTTCCCTTTGTGGGCCCTAAGCATAAATCCTCACCTCTTAGGCATTTTCATAATCTTGTGTTGTGAAATCATAAGCCCTAAAATTCTAATAAAATGTTAACTCAAACAATTAAATCAATTTCAAAAATATAAAGCCCAACCGTAGGATAGTTTGAGATGCTCGCTATGTTTCCTAGTATCGTGAGTATCTCCTACCTATCTACCCTTGGCTTCAATAATAACTCTCTCTCTCTTTTGATCAATCCCATTTTGATCTTCTAAAAGAAACTTATCAATTGATAGTCCTACTTATTGAAATCTTTGGAGACAACAATCATTTACCTTAATCGAGAGTATTCCTAAGGGATCTCATTCTTTAGAATGTAATTAACTATGAGGGCTTACCTCCATAAGAAACTTAACGAACTTGATTTAAAATAAACCCTGCTTTAGTTTCCCATGTAAAGTTGGGGAAGAATCTCTGGTACATCATCCCGCAGACCCATAAGTCCTTTGGAGTCCTTATTTAGGTGATTAGGTCCATTGTAGGGTTGTGACTTCTATCTTTTGAGATAGTACACCTTCCCCTCGATGTCATACCCGATCACCTTAATAAGAACCCTTATGATTCTATGTGGTGTCCATCTAAAGAAAGAAGCAATCATCATCATATTAAATTTTCTCTCTCTTCTTTACCCTTTTCTTTCTTTTTATCTTCATCTTTCTTTTCCCAAGAAGGATGAAGATAAGAAGAGAGAGAACCCAAGGATGAAGAAGGGAGGAGATTGATTGATGATGGTGAATTCTCTTTATATAAATATTTTTTTTACCCACACTTCTTAGCCCAACTTAAGCCATCTTAGCATCTGCCATGGACCAAGGGTTGTAGGCCAAACATCCACCTCCATGGCCAAACACCCCATGGGCAAAGGAAGCTCAATCCCACTCAATCCTTCCATATCATGCCTTGAGACTCCTGCCACCACTTTGTCCACTCCTGGCAAGCCATGTGGTGCTGACCGTGACCCCTTCGATGACTCGATGGTGGTTACTCGACTGGATTTCCGGAAGCAATCTCGTCCATCCATCATAAGAAATTGAGGGGTATACTCCCTTAATTCATGTGAGATTCGATACGAATTGCTTTGTGTGAGTCCCTAAGGTCATTTTAAAATCCCTCAGAGCTTCCTAGAGCATCCCAAGCCTTCCTCGATAGGCATTCTTCCTCCTCGAGCAAAGCTGAAATAGGACATCACTCTTCCAATCAATACTCCCCCTCGGCTAAATCAAACTTCAATTCCTTGCACCCACACCATCCTCGTACCTCATCAAAGCCAATCTAACCATCTCCAAGCCTTCCCAAGCATTGAAGATTGGAGTTTAATTGGAGCTGAAGCCTTCACTCATATGGATTGGTTGACCGAGCTCTCTACCCCAAATCAAGCTCAAAGCTTCTCAATAGGGCCTCACCTCAATTAGGTGAGCTACCTCCATCGATCCACCGCCAGACATTAGCTTTGGTGAGATAATTTTACAAACTCAGCCTTGTATAAAAATATCTCTTTGTCTTTTGTGAAGTGAATTCGAACGTCATTTCTTTTTAGCCGTTGGATGTGTGCGCCTCCCCTCCCTGAAGGTATGGGATGAATTTGGAGGCAATCCAAGTTTGGGTGAGCTCGGATCAAACGGGGAAAGATGGACAACATCCATCTTTCACCGCTCATGAATGGGATAGATCATGAGCCATTCGTTCCACGTGATTAGAATGAATGACTCTGATTAGATCCAGGTTGATCCATTCCCTTTGGTGGATTTGATCACGCTCGATCTTAGATCAAATCCATGGAGTTAACTGTTCACCATCCGAGTTAGCCGGATGTGACAACTTAAATGATTCATACACATGGAAAAGCGCATCACGCCACATGGCTCGGCGGATTCTTTAATTAGGCCTAATTAATTTATTTTTAAGCCTGAAACTTCCTAAATTTATTACTAATCCTTGAAAAATCTTTAAAAAAAATACAAAACTTAGGCTCATTTTAAAGATATTTTAGAGTAGAATCTGAGAAAATTATTATTAATTGATTTTGAACAATGATTTTAGCTTAATTAAGGTTTATTTGGAAATCTAATTAGCTTAATTATTCCTTAATTAATCACTCAATTAATCTCAAAATTTTTGTGGATGTTTAGGGGGATGACCTCAGCCTCCCCTATTTTTTAGGATTTTATTGGTTGCTTAGTTAGATAAATCAATTAATTAAGCCTTAATCACTTTCTTAATTTAATTAGTGATAATTAGTGAATGAATAGTGGCTTAATTAATCATTTAAGCCTGATTACCTTTGTTGAACAGTAAGGAAGCTTAGGGAATGTGATTGGGATATTTTTCATAATTCATTTCCTAAGTCTTCCTTCACCCGTTTGGAATTTGATTAATTAATGATTAATGAGGTAATTAAGTGCTTAATTAATTAATTAATCTCCAAGATGAAATTAGAGCCTAAGTAATCAAAAATGGGACTTAGGGATTGAGATTAAGGCCTCTTTCTTGATCACTTTCCTTAAGTTAATTTCATTTCATTATTTGAAAAAATGTTTAATGCTTAACCAAATGAATTAATGAGCTTAATTAACTCAATCTAAAATTCCCTTCACATCTAATTACCTTTAATCCATCTTGGGTAGATCTTTCAGTGTTCAATAACCTAAAGAGAGAGCTAATGAGATTATGGTTAACTCACATGTGTGAGAAAACCATAAAAGTAGTTAAGTGAGATCTCTTAAGCCTAATTAACTATTAATCATGAGCCAATTGAATTAGACCCCTTTCATTTCTTAAGAGCATTGTAAATTTACTTTTCATGTGGTTGCATATCATATTGGCTCATTATTAATTAGTTAAATAACTTAAGGTGATGTAGGTAAGGGTTAATTAATTGACTTAATTTATACCCTAACCTAATTAAGACATAAATCAACCTAATTATTCTTCATTAAACTAAATTAACTCACACATGGAGAATGAGATTAGGATTAATAAATCTCTTTCACATTTTCTTAAATCAAATCAAACATAGAAATGAAATAACATTAAAGAACTTTATTTTGTTTTAAATAATCTCATTTAGTTTGATTGTCCTTAGGACTTAGATGATTTGAATGAAATCACATGCTTGTGTTATTTTATTTCCTCCCAATCATTCTAAATATTGCAAGTCATATGATCCATGCATCCATCTCTCTTAAAATTAATTAAATAATGTGATTTCTTTTATGTCAAATTGCATGTGTTGATTTAAATTAAAAATATGTGTAGCCAGTATCACTATTAAATCCTAAATATATTTTCAAAAAGTTTATAAATGAATGAATATGGATATATACTATAAATTTAGTTATATATACATAGGGAATACAAATGAATATAAATTTAGTGTATGAAATAAAGTCTCTTCCGTACATTCATATGTTGATTTGCATAAGTAAGAATATTAGAGGTATATTAGTCTGGACATCCCAGGGATGCACGACTTTAAGTAGCCCTAAAGAGGTTCCTACCTTGTTCCCTTGGTGTAGAACAATGGTGACATACCTGCTTGATTTCATTCTTATGAATTTGGACATTGGAATTTAGACAGAGCTTTAACTCATTTTACACAAAATAAAATAATAAAATAAAAACACAATTTTTTATGGTTTTTTATTCTTGTAGTTATTTATACATCCATATGTATCTAAGAATAGTGGTATATTAGTTTGGACATTCTAGGGATGCGTGGCTTAAGTAGCCCCAAGGAGGTTCTTACCTTGTTCCCTTGGTGCAGAATAATGGCGACGTACTCTCATAAAACTTTTATACATGTGGATGTATACTTAGCTAATGAATGAAAATCATCCTTTTCTATTAAAAAGACATGCATTAATGCTTTGTTTATTTTGTTGAGTTGATTAGTCATGTGATTTAAGGTTCCTTCCTTATGATTTGGCATAAGAATTTAGATGGAGCTTTAAATTAATATGACAAAATCATTCAAACAAATGAAATATAAATTCCAAATATATTCACTCACATTCAACATTTAAGTGTGCTTAGATACAAATTGCATGTATAGATATGCTTAAGATTTAATCATATGCATGATATACATGATGGAAGGAAATGAACAAACATGTGTTGTGTGATAGTAATTCATTTCAACTGACTTTAAGATGCCTTTCTTATTGAATGAGTTTATTTCAAATGAACCTAAACTTAGGATTAATTAAAACATGTAATAAGCCATTCACTAAAGGGAATAGATTAATTAATTTGTTTTAGATGTGACTTAAGGTAGGGATGAAAGAGAGTGACCCTCTCTTTCTTTCTCTTCATAACACTTAGTTGTTGTGTAGGTCAAATGAAATAAAAGAAAATATTAAGTAAAATTTGCAAATCAATTAAACCATTTAAAGTGAAATCACCCTTTACAATTAAATGTCTTTCATACTTAGGAAAGTTTAACTCTAAAGCCTAACTATGACATACCACACAAGCCTTAACACACATATTAGATTAAGTCACCACTTCTAGCTTTATGTTAGGGCAGTGTATGGTTTGATGTATGTTTTTTTTTTTTGATGTAATGTTATAGACTGGATGTTAGGGTGTATGTGTGTAGACTGGATGTTAGGCCGTGGTTATCCTAATCATGTTTTATGTAGGAGATTATGCTTATGAGGTGCTTAAAAATAAATATTATTTTTTGTTGTGCAGGTTGCTTAACCCCTAAGCATAATCTACATTAGGACATGTGGATTTGGTTACCCATGTGCAGGGTTCTAACTCCAAATTATTCATATAACTGCTTGGATTGTATGATGTGTTTAGCTAACACTTATTTTGTAAGTGTAGTTAGATTTACATTTCTTATTTTTAATGTAATTTTGCATTAGAAATTAGGATTAGTGCTATGGGCGCTTAGGATAAATGTTGGTTATAAGATCAAGTCTCATGTACCATGTGATCCTATGGAGCTTCCCCAACAAAATGAAAGAAGGAAATGAAGGAAAGAAGGAGCTTTGAAGATTTGAAGACCCCTCATAGCTCCCATTCATTTGTTGTAATTAAATTGTATTTATTCTTTCATTATACCGGGTTTGGTGACCTCATTTTTAGAATGAGCTCTCAACCCCTCCATCTTAGGCATAGGATTTCTCTTATACTTTAAGAGTTCCTTAGTCTTAAGACACATCTACTGATTAGGTGGACACTCAACCTAGCCCTAGAAACTTAGAAGAGTTGGCCATAGGAATAGGTCATGCCTTAGGGGTGTTAGGAAATTTGCCTACCCGATAGCTTGAACCAAATCCTCACTTCCTTCTTTCAAGTCAAACTCCAAACTCATATCAACTTCAACTATCAATCCAACCTTAAATCAATTCAATGGATTTTATCAAATCATAAATCAATTACACATGATTGAAATCCATGATTGAAACCCATGATTAAAATCTAAATCAAATTCCAAAAATCTTTCCTAAGTCACTTTGATTTCCCTCCTATGGACTTAGCTAAAATCAATTCAAATTCTTAAAATTTTCACATAACACATTTATATTCCCATTTATATTCACACATATAAATGAAATATAAATTCAAATCAATCAAACTAAACCCAAAATCAAATCCAAAATCCATGGTCAAATTCCAAAATCTTTTCTAAGTCCTTTGATTCCCTCTCATGGACTTAGCTTAAATCAAGTTCAAATCACTTCAAATTCATAAAATTTTTTCATAACCCATTTATATTCTCATTTATAATCACATATATAAAAGAAATATAAACTCAAACAACCAAAACTAAATCCAAAAATCAAACTCAAATTCAACCAAAATTCAACCTAAGCCTTTCAAGTCAAACTCTTGAACTTAGCCAAACCAAATTCAAATCAAGCCAAACCCTTAATTTTTCTTCATGATTCAACCAATCCTTCAATCATGAATCCAAATATAAACACAAACTTCAATCACTTAACCAAAACTCAATTCAAAAATCAAATCCAAGTCAAACTCCTGTTCACCCTTTGAACTTGAAATTGTCAAATGAAACAAATTTGACTTTAAACCACTTGCAAATGGATTTATATCTCAATCATAAGTCCATATGTGAGTTCAATCAAACTCAAATCAAGTTTTGACCAAGCCATTTGACCCACTTAGGCTCACTTGACCCAAGGTGACCTAAAGTTATCCTTATGAGCCAAATTCTAATCTTAATCAAATTGGATTGAATTAAGCTCATCTAAGCCTCTCATCATGACCAACAATCATCATGAGATGATCAATTTCTCAAATTGGGTCAAACCAAGTCAAACCTAAGGGTTGACCAAGTCAACACTTAGCCAAAATAAAACCCAACATAGCCAAAATCCACCATAGGCCAAGTTGATTGAAACCATTGATCTAAGTTCATTCTTGACCAACGTTTGAACTTGGCCAAGTCAACATTTGAGCCTAACCTAACCCAATTAGCCACTTGACCTAAGTTGACCCAACTTGACCTAAAAAGTCAAAAATATGTCAAAACTTGATCTAAGCCAAATTGATTGAAACCAATGGGTCAAATTCATTCCAAATCACTTATTGAACTTGACCAAAGCCACAATTGGCCAACTTGACCTAACCTAACCCAATTGGCCACTTGACCTAAGTTGACCCAACTTGACCTAAAAGTCAAAATATGTCAAAACTTGATCCAAGACAAATTGATTGAAACCAATAGGTCAAGTTCATTCCAAATCACTTGTTGAACTTGACCAAAGCCCTAATTGGCCAACTAGACCTAACTTAGCCTAATTGATCATGAACCTAACTTGACTTAATGGGTCATATTGAACCAAAATCAAACTAAACTAAAATTGATTGGAAATAAAGACACCAATCCATTTCAAATGACCAACTAGACCTAAACCAACCCATGACCTAACCCAAATAGGTCAAATGGATCAAATTTGGTCAACTTGACCCATTTGACCTAAATGAACTCAATTGAACCAAAACCAAATATAAACCAAATTGAACCAAACCAAAGCTAAATCATATCAAACCAACTCCAAATTCAATGAAACTTGGCCTAACCCAATTTTCAAACATACCAAACATATTCAAATTGAAATCTAAGCAAAATGACCATTTTACCCCTAGTCCATAGGATAAATTTTGGCCAAATCCACTTAAAATTTGGTCAAATATTCTTCATGACCACTTGACACCCTGTTAGTGGACCAAGTAGACACTAGTGAGTGTGGTGCAGCTAGCCCAATGGGTTTGGGTCAGCCCAACCTAGCCTAAGGCTAAAACTGACCACCTCCTTTGAAAATGGCCACATGGAACCCTCCCTCCACCCATTTCAAGCACATGGGAGCTCCACTACTCCACTCCTTAGGCCAAACTGAATGCAAGGACACCTCTAACAGCCTAACAAACCCATTGAATAGGATCAATTAGATCAAAATGGTAAGAGAAGACTCGACCGTTCGTTCACCTAGGGGGAGATATACTCCCCCTAATTTCACTTGAAATTCATTCTCTCATACTCGATTGAACTTAGGGAAGCCAGAGAAGCCATTTCCATGCCTCTCCAAGCACTCCCAAGTGACTTGAACTTCTCCATTTTCAGTTTCCTTAGACTAAAAATAGAGGAGCTCAAGTAAAAAGCCAACTTACTCCACACTTCAAATCAAGCCAACTCCTCCTCTAAGCTTCATCAGAAGATCAAATTGAATTCACCCAAGCTCTTTCCCAAGTTTTAAAGGCAAGGGAGGATCACTCTTGATCAAGACTGAGCTCAAGCAAAGGTGGGCTTGACCCATAGAAGGATCCAACCAATCTCAAGACCTCAAACTCTCAACAAAGCTTCGTCTCCACTAGATGAAGCTTCTCCAAGGGAATCGAGCACTGGTGATCACCTCCGATGAGGTATGCCATTAAACCAAGCTTAATCTAGATGTGGTCTGGTCCTTTGTGAAGTAAAGTATCAACCCATGAGATTCTAGCTGTTAGATATGATCTTGTTTGCATGTTGATGGTGTGAGTTGAGTTCAATCCAATCTGAGCTCAATCGAGTTCATATCTTCTCCTAAAAGATGGATGATGTTCATTTCTCACAGAGAAGAATAGAGAAGGATCATGGGCCATCCATCCACGCATTTTGGATGGACAACCATGATTAAAACACGTAGGATCCAACATTTTATCTTTTTATAACCACGGATCTAACCTCAGTCATCTGATCCTTAATCGGACGGGTGAGGAGAAAATGCATAGCACCGCCGCTGATGTGGCACTACAATATGATAACTTAAATAGCGAATCCCATTGCACAATGTGGAAAGCGCGTGCCACTTCAGCCTCCATGTTGCGCCACGGGATTAACTATTTATTTAGGCTATTAAATCACCTAATTAATCATGGAATCTTAAATTCGTATCTAAGCCTAGAAAAATCAAAAAAATATGAAATAAATTGCATTGGATAGATAGTTAAACATAGAATATTCTAAAAATAATTTCAAAGGATTTTGAACAGTGCATTTCTCTAGATTTGGGTTTTATTAGGAATGTTATTTTATTAATTACCCTCTAATTACTCCAATGATTAATCCCAAACTCTTGTGCATAATTAGTGGGATGACTCTTGCCTCCTCTAATTTTCTTAGGATTTATTGGTAGCTTAATTAGAGGAATTGTTAGTTCATTCCTTCATCACTCTCTTAACATACTTAAGCTTAATTAAGGGTATAATTAATGGTCCAACCCTCTGATTGAGTCAATTAAGTTTTGTTTAGGTGAATATGAGGTGTAGGGAATAAGTTTGGGATACTTTCCTTAAGATATTCCTTAAACCCCCTTTCTTCCTTAATCCAACCTTAATTAAGGGTTAATTCACTATTTATTCCCTTAATTAATTTCATAAAATTCTAAAACTTTCCAGAACTCAATTAATCTAACTTAGGAAGATGCTTAGGTGTTCAATAACCTAAGCACATTAAGAAAATAAAAATCTAACTCACATGTGTAAGGGGGGTTATGAAAGTACTTCAATTAAACCCCTTAGTTTAGTTAATCAGTAATCATGAGCCAATTGCATTAGGCCCTTTTCTTCCTAGGCACGTTGCAAATTTAAATTCCTTGTGAG
Source organism: Cymbidium sinense (assembly GCA_021442155.1). Taxonomy (NCBI): domain Eukaryota; kingdom Viridiplantae; phylum Streptophyta; class Magnoliopsida; order Asparagales; family Orchidaceae; genus Cymbidium; species Cymbidium sinense. Next base: position 24,613,383 of record CM038227.1, on the reverse strand, counting down.
ATTTTATGTCATATCATTGGCTCATAATTATTTGATTAAGTATGCTAAGGTGGTATATGTAAGGGGTAATTAACACATTTAATTCACACCTTAACCTAAATAAAGTATAAAAATCACCTAATGATCCTAAGAACAAACTAAATTAACTAACATATGGGGGAAATGGGTTAGGACTAGCAAACATTCTTTCACATTTCTCAAATCAAATATAAAACAAATTCAAAATAAAAATCACATTAAACAAACTTTGGTTTAATTTAAACTTTATTATTTCATAAGATTATCTTTAGGAATTAAATAGGGTTAATGAATTTACATTGCTTTCATCACTTTATTTCTTTCCTAGCATGATAAGTGTGCATGTCATATGAAATTCATGCATTCATATTTTTTGAGAATCAAAATTGAAATAAAATATTTCTTTATGTCAAATTGCATGTTTTAGCTAAAGTAAAGATATGAATGGCTATTATCACTACTAAATCCAAAACTATTTTTAAATATATAAATCAAATACCTAAAACTAAAAGTGTGCTACTTATAATTATTTATAAGCTTTCATGTGGACATAAATATGAAAATGTGCATAGTGTGGTTTGCCTTCTCCTTTTATTTAGCATAGTTTTGAATAGGATTTGGCAAAGTGTATAGTTCATTTGAAAAAAACACAACACTTGCCTAATCTCATTCCTATTCATTCCTATGCTATTACTTAAGAAGGGAATCCACACTTGTACATATAAATTACATAAACAAAATAAACAAAACAAATACAAACTTTTTGCATCTTTCTTTTTCCATTCATTTATTTTGTACATGTGTTTGTATTTAAGGAAAGTGGTATATTATTCTGGACAACCCTAGGGTTGCGAGGCTTTAATTAGCCCTAAGTACCCCTGGTGCTAACAATGGCGTCGTATGTGGGTGAAAATTTTATTATTTCGTTAGAGGTTGCATTCACCATCATCAATCAATCTCCTCCCTTCTTCCTCCTTAAATTCTCTCTGTCTTATCATCATCTCTCTTGGAAAGGAAGATGAAGACAAAAATAAAGAAAGGAAAGATGAGAGGGAAAATTCAATATGATGAAGATTACTTCCTTCTTTAGATGGACATCACATAGAATCACAAGTGTACTTATTAGGGTGATTAGTTACAGCATCGAGGGGATGGTGTACTTCTCAAAAGATAGAAGTCACCACCCTACAATGGACCTAATCACCTAATAAAGACTCCTAAGGACTTATGGGTCTGCGGGATGATGTACCATATATTCTTTCCTTACTTTACATAGAAATGTAAAGTAGGGTTTATTTTAAACTGGGTTCATTAAGTTCCCTACAGGGGCGAGCCTCCATAGTTAATTACATCCTAAGGAATGAGATTCCTTAGGAATACTCTCGATTAAGGTAAATGATCATTGTCTTTAGAGATTTCAATAGGTTCGGACTATCAATCGATTGGTTTATTTTTAGGAAATCAAGTGGGATCGATCAAGAGAAGGGAGTTCTTATGGAAGCAAATGAAAATAAGTAGGGGATGCTTAAGATACTAGGAAACCTAGTGAGCATGCCAAACTATCATATGGTTGGGGTTTACATTTTTGAAATTGATTTAATTTGTTTGAGTTGACATTTCATTAGAATTTTAGGGCCTATGATTCTATAACACAAGATTATGAAAATTCCTATGAGGTGAGGATTTATGCATAGGGCCCACAAAGGGGAGAAGCAACCTCTGAACCTAAATCTAGGGAGCTTTATCAAGGGCCAAAAGCATGACTTAAATCTAAGGACAAAAATGGGTATTTGGTTTGCCTCCACAAGAGAAGACAAACCACCTGATTGCTTGGACTTACAATCGCCTGGGGGCTGCTGCCAACTAACTCCTATGATTTTAAATTCATGTAGGCAAGTCTTATTCTTTATGCAAAATAGCTAGGTTATTATTTATTTAGAAAGAGACTAAGTCCTTAAACTCACTCCCTAAAGAGACTAGATCATGTAAGGGTATGCTTCAAATGACCTAATCCTAAAGCAAATCATATTACATGTTATTTTTATTTTTGGACAATCATTTTACTCAGGCTTATAGGATTCATATGCCTAATGCATGAGAAGTGAGATTATTGGCCAAAAATCAATGAGAAGGGAGGAGGTGTGTTTCCACCATGGCTCTTAAAGGTCTAGCCAAGTTTCTTTGGCAAAGGTGGAAGCCCTCCAATCAAGAGTGAAATAAGATGCTTTTATGCATGATGTTATAAAAGAAATACTCATTCAACTAAGGGGTTTCTAATTCTTTTATCTTGATTTTTAGCTTAAGCTTTAGGCGAGGTTATGAGTTCTTTATTTTTAATTTTGAATTGATAAATTTGGTAGAAGATTTATTTTTCCCAAAGAGCTTAATCCACATCCAGGCCATACATTAAGTAAGGAAGAAACTAAGAAAAGGATGCCATCTTAATACACAAGTTAAACAAAACATCAATTAATTTATAAAGCTAACGCGAAAGAATAAGAGGCCATTTGTGGTCGGGCACTGCCACACAAACCCAAAAATAAATTGGGTAGTCGAGCTCTACCCAAATACAACCCAGATTACAAAATGAATTTAGTACAATTAAGCAAGGAATTTATTGTTATGGGGATCTTCAAGTTTCATTTCTTCATGCTTCTTTTCTTCTTTCTTCTTATTTTCTTCTTTCTTCTTTAGTTCCTTCTTTTGGATGGTTGAAGGTGGTTGCACTGAAGGCTTCACATGATACATAAGATAAAATCTTATGACCAATGTTCATCCTAATCCCCTATAACAATCATTCCCAAATCTTAATTGTAAAAATTACATGAAAGGAAAAGTAAAGTCTAACTAACACCTGCAAAATAGAGATTAGCTAAACAAATCATACAAATCCCAAGCATATATATTAGACTTGGCACCCAACACATGGGTGACTAAGTCCACCTGGCCTATAGGATTATGCTTTGGGGTATAAGCACCTGCATAACAAAAGAAATTATATTTTTATTTATGATAGCACCTCTTAAGTACAATCATCAGAGAAAATAATGGTTAGACTAAACCATCCTACCATTCATTCTATGCACATTCACCCTAACATCCAGACTAAAACATATATCATAAAAGAAAAGAAAGCATCAAACCATGCACCGCTCTAACCTAAAGCTAGAAGTGGTGACTTAGCTTAATGTGTGTGCTTTAAAAGGTTTGTGTGGTCAAGTGTGAAAATGTTCAACTTAGAGGGTGGTTTCATTTAAGTGTTTTACTAATTTGGGTTGATTTTATTTTGTATTTTGATATGGTTTAAGTGAATCCTATAATTAATTACTACGTGTTGAAAAGAGAAGGGAAAGAGAAGAGAACTTCTCTTTCCTTCCCTACCTTAAGTAATTTCTAAAGTAGGTTTAAGCTTAGTTTCATTTAGTGAATGTCTTATTATGTGTTTTAATTAATCCTAAGTTTATATGAACTCTAAACAAATCTATTCAAAAAGAAAGGCATTTTAAGATTAGGTAAAGTGAATTAAGATCACAAAAACACACATCACTTCATTCTTTCCCAACATGTATAACATGCATATGAATAAATCCTAAGCCTATCTATACATACAAATGAGAATGTTTAACACATTTTATGATGAATGCTAAATGAGTTACTTAAGAAAATTTGAATGCTTTATGATGCATGATTTTCATTTGGTAGAAAAGGGATTTTCTTATCTATTTTTCACATGCACACATGAATGCATGAAAGGCATAAGTGAGTACGGTATCATTGTTACAACCAAGGGTGTAAGGTACAAGACCTACTTAGGGCTACTTAAAGCCTCAGAACCCCGGGGTTGTCTAGACTAATATACCACATTCCTTAAATACAAGCACATGTACAAAAGAAATGAATAGAAGAGAAAAATACAAAAGTTTGTATTTGATTGTTTGATTTATTTATGCAATTTATATGTGTAAATGTAACTGTCCTTCTTTAATTATAACATGGGAGAGGATGAGAGTATACTTTAAGAAAGTGTTATATTCTTTTAAAAGAATTGTACCCTTTGCACATCTTATTCAAATTCATGTTAAGAAGGAAAAAGGGAAACGAACATAAGACACATTTTTATATTCACATACAAATTTATAAATAAAGTATAAGTAGCACACTTTCAGTTTTGGGTAATTGATTCATATATTTTTAAAAATAATTTGAATTTAATAGTGATAATAGCCATTCATATTTCTAACTTAATCCAAAACATGCAAGTTTGACATAAAAGAAATATTTCATTTTTTTTAATTTGATTTTGAAAAAGTATGAATGCATGAAATTCATATGACATACACATTTAGCATGTTAGGAAGAAACTAAAATGATGAAAGCATGTAAACACATTCACCCTAATTAATTCCTAAAGATAATCTTATGAAATAAGAAAGCTTAAAGCAAATTAAATTATTTTTAAAGAAGATTTGCTTTTGTGTTGAGTTTGATTTAATTTGAGAAATATGAGGTGAGTTTGTCGTTCCTAACCCATTCTCACATGTGTTTGATATTTAAGTTCAATTTTTAGAGGATTAGATCCATTTTATATTTTGATTAGGTTAAAATATGAATTAAGTATGTTAATTATCTCTTGCCTACGCCACCTTAGTATACTTAATCAAATAATTATGAGCCAATGAGATGACATAAAATCTCACAAGGAATTTAAATTTGCAATGCACCTAGGAAGATAAGGGGCCTAATGCAATTTGGCTCATGATTAATGATTAACTAAACTAAGGGGTTTAACTTAAGTACTTTCATAAACCCTCTCACACATGTGAGTTGGGTTTTGATTTCCTTAATGGACTTAGGATTTTGAACACCAAAGCATCTACCCAAGATAGATTAATTAGGTTCTGAAAAGTTTTAGAATCTTATGAAATTAATTAAAGGGGTAATTAGTGAATTAACCCTTAATTAAGTGAGGATTAAGGAAGAAAAAAGAGAGTTTAAGAAATAGTTTAGAGGAAATGTCTCAAACTTATTCTCTAAACCTCCTATTCATTTAAGCAGACTTTAATCAACTCAATCAGAGGGTTAAACCACTCATTCAGGGAATGATTAAGGTATGAACTAGTAATTCTCTTAATTGAACCACCAATAAATCCCAAGAAAATTAGGGGAGGCAGAAATCATCCCATAAAATGCACTAAAGAAGTTTGGAAATAATTAGTGGATTAATTAAAGGCTAATCAACAAAAGAACATTCCTAATAAAACCCAAAATTGGAGAAAGACACTATTCAAAATTCATTAAAATCAATTTTAGAATATTCATCATTCAATTATTTCACATTTTTTTTATTTTTCTATGTTGAGATATGAATTTAGGAAGTTTAGATGATTAATTAAGTAATTAAATAATCCCTAATCATATTATTAATCTCATCAATGCCACGTGTGTCGTTGATGCGACATACACTTTACACGTGGTGTGACGGGATTGGGTAGTTAACCTGTCACATCGTAGTGCCGCGTTAGCGGCGGCATTATGCGCTTTCTCCTCAGCCTTCCGATCAAGGATCGGATGGCTGAGATTAAAGTTGCGGATCATAGGGAGAAAATGTGGGAGGCTATGTGTTTCAATCTCGGCCATCCATCCAAAACACGTAGATGGATGGCCATAGATTCATCCCTGCAATTCCCTATGGGAAAGGGGATCTGTCCATGTTCTAGGACATGATCCGAGCTTGATTGAGCTCGGATTGGCTAGAACTTACCCCACACCTTTATCATGCATCCTAGATGACATCTAATGGCCAAAATCCTATGCCATGAAAATTTCTTTCACAAAGCTCCAAACCATATTGAATTTAAGCTCGAAAAATGGCCAACCACATCAGAGATGATCACTAGCGCTCAATTCCCTTGGAGAAGCTTCGTCTAGTTGAGACAAAGCTTTGCTAAAGTTTGAGCTCTTGAAATTGAGTGGAGGCTTCTATGGACAAACTCCACTTGCTCTTGAGCTTGACTTTGATCTAGCGCACTCCTCTCTTGCTTCAAGAACTTATATGAAGCTTTTGACAAGCTCAATTAAGCTCCCTATCAAGGGAATTAGGTTGAGGTTGAGTGTAGGGCAAGTTGGCATTTCAGTGAGACACCCCTATTTTCAAGTGTCAAAAATCAAGAATGGAGATTTTAAACCTTCTCTAGGAAGCTTGGGAAGACTCTCTAAGGCTTGCTCTGAGTTCCTATGCTTCAATCGATAGAGGCGAAGTGAAAATTCAAATGAATTAGGTGGAGTATATCTCCCCCTTTGGCAATCCAATGGTCTAGCTTCCCTTTCACATTTTGACCCAATTGTCCACAAGGAGTGGGTTTGTTAGGCTGTTAGGAATGTCCTTGAGTTTGGTTTTAGCTAGGGAGTGGAATGGTAAAGTGGCCATGTGTTTCAATTGAGTGGGAGATGCTTTTCCATGTGGCCATTTCCATGCACATGGTCGGTTTGGCCATTGGGCTAGGTTGGGCTAACCCAAACCCATTGGGTTTGGTGCACCATTCTCCCTAGTGTTCACTTGATCGACTAGGAGAGTGCCAAGTAGGTATGGAAAGGATTTGACTAAATTCCAAATGGATTTGGCCAAAATTTACCCTGTGGCCTAAGGGTAAAGTAGTCATTTTGCAAATTTTTGAATATGGGTATGTTTGGTATGTTGAGAAAATAGGTTTGGCCAAGTTTCATTATATTTGGAGGTTATTTGATGTGATTTGGCTCATGTTGACCCATTTAGGTCAAAATGGGTCAACTTGGGTCAAGTTGACCAAATGGTCAAATTGGGTCAAACCAAGGGTTAGGATAAGTTCATATGACCATTTGAAATGTTTTGGTGGCTTTGGTTTGATTTAATTTGATTTAGGTTTGAATTTGGTTCATAAGATTTTATTTAGGTCAAAAGGGTCAAGTTGACCAATTTGACCCATTTGACCTATTTGAGCTAGGTCATGGGCAGGTTTAGGTTTGGTTGGTCATATGAAAGGGATTGACATCTTTATTTCCAATCAATTTTGGTTAAGTTTGAATTTTGCTCAATATGACCCTTTAGGTCAAGTTGGGTTCATGGTCAATTGGGCTAGGTTAGATCTAGTTGGTCAATTGGGGCTTTGGTCAAGTTCAACAATCATTTTGGAATGAACTTGACCTATTGGTTTCAATCAATTTGGCTCAGATCAAGTTTTGACACATTTTGACCTTTTAGGTCAAGTTGGGTCAACTTGGGTCAAGCCAATTGGGCTATTTAAAATGTTGACTTGGTCAAGTTCAAACATTGGTCATGAATGAACTTAGATAATTGGTTTCAATTAATTTGGTCTATGGTGGATTTTGGCTATGTTGGGTTTCATTTTGGCTAAGTGTTGACTTGGTCAACCCTTTGGTTTGAGTTGGTTTGACCCAATTTGATTGATTGATCATCTCATGATGATTGTTGACCATGATGAGAGGTTTAGGTAGGATTGGTTCAATCCAATTTGGTTAGGATTAGATTTTGACTCATAAGGGGTGGTCACTTTAAGTCAAGTGAGCCTAAGTGGGTCAAATGGCTTGGTCAAAGCTTGATTGGCGTTTGATTGAACTTGTTTATTGACTTATCATTGAAATATAAATCCATTTACAAGTGGTTTGAAGTCAAATGAGTTTTGATCCATTTGGCAATTTCATGTTCAAAGGAAGAACATGAATGGATATAGAGTTTGATTTTTGAATTGGGTTTTGATATTGTGATTGAAGTTTGTATTTATATTTGGATTCATGATTATAGGATTGATTGAATCATGAAGAAGAATCAAGGGTTTGGCTTGATTTGAATTTGATTTGGCCAAGTTCAAGAATTTGACTTGAAAGGCTTAGGTTGAATTTTGATTGAATTTGAGAGTTTGATTTTTGGAATTGGTTTAGTTGTTTGAATTTAAATTTCATTTATATTTGTGAATATAAATGAGAATATAAATGAGTTATGAAAAAATTTCATGAGTTTGAAGTGATTTGAACTTGAATTTTGGATTTAGTTTGATTGATTTGAATATATATTTCATATATATATATATAAGAATATAAATGAGTTATGAGAAAATCTCATGAATTGGAATTGATTTAGATTTGATTTAGGCTAAGTTCGTGAAGGAAAATCAAAGGACTTAGGCAAGATTTGGAATTTGGAATTTTAACTTGGATTTCAATCATGGATTTTCATTCATGTGTTTCAAACATGTGACATTGATTTGATTTTGGAGAAAACCAATTAGGCTGGAATTGATTTAGGTTTGATGTTGATTTGATTTGAGTTTGACTTGAAGGAAGGAAGTAAGGAATGTCATTTAAGCTATAAGGTAGGTGAATTTTTCTAACACCCCTAAGTCATGACCTATTCCTATGGCTAACTCTCCTAAGTCTCTAGGGCTAGATTGTGTGTCCACCTAATCACTAGATGTGTCTTAAGACTAAGGATCTCTTAAAGTCCAAGAGGAGTCCTATGTCTAAGATGGAGGGGTTGAGAGCTCATCCTAAAAATGAGGTCAACACCGTATCACTTATGCCTTTCATACATACACATGTGCATGTGAATAATGGATAAAAGAAAACCCCTTTTCTATTTAATAAAAATCATGCATCATAAAGCATTCCAATTTTCTTAAGTAATATTTCTTAACATTCATCATAAAGTGTACTAAACATTTTCACTTGTATGTATAGATATGCTTAGGATGCATCCATATGCATGCTATACATGTTTGGAAAGAAATGAAATGATGTATGTGTTGTGATACTAATTCACTTAATCTTAAAATGCCTTTCTTTTTGAATAGGTTTGTTTAGAGAAAATCTAAACTTAGGATTAATTAAAATACATAATAAGACATTCACTACACAAAACTAAACATGAATTTACTTTAGAAATTACTTAAGGTAGGGAAGGAAAGAGAAGTTCTCTTCTCTTTTCCTCTCTTTACAGTACTTAGTAATTAATTATAAGATTCACTTAAACCAAATCAAAATACAAAATAAAAATAAACCTAGATCAACTAAAATACTTAAATGAAACCACCCATTTATTTGAACATCTTTCACACTTAGAAAATCTAAACCTTAAATTAAAAATTGCTATACCACACAAAGCCTCTTAAAAGCACACATAGCTAAGCTTTAGGTTAGGGTGATGCATGTTTTTATGCTTTTTTTATTTTATAATGATTTATTTTTTTTCTGGATATTAGGGTGAATGTGCGTTGAATGAATGGTAGGATGATTTAGTCTAATCATTATTTTCTACAGGGGATTGTGCTTAAGGGCCGCTGTAATAAAAATATAACTTCTTTTGTTGTGCAGGTGCTTTTACGCCTAAGCATAATCCTATAGGCCAGGTGAACTTGGTTACCCATGTGTGGGGTGCTAAGTCCAATATACATGCTTGGGATTTGTATGATTTGTTTAACTAATCTCTGTTTTGTAGGTGTTAGTTAGATTTACTTTTCCTCTCCATGTAATTTTTGTAATTAGGATTTTAGAATGATTGTTATGGGGGATTAGGATGATCATTGGTCATAAGATCACATCTTATGTACCATGTGAAGCCTTTGGAGAAACCACATTCCAATCATTCAAAAGAAAGAAGAAAGAAGATGGAACCAAAAGAAGAGAGAAGAAAGAAGAAAGAAGAAAAGAAGAATGAAGACCCCAATAACATGAAATCCTTTTTGTAATTCATTTGTAATCCGAGTTGTATAAGGGTAGAGCTCAGCTACCCATTTTTTTTTTCGGGTTTGTGCGGTGGTGCCCGACCACACTTGGTCTTTTATTTTTTTGCGCTAGCTTTATAAAATGTGTGATGTTTGTTTAGCTTGTGCATTAAGATGGCATCCTTTTCTTAGTTTCTTCCTCGCTTGGTGTATGGCTTGAATAATGATTAGGCTCTTAGGAAAAATAAATCTTCTACCAATTAATCAATTCAAAACTAAAAATAAATAACTCATAACCTCACTTAAAGCTTAGGCTAAAAATCAAGATAAAAGAATTAGTAACCCTTTAGCTAGATGAGTACTTTTATTTCTAACATCATGCATAAATGCATATTATTTTTACTATTTATTGGAGGGCTTCCACATTTTCCAGAGAACTTGGTTTGATTCAAAGCCATAAAAAAACTCTTCACTGAGCTAGATACCAGCAATACGTAACCGAATTTCTCATGCATTAGGCATATGAATCCTATAAGCCCGAGTCAAATGATTGTCCAAAAATAAAAAATAAAATGTAATTTGATTTGCATTAGATCTAGGTCCTTTTTCATGCCCTTATATGATGTAGTCTCTTAGTAAGTGAGTTTAAGGACTTAGTCTCTTCCTAAATAAATAACAACCCTGCTATCTTGCATAAAGCATAAGACTTGCTACATGAATTTAAAACTGTAGGAGGAGTTAGTTGGCGGCCACCTCCAGGTGATTGTAAGTCCAAGCAGTTGGGTAGTTTATCCTCTCTTGTGGAGGCAAACCATATACCCATTTTCTCTTTAGATTTAGATTGTGCTTTTGGCCCTCGCCGAAGCTCCCTAGATTTAGGTTCTGAGGTTGCTTTTCCCTTTGCAGGGCATAAGCATAAATTCTCACCTCTTAAGTATTTCCATAACCTTGTATTATGGAATCATAAGCCTTAAATTTCTAATAAAAAATTCAACTCAAACAAATTAATTCAATTTCAAAAATGTAAAGCCCAACCATAGGGTTATTTAGGATGCTTACTAGGCTTCCTAGTATCTTAAGCATCCCTTACTTGTTTTCATTTGGCTTCGATAAGAAATCCCTCCTCTTAATTGATCCCACTTAATTTTCCAAAAATAAACTAATTGATTTATTGTCTTTCCTATTGAAATCTTTGGAGACAACGATCATTTACCTTAATCGAGAGTATTTTTAAGGAATCTGTTCCTTAAGATGTAATTAATTATGGGGGCTTGCCCATAGGGAACTTAATGAACCCAGTAAAAAAGTAGACCCTGCTTTTTTTTCCATGTAAAGTAGGGGAAGAATCTCTGGTACATCATCCCGTAAACCCATAAATCCTTAAGAGTCCTTATTTAGGTGATTAGGTCCATTGTATGGTTGTAACCTCAATCTTTCGAGATAGTACACCTTTCCCTCGATGCCATACATGATCATTCTAATAAGTACACTTGTGATTCTATGTGGTGTCCATCTAAAGAAAGAAATAATCATCATCATATTGAATTTTCTCTCTTTTCTTTTCCTTTCTTTCTTTTGTCTTCATCTTTCTTTCTGAGAGAGATGAAGATAAGAAGAGAGAACCAAGGAAGAAAGGGGAGGAGATTGATTGATGATGGTGATCAGATTCATTCTTATAAAAAATTTTCTACCCATAGATTCTTCTGGCGACTCCGCTGGGGAAGGTTCCTCTCTCCATCTTTGGTAAATGATCATTATCTCCAAGCATCGATAGTCAGTTTGTACTTTTGTATGAATCCAAGACTATCTTTCTTTCAGTTGGAACTTAGCTTATTTCATCCTTAAGTTAAGCTAGCCAACATCTTTAGGTTTTAGGACCTCACCTCATGTTGGTCTTGAAAGCCCCATTGAATTCCCAATGGATGAAAATAAAAATTTAATAAAAGGAAAATGACTAAAGACTTCCTCCTTACCATTTTTATGGTAAGGAAAGGTTCATTTTAAAAATAAAGAAAAAATTAAATCATTCATAAAAAAAATCTTGCTTTTCAAAAAGCACTCTTTCAAAATGGACATAATAAAATATTTTGCACAAAATTTTTCCTAAAATCACATTCAATTAACAATCTTCATGATTGTTATCTGTAAAATCATCTTTACAAAAATAAAATTCCAACAATCATAATTTTCTAAAATCACAAATGAACTTCTTCACTCAATTCATTTTTGATGAAGACTTCCTTTTCAATAATAAAATTCCAACATTCCTAAACTTTCTAAAAGCACAAAATTTGAAGATGGGCCTTTCCATTCAATATATCCAAACATGTTGAATGTATGTTACACCTTTAAGCCAAAATCATAACTTTGAAATTCCACTCAACATTCCACATGTGATAAGTTAGAATTTTCAAATTTTCAAAAGACACATATGAAACCTCTCCATTCAATATACCCATATTTATTGGATGGAGGTTTCATTTTCAACCAAAATAAAAAATAAATTTTCAAAAAAACACATATGAAACTTTTCCATTCAATATATCCACATTTATTGGATGGAGGTTTCATTTTCAATCAAAATTTTAAAAAAAAATCCAAAAAGCACTCATGAATATATCCATTCAATATACCTAAATTTATTGAATGAAGATGTCATTTCCAAATAAAATTACATTATTTTAAAATACCACTTAACATATTCCATATATGCTTAAGTGGAAATTTCCCCTTTCAAAAAGCAATAATCACACATGAAAATACATCTTTGAAAAATGAAACATAATTGATTTCCATATTACATATCCAAATTTGTTAAATGGAAATCTTTCTCTTCAAAATCAACAAAACACAACAAAATTTTCAAAACAATTTTGGGAACTTTATTTTAGCATATGACATTTGCTAAAGATAAGTCCCCATTTTCAAAACAAAATCCAAAACACAAAATTTGAAACACATTTTGGAATTTCATTTAGCATACTCAAATTTGCTAAGTGAAATCTCCATCAAAATAAAAACTTTCAAAACCCTTTTGGGAACTTCATTTTGGCATACGACATTTGCTAAAGTGAAGTCCCCATTTTCAAAATAAAATCAAACACAAAAATTTGAAACACATCTTGGAATTCCATTTAGCATACTCAAATTTGCTAAGTGAAATCTCCATCAAAGCAAAAAAAAAAAAAAAAAATTTAAAACCCTTGTGGAATTTCATTTTGGCAGACCCCATTTTCTAAAGTGAACTCTCCAAAATCCAAAACAAAAAATTTGAAACACATCTTGGAATTTCATCTAGCATACCACATTTGCTAAAGTGAAATCTCCATTTCATAAAAGAAACACATTTGGAACTTCATTCTAGCATACCACATTTGCTAAAGTGAAGTCTCCATTTTTCAAAATCAAAATCTCCAAAACAAAAGAAACACATTTTGGAACTTCATTCTAGCATACCCCATTTACTGAAGTCTCCCTTTTTCAAAACATAAAAATTTGAAACACATTGGAACTTAACTCTAGCATACCACATTTTCTAAAGTGAATTCTCCTTTTTTAAAATCAAAATCTTTAAAAAAAACTAAAGAAACACATTAGGATTTTCTTAGCATACATAAATTTGCTAAGAATCTTATTTTCAAAAAAATTTCAAAACTAAACAAAACACACTTGGATTCCTCATTTAGCATACCTAAATTTTCTAAATGAGAATTCCATTTTTAAATCAAAAATGATTCACAAAATAAAGCAAACAAAGAAGAAGAAATAATTGTTTTCAAACACTTCACTTAGCATACTCAAATTTGCTAAGTGAGAAAATTTCAAAAATCTCAAATTAAAAAAACAAAATCAATTGATCCCTTACTTTAACATACCCAAATTTGTTAAATGAAGGGTCCTCAAATCAAAAATTAATGATTCAAATACGAACCTATGGAAGCATCTCTTCAAAAATATTTGAACCCACTTTTCAACATGCACAAATTTGTTGAAAGTGGATTCTATATTCAAAAATTCCTCTTTCCAATCAAATCTCAAATCTCATTTGAACCCAACTTACACTTTGAAGATGATGAGTATGGGTTCAATTTCTAAAATTTGAATTCAAAATCAATAGAAATCTGATCCAAGTTTATTTTCAACATTGCAGACTCTCGTTCAACGACAGTTTCAGTCTCAATCTCAGTTTAGTTTTCAGTTGATAGAAATGGCAGCGCCCAAGTATGTGTTTACCTTTCCCATGGGATGGACTTGGCCCTTGATTAGGCCAGTCTTCCCCACTTTGACTATGCCCATCTCATCCACTTCAGATGAGATTTTGAGGAGGTGAGATTACACGAGGGCACTCCCTCACCACTATTAAAAACGTGATGACGGCGGTCATTGATTGACATTCCATCAGATTTTGATATTCCCTCATTGAAGAAGAAGGTAGTGGTGGTTCCTATAGTGCTAGCATTAGTACCGGTCGATGCGCCCCTGCCATGGTTCTCCTGGTTACCCTAGTGAGCAAGCACCACTCACTAGCACCCTCAAAGGGTAAGGCTGCCCTGATCCCATGGATTGTCTCATTTGCTTTTGAGGTTGGGTCTAGCTCTTACTCCACTCGCCCTATCAAAACCCAGAGGAGGAACAAGAACTTCATGATAAAGTGATACCATACATGCATTGCTAGGGAGATGGAGGCAGCTACACATTTTATTGTTGAGGAGTTTCCTACTTTGGTTTTCCTGCTGGTTACAACGAACCCATTCTATCCTCTCTCTAGGTCTGACAGAGAGGATGCTAGAAGGATCTACACCTCCACTGGGCTTCACCCGTAGGGAGGTCATATGCCTCCATTCAGTTCTACGCTAGGTTGGTACAGCCTACTGACGATCTGAGTTCGGGGCTTAATTTGGCTTGAGATCCATTATCCCCCGCAGTGTGGGGAAGCATATTTGGCAGGAGAGGGTCAGGGAGGCCCGACTCTTTAGATTACCACGAGAGAGTGGAGGTCGCCGGGCCGCCACACTCATTGATTTTCCGATCGCTATCCGCGTTGATCATACCAATAGTATTCTGCTTACTGGGACTACCCATCATAGGAGAGCAGCTCCTATTCTGAGAGAGTCGGTGGTGTCTCCACCACACCGCTCTACCCCCCATCTACCATCGCATGTTCATGTTTCAGCATCTCCTATTCCATCCAAGGCCATGAAGGCCACATCTAAGGAGAAGAGACCCCTCTGTGATCCTGGCCAAGGGATCCCATTCCATCCACACCACCAATTGTGGTGAGGTAGAGCTCTCATGCTCGACCTTCTACCCTAGTCATGGTGAGGAAGGAATGATGAGCCCGAAGCATCGTGGTCATCCCATCACCACCACCACTAGTACAACATAAGATTGAGGTTGCAGTTGCGGATGACATCCCAATTGCACCCATGATGATAGATCCTCCTAGCAGTGTCTCCCCCATACATAGTTAGTGATAGTCAGGAGTGTATTTCTTTCAGCGAGTATAGCCCTCACAAGGTTAACTCTCTAGTAGAAGGGGAGGTTCGGTGCCTCTCAGTACATGATATTGATCCCATCACCGATCAAATAAAGTCATTTGTGCCAATTCTGACAGATCATTCTCTAGATGATATAGTAGCTCATTATCTCATAGAGAAGAAAGAGATCCTAGGATATGATTGGTCTGATGAAGTTAAAATTAGCTTTGATCCCAATGAAGATGATTTATTGGGAGACTCAATAGGTTTTGGATGGTAGATACCCATGGTTTTCTCTTTAGAGAATAGTAAGCTATGTAAGGTGCTGAGGTTGAGCAGGAAAACACAGCCTACTCAACCCAACACCTCCTAGCACAAATAAAGCAAAAGGATGAAATGATAGATAGGATGGAAAAGAGACTCAAGATTTGTTAGCAACTATCTTAGCATTCTAAAGTCAGACACTAGCAGTTCATCCTACCATATTGAGACAGTCAGCTAGAGTTGGTGCATGTCTTGGATCCAGCCAAGACCTTTCCTCCAGTAGAGCAAGGAAGCACCAGCATGTATAAAAAGGTAGTGGATATTACCTCCATACAAGAAAAAGATATCAAGTCTATGGTTGAACAGTAGGTGAAAGAAGTGTGAGCTCATGCCCGAGGATGATCATCAGTTCCAAAGGGCAGACCCTACCTAGAGGAATATGATGCAATCCAATATCCTAAGGGTTTCGTGCCACCTTCCTTCAAGAGTTTTGATGGCAGTGGGAATCCAAGGTAGCACATCACACATTTCAAAGCTAGTTATTACAAAGATGGTAGTGACACTTTACTCTCCTGTCTCTTTATTAAGTAGCTTAGCAAGTATAGCATTTGACTAGTACGCTAAACTTCCCAACAGTTCAATGAAGACATTTGCGAAGTTGGAGTAACACTTTATCAAGAGGTTTGCTGGAGCTCAACAAATGATCACTCGGTTGTAGCACAATAACACCTGTGTGAGTCCTTGTTAACGACATATTGAGTATGAAATATGAGCCACGTAATAGATACCATCAGATTCTTCTAAAGAATATCCATGGCCGATGCTTCATGCTTACAAAACTTTTAAGAAGTTAATCAAGGTGGCTACGAGAGGCCAAATATCATTTTCAAGATCAATTGCCCAAGTCAAAGTCACTATAAGAGAAGAAGTGAACAAAGGATGAGTAGTAAGAAAGGGAGAGACCGAGACCATGACCTTCATTTCCACCTCCTCTACCACCACCGAGGCAGCCTTATTGGCCGCCAAAGCAGCCTCCATGGCCTACATCACCTCCTCCTCAGCCACATCATCGAATGGACACACAAACCAGTAGCTATGGTCCACCTACTCTTTTGGATAGACTTAGAAGCCTTATTCATTTAAGAGGGAGGTAATGAAGATCTTTAAGAATTTTTAAAGAAGCTGATTTTCAGTACCTAGACCTGGGAGGAAGTGGGCAAAAGCCATGATCCCAACTTTTGCCCCTACCACCGTATGCTTGGTCATGTTTTGGAAGATTGCTTCACATTTAAGGACTGGCTTGAACACAGCTTCAAGATCGATGCTATAGTTATCCCAAAGGAATACCTTATGGAACAACCATCTAGCTCCATCAGGAATACCCACTACCAGGTAGCTATGGTCCACCTACTCTTTTGAATAAACTTAGCAATCCTTATTCATTTCAGAGGGAGGTAATCAGGAAGCTCTTTAAGAATCTTTTAAAGAAGCCTGCTTTTTAGCTACCCGGACCTAGGAGACCAGAGGAAGTGGGCAAAAGCCATGATCCCAACTTTTGCCCCTACCACCATATGCTAGGTCATGTTTTGGAAGATTGCTTCATATTTAAGGACTGGCTTGAACACAGCTTCAAGATCGATGCAATAGTTATCCCAAAGGAATACCTTGTGGATCAACCATCTAGCTCCATCAGGGTAATCCATGGGGATACTTGTGATCCTTCCAAAACCAAAGAAGGTTGTGAGATCTACTTATCCCATACCTTTAAGAAGATTCTAAATAAAGTCAAGAAACTTTCTCTATAGGTTCCTGAGGCAGCTCAAACTTCCAACATCAAAGGAGGTTTGCAAGTTATTCAGGACAAGTTAGGGAAAGAGGGAGCTTAGTAGCAGCAGTAGCATGTGCCACCAGATAGTCTAGTGGCGCAACCACCAACTGAGTCCAGCCTCTAGTCTTCCTGTTACAGCTGCCACATCAGCGGGCACCTCTTCTACTTCGGCTAGCTCTTCTTCTTTTAGTAGACATCTTGTATCGACGGATAAGGGCATCAAATCCCTTACCCCTCTTACTTTACTTGATTTCTATTTTATACCTCCTATCAAATCCAAGAAATTGAAGAATAAAGCTAGTTTGAACTACATCTGTGTCACTTCTGATGGGTTGTCTACTTTTATTCCTAATGATAACTCTTCAAGTTAAAACAACTATAACAATTTTGATCTTCCTTCTAATTTAGAGTCGGACTCCCACTCAATACTAGGTTCACTCTTGAGATAGACTTAGAATCATCCAATGAGGGATCACATAAGAGAAGTCAGAGGTGAGCATGTGTAAAACCTTCCATTCCCTGCCACAAGAAATCACCGAAGTCAACCTCCATAGTGGCAAGGTTCTACCTCCTAGGGCATCACCTCAAGATAGAGGGAAACAAGTCATTGGTGTAGAGGATCGAGAAGCTCCCTCCACAAGATGCTCCGCCCTCGGATATGCTTGTGGAGGATCAGCCCAAGGTGGACTTCAATATCCTCTCTCATCTAAGAAAGTTGCCATCTAAGCTAAGCATATACGATTCCCTTGCCTTATCCAAAGAGATGAGGGAATCATTAATCAAGGCTCTCTTTGATCCTTAAATATGCTTAACTCAGTTGATCGCTATTAGTGAGGAGGCACATTATTCTAGAGAAGCTCAGGGAATCACTTTCTTAGATGAAGACCTACTTCTAGGGGACATGGAGCACAAGCGCCCCCTCTACATTATAGTTCACATTGGCAGACTCAGACTTGCTAGAGTTCTCATCAATCTAAGTGCATCGGTGAATATTATGAGTCTAAAGACCCTTGCCTATTTGAAGATTGACATCTCCACACTTCAAGGAGACTGGATGATGTTAAGAGGATTCAATGAACAAGGCGAGAGGACTTTAGGTTCCATAGTGTTGCCTTTGGACATAGATGACTAAAAGACTGAAGCCAAGTTTCATATCATTGATTTGAATACTTCATTCACCACTTTGCATAAGCCTTGGATACATCAGAATAAGATGATTCCAACCTCCCTCCATCAGTGCATCAAGTTCAAAAAGGATGGGATTGAGTATTATGTCAAAGGTGATGAAAGCCAATTTCAATTAATGAGGTTGAGATATATGAGGATGTGACCTGCTATCTTCCTCAAAACACCCTTTCTCATGAACTTGGACAAAATTCAAATGGAAAAGAAAAGAAAATGAAGAAAAAGAAAAAGAAAAAGAAAAGAATAAGAAAAGAAAAATGAAAATCTAAGTGAACAAGAAAGGGGAATTGAAGAAGAAATGGAGCCGCATATCATATTCCACCCACAGTTCATTCCATAATATGGACATGTGGGTAGGATGACTCAACCTCCACTAGGCAGAGGCAGAGGTAGAAATAGAGGCAACTATAGGTGGAAGACCCCCTGGTTGGCCATCAGCCAACAAGAGTTATGTTCCAGTTCATAGGAGTACCCCTACTATTCACAAAGACTTGGAATCTAGCTCAAAGGATGATTCTAATGTGATTAGTATACCATCCAACCCCTCTCAGTGGGTTCCATTGGAGGTGACTTTCGATCCAGACAGCGACGAAGACCAGGCCTCTAGATAAAGCAAAGAATTCGAATCAAATGTATGTGAAACTATCAGGAAACAGTTGGGAACCTTAGCTTTAACCTCACTTTCACCCCAAAAAGTTGAAGGTTTAGTAGTTAAGGAAGCGCCTAAGTCTTCCATGGATGCAAAGCCGAAGAGATTCTTTCTGGGATCATCATCCTTAAGTCCTCAAGTTGATGTAGAACTTGAGGAGGATTCATTTAAAGAATTAATGAAATTACCATTTGACTTTTACTCACCTTATGTTTAGAATCTTATACATAAAGGTTTGGTTCCTCATACATGGTCCAAGAACAAGTCAGAATATTTTGAAAAGCTATGGAATAACATAGGTAGGGAGGCACAATCAAGATCAGAACTAGGATTCAGTATAGTGGGTCTAGTCGATGATGATGATTACTGTTTAGTTGTTACCAATCATTTAGAGTCTAATAGGTTCTTTTCATACAACACCAAATCTTATTATGTTGTGTGTGTAGAAACCTCAGATGATCCAAACGATCTCCAAATCAAAGATGCACTACTGGAATTTGAAGAGCATATCCATTCAATAATTGACAAGCTTAAAGAAATCAACCTCAGGACAGAAGAAAATTCACGCTCGACTGTGGGTGAAAAAATAATATTAAATTTTGTTAGAGGTTGCATTCACCGTCATCAATCAATCTCCTCCCTCTTCCTCCTTTTTATTCTTCTCTTCTTATCTTCATCCCTCTCGGAAAGAAAGATGAAGACAAAAAGAAAGAAAAGGTAAAGAAGAGAGAGAAAATTCAATATGATGATGATTGCTCCTTTCTTTAGATGGACACCATGTAGAATCGCAAGTGCACTTATTAGGGTGATCAGGTACGACATCAAGGGAAAGGTGTACTATCTCAAAAGATTGAAGTCACCAACCTACAATGGACTTAATCACCTAACTAAGGACTCTTAAGGACTTATGGTTTTGTGGGATAATGCACTAGAGATTCTTCCCCTACTTTACATGAAAAAGTAAAGTAGGGTTTATTTTAAATAGGGTTCATTAAGTTCCCTACAGGAGCAAGCCCCCATAGTTAATTACATCCTAAGGAATGAGATTCCTTAGGAACACTCTCGATTAAGGTAAATGATCATTGTCTCCAAAGATTTCAATAGGTAGGACTATCAATCAATTAATTTTATTTTAGGAAATCAAGTGGGATCGATCAAGAGGAGGGAGGTCTTATCGAATTCAAATGAAAATAAGTTGGGATGCTTAAGATACTAGGAAGCCTAGTAAGTATCTTGAACTATCCTATGGTTGGGCTTAATATTTTTGAAATTAACTTAATTTATTTAAGTTGAAATTTTATTAGAATTTTAGGACTTATGATTCCATAACACAAGATTATGAAAATGCCTAAGAGGTGAGGATTTATGCTTAGGGCCCATAAAGGGGAGAAGCAACCTCTGAACCTAAATCTAGGGAGCTTTGGCAAGGGCCAAAAGCACAATCTAAATCTAAGGTGAAGATGGGTATTTGGTTTGCCTCCACAAGAGAGGACAAATCACCCAATTTCTTGGACTTACAACTACTTGGGGTAGCTGCCAATTAACTCCTTCTATGATTTTAAATGCATGTAGGCAAGTCATATGCTTTATGCAAGATAGCTAGGATGTTATTTATTTAAAAAGAGACTAAGTCCTTAAACTCACTCCCTAAAGAGACTAGATAATGTAAGGGTATGCTTCAAATGACCTAAATCTAATGCAAATCATGTTACATGTAATTTTTATTTTTGGACAATTGTTTAACTTAGGCTTATAGGATTCATATGCCTAATGCATGAGAAGTAAGATTATTGGCCAAAATCAATGAGAATGGAGGAGGTGTATTTCCACCATGGCACTCAAAGGTCAAGCTAAGTTTTTCTGGCAAAGGTGGAAGCCCTCCAATCAATAGTGAAAATAATATGTATTTGTGCATGATATTACAAAAGAAATACTCATCCAACTAAGGGATTGTTAATTCTTTTATCTTGATTTTTTTAACCTAAGCTTTAGTTGAGGTTATGAGTTCTTTATTTTAATTTTGAATTATTAAATTTGGTAGAAGATTTATTTTTTCCAAAGAGCCTAATCCATATCCAGGCCATACATCAAAGCAAGGAAGAATCTAGGAAAATATGCCATTTCTAATGCACAAGCTATACAAACATCAAACATTTTATAAATCTAGCGCAGAAGAATAAGAGGCCAAATGTGGTCGGGCACCACCACACAAACCCAAAAAAAAATTAGGTAGTCGAGCTCTACCCTTATACAACCCGGATTACAAATGAATTAAGTACAATTAAGCAAGGAATTCATTATTATGGGGGTCTTCAAGCATCATTTCTTCATTCTTCTTTGGTATCTTCTTTTGGATGGTTGGAATGTGGTTGCTCTAAAGGCTTCACATGGTACATAAGAAGTGATCTTGTGACCAATGCTCATCCTAATCTGCCATAATAATCATTCCAAAATTCCTAATTTGCCTAATTTACATGAAAAGGAAAAGTAAAGTCTAACTAACCCCTACAAAATAGAGATTAGCTAAACAAACCATACAAATCCCAAGCATGTATATTGAACTTAGCACCTTACACAGGGGTAACCAAGTCCACCTGGCCTATAGGATTATGCTTAGGGGTATAAGCACCTGCACAAAAAAAGCAGTTCATTGAAAGTCACCCTACCATTCATTCTATGCACAATCTCCTACAGAAAATAATGATTAGACTAAGTCACCCTACCATTCATTCTATGCATATTCACCATAACATCTAGACTAAGATATATATCACAAAATAAAAGCAAACATCAAACCATGCACCACCCTAACCTAAAGCTAGAAGTGGTGGCTTAGTTTAATGTGTATGCTTTAAAAGGTTTATGTGGTATGCTTAACTATGGCTTTAGGGTTTGTACTTTATAAGTATGAAAGTATTTAACTTAAAGGATGGTTTCATTTAAGTTATTTTTTCTGATTTGGGTTGATTTTATTTTGTATTTTTGATTTGGTTTAAGTGAATCCTACAATTAATTACTAGGTGTTTTAAAGAGAAGGGAAAGAGAAGAGAACTTCTCTTTCCTTCCCTACCTTAAGTAATTTCTAAAGTAGGTTCAAGCTTAGTTTCATTTAGTGAATGTCTTATTATGTGTTTTAATTAATCCTAAGTTTAGATGAACTCTAAACAAACCTATTCAAAAAGAAAGGTATTTTAAGATTAAGCAAAGTCAATTGAGATCACAAAAACACACATCACTTCATTCTTTCCCAACATATATAACATGCATATGAATAAATCCTAAGCATATCTATACATACAAATAGGAATGTTTAACACACTTTATGATGAATGTTAAATGAGCTACTTAAGAAAATTTGAATGCTTTATGATGCTTGATTTTCATTAAGTAGAAAAGAGGTAATCTTATCTATTTTTCACATGCACACATGAATGTATGAAAGGCATAAGTGAGTACGGTGCCATTGTTAGCACCAGGGTGTAAGGTACAAGACCTACTTAGGCTACTTAAATCCTCACACCCCGATGTTGTCTAGACTAATATACCACTTTCCTTAAATATAAGCGCATGTACAAATAAAATGAATAGAAAAGAAAAATCCAAAAGTTTGTATTTGATTGTTTGATTTATTTATGCAATTTATATGTGTAAATGTAAGTGTCCTTCTTAAGTAATAGCATAGGAATGAATAAGTAATAGAATTAGACAAGTGTTATGTTCTTTTCAAATGAACTAAATACTTTACCAAATCCTATTCAAAACTGTACTAAAAGAGAGGAGAAGGAAAACTAAACTAAGCATATCCTTATATTTTACTCACATGCAAGCTTATAAATAAAATATCAGTAGCTTACTTTCAGTTTTGGAAATTGATTCATATATTTTGAAAATAATTTGGATTTAATAGTGATAATAGCCACTCATATTTCTATTTTAGCCAAAACATGCACTTTGACATAAAAGAAACATTTTTTTTATTTTTGGAAAGATGGATGCATGAAATTCATATGGCATACACATTTAGAATAGAAGAAAAGAACTAAAGTGATGAAAGCATGTAAACACATTCATCCTAATTAATTTCTAAAGACAATCTTATAAAATAAGAAAGCTTAAACCAAATCAAATTATTTTTTTATGGAAGGTTTGATTTTATTTTAGGTTTGATTTTATTTGAAAAATGTGAGGTGAGTTTGATGTTCGTAACCCATTCCCACATGAGTATGATATTTAAGTTTAATTTTTTAGGTGATTATATCCATTTCATATTTTGATTAGGTCAAGGTATGAATTAAGCATATTAATTATCCCTTACCTATACCACCATAGCATAGTTATTCAAATAATTAGGAGTCAATAAGATGGCATAAAATCTCATAAGAAATTTAAATTTACAATTCACCTAGGAAGAAAAGGGGCCTAATACAATTTGGCTCATGATTAATGATTAATCAAACTAAAAGATTTAACTTAAGTAATTTCATAACCCCTCTCACACATGTGAGTTGGATTTTGATTTCCTTAGTTGTACTTAGGCTCTTGAACACCTAAGCATCTACCTAAGATAGATTAATTAAATTTTGGAAAATTTTAGGATTTTATAAAATTAATTAAGGAGATAATTAGTGAATTAACCCTTAATTAAGGTTAGATTAAGAAAGGAAAAGGGGTTTAAGAAATATCTTAAGGAGAGTATCCCAAAATTATTCTCTAAACCTCATCTTCACTTAATTAAAGCTTAATTGACTCAATTAGAGAGTTAAACCACTAATTATGCCCTCAATTAGGCTTAATTACACAAAGGGGGTAATTAAGAATTAATCAAGCAATTCCTCTAATTAAACAATCAATAAATCCCAAGAAAATTAGGAGAGGAAGATGTCATCCCACTAATCAAGCTCAAGAAATTTGGAATTAATCTGTGGTGTAATTAGAGGATAATTAGTAAATTAAGATTCCCAATAAAACTTAAATTTAGAAAAAAAAATTAATTTTAGAATATTATATGTTCAATTATCTTTCATATGCAATTTATTTGATATTTTCTGAATTTTCTAAGCTTAGATATGAATTTAGGAAGGTTTTTTGATTAATTAAAGATTAAATAAGCCTAATTAAGTATTTAATCTCATCGGCGCCACGTGTGCCGCTGACCGGCATGCGCTTTTCATGTGACATGATAGGATTGGATCTTTAACTTGTCACATTGTAGCATCATCGCGGCTACGTTTCACCATCGATCAAGGATCGATCTGGATTAAAGTAGGGAATCTGAGGGAGGAAAATATGGATATTATGTATTTTAATCTCAGTCCATCCAAAATGCATGGATGTATGGCCAGAGATTCATCCCTATCGCTCTCTGTGAGCCATGGAGACCTTCCATGCTTGAAGCCATGATCCGAGCTCGATTGAGCTTGGATTGGAATGAAACTCAACCCACACCATCAACATGCAACCTAGATCACATCTAATGATTAAAATTCTATGGGATTAACATTCACTTCGCAAAGCTCTAAATAATAGCTAGATTAAGATCATAAAATGGCTAACATCGTCGAAGGTGATCACCGGTGCTTGATTCCCTTGGAGAAGCTTCATCTGGTTGAGACGAAGCTTTGCTGAAGGTTTGAGCTCTTGAAATTGAGTGGATGCTTCTATAGACCAACTCCCCTTTTCCTTGAGCTCGAATTTGATTAGGATGGCTCCTCCCTTACCTTAGGAACTTAGGAAAGAGTTTGGGTGCGTTTGATTGGGGTCCTTGAGGGAGTGTGCAAAAGGAATTGCAATGGTTTTGAGTGTGGAGTGAATTTGGTTTTTGGTGGAGCTCCCCTAATTTCATACTATGAAAACTGAGAAGATGAAGTTTGATTTCACTTTAGGAAGCTTAGGGAGGCTGAGGAATTACTTCTTTGACTTCCTTAGTTCAATCGAATTGAGGACTTGTGAAATGAAATCAAATTAGGGGAAGTATATCTCCCCCTTTGGCAATCAGACGACCGTGAGCGAGCTTGTCATTTTTGATCAATTGCCTTCATTTAGTGGGCTTGTTAGGCCATTTAGGAAGTGCTTGAATTCGATTTTGGCCAGGGAGTGGAATGGTGAAGTGGTCATGTGCTTGAATTGGGTGTAAGGAGGATTTCCATGTGGCCATTTTAATAGGAGTGGTCGATTTGGGGTTTGGGTTGGGTTTGGCTGACCCAAACCCATTGGGTCATGTGCACTAGGTCCATTAGTGGCCATTTGGTCCACTAAGAGGATGCCAAGTGTCCATGAAAAGGAATTGACCAAATTCCAAGTGGTTTTGATTTTGGGTTACCCTATAAAATGGCCATTTGACTTTGATTTTAGTTTGGGCATATTTGGTATGATGAGAAAATAGGTTTGGCCAAGTTTAATTGAATTTGGAGTTGGTTTGATGTGATTTGGCTCATGTTGACCTATTTAGGTCAAAATGGGTCAACTTGGGTCATGTTGACCAAATGGTCAAATTGGGTCAAACCAAGGGTTGGGCCAAGTTCATAAGACCATTTGAAATGTTTTGGTGGCTTTGGTTTGATTCAATTTGGTTTAGGTTTGAATTTGGTTCATATGATTTCATTTAGGTCAAATGGGTTAAGTTGGGCAATTTGACCTATTTGACCATTTGAGCTAGGTCATGGGTAGGTTTAGCTTTGGTTGGTCATATGAAAGGGATTGGTATCTTTATTTCCATTCATTTTTGGTTAAGTTTGAATTTGGCTCAATATGACCCTTTAGGTCAAGATGGGTTCATGGTCAATTGGGTTGGGTTGGGTCTAGTTGGCCAATTGAGGCTTTGGTCAAGTTCAACAATCATTTTGGAATGAACTTGACCCATTGGTTTCAATCAATTTGGCTTACATCAAATTTTGACACATTTTGACTTTTTAGGTCAAGTTGGGTCAACTTTGGTCAAATGGCCAATTGGGCTAGGTTAGGCTCAAATGCTAACTTGGTCAAGTTCAAACATTGGTCAAGAATGAACTTAGATCAATGGTTTCAATCAATTTGGCCTATGGTGGATTTTGGCTATGTTAGGTTTCATTTTGGCTAAGTGTTGACTTGGTCAACCCTTTGGTTTGACTTAGTTTGGCTCAATTTGAGTGATTGGTCATCTCATGATGATTGTTGATCATGATGAGAGATTTAGGTTGGCTTAGTTCAATCCAATTTGGTTAGGATTAGAATTTGGCTCATAAGGGTACTTTAGGTCACTTTGGGTCAAGTGCGCCTAAGTGGGTCAAATGGCTTGGTCAAAGCTTGATTTGAGTTTGATTGTCACACATATGGACTAATGATTGAAATATAAATCCATTTTCAAGTGGTTTGAAGTCAAATGAGTTTTGATTCATTTGATAATTTCAAGTTCAAAGGGTGAACATGAAATAGATTTTGGCTTGATTTTTTTTAATTGAGTTTTGGTTAAGTGATTGAAGTTTGTATTTATATTTGGATTCATGATTGAAGGATTGATTGAATCAAGAACGAAAATCAAGGATTTGGCTTGATTTGGCTAAGTTCAAGATTTTGAGTTGAAAGGCTTAGGTTGAATTTTGAGTAGATTTGAATTTGATTTTTGGGGTTGGTTTTGGTTGTTTGAATTTATATTTCATTTGTATTTGTGAATATAAATGACAATATAAATGAGTTATGAGAAAATTTCATGAGTTTGAAGTGATTTGATCATGTTCTAGGCTAAGTCCTTAAGAGAAAATCAAAGTGACTTAGGAAAGATTTGTGATTTGTACTTGAATTTTGGATTTAGTTTGATTGATTTGAATTTATATTTCATTTATATATGTGAATATAAATGAGAATATAAATGGGTTGTGAGAAAATTTCATGAGTTTGAAGTGATTTGATTATGATCTAGGCTATGTCCATGAAGGGAAATCAAAGGGCTTAGGCAAGACTTGGAATTTGGAATTTCAATCATGGGTTTCAATCATGTGGCATTGATTTGAGTTTGGAGAAAATCAATTAAGCTAGAATTGATTTAGGTTTGATGTTGATTTGATTTGGATTTTGACTTGAAGGAAGGAAGTGAGGAATGTGGTTCAAGCTATAGGGTAGGAAAATTTCCTAACACCCCTAAGGCATGACCTATTCCTATGGCTACCTCTTCTAAGTCTCTAAGGTTAGGTTGAGTGTCCACCTAATCACTAGATGTGTCTTAAGACTAAGGATCTCTTAAATTCTAAGAGGAGTGCTATGTCTAAGATGGAGGGGTTGAGAGCTCATCCTAAAAAGGAGGTCAACAAAGGGCACACAATAAGTGTGGTGTGACTGACAAGGAACACCGCATGTATTGGTGTTGACCGAAATGATCAACAACACCGAAAGATCACAAGCACTACTAGAAATAATCTACTCCTAACCCGAGGTGTAGAAGGAATCCAGAGCTTAGTGCAATGTGACTCTACTTATGTCAAAGACATAAGAGAGGGAAGGAGGAATCCACTAGGGATAGAGTAAGTGAACCTTCCACTAGGGAAGCAGGTTCAAGTCATCAGCTGAGGGATGAGAGGTTTGATTTAATTTGAGTCTCATCTGGGAGAATCTTGATTTGTTCAATTAAGTTTCATTATGGAAGAGGGTTGAATTTGTTTCGATTTGTTGTTTATTTAATTGTGGTTTTTTTATATTTTTAGATTTTGAGGGAGGTCATTTTGGTTTGCAATGGGCTGTACTGAGTAGGGACCATGATGCCCTTAATCTACAACAGATTTACCAATCCAAATGGGTAGTCCAAAGTAGGGTTATCCAACCAAAGAGAATTTCTTTCGGTGTGCAGTAGCTATACTAAGAAGAAAGCATAGTAGTCTTATATCCTCCAAAGTAGGGACCAGTTGCTGGGGTGATCTATTGGCAAGGCAACAAATCGAACCCAACCTAGGGCTAACTATTGAGTGAATGTTGCTGAGAGACTTAAATCAGCTCAGAGATAGTCAAAGATTGATTTCATTTTTTTAGTTTGTTTTGATGATGATGGATCCCATCAGTTTGTGATGGACTACACTGAGTAGGGACCATGGAGGCCTAGACCTAATTTAGATTTACCAATCCAAAGGGAGTAGTCTACCAACCACAAGGTAGGACTATCCAACTAAGGGGATGCCTTTCAGTTTGTAGCAGTCAAGTCTTAAGAAGAAAGCATGGGGACTCACATCTTCTAGAAATAAGAAGCCACTGAGGTGATCGGTTGGCAAGGCAAAAGGTCAAACCTGACCTAGGGCTAACTATTGAGTGAATGCCATTAGGGGACTTAAATCAGCTCAAAGATAGTTAAGATTAATTTCATTTTAAATTTATTTTGATAGATTCCGTTGGCCGATGGATCATTCTGAGAAGGAGCTTATATTACCCTAGACCTATCTCAGATTTACTGAACCAAAGGGAGTAGCTTCCAAGCCGATGGGAGAACTATCCGACCAAAGGAGTGCCTTTCAGTTTATAATGATCAATTTAAGGAAAAAAAGCTCTAGGACTCACATCTTCCACTACAAAAGACCACTGGGGTGATCGGTTTCTTTGGGCAATAAATCGAACATGACCTAGGCCTGCCCGTTGGTTTGCGATAGTCAAGCTAGAAAGAATGCATCATAGTCTTATATCTTTCAAAGCAGAATGACTGCCACGATAACCTGCTTGTGGAAAAATAGATTGAACCCGACCTAAGGGCAACTACGGAGTGAGTAGTAACCTAGGAATTTATCTCGACTCAGGTAATTAGGCAATTCCTATAGTGAGTTCTGCTGACACTGCCCTAAAGATAGGATGCCTACTTGGGAAAAGGGGTCCTTTCGGGGCTTGAATTCCTAATCCAAAAGTGAATTAATTTGTTTGTTTTATTTAGTTATGTTTGTTAATCATGGACCCTGTTAGTTTGCAAGGGATCAAACTAAGAAGGAGCTTATATTAGCCTAGACATATCTCAGATTTACTGAACCAAGGGAGAATCTACATCTAACAAATTCTAACCATAGGGTACAATACTAGGAAAGGGGGACTGCCCAAGATGACATGGCTTATATGTACATAGAGAATATCCAACTCAAAATTACTCACATCACATTAAAAGTGTACTCAGGTGAGTCCTTTCATATCGAACATCAACCTAAGATGTGTCCATTTAACCTAAAGCTCGAGACTCATGGGATTGCAGATATCTATCTTTGGCTTGTCTATCAGGCGACTTTGATAGCCAGGAGACTTATGTCGACTCAAAAGTAGCCAAGAGGAAAGGAACCTCTGGGGGACTTATCCTAAACCTCAAATATACTCAACCTAGTTAGTGCATGATGGTTAGTTCAAGAAGAAAGCACAGGGACTCACATCTTCTTAAACAAATTCAACATGAGGTAGCTTACTGGCTACGCAGTGAAGACTAACAAACTAACAAGGCACTTATTGGCTTGCAATGGATCAGTGAAGAATCAGGACTCACATCCAGACAAATGACCATTGTGACATCTAGCATGGACGACCTAGAGCAGCTAAAGAGTGAGTGCCACAGGGGGCTTGCTCCCACATCAAAATAGCCTAAGATAAAAGATATGTATTTATTTTTGTGCTTATGTTAAAAGGAATAGGATTTCACTGGGGGACTCTTACACCTACCTTAAACACGTTGGAGAATTTGATGAAATGGTGCCGCGGATGGCAACCGGAACTCCCACTAAGAAAGGATGTCGCTTGAGTTCTCTTACACCAAACTCAGTTGTGCTAGTCGAAATAGGATACCTCTTGGGTTCTCTCACACCTATTCTAATAGCGCTAGTAGATTGTGTTTGTGCTGTCAAAAGGGATAGGATGTCGCTGCGGGACTCTTACACCTACCCTAAATACGTCATGGCAGATTCGCAAGACAAGCAAACAACGCTTCAAAAGAAGAGAAGATTTGGATGAAAGGGAATCAAATTTTTGTTAATTGATGGAACTATTTTCAAAACATGATTTTTATGAGTAGTATTTCTTCAAATAGAGCCCATTAATTGGAAGCATCGGGTGTTTCCCTTTACAATCAATAAGTTGATATGATCCTCCTTAGTAGGCCTTCTCTATGACATAGGGGCCTTCCCAAGTGGGTTCAAACTTGCCTCCCACATTTCGACAGAAAACGATTGGTCTCCTTAGGACTAACACAAGTCCTCCTACTTGGAAAGATCTAAAGCAGACCAACTTGTTGTGAGCTTGAATCATTTTTGCCTTATATAACTCGAGGTTCTATTAGTGGAGACTCTCCTCCAAACCTTTGAGCTCTTCTAACCACTTTGCATTACTCTAGTGATCTTACTACCCAATGCTATCTTTAATGAAGGGAGTTGACCTTCTAAAGGTAGAACAGCTTCGGACCCATACACTAAGAAAAATGGGGTAGATTGAGTTGGAGTTCGGTATGTGGTGCAGTAAGCCCACAAGGCTTTAACTAACTGCTCATTCAACTATCGCTTATTGTCATCCAATATCTTCTTTAATATCTAGATGAGAGTTTTATTGAATGCTTCTGCTAAATCATTTGCTCTGGGATAGTAGATGGTGGAGTATCTCCAATCTATACAATGTCTTCTAGTGAAACTGTTGATCTTAGTACTTTTGATTGCAGTACCATTATCAGATATAATTTGTGGAAGCACCCCGAACCCATATACGATATAGTTTCTAAAAAATTGAAGCACTTGACCTCTCACGGTGGATTGCCTGCCCATGCAAAAAAAGTAGTCGATGGCGGTAAGATGAACCGATGCCCCTTGGAAGAAAGAGGATCGATCTGACTCATAATGTCAGTCCCCAACACTCAAATGTCCATGAGTCTAATGTTGGGTGTAGAATGTTAGGTGGTTGATGGAGGACCACACCATGTACCTGACACTAATGGCATCTCCTAGCTATATCCATGCAGTCTGTAATCATCGAAGGCCAGTAGTGTCCTAGTCTCTTGATCTTCATTTTCATCTTCGGACCAGATTGATGAGCTCCGCATAGACTTGAATGTACCTTAATTATAATGCCACAAGCTTCGTGTTTGTCTAAACAACATAACCACATCTGGTCAAAGGGCCATTGGTATAGGGTTCCATCAACAAGAGCATAGGAGAGAGCACTCTGTTTCACCTGATGGGCTTGTGACTTTACTTGAGGTAGTTTGTCAGTGTTCAAATAGTCTATGAACTGTTGCCTCTAATCCAGCTCCTTGTCCATTTTGGCAACGGTAACCTCCCCTTCAAGAGAAAGTCTCTCGACAAGTTCATCATCAATAAGGGACAGGACTTGTCTTTTTTGGACCCTTACTGAAATGGACTCATCTGCTAGATATGCCAACCCTTAGATAAGTTTGGCCAAAGTATCTGCTACTGCATTCTCTACTCGGGGAACCATGTAGATAGTGACTTCGGGGATATGGGCCAATAGCTTCATGGTATACTCATGGTAATGATGAAGCTTGGGTTAGAGAACCTTGTAGGACCCAACAATCTGATTGATGATGAACTGAGAATCCCCAAAGATGTTGATGCTTATGGAGATAAAAAATTTCTATTTGGTCGCCTTCCATCTGTGGGGAAAAGCAAGAATATAAAAAGTCATCTTTTTTGGGATTCCATGTAGATCTGCAAATGTTCTTATTAGGGTGATCGAGTACATCATCAAGGAATAGTGTACTATCTCGAAAGATAGAAGTCACTATCTTTAATGGACCTAATCACCTTAATAAGAACTCTTAAGGACAATGGGTCTACATATGTACCAGAGATTCTTCCCCTACATTACTTTGAAAAGTAAAGTAGGGTTTATTTTAAATTGAGTTTGTTAACTTTCCTACAGGGGCAATCCCTATAGTTAATTACATCCTAAGGGATAGGATCCCTTAGGAATACTCTCAATTAAGGTAAATGATCATTGCTTTCAAAGATTTCAATAGGAAAGGACTATCAATTGGTTAGTTCATTTTTAAAGATCAAATGGGATTGATCAAAGAGAGAGAGTTATTATCGAAGCCAAAAAAAGATAAGTAGAGGATGCCCACGATGTTAGAAAACCTAGCGAGCATCTCCAATTATCCTATGGTTGGGCTTTACATTTTTGAAATTGATTTAATTTGTTTGAGTTAAATTTTTCATTAGAAATTTAGCACTTATGATTCCATAACACAAGATTAAGAAATGCCTAAGAGGTGAGGATTTAAACTTATGGCCCACAAAAAGAGAGAAGTAACCTCTGAACCTAAATCTAGGGAGCTTTGGCAAGGGCCGAAAGCACAACCTAAATCTAAGGCAAAAATGGGTATTTGGTTTACCTCCATAAGAGAGGACAAATCACCCGACTGCTTGGACTTACAACTTCCTGGGGGTGGCCGCCAACTAACTCCTACGATTTTAAATTCATGTAGGCAAGTCATATGCTTATGCAAGATAGCTAGGCTATTATATATTTAGAAAGAGACTAAGTCCTTAAACTCACTCCCTAAAGAGACTAGATCAAGTAAGGACATGCTTCAAATGACCTAAATCTAATGCAATTCAGATTTCATTATATTTTCATTTTTGGACAATTATTTTGACTCACGTTAATAGGATTCATATGCCTAATGTATGAGAAATAAAGTTATTGGCCAAAATCAACTAGAAGGGAGGAGGTGTGTTTCCACCATGGCTCATAAAGATTAAGCCAAGTTTCTCTGGAAAAGGTGGAAGCCCTCCAATCAAGAGTGAAGCAAGATACATTTGTGCATGATGTTATAAAAGAAATGCTCATCCAACTAAAGGGTTGCTAATTCTTTTATCTTGATTTTAAACCTAAGCTTTAGGTGAGGTTATAAATTTTTTATTTTTAGTTTTGAGTTGTTAAGTTTGGTAAAAGATTTATTTTTTTCTAAGAGTTTAATCCACATCCAGGCCATACATAAAGCAAGGAAGAAACTAGAAAAAAAGATGCCACTTAATGCAAAACCTAAATAAATCATCAATCAATTTATAAAGCTAATTACAAAAAGAAAAAGAGGCCATTATGGTCGGGCACGACTGTACAAACACGAAAACAAATTGGGTAGCTGAGCTCTACTCTTATACAACCCGGATTACAAATGAATTAAATACAATTAAGCAAGGAATTCATTATTATGGGGTCTTCAAGCTTGATTTCTTCATTCTTCTTTTCTTCTCTCTCGTTCTTTTCTTCTTTCTTCTTTAGTTCCTTCTCTTGGATGGTTGGAAGGTGGATGCTCCAAAAGCTTCACATGGTTCATAAGATAGGATCTTATGACCAATTCTTATCCTAATCCCCATAACAATCATTCCAAAATCCTAATTACAAAATTACATGAAAAGGAAAAGAATGGAAATCTAACTAACACCTATAAAATAGAGATTAGCTAAAATAAACCACACAAATCACAAGCATGTATATTTGACTTATTACCCCACACATGGGTGACTAAGTCCACCTGGCCTATTGGATTATGCTTAGGGGTATAAGCACCTGCACAGCAAAAGTATTTATATTTTTATTTATGATAGCAGCCCTTAAGCATAATCCCCTACAGAAGATAATGCTTAGACTAAGATCACCTTACCATTCATTCTATGAATATACATTCTGACATCCAGTCTAAAATATATATCACAAAATAAAAGCAAGCATCAAACCATGCACCGCCCTAACCTAAAGCTAGAAGTGGTGACTTAGCCTAATGTGCGTACTTTGGAAATTTGTGTGGTTTGCTTAGCTATGGCTTTAAGTTAGAATTTTTTAAGTGTGAAGCATATTCAACTTAGAAGAGGGTTTCATTTAAGTGATTTAATTATTTTGGGTTGATTTTATTTCATATTTTGATTTGGTTCAATTGAATCCTACAATTAATTACTAAGTTATAAAGAGAAGGAAAGAGAAGAGAACTTCTCTTTCCTTCCCTAACCTAAGTAATTTCTAAAGTGGAATCATATTTTTGGTTTTGTTTAGTGAACGTTTTGATTAAATATTTTTATTAATCCTAAGTTTAGATAAACTCTAAATAAACCCATTTAAAAATAAAGGCATTTTAAGATTAAATAAAATGAACTAAATTCACAAAACACACATCACTTCATTTCTTTCCCAATATGTATAACATGCATATGAATGGATCCTAAGCATATCTATACACACAAATGAGAATCTTTAACATACTTTATGATGCATGCTAAGTAATTCATTTAAGAAAATTTGAAAGTTCATGATGCATGATTTCCATTAAGTAGAAAAGGGATTTCATATCCAATTTTCACATGCACACATGAAAGTAAGAAAGGTATAAGTGAGTACAACACTATTGTTAACCAGAGGTGTAAGGTACAAGACCTACTTAGGGCTACTTAAAGCTTCACAACCTCAGAGTTGTCCAAACTAATATACTACTTTCCTTAAATACGAACATGTGTACAAAGGAAATGAATGGAAAAGAAAGAATGCAAAAATTTGTATTTGTTGATTTGTTTGGTTTATGCAATTTATATGTGCAAGCATAAGTACCCTTCTTAAGTAATAGTATATGAATGAATAGGATATGGAATTAGGCAAGTTTTAGGTTCTTTTCAAATGAACCATACATCTTACCAAATCTATTCAAAACTACACTAAAGAGAAAGAGAAACCTACTAAGCACATCTTTATACCTTACTCACATGCAAACTTATAATTAAAATAAAAGTAACACACTTTTAGTTTTGATAATTGATTCAAATATTTTGAAAATAATTTGAATTTAATAGTGTTAATAGCCACTCATATTATTACTTTAGCCAACACATGCAAATTTGACATAAAGTAAACATTTTCATTTTAAATTTGAATTTTAAAAAATATGGATGCATGAAACCACATGACACACATATTTAACATGTTGGGAAAGAATTAAAGCAATGAAAGCATGTAAACACATTCATTTTAATTAAATCCTAAAGACAATCTTATGAAATAAGAAAGCTTAAAGTAAATCAAAGTTCATTTAGTATAATTTTTGTTTGAGTTTGAGTTTGATTTAATTTTGAAAATGTGAGTTGAGTTTGCTATTCCTAACCCATTCTGACATGTGTTTGACATTTTTGTTTAATTTTTAGATGATTAGATTCATTTTAGATTTTGATTAGGTTAAGGTATGAATTAAACAAGTTAATTAACCCTTTCCTACACCACCTTAACATAGTTAACCAAATAATTATGAGCCAATGAGATGACATAAAATCTCACAAGGAATTTAAATTTGCAATGCACCTAAGAAGAAAAGGGCCTAATGCAATTTGGCTCATGATTAATGGTTAATTAAGCTAAGGGGTTTAACTTAAGTAATTTCAAAACACCCCTCACACATATGAGTTGGGTTTTGATTTCCTTAATTGACTCTTGAACACCTAAGCATCTACCCAAAGTAGATTAATTAAGTTAGAAAGTTTTAGAAAGAAATTAATTAAGAGGGTAATTATTGAATTAACCCTTAATTAAAAGAGGATTAAGAAAAGAAAAGGGGTTTTAGGGAATAACTTAGGGGAAATACCCCAAAATTATTCCCTAAGTCTCCTATTCATTGGATCTAAACTTAATCGACTCCAAGAGGGGATTAAAACACTAATCACACCCTTAATTACCCTTAATTATATTAAGGGAGTAATTAATAAATGTATTTGCAATTCCCCTAATTAAGCCTTCAATAAATCCCAAGAAAATTTAGGAGAGGCAGAAGTCATCCCCCAAAACATACCTAAGAAATTTGGGATTAATCAGAAGACTAATTAAGGAGTAATTAGCAAAATGAGATCTCCATTAAAACCCAAGATCAGATAAAAGTATAACTCAAAATCCATTAAAATTAATTTTAGAATATTCTAGATGGAATTACCTTTCAGTAGAAATTTACCTCATATTTTTCTAATTTTTATTTAGGGAGATATGAATTTTTAAAGCTTAGATGATTAATTAACAATAATTAAAACTTTAATTAATCCCCTAAGCCCACAGCTCGACATGCAGCGGCGGCAGTCAGCGTGCTTTACAAGTGTTGTGCACCATCACTTAAATGTCATCAAAAGCGTGGCGTGATGGCGATCGATTTGATCGTCGTTCATCGATCGAGCTAGATCACCGTGGTTTTAAAGGATAAAAGGATTTATAAAATGTGTAGTTTCTAATTGTCCATCCAAAATGCATGGATGGATGGCCAAGATCTCTTCTTCCCTGGATCAATGGAGACCGTCCATGATCTAGAAAGATCCGAGCTCGATTGAGCTCATTAGGACAAAATTGCACACACCATCTAGCTAATGGCAAGCCTATCAATGTGGAATTCTCATGCCATGACACTTTCTTTCATAAAGGACCAACACCTCCTAAGCTTAGTGGTCAAAAATGCCATACCTCACCAGAGGTGATCACCGATTATTGATTCCCTTGGAGGAGCTTCATCTGGTTGAGATGAAGCTGTGTTGAGAGAATTAGCTCTTGAAGTTATGTGGATGGCTCTATGGACCAACACCTCCTCCCCTCCTTCATAGCTTTGATTGAATTGAACTCCTCCTTGCCTTGGGAACTTGTGTGAAGGCTTGGGTGCACTTGATTTGATCCCCTGAGGGAGTGTGCAAAGAGAATTGAAGTGGATTATAGTATGGAAGAAGTTTGGAAGAATTAGACCTCCCTATTTTCCAAGGAAGAAAATTGAGAAATGCTCTTCAAATCCTAAAGCTTAGGATTGCTCTCTGATTGCTCCTAACACTCTCTAGCACTCAATCGATAATGAGGATGTTGAATTCAAATGAAATTAGGGAGAGTATATCTCCCCCTATGGAAATCGGATGGCCGGAGCTACCTTTGCTATTTTGGTCCAATTATTTATATGGAGAGGGTTTTTTAGGCTATTTGAAGTTGGCACATGGTCAGTTTAAGCCAAGGAGTGGATTAGTAACCTCCCATGTGCTTCAAATCAAGTGGATGGAGGTTTTCAAATTGGCCAATTTGAGCTAGGGGGTTAGTTTTGGCCTTGGGTCCATTTGGGCTGACCCAAACCCATTGGGTTGGATGCACCATTCTCCATAGGGTCCACTTGACCTATTAGAAAGGTATCATGTTGATATGAAGATGGATTTGACAAAAATTTGTTCTATGGCCTAGGGGTAGAATGGTCATTTGGCTAATTTTTGACTTTGAATATGTTGTGTATGTGGAGAAAATAGGTTTGGCCAAGTTTCATTGGATTTGGAGTTTATTTGGTATGGTTTGGCTCATGTTGACCCATTTAGGTCAAAATGTGTCAACTTAGGTCAGGTTGACCATTGGTCAAATTGGATTAAAGCAAGGGTTGAGTCAAGTTCATATGACCATTTGAACATTTTGGTGGCTTTGGTTTGATTCAATTTGGTTTAGTTTTGAATTTGGCAAATATGACTTCATTTAGGTCAAATGGGCCAAGTTGACCCATTTGATCTATTTGAGCTAGGTCAAGGGTAGGTTTAGGTTTGGTTAGTCATATGGAGTGGATTGGTATCTTTGTTTCCAATCAATTTTTGTTAAGATTGAATTTGGCTCAACATGACCCCTTTAGGTCAAGTTAGGTTCAAGGTCAAGAGGCTGGTTAGTTTGGCCAATTGAGGCTTTGGTCAAGTTCAACAAGTGATTTCGAATGAACTTGACCCATTGGTTTCAGTCAATTTAGCTTAGATTAAGTTTTGACACATTTTGACCCTTTAGGTCAAGTTGGGTCAACTTGGTCAAGTAATTGGAGCTAGGTTAGGCTCAAATGTTGACTTGGTCAAGTTCAAATATAGGCCATGAATGAACTTAGATCAATGGTTTCAATCAATTTGGCCTATGGTGGATTTTGGCTATGTTAGGTTTCATTTTGGCTAAGTGTTGACTTGGTCAACCCTTAGGTTTGACTTGTTTGACCCAATTTGATTGATTGATCATCCCATGATGATTGTTGATCATGATGAGAGGCATAGGTGAGTTTGATTCAATCCAATTTGGTTAGGATTAGAATTTGGCTCATAAGGGTACTTTAGGTCACTTTGGGTCAAGTGAGCCTAAGTGGGTCAAATGGCTTGGTCAAAGCTTGATTTGAGTTTGATTGAACTTGTATATGGACTTATGATTGAAATATAAATCCATTTGCAAATGGTTTGAAGTCAAATGGGTTTTGATTCATTTGACAATTTCATATTCAAAGGAAGAATGGGTTTGATCTTTAAATTGGATTTTTGATTTGGTGATTGAAGTTTGTATTTATATTTCATGATTGTAGGGTTGATTGAATCATGTACAAAAATCAAGAGTTTGGCTTGATTTGAAATTGATTTGGCTAAGTTCAAGATTTTGACTTGAAAGGCATAGGTTGAATTTTGAGTGGATTTGAGTTTAATTTTTTGAATTGGTTTTGATTGTTTGAATTTATATTTCATTTATATATGTGAATATAAATGAGAATATAAATGGATTATGCAAAAATTTCAAGGATTTGAAGTGATTTGATCATGATTTAGGCTAAGTCCATTAAAGGGAATTTAAAGGACTTAGGAAATTTTGGAGTAGGGCTTTGAGTTTTTGAATTTGGTTTGATTGATTTATATTTTTATTTCATTTATATATGTGAATATAAATGAGAATATAATGAGTTATGAGAAAATCCCATGAATTTGAATTGATTTGATCATGATTTAGGCTAAGTCCTTAAGAGGGAAATTAAGGACTTAAGAAAGATTTTAGATTTGGAATTTAATTTTTGGATTTGATTTTGATTTATATATTTATATATATATATATATATATATATATATATATATGAATATAAATGAGAATATAAATGAGTTATGAGAAAATCCCATGAATTTGAGTTGATTTGATCATGATTTAGGCTAAGTCCATTAAAAGAAATTTAAAAGACTTAGGAAATTTTAATTTAGAATTTAATTTTTGGATTTGATTTGATTGATTTATATTTATATTTCAATTATATATGTGAATATAAATGAGTTATGAGAAAATCTTATGAATTTGAGTTAATTTGATCATGATTTAGGCTAAGTCCATTAAAAGGAATTTAAAGGACTTAGGAAGGATTTAGACTTTGGAATTGCATTCATGGGTTTCAATCGTGAATTTTAATCATGGATTTAAATCATGTGGAGTTGATTTGAATTTGGAGAAAATCAAATAAGATTGATTTGGAGTTTGACTTGAAAGAAGGAAGGTGAGTAACGATTCAAGCTAAGGGTGGGCAAATTTTCCTAACACCCCTAAGGCATGACCTATTCCTATGGCTAACTCTTCTAGGTCTCTAGGGCTAGACTGAGTGTCCACCTAATCACTAGATGTGTCTTAATACTAAGGAACCCTTGAAGTCTAAGAGAAGTCTTATGTCTAAGATGGAGGGTTTGAGAGCTCAGTCTAAAAATGAGGTCAATAATGGTCTTGACACTGATTGTGATAGCTAACCCTAGACTGGCACTCAAAGCCTCATACTCAACTTCATTCTTAGTACAAGGGTTGGAAAGATACTATGAGAATTTCATCACATCATGGTCTGGAATTAAGAGAACTATTCCTACCCCTGCCTTTCCTAGAAGAGTAGATCGTGATGCTTCCCATTTATGAAAAGAAGCTGCACCATCAAAATACATCTCCCATCGGCGGTTGTCAACCTCCCCTATGTTCATGATTTGTTCTTCAGGGAGATCATCACTAAGTGGAGAATCAACAAGATGTGGGTGTGCTACTAAGAAATCCACTAATGCTTGTCCTTTTACCGCATTGAGGGGTATGAATGTGATATCAAACTGTGAGAGTATCATAGACCATCATGCCAAATGTCTGGATAGCGTTGGCCGTGTCATGAGGTACTGTAGTGGATTGGTTCTGGAGATCAAGTTCACCTTATGAGAAAGCATATAGTGTCATAGCTTTTGAGATGCAAAGATCAAAGCTAGGCAATGTTTCTCAATAGGTGGATAGTTCGCTTCAGTGGGGATCAGACGACGACTGAGGTAGTAAAGAGCATTCTCCTTTCCTTCATCATTGGCTTGGGCCAATAAAGCACCAAGAGAGTCATCCAACATAGTAGTGTAGAGGATGAGTGGCGCCTGGGATAGGGGCTGCTAGAACTGGTGGTTTCACTAAATACTTTGATCTTCTCGGCACTTGTCATCCCACTTGAACTTGGCATCCTAAGTGCGAGACATTCACCGAGATAGGTTGGAGATAAAGCATCTTAGATACGCCATCCATCCTTGGAAATATCTAAGTTGAGTTAAACGATTAGGAGGTGGCATTTCTAAGATAGCTTTGATCTTTTCTGGATCTATTTCTATTCCTTGGTGTCGGACAACAAAACTAAGGAACTTCCCTGAAGCTACTCTGAATGCACACTTCAGGGCATTTATTTTGAGGTTATATTATCTTAGCCGTTTGAAAACTACCCTCAAGTCAAAGAGGTGGTCTTCCTTTTCTCTACTCTTGACTATTAGATCATCAACATGGCACTCAACCTGATGATGGATGAGTTCAAGAAGATCCGAGTCATGGCCGATTAGTATGTAGCACCGATTTTAAGGGAAAGGCATGACTATAATAAAAGATTTAATCTGGTTCAAGAGTAATATTTTTTCATCTTGAAACATCCATTTTTGTATAGATGACCTTATTCATGAAATTATTATAAAATCGACATATGAGGTCAATTTCTTCACCATACCCAGTATGAAAAAAGAAATCTCTATTACACGAGATAACTGGATATTCTTTCATACTCCATGCAAAGTAATCCTTAAACTCCACCAATTTAACTAAGTCATTGGTTTCTTCATTCAAATTTAACCGATGTATGTTGGCATGGATTTTCTTCTATCCCGAGGTTGATTTCTTTAAGCTTGTTGATTGTTAAATGAATCTCCTCATCAAATTTTGGAGATGCATTCTTGATTTGAAGATCATCTGAATCATCTGAGATTTCTAAACACACATCCTCATAAGAGTTGGTGTTGTGTGAAAAGAACCTATTAGACTCCAAATGGTTGGTAACAACTAAGCAGTAATCTTCATCATCGAATTGACCCACTGTACCAAATCCTAGTTTTGATCTTGATTGTGCCTCCTTGCCAGTGTTGTTCCATAGCTTTTCAAAATACTCTGACCTGTGCCTGGACCATGTATGAGGAACCAAACCTTTCTGTATATGATTATGAACACAAGGTGAGTAAAAGTCAAACGGTAATTCCATTAATTCTTTAAATGAATCCTCCTCAAATTCTACATCTACTTCAGGACTTGAGGATGATAAACCTAAAAAGAATCTCTTCAGCTTTGTATCTATGGAAGACTTAGGGGCTTCCTTAACTACTAAACCTTCAACTTTTTGAGACAAAAGTAAGGTTAGAGCTAAGGTTCTCAGCTACTGTTTGATAGTTTTACATGCATTTGATTCAAATTATTTGCTTTATCTGGAGGCCTGGTATTCATCATTATCTGGATCAAAAGTCACCTCTAATGGGACCCACTAAGAGGGGTTAGCTGGTATACTAATCACATGAAACTCATCCTCTAAGCTAGATTCGAAATCTATGTGAATAGTAGGGGTAGTCCTATGAACTGGAACATAACCCTTGTTGGCTAGGGGCCAACCAGAGGGTCTTCCACCTGTGGAACTGCCTCTATTTCTACCTCTGCTTGGTGGAGGTTGAGTCATTCTACCTACATGTCCATATGATGGAATGAACTATGGGTGGAATGTGATATGCGGCTCCACTTATTCAATTCCCCTTTCTTGTCACTTGGATTTTCATTTTTTTCTTTTCTTTTTCATTTTCTTTTTCTTTTGTTTCATTTTCTTTTTCATTTGAATTTGCATTTGAGTTTTGTCCAAGTTCACAAGAAAGGATGTTTTGAGGAAGATAGTAGGTCACAACCTTATAAATTTCAACCTCTCTAACTAAAAATGGCTTTTCATCTCGATTGACACAGTATTCAATCTCATCCTTTATGAACTTGATGCACTGATGGAGGGTGGATGGAATTATCTTATTTTGATGTATCTAAGGCCTACAGAGCAAAGCAGTGAACGAAGTATCCGAATCAATGATGTAAAACTTGGCTTCAATCTTCCATTCACCTATCTCCAAAGGTAACACTATGGAACCTAAAGCCTGCTCACCTTGTTCATTGAATCCTCTCAACATCATCTGATCCTCGAGTGTGGAGACATCGATCCT
The DNA here is from genome assembly GCA_021442155.1 of Cymbidium sinense. NCBI lineage: Eukaryota > Viridiplantae > Streptophyta > Magnoliopsida > Asparagales > Orchidaceae > Cymbidium > Cymbidium sinense. The sequence continues at coordinate 24,571,009 of CM038227.1, read as the reverse complement.
CAAATAGGCAAGGATCTTTAGACTCATAATGTTCATCGATGCATCTAGATCGATGAGAACTCTGGCTAGTCAGAATCTGCCCATGTCAACTATAATGTAGAGGGGATGGTTGTGTTGCATATCCCCCAAAAGTAGGTCTTCATCCATGAAAGTGATCCCTAAAGCTTCTCTAGAATAATGTGCCTTCTTACCAATAGCAGTCAACTAAGCTTAGCATATTTTAAGATCAAGGAGAGCCATGATTAATGATTCCCTCTTCTCTTTGGATAAAATAAGGGCATCATATATGCTTAGCTTAGATGGAAACTTTCTTAGATGAGATAGGACATTGTAGTCCACCTTGGGCTGATCCTCCACAAGCATATCCAAGGGTGGAGCATCCTATGGAGGGGCTTCTCAATCTTCTGCACCAATGACTTGTTTCCCTCTATCTTGAGGTGCTGCCCTAGAAGGTAGAACCTTGCCACTATGGAGGTTGAATTCGGTGATCTCTTGTGGTAGGGTAATGGAAGATTCTACTTAGACATCAGGCTCACCTATAGCTTCTCCTATGGGACCCTCTGAATTGGATGATTCCAAGTGTATCTCAAGAGGTGAACCTGTAGTATTTAGAGTGAGAAAATCCAACTTTGAATCAGAAAGAGGAAGATCAGAATTGTTATAGTTATTTTGATTTGAAGAGTTATCATTAAGAATAGAAGTAGATAACCCATCAGAAGTGACACAGATCTAATTCATGCTAGCTTTATTCTTCAATTTCTTGGATTTGATAGGAGGTACCAACTAGAAATCAAGTAAAGTAAATGGGGGTAAGGGATTTGATGCCCTTATCTGTCGATACAAGAGTTCTACTAGTATAAGTGGAAGAGCTAGCTGAAGTAGAAGAGGTTCTCATTGATGTGGTAGCGCAGGTAGACCGAGGCTAGACTCGGTGGTTGTGCTATCGCCATCCCTGGCATAGGTCGCCAGCCGCTGAGCTCCCTTTCCTGAGTCAGCTGGCAACTTGCAAACCTTCCTTGATGTTGAGGTTTGAGCTAACTCGTGCACCCAAGGAAAGTTTCTTTTGATCTGATGATCTTTTAGAGGTTTTGGATAAATAAATATCTCAACCTTCTTTAGTTTTGGAAGGATCACAAGTATCCCCAAGGATTACCCTAATGGAACTGGATGGTTGTTCCACAAGGTATTTCTTTGTGATAACTACAACACTGGTCTTGAAGCTATGTTCAAGTCAGTCCTTAAATGTGAAGCAATCCTCCAAAACATGACCTAGCACATGGTGGTAGGGGAAAAAGTTAGGATCATGGCTTTTGCCCAATTCCTCCGATCTCTTAGGCTCGGGTAGCTAAAAATTAGACTTGTTTAAGAGGTTCTTAAAGATCTTCCAAATTACCTCCCTCTTAAATGAATAAGTCTTGTTAAGCTTATCTAAAAGAGTAGGTGGGCCATAGCTACCTGGCGGTGGGTATGTGTACTACTGCTGATAATGATGTGGTTGAGTAGGAGGTGGTGCAGGCCATGGAGGTTGCCGGATGGTAGGGTGGAAGAGGGAGGTGGAGGCCGAGATTGTGGTCTCTCTGATTGATCTCTAGTTGGTTGCTTCCCCTTATTTACTACTGTCATTGTTCTTGGCTTCTTCTCATATACCTTTTGCAGCTTCTACTTAGGCAACTGATCTTAAAAAGGTAACTGTTTGGCCTCTCCTTGTAGACTAGCCACCTTGTTGATTAACTTCTCAAAATTTTGATAATGAAACCCTTAAGCATGAAGGCAATCGGGCCATGGATATTCTTTAAAAGAATCTCATTGGCAAGTTGTTCAAACATCTATAGCTCGCATTTCATACTCAAGTTCTACCATCTAAGAATGTAGTCAACAAGGGACTCACCTGGGTGTTATTGTGCTACAACGAGATCACACATGACTCTTTGTCGAAGCCCAAACAAACCTCTATAAAGAGTTTCCAACTCAAAGAAATGTCTTTAACCATTGGGAAGTTTAGCATACCATCAAATGTTATCTAAATCTTGACGAAGAGATGAAAAAGTAAGCGTCACTGCCACCGGCGTTGCAACTAGCTTGAAATGTGCGATATCTTTCGGTTTCCCGCCATCAAAACTCTTGAAGAAGGTGGCACGAAACCCTTGGGATATTGGATTGCATCAAATTCCTCTGGGTAGGGTCTACCCTTTAGACGATGATCCTCCCCGGGCTTGAGCCAACACTTCCTTCTCTTGCTCAACCATGGACTTGATGTCTTATGGAGGTACTTTCCACCTTCTATACATGCTAGTGCTACCTCAATGAGGTAAGTCTTGGTTGGGTCCAAGACACTAACTCAGACTAATCTTTATGGTAGGATGAACTGCCGGGGCTTGATTCTGCAATGCTAAAATAACTTCTAATAGATCTTTTATCCTCTTCTCCATCCTATCTATCTTCTTATCCTTTTTGATTTATGCGAGATGTTGGTGAGTGGTGTCTTCTACCCACCTTCCACCTTCACTTTCGAGGAGGATCCCTAGTATCTACCATGCAAACCCTACTAAGTCTCTCAACAAATCATCTTCATTGGGATCAAAGATAATCTTCTTCTCATCAGACCAATCATATCCTAGATTTCTTCTTTTTCATGAAATAATGTATCTCATCAAAGAATGATCAATCGAGCAGGCACAAATGTCTTTGGGCGGGGTGTGATCCTTGTCATGTCTTGAGAGGCACAAACCTCCCTGCTAGAGAATCAATCTATGAGGACTATACTTACTAGAAAATACACTCACTTATCACTCGAAAGGGTGACACTCCTAGGAGGTTCTATGATCATTGTGCGGGCTATCATCTCTCCCTCTATAGCTACCATCACATGTTCTCTTGAACCTGGTGTTGGTGAAGGATGACCACTATGCTTGAGGGTGCCATTCCTCCACACCCACTAGGGTAGAAGGTTGAGAGAGCTTCGCCTCACCATAGTAGGGTAGATGGAATAGGATCCCTGGCCATGGTGGATCACCAACGAGGGGTCCTTCTCCCTGAATGTGGCCTTCATGGCCTTCGATGGAATTGGAGATGCTGAAACATGAACAGGTGATGGTGGACGGGGGGTAGAGTGGTGTGGTGGAGACACCACTGACTCTCTTGGGATAGGGACCCTCTTCCTACGATGGGTCATCCAGTAAACAGAATATTGTTTGTGTGATTGGCATGGGTAGCATCCAGAAAATCAATGAGTCGGCTTCTGCCGATGACTAAACTCTCCTCTCTGATGATGATAATGCAGCCTCCAGCCCTCTCTGTAGATGTTTCCCCACGTTATGGGGGATAACATATCTCAAATCAAATTGAGCTCTGGACTCAGAACATCCGTAAGCTTCGCCAACCTGGTGTAAAACTAGATGGAGGCTGGCATACGACCTCCTACTATGCTAGCTATGAATCGGCGGTGGAGGTGAAGTATAGATCCTCTAGCATCCTCTATCGGACCAGAGAGAGGATGAAATGGGTTCCGTAACTAGTGAAATCAGTGACAACTCCTCAACAACTGACTATGTAGCGGCCTCCATCTCCCTGGTAATGTATGTATGGTGTCGCTTAATCATGCAATTTTTGTTCCTCCTCTGAGTCCTGGTAGGGTGAGTGGAGTAAGAGCTAGACCCAACCTCAAAACTTTGGGAGGCAATCTCTGGGATTAGAGGAGCCTTACCCTTCTAGGGTTCTAATGAGTGGGTGCTAGCCCTCCCTGGGGTGGCATGGGAAACCACGGGATGCACTAAGAATGGTGCTGATGCTAGTACTATCACATGCACTGCTGTAGAAACTGTCACTACTTTCCTCTTTAGTGAGGGGATATTAGAGTTTGATGGCAAATCAATCTAAATGACCGACTTACGACCACTGTGGTCCTGCTAATAGTTGTGAGGGGAGTGCCCTCACAAGTAATTTTTGCCCCCTCGAAACCTCATCCAAAATGAATGAGGTGAGTGCAGTCAGAGTGGGGGAGATTGGCCTAATCCAAGGCCAAGTCCATTCCATAAGGGAAAGTAAACACATACTTCTATGAATATGCCATTATAGTCAACTGAAAATTGAAAACTGAACTGTAGCTGCAACTGAGAGTGATGTTGAGAATTTGCAATGTTTGAAATAAACTTTGATCAAATTTTCATTTTGTTGACTTCTAAATTTGAATTTAAAATTTGAACCCACATACAACATTTTGGAAGTGTTAAGTGGAGTTCAAATAGATTTAGAGAAGATTTAGAGATTTGATTGGAAAGAGAAATTTTGAATATGGAACCCACTTTCAACAAATTTGGGGTATGTTGAAAATGGGTTCAATATAATTTTACAAAGATGCTTCCATAGGTTCCTGTTTGAAATTAGATTTTGATTTGAGGACCCTTTTCGTTAACAAAATTGAGTATGTTAAAGTAAGGGTCAATTGGTTTTGTTTTTGATTTGATATTTTGGAATTCACTTACTTAGCAAATTTGGGTATGCTAAGTGAGGTGTTTAAAAATAATTATTTCTTTTGATTTTGTTTGTGAAAATGGAATTCTCATTTAGCAAATTTAAGTATGGTAAGTGAGGAATCCAAGTGTGCTTTGTTTTGTTTTGAAGAATTTTTTTTTTTTTTTTGAAAATATGATCCTTAGAAAATTTAGGTATGTTAAGGAAATCCTAATGTGTTTCTTTTGCTTTGATGACCTTGATTTTGAGAATCGAAGACTTCACTTTAGCAAATGGGGTATGCCAAAATGAAGTTCCAAAAATATTTTGAAAATTTTTTTTTCGAAATGGAGATTTCACTTAGAAAATTTGAGTATGCTAAGTGAAATTCCAAGATGTGTTTCAAATTTTTGTGTTTGATTTTGGAGACTTCACCTTAGCAAATGGGGTATGCCAAATGAAGTTCCAAAAGTGTTTTGAAAATTTTGTTTTCGAAATGGAGATTTCACTTAGCAAATTTCAGTATGCTAAGTGAAATTCCAATATGTATTTCAAATTTTTATGTTTAATTTTGGAGACTCCACCTTAGCAAATGGGGTATGCCAAAATGAGGTTCCAAAAGTGTTTTGAAATATTTTTTTTTTTTATATATATATATATATATATATATATATATATATATATATATATATATATATATTTTATATATTTTAATATATATATATATATATATAAAAAAAAATTTTTTTTTTTTTTTAATGGAATTTCATAGCAAATTTGAGTATGCTAAATGAAATTCCAAGGTGTGTTTAAAATTTTGTGTTTTGATTTTGGAGACTTCACCTTAGCAAATGGGGTATGCCAAAATGAGGTTCCAAAAGTGTTTTGAAAATTTTGTTATGTTTTGTTGATTTTGAAAAGGAAGATTTCCACATAACAAATTTGGGTATGTAAGATGGAAATCAATTATGTTCATTTTTCATGTGTGGTTATTACTTTTGAAAGAGGAAATCCACACTTAAGCATATATGGAATATGTTAAGTGGTATTTCAAAAATAGTGTTATTTTATTTGGAAATGAAATTTCCATTCAATAAATTTAGGTATATTGAATGGAGATATTCATATGTGCTTTTTGGAAAAATTTATTTTTAATTTTGATTGAAAATGAAACCTCCATCTAATAAATGTGGGTATATTGAATGGAGAGGTTTCATATGTGCTTTTGGAAAATTTATTTTTGATTTTTGATTGAAAATGAAACCTCCATCCAATAAATGTGGGTATATTGAATGGAGATGTTCACATGTGCTTTTTGAAAAAAATTTATTTTAAATTTTGATTGAAAAATAAACCTCCGTCCAATAAATGTGGGTATATTGAACGGAGAGGTTTCATATGTGCTTTTGGAAAATTTATTTTTGATTTTTTTGATTGAAAATGAAACCTCCATCCAATAAATGTGGGTATATTGAATGGAGATGTTCACATGTGCTTTTGGAAAATTTGAAAATTCTAGCTTAACACATGTGAAATATATTGAGTGGAATTTTGAAGTTGTGATTTTGGCTTGAAGATGTAACATTCATTCAACATATTTGGATATATTGAATGGAAAGGCCCACAAATTTTGGTTCTTTTTAAAAATTTAGGAATATTGGAATTTTATTATTGAACATGAAGTCTTCACCAAAATGAATTGAGTGAAGAAGTTCATTTGTGCTTATAGAAAATTATGATTGTTTGAAATTTTATTTTTGTAAAGATGATCCTACATGCAACAATCAAGAAGATTGCTTGATGAAGGTGATTTAAGAAAGTTTTTGTGCAAAACATTTTATTATGTGCATTTTGAAAGAGTTCTTTTTGAAAAGCATGAATTTTTTTGAAAGATTTATTTTGTTTTACTTATTTTTTTTAGAATGAACATTTCCTTACTATAAAAAAATGGCAAGGTAGAAGTCTTCAATCATTTTTTTTTTCTTCTAAATTTTTATTTTTACCCATTGGACGAACCCAATAGGGGTTTTAAGACCAACACGGGGTGAGGTCCTAAAACTTAAAGATGTTGGCTAGCTTAACTTAAGGATGAAATAAGCTAAGTGCCAATGGAGATAGTCTCGAGTTCATACAAAAATGCATACCCACTATCGATACTTAGAGACAAAGATCATTTACCAAAGATGAAGAGAGGAACCATCCCTAGCGGAGTCGCCAGAAGAATCTATGGGTGAAAAAATAATATTAAATTTTGTTAGAGGTTGTATTCACAATCATCAATCAATCTCCTCCCTCTTCCTCCTTTTTTATTCTTCTCTCTTCTTATCTTCATCCCTCTCAGAAAGAAAGATGAAGATATAAAGAAAGAAAAGGTAAAGAAGAGAGGGAAAATTCAATATAATGATGATTGTTCCTTTCTTCAGATGGACACCACATAGAATCGCAAGTGTACTTACTAGGGTGATCAGGTACGGCATTGAGGGAAAGGTGTACTATCTTGTAAGATAGAAGTCACCAACCTACAATGGACTTAATCACCTAAATAAGGACTCCTAAGAACTTATGGGTCTGCGGGATGATCTACCAGATATTCTTCCCCTACTTTACATGAAAATATAAAGCAGGGTTTATTTTAAACCTGATTCATTAAGTTCCCTATACGGGCAAGCCTCCATAGTTAATTACATCCTAAGGAATGAGATTCCTTAGGAATACTCTCAATTAAGGTAAATGATCATTGTCTCCAAAGATTTCAATAGGTAGGACTATCAATCGATTGGTTTATTTTTAGGAAATTAAGTGGGATCAATCAAGAGGAGGGAGTTCTTATCGAAGCCAAATGAAAATAAGTAGGGGGTGCTTAAGATACTAGAAAGCCTAGTAAGCCTCCCGAGCTACCCTATGGTTGGGCTTTACATTTTTGAAATTGATTTAATTTGTTTGAGTTGAATTTTTCATTAGAAATTTAGCACTTATGATTCCATAACACAAGATTATGGAAATGCCTAAGAGGTGAGGATTTATGCTTATGGCCCACAAAAGAGAAGCAACCTCAGAACCTAAATCTAGGAGCTTTGGCAAGGGCCAAAATCACCTAAATCTAAGCAAAGATGGGTATTTAGTTTGCCTCCACAAGAGAGGACAAACCACCTGACTGCTTGGACTTAAAATTATCTGGGGTGGCTGCCAACTAACTCCTCCTATAATTTTAAATTCATATAGGCAAGTCATATGCTTTATTCAAGAAAGCTAGGCTGTTATTTATTTAGAAAGAGACTAAGTCCTTAAACTCACTCCCTAAAGAGAATAGATCATATAAAGGTATGCTTCAAATGACATAAATCTAATGCAAATCATATTACATGTTATTTTTATTTTTGGACAATTATTTGACTTAGGCTTATATGATTCATATGCCTAATGCATAAAAAGATTATTGGCCAAAATTAGCGAGAAGGGAGGAGGTGTGTTTCCACCATGGCTCTCAAAGGTCAAGCCAAGTTTCTCACGGCAAGGTGGAAGCCCTCAATCAAGAGTGAAAATAATATGCATCTGTGCATGATGTTACAAAAAAAATACTCATCCAGCTAAGGGGTTGCTAATTCTTTTATCTTGATTTTAAACCTAAGCTTTTGAGTTGTTTTGAATTTGGTAGAAGATTTATTTTCCCTAAGAGCCTAACCCACATTTAGGTTATACATCAAAGCAAGGAAGAAACTAGGAAAATATTCTATTTTATAAACTACAAAAGAATAAGAGATAATATGGAGCACCACCCCAAAAAAGAAATTGTGAGCTCTACCCTTTTACAACCCGAATTACAAATAAATTAAGTACAATTAAGCAAGGAATTCATTATTATGGCGGTCTTCAAGCTTCATTTCTTCTTTCTTTTTTTCTTCTTTCTTTTCTTCTTTCTTCTTTGGTTCCTTCTTTTGGATGAATTGGAAGGTGGTTGCTTTAAAGGCTTCACATGGTACATAAGATGTGATCTTATGACCAATGCTCATCCTAATCCCCCATAACAATCATTCCAAAAATCCAAATTTGCCAAATTTACATGAAAAGGAAAAGTAAAGTCTAACTAACACTTGTAAAATAGATATTAACTAAACAAACCATACAAATCCCAAGCATGTATATTGGACTTAGCACCCCACACATGGGTAACTAAGTCCACACTATAGATTATGCTTAGGGGTAAAATCACCATACAAGCAATTATATTTTCTACGCCCTTAAGCACAATCCACTGTAAAATAATGATTAGACTAAATCATCCTACCATTCATTTACACACATTCTAACATCGGACTAAAATAAATAATCACAAAATAAAAGCAAATATCAAACCATGCACCCCTAACCTAAAGCTAGAAGTGGTGACTTAGTAATGTGTGTGCTTTTTTGTGTGGCTTAGCTATATTTTAAGGTTTAGATTTTCTAAGTGTGAAAGATATTCAAATTAGACAGGTGGTTTCATTTAAGTGTTTTAATTGATTTGGGTTGATTTTTATTTTGTATTTTAATTTGGTTTAATTGAATCTTACAATTAATTACTAAGTGTTGTAAAGAGAGGAAAAAGAGAAGAAAACTTCTCTTTCCTTCCCTACCTTAAGTAATTTCTAAAGTAGATTCATGTTTAGTCTTGTGTCTTATTATATGTTTTAATTAATCCTAAGTTTAGATTTTCCCTAAATGAACCTATTCGAAAAGAAAGGAATTTTAAGATTAAGTAAAGTGAATTAGTATCACAACACACACATCATTTCATTTCTTTTCCAGCATGTAGCATATGGATGCATCCTAAGCATATCTATACATGCAAGTAGAAATGTTTAGCACGCTTTATGATGAATGCTAAGAAATATTACTTAAGAAAATTGGAATGCTTTATGATGCATGATTTTCATTAAGTAGAAAAGAGGGGTTTCTTTTATCCATTATTCACATGCACATGTGTATGTATGAAAGGCATAAGTGAGTCTTGTTGTTAGTACTTGGGATGTAAGGTACAAGGCCTACTTAGGGCTACTAAAAACCCCAACCCGGGTTTTAAATTACCACTTTTCTTAAATACAAACACATGTATAAAAGAAAAGAACGGAAAAAAGAAAGATGCAAAAAGTTTGTATTTGTTTGTTTGTTTTGTTTATGCAATTTATATGTACAAGTGTGGATGCCCTTCTTAGGTAATAGCATAGGAATGAATAGAAATGGGATTAGGAAAGTGTTGTGTTCTTTTCAAATGAACTATACACTTTTCCAAATTCTATTCAAAACTATGCTAAAAGAAAGGAGAAGGAAAACCACACTATACACATCTTCATATTTATGTCCACATGCAAGCTTATAAATAATTATAAGTAGCACACTTTTAGTTTTAGTTATTTGATTTATAGATTTTAAAAATATTTTTGGATTTAGTAGTGATAATAGTCATTCATATCTTTACTTTATCTACAACATGCAATTTGACATAAAGAAACATTTCGATTCAATTTTGATTTTCAAAAGATATGAATGCATGAATTTCATATGAAATACACACTTATCATGCTAGAAAAGAAATAAAGTGATGAAAGCAATGTAAATTCATTCACCCTAATTAATTTCTAAAGATAATCTTATAAAATAAGAAAGTTTAAAATAAACCAAAGTTTGTTTAATGTGATTTTTATTTTGAATTTATTTTATGTTTGATTTGAGAAATGCGAAAGAATTTTTGCTAATTCTAGCCCATTTCCCCCATATGTGAGTTAATTTAGTTTGCTCTTAGGGTCATTAGGTGATTTTTATACTTTATTTAGGTTAAGGTGTGAATTAAATGTGTTAATTACCCCTTACTTACACCACCTTAGCATACTTAATCAAATAATTATAAGCCGATGATATGACATAAAATCTCACAAAGAATTAAATTTACATTGCACCTAGGAATAAAAGGGCCTAATGCAATTGGCTCATGATTAATGATTAACTAAACTAAGGCATTTAATTTAACTACTTTCATAACCCCCCTCACACATGTGAGTTAGATTTTTATTTCCTTAATGTGCTTAGGTTATTGAACACCTAAGAATCTACCCAGGATAAATTAATTGAGTTTCAAATGTTGTAGAATTTTATGAAATTAATTAAGGGGGTAATTAGTGAAATAACTCTTAATTGAGGTTAGATTAAGGAAGAAAGGGGGTTTAAGGAATATCTTAAGGAAAGTATCCCAAAATTATTCCCTAATCCTCATATGCACTTAAGAAAAACTTAATTGACTCAATCAGAGGGTTAGCCCACTAATTATACTCTTAATTAAGCATAATTACATTAAGGGAGTGATTAAAGAATGAACTCGCAATTCCTATAATTAAGCCATCAATAAATCCAAAGAAAATTAGGGGAGGCAAGAGTCATCCCACTAATTATGCATAAGAAGTTTGGGATTAATCAGTAGAGTAATTAGAGAGTAATTAGTAAAATAACATTCCTAATAAAATCCAAATCTGGAAAAATCACTATTCAAAATCCATTGAAATCAATTTTAGAATATTCTATATTCAATTATCTATCAAATGCAATTTATTTCATATTTGTTTGATTTTTCTAGGCTTAGATATGAATTTATGAAGTTTTCATGATTAATTAGGTGATTTAATAGCCTAATTTAATCTTGTTGGTGCCACGTAGAGGCTAACACGGCGCTTTCCATGTGGTGCAATAGAATTCACTATTTAAGTTATCACATCATAGTGCCACGTCAGTGGCGGCACTATGCGCTTTCTCCTCACCCGTCCAATCAAGGATCGGATGGCTGAGGTTAGATTCGTGATTCTAAAGGGATAAATGTGGGATCCTATGTGTTTTAATCACGGCCGTCCATCCAAAATGTGCGGATGGACAGCCCATGATCCTTCCTTGTTCTTCTTTGTGAGAAATGGACATCATCCATCTTTTACGAGAAGATTCAAGCATGATTGAGCTTGGATTGGATTGAAACTCAACCCACACCATCAACATACAAAGGAGATCACATCTAACGGCTAGAATCTCATGGGGTGATACTTTACTTCACAAAGGACCAGACCACATCTAGATTAAGCTCAATGTAATGACATAACTCACCGATGCTCGATTCCCTTGGAGAAGCTTTGTCTAGGGGAGACGAAGCTTTGTTGAGAGTTTGAGGTCTTGAGATTGGATGGATCCTTCTATGGGTCAAGTCCACCTTCACTTGAGCTCGATCTTGATCAAGAGTGATCCTCCCTTACCTTTGAAACTTGGGAAAGAGCTTGGGTGACTTTGATTTGATCCTCTAATGAAGCTTAGAGGAGGAGTTGGCTTGATTTGAAGTGTGGAGTAAGTTGCATTTTACTTGAGCTCCCCTATTTTTAGTCCGAGGAAACTGAAAATGGAGAAGTTCAAGTCACTTGGGATATCTTGAGGAGGCTTGGAAATAGCTTCTATGGCTTCCCTCAGTTCAATGAGTATGAGAGAATGAGTTTCAAGTGAAATTAGGGGGAGTATATCTCCCCCTAGGTGAATCGGATGGTCGAGTCTTCTCTTGCCATTTTGATCTAATTGATCCTATTTAATGGGTTTGTTAGGCTGTTAGAGGTGTTCTTGCATTCAGTTTGGACTAAGGAGTGGAGTAGTGGAGCTCCCATGTGCTTTAATTGGGTGGAGGGAGGATTCCATATGGCCATTTTCAAAGGAGGTTGTTGGCTTTAGCCTTACGCTAGGTTGGGCTGACCCAAACCCATTGGGCCAGGTGCACCACACTCACTAGTGTCTACTTGGTCCATGTCGTGTTTATTTTTAGGGTGTGGGACACCATGCAGATCTTAGGGAACTTATTGAAGTGATCGGGTATGACATTAAGGAACGATGTACTATCTCAAAAGATAGAAATCACCACATATAATGGACCTAATCACCTAATAAGGACTCCTAAGGCATGATGGGTCTTGAATATACCAGATCTTTCCCCTACTTTACATGGAAAAGTAAAGTAGGGTTTATTTTAAGTCATTAAGTTCTATGGAGGCAAGCCCCATAGTTAATTACATCCTAATGAGAATTCCTTAAGAATACTCTATTAAAGTAGATAATTAGGATCTCCAAAGATTTCAAGGTTAAGACAATCAAAGGATTGGCTATTTTAGAAAATCAAATGGGATAGATCAAAGAGAATATTTATTTTTGGAATCCAAAGGGAGAAAGTAGGAAATGCTCATGATACTAGGAAGCCTAGTGAGCATTCCAATCTGGGCTTTATATTTTTGAAATTGAAGAGAGTTGATTATTTGAGTTGACATTTTATTAGATTGTTGGGGCTTATAAAGCCATAAGATTATGTAAATGCCTAAGAGGTGAGAATTTATATGCTTGTAGAAAGGAAAAATTCTTAAACTAAGGAGACTTGGTACAAAATGAAGGCAGAACCTAAATCTAAGGCGAAAATGGGTATATGGTATACCTCTATAAGTGAGAATAAACCACCCGACTGCTGGACTTATTACCGCCTGGAGTGGAAGCCAACTAACTCCTCCTATCCTTTAAATCCATGTAGGAAAGTTTTATGATTTGCAAGATGGCTAGGCCATTGTTCATTTAGAAAGGAAACTAAGTCCTTAGACTCATTCCCTAAGAGACTAGAGCATGAGTGGTATGAATCCATGACTTAATCTAATGCAAATTTTATCAAATTTATTTGATTCTTTTGGACTTTTGTTTGACATGCATGGGATTTTGTATGCCTAAATGCATGAGAATTTGATTATAGGTCAAATCAAGAGAGAAAGGTGTCTTCCACCAAAGGCTCTCATAGGTTAAGCCTTGATGATTCTAGCAAGATGGAAGCTCCCTCTTAACAAGAGTGAAAGAATATGACATGCATGATATTATACATTCATCCATCTAGTTAAGGGTTACTAAAATTTTATTATCTTGATTTAATTCTTAGGCTTTTTTGTGAGGTTATGAGTTATTTTAAAATTTTAGTTATGAGTTGTTAATTGGGGTAGAAAAATTAATTTTATCCTAAGAGCCTACGCATCCAGCCACACATTCAAACATCAATCATAAAGAAACTATGAAAAGCATGATGTTGCGTGTCTAAACACAACATCAAACAATTTTATAGACTATAGTAAAGAATAAAGGCTAGTCTTGGTCGGGTTCGTACCCGAAAAGAAGAGAAAAGAAAGATGGGTAAAGCTCTACCCTTATACATGATTACAAAAATAATATATATGCTATGGGGGGTCTTCTTTTCTTCATTTCTTCATTCTCTTTCTTTTGATTTGATTTATTTCAAAGGTATCACAGGGCACCCCAGGGACTAAGCCTTCTGGCCACTGCTCATCCTAATCTCCCATAGCACTAATTCTATTCCTAATGCAAAATTACATCAAAAATAGGAAAAGCAAATTTAGCTACACCTACAAAATAAATGTTAGCTAAACACACCATTCAACCCAAGCAGTTATATAAATAATTTGGACTTAGTACCCCACATATGGGTGACCGGGCCCATCTGTCCTAACGTGGGTTACGCTTAGGGGCTAAGCAACCCACAACAAAACATTTATATTTTTATTATAGTGGCCTTTAAGCACAACCCCTGAAAATATGATTAGGCTAATATGACTAACATCCGGTCTACAAAACATACACCTAATATATCTAAACATTACATCATAAAATAAAACTCAACATCATACATACAACGCCCTAACTTAGCACTAGAAGTAGTGACTTAGTATTCTAATGTGTGCTTAAGGCTTGTGTAGTAAGACTTTACTAGGCTTCTTTAGTTTAAGTCTCAATTTGGAGTTTGAATTTAAATTTAACCTTTTGGGTGATTTCAATCTAAATGATTTAATGTTTTGATTTTCATTTTTATTTCAATTTTATTTGGTTGAAATGATATTTAGGTTCTCAAGAATGAAGAGTAGGATAAATTCCATCTGTAGACAGGACTCACCCACATCCTAATTCTAAGGAATCTAAAGTCCTTAAGTATCTTGATTGATTAGCCCATTTGAATTTATGTAATTCATTTGATTTAGAATTTGAATTTGAGTTTATTTAAGTATTTGATTAATTGATTTTTTGGATTATATGTTTTAGTTTAATTGCATCTTGATAATTCAATATCCTTAATGTCTAATGGAGTTTATGTTTAAGTTCATGTGTTTTGGTTGATTAATTTTAGATTAGGTGTTTTGATTTAATTGAATCTTGATAATTCAATATCCTTTTAAATATTTAATTTTTTTCTTTGATCATGGTTATGTGATTTATTATATATTTAATTGATTGTGGTTCATTTATTTGTAGTTTCATTGAATTAGATTAATTAAGATTTTATTTTGATTCTAATTGGGTTTGATTCTTTTGTAATTGAGATTTCATTTTAATCACATCCATTTATCATGTTCATCAAAGTTTGGTTTGCATTTTGATTTCATTTATTTTATTTAAGTAAGTTGAATGAGATTTGATTTGATTATATTAAATTGATGAGAATCTTTTTGATTTAACTTAATTTGATTCAATTTGATTTAATTAGCTTTATTGGTCTATGGGTTTGCTTAGGTTCAATGTGATTATGTGATTTGTTTAATTAATAAGTATATTTATGTTAATTATAAAGGTTTGTTTAATTTTTTTTATTTGGTTTCATATTTGTTTAGACAAATGATGTAATTAATGACTTAATGGTTTAATTTAATTTATGTTTTGATTAATATTTAATTGCATTTTGATTAATTAAGTTTAATGTAATTAATTTGATTAACTTAATTAGTTTTGTTTAAGAGGTATGATTAAATTAAATAAAGATTTGTTTAACTTTTAATTTGATTTCATGTTTATTTGAGTTAATGATGTAATTGATTAATGATTAAAGTTTAAATTAGGGTTTGATTATCATTTAATTGCATTTTTATGTTGATTAAGCTTAAGATTAATATGATTAATTTAACTTAATTAATTTATTTTATAGTGTGATTAAATTAATTAGTAGATTAATTAAGTATTTAATTTAAATTAACTTTAATCTGATTTATAAAGTTAAATTTGGTTTATTAAGATAATGGATTAATTTATTAAGTTTGCATTAATTAGATGTTTGATTAATTAAGTTGATTAGGTCATTAAAATTATTAGATTAATTAAAGGTTTGTTTGATTAGAGATTAATGACTTAATGATTTAGGTTTAATTTAAGTTTTGATTATTGTTTTATTACATCTTAATTATGTTTGATTAAGTTTAGGCATCATATGATTAATTTAATTAACTTAATTAATTTATCTAAGGGGTGTGATTATTTAATTATGGGTTTGATTTAAGCTTAATTTTTTAGTTAGCTTTAATGCTTATTTAAATTAATTTGATTAATTTGATGGATTAATTTATTAAATTTTCATTAATTAAATGTTTGACTAATTGAGTTTGATTATTTATGATTAAAGTTTTACTTGATTTGATTTATTTATTATGTTTGTTTGATTTCATTAACATGTTCAATTTAGTTATTAGGTTGAAATATTCAATGGTTATTAATTATCTCATTCCCAATGGATGTGATTTAATCATAGGTTAATTAAGTTTGCTTTAATTTTATTTAGTTTAATTCGATTAGTATCAAATTATTAAAGTTTTCTAAGTTTGTTAGATTTTGAGTTTGATTTAAGATTTAATCATTTAATTGAGTTTTATTAACTTAAATCATATTTAATTTAATTTCCTTTAAAGATAATATTTTTCTGATTTAAAGTTTAATTAATGATTTAATGAATGCTATTCAATTTCTGATTTTTGATTTAATATTTTAATTATTTTTAGATTATATTTTTTAACTTTTAATTGTTTAAACTCTAATAAGTGTTTATTGTATTAAGATTCATAAATCAAATCATTCTTCTTGTCGATGTCAATTGAAGTGATTTAGGTCATCTTGAAGATTTTTGTAAATTTCTGAATTTTTATTTAATTTATTTTATTAAAATTGATAATCTGAATTTAAAAATTGAATTTTTCCCAATACATAAGTTCTTTTAACTTGAAATTTTTATTGTAGGTATATTTTAACATTAGTTTCAATATCTGAAAATCTTAACTTAATCTGACTTATATTTTTGGCTTAATTAATAAAATATAATTTTCACTAAACCCTAAATTATGCTAACAATACTTAGTAAATTTTAAATATTTTGGTTTTGTTGGATTTCTCTCGGATAGACGAATCCAAGCCTCTTTGCAATTTTGGTTAAGTATTTTCTATAAATTTTGAATTTTTGATGATTTAAATTATTATTATTTTTATTAACTATATATATATATATATATATATATATATATATATATATATATATAAAAGACGCGCTTTGCAACAGCGACCTTCTTTCGAAAATCACATCGGTCGGGGATCAGATGTCGATCGCGATATTGATCGCCAATCACGAACCAATCGATGGTTGATCATTTTCGATCTGCTCAAATCCTCCGGCTTCGAGCCGCGATGTGTCGTCGATCGTCGCGAACCGCGATCGACGGTCCGAATCATCACCGCGAAGCGGTGCGTGATCCACGCATCCGAGCCGATCCAGCTGCGGATTGGGTATGGTAGAACGCCGGCGATGAACAGTGTTTTCAGGGGTATTTTTGTAAAAAATAAAAGTTTCTAAGCCAAAACTTATCCAAATGGACCCATTTTTGCGCCGATTCGCACCAAAAAAAATCTATTTCCTATTTGGGATGATTTAAAATAAAAGTGCTGGATTTTCTAAAGGAAATTCCTTGAATCGTGAGAAATTTTATACAAAATATGCAAAATCCTAAGGCAGGCTACGGTTTGGAGTTACCTCACAGGATGATTTTGGCGGTGAAGATCCGAGGAGATCATGTGTGAGGAAGCTTGTCTTTAGCCCTTGCTTCTCTTCAAAATGCCTCCTTCTCTGATATTTACCGTCGCCTCGGGGAAGAAATATTTGAGCTCAAAGTAGCTAAAAGTGGGGGATGGGTTCCTTTGCTTTGGGGATTTTGGGTCGAATAGTGGTGGTAGGAAGAGCTCAAGTCTCATCTCCCCTCCATAATGGATGAAAATACAATTTTTTTAATTATTTTGGCTCCAAATTGAATGTCATCTTGTTGGGGTGGTTAGGGCTAGATCTAGATTGATTGAGGACTTTGGATTTTTGCTCTAAAGTCCTCTCTTGCTGCCATACAATGAGATTTATAATTGAAATAGGCCATGTGATAGTTGCATGTGATGAATTAAATGAGTTGGGTGGAATCCTATGTGGGGAGGATCTATGAGGATTTAAATGGGTTGAGTTTATTTTGGGCTGACCCTAAATTGCTTTTGGTTGGGTTTGATCATTTGGGTTTTGGCTTGTTTGATTTGGCCCAATTTGGGTCATATGGGTCATTTTGGGTTAATTGACCCATTTGGCCAAATTAGCTTGGAAATGAGTTGATTCATGTTCAATTAGCTAATTGAAGATGAATGTGGTCTTTGTTTTGAATTAATTTGGATTTAATTTGATTTAGGCTAAATTGACCAGGCCAATTTGGGCTGGGTTAATAAGTTGACCGATTGCTCTATTGATCAAATTGAGTTCAATTATTGCTTTGGTCAAGTTCAATAATCAATTTGGAATGAGATTGAGCCATTGGTTGCAATCAATTTAGGTTAGATCATGATTTGAGATTTGGTTCTTTAGGCCAATTTGGGTCAATTTGGATCAAATGGCCAATTGGGCTTTGGCCCAATTGATTGCAATTAATCATCCTAGGGTGATCAAAAAATGGTGGAAGATTTTGGTGAGCTTGGTTCAATCCAATTTGGGTTGGATTAGGAGTTGGCTCAAATGGGTCCTTTAGGTCACTTTAGGTCAAATGCACCTACGTAGGTCAATTGATTTAGTTTTGATTTGATTTGATGATTGTAGGTTTCATTTATATTTGAGTATATAATTGAATAAATGATTGATTCAAGAGAAAATTTGTTAGTTTTGACTTGATCTGGATAGAATTTGGCTAAGTCCAAAGAATTAGCTTAAAGGGTTTAGATTGAGTTTGGATTTGATTTTCGATATAGTTTTGGTCATTTGAATTTGGATTTCATTTATATTTGTGAATGAAGGAATAATTGATTTATAAATAGATCAATTGAGTTTGATTTGATTTAAGAAAATTTTGGCTGCTTATGAATATGGTTCATATGGCTTAGAAAGGGGTTTAGGGTTTGGATTTGATTTTGGGTTTCAATCATTTGGAGTAAAATTTTGAAATTGGAATTTGGTTTGAATTTGAATTTGATTGATTTGTTTGGTGATTTGAGAAAGTGTATCTAGATTGGTTTAGATAGGATAGGTAATTTCTTTAAACCCTAAGGCATAGCCTAATCTTATGATTAACACTTCTAAGTCTTTAGGCTCAGGTTAGGTGTTCACCTAATCACTATATGTGTCTTATGACTAAGGAAATCTTAGTGTCTAAAAGATTTCTAAGTCTAAGAGGATGCTAAGAGCTCACTCCAAAATTAGGTCAAAGGACCCCTAGGTGTGGTATGGACAAGGCACCCGTATTAGCTGGCGAAATGATCAACAACATCCAAAAGATTGTAACAAACAATGGAAGTGATCTTCAAAGGTAGATAGAATCATGATCTTAGTGCAATGCAGCTCTCTTTATGCCAAGGGCATAAGAGAGCAATAAGGAATCCACTAGGGATTAAGTACATGAACCTTCCTCTAGGGGAACAGGTTCAAGTTATCCACTAGGAATCTGGATCTGAGTTTGATTATGAATATGATTTATTTGGGTGTGTATCCACTAGGGATAAGAATTTAATTGGATTTCTTTTATTTATTTGATCAGACTCCACCAGGGAATTATGGCTCCATTGGGGATAAGGGTTCTAGATTGAGGGCATATCCACTAGGGATGTACACTCAATAAAATTTGTTTGATTTAGAACTAGGTTCCACTAGGGAGGCCAATTTGATTTGTGCCTTGCTGGAGAGAAACTTGGTTTATTTGATATGTTTAATTTGACTCCCTGGGGAGGTTGGTTTCAAATTTATTTTGTTATGGACCCTATCGGTTTGCGATGGACTACACTAAGAAGGAGCCACGGGGGCTTTGGCCTGTCTTAGATTTATAAGTCTAAAGGGATAGTCTACACCATAGGTAGGACTATCCAACTAAGGGTTGCCTTTGCGTGACTAAGAAGAAAGCATAGTACATCTTCCAAAGCAAGAAAAGTCATTGGGGTGATCTATTGGGAGCAACACATGTCTAACGACTTAGTGAGCACCATTGGGGTCTTACCTCAACTCAAGTAGTCGATGATTAATTAGATTTGATTTGATTTACTTTAATTTGTGTGTTATATTGGAGGACCTTGATGGACCGAGGAGGAGCTATGTCAGCCTTGACCTATCTCAGGTTTACAAGTCCAAAGGGGTAGTCTACCAGCCATAAAGTAGGACTATCCAGCCTAAGGGTTGCCTTTGGTATGTGTCTTGGAAGAAAGTGTAGCTTTACATCTTCCAAAGTAGGATCAGTTGGGGTGATCTATTGATAACATCAATCGACCTATGGTGACTATTTGAGCTGCGTGGACTCACATCGACTCAAGAATAGTCATAATTAATTTAATTTTAGATGAACCACAGGTTTGATGAAGAAGGAGCTAATATCACTTAGGTTTATAAATCTAAAGGGATAGTCTAGCCATTAGGTAGAACTAACCAACCTAAGGGGTGCCTTTCGGTTTGCAATGGTCAAGTTAAGAAGAAAGCACGGGGACTCACATCTTCCTAAACAAGAATCCAGGGGTGATGGTCACCAACAAATCGAGCAGATCTGTTTTATCGATTTGCAATGATCGTCTTTGGAAAGAATGTAATAGACTTATATCTTTCAAAGAAAAACCGGTAACTGGTTGGTGGCACAACAAGTTGAACCGACCAGGGTGACTGAGTGAGTACAGGGATTTATCTCAACTGTAGTCGCAATTCTATAGGGAGTTTCTTGACACTACCCTAAAAATAGGATGCCTGCTTGGGAAAGGGGCCACTGAGGGCTTGAATTCCTAATCCACAAGCACATATTTTATTTATTTGTTTAATTTGTTTTTTATTTAGTTTTATGAGGATCAAAGCGAAGGAGCTTATATACTAGACCTATCTCATTTCGACAAAGAAGAATCTCGACAGATTCTCCAACCATAGGTGCAGCAAAAGGGGATCCAATCCAAAAGTAACACAGGTCTAAATGGGGTATCAAGGGCGTGATCCAATTAGAGGGAAGGGGCATAAAGGGGCTTCAATCCAACACCCTGGAGAAAATGACATGGCTAGTCATATATCACATAGGTATTCGGTGGTCAACTCATGGAGAAAGCACAGGGACTTACATCTTTCAAGAGTGGTGTACCCATCGGGTGAGTCGCTGTCAGCATAACGAACATCAACCAACCTATGGTGCCCATCAGTTTGCAACAATCAGTCTAGAAAGAAAGCGTGTAGGCTTACATCTCCTAAAGTAGACTATTGGGATAGTTTTCTTGACTGGAGAGCCATCCGACCTAGGCGACTACTGGAATGCCACTGGGGCTTATCTCAAACGTAGTCAAGAGGAAAGGAGCCTCGGGAACTTACCCAAACCTCAAATATATTTGACCTTGTTAGGTGATGATTAGTTCAAGAAGATAGCAGGGACTCACATCTTCTCGGATCAACCATGAGGTAGCTTACTAGGTGGCGAACTGAAACTAACAAGGCTCGTGGTTGCAATGGTCAAATTAGAAGAAAGCAGGGGACTCACATCCTCCAACAAATGACCAGGGTGATCACTGCTTTTAGACAACAAATCAAACGACTTAGAGCATAATGAGTGAGGGAGGGGCTTGCCCACATCAAAGTAAAGAAAGATATGTGTATTTGTGTTTGATATGAAGGAATAGGATGCCTGGGACTCTTACACCTAAACCTGGGAAACTCGACCTAGTTGAGTATGGTGGCTAGTTCAATAAGAAAGCAGGACTCACATCTTCTTAAACAAAGCCAACACAAGGTAGTTCACTTGAGGCGGTGAACTACCAAATTAATGAAACTGGTGCAATGGTCAAATTAGGAAGAAATTGTGGGGACTCACATCCTCCAACAAATGACCACTGGGGTGATTGGTTGCTTTGGGCAACAAATTGAACCCGACCTAGAGCAGCTAATGAGTGAGTGCCATGTGGGGCTTGCTCCCACATCAAAGTAGCCCGAGAGAAAGATATGTGTGTTTGAAGGAATGTTTAGATTGATGAGGAATTTTGAAGGGTGATAATAGATTGATTTTTTTTTTGATTTTTTTATTTTTGTTTTTTTTTGTTTTTGAATTTGGACTTAATCAATGTAGATTTGAAAACATAACTTCATTAAGGAATTGACTTTGATTTTTTTTAATTTAATTTTTTTTTTGAAATTTCTTTAGGTGTGTGAAAATGAAACAAGAACAACTAGAGTAGTGTTCTTTCTCCAAAATCCTATGGACCCCGTCAAAGTAATTGATCATCCTTAGTGAAGGAAATTCACCAAGGCTTCTCAAATATTATGCTCTAATTTGTATTTGAATGAAAGAAAATTCTCATTCCAATTACTTGGATTATTCTCCAAATTTAAATTTTGATTTTGAGTGTAATGGATTTTGAAGTAATGTTTGTTGACATACAAACACTCTCCTATCATAGTGGTTTAAACTACTTTCCATCCTTCGAATCACCAAAGTAGGTCTTTTAATGATCAAAAACAAAATCTTGATTTGGAGAGTTTTGAGATAGACTAACTTTGAAAGAGTTTAAGCCATCTATATTCAACATTAATTGAGGTCTCTCTTCCTTCTTCTCTTTTTTTTTCGCAAGACCTTCAATCTTTTCAATCAATGCATAGAGTTTTGAAATTTGATTATTGATGATAAATTTTAACAAGAAGAGTTGTACCCTAAATGGAGATAGCCTTAAACTAGTGGGCTAAGGTGAATGGAGGGGCCAATAATGGAGGTGTCGTGAAATATAACCTTATGCTTTTGAATGAGTTTTGAAACTTATCATCCTTCAAAACTTGGTCTACTTTCTTTGTCAAAGTAGTGAATGATTGACACCTACCAAAACAAAAAAGAGAGATTAAGTATCTTAGACATGACAACCTTCCTTGAAATGATTTTAATTGTGTTGAAACCCTCCTTATTTATTTTTCTTTTTTTCACTTTTTTTTCTCTTTTTTTTCTCTCTTTTTTTTTTTGAAGGTTGCATCTCTAATATCACTCTAATCTATTTTAGATCAATTTTGTTATCCCATGATGCTTTACTACAAGCCCTAGAAACTTCCCTAAAGCCATCCTCATTGTATACTTTAGGGGATTCATCTTTAGGTTGTAGTATCATAATCGAAGACAACTACTCGGATCATAAAGATGGTCTTCCTTTTCTTTGCTTTAGACTATGAGATCATCAACATAGCATTCACTTGGTGATGAATGAGTTCATTGAAGAAGTCATAGCCCACGGTATGTGGCCGATTTTAAGGTGAAAGGCTTGACCTTATAGCAATTGGAAAATGCAAACAACCTCTCATCCTCCGGCATCATTTGATCCATCTTTGAATGAGGAGACTGCATGCAAAGAGGCTATGTTATCTATTAAATTTGATATAGGTAAAGTGAATTTGTCTTCAAGACATGCCTATCTTAGATCTTCAAAATTGACATATGTGTGGATTTGAATGTTCTTCCTTTTGACTGGGAATAATGTTGGGAAATCATGGTAATATCTTTCTTCTTCAATAAGGTTAACTTCAAACTTTGATCCTCTTCCTCGCATCAAAAGTTTCTAAAAATAGGAATAGCAATAGGTTCAATTTTGAGTTTATAGACTGCTACCATTGGAGATGTATTGGGCACTTTATAATGGTCTTAGGTAAAGCAGTCTTTAAACTACAAAAGTAACCTAACCAAGTCGTTGGAATTTTCCTTCTAAATTATCATATACGAATGTTGGGAGGGTGGGTGGACTCCCTTCATGTTTTGAAGTTCTTTTTTTTTTAACTTCAGGGAGTTCATTCTCTACTTGAAAATCTTCAAAATTGTTTGAGTAAAGTAGGTAGACTAGGAAAAAGATAATTTTGTTACCTCATTTGAAGATCTATCTACAAGCATTGAATCTTCTTTCGAGCTTGAAGAAAGAAAAATGAAATGGAAATTTGAAAACTCATAATGTGTGTGTGTGTGTGTGTTTTTTTTTTTTTTTTTTTTTGGCTAGAGGTTAGGAGCAACTCTTAACTTCCAATCCTATAATAATATCATGAGATAGTAGAATTGTAGTCAATGTGCTCGCATACCTACTAACTTTCTAGTCATATCATACATGAATCCTCCTTTCAGAACTTTTTTTTTTTTTTTTGCAATCTAACTCCAAAGATTTGTCAAAATTTGACTCAAAATTTATCTCATGTATTATTTTCTCACTTTTTTTTTGAATTTATACCTCATACACATGATTTATTCTTTGGATTCTAAATCAATGTGTGTGTTTACTTTTTCTCTTTTTCTTTTTCTCGTTCTCCTCTTCTTCTTCTTTTTTGAATTTACACCTCATACATATGATTTATTTTTTTTTTGGATTTTAAATCAATATGTATTATTGGTGTTTTACTTTTTCTCTTTTTCTTCTTTGCTTTCTCCATTTTTTTCATTTTTTTTTTTGAGTCTTTGTCTATATTGTATTCTCTGGAGGAGATTGCTTATCTTTCTTTTTCATAGGATATTCTATGTTGAATATGACTTTAGGAGGTTGACACTAACTAAGCAAGGAAGAATCAAATACTTTTCTATCTCTTTAGAGAATGTGAGAGTGCACTTATTACTTAGCTTAAGGGGCAACCTTCCAAGATAGTCTAGGACATTAAGATTAACCTTGAGGTTTGGCCTTATTTTGGATTGTGAGGTGTATCTTAAGAAGGATGTAGAATTTGATTATTTCCAACGACTGGTTTGCTTCTTCCTATGGTGTTGATCAAAGTGGTAGGACCCTGCCACTGTAATAATTGACTTTTGTGATATCCTCTAAAAGAGAGGTAGAATTGATGTCTACCTACTCTCTCTTTCTCTCTTTTCTTTTTTTTCTTTTTTTTCTCTCTTTTTCTTTTTTCTTTTTTCTTTTCTTTTTTTTCAAAGCTTGTCCCATTATACCTTTAAAATTTGATGATTCTAACTCTTTATCGATAGTGACACCATGAAAGCATAGAATGGGGGCATTTACCAGTTGGAATCATTAAAGAATCCATCAACACTATTTTATGGATTACGATCGATATTTTGAGAGTTGTCTTCTTTTGGGAATTATGATTCAAGTCATTTGAGTCATACTTATCTGGAATAAATAAGACATACTCAAAATCCTTATCAATTTCATTCTTGGCCCCTAAAGGAATCTTTATGGCCTTTCTCCTTTAGGGTGAAAATCCACATCTTGGTTTTAAGTTGAATTTCATCATAAAAGTTTCTATGATTCATAACTTTGTGACCAATAATAATGAATATTGCATTATCATAAGTCATCCTAAGGTTTTCAAGCTCTATGTTAAATTTGATTCAGATATTCTTGATAAATCTAAAGAATTTGAACCCACACTCATCAAATTTGAATATGATAAAGAAATAATTAGATCTCAAGAATTTCTTTCGAACCTCACTTGTCAAATGTTGATATGACTGTAGGTTCAGAACTCTTTGACTGTGACTTAAGATATTTTGGAACTTTACTTTCCAAATGATGGTAGGTTCAAAAATTTAGGAATTTTTTTTTCTTTGGCGTTGTTTGATTTTGATTTTGAAAGAGAACTATTATTTAACAAATTTTAGTATGTTAAATGAATTTGGTTAATTTTGTTTTTTTTAAAAAAAAATAGTTTTGATGTTTATTTTTGAAGAAAAGGTTTATTTGATTTGATTTTGATTTTGAAAAATGAACCTTCACTTAACAAATTTGAGTATGCTAAGTGGGGTTCAATTAATTTTATTTTGAAAGAGATTTAAAAGTTTTTTTTGGAGAAATGATTTTTTTTTGTTGAATTTTGATTTTAAAGAGATAATCTCCCTTTAAAAAATTGGATTATGTTAAATGGGGTTCATATGATTTTTTTTATTTTGAAAAGACTTTTGAAATTTTTTGTAAAAGGTGTTTTTATTATTATTATCATTTTGCTTTAGGTTTTATTGGAATTTTGTTAAGCATGGGATGAACCTTGCCTCATAAAGCTAGTGGTAAGAGATTCGAAATTTTATATTTGATTATTTTTTTTATTTTTTGTTAATTTACTTCTACCTATTGGGGGGAATAGGATTTTAAGACCTCTGAGAGGAGGTCCTAAAACCTAAAGGATGTTGGCTAGCTTTGCTTAAGGATGAAATAAGCTAAGTGCCAATGGAAAGAATGATAGTCTCGATATATAAAATATAAGTCCACTATCGATGCTTGGAGATAATAATTATCTACTAAAGATGGAGAGAGGAAGTTTCAGAGTCCTGAGAAAAATCGTGGTGTTTATTTTTTGGGGTGTGGGACACCCAGATCTTAGGGGTACTTATTGAAGTGATCAGTGCGACATTAAGGAATGATGTACTATCTCGAAGATAGAAATCACCTTAATGGACTAATCACTAATAAGGACTCCAAGGCATGATGGGTCTTGAATATAGAGATCTTTCCCCTACTTTACATAGAAAAGTAAAGTAGGGTTTATTTTAAGATGGGTTCATTAAGTTCCCTATGGAGGCAAGCCTCCATAGTTAATTACATCTTAAGAAATGAGAATTCCTTAAGAATACTCTCGATTAAAGTAGACAATTAGGATCTCCAAAGATTTCAAGGTTAAGACTATCAAAGGATTGGCTATTTTAGAAAATCAAATGGGATAGATCAAGGAGAAGATTTATTTTTGGAATCTAAAGGGAGAAAGTAGGAAATTCCCATGATACTAGGAAGCCTAGTGAGCATTCTAATCTACCCTATAGTTGGGCTTTATATTTTTGAAATTGAAGAGAGTTGATTATTTGAGTTGATATTTTATTAGATTGCTAGGGCTTATAATTCTACAACATAAGATTGTGAAAATGCCTAAGAGGTAAGGATTTATGCTTGTAGCCCAAAGAAAACAGCTACCTCAGATTTCTAAACTAAGGAGCCTTGGTACAAAACGAAGGCACAACCTAAATCTAAGGTGAAAATGGGTATATGATTTACCTCCACAAGAGAGAATAAACCACCCCATTTGGACTTATTATGGCGACCGACTAACACTTCCTATGCTTTAAATCCATGTAGGCAAGTTTTATGATTTGCAAGATGGCTAGGCGTTGTTCATTTAAAAGGAAACTAAGTCCTTAGACTCTCTAAGAGACTAGAGCATGAGTGGTGAATCCATGACTTAATCTAAAATTTTATCAAATTTATTTGATTCTTTTGGACTTTTGTTTGACAGCTATGGGATTTTATATGCCTAAATGCATGAGAATTTGATTATAGGTCAAATCAAGAGAAAGGGGTGTCTTCCACCAAAGGCTCTCATTGGTTAAGCCTTGATTCTCTGGCAAGATGGAAGCTCCCTCTTAACAAGAGTGAAAGAATATGATGCATGATATTATACATTCATCCATCCAGCTAAGGGGTTACTAAAAATTTTATTATCTTGATTTAATTCTTAGGCTTTTATGTGAGGTTATGAGTTGTTTTAAAATTTTAGTTATGAGTTGTTAATTAGGGTAGAAAAATTAATGTTTATCCTAAGATCCTACCACATCCAGGCCACACATTCAAGCATCAATCATAAAGAAACTATGAAAAGCATGATGTTCTAATGCACAATCTAAACACAACATCAAACAATTTTATAGACAATCGTAAATGAATAAAAGGCCAGTGCGGTCGGGTTCCGCTACACCCCAAAAAGAGAAAAGAAAAGATGGGTAGCCGAGCTCTACTCTTATACAACCCAGATTACAAAAATAATATATATGCTATGGGGGTATTCTTTTCTTCATTTCTTCATTCTCTTTCTTTTGATTTGATTTGTTCCAAAGGCATCACAGGGCACCCTAGGGACTAAGCCTTACGGCCCTTTGCTCATCCTAATCCCCCATAGCATTAATCCTAATTCCTAATGCAAAATTATATCAAAAATAGAAAAAGTAAATCTAGCTACACCTGCAAAACAAATGTTAGCTAAACACACCATACAACCCATGTAGTTATATGAATAATTTGGACTTAGCACCCACACATGGGTAACCAAGCCCACCTGTCCTAACATGGATTACACTTAGGGGCTAAGCGAAGGGGAGATCGATCGAGTGGGAAACGAAGGGATTTAGGGATTTAGGGATTTAGGTTAGTTTGAGAGATTTTGGTTATAAATGGGTTTAGTTAATTGTTAATTTCTTGTTTAAACCCTTAATCGATTTTAAAAATGAATTTTATGCCAACAAAATCATGTAGTTAATATATATATATATCAATCTTAGGTTATTTTGATGTTCCGGACGCAATGGCGCAGTCCGTTTCGTAATCGGAGGTTGTTTAGTTCAAGTCGACGTCAAATCGAGCCAATTTCAATTCAAAATTGCGTATAGCTGCTTCCAATCACTCGATATTCATGCAGACTTGTTCAAATTGAGTGTGAATAATTTCATTTGATAGATTTTGACGTTTCAAAGCTAACGACATAATCAATTTTGCGAATGGAGGTCATTTGGTTTACGTCAGTGCCTCCTGACCTCGATATACGTATAAATGCGTTGATGACTCGATCGCTTGATAGGTTGATCATCAGGTTGTGCAATATTTATATTTTGATCAGTTTCGACATTCTGAACGCAATGACGAAGTCCGTTCATCAATCAGAGATCATTTCAACTGCTTTTGGTGATGTACAGTATATTTCAACCTCGATTTACGTGTTGTCACTTATGATCATTTGACATTCATGTAGACTCACCTGAATTGATAATGGACATTTTCATTTGGTAATATCGAGAGGCACATTGAATTAATGAATCCTCTTAAAGAAGAGTAACCAACGATAAAAGAGGCAATAAGCAAGGTAGGAACATTGGGCCAAGATGCGCAATGCTCCATAGCCATAAGTGATGGCAACAAGGGTTAAAATTAAAGATAAATTAGAGTATTCAATGGTTGTAAAAAAAACACAAAATTTTAGAGTGATAATAAAGATGTAGTAGAGTCTACTCATCAAGAATAAGATATAAAAATCATGTAATCTATTGTTGATATGAATGTCTAACTAAATAATTGAAACTGATTACAAAAATATTCATTGATTTGATGAGGATAACATAGAAGATAATATCAATGAAAAAAATATGTAACTATAACTAACAATGAGTCAAATGCATAAAATAATTAATAAGTATATTTAATAATTTGATGTAATATATATATATATATATATATATATATATATATATATATATATATATATATATATATATATATATATATATAATGTTAGCATGAATTAGTGTATAGTTTTACAACCAAATTTTCAAAAAGTATACTAACTTTTTGGTTGATTTTCAAAAATAATTATGGTGAAAAATTGATTTTGAGAACTAGAGCTATTAAAGTGTAGTGATTATCGGAAAGCTACTCTTTGAATTTTTCAAAAAAAAAAAGTTTGTAACACACACAAAGTTATTTTCTCCCGACTTGAATGAGAGAGATAGAGAGAAAATAAGAAGAAATTAAATAAAATAATAAAATCATAATAAACTAAAATTCTTTTTTAATTTAAAGAATATTATGTTTATTTCACAATTAATTTTATTTTTTTTCTTATATATAATCATATTAACTGAATAAGGCCAAGTCATAACCCAATTCATGCCTAAACTAGATGACTTATGCCATTCCCTCCCCCACCTCGCACCTCATCTAACTCAATTAAAACCAACACTGAAAAGATCAAGACATATAAGTAGCATTTTATGATCAACAAAAATTCATTCTACCTTACAAAACACGAATATATTTATATTATTTAAAGCAGATATTTTAATTAAGTGAAAACCAAAATTTTTTTTTTTGAAAATATTTTTTTGAAAATTGATGACTGAATTTTGTACGAAAGTTGGATGGGGGAGAGAAATTTGAGAGGGTGCTTTTTTTTTTTTCCTTGGAGAGAGAGAGATTGTTTTATTAATTTTTTAATTAATATAATAATTTAAAATATTTAAAATATATAATTTAAAAATATTTTTTATAAAATATTTAATAACTAAATATTTATATATTTAGTTATTAATTAATTTATATATATATAATTAAATATATAATTTAAAATATTTTTAAATTATATATATATATATTTAGAAATTTGTTTTAATAATTTTTATTAATTAATATAATTATTTAAAATATATAATTTTTATTAATTTTTGTTAATATATAATTTAAAATATTTAAATTGTATAAATAAATAATTTTAATAAAGAAATAAATAAAGAAATAAATTATATAAATATTTTATAAATTATATAAATAGAGTAATTATATATATAATATATATATATATATATATATATATATATATATATATATATATAAGTTATTTATGTATTTAAATTATATAAATATTTTTAAATTATATAAATAATTTAAAAATATTTAAAATATATAAATAAATAATTAGTTATTTATATTTATATATATATATTTATTTAATTAGTTATTTATTTATTTAAAAATATTTATTTATTTAAAATATATAATTAGCTAAATAAATAAGTGAAAAATTTAAATTATATAAATACTTAGATATTTATATATTTTATAAAATATTTAGTTATTTATTTTATTTGTTATATAAAATAATAAATTATATAAATATTTTATAAATTTTATAAATAAAGTAATTATATATATATTTATAAATTTATTTAGTTATTTATATATTTAAATTATATAAATATTTTAAGTTATATAAATAATTTAAAAATATTTAAAATATTTTAAAATATATAATTTAAAAAATATTTATAAAATATTTTAATTATATATATATATATATATATATATATATTTTATTTATTTATTTATTTATATATAAGTCTATAATAATAATAACAAAAAATATAAAAAATATAAAATATTAAATATAAAATAAATATATATATATATAAATAACTAAATATTTTATAAATATATTAAATAACTAAATATTTATATAATTTAAATATATAAATAACTAAATAAATTTATAAATATAATTACTTTATTTTTATATAATTTATAAAATATTTATATAATTTATTTATTTATTTATTTTATTAAAATTATTTATTTATATATTTTAAATATTTTTAAATTATATATTAACAAAATTAATAAAAATTATATATTTTAAATAATTATATTAATTAATTTAAAATTATTAAATAAATTTCTAATATATATGTATATAATTTAAAATATTTTTAAATTATATATTTAATTATATATATATAAATAAATTAATTAATAACTTAATATATAAATATTTAGTTATTAAATATTTTATAAAAAATATTTTTAAATTATATATTTTAAATATTTTAAATTATTATATTAATTAAAAAATTAATAAAACAATCTCTCTCTCTCTTACCCGAAGGAAAAAAAAAACGCACCTCTCTCTCTCTCTCTCTCGGGAAAAAAAAAAAAAAAAACTCGTCGTCGTCAGACGGTCATTTAAAATTAATATCGCAGAATCATTGTAGACTAGTATTTTCAAAAAAAAAATTTTTGTTGCCTAAACACATAATTAAGATTAACACTAAACCTATTTTAAAAATAATTCTTATTTAAAACTAAATATATATATATTATATATAATATATATATATATATATATATATATATATATATATATATATATATATATATATATATATATATAATAGTGCTAACAATACAAGCGATACACGCACGAGCCTTTAACTTCAAGTAAAGTGAACCCTGACACCTCACCCACTTCTTCTTCTTCTTCTTCTGCATCCCCTACCACCCAACGTAGAACCCAAGCGATCGAGCCGCCCGATCGAACCGCACCTAACACTCAACCAATATGCCATCGACCCCCCAACTTGCAAGTTGGTGACAGATCGTTTTATCATCTGTCGATCTCATCGATCCCCTTAAAAGCTCGTCTTATTCGCTCTCGGTTGAAGTTAAGCCTGTTGGGATCAGTATGGACTCCACAGTCGGCTTCGCCGAGGGGTCGAAGGAGAGTGGAGAGGTGGGTGTTTGTAGGATTTGTGGCGATGAGATTGGGTTAAGAGAGAACGGGGAGGTGTTCGTGGCTTGCGGCGAGTGCGGCTTTCCGGTCTGCCGGCCATGCTATGAGTACGAGCGCCGGGAAGGGAGCCAAACTTGCCCGCAGTGCAGTACGCGTTACAGGCGGCACAAAGGTTTTATTTTTTTTATATATTTTTATTTTATTTTTAACATCAATTATATATAAAAATATCTTACACACAATACATTAGCTACTTCATTATATCTATCATATATATATATATATATATATATATATATATATATATATATATATATATATATATATAATCAATTTTAAAGAGTTCGAAATGTTTTGTCCATCATGTTTAGCTTTGAAATAAAATCACATATTTCAATGGATTATGTATTTATGATTTTTTTTTACATTTTTGAAACGAATTGATTTGTATAAGATATTTTTTAATAATGATTGAGAGATTATGATTTTAATTAAGAGGTCTTTATACATGTTTCAGCATTAATTTGTCATTAATTTGACTTGATGTGAAAATTTTAAGTGTGAAGGAGGAATTAAGTTTTTAGGGGATATATATTATCACACAATTTTTATATTTTTATATAGAATATCAAATTTTTTAATATTCATTTATACTAAATTCAAAATTTATAAATAATGAACAATACATTTTAAATTTTGTGGTTTAATTTGATATTGAAAAATAATATTCTCCAATTACTATATCTTAATTCCTTACATAAGAATATATATATATATATATATATATATATATATATATATATATGAGAATTTTCAAATTTGGTATACAGAAAATTATTTTTTTTTCAACCTCCGAGTCACAAATTCTTCCAAAATTTAAAAATTATTTTAATAGAAATACAAGACAACATTCTTTTAAGTGGGTAAGTTTTACTTATTTTTCAATTAAAATACTTTTATTTTTTTTCATAAAAATAAATAAAAATATCACACAAAATTTTTTTAAAAATAAAAATAAAAAATGATATAAATTAAAATACAAGCTTCACATTTTAATAGAAATACGAGATAACATCATTAACTAATTGTAAGATAAAATTTTAATGTGTTGTAGTTTCTGTGAAGAATATTCTAATTTTAATAAATATATTTCTATTCTAATTTATTTAGCGTGGGGATATTTTTAGTGCAATTTTTTTTCTAAAATAATAGTTTTTTTTATAGAGAATATTTCAATAACAAATAAAATGCATCTTTCTTTCAAATATAAGATATATATGGAATGGTACATTACATTTAAAAAAATAATAAATAGGGGCCATTTGGGGTCCCTATTATCTTTTAACTTCTATTTTATATTTTTATTTAATTGTATTTATTTTTTAATTCAAAATAAAATATATTTAATAGTGACAATCATTTATAATAATATTCAAAATATCCAAAAATTATTTGAATATTTTTATTTAATATGATTTTTTTAAAAAATAAAAGATAAAAACACTTTAGTGGATTTCTGACATCACTTTTGACTTATATATATATATATATATATATATTTATATTTATACTTTTATTTTATTTTATTTTATTTATATTTTGATTTAAAATAGAATATTTTTATTCATGATAATTATTTTTAAAAATATTCAAAACATCTAAACATTATTTTAAATATTTTTAAAGATATTTTATTTATTTTTAAAAATAAAAATAAAAATGCTTAAATAATACACAAAATTAATATAATTTAAAAATAATATAAAAACAAAAGTACAAAATATTAAATAAAATTAATCCCAAATAAACACTTAAAAATGCATTAAGGACTTGTTTAGGATCAATTTTGCTTTATGTTTTTATGTTTGTTTCTTAGGTTATTTTAAAAAATAGATTTGTTCGATGTATTTTTCAAATATTTTTATTTTTTTTGTTTATAATATTATTTAAAATATTTTTTGATATTTTGAATATTTTAAAAAATAATTATAAATATTAAATATATTTTATTTCAATTCAAAATATAAATATAAAATAAAAATAAAAAATAAAAATGATCTGAAATGGATCTAATAAACATATTTTTAAAATAAGTGTAAAAATAAAAAATACAAAGCAAAATTATTCCCATAGCTAAAACAAAACTTAAAATCCAATGAATTGTTGTCCTTCTAGTAATTGAATGCTGTAAATTTAAGCAAAATATTTTATTATTGTGTCCTTTTTAATAATTATTAAATCTGAAGAGAAATCAGGCAAAGACATGCGATGCAAAACATGGGATATAATATTCAATATTAATTGTTTGATTAGACTAGGGGTGTAAGTGAGCTAAGCAGGCTCGCGAGCTCGCTTGAGATTGACTCGATAAATGGCTCATGAATCAAACTCAATATTCTAATAAGCTGAGCTCAAGCAAATCTTTACTCGAGTTTTAGCCTGCGAGCCAACTTATTTAATAAAAATTAATATAAAATATATTAAAATTTAATAGATTAAATATATAATTGTAAAAAATATTTAAAAATTATGACTTGAACTCTTATATCAAGTACTTTATTATTATTTTATTTTTAATTTCTTAAATTTTGTTATTATTTTTATCATAATAATTATTGAAATTATAATATTTTATCTCTTTTATAGTAAATGAATAGATTTGTGACTTAGCTCAAATTAATAAAATAAAACTCAAATTAAAGCTCAAACTTGATAAATTAATTAAACTAACGCCCAAGCCAAAGGGCGTTAGTATTGCGTTCCTCACCATGAAATTTGCATTATTAAAAATTTTAATTATAAATATGATACGAAAACTGCGTCTAATTAAATATTGTTCATGTATTTATGTTTTTGGAGTTAATTAAATATGCAGGTAGTCCGAGAGTTGAAGGAGATGAAGAGGATGAGATGGACCGAGATGATTCCATGGAAGATCTCCAAATCGACGGCAGAAAGAAAGCTCAGGATCATCAATCATTCGATGTGCAATCGGTGATTATATATTTTATGATCAGCAGAAAATTAAATTAAATAAATTGATATTCTTGCCATTTCGAACATTAATTAATTACTCTGAACTCTGACAGGAAAATTATTTTAAATCTTGAAGTCTTTAGATTTATTTTTTAAATGAGTGTAATTTATACCGTTCTGAATTAAATTCAAGCCATTCAAAAAATAAATTTAAATCACTAAAAGATAATAGACTGATATAAATATTAATAAATTTTTTTGATGTAATTTATGCATCAACCTCCATTTCTATTTCTGTTATCTTCACCTTAAGCAATTGATTTAACTCTCCGCTAACTTCCAACAATGAGGTTTGATTCGTATATGCAGTTAAAAAGCGAGCAAGCTCACCAATGGAGGCCCAATGGCGCAGCTTACTCTTCCTTCGGGAGTGGTAATTAATTATAATTAGCAGCATATTAGAATATTAACAGCTAATTAAGCATTTAAGTTGCTTTAAATATTCAGTTGCCGGGAAGGATTTAGACGGCGAGAGGGAGATGGAGGCCAACATGGAATGGACAGAAAGGTTGGAGAAATGGAAGGCGATGCAGGAGAAGACTGGGGACAAAGAAGAAGAAGAAGACAATAATGATCAGGAGATTGAAGAAGAATACATGCTGTAAGCTAATTATTCCTTCAATTTAGCTGAAAATTTGAAGAAATGCAGTTCTAATCCATTTATATATGCAATTATTTTCCATGAATTAACTTTAAGGTACTGTAATTCTTGTAAGTAAAATTTGTATTTTATATAAAACTTTTGTATGTATTAAAAAAATCTATATTTCTCCTTCTAATTAAGATAGCTAATCTGTTGATTATATGTAAATATATAAAAGTTCAGAATATCTTAATAAATTATTTTTTTTCTCATCGTCATATAATGAATAAGAGAAGTCCAAAACTAGCTGACAAGTAAGCTTTCACAGAATGGCGGAGGCCCGGCAACCCCTATGGCGAAAAGTCCCGATCCCCTCAAGCCGAATCAACCCCTACCGCATCGTCATCATCCTCCGCCTCCTCGTCCTCGCCTTCTTCCTCCGTTTCCGAATCACGACTCCTGCCAAGGACGCCTTCGCCCTGTGGCTAACCTCCGTCGCCTGCGAGATCTGGTTCGCCTTCTCATGGATCCTCGACCAGTTCCCCAAGTGGTTACCCGTCACTCGCGAGACTTATCTCGAACGCCTCTCCGCCCGCTTCGAATCCCGCCTCTCCGCCGTAGATCTCTTCGTCAGCACCGTCGATCCGCTCAAAGAGCCGCCCATCATCACCGCCAACACCGTGCTTTCAATCCTCGCCGTCGATTACCCAGTCGATAAAGTCAGCTGCTACGTTTCGGACGACGGGTCGTCGATGTTGTTGTTCGATGCGCTGGCGGAGACGGCGGAATTTGCGCGGCGGTGGGTTCCGTTTTGTAAGAAACACGCGGTGGAGCCGAGGGCGCCGGAGTTTTATTTCTCGGAGAAGATTGATTATCTTAAGGATAAGGTGCAGCCGAGCTTTGTGAAGGAGAGAAGAGCTATGAAGGTGAGTAAATTAATTTTTCTGCTTTTTAAATTGTCAGAATATCTGATTTATTATGTATGGATCCCTGAAATAGGTTTATGTTCTTACTTTAATAATATATCCCATATAATCCTCAATTAATATATAATTATTATAAATTAAAATTATATTTAATAAACAATAATATATAATAGCTATATACACAATAATTCACATCACTTTATATAATAAACATATAATATTTTTAAGCTTATACACAAAAATATATATTGACTAATCTTTATTTGACATTCTATTATTGGAGTATGAATATAACTTTTTAAGTCTAGACTTCACAAATAATAAATTTTCTTTATTTTTTTATAACGATAAGCTTAAAATTGAAAAAAAAAAAAATTCACCTGAAGTTCAGATGAAGAAAGCTATATTCAAATTCTAATCTAATACACAACTGCTATATATTAGCTATAAATTACTATATATTGATTATAAAAATATTATAGATTTATATGACATACATAATACAAATATGTCACATATCACAACAATGTACAGACTAATTACTATTTTTCACATGATATAAAGTTATTGAAATTTGAATGAAGAGCTACATCCCAACTAGATACATAATAATCTCTCTAAAAAATGAATATTTAGTATTTCATTCATTTTAAATGATACAAAATTATATAAAAGTTAAAAGTTAAATTCAGAATATATTCATTATACAAATATTGTCAGTATATTCAAATATATCTAAAAGGTCAAATTTAGAAACTTTCATGTTATTTAAACATAATAAAAATATCACATTTCAAAATTTTAATATATTATAATTAAAATTAATGTCGCAAATTCCTCATTATATTGGCGTTAATGGTGGTTAATTAATCACTTGACGGATATATATTGATGCGTACAGAGAGAATATGAGGAGTTCAAGGTGAGGATGAACGCATTGGTGGCGAAGGCGCAGAAGAGGCCGGAGGAAGGGTGGGTGATGCAGGATGGCACGCCGTGGCCTGGGAACAACACGCGGGACCATCCCGGCATGATCCAGGTTCAATTCATGTTACCACACGAATCACCATAGCAGGTGACCTACGCCTGTAACCTGACTCATGGGATTCAATATCTTGGTAGGTGTACCTGGGAAGCCATGGCGCGCTTGACGTTGAAGGCAATGAGCTGCCTAAGCTGGCTTACGTTTCTCGTGAGAAGAGGCCTGGCTACCAGCACCACAAGAAAGCAGGAGCTATGAACGCACTGGTATATATAAATAATAACTTATATATCATCGTTAATTAGGCTGGTTTAGGGTTTTAGGTCTGATGGTGATTAGTTAAACTATGGTTTGATTTCAAATAGGTTCGCTGCTCGGCTGTGCTAACAAATGCTCCCTTCATACTGAATCTGGACTGCGATCACTATATAAACAACAGCAAAGCCATTAGAGAGGCAATGTGCTTTCTGATGGACCCTCAGCTTGGAAAGAAGATTTGCTACGTGCAATTTCCTCAAAGGTTCGATGGCATCGATCTCAACGATCGCTATGCGAATAGGAACATCGTCTTCTTCGATGTAAGAAACTTAGATTGCAGAAATTTTACAAGAAGAAAAAAAAATACTATTAATTAATTTTTAGTGAGATTACTTTAAAAAAATGCCTATAATTAAAAAAATCCTGTGGTGACATTTTTATTTGAGAAAATTAAAAATATTTTATTATATTAAGATAAAAAAAAGTGAAAAGTATCTAAGCACCTATATTCTAATATTTATATAAAAATATCTGAAATTATAATATAACTTTAAAAATATCATTATTATTAATTTTTTTAGAGTGAATTATATTTTTTATTCATAGAAAAATTATTATATTTATAAATATAAAATTTTAAGTATTAGTTATGTAAACGTATAAGAATTGTGTGATATGTCTTTAAATCTTTCAAAAAAAATTTTATTTTTTAAAGCTTAAAATAAATATGATATTCTCAAATAAAATTAAATATTCCATAATTTTGTCTCAATGATTGGAAGTTACACTAGTTAAATCATAAATGCTCTCTTCAGATCAACATGAAGGGATTGGATGGGATCCAAGGTCCCGTCTACGTGGGCACCGGATGCGTCTTCAACCGCCAGGCTCTCTACGGCTACGATCCTCCCAAGAGCGAGAAGCGGCCGAAGATGACTTGCGACTGCTGGCCTTCCTGGTGTTGCTGTTGCTGCTGTGGTGGTTCAAAAAAGAAAAATTCCAAGGCGGTGAAAATGGGGATGCCCCAAGAAGAGAGAAGGTCCACATTCAGCAGCTTGCCGCTCTTCGGGAAGAAGAAGAAGATGATGATGAAGAAGAAGAAGAAGAAGAAGGGATACATGGCGGCGGAACCGACGCCTTGGAGCAGAAAGGGATACATGAAGAGAGGGTTCGAGCTGGAGGAGATAGAGGAAGGATTGGAAGGGTATGATGACTTGGAGAAGTCGTCGCTCATGTCTCAGAAGAGCTTCGAGAAGCGGTTCGGGCAGTCGCCGGTTTTCATTGCTTCTACGCTCATGGAGGACGGCGGTTTGCCGGAGGGGACGGACCAGGCCGTGCTTATCAAGGAAGCCATTCATGTCATTAGCTGCAGCTATGAGGAGAAAACAGAGTGGGGTAAAGAGGTAGTTAAAATCGTAACACATAAGAAAAAGAAAAAAAATGATTAAACATATCTGACCTAAGTTTTATAAGAATACACTGAAAATTTGTCACTTTCATAAATTTTTATATGATTAAAAATATAATATGTTAAGAAAAATATCACTAATCCCTCCGCCTTAATATATCAGGCATCCTGATTCAAATTTTCATTAAAAAAATATAAATATTTAAAATAGAAAAACTAAGTACTAAGTTAATATTAATCGATCGGCAATTAACGTTCAAAATCGATCATTTTTTGTTTCAGATAGGATGGATATATGGATCAGTGACGGAAGATATATTGACGGGATTCAAGATGCACTGTAGAGGCTGGAAGTCGATTTACTGCACGCCGAACCGGCCGGCATTTCAAGGGATCGGCTCCGATCAATCTCTCCGACCGGCTGCACCAAGTTCTCCGGTGGGCTCTCGGCTCCGTCGAGATCTTCCTCAGCCGGCACTGCCCACTGTGGTATGGCTACGGAGGAAATCTCAAGTGGCTGGAGAGAGTGGCATATACGAACACCATAGTCTACCCTTTCACTTCCATTCCTTTGCTCGCTTACTGCACTATCCCGGCCGTCTGTCTGCTCACCGGAAAGTTCATCATCCCCACGGTAATTAATTAGAGCTTTGCTTTTAATTACTTATGGTTTAGGCACTTGACATAAAATTTCTGTAGATCGAGGTTAGTTATTAGCTAGTTATTAAATATGGCATTTTCAAAGTGTGTTAAGTGCGAAATAACTTTAATTTAGAAACTAGAAAAGGATTAGTTGGTGAGAACTAATAATGCTTCTCAATAACTTTGAGAAATAATTTATGTATGGGATTGTTTGGTGAAGATGAACTTGAAAAATGTTAAAATTATTTTGAGATTAATATAATATGAATTTTGATTAATTATTATTAATATATATATTTATTTTAAACAATATGATTCATTCTAATTTTCTTTTTAATCTTGTTCACCAATTTAATATTTTTTAACTTTCTTATTAGGTAATAATCGGATATGATAATGTTTGTTTAAAAATATTTAAATTCATATATATATAATGCTATTTTTGTATTAAGAGAATCAATGCATAAATTAAGATTTTATAACAAGCTTCTAAATTCTCCTCATTTCAAACATATTTCAATCATCCTTGTAAGTTTACCCAGTACGCTTAATAACAATACGTTGCAGCTAAACAACCTGGCGAGCATCTGGTTCATCGCTCTCTTCGTATCCATCATCGCCACGGGCATCCTCGAGCTCCGTTGGAGCGGCGTCAGCATCCAGGACTGGTGGCGCAACGAGCAATTCTGGGTCATCGGCGGGGTGTCCGCCCACCTATTCGCCGTCTTCCAAGGCCTTCTCAAAGTCCTCGCCGGCGTTGACACCAGCTTCACCGTCACCTCCAAAGCCGCCGAAGACTCCGACTTCGGCGAACTCTACGTCTTCAAGTGGACCACTCTGCTCATTGCCCCCACAACTCTCCTCATCATCAACATGGTCGGCGTCGTTGCCGGCATTTCTGACGCCATCAACAACGGCTACGGCTCCTGGGGCCCGTTGTTCGGGAAACTGTTCTTCGCCTTCTGGGTGATCGTTCACCTCTATCCTTTCTTGAAGGGATTGATGGGGAGACAGAACAGGACGCCGACTATCGTTGTGCTTTGGTCGGTTCTCTTGGCATCGATTTTCTCTTTGGTTTGGGTTAGGATTGATCCTTTCTTGCCTAAGCAGAAGGGTCCTGTCCTGAAGCAGTGTGGGGTTGAGTGCTGATTATGCCATTATGACAATTACGAGGTGTTCTTCTGGAGTGCAATTCCAAATTTTTTTTTTTTTTGTTTTTTGTTTTTTCTTTCTTTCTTTTTTTAATATACATTTTGGATATGTTTGTGCATGCGTATGGCTGTGTATTCTGTAATATTTCTTGAAAAGTTTTTTTTTTCTTGAAACTTTGCTTTCTCATTATTATTATGTGATGCACATCTGCAACTAGATTGAGAAGCAGAAGCATACAGATGAGGAAACCTAGATCAAAAGAATAGTTTGACTAGTCTACCTAACACTTGATGCATGTGACGTCTCACATCCTAGGGGAGTTCATAATTGCTACTCCATATTTCTCAACAAAAAAAAGTCACAAATTCAACAATAATATGAAGAACATATGTTAAAATTATCGGATTTATGAGTAACCAAAAATCTTCATAAAAAGTTGCCAGTAAAATTCAACAACAAAGTATTGACAACTATAAACACAAGATCAAGAATATGAATGGAGGTTCTTCTTCTTAATGTTCATATCTAGAATGACTCAGTCTCTTATTATATTTTCGATCTTCTGTTCTTTGTAATCTCTCGAGAGTAATAAAGGTTAAGCAGCTTTATTTAGGCAATTTTTTTAAAATAGGTACGGTTAAAATGTGAATTAGCTAATTAAAAAATAGGTAGATATTAAAATGGTACATCTGACGACGCGAAATGACGCCACGCCGAACTAAATGAAGTGGCCACTAATTCGACTGCCTAATAATAATTTAAATATTTTAAATAATCTTTTTTAACATTAAAGCATGATAGCTCAGTTGGCAGATTATTAGATTTAAGATCAAGTCACGTGTTCGAATCACGCTCACTGCATTTAAATTTTATTTTTTAGAAAATAAATTTCTGAATTTCCTTTTAATAAGATAAATATTATTACTGGAATGCGATTTAAAAATATTTTTTATTATATTTGAAAATAAATATATAACTTAAAAATATTTATATAATTTAAATAGATAAATAACTAAATAAATTTATAAATATATATATATAATTACTTTATTTATATAATTTATAAAATATTTATATAATTTATTCATTTCTTTATTTATTTATTAAAAATTATTTATTCATATATTTTAAATATTTTTATATTATATATTAACAAAAATTAATAAAAATTATATTTTTTAAATAATTATATTAATTAATAAAAAATATTAAATAAATTTATAAATTTATAAATATAATTAAAATATTTTTAAATTATATATTTAATTATATATATATAAATAAATAAATTATATATTTAGTTATTAAATATTTTATAAAAAATATTTTTAAATTATATATTTTAAATATTTTAAATAATTATATTAAGTAAAAAAATTAATAAAAATAAAACCTCCCTCTTTGGGTGATATTATATTTAAAAATAATCCCTAATATATAATAGTTTTAAATAATAATAGTTTTAAAATATAGATATAATTATAAATATTTATAAAGCTATTGAAATAGTTAATTATTTCACTCAATTTTAATGAATGAAAAATAAATATTTATTTTCAAATATAATAAAAAATATTTTTAAATCGCATTCCAGTAATAATATTTATCTTATTAAAAGAAAATTCAGAAATTTATTTTCTAAAAAATAGAATTTAAATGCAGTGAGCGTGATTCGAACACGTGACTTGATCTTAAATCTAACAATCTGCCAACTGAGCTATCATGCTTTAATGTTAAAGAAAGATTATTTAAAATATTTAAACTATTATTAAAGGCAAGTCGCCCAATTAGTAATTGCTCATTCAAGGATTTCGACGCAGATCACTCACGTCAGATCAATAAGAAATTAATTGATATACCTATTCTTAAATTTTTTTTTGACCGTACTTAATTAGCTAATTCACATTTTAACCGTACCCATTTTAAAAAAATTGCCCTTTATTTAAGTGGTGAGAAGTCTTCAAGTCAAAATCGTACCACATGATTTCTAATAAAATTTATGTACATGTCACATAAAATCTTTATAATTAGTTATCTAATGCCTAAAAAAATAATATTTTTATTTGCGTTATCAAATAACTTTTAAATCCTCAAAATACCACTCCATTTGCTCTCTTGAACACTCTCCTTCCCCATGCATGAAGTCTCAACACACAAATAGCGAAGAGCTTGCTCACACAAATTCTTTTATTTGTGACACTAAATTTTACTTAAACTATGCTTTATAATATCTTTCACAATGAAGTTTGTTAGAAATCAAATTCTTAAAGAAAAATAATAATTTGATGTATGAGACCCCGTTGCTCAATAGGTCAACTAGATTTGAATTAATGACACTAGTCAACAAGTGATTGCAAAACACCTAAATGATCTAAGGAATAATCCTAAGCCATTTGTTAATGAATTTGAAGTCAAAATTTCAGTTTTATTTGAATTGGGCAATTGGTCGAAATATGTTTGACAATAATCTAAGTTCGATCCAAATGACTCCAAAATGGTATGTGATTATATTGGAGCCAAGAGAAGGCTATATATGTGATTAGTTTGAATTTTGAGGTAATTTAATTTTAAGAGATATTTTGATAATTTGGATAATTATGATTCAATTTATTCATATTGATCCTTCTAAATCTAATCATAGGCTCTTTAAAAAAATATTATGATTTTGTTTAAGACTATTTCCTTCATTTCAAAAATGAGCTCAATAGATTCTTCTTCTTATTCATAATTATAATCTCTTTTTTTTTCTGTTCTCTTCTATTCTTTATAATCTTTCAAGAGTAATATAAGTTAAGCCAGTTTTCTATTAATTTCTCAATATACCACTCCTTCTGCTCCACTTAAATACTTTTCTTCCTCTTTCACGAAGTCTCAGCGCACAAGCAACAAAGAGCTTGCTCACATGAATTCTTTCTTATGTGACTCGCTATCCACTTTCATTCTCTCGCATGTAACCCTGTCTTCCAATGCTGCTCTCCTCTTCCATGCCATGCACTTACT
This sequence comes from Cymbidium sinense, assembly GCA_021442155.1. Classification (NCBI taxonomy): domain Eukaryota; kingdom Viridiplantae; phylum Streptophyta; class Magnoliopsida; order Asparagales; family Orchidaceae; genus Cymbidium; species Cymbidium sinense. Next base: position 24,527,224 of record CM038227.1, on the reverse strand, counting down.
TCCCTGCTTGCCAATCATTTTGCAACTTCCCATCTCTCCCCTCTCACACATGAGAAATTATTACGTGTGAAGTTCTATTGAAGTTTTACATCTAGATTCTAATAATATTTCATCACATGACAAGTATATAATATGTATATATAATCTAGATTTTATAAACATATTGTATATTATATGCATATATTGTATACTTGTCATGTGGTATAGTGCTATTGAAATCCAGACGTAGAACGACATCCAAACTCCGCACGTGCTAATTTTTCCTCACGCGTGGCTATCATCTCTGACAGTTTGTGTGCCTCGAGACCTCTATCTACCTCATTCTTGGAGAAATATTACGTGCGGAGTCCGGATGTAGGTCTACATCCGGACGCCAATCGGAACTAGACATGTGTCCAAGATAAAAATATTGCTTTTTGACTTTATCACATGGTAACAGTGGGACCGGATGCCATTACTATGACTGGGACCCGATCCGGCCCATTAAAACAATGAGATTGCATGTTGCTGGACACCGTTTTTGCATGCGGAAAAAATTTAAATGTTCGATGTATAAATAGAATTAGGGCACTCAAGCAGTCAAATAAGCATATTTAAAATATTTTCAGATGAACCGCAGAGAAGAGAAACAAAAATCTCTCATTTCAATTGATAAAAAAATTGTGAAGATGGATATAGTGACCAATGTAGCAGATGATTTCATAAATATGATTGCATCGGTAAATTTCCTACACAGTTATGTATATATAGTTATTTTGAAATACTTACTCATCTTCTTTGAAATTCGTTTTCGACAAGAAACAATTTTTTATACTGTTTTGAGTTATTTTTAGGATGATTTGGATGATTCTGGAGTAGCTTTTTATGCACACACTTTGGAGTGTATACCTTTTTTTTTTAATTTAAACCACTGGAGGACTTCCTATATCCTCTCCACATGCTATTATAACCTGCTTCGAGTTCTTTCCAATGGGATTTGGGCGATTTTTGAGTAGTTTTCCATGTATACACTCTGTACACTATGGAGTGTACACCATTTCTTTTAATTTTAAATCACTGGGGGACTTCTTATATCCTTTCCACATGTTATTATAAGCTGCTTTGAGTTATTTCCATGAGAATTTGGGTGAGTTTAGAGTAGTTTTCTACATGTACACTATGAAGTGTACACCCTTATTTTTAATTTTAAACAACTAAGGGACTTCCAATTATGGATATGTTGATCTCATTTTAGGATGGGCTCTCAACCCCTTTATCCTAGACATAGGACTTCTGTTAAACTTTAAGAGTTCCTTAGTCTTAAGACACATCTAGTGATTAGGTGGACACTCAACCTAGCCCTAGAGATTTATAAGAGTTAGCCATGAGAATAGGTCATTGAGAGGTTCGGAAAATTTTACCCATAGCTTGAACCAAATCCTCACTTCCTTCTTCCAAGTCAAAACTCCAAACTCATATCAACTCCAACTCTAACTCAAACCTTGAATCAATTCAATGGATTTTCTCAAATCATGAATCAATTCCAAATAATTGAAACCTATGATTGAAGCCCATGATTGGATTCTAAATTCCAAAATATTTCTTAAGTCATTTTGATTCCCTCTCATGGACTTAGCTCAAATCAAATCTAAATCAATTCAAATTCAAGAAATTTTCCCATAACCCATTTATATTCTCATTTATATTCACAAATACAAATGAACAATAAATTCAAATAATGAAAAATAAATTCAAAACTCAACTCCAAATTCAACCAAAATTCAACCTAAGCCTTTGAAGTCAAACTCTTGAACTTAGCCAAATCAAAATCAAATCAAGCCAAACTCTTGATTTTTCTTCATGATTCATTCAATCCTACAATCATGAATCCAAATAAAAACATAAACTTGTGGGCTCTGAAAATTCGCCGCCGAGCTCTCGACAATATTTAAGAATTGAAGAGAGTGATTTGAATGTGTCGGAGTAATTTTCAGAAGGAAGATGGAATACTAGATAGGGCACTACCCAGAGATTTCGCCCTCATTTGGTGAGGACTTTAGATCTGGTTCTAGGTTTCTTATAAAGCAAGCCCCATAGTTACCCCCTCCCAATAAGTGAGAGAAGTTTAGATTAGTGGGGCTTAGACGCTTAATGTAGTGTAAGTAGCTGGAGATTCATAATTTAGATTATGAAATTCATCATTTTAGCATAAAATAAATGGTTGGGGGAATGATGATGTGATCTAGATCTATGATTGTCATCCTGCAAATGGTCCCTAGTTTACTTAGTTAGAGGAGGTAGTCGACCCAACCTGACAGAAGGATCCTCATTAGCAACACATGGGTTACGTCGTCCAAGAAATTCTTGTAGACCTGGGGTGATGTTTGTCTAAGGAGATAGACTTAAGTTTACCTTAGCTGATAGAGGGCTATTTACCCTATAAAGTATACCCTATGATTCACAACTTAAAGGGAAGAGCCATTGGGGAGCATCGACTTTCGATCGTAATTTAATGGAGCGACCGCACCACACCAGAGGAGGACTCACGTAATTGCTTCATCTGTGGAGCCTACTGGCCAAGCCACGCAGTCAGAGGACACAGGCCATGCCCTTACTAGCATGAGATTGATTGAGAGTGAACATAAAAGAACACTTGATTTGACATTAGCTTCTTTGTGAGCTAGAGTTTTCTTATTACCCCAACAAACAAATGAAGGTGAAGGTGAATAGATTGAGTTTGAGTTAAGTTTTTAATGATAGAGTTTCATTTAAGCAGTTTCAGATTGCTACTTAATTTGATTTGAAAATTGATTAATTTGAATATGTTTAAGAGCTTTAGATCTTGTCAACTCTATTTAGCTGCTAACAGAGGATTAGATCTACTGTCACCTGACATAATCAGTTTCTCTGATATTTCACTAGTTTGAAACTCTTATTATAGATTTTTAGGTTTTGTTAACCCGAACCCAGTCCTAAGACTAAATCGAAAAGCAACCCGCGCAGCATCCTCAGACACTTGAATTTAAGCACTCAGCATAGTATCGGGGCACATGCGGGTGTATTTAATAATTCAAATAATTTTATGTTTGAATTAAGAGCTTTAGATCCTATCAACTCTATTTAACTGTTAACAGAGGATCACAACTACTATCACCTGACAGAATTAGTTTCTCAGATATTTTACTGAGTTGAAGTTTTTATAATAGATTTTTAGGTTTAGTTAACCCGGACCCAGTCCTAAGACTAAATCGGGTAACAACCCACGCAACATCCTTAGACACTTGAATTTAAGCATTCATTATAGTGTGAGGGCCCATGCAGATGATTAGTAATTTAGGTAATTTTATTTCTGAATTATGAGATTGATCTCAAATTTTTATTTTTTTATTCCAATTTAGCATGTGCAGCTTTTTTAGACATTAAAATTTACACTTGAAATCTTTGTGTCCTAGCACATGCAGGTATTTATAGCTTAGTTAATTTCATCCAATTAATGAAATCATTTAATTTGAAAATCATAATTAGGATGAAATTCCTTGATTTTTGGTTGAAGTAAGCCTTATGATTTTTATAGATTTTGATTTAGTATCGCTTTCTGTCTGCTTGTACAAAGAGTTACAGATCCGATGGCGAAGAAGACATTTTGATTTAGATTGTAGTTTAAAACATTACTTGCACTGTGTTTACTTATTGAGTTTTTGTAATTTTACCAACTTGATTATGCTCAATTTATATCATTTTTGATAAGTTATGCTGATTTTAACGTTTATTTCTTTAGCCCAACTTATGCTTATTAGCTAGCATAGTAATCATCTCCATATTCATATAAGAGTTATTAAACCTAATTTGGATTCATCTTTAGACTTTAAGTTTATTGCAAGTTTGTTATGAGTTTAGTATTAGTCTCCCCAAATTCTAATTTGAGCTTGTTTAGTTTTGATGAATTTACAAGAAAAGAGAACTCACCCATTACTTCAATTTAAGTTATAGAGAATCGCTATTAGAGTTTGTGAGTTTAATATTCCCCAAAATTTACTTGCATTTTAAATTAGTGTTCCCTTTTTTTTTAAGATTTTCTTTAAAGGCTCCCCCCTATTTCTTCTTGATTTAACATTTATCTTCATATTTATCATATTTTCTTTTATTTGAATTAAGTTTAAGTAATTCCCATTTGAATTTATTTAATTCTTGAATTTTATTCTAAAGCCTCAGTCATCCTCAGATAAGTGGGTATCGAGAGTGTTTTGGCTTGACACCTCTTGAGTTTAATGGTGTCTTCTGACACCGCAGCCAATTTTCATCTTGTCACTCTCTTGAGCATGAGGTCTTTAGGCTGAAGACATACAATACAATATATATTCATCCCCTTCTCTCCTTTTTTTCTAAGTCAGAATTAGACAAAATTTTGGCGATTTCATCCCAGGGAGCGACATCTAACGGCTTACTCGACACGCCTCGAGCATACGATATCCACGATATTCTATTTTTCATCTCGCCGCCTCTTGAGAATTCACTTCAAACCCTGAAAGAAATACAAGCGTATATATATATATATATATATATATATATATATATATATATATATATATATATATATATATATATATATATATATATATATATATATATATATATATCCAAATTCACATATCCCACATGTTCTGAATCAATTTCGGTGCGTTGCGATGCTTGGCAAGGGAACAAGGTTGGGTATACAATTGAGAATGTAATGAAAGGAGTGCGATAGAATAAAAAAAGAATTCTTGATAATGTTTCGATTTAGATTTGAAGAAAAAATTGGACGAGTTATGAGAATAAATTGTGAAGAATCTTGAATGATGTTTTCTCGATTGCGGTGAGGCAAAAGTGGATGGAAAAGAGTGGAAAAAACCGAAGAAGAATTTGACTCTTGATGATGTTCTTCTGTGGTGCAAAATGGATGGGTTAGACACGGGGAGGTTGCAGGCTGCGAGACGGTGGTGGGCTGTAAGAAGCAGGCTGGCCGGTTGGACGGGTTCAGAGGCGTGGGTCGTGTGGGTCACAGGACAGGCTGTGGAATAGTTGGCTGGGGTGTGCGCTGCGGAGCGGGTCGGGCCGGACGTGGGACACGTGGGTGCAGTGGAAGAGGGTCGGAGGAGGGCGCGCACGCCGGTGCGACTGTGTACCAGAGCGGAGGGCGGGACTGGGGTGTGCTCGGGAGCAGGTCTGGTGGAGGAGGGGACAGGGGGGACGCGGAGCGCAGTGAAAGCAGGAGTGGAGTGGCCGTGTGGGTGGTGCAGACAGACACTGGAAATGATGAAGGATGCGCTGGAGCTTGCGACAACCTTGCGGTGGGGGCTTACGGAACGGGACGACGCTTACGGAATGGGATGCGCGCTTGTGCAGTTTTGCGCTGGCGGAACGGTGCTTGCGGAACGGGCCGTGGTGGATAGAGGCAAGACACACGATTTTGTACGGAACAGTGGAAACTGAGGGAAGAATGATGGAAATTATATGTGTAGAGGAATTTTGTTCATGGGAGGAAAGGAGGAGAGTTTCTATTTTTTTTTCTTTCTGGAGAAGTTGGCCTAAAAAACAAGACGAGCAAAATTTTTTTTTGTGCGATTAAGGGAAGAGAGTGGAGGGAACGGTTGAGCATGGGGGAGGGCGATTTAGGGATTTTAAATAAATTTTAAATTAATTAAATAATTTTAATTTGAATTTTATGCTAGTAAACTCACATAGTTAATATAGATATCAATTCGTAATTACATTTATTTTGAATCTGATAGTGCAGTTAGTTTCGTGATTAGAAATTTATTTGGTTTAATTGCGTGATTGTCCATTTGCTCAAAATGCACGTCACCGCTTTTGACCGCTCAATTTTCATACAGACTAGTCTGAATTGAGTGTGAATAGTCTTACCTGATATATTTCAATGTTTTGAAACCAATGGCATGACCAATTTCATGATCGAAGATCATTTGATCCTCATTGGTGCCTCCTAACCTCGATATTCATGCTGGCGCGTTAACAACTTGAACGTTTGATAGGTTGATCATCAAGTTGTGTAATATTCATATTCTGACCAGTTTTGATGTTTTGAATGTGATGGCGAAGTCTGTTCATCAATCGGATATCATTTGAGTTGATTTTGGTGACGTCTTGCGCATTTCAGCCTCGATTTACACATTGTCACTTCAAATCATTTGGCATTTGCACAGACTCATCTGAATTGAGCGATAGTCTCATTTGATAGATTTTGACATTTCAAAGCTAACGGTGCAATCAATTTCATGAACGGAGGTCGTTTGGCTTCATCGATGCCTCTTGACTTCAATATGCATACAAGCATGTTGATGACTCGAGCACTTGATCAGTTGATCATTAAGTTGTGCAATATTTATATCCTGACCAATTTTGACATTCTGAATGTGATGGCAAAGTCCGTTCATCGATCGGAGGTCATTTTGACCATTTTTAAAGACGTTCAGTGCATTTTGGCCTCAATTTGCGCACTATCACCTCCGAAGTCCGTCGAATTAGATTTGTAAGCTTAACTTTGACTTATGACACACATATGGAGGTCAACAAATGTCCCCCAACAGATGTGATTAATGCATGAAGCGAGTCATATTTGTTGAAAACTAGTTGACCGTTTGGGCTGGCCACAAAAGTTGGATCATTTCAGCTTCGCTTGCAATAGCTTACAGAGCTTTGATATGATTTATCATTAGTATGCTATGTTATTCAGGACATGCTAAATGAAGGGCTTGACTAATTTGTTAGAATTGACTTGTCAGATTGATTAGAGCTCTTATACCATCTACTATCTGCTTTAATGGCTTTGTTGAAGATCTCTTTCTTTTATGTCATTGCAGATTTGAGTTTCCTCTAACCCCAGTTTCGTGCATGGTTAGGTTCGATGGAGGAATTGGTTTATTTATTTTGATGAATGATTTTGCTGGGGAATTGGTTTTTCGGTGCTTGGTCAGATTTGAAATTCCTTTTGTCCTAGCTTTGAGCATGATGGACTTGATGAATGACTGACCTGATTTGTCCATATTGACTTGTCAGGAAGTGTATGTATGCCATGAACCTTGTGCTTTGCTTTGTGGTTGTTAGAGGGTACATTGACCGACTTATAGAAATGTTGAGTTATTAGTCTAGCAACATGTGCTTTAACAGACTGAATAACTATGAAATTCCTTTAGTTCGGCCATCGACTTTGTATGAACTATGGAATTGCTTCCTTGGTCCTGTGCTTTCTGCTATGACAGACTTGATGAGGAGATTGACTTTGATCTGTGCATTGAGCTTGATCAGATCATTTGAGGATAGATTGAGATATCACCCTGCGGGTAATATATAGATTGATTTGAGGTATCCCTGAATTGAGTGTTTCCTCAGATTGCCTTGATCTATCGATCAAGTAGAGAGATCTCTTGGATCCTGGTTGCTTGTAATCACTAAGCTAGATTTGGTTTGAGATTGAATAACTATCATCATTGGACTGACGAGCGGTGGCTCTTTCACTATAACATTTTCTTGCGGCTTGTTGAGTGAGGAGAGCGTCAGCAACTCAACCATATTTGGGCTTGTTGAGTTCGACCTTTAGAACCCACTTCAGTCTTCGACTTAAGCTGTAGTAGGTTGGTGGTTTTATCATCAGACTAACGAACGGGCACTCTTTCACTGCAGCCTTTTCTTGCGGCTTGTTGAGTGAGGAGAGCGTCAACAACTCGATCATTTGTGGGCTTATTGAGTTTGACCTATAGAACTTATTCTTGTCATAGACTTTAGGATGTAGAGGTTGATGTTTTTCCAACTTAATTGATTGAAGCTTCCGAAATCAGGAGTTCTTTTGACTTGATCTCCATAATTTGGCAAATATGAGAGATAAATTTCTTGACATTTATGATTGTCCTTTCCTACATAGAAATAGATTCATTTTATTCCTGCAAGACTCTGCAACTTAATAGTAATAATTATGGATATATCCAGGGATTTTGGCGTAAAGCTCGATGTCAACCTGAATAAGAATATATTTGAGAATAAACTTAACATAAACTAAAAAAATACCCTTTATCTTGTAGGGGGAATTCTAAAGTACATTTAAAAGAATTTTCAAGATAAAAAATACACAAATACATCAATATTTGAATTGATGTACTCTAAAGGGGATTTTAACATACAACATTGATTTCATATATATATAAAAATTTTAAAATGCCCCCTGTGTAACAGGGGAATTTTCACAGAAAAGTTCTTCATTTGGAGTATATTTATTTAGGGATCTCGGCATGAAGCACGATGTCGACCTAAATAGATATACTAAAAATATGCCCCTTATCTTGCAGGGGGATTTCTATCGTACCTCGATAATATGGTTGTCAAGTGTAGTACCTTTCAAGTATCGACCATTAATTGGTGGCATTGGTCTTTCACCCTTTAGGTTGATAAGTTGATATGCCCCTCCTTGATACACTTTTTTAATGATAAAAGGGCATTCCCAGTTAGACTCAAATTTGTCACCAAATTTTTGATTGGGAATAATTGGTTTTCTCAGCACCAGGACCAATTCTCCTTTTTGGAATGTTCGAGGCCGCACCATACGGTCAAATGCCCTGGACATCATTGCTCGATAGACTTCCCGATTTTGACGAGCTTGTAATCTAATTTCATCAAGCGCGTTGAGTTCCTCCATTCTCAAACGAGCATTTTGATCTTTAGTTAGATTGTATTGGATGGCTACTCGAAGTGAAGGCAACTCAACTTCAAGCAGAAGAACTGCTTCAGTTCCAAATACTAATGAATAGGGAGTGACTTTAGTCGGCGTATTGTAGGTAGTTCGATATGCCCATAGAGCCTCTAGTAGCTCAGTATGCCATTCTCTCTTATTTTTAGTGAGAATCTTCTTGAGCAGTTTGACTAATGTCTTATGGAAGGCCTTCGCCAAACCATTTGCTCTTGGATTATATATTAAAGAGTATCACCAATCAATTCTGTGTTGATCAATGAATCTATAAATCTTTGCACTTTCAAAAGCTGTGCCATTATCAAAAATTATTCGGCACAACACTCCAAATCTATAGACCACATTATGCGTAAAGAGGTTAATCACTCGATCGACAGTAACTTCTTTAAATGGGGTAGCTTCAGCCTACTTAGAGAAATAGTCAGTCTCTACTAGGATGAAGCGATGTCCAACTGACGATGGTGGATCAATTGATCCAATTACATCTATGCCCCAACATTCGAATGGCCAAGATGCTATTGTTGGGTGTAATGGATCTGAAGGTTGATGGATGAGATTCCCATGTATTTGACACTCATGACACTTCTTAATGTGATTAATACAATCACTCGCCATAGATAGCCAATAATAACCCATCCTTTTGATCTTTACTGCCATCTTGGGACCTGACTGATGTGCACCACAAAGTCCTTCATGAACTTCAACATCACTTTGCTAACTTCATCTACACCTAGGCATCATAGCCATAGTTGTTCAAAGGATCTACGATATAAAGTGTTGTTAATGAAAGCTTAGCGTAGCATTCTCTTTTCGATTTGAGTTGCCAGTGATTTATTACTTGGTAATTTGCCTTCTTTAAGGTAATCGATGAAGGCTTGCCTCCAATCACGTGACTCTTTTGTAACAAAGGCTTCATACTACTTTTTTGAGGCAATGCCATTCTTAACTCTTCTTGGTACAACTTCTTGTTGATTTTGGAGAGTATGAAGAGCAACCTAAGTCGCATCCTTCTGTGTCAAATTTAGTAACCTAGCTCTAGAACTCATCGAGTAAATATGCTGATCATGACATAATCACCATTCATACTTGCCATTTTCTTAGCTAATTTTGCCAAGCAATCGACTTTACTATTCTCAGATCGAGAGACTCGAGTTATTGTAATATTTGGTATCTACTTCATAAGCTTGAGAACTCGCTTGTGATTGAAAGCTAACTCAAGCTTGTTGATTCTATAGATGCCAAGTACTTGATTTATGATAAGATGAGAATCACCAAAAATATGCAAGTTTTGAATGCCTATGAAAATAGCTTCTTCAAGACCTACCACTAATGCTTCATATTTAGCTTCATTATTAGTTCTCAGCTTGGTCAATCCATATGATCATCTCATTATCTCACCTTCTTGTGTTATGAATATGATGCCAATTTCTGCTCTTGCTCTTGGAAAATTTAGATGTTGGACTTGTTTGATTGATGAGGCTCCATCAAAATACATTTTCCAAATTTGTGATTTTTCTCTTTAATGAATGAGCATAATTTTCTCATCGAGCAAATCATCGTTAAGGGAAGAGTCTGTCGGGATTGGATGTGTAGCTAGAAAATTTGCTAAGACATGCCCCTTCACTTTTTTTCTATGGAATGTATGTGATATCAAATTGCAAAAGAAATACTGCCCATCTTGCTAGCGACACATCATCGATCTTATCATCAAGTACTTCAGCGGATCAATCCTTGAGATGAGGGTAATCTTGTGAGATAACATATAGTGATGGAGCTTTTGGACTACAAAGATCAATGCTAAACAGTACTTCTCTATCAAAGAGTATGTCATTTCTGCTCCAATTAGCCTCTAACTGATATAATAAAGAGCATTCTCTTTACTTTCTTCTTTGTGTTGCGCCAATAATGATCGAAGGGACTCTTCCAATGCAGCTGTGTATAGAATGAAGAGCTTTTCGGGAGTAGGTGCTGCAAGGATTGGTGGATTTAACAAGTAGATTTTAATACTATTGAAGGCTTCTTGGCACTCCTTGTCCTACTTGAATGGAGCATTCTTCTTCATTAACCTTGCAAACGGTTGACAACGTCCTGATAAGTTTGATATAAATTGACGAATGAATGCAAGTTGTCCTTCTAAAGAACGGAGCTGACACAAACTCTTCGGTGGAGGCGTCTCCACGATTGCCTTGATTTTAGCAGGATCGATTTCAATACCTCTATGATGTACAATGTATCCCAGGAATTTTGCAGAGGCTACCCCAATTGGACATTTTAGAGGATTCATCTTGAGATCATATTTCCAGATTCTCTCTAATATAATTCTCAAGTCTTCAAAGTGATTTTCACTATTTAAGCTCTTCACCGCCAAATCGTCAACATAACATTCCACCTTTTGATGAATCAACTCATCAAAAATATGCGTTATGAATCTTTGGTGTGTAGCTCTAATATTTTTCAAGCCAAAGGGCATGACCGTGTAACAATAGATACCAATAGGTGTTCTGAATGATGTATGTTTTTCATCTTCAAGTGCCATTTTGATTTGGTTGTATCTTGATGATCCATCTATAAATGAGAACATGTCATAGTTGGAATTATTGTCCATTAGTAGTTTTGATATTGGAAGCGGCAAGTCATCTTTTGGGCACACTTTATTTAAGTCCCGGAAGTCAATGCAGAGACGGATTTGGCCATTCTTCTTTCTAACTGGGACAATATTGGCTATCCAATCTGCATACTTCTCCTCTCGGATGAAGCTTGCTTCAATTAGCTTTTTAGTTTCTGCAATTACCTGTTCTTCAATCTCCAATCTCATTCGCTTAGGAGCTTGCTTAACTGGCGTTGTATCTGGTTTAATAACAAGTTTATGAACTATATCGGGGATAAGCACGGTATTTCGAATATAATAGCAGCAATCCCGAATTCACAAAGTAGCATTTTTAGCTCTTCAACTTTCTCATCGGTGAAGGGCACCGAAAGTTGGATGGGGATCATCCTACTCTAGGTTGATTTTTATAGTTCATCCATAGTAGCTATTTGTCCACCATCTTCAAGTTCTTCAGGTGCGGGCTTGGCTTCTACTTCTTCATCATTTTTAAGAAGAATTTCATGGGAATCATCTTCTTCATTAATATGAGTCTCGATCTCAGCTTCTATTATGTTATAATAAGCTCTATCTTGATGAGATTTATGTATGAACCCAAGACCTTTAGTGATAAACTTATCACTTCTTTGTGACATCTGAAGACTTCTTTGGCTCCACAACTTGTTAAAGATTTGAGTCTTATATTTAGTAGTTCTAATATAAATTCCAAGCTTATGCATCATTCTTTGTAATTATTATGGATAATATATTGGTATTCTTGTTGGTATTATCTCATCAGAACTTTCATATTGAGCACATAGAATATTATCAATTCTTCAATGTCATGAACCTCCAATGGATTGATTTCTTTGAAGCACTACTGAGGGATGAGTATAATTTTGAGTGAGTCATCTGACTCTATCAAGTGAGCTATCCTCCTTGATGCAGCCATCTGTACTCTATTTCCATAAGTAGATTCAAAATCATAGTTTGAATCAGAATCACTTATTTCATACTCTGTTTTTCTTGAGAGCTTATAAGTTCCCTTAGGTTTGACAAGAATATCTTCTCCTTCTTCTGTGCCACTTCCCAAATGAGGAACTGATTTTCTTGATTTAGGTGTAGAATCAAGTATTTTAGAGAGAGTTGGCATTGCCTTCATTCTTCCTCTTTGCTTCTACTCTTTCACTTTGTGAAATTACTTTTAGTTCTTAAAGTGGATGTTACCGCTTCAAGAGGCTCTGTTGGCTCAGGCTCTTTAGGAATGAAATATTTTGCATCTTCATAGATCGTTGCTTCATTGATAGAGAATGGTTGAAGGTCACTAGAAATTTTGAATTCTTCACCATCTTTCAGATACTTCATACATTGATGCATAGTTGATGGGACCATGCCATACTCATGCAACCATGATCGGCCCAAAAGACCTCTAAATGATGTATCAGCATCGATTACATGAAACTTGGCTTCTGTATATAAATCCCTAAACTTGAGTGAGAGAATAAAAGAACCTAGAGTTTTATGTCCTTTTTCATTAAAACCATGAACCATCAACTTGTCTCTCCCAAAATGTTGGATATTGAGTGATAATCCTTTTATACCTTTAGGCTCATAAGATTGCTAGAAGAATCTGGATCAATCAATATTTGGCTGATCGAGATGCCATCACTCTCTGCAGTAACATATAGAGGATGATTGTGATATGTCTTTCCCAACATAAGATCTTCTTCAGAAAATGTGATTACCGAGAGATCTTGAGTTTGCAATGCTTCAGTTATGCATTTTTTTAGCAAAGTAAGCTTCATAACTCTCCAGATCTTTGAGAGCCTATATCCAAGTTTCTCAGAGATCTTTTGACATCAAGAGAGCCTCGTACATACTTAATTATGCAGGGATCTTTCTTAGATGTGATAAAATATTATAATCTATCTTCTCACTTGATTTAGGCTTTATCCTGGGATTTCTGGGAATGATATTTTCATTGACTTCAATTTGTTTGCCTTTGTCTTTATTTATATTTCCCTTCTTTGATGAAGGTGGTAAGACTTTACCACTACTCAGCTGAACTTGAATCACCTTATCTTGCTCAGATTCTTCTGAAGAGGTAGTTTCCTCAAATTTCCTTCTTATTTTGGAAGATTGGCCAAAAGGGTTAGACTCATTTTTCAACGTCATACGCTCCATATGTGATGATATCGATGAGTTTGACTCTTCTCCGTCAGGAAAACAAAGATCTTCATCTGAACTATTATTATCTTATTGAGTCACTAAACAAAATTCAGACATTAGTTCCTCAGGCTCTTCTTTCTTTCTCGATAAAAATTTTGACGGGTTGGTATAGTTTGTATGACTACCCTTGTAGTCTCAGAGTAACTGATGTTGAAGAATATCTGACATCACGCAGATGATTCAACATGTCTGTACTGGACAAGATTCACCATTAAAAAAAATGGTGGTCAAATTTCATCTCAGTCCATTTCTATAAACTAAACCCTAAACCCTAAATCTAACGAACCTAAGATCACTCAAATCGAATGTCAGTTGATTCTAAAGTTGTGAATTTATTGGTAAAAATATAACTCAATTTATATTTAGTTTAGTGTTTTTTAGTTTTGTTTTATTTTTTGGTTTTTATTTTGTTTTAGTTTAGGCGGGTTATTAGTTTTAGTTAGGTTTTAAATTAGGGTTTAGGGTATTTAGTTTTTTTAAACAGAGAATAAATTCATATTTATTAATTCTTCTTTTCAATTTCATCAACCAAGTAACATAACAAGTTTTCTAAGACACAAGTGACAACATAGATAAAACATGAGCACACATAAAGCAAATCAAAAAGTCTAGATAACTAGAAATGTCTCTACTGTAAAGACAGTTTCATAAGTAGCAAATCGGATCGACTGTTCTTCAGCTTCTCTAGTGCCCATCAGAACCACCCCGGCCTCTCGAGTTATGGAATCCACCATCATATCCCCGATCTCTCCCTCCGCCACCACCACGAATGTAACCACCGTCGCTCCTCCTGACTCCATAACCACTACTACTTTGACCTCCATGACAATATTCACCAGCACCTTCAAATCCCCCACCACCACTATGATAGCAGCCTTTATGATATACTAGGCGAGCACGGTTGTGGTGATATTTCTATCGTCAAGGTTCTGTCCATTCTTAAGGTTTTGTTTAGGCTTAGGTTTATTAAATTTTAGGGTTTAGGTTTATTTTTTAAATTTATTTAGTTACTTTAGGCTTAGGATTAGCATCTTGGGTTTAGGGTTGTATGGTTTATGCTTTTAGGGTTTAGGGTTTAGTGTTAGGGATTAAGGTTTATAGTTTAGGGTTTAAGGTTTTTAGGGTTTAGGGTTTAGTTTTAGAGTTTAAGGTTTAGGGTTTAGGGTTTAGGGTTTTAGGGTTCAAGGCTATTTTAGGGTTTAGGACTTAGGGTTTATGGTTTAGGGTTTAAGGTTTAGGGTTTAGAGTTTAGGGTTTAGAATTGCAGGGTTTAAGGTTTAGGGGGCTTTAGGTTTTATGGTTCAGCATTAGTTTTGGGTTTAAGGTTTAGGTTAGTTTAAGGTTTAGGGTTTAGGGTTTAGGGTTTAGGGTTGTAAGTTTAGTATTTAGTGTTTAGAGTTTAGGGATTAGAATTTTAGGGTTAGGGTTTTTAGGATTTATGGTTTATGGTTTAGGTTTAGGTTTAGGTATAGTTTATTTTTAGGTTTACTTTTTTGGTTTAAGTTTCTATTTAGTTTTTATTTTATTTTAGGTTTTTAAACCCTAAACCCTAAACCCTAAATCCTAAACCCTAAACCCTAAACTAATTTTATATCTAATGCAATAGTGTAAAGGATCAATGGCCTGCTCGAGATAGAGGTCGTTAGAACTGAAGGTTGGAGGTCAGGATTTACGGTTTAGGGTTTAGGGTTTAGGTTTTAGTAATGGGTTAAGTTTTATTTTTTTTAGGGTTTAGGATTTAGGGTTTAGGTTTTAGTAATGGGTTAAGTTTTATTTTTTTTAGGGTTTAGGATTTAGGGTTTAGGTTTTAATTTAGGGTTTAGGGTTTAGGTTTTAGTAATGGGTTAAGTTTTATTTTTTTTAGGGTTTAAGGTTTAGGGTTTAGGTTTTAGTAATGGGTTAAGTTTTATTTTTTTTAGGGTTTAGGGTTTAGTTTAGGTTTTATTCAAATTTTTAAAAAAATGGATGATAAATAATTTAATTTCAAAGTATAGAAGATTAAAAATTTAAATGTAAAAGAAACTAATGAACTTAAGTTTGATTTAATTTTATTTATTTTTTTTAGGTTTAGGTTAAAAAAAATGGTGGTCAAATTTCATCTCAGTCCATTTCTATAAACTAAACCCTAAACCCTAAATCCTACAAATGATGATGACTACTGCTTAGTTGTTACCAATCATTTCATATATATGCATGATTTGC
Organism: Cymbidium sinense; assembly: GCA_021442155.1. Lineage (NCBI taxonomy): Eukaryota > Viridiplantae > Streptophyta > Magnoliopsida > Asparagales > Orchidaceae > Cymbidium > Cymbidium sinense. The sequence continues at coordinate 24,511,493 of CM038227.1, read as the reverse complement.
TCATTAGGAAGATCATCATTGAGCAATGAATCTTTCAGGATGGGGTGTGTAGGAAGAAAGTCTACTAGAATTTGTCCCTTCACTACTTTCTGGGGAACCAATGAAATAATAGTGGAGATGGGGAGCTCGATTTGGGCAGAGAATTCCTAAGCTCAAATGGTTTAGGGTTTATGTATGCTATCGTTCTCATGCAACAATTATTCCATTAAAAAATAAAATAAAATAAAAATAAATTTTGACATGACTCTTTTATTAAGGCCTAAACCCTAAACCCTAAACCCTAAACCCTAAGAATAAAAACTAAAAATAAACTTAAAAATAAAACCTAAATATACATAAGAAATATAACCTAGACAATAAACCCTAAACCCTAAACCCTAAAAAACCCTAAATCGTAAACCCTATACCCTAAACACTAATCCCTAAACTAACCCACAACTTTAAACCCTAAACCCTAACCCTAACCTATAACCCAAAATAATAAAAGGTTTCAAGGGGACAAGTAATTGGCACTTGAGCTTGTTTTGGTTCTAAAGTAGTATTCGATCATAACCTTCTAAGAAAGTGTTAGATGTATTAAATTGATAGGGTCACACTTCTTAAAGGAAGCCAGCTAACATGATTCTCTGCCCAAATCGAGCTCCCCATCTTGATTTTAGGAAATTGAAGTATAAAAACCCTAAACCCTAAACTCGGCGATTCTCTGGCGATTTTGTGTTCCCGTGCTTTTTCCTGCGGTTTTGGCCGCATTTCGGGTTGCTCCAATCGTGATCGCTGATTTATTGCTTGGTTGCGCATTATCCCTCGACTTCATTGCTTATGTGACTCTCACTGGATCATTCAATGGCAGAGGCTTCTTTTTGAAACCCTCGTCCCTCCCGGATCGAGACTTTGCTCTCGATCCTAAAGGTATTTTGATCAATCCATCCGTGCTTCTTTGTCAAGTCCTTTAAGGATGCTCTTTCTGGTAAGGTCCCTAGCTCTAATGCATTGGTTAACTTAGTTTCCACATCATTCCGTGGAATGCCGGCTATCATGTGCTCTGATTAGGATGTAGAGATATTAGCTAAGCCTATTGAGTTCTCTTTGGTTGGTAAATTTTCTCTACGGTGCCCTACTCTAGATAATATCCGTTCTTTCTTCCATAGCTTAAATCTTTCGGGAGTCTTCACTATTGGGCTGATTAATCCTCGTCATATCCTTATTCAATTATCCAATGATTTAGATTATTCTCGGGTCTTTGCACGCCACTCCTATTTTGTGTATAATTGTCAAATGCGGCTCTTGAAATGGTCACCCCTTTTTGATATGAAAGAGGAATCCCCTATTGTTCCTTTATGGCTTGCTTTTCCCAACATGAGAATTCACTATGTTACTCACCAAGTTTTGTTTGCGGTTGGGGCTCTATTTGGTAGACCCTTCAAATTGATCAAGCCACTTCTTGCTAGATCTCGACCATCTGTTGCGTATTTTGGTTGAGATTGACATTACAAAAAATACCTAAAGAAGTTTGGATTGGTTGAAAAATTGATATAATCGAAGTGGAATTTGAAAATTTCCCCGTCTTTTGCACTGATTGTAAGATCCATGGCCATGACCATTCTGAATGCTTTGTGTTACATCCTAGCCTCAAAAAGAACATATCATAGGATATTAATGCCTCTCTTGGAACTGGGAAAACCAATAAGTTAGTTTATGTGCCTAAAGCTACTCATAATGGAACTCATCCCACTACATCTACCCCTTTATTACCCTTGATTTGTCCAATGAAAACACTGAGCTTGGCAAAATACTACTATTGAGGTGTGTGAAACTAATGAGCATTTACCTAGCACTACTCCCACTTGTAATAATTTGGCCTCTCATGACAATCCTTTGCTTCACTTGAATCTTAATGACAATTTGAATGGGGATCTTATATTGGATCAAAATAATGTTAATCCTTTGGTGTCAGATCAAAATCAGATTATGCATCATGGTATTGAGAATGATATTTGTACTTTGAATGGTGCAAGAACCTCTCCTTCTACTTCTCTACAGAGTGATACTCAAGCTATTCCCATTTCTCATTCTTACTCTGATACTGAAGAAGGAGAAATCACCACTAATAAAACATTGTCTGATATTGCTCCTATTCTGGATACCCAAAACCAATCCCTCTCTGATGGAGATACTTTAGATACTGATAGACCCTTCCAAACAGTTATTAAAAAAAATCTTCCAAAGCCAAAATGACTAATAATAACTTCACTAGAATCACACGTTCTTCCCTAACACCTCACAAATAACTATGTCCTCCTCTCTTCTTTTTACATTTCCTTTTTCCTTTTTCTTTTTGGTTTCCTTATGATTAATTTTCTTATATGAATATCAGGGGTTGTGGGACTCTCCTATTACGCAGTGTTAGGAGCCTCTGTCTCCTCATAACATCAAATTACTTGTTATTATTGAGCCTTTCATTCACTCTTCCAAGATTGCCCATGTTCTTGATCAATTGGATTTCAAAATTTCCTCTTCAACCTTAATAATAAAATATGGTGTTTTGGAATAATTCCATCACCATTTCCATCATTGATGATCTCAAATAATTGGTAAATGTCAAAATCTCTTTAGGTGAGTTTTCGGCCTTTGGTTCCTTTATCTATGCTTCTTGTAATAGAGCCGGTAGGAACATTCTTTGGAATCACTTAAGAACCTTCGCCTCCTCGGTTAATCTACCCTGGTTGGTTGGGGGTGATTTCAACACTATCATTGCTTCTTGAGGAAGGGGGAGGATGTTCTCTAACCTCCATTCCATGGAAGACTTCTCTAATATGATTCTAGATTGCAATGATTGACATTGGTTTTGGTTACTACACGTGGCATAACTCTAGACTTTGGCGGCGTCTTGGCAGACCCTTTTAATTCTCTTTGGATCAATCAATGGCCTCTTTCCTCGTTGAGCATTTGAGCGACATTGTCGATCATGCTCCTCTTTTAATCTCTATCAAAGCTTCCCCCCTTAACTCTTCTACTCCCCGACCTTTTAGATTCCAAAATATGTGGACCCAACATGGCAATTTCACTAATTTTGTTTTCACTAATTGGATGGCTCCTGTCCACCCAGATAATTCCGTTAAAGGTATGATTCATCTTTGGCTTAAGCTCAAAAGACTTAAACAAAACCTTAATTGGTGGAACAAGCATATTTTTAAAAATCTTTTTACCAATCTTAAAGCTATGGAGCAAGTTGTTTGCTCTCTTGAAGAGGTTGTTCTTACGATCCTAAGCTTCGATGAACCGCCAAAGATAACTTGATTAATTACCAAAATATGGAAACCTATTGGCGTCAAAAGCAGCTAAAACATATTGTCGATGGCGACAAAACACAAAACACTTTCATGCTACTTTCAATAAATGGAAACTTAATTAGTTCAACACCCATAATGATTCACATGAACATTAAATCATTTCAATGCTACCTCACTCATTTTCAACATTGTGCCTTTTACAATCCCATCTTGTTGATCTTGTTATTGATTTTTTGATGGTAGCTCTATTCCCAGATATTTTTCATGTACTACTATTGTCCTTATTCCCAAAACTAATAACCCTGAATCTTGGGGTGATTTTAGGCCTATTAGTCTTTGCACTTTTTTCCACAAACTCATTGCTAAATTAATTAACAATAGGATTAGCCCTCTGCTTCCTAAAATCATCTCCCCTAACCAAACTGGCTTTGTTAAAAATAGAGCCATATCTAATAATATTCTTCTCTCAAGAGTTGGTTTATGGATGTTCCTTCCAGAGGAGGTAATATCCTCTTCAAACTGGACATCTCTAAAGCCTTTGAAAACCTCTCATGGGATTTTCTTTTTCAAATTATCCATTTATTTGGTTTTTTTGAGAATTTTATTCGGCTTATAAAAAATTGTATCACTAATGTCTGGTTTTCTATTATCATGAATGGTGAGTCCCTTGGTTTCTTTAATTCGAGTCATGGTTTGTGACAAGGTGACCCACTTTCTCCTTCTCTTTTTATTATTGCTGTAGAATACCTTTCTAGGAGCCTCAATGATCTTTTCACTAAAACTCCTAGCATGTCTTTTAAAACTCATGGTGGTTTTCCCGTTTCCCATCTTCTTTCGATGATTTTATAATCTTCGCAATGCCTCTCTTCACCATGTTAAAACTATTAAGAATATCTTAAATAATTTTGGCAAAGTTAGTGGTCTCTTTCTCAATGAAAGAAAATCGTTTTATCCCCTACTAAGATTCCTAACAATAGACTTAATCAAATCTCCAGAATTACTAATTTTAAGCAAAATCAACTTCCCATTAATTTTCTCGGGGCTCTGCTCTTTAAAGGCCAGAAAAGATCCCACCTTTTTGATGACCTTATTCAAAAAATATCTAATAAAATTTCAGTTTGGTAATTTCATTTACTCTCTTTCGGTGGTAGACTGACCTTGATTAAGAGCACTCTTAATTCCATGCCTTTATATCTCATCCAAACCATTGTGCCGACCATTTCTATCATCAACAGAATTGAGCGTCTTCTAAACAAATTCTTCTGGGGCTCCAATACCTCCTCTAAAAGAATGCACTGGGCCTCTTGGTTTAAAAGTTGTGGCACTTTTGATGAAGGTGGTCTTGGTTGTAAATCCATAAAAGAAGTTACCAATGCCTTTTCCTATAAACTCTGGTGGAATTTTAGGAGTAATCATAGTCTTTGGGCTAATTTCATGACTGCTAAATATTGCCAAGGTAAGCACCCCCTCCCTTGTCCTTTTAAACCGAGTGATTCTCCTGTGTGGAAAAGACTTTGTTCTGTTAAATGGGATGCAAAATCTTTAATTTTTTGGGGCATCAATTCTGGCACTTCTTTCTTTTGGCAAGATAACTGGAGTGGATGTGGTTCCATTGATGATTTACTCTCCACTCATTCCACTACTGCTAGTAAAGTAAACTCTTTCTGGCATAACAATAAGTGGAACAATAGTAAGCTTGCTGATTGTATCCCTTTTAATTTCTTGCCTATGGTTTCTTCTATTTCTATCTCTCCAAACAATCAAGATCAGATTCTCTTTAAGCTCTCACATAATGATGATTTCAACTTCAAAAGTGTGTGGCTCCACATTAAAGATACTCATGTTTCTTCCTATGTGTTCTCCAAACTTTGGAATAACAATATCCCTACTTCTTATTCTGTACTTACTTGGTGTATTCTAAAAAATTTTATACCTGTTGATTCCTTGTTGTGGGGTAAAGGTTTTCATTTACCCTCTAAATGTCAATGCTGTTTCCATATTGAGAATGTTAATCATGTTTTTGTCAATGGTGCCATTGCTTTAAAACTTTGGATTTGGTATGATGATCTTTTTAACACGGTCACTTTCAATGGCTCTCTTACTCTATATCAACTTCTTGAAGTCTATTTTGATAATATTATTACAGATCACATTAAAGTCATCACTGTTATCACTCTTATCTAGTTCATATGGATGGATCAAAATGACGCAAAACATCGTGGGATCCCTATGAACCATGTGAGGATTATTGCTAGAACTAAAAACAAAATTCGTGACTTATTTAAAGCCAATCTTATTCATTACAGACAATTCAAAGGTAAATTTGTAGCCAATAAACTGGTTTTATTCGCCACCAACCTTCTTGTCAAATGACACGATTGTTTATTGGAAAACCTCTTGACCACATTATTAAAATTATCGATGGTTGTTTCCCATAATGGTTACGGTTGTGGTGGCATTTTCAGAAATTCTAAGGGTATCGTACTATGTGCTTTTGCTTATCCCCTTCTTCCTGCACTGTCCCATTTACTGAGCTTATGGCAGTTTACAAAGCTCTTGAGATTTGCCTCCAAAATGGCTGACTCAATATTTGGATTGAGGTGGATGCTCTTCTACTGATTGATCTTTTGACTTCCACCAAAATGAGTAGCACTGAATTGTACTACCTCCTCAAGCAAACTTGAGCTCTTCTTCCTCAGCTGAACTTTAACATCACTCATATTTGGCATGAAGGAAATGCTTGTGCTGACTACCTTGCCAATCTGGGTGCTAGATCAGATGGTATCATTTTCTTTGATCAACTCACCTTACCTAAACACTTGCGTGGACTGGTTAACTTGGATAATTTGGGGTTTCCTTATCTCAGAACTTAAGCTAACCTTTTTGATGTATACTTGGATAATTTTGGGTTTTTTGCTGGCTATTTTCCCTTACTCCCAGCTGGATTGGGGTTTCATGTTTGCCTCTCTCTTTTGTTTCTACTTTGTTTCTCCTATCTTACTGGGCCTTGCTGCTAGTCTATTTTTTTTGATCTAGAAAGGTCTTGTTTTTGGGACATCTTTCCAGATTGTTGTCTTTATGACTTATGGCTGTTTTATGACTCTCGATTTTCCTACAGTTGGTTTTATTATCAGCTGGGCTGTTGTTGATCACACATGCTGTAGCTTTCTTCATCCTGGTTCTGTTTGTCATAGTCAGAATTCTCCTCTTTTATTTTAGGCTCATTTTCATGAACTCTCTACTCTTAATGGCTTTTATGGTCAACTTGTTGGTACCCCCTTTCTTAGTTGTTGGCTGAATTGGACCCTTGAGGCTACTGGCTATCTTGCTATTTCTAGACTTATGTCCCATGCTCAGCAGGTTTGGAGTTACTTAATGGATTTTTATTACGCCTTTCTTTGAGATCAGGATTATCCATCGATTTCTTGGTTCTTTACTAATGCTTTTGGGAGGACTCTTGGCCGACTTGTTGGTATTAACGCCTATTTGTTGTTTGGCTGGATTATTATTCCATCTGCGTCTATGGGGCTTTGGTGCAGTTTAACTCCCCTTTGAAGATGTTGATTGCTGGGTGGATTTTGCTTTGAACCCCCTTAATGGTTTATTATATGCATATCTTCTTAATTCATTATTTTACTTTATTTGATGTTGCCTTCTCCATCTTCTTGCAGTTAAACTTATTTGTATTGCAATATTTATCCTAGATGGGTGGCTTTATGGCAAGAAAACTGGTTCTTGTTGTCTTGGTTGTTTCTTGTCTTGGATTTTCTTTGTCTTGGTTTTGGGACTCTATGTTGGCTCCATCCACTTGTTTGTAGGATTTTCGGGTCCATGCTCGAAGTTGTTTGACATTACTTGTTACGAGGTTTTTGGTGTTTCTTTGCGGATTCTTTGTATTCAAGATACCTATTATTATGCTATATCTACTTGGTTATTAACTATGGCATTGTCTACTTTGATTGAGAGGCTTGGATGTTGTTGTCCTAATTATTGCTGTCCTGGCTGGTTTTTTCCTTGGTTACCTGTTGTCTTGTTTTTGCTGGATTCTAATGATGATATTCATTTGAATCCAATTTTAATCTTTTCTTTGGTGGGTTCCATTGTGGCAATAACCTCTCTAGTTGGGGTTGGCTCTCACGAATACTGTCTTTGTTCGTCACATTTCTGTTCATCACTGTTAGTTATGTTCTTCATTACATCTTGTTGTCTTTATTCCCCTCTTGATTGATTAGGTTTTGTCATTATGCGTTTATGCTTATTGGGTGGTATTATGGCCGATTCTGCCTTTTGTTGTCTTGCTATCTTGGTTGTATCAGATTTCTAGTCCTGAATGGTGCAACTGGCGATGTACCTCTGATTGTATTCATTTGGTGCCTTTTGTGGTTGGTTGCAGTCCTTTTCCTGTGTTCGGCTATGCTGGTTTGGATATGAATAAGGGTTTCAACATGTTGTCTTTTCTGCTGTATGCTCTTGCAGATTATGCTATTTCTGATTATTTTGGTCATTGGTGTGGCTTTTCTGATTTATGGTACTATGCTCTTTCTATTGGGTTTCTAACCTTTGCTAAGTCTTTTCTGATTGCTGTCCCTTGTTGTCTTGGTTGTGGCTTACTTAGCTGCTATTGCCTTGGCTATTTTTTTATCTTGGTTATCTGTTGTCTTGTTTTTCTGGATTCTAATGTGGATCCTAATTTGTATCCCTGTTTTGATCTATCCTCTGGTGGGTTCCAATGTTGCACTAACTATTTTATTGTTAGGGTTGTTTTTATGATTGCCCTTGCTGTTTCTGTCTGGGGTATTATTTATTTTCTGATAGCTGTGATCTACATTACCCTTGCTGTTTCTATTCCCAACTAGGTTCAGACTGGCTTGTGCAGCTTTCCCCTTAGAATGCAATCTCTTTGCTGTCCTTATGTGTCTTGGATGTGGCTGTCTTGGTTGCTACTGCCTTGGCTATTTTTTGTCTTGATTATCCGCTATCATGTTTTTTTTTTGGATTCTACTGTGGATCCTATTTGGGGATCAGTCTTGGAATGCAATCTCTATGTGGTCCCTTCCTGTCTTGGCTTTGGCTATCTTGGCTGATGCTGCCTGGGCTATTTTATGCTCTTGGTTATCTACTATCATGTTTTTTCTGGATTCTAATTTGGATCCTATTTGGAATCCCAGTTTTCCCATCAGGATGCAGTTTTGTCTTTGCTTACTCCTTGGAATATAATCTCTATTATTAAGGGTGGTACTATGAAGCACTCGTCTTTTCTTTGTCTTCTTTGCCTTCGTATTTTGTTGATCTGAATTCTCTAGTCTTTAGTCCAGATTGCTGCTACTGGAGATGCTGTTCTGATTATCCTTATTGGGTATTTTCTTTGGTTTTTGGTTTTGCTGCCTTCCCTTACAATTATTTTTTGCCAACTGTTGATGTGGATACTAATAAGGGGCTTGTTCCTATCTGCATTCATTATATTGATTGGGCTCATTTTCTGGACTTTACATTTACCTCTAGGTAGCTGATTCATTTATATATCATATATTTGGGATGGTGTAATTTATAGACTCATTGACTTGCTTAGCAGGATTTCAGCAGGCTACCTCTTCTACTGCTGTTTTCTTGTGGATGGTTTCTATGCTGACCTATTTCATATGTATAAGTATCGTCATGTCAAGGTGGCTATATGGAGGATCATTTTTCGGCATGGGATCACTCATTTATCAGCCCTTAACAAGTTTCTCTTTATATTCTTTATAGTTTTGTTTAGGTTTGCAGGTAATAAAGCCCACAAGCCTTTCAACAACTAGTCGTTATCTTCTCACAGGTTTGTTGGCTATGATGGCTGTGAGGATTCCACTCTCTTTTGGTTTGGTAGTAGCTCTTGTGAAGTAACCCTTCTGCTGAAGTTTGGATGCGCACATTGCATCTACCCCAACTTGGTGTGACTGAGCCGGAGCCTTCTCTATCTCAGTTCCTTATTACCATTCTCAGATTATGTTGTTTTCATTCATCCTTTTGTCTATATTATCTTAACCATTCTAATCTCTTTCTTATTGCTATTTTGCAAGTGATTCTCTCTTGTCCTCTTGCAAGTTTGCTCTATATTGTCATGCATTCTCAAGTTCTTCAGAGAAATGGCCCTAACCTTCCTTTGGCTTATTATGTTTTTCTACTTGTATCTTTTGATTGCTTTAAGGTCTTCTTTTGCTTTTGGATGTACTTAGATAGGGGATTTACTCCTTAGGCTGATTGCAGCTCTTTGAGCAGTAGTTCTAGAGTTTATCCCCTTTAAGGACTCTGTAACCCTCTCTGTGTGGCAATAAAATACCCCTACATGGGGGTTTTTTTTTTTTTAAAAAAAACCCTAAAACCTAAACCCAAATTAAATTAATCTTTCTCTAGACCAAGCGCCACCGCCAAGCTTACCCTAAACTCAAATCAGATGAGAATATTCACATCTGTGGACTACTTAATCTGCTACTATTTTTTCCATCTTGGTTCAGTTAGGACTACTTAATGCAATGTCTATTTTAAATGGGTGGCTTTATGGCCAGCTAGCTATTATTTGCTGTCTTGGTTGTTTGTTGTCTTGGTTATCTGTTCTCTTGGTTTCTCCATAGTTTTATTTAGTGAATATTTTATTATGTGTTTTAATTATTCTTAAGTTTAGATAAACTCTAAACAAACCTTTTTAAAAAAAGGCATTTTAATATTAAATAAAGCCCGAGCCATCATTAGTTTGCCTAAACCCTAAACTAAGTAAACTATGTAAACCAAAATCTACCGGTTTACTTAATTAAAAAAAATAATAAACCCTAAATCCTAAACACTATACCATAAACCCTAAACCCTAAATCCTAAACCCTAAACTCATGAAGTCTACAAGCCTAAATGGTTGTCTTGCTGGCTGGTGATACTCTTCTAGATTGTTAATGATCTTTTGAGTTGTAGTTCTCTTCTTGATATTCATTTTCTTAGCCAACTTCTTTGATTTATGAGGCCTGCATTTAGTAGACTACTTCTCATGCTGTGATGAAGTAGCCTTATTAGAATGCTGTTGAGAAGCCCAAATACTTAGTTTAGTCATCTCTCTTAAGTCCAATATAGGTTCAAGTGGTGATTTCCACTTAACACTAGGGACGTCTTTTAGCTAGTTCAGCATCTTCATAATCTTTTTGGAGACTACCGTTTGACATTCTTCAGTATGAACTGATTTCTCCTTCTGTTTGTCCTTGCTGGATGTTAGGAAGAGGACGTAATCATCCTTGTAGACTCTCTTTTTGGGTTAACTAGAACACTATTGGATAGTGTAAATTCACCTCACTGATACTTCCTTTCTAGCCAATCTTTGAAGACTTAATAATCTTTGATAGGGTGACTGATCATTCGATGATAGGGACAGTAATTTGGATTACTAACTTGATCAGTTTCGTCAGGCCTTTTGATTTTTGGTAAATGTAGACCAGCTTTGACTGCTTGCCAAAATAATTTAGCCACACTGTCCCTTTTAAAGGAATATTCTTTGTTCATCTTTTTTTGAAGAGATGGCCGCATTCGCTCATCATCTCTTATTACTTATTTTGGACACTCCCCACCACTTGAAAAAGTTTGAGGTTTGTCATTGCCTCCTAATACCAATTTTGGCTGTATATTAGATTCGACAAGCTTTTTTCCCTTATCATCATTGTACATTGGCTGCTTTCTTTTATACACATTGTATATCACCCGCTTTTCACCATTTGAGCTATATGAAGCGGCATGAATTTCATTTCTTCTTAAGTCTAAAGGTTTTTTTCTCTTTGCTTTATCTGCATAAACTTTATATGTAGGGCGATTCAGCTGTTCAAATTTAGCCACCCTATCGAGCAAGTCCTGGAATGTTGCAATTGATGCCATGCATAGAAATGGTGCCATTTTATCATCCATATTGCCCATTAGCAATTATATCCCATGTTCTTCTTCCAATTGTTGCTCGCACTTCATACTTAGGTTGCGCTAATGACTTATGAATTTCATCACTAACTCATCTTTCCTTCTTTTCAATAAGGTAAGGTCAGCGATTATGATTTTCTCAGTTGCATTAGAGAATCTCTTCACAAATATAGTCTCTAATTCAATAAATATTTTAACTTAATCATTTGACAATTCTGCATACCATTTGAAAGCGGCTGAGGTCAGGCTACTGACAAATTGGCAAAAAAGTAGTGCATCATTCCCCCCTCTATTATCATAAGTAGCCCTAAATTGGGCCAGATGTTATTTTGGATTACCAAGCTCGATGAAAGTATTAAATTTTTGCACTGAGTAACCTTTCGGGTACGTCACTTGGTCATATTCAGTTGGGTAAGGGTGACCCTTACTCACCAGCTTTTCAGTCTGCTATGAGGCTATGACTACCTTTATCTTTTCATTGATTATTATTTCTAGTTGGGAAACTATTACAATTCTTGGTGTGCTAGCCAGATTTTGAATTGTTGGCTGGAGAGGTAGTGGGTTAGCTTCGTTCTTCACTTCATGCGTAGCATGTACTGCAGGAGCTTGAGGTGCCACAGTAGCTGGTGGTATATAAGTTGTATTATTAATTGTCTATTGATTAGCATACAAAACAGGTGCTGCACTTGATGTGATATTCTTCTGCAACATCTCCATCATGATGTTCATTTGTACCATCATATCATTCATTTTGGTACCCAACTATACAATCTCATTGTCTTTAAACTCTATTTGACAATGCGTTTCTCTTTGCTCTCTAGCTAATGCCATGGCATCAATCAGTACATGCTCTTCTTCTTCTTCTTCTTCTATTTCTTATCGCTGTTTTGTTCTTTGCTCATTTTCAGAGGGAGAACTTGACTATCATTCTCCTTATGCATTTGCAAAGACAGCTATTGCTGGGGCTATATGACGATGCTGATTATAAAAGTGTGTACCATGCTGATCATTTCCTGGTTCAATCATATAAATAGCTTCAACACTTATGATCTCTTTCTCATTTTGATCTTCTTCCTTTTCACCTTCAGCAAAGATTGAAGATCCATCCTTAATTTGCTTCTCTGAAGACTCTTCTTCATAAATGTTGAAATCAGGTTCAGGTTCCTTGAGTTCGTGTTGCTACTGATGGTACTGAGCGGAGAGTTCATCTATATCTCTGACCATATAGATGACTTCTACTTCCATATAATCCTCTTCATTATTTTCTTCCTGCACCCAAATTTTTGATCAACATTTCTAGTTGATCTCTAGTTTAGTGTGCGAAACAAGTACTTCTTTTATTAAAGGACTGCGATCAAAGTCAACCTTCTGTTACGGAGGTGAACTTGATTGGCCATGGGATCCCCTAGAGGATTCTCCAGGGTGTCAACCATCATATCTTTCATCAATGATATCCCTTCTTTTGGGTATCCACTTCTGATGAGTTGATTTTGAGGTAGATTTTTGAGTATATGTATCAGATGTCACACCTCTTCCATTCTTTAGGACTTCATTATGGGGTCATGGCCTCCATATTTGCTTATCCTTTCACGGGGACCTTTCAGTAGTGGATTCTTGGACATGAGGTCCAAGTGTCACGCTCCAATGCTCACCATGAGAAGTGTACTGGGCTTGCTGGCTAGTTACCAAAAGAGATGGCAACTTTTTTGGTGGAGCTTTAGTACTTTCCATCACCATAGGCCTCTGAAATCTTCTTTTCATTAGACCTTTGTTCTTAGCTACTTTGAGAACTTTATATATCCTGGTAAATAGTGTTTCAGGCTATCTCCTCTATGGTGATGGAGCTTGATGTGGTTGGTTATTCCAGAAAGACTGCTTTACTTCGCCAGTAGAGCTATTCCTCTTTACCCACTTTAGGTTGTCAAAGTTGTTGTGGGTAGGGATACTCACTTTTGGCGGCAGTATCGCTTGTTCACTAGGTCGTTCAAAGGGGATCTACTGAGCTCTCAGCTCAGCATTTCTCCTTCTTCTCTATCTTCTAGTTCATTTTCTTCCTGATGAGGAAGCTTCATGATCATGCTTTTCGGGTACAAAAGGTTCAGCCGATGCAGCAGCTGTACCATGAGGAATTAAAGACACAATTTGCCCCTTAACGATTATTCTCATCACGGGAGCTTTAGATTGACCTAGCCTTTTGAAAACTGAAGTTCTTTGTCGAGAGAACTCCTTGACAGTGGTTGGCTGTTCAACTGGTTGGCACACATGGCTAGAAGGAGCTTCAATAACTTGAGGCCTTCCAGCATGCCCTCGGACAAATGTACCATGGGTGGGTACTTTTGGAGTTACAGCTATGATAACTGGGAAATTCAAGCTACCAAATTGAATTGTAGCTCCAACATCTCCTGTGTTGATGACGACGTTGGCTAGGCAGATGTTCGCACCACGACCTAGCTGAACGGTGAAAGGAGTGCTTTGTAGATCCATTACTGTAAGAGTGAAAGATGGGGATTAGTAATTAGCAATTATTATTTCACCCCATCTTTTTAATATGTAGAGGCGCTATAGAACAAAATAATGGTGTAATAAAGATATACTCTACGGAATGATTCACTCTACATAGAGCCTTATATTGAATTTATTACACACTCAAATCACTATTTTTTGTTTTGAATTTTCAAAAGCTTTATTGCTACTATAGGACATATATGATTAGCCAAAGATGGAAAGAGAATCCTGTCCCCAATGGAGTCACCATAAATCTGTGGGCTCCAAAAATTCTCCACCGACCTCTCGATAATATTTAAGAATTGAAGAGAGTGATTTGAATGTGTCGATGTAATTTTCAGAAGACAGATGGAATAGTAGATAAGACATTACCCAGAGATTTTGTCCGCATTTGGTGAGGACTTTAGATCTGTTCGTTTCCTATGCAAGCCCCTATAGTTAATTACCCTCCCAATAAGTGAGAGAGAACTTAAAATCGTTAGGATGCTTAATGCATGGCGTATAGTAGCGATATGGAGTTTAATTTAGATTATGAAATTCATCATTTAAGCTTAAACTGGATGGTTGGGGGAATGATGATGTGTCTGATGTAGATCCCATGGTTCCGTCATCCCGGGCAGTCACGGTCTCTAGTCTACTTAGTTAGAGGAGGTAGTCGACCCAACCTAACAGTAGGATCCTCATCAGCAACACATGGGTTACGTCATCTAAGAAATTCTTGTAGACCTGCGGTGGTGTTTGTCTAAGGAGATATACATAAGTCTACCTTAGCTAATAGAGGGTCATTTTCCTTATCAAGTATACCCTATGATTCACAAATCAAAGGGTAGAGCCATTGGGAGCATACCTTCGGGTGATAATATAATGGAGTGGACCGCCAAACCGATCGAGAGGACTTTGGTTGTAACTGTTTCATCTATGGAGCCTATTGGCCAAGCCACATAGTCAGAGGATACGAGCCATGTCCTTATTGGCGTGAGATTGATTGAGAGTGAATATAGCAAAACACTTGATTTAACATTGGCTTTTTTGTGAGCAAGAGTTTTCTTAATTTGTCACCCCCGATAAAGAGTTACGGATAGTGAATGGATTGAGTTTGATTTAAGTTTTTAATGATAGATTTTCATTTAAGCAGTTTCAGATTTCTACTTAATTTGATTTAAAAAATTGATTAATTTGAATATGTTTAAGAGCTTTAGATCTTGTCAACTCTATTTAGCTGCTAACAGAGGATTAGATCTACTGTCACCTCACAAAATTAGTTTCTTAGATATTTCACTAGTTTGAAACTCTTATTATAGGTTTTTAGATTTTGTTAACCCGGACCCAGTCCTAAGACTAAACTAGGAAGTAGCCTGGGCAGCATCCTCAGACACTTGAATTTAAGCATTCAGCAGGATGTCGGGGCACATGCGGATGTATTTAATAATTCAGATAATTTTATGTTTGAATTAAGAGCTTAGATCTTGTCAACTTTATTTAATTATTAATAGAGGATCACATCTACTATCACTTGACATAATTAATTTCTCAGATATTTTACTGAGTTGAAATTTTTATAATAGATTTTTAGGTTTTGTTAACCCAGACCTAGTCTTAAGACTAAACCGGGTAGCAACCTGCACAACATCTTTAGACACTTGAATTTAAGCATTCAACATAGTGTTGGGGCCCATGCAGATGATTAGTAATTTAGGTAGTTTTATTTATGAATTATGAGATTGATCTCAAATTTTCATTTTTTATTCCAATTTAGCCTATACAGGCTTTTCAGACATTAAAATTTACACTTGAAATCTCTGTGTTTGAACACATGCAAGTATTTATAGCTTAGCTAATTTCATCTAATTAATGAAATCATTGATTTTGAAAATCATAATTAGGATGAAATTCCTTGATTTTGGTTGAAGGAAGCCTTATGATTTTTATAGATTTTGATTTAGTATCGTCTTCTGTCTGTTTATACAAAGAGTTGCAGATCCGGTGGTGGAGAAGACATTTTGATTTAGATTATAGTTTAAAACATTACTTGCACTGTGTTTACTTGTTGAGTTTTTGTAATTCTCCCAACTTGATTATGTTCAATTTGCATCAATTTTGATAAGTTATGCCAATTTCAACGTTTATTGCTTTAGCCCTACTTATGCTTATTAGCTATCATAGTAATCATCTCCACATTCATATAAAAGTTATTAAACCCAAGTTGGATTCATCTTTAGACTTTAAGTTTATTATAAGTTTGTTATGAGTTTAGTATTAGTCTCCCCAAATTCCAATTAGAGCTTGTTTAGTTTTGAGAAATTTAAAAGAAAAGAGAACTCACCCATTACTTCAATTTAAGCCATAGAGAATCTCTATTAGAGTTTGTGAGTTTAATATTCCCCAAATTTTACTTACATTTTAAATGAGTGTTCCATTTTTTTAAAATTTTCTTTAAAGGCCCCTCCCCTATTTCTCCTTGATTTAATATTTATCTTCATATTTATCAAATATTCTTTTGTTTGACTTAAGGTTAGGTAATTCCCATTTGAATTTGTTTAAGTCTTGAATTTTAAACTAAATTTCGGCAGCCACCCGACGTCATCCCCATGTAGGGGGCTGCATTATGGGTGTTTTGGCTTACTTCGTATACCCTCTTGAGCATAGCGAGTGGTGTCTTGTGACACCACAGTAAGTTTTTAATCTCGTTGTGCCCTATTGAGTATGACGAGGTCTTCAAACCTAAAAGAAGACATACAATGCAATATATATTGATCCCCCTCCCCACCTTTGTTTTTCTAAGTCTTGAAATTAGACAAAATTTTGGCAATATTTCGTTTAGGGGGAGTGATATCTAACGGGTGTTGGGTTACTCGGTATGCCATCTTGGGCATAGCGAGTGGTGTCTTGCGATACCATAGCCTATTTTTCATCTCATCACACCTTCTTGAGCATGACTAGGCCTTCAAACCTGTAAAGAAACACAAACATGTATATATATATTTTCACATTCACAGATCTCATATGTTCTGACTCATTTTTTGACGCGTTGCGATGCTCGACAAGGGATCAAGGTTGGGTAGGCAATTGGGAATGTAATATAATGAGTGCAACATCAGAAACCAAAAGAAGAATTTGCCTCTTGATGATGTTGTTCCCTCGATTTACGGTGAAGCAAAAATTGGACGGGTTATGCAAGGAATGTGACGCCGAAAACCGAAAGAAAAATTTGCCTCTTTACGATGTTCTTCCCCCGATTGCAGTGAGGCAAAAATTGGGATTATGCAAGGAATGAAATGCCATAAACTGAAAGAAGAATTTGCCTATTAATGATGTTCTTCCCCCGATTATGATAAGGCAAAAATTGGATGGATAAAGCGAGGAGTGCGATGCAGGAAACCAAAAGAAGAATTCACCACTTGACAATTTTCTTCCCCGGTTCATGGAGAAGCGAAAATTGGACAGGTTATGGATGGGATGGCTTGAAAGGAAGAAATAAGATATAGGAAGAATGGAAGCTAGCAAAAAGATGTGAAGCTGACAAGGTGGAATAAACTTGAGCATGTCTGGAACCTGAGATAAAGCTACCTGGTAGTGTGTCTGGAGCGGTGGGTGAGTTCAGCAACTGGATATAAGTTTCATGAAGTTGCAGCAGATCAAGCCAGGCAGGTACTTGACAGTCGAGCAGCGATGTGCTGTGTGTCTTTGTAAGCGGGTTGGAAGCGGAGCTTGAGGAAGCGGAGCAGACGAGCAGGATGCAGTGTATGAAAGTAGTCGAGCGGAAGAGGATGTCTGGTTCTTATTACAAGCAGGATCGGTGCTGAAATGGGATGCACACTGCGATTTTACATCGTGGGTTAGCACTACACGTGGATGGGCGAGACATGCAATTTTACGTAATAATTAAGAGGAGAGGAGAATGACAAAATTACTGCGAGGATTTGAGCGTGGGAGGGAATGAGGAGAGTTTCTATTTTTTTTCTTTTTGGAGAAGTTGACCCGAAAAAAAAAGACGTGAGCAATTTTTTTTGTGCTATTAAGGGAAGAGAGTGGAGGGAACGGTTAAGCATGGGGGAGGGTAATTTAGGAATTTTAAATGAATTTTAAATTAATTAAATAATTTTAATTTGAATTTTACACTGATAAACTCACATAGTCAATATATATCAATTTAAGGTAATTCCATTGTTCTGAACGCAATGACGCAGTCCATTTTGCAATCGAAGGCTGTTTGGTTCAAGTCGATGTCAAATTAAGTCCATTTTAGCTCAAAATACACGTCGCCACTTTTGATCGCTCGATTTTTGCACAGACTCATTTGAATTGAGTGTGAATAGTC
The DNA here is from genome assembly GCA_021442155.1 of Cymbidium sinense. Lineage (NCBI taxonomy): Eukaryota > Viridiplantae > Streptophyta > Magnoliopsida > Asparagales > Orchidaceae > Cymbidium > Cymbidium sinense. The sequence continues at coordinate 24,493,460 of CM038227.1, read as the reverse complement.
TTACTTGATAGATTTCAATATTTTGAAGCCAATGACGCAATCAATTTCATGAATGGAGGTTGTTTGATCCTCATCGGTGCCTCTTGACCTCAATATATATGTAGGTGCGTTGATAACTCGAGTGCTTGATGAGTTGATCATCAAGTTGTGCAATATTTATATTCTGACTAGTTTTGATGTTCTAAACATGATGGAGAAGTTCGTTCATCGATCGGAGATCATTTGAATTAATTTTGGTGACATCTTGTGCATTTCAACCTCAATTTTCATACTATTACTTCAAATCATTCAACATTTGCACAGACTCATCTGAATTGAGCACAGATAGTCTCATTTGATAGATTTTGACATTTCAAAGCTAATGACACAATCAATTTTATGAACGGGGGTCATTTGGCTTACGTCAATGCCTCATAGCTTTGATATGTGTGCAAGTATGTTGACAACTCGAGCGCTTGATCAGTTGATCATTAAGTTGTGTAATATTTATATCGTGACCAATTTTAACGTTCTGAACACGATGGAAAAGTCCGTTCATCGATCGGAGGTCATTTTGACCATTTTCAGAGACATCCAGTGCATTTTGGCCTCAATTTGCGCACTGTCACCTCTAAAGTCTATCATGTAGGCTTGACTTTGACTTATGGCACACATATGGAGGTCAACAAAACTTCAATCATCAAATCAAAAATCAATTCAAAACTCAAGCTCAAGTTTAACCAAAATCCAACCTAAGCTTATTAAGTCAAATTCTTGAACTTCGCCAAATCTAATTCAAATCAAGCCAAACTCTTGATTTTTCTTCATGATTCAATCAATCCTACAATCATGAATCCAAATATTAATATAAACTTCAATCACCAAACCAAAACTAAATTCAAAAATCAAACCCAAGTCAAACTCATGTTCACCCTTTGATCTTGAAATTATCAAGAGGATCAAAACCCATTTGACTTCAAACCACTTGCAAATGGATTTATATTTCAATGATAAGTCTATATGTGAGTTCAATCAAACTCAAATCAAGCTTTGACCAAGCCATTTGACCCACTTAGGCTCACTTGATCCAAAGTGACCTAAAGTACTCTTAAGAGCCAAATTCTAATCCTAATCAAATTTGATTGAACTAAGCCCACCTTAGCCTCATATTATGAGCAACAATCATCATGAGATGATCAATCACTAAAATTAGGTCAAACCAAGTCAAACCTAAGGGTTAACCAAGTCAACACTTTGCCAAAATGAAACCTAAACTAGCCAAAATCCACCATGGGTCAAATTGATTGAAACCCTTGAACAAAACTCATTCATGATTAATGTTTGAACTTGACCAAGTCATCATTTGAGCCTAACATAGGTCAATTGACCACTTGACCCAAGTTGACCCAACTTGACCTAAAAAGTCAAAATGTGTCAAAACTTAATCTAAGCCAAATTTATTGAAACCAATGGGTCAACTTCATTCCAAAATGATTGTTAAACTTGACTAAATCCTCAATTGTCCAACTAGACCCAACTTAGCCAATTGACATGAACCCAACTTGACCTAAAAGGTCAAATTGACCCAAACACAAATATAAACCAAATTGGTTGGAAATAAAGATACCAATTCATTTCAAATGACCAACCAAACATAAAACAACCCATGACCTAACCCAAATAGGTCAAATGTGTCAAATTGGTCAACTTGACCCATTTGACCTAAATGAAATCAAATGAACCAAATTCAAATATAAATCAAATTGAACCAAACAAATGATGCCAACATATTTCAAATGGTCATATGAACTTGACCCAACCCATGGTTTGACTCAATTTGACTAACTGGTTAACTTAACCCAAGTTGACCCATTTTGACCTAAATGGGTCAACATGAGCCAAATCAAATCAAATCAGCTCCAAATTCATTGAAACTTGGCCCAACCCATTTTCAATCACACCGAACATATTCAAATTGAAATATAAACCAAATGACCATTTTACCCCTAGGTCAATGGGTAAATTTTGGCCAAATTTATTTAGAATTTGGTCAAATCCTCTCCATGACCACTTGACACTCTCTTAGTGGATCAAGTGGACACTAGTGAGTGTGGTGCACCTAACCCATTTGGTTTGGGTTAGTCCAACCCATCCCAAGGTCAAAACTGACCACCCCCATGGAAATAAGCACATGGGGATCATTCCTCTTCTCATTTTCTACATGTGCAACTTCTCCACTACCATTCTCTGGCCAAACTGACCCATGTGCAAGCCCTAAATAGCCCAACAACCTATTGCATGAGATCAATTTATAAAAAATAGTATCTCTAAGCTCGATCATCTGATTGCTCTAGGGGGAGATATACTCACCTTAATTTAATTTCAATTCAACAGTCTCCAATTCAATTGAGCTGAGAGAAGCTAGAGGAACCATTTTTAAGTCTCCCCAAGCTTCCTAGAGTGAGTTCGAATTTCCTATTTCTCAGTTTTCTTAGATTGAAAATAAGGGAGCTCCCTCACTAATCTATCTCACTCAATACTCCAAACTAATCCAATTCACTTTGCAAGCTCCATCAGGGAACTCAATCGAGTTCACCCAAGCCTTCACACAAGTTCTCCAAGTAAGGGAGGAGTACTCTTGACCAAAGCCGAGCCCACTTGAAGGTGAACTTGGCCCATATGAAGATCCATCCAATTTCAACACCTCAAAACTTTAACATGGCTTCTTCTCCACTAGATGAAGCTACTTCAAGGGAATCGAGCGCCGGTGATAGCCTCTAGTGAGATATGCCATTAAACTAAGCTTAAATCAGCCATGGTGTGGTCCTTTGTGAAGTTAAGTTTCACCCCAAGCAAAGTTAGCCATTGGATGTGTTCCCCTTTACTTTTAGATGGTGTGGGTTGAATTTGGATTCAATCCTAGCTCAATCGAGCTCAGATCTTCCCCTAGAAGATGGACGGTGGCCATCTCCCACAGGGAAGATCAGGGATAAATCATGGGCTGTCCATCCGTGTGTTTTGGATGGATGGCCATGATCAAGACACGTAGATCCATCATTTTAACCATTAAGAATCCCAGGCTTGATCTCAGACGTTCGATCCTTGATCGGACGGATGGGGAGAAAGGGCGTAGCACCACTGCTGATGCGGTGCTATGATGTGATAACTTAGGTGGCCTCTCCCATCACACCACATGGAAAGCGCTGCCGCATTAGCCTCTACATGGCGCCGATGGGATTAACCACTTAATCAGGCTATTTAATTAAGGAAAAATCATGAAAACTTCAAATATTCATATCTTAGTGCATAAAAATCAGAAAAATATGAAATAAATTACATATGAAAGATAATTGAATGTAGAATATTATGAAATTAATTTTGTTAGATTTTGAATAATGATATGTTTTGAATTTGGATTTTATTGGGAATATAATTAGGCTAATTACCCTCTGATTATTTCATTAATTAATCTCAAATTTCTCATGTGTATTTAGTGGGATGACTTCTGCCTCCCCTAATTTTATTAGGATTTATTAATGGTTTAATTAGGGTAATTATTGGATTCATTCCTAATTACTCTCTTAATGTAATTAAGCCTAATTAAGTGTGTAATCAGTGGTTTAATCCCTTGATTGAGTTAATTAAGGTTTGTTTAAATGAACACAAGGTTTACAAAATAATTTTGAGATATTTTTCTTAAGCTATTACTTAAGCCCCTTATTTCTTTCTTAATTCAAATTTAATTAAAGATTAATCCACTAATTACCTACCTAATTAATTTGATAAAATTCTAAAACCTTCTAGAACTTAACTAATTTATTTTGGGTAGGTGCTTAGGTGTTTAATAACTTAAGTGCATTAAGGAAATCAAAATCCAACTCACATGTGTGGGAAGGGTTATGAAATTGCTTAAATTAAATCCTTTAGCTTGTTTAATCATTAATCATGAGCCAATTACATTATGCCCCTTTCTTTTTTAGGTGCATTGCTGATTTAAATTCTTTATGTGGTTTTATGTCATCCATTGGCTTATAATTATTTGGTTAAGTATGCTATGGTGGTGTAGGTAAGGGGTAATTAACACACTTAATTCACACCTTAACCTAAACAAAATATAAAAATCACCTAATGATCCTAAGAACAAAATAAATTAACTCACATATGGGGGAAATGGGTTAGGACCAGCAAACATTCTTTCACATTTCCTAAATCAAAACAAAAATCACATTAAACAAACTTTGATTCACTTTGAACTTTCTTATTTCATAGGATTGTCTTTAGGAATTAATTAGGGTGAATGAGTTTACATTGCTTTCATCACTTTATTTTTTTCTTAGTATGCTAAATGTGTATGTCATATAAAAACTATGCATCCATCCATTTTAAAAATTAAATTAAAAATGGAATATTTTCTTTATGTCTAATTGCATGGGTTGGCTAAAGTAAAAAATATGAATGACTATTATCATTATTAAATCTAAAATTATTTTGAAAACTTATAAATCAAATATCAAAACTAAAAGGTATGCTACTTATACTTTATTTATAAGCTTGAATTTGAATATAAAAATGTGTCTTAAGTTTGCTTCCTTTCTTTCCTCTTAACATGGATTTGAATAAGATTTCCAAAGTGTATAATTCTTTTAAAAGAATATAACACTTTCTTAAAATCTACTCTTATCCTCTTCCATATTATAACTTAAGAATGATCTTTACATTTGCACTTATAAATTGCATAAACAAACTAAAAATTAAATAAACATAAATTTTGCATCTTTCTTTTTTCCATTTATCTCTTTTGTACATGCATATGTATTTAAAGAATGTGGTATATTAGTCTGGACAACCCTGGGATTGTGAGGCTTTAAGTAGCCCTAAGTAGATCTTGTACCGTACACCCCTAGTGCTAATAATGGTGACGTACTCACTTATGCCTTTTATACATGCACATGTGCATATGAATAAAGGATAAAAGAATAACCCTTTTCTACTTAATGAAAATCATGCATCATAAAGCATCCAAAATTTCTTAAGTAGCATTTCTTAGCATTCATCATAAAGTGTGCTAAACATTTCTATTTGTATGTATAAATATGCTTAGGATTCATTTATATGCATGTTATACATGTTGGGAAAGAAATGAAGTGGTGTGTATTTTGTGATATTATTTCACTTTACTTAATCTTAAAATGCTTTTCTTTTTGAATAGGTTTGTTTAGAGCTAATCTAAACTTAGGATTAATTAAAACATATAAGAAAATATTCACTCAACAAAATCAAACATGAATCTACTTTAGAAATTATTTAAGGTAGGGAAGGAAAGAGAAGTTTCTCTTTTGTTTTCCTTCTCTTTACAACTTAGTAATTAATTGTAGGTTCATTCAAACTTAAACAAATCACCAAATAAAAATCAACTAAATCAAATAAACAACTTGAATAAAACCACCCATCTAAGTTGAACATTTTTCATACTTAGAAAATTTAAACCTTAAAGCCATAGCTAAGCATACCACACAAACCTTAAATGACACACACATTTGGCTAAGTCACCACTTCTAGCTTTAGGTTAGGGCAATGCATGGTTTAATGTTTGGTTTTATTTTGTGATATTTTGTTTTAGTCTAGATGTTAGGGTGAATGTGCATAGAATGAATGGTAGGACGATTTAGTCTAACCATTGTCTTCTACAGGGGATTGTGCTTAAGGGGTGCTGTAATAATAAAAGTTTAAATGATTTTGCTGTGTAGGTTCTTATACCCCTTAGCATAATCCAATAGGCCAGGAGGACTAGGTTACCCATGTGTGGTGTGCTAAGTTCAATATGTGCTCATATCTGCTTGCGATTTGTATGGTTTATTTAGCTAATCTTTGTTTTACAGGTGTTAGTTAGATTTACTTTTCTTTTTCATGTAATTTTGCAATAAGATTTTGGAATGAATATTATGGGGGATTAGGATGAGCATTGGTCATAAGATTTCATCTTATGTACTAGTGAAGCCTTTGGAGCAACTACATTCCAACCATCCAAAAGAAGGAACCAAAAGAAGAAGAAAGAAAAGAAGAAGAAAAGAAAAAGAAAGTGAAGAATGAAGAACCCCACCCCCCACCCCAACCCCACCCCATAACATGAATTCCTTGCTTAATTGTAATTAATTCATTTGTAATCCGGGTTGTATAAGGGTAGAGCTCGGCTGCCCAATTTGTTTTCTAGTTTGTACAATGGTGCCCAACCACAAATGAACTTTTATTCTTTTGTGTTAGCTTTATAAAATGTTTGATGTTTTGTTTAGCTTATGCACTATAAATGACATGTTTTCCTAATTTCTTCCTTGCTTGTTATATGGTCTGGATGACGATTAGGCTCTTAGGAAAAAATAAATCTTCTACCAAATTAATCAACTCAAAATTAAAAAAAAATTATCTCATAACCTCATTTAAAGCCTAAGTTAAAATCAAGATAAAAGAATTAGCAATCCCTTAGCTGGATGTGTACTTTCTTTTCTAACATTATGCATACAAGCAAATTATTTCACTCTTGATTGGAGGGCTTCCACATTTTCCAGAGAACTTGGCTTGACTTATGAGAGCCATGGTGGAAACACACCTCCCTATCTTGCTGATTTTGGCCCATTATCTTATTTCTCATGCATTAGGCATATGAACCTATAGCCTGAGTCAAATGATTGCCCAAATAAAAATAAAACATATGAAAAATTTGCATTAGATTTAAGTCATGAATTCATGCCCTTACATGATCTAGTCTTCTAGAGAGTGTGTTTAAGGACTTAGCCTCATTCTAAATAAATAATAACCTTGCTATCTTGCATAAACATAAGACATGCCTACATGAATTTAAAATCGTAGGAGGAGTTAGTTGGTGGCCACCCTGAGGTAGTTGTAATTCCAACATTCGGGTGATTTATCCTCTCTTGTGGAGGTAAACCAAAAATCTATTTTTGCCTTAAATTTAGGTCGTGCTTTTGGCCCTCGCCAAAGCTCCCTAGAATTAGGTTCAAAGGTTGCTACTTCCCTTTGCAGGCTATGAGTATAAATCCTCATCTCTTAGGCAATTCCATGTTCTTGTATCATGGAAACATAAGCCCTAGCATTCTAATAAAAATTCAACTCAAACACATTAATTCAATTTCAAAAATGTAAAGCCCAATCATAGGGTAGTCTGGGGCATTTACTAGGCTTTCTAGTATCTTAAGCATCCCCTACTTATTTTCATTTGGCTTCAATAATAACTCCCTCCTCTTGATCGATCCCACTTGGCTTTCTAAAAATAAACTAATCGATTGATAGTCCTACCTTTTCAAAATCTTTGGAGACAATGATCCTTTACCTTAATCGAGAGTATTCCTAAAGAATCCCGTTCCTTAGGATGCAATTAACTAGAGGGGCTTGCACCTATAGGGAACTTGACGAACCCGATTTAAAATAAACTCTGCTTTACTTTTGTATGTAAAGTAGGGGAAGAATCTCTGGTACATTTTGAAGACCCATAGTCTTTAGCAGTTCTTATCGAGGTGATTAGGTCCATTGTAGGGTGGTTACTTCTATCTCTTGGGATAATACACCTTCCCTCAATGTCATACCTGATCACCCCAATAAGAATATTCATGGATCTGTGTGGCATCTAACAAGGCATATATTTTTGTTTTCATTTATCCTTTTCAAAAAGAAAGGATAGATGAAGATAAAAATATTTCACCACAGATTTTTCTAGCGACTCCGTTGGGAATGGTTCCTCTCTCCATCTTTGGTAAATGATCGTTATCTCCAAGTATTGATAGTAGGTTTGTACTTTTATATGAATCCAAGATTATCTTTCTTTCTATTGACACTTAGGTTATTTCATCCTTAAGTTAAGCTAGCCAACATCTTTAGGTTTTAGGACCTCACCTCATATAGGTCTTAAAACTGTCGTTGGATTCCTCAATGGGTGAAAATAAAAATTTAATAAAAAAAAAAAGAAAATGATTAAAGACTTCCTCCTTACCATGTTATGGTAAGGAAAGGTTCATTCTAAAAATAAAGAAAAAAATCCCTCATAAAAAGTCTTGATTTCCAAAGCACTTTTCCAAAATACACTTAATAAGATATTTGCACTACATCTAACAATTTTTATAATTGTTACATGTAGAAACATGTCAAAAATAAAACCAACAATCATTACTTTCAAAAGCACAAATGAACTTCTTGACTCAATTCATTTTGATGAAGACTTCATTTTTAAAAATAAAATTCCAATAACCCTAAACTTTCAAAAAGCACAAAATTTGAAGATGGGCCTTTCCAGCAAATGCATCCAAATGTGTTGGATGGATGTTACATCTTGAAGCCAAAATCACAACTTTGAAAATTCACTCAACACATTCCACATGTGTTAAATTGGAATTCTCACCCTTTCAAAAGAACATATGAAACATCCCCATTCAATATACCCATATTTATTGAATGGAGGCTTCATTTCCAATAAAAATCAAAAATAAATTTTCAAAAAGCACATATGAAATCTCTTCATTCAATATACCCATATTTATTGAATGGAGGTTTCATTTTCAATCAAAATAAAAAATATACTTTTAAAAAGCACATATGTACATCTCCATTCAATACACCCAAATTTATTGAATGAAGATTTCATTTTGAAGTAAAAAGATATTATTTTGAAATGCCACTTAACATATTCCATATATGATTAAGTTGGAATTTCCTCTTTCAAAATGAAACATAATTGATTCCATCTTACATACTTAAATTTGTTAAATGGAAATCTCTCTTTTCAAAATCAACAAAAGCAAAAATTTTCAAAACACATTTGGAACTTCATTCTAGCTTACCCTATTTGCTAAATTGAAGTCTCCCAAAATCAAAACACAAAAATTTGAAACACATTTTTGGAATTTCATTTAGCATATTCAAATTTGCTAAGTGAAATCCCACATTGGAACTTCATTTTAGCATACCACATTTGCTAAAGTGAAGTCTTTATTTTCAAAACAAAATCAAAAAAAACAAGAAACACTTTTGGAACTTCATTCTTTAGCATACCATATTTGCTAAAGTAAAGTCTCTATTTTCAAAACAAAATCAAAAACACAAAAATTTGAAACACATTTTTGTTTTTAATTTTATTTAGCATACTCAAAATTGCTAAGTGAAATGCCCCTTTCACAAAAAATTCAAAACACATTAGAACTTCATTTTAGCATACCATATTTGCTAAAGTGAAGTCTCCATTTTTAATAAAACTCCAAAATAAAAGAAACACATTAGGATTTTTTTAGCATACCCAAATTTTCTAAGGATCCTATTTTTCAAAATCAAAATCTCTAAAAATAAAAGAAACACATTAGGATTTTCTTAGCATACTCAAATTTGCAAAGAAGTTTTATTTTTAAAATTTTTCAAAAACAAAACACATTTGAATTCATCATTTAGCATACCCAAATTTGCTAAATGAGAATTCCATTTTCAAAATCAGAAATGATTCACAAAATAAAGCAAACAAGGAAAAAGAAGAAACTATTTTCAAACACCCCACTTAGTATATCCAAATTTGCTAAGTGAGTAGATTTCAAAAATCTCAAATCAAAATCAAATTGACCCTTTACTTTAACATACCCAAATTTGTTAAGTAAAGGGTACTCAAAATCAAAACATAAATTCAAATATGAACCTATGGAAGCATCTCTTCAAAAATATTTGAACTCATTTTCAACATATCCAAATTTTTTGAAAATGGATTCTAAAATAAAAAATTCCTCTTTCCAATCAAACCTCAAAATCTATTCTAAATCATTTGAGCCCGACTTAAGACTTTCAAGATGTTGAGTATGGGTTCAAATTCTAAATTCAAATTCAAAAAATCAATAAAGCAAGAGAATCTGATTTAAGTTTATTTTTGACATTGTATTTACAGTCAGCTTTAACCAATTTTTTCAGTCTCAGTTCAGTGCAACTTGATTCCATGGCAGCACCCAAGTATGTGTTCACTTTTTTCCACAGGATGGATTTGGCCCTGGATCAGGTTAGCCTTCCCAACTATGACTATGCCCACCTCATCCACTTTGGATGAGGTTTTGAGGGGGTTTCGGATTACCTACGAGGGGATCTCCCTCACGACTATTAGTAGGTGCATAGTGGCCAGGCAGGAGCCGATCATTCAGGTTGACATGCCGTCATATTCTGAGATTCCCTCAATGAAGAGGAAGGCTTTTGCAGTTCCCATAGTAGCAGAGTTAGTTCCAGCACCTATGCACCCCGTGGTTCCCTATGCTACCCTAGTTAGGGCTGGCACCCACTCACTAGCACCCTCCAAGGGGAAGGTGCCCATGATCCTAGGGATTGTCTCCCTTGCTTTTGAGGTTGGGTCTAACTCTTGCTCAGCTCACCCTACTAAGATCAAAAGGAGGAACAAAAACTGCATGATAAAGTGGTACCACACCCGTATTGCTAGAGAGATGGAGGCAACCATGCAGTCTGTTGTTGAGTAGTTGCCCACTTTGATTTCCCTGGTCGTTACAGTAAACTAGTTCCATCCTCTCTCTAAGTTTGATAGAGAGGATGTAAGGATGAATTTTTGCTTCACCTCCACCAATGGTGTAGTTTCAGCCATCAGTCAGTCAGAGTAGGAGGTCATATTCTAGCCTCCATTCAGTTATATGCCGAGTAGGTGGAGCCTCTAGATGATCTGAGTCTGGGGCTCAGTTTGATTTGAGATCCATTATCCCTCATAGTGTGGGGAAGCATATTACACAATATAGGGCCAGGGAGGCCATACCTTAGTTCATATCACCCGGTAGGAGAGGCGGGAGTTGGCATTCGTGGCCTCACTCATTAATTTTCCCCGATCATGCACTAAATCAATCAAATATTGTACTCACAGGGACTACCCATCACAGGAGGAGAGCTCTTGCTCAAAGAGAGTCGGTGGTGTCTCCACCATACTGCTCTATCACCCGCCCTCCATCTCCGATCCATGTTCCATCATCTCCAGTTTCACTAAAGGCCATGAAGGCCGCATCAGGGGAGAAGAGGACCCCATTGATGATCTGGCTATAGCTGAGAGATGCCATCCTATCTACATCGCCTACTGTGGCGAGGCTGAGCTCTCCTGCTCGACCTTCTGCCCTAGTAATGATGAAGAAGGAGTGGCGACCTCAGAGTATAGTAGTCATCCTTTTACCACCACCACTGTAGCAGGACATAGAGATGGTTGCAGCAGTTACCGAGGGAGAAGGTGATAGTTCAGTTGCACATATGATGATAGAGCCTCCTAGGAGTGTCACCCCATGAAAATTCAGTGACAGTCAGAAGCATATTTTTTAAGCAAGTATATCCCTCACAGGATTGACTCTCCAGCAATAGGGGAGGTTCGGTGCCTCACAGTACATGATAGTGATCCCACCACCGGTCAACCAAAGTCATTTGTGCAAATACAAATAGATCGTTCTCTAGATTATATAGTTGCCCATTATTTCATGGAAAAGAAAGAGATCCTAGGATATGACTAGTCTGATGAGGAGAAGATCATCTTTGATCCTAACAAAGATGATTTATTGGGAGACTCAGTAGGGGTTTGCATGGTAGATATTAGGGGATCCCTCTTTAAAGAGCAGTTGACTATGGAAGGTGTTGAGACCAAGCAAGAAGACACAGCCCACTTGACCTAACACCTCATTCAGTAGATCAAATAGAAGGATTAAAAAATAGATAAGATGGATAAGAGGCTTGAAGATCTATTAGGAGTTGTCTTAGCACTTCAAACCCAAGCACCGATAGTCCATTATATTATAGTTGATACTAGTCAGCCAGAGTTAGTGCATGTCTTGGACTTAGCCAAGACTTTACCTCTAGTAGAGCAAGGTAGCACCAGCATGTATAGGAAGGTAGTGGGTAGTACCTCCATATAATAAAAGGATATCAAGAGCATGGTTGAGCAGCAAGTGAAAGAAGCATTGGCTCAAGCCCGAGAAGGATCATCAGTTCCAAAGGGTAGACCCTACCCAGAGGAATTTGATGCAATCCAATATCCTAAGAGTTTCGTGCCTCCTTATTTCAAGAGTTTTGATGGCAGTGGGAACCCGAGGTAGCACATTGCACAATTTAGGACCAGTTATTGTAACGCTAGTGGCAGCGATGCTTTACTTTTTGCCTCTTTGTCAGTAGCTTAGCAGGTATAGCATTTGACTGGTATGCTGAACTTCCTAATAGTTCAATGAAGATTTTTACTGAGTTGGAGCAACTCTTTATCAAGAGGTTTGCTGGAGCTCAGTAAAGGGTCACTGTTGGTGATCTCATTGTGGCTCAATAAAATCCTGGTGAGTCCCTCATTGATTACATTCTTAGATGGTGTAATTTGAGTATGAAATACGAATCATAGTTGTCTGAACAACATGCCATTGAGATTTTATTTAAGAATATCCATAGCCCGGTAGCCTTCATGCTCAAAGGTTTCACCATCAAAACTTTGAGAAATTAATCAATAATGCGGCTAACTTGCAAGGAGAAGCCAAACAGTTACCTTCTCCAGACTACCAATAAAGCCAAAGCTATGGAAGGTATATGAAAAGAAATGTGGGGCAGTGATAGTAGTGTATAAGGGGAAATAACCAGCTAGAGAGTAGTTGGAGAGACCTCATGCTCCACAGTTGTTGCTTCCACCTCCTCTACCACCACCAAGGCAGCCCTACCGGCCGCCACAGCAGCCTCCATGGCCTACACCACCTCCTTCTCAGCCACATCATCAGCAGCAGCGGTACACATGCCCACTGCCAGGTATCTATGGTCCACCTACTCTTTTTGAAAATGTAACAAGTCTTATTCATTTAAGAGGGAAGAAATCAGAAAGATATTTAAAAATCTCTTAAAGAAGCCTGATTTTTAGCTACTTGAACTTAGAAGACTAGAGGAAGTGGGCAAAAGCCACAATCCTAACTTTTACCCCTACCACCATATGCTAGGTCATGTTTTGGAAGATTGCTTCACATTTAAGGATTAGCTTGAACATAACTTCAAGACCGGGGTTATAGTCATCCCGAAGGAATATCTTGTGAAACAACCATTCAGTTCCATTAGGGTAATCCTTGGGGATACTTATGATCCTTCCAAAACTAAAAATGGTTGGGATATTTCCTTATTCAAAACCTCTAAGAAAATTATATCAAAGATCAAGAAACTTCCTTGCAGGTGTCTGAGTCAGCTCAAACCTCCATCATCAAGAAAGGTTTGCAAGTTGCTAGAGCTAACTTAGGGAAAGGGGGAGCTTAGCAGCAGCAACAACATGTTCCAACAATAGCTAGCACAACCTCCCGATTCATTCATCTACCTACCACATCATTGATCGCTACTTGACTACTTCTTCTTCTTATAGTAGACATCTTGTATTGATGGTTCAGGGCATCAAATCCCTCACTCCACTTACTTTATTTAATTTCTACTATATATTGTGGTGAAATTTTATATGATTTATAAAGAATAAAATAATATACATCCATCTTCACTCTATGCGGGATAAAATGAAGATAGAAATATACATCTCTTATTTATGCATTTTTGACACCACATAGACCTGCAGATGTTCTTATTGAGGGTGATCATGTACGATATTGAGGAGGGCGTACTATCCCTAAAGATAGAATCCACCATCCTACAATGGACCTAATCATTTCAACAAGGACTCCTAAGGACAATTGGTCTGCATGTGTACCAAAGATTCTTCCCCTACTTTACATGGAAAAGTAAAGTAGGGTTTATTTTAAAATAGGTTCGTTAAGTTCCCTACAAGGGCAAGCCCCCATACTTAATTACATCCTAAGGAATGAGATTCTTTAGGAATACTCTTGATTAAGGTAAATGATTATTGTCTCCAATGATTTCAATAGGGTAGGACTATCAATCGATTAGTTCATTTTGAAGATCAAATGGGATTGATCAAAGAGAGAGTTATTATTAAAGCCAAATGAAGATAAATAGGAGATGCTTATGATGCTAGGAAACCTATCGAGCATCTCAAACTATCTTATGATTGGGCTTTACATTTTTGAAATTGATTTAATTTGTTTGAGTTGAATTTTTCATTAGAAATTTAGGGCTTATGATACCACAACACAAGATTATGGAAATACCTAAGAGGTGAGGATTTATGCTTATGGCCCACAATGGGGAGAAGCAACCTCAGAACCTAAATCTAGGGAGCTTTGGCGAGGGCCAAAAGCATAACCTAAATCTAAGGTGAAAATGGGTATTTGGTTTGCCTCCACAAGAGAGGACAAATCACCCTACTGCTTGGACTTACAACTGCCTGGGGGTGGCCGCCAACTAACTCCTCCTATGATTTTAAATTTATGTAGGCAAGTCATATGCTTTATGCAAGATAGTTAGGCTGTGTTTATTTAGAAAGAGACTAAGTCCTTAAACTCACTCCCTAAAGAGACTAGATCATGAAATGGTATGCTTCAAATGACCTAAATCTAATGCAAATCATATTACATTTTATTTTCATTTTTGAAAAATTATTTGACTTAGGCTTACAAGATTCATATCCCTAATGCATGAGAAGTAAGATTATTGGCCAAAATCAGCGAGAAGGGAGGGGGTGTAATTCCACCATAGCTCTCAAAGGTCAAGCCAAGTTTTTCTGGCAATGGTGGAATCCCTCCAATCAAGAGTGAAAATAATATGCATTTGTGCATGATGTTATAAAAGAAGTACTCATCCAGCTAAGGGGTTGCTAATTCTTTTATTTTGATTTTAGCCTAAGCTTTAGGTGAGGTTATGAGTTCTCTATTTTTAATTTTGAATTTTTAAATTTAATATAAGATTTATTTTTCTCTAAGAGCCTAATCCACATCTAGGCCATACATCAGGCAAGAAAAAAACTAGGAAAAAGATGCCATCTTATTGCACAAGCTAAACAAATCATCAATCAATTTATAAAGTTAATGCAAAAGAATAAGAGCCCATTTCTGGTCGGGCACCATCGCACAAACCCAAAACCAAATTGGGTAGTCGAGCTCTACCTTTATACAACCTAAAATATAAATGAATTAAGTATAATTAAGCAAGGAACTCATTGTTATAGGGGTCTACAAGCTTCATTTCTTCATTCTTATTTTCTTCTTTCTTTTTTGGTTCCTTCTTTTGGATGGTTGGAAGGTGGTTGTTCCAAAGGCTTCACATGATACATAAGATGAGATCTTATGACTAATGCTCATCCTAATCTCCATAACAATCATTCTAAAATCATAATTGCAAAAATTACATGAAAAGGAAAAGTAAATCTAGCTAACACCTACAAAATAGAGATTAGCTAAACAAACTTCACAAATCCCAAGCATGTTTATTAGAATTATGACCCCTCACATGGGTGACTAAGTCCACCTGGCCTATTGGATTATGCTTAGGGGTATAAGCACCTGCATAGCGAAAACATTTATATTTTTATTTATTATAGCACCTCTTAAGTACAATCCCCTACAGAAATAATGATTAGATTAAATCCTCCTATCATTCATTCTCTGCATATTCACCCTAACATCAAGACTAAAATATATATCAAAAAATAAAAGCAAACATCAAACCATGCACCACCCTAACCTAAAGCTAGAAGTGGTGACCTTGTCTAAAGTGTGCGCTTTTAAGGTTTGTGTGGTATGCTTAGATATGGATTTAAGTTAAAATTTTTAAAGTGTGGAGAATGTTCAACTTAGAGGAGGGTTTCATTTAAGTGGTTTAGTTGTTTTGGGTTGATTTTATTTTATGTTTTGAGGTTCAAGTGAATCCTACAATTAATTACTAACTTGTAAAGAGAGGGAAAGAGAAGAGAACTTCTCTTTCCTTCCCTAACCTATCTAATTTATAAAGTGGATTCATGTTATAGTTTTATATAGTGAATGTTTTATTATGTATTTTAATTAATCACAAGTTTAGATGAACTCTAAATAAACTTATTCAAAAAGAAAGATATTTTAAGATTAAATAAAGCGAGTTAAGATCACAAAACACACATCTCTTCATTTCTTTTCCAACATGTATAGCATATATGAATGAATCCTAAGCATATCTATACATACCAAACTGAAATGTTTAGCACACTTTATGATGCATGCTAAATAAGTTACTTAAGAAAATTTGAATGTTTACGCTGCATGATTTTCATTAAGTAACAAAGGGGTTTATTATCCAATTTTCACATGCACATATGAATGTATGAAAGGCATAAGTGAGTACGGCGCCATTGTTAACCATGGGTGTAAGATATAATACTTACTTAGGGCTACTTAAAGCCTCGCAACTCCAGGGTTATCCGGACTAAGATACCACTTTCCTTAAATACAAGCATATGTACAAAAGAAATAAATGGAAAAGAAAGAATACAAAAGTTGGTATTTATTTTATTTTGGTTTATTTATGTAATTTATATATGTAAGTGTAGATGTATTTCTTAAGTCGTAGCATAGGAATGAATATGAAATAGAATTAGGCAAGTATTGTATTCTTTTCAAATGAATTATACACTTTGCCAAATCCTATTCAAAACTATACCAAAAGAGAGGAGAAGGAAAACTACACTAAGCACATCCTTATATTTTGCTCACATGCAAGCTTATAAGTAAGATATAAGTAACAGTTTTTTAGTTTTGAAAATTGATTCATATATTTAGAAAATAATTTGGATTTAATAGTGATAATAACCACTCATATTCTTACTTTAGTCAAAACGTGCAATTTGACATAAAGAAAATATTTTCATTTTAATTTGATTTTTGAAAAGCATGAATGTTTAAAATCATATGAAACAAATATTTAGCATGTTAAGAAAGGAATAAAGTAATGAAATTATGTAAACATATTCACCTTAATTAATTCCTAAAGACAATCTTATGAAATAAGAAAGCTTAAAGCAAATCAAAGTTTGTTTAATGTGAATTTTGTTTGATTTTGAATTTGAATTAATTTGGAAAATGTGAGGTGAGTTTCCTGCTCCTAACCCATTCCCACATGTATTTGATATTTTTGTTCAATTTTTAGGTGATTATATTCATTTTATATTTTCATTAGGTTAAGGTATGAATTAAGCATGTTAATTACGCCTTACCTACACCACCTTAGCATAGTTAATCAAATAATTATGAGCTAATGAGATGACATAAAACCACACAAGGAATTTAAATTAGTAATGCACCTAGGAGGAAAAGGGTCTAATGCAATTTGGCTCATGATTAATAATTAATTAAGCTACAGGATTTAACTTAAGTAATTTCAAAACATCCCTCACACATATAAGTTGAATTTCAATTTCCTTAATTGTACTTAGGCTCTTGAACACCCAAGCATCTACCCAAGAAGATTTAATTGAGTTATGGAAAGTTTTAGAATTTTATGAAATTAATTAAGTGGAAAATTAGTGAATTAACCTTTAATTAAGGTAAGATTAAGGAATAAAAGGGGGTTTAAGGTTTATCTTAAGGAGATTATCCCAAAATTATTCCCAAAGCCTCACATTCACTTAATCAAAACTTAATTGACTTAATCAGAGGGTTAAATCACTAATTATACCCTTAATTAAGTTTAATTACATTAAGAGAGTGATTAAGGAATGAACTAGTAATTCCCCTAATAAAGCTACCAATAAATCTCAAAAAAATTAGGGAATGTTGAAGTCATCCCTCTAGTTACACCCAAGAAATTTGGGATTAATCAGTGGATTAATTAGAGAGTAATTAACAAATTAACATTCCTAATAAAACCCAAATTCAAAGAAAAGAACTATTCAAAATCAATCAAAATGAATTTTAGAATATTCTATGTTCAATAATCTTTCTAATGCAATTAATTTAATATTTTTTTTATTTTTCTATGTTGAGATATGAATTTTAGAAGTTTAGGTGATTAATTAGAATTATTTAAATCCTTAATTAAATCATTAATCTCGCTGGTGCCACGCATGCCACTGACACGGCATGCACTTTACATGTGTCGCTACCGAATTAGGTATTTAACCCATCACATCATAGCACTGCGTGGTAGCGGAGCTACGTGCTTTCTCCTCAACCGTTCGATCAAGGATCGGATAGTTGAGATTAAAGCTGTGGACCTGAGGGAGAAAAATAAATATATTACACATTTTAATCTCAACCATCCATCCCAATTGCGCGGATGAACGACCAGAGATCCATCTTTGTAATTCCCTGTGGGAAAAAGGATCCATCCTTCTTCTAGGCCATGATCCAAGCTTGATTGAGCTCGGATTGGGCTAGAATTTTGCCCACACCTTGATCATGCATCCTAGATCACATCTAATAGTCAAAATCCTATGTCATGAAAATTTCTTTTGCAAAGCTCCAAACCACATTGAACTTAAGCTCAAAAAATAAATATATTACACATTTTAATCTCAACCGTCCATCCCAAATGTGCGGATGGACGGCCAGAGATCCATCTTTGTAATTCCCTGTGGGAAAAAAGATCTGTCCATCTTCTAGGCTATGATCCAAGCTTGATTGAGCTCAGATTGGGCTAGAAGTTGGCCCACACCTTCATCATGCATCCTAGATCACATCTAACAGTCAAAATCCTATGCCATAAAAATTTCTTTCACAAAGCTCCAAACCACATTGAATTTAAGCTTGAAAAATGGCTAACCTTGCTGGAGGTGATCGCCGACACTCAATTCCCTTGGAGAAGCTTCATTTGGTTGAGATGAAGCTTTGTTGAAAGTTGAAAGTTTGAGCTCTTGAGGTTTAGTGGATGGCTCTGGATAACTCTCCTTGCCTTGAGCTCGCTTTGGTCTGGGGAACCCTTCTATGCCTTTGGAGCTTAGGAAAGAACTTAGGTGAGCTCAACTTGGTCCTTTGATGATGCTTGAAGAAGGAATTGAGTTGGTTTGAGTAGAGCAAGTTGGAGTTTATGGAAATAGAAGATTTCAAATGAAGGGAGGAGTATATCTCTCTCATCAAGAATTGGCTGATTAGCTCAAGGTGACTCTTGATCCACCATTCACAAGGAGTGGGTTTGTTAGGCTATTAGGAGTGTCCTTGAGTTTAGTTTTGGTTAGGGAGTGAATGGTGAACTCCCCATGTGCTTCAATTGAGTGGGAGAAGGTTTTCCATTTGGCCATTTCCATGCATGGTGTTGGCCACAGTTGGGCTTTCAACCCATTGGGTGCGCCATCTTCCTTAGTGTTCACTTGATCCACAAGGAGAGTGCCAAGTGGGTATGAAGAGGATTTGACCAAAATCTAAGTAGAATTGGCCAAAATTTACTCTATGGCATAAAGGTAAAATGGTCATTTAGATAATTTTTGAATTTGGGTATGTTTGGTATGTTGAGAAAATAGGTTTGGCCAAGTTTCAATGGATTTGGAGTTGATTTGATATGATTTGGCTCATGTTGACCCATTTAGGTCAAAATGGGTGAAGTTGACCAATTGGTCAAATTGGGTCAAACCAAGGATTGGGTCAAATTCATATGATCATTTGAAATGTTTTGGTGGCTTTGGTTTGATTCAATTTGGTTTAGGTTTGAATTTGGTTCATATGATTTCATTTAGGTCAAATGGGTCAAGTTGACCAATTTGGCCCATTTGACCTATTGAGCTAGGTCATGGGTAGGTTTGGGTTTGGTTAGTCATATGAAGTGGATTGGTATCTTTGTTTCCAATAAATTTTGATTAAGTTTAAATTTGGCTCAATATGACCCTTTAGGTCAAGTTAGGTTCAAGGTCAATTGGGCTAGGTTAAGTATAGTTGGCCAATTGAGGCTTTGGTCAAGTTCAACAAGTGATTTGGAATGAACTTGACCCATTAGTTTCATTCAATTTGGCTTAGATTAAGTTTTGACACATTTTGACTTTTTAGGTCAAGTTGTTGGGTCAAGTGATTGGGTTTAGGTTAGGCTCAAATGTTGACTTGGTCAAGTTCAAACATTGATCATGAATGAACTTAGATCATTGGTTTCAATCAATTTGGCCTATGATAGATTTTGGCTATGTTGGGTTACATTTTGGCTAAGTGTTGACTTGGTCAACCCTTAGGTTTGACTTAGTTTGACCGAATTTGAGTGATTGATCACCTCATGATGATTGTTGATCATTGTGAGAGGCTTAGGTGAGTTTCATTCAATCCAATTTGATTAGGATTAAAATTTGGCTTATAAGGGAACTTTAGGTTACTTTGGGTCAACTAAGCTTAAGTAGGTCAAATGGCTCTGCCAAAGCTTGATTTAAGTTTGATTGAACTCACATATGGAATTAAGATTGAAATATAAATCCATTTGCAAGTGGTTTGAACTCAAATGGGTTTTGATTCATTTGACAATTTCAAGTTCAAAGGGTGAACATGAAATGGATTTTGGCTTGATTTTTGAATTGAGTTTGGTTAAGTGATTGAAGCTTGTATTTATATTTGGGTTCATGATTGAAGGATTGATTGAATCATGTAGGAAAATCAAAGTTTGGCTTGATTTGAAGTTTGGCTTGACCTTTTACTGTATGGAGAGGTATGAAGGTGTTATAAAATAGTGATAGAATCATGGACCAACATTCCAAACATTCAGATAGTGTTGGCCATGTCATGAGATATTGCAATGAATTAGTTCAGAGATCACGTTCACCTTATAAGAAAGCATGTAGTGCCGTAGCTTTTGAGATGCAAAGATCAAAGCTAGACAATGTTTCTCAATAGGTGGGTAGTTCACTTCAGCAGGAATTAGATGATGGCTAAGATAGTAGAGAGCATTCTCCTTTCCTTTGTCATTGATTTAGGCCAACAGAGCACCGAAAGAGTCATTCCAATGCAGTAGTGTAGAGGATGAGTGGCCTGCCCAGGATAGGGGCTGCTAGAACTGGTGGCTTCATAAAATACTGCTTGATGTCTTCCAAGGCATGCTGACATTTGTCATACCACTTGAACTTGGTTTCCTTTTTGATAAGTGCTGAGAATGGCTTGCATCTCCCTGATAGATTGGAGATAAAGCATCTTAGATACGCCATCCATCCATGGAAGGATCTGAGTTGCGTTAAACTCTTAGGAGGTGGCATTTCTAAGATAGCTTTAATCTTTTTGGATCTATTTCTATTCCTCAATGTCGGACAACAAAACCAAGGAATTTCCCTGAAGCTACTCTGAATGCACACTTCAGGGGATTTATTTTGAGGTTATATGGTCTTAACCGTTCGAAAACTACCCTCAAGTCAAAGAGATGGTCTTCCTTTTCTCTGCTCTTGACTACTAGATCATCAACGTAGCACTCAACATGATGATGGATGAGTTCATTGAAGATTTGAGTCATGGCCTGTTGGTATGTAGCACCAGTATTTTTAAGGCCAAAAGACACAAACTTATAACAAAAGATTCTAATCGGGGTTTGGATAACAGTGTTTTTTTTATCTTGAGGAGACATCTTGATTTGGTTGTAGCCAGATGACCCATCCATGAAAGAGAAGACTGCATAAGAAGAGGCGATGTCCACCATTAGTTCTGGTATAGAAAGAGGAAACTCATCCTTAGGACATGCCTTTTTAAGTCCCTGAAATCAACGCATATATGAATTTGGCCATTCTTCTTCTTAATTGGTATGACACTAGCTAACTAGGTAGGATATCTTTCTTCCCTGATGAAACCAACATCGATCAGTTTTTTGACTTCAGAAATGACCTGTTGTTTGATTTCTAATTCCATGCATCTAGGTGCTTGCTTAATTGGGGTAGTTTTAGGATCTATTGCTAACTTGTGGACTATTATGTCGGGAGATAATTTGGGCATCTCTTCATAACTCCATGCGAAGCAGTCTTTAAACTCAGTTAATAGCCTAACTAAGTCATTGGTTTCTTCTTCATTTAGCAATGAACTATTATATGTCAAGGCTGATTTTCTATCAGGTTGATTTGCTTGTCAATAATTGAATGGATCTCCTCTTCAAATTCTAGTGGTGCATCTTTGATTTGGAGATCATCTGGATTATCTGAGGTTTCTAAACACATATTCTCATAAGAGTTGGCATTGGGTGAAAAGAACCTATCAGACTCCAAATAATTGGTAACAACTAGGTAGTAGTCATCATCATCGATTGGATCCACATATATGTGAATAGTAGGGAAGCACAATCCAGAGCAGGACTAGGATTCGGTATACTAATCACATTAGACTCATCCTCCGAGCTGGATTCCAATTCTATGTGAATAGTAGGGGTACTCCTATGAATTGGAACATGACCTTTATTAGCTGATGGCCAACCAGGGGGTCTTCCACCTCTAGAACTACCTCTATTTCTACCTCTGCCTCTGCCTAGTGGAGGTTGAGTCATCCTACCCACATGTCCATATGATGGAATGAACTGTGTGTGGAATGTGATATGCGGATCTATTTCTTCTTCAATACCCCTTTCTTGTTCACTTGTATTTTCATTTTTCTTTCCTTTTTCTTTTGCCTTTTCCTTTTCTTCATTTTCACTTTCTTTTGAATTTGAGTTTTGTCCAAGTTCATGAGAAAGGGTGTTTTGAGGAAGATAGTAGGTTGCATTCTCATAAATCTCTACCTCTCTAACTAAAAATGGCTTTTCATCTCCATTGACACGGTATTCAATCCCATCCTTTCTAAACTTGATGCACTGATGGAGGGAGGATGGAATTATCTTCTAATGTATCCAAGGCCTACCGAGCAAAGTAGTGAATGAAGTATTTGAATCAATGATGTAAAACTTGGCTTCAGTCTTCCAGTCACCTATCTCTAAAGGTAACACTATGAAACCTAAAGCCCGCTCACCTTATTTATTGAATCCTCTCAACATCGTCTAATCTCCTCGGAGTGTGGAGATGTCTATCCTTAAATAGGTAAGGGTATTTAGACTCATAATATTCATCGATGCACTTAGATCAATGAGAACCGCAAGTCTAATCATGTAAACTATGATGTGAGGGATGGTTGTTCAAGTCCCAAGAAGTTCTTCATCTGTGAAGGTGATCCCCTGAGCTTCTTTTGTGTAATGTGCCTTCTCACCTATAGGGATTAGCTGAGTTAATCATATATCAGGATCAAGGAGAGCCTTTATTAATGATTCTCTCATCTCTTTGGATAAGACAAGAACATCATATATGCTTAACCTAGATAGCAACTTTCTTTGATGAGAGAGGACATTGTAGTCTAGCTTAGTCTAATCCTCCACAGGCATATCCAAGGGTGGAACATGCTGTGGAGGGGCTTCTCAATCCTCTATACCAATGACTTGTTTCTCTCTATCTTGAGGTGTTGCCCTAGGAGGTAGAACCTTGCCACTACAGAGGTTGACTTCGGTGATCTCTTGTGGCAGGGTAATGGAAGGTTCTACCTGCACATCAGGCTCAACTGCAGCTTCTCCTATGGGACCCTTAGAATTAGATGATTCCAAGTCTATCTCAATAGGTGAACCTATATTATTCAAAGTAGGGAAGTCAAACTCTGAATCAGAAAGAGGAAGATCGAAATTATTATAATTATTTTGACTTGAAGAGTTATCATTAAGAATATAAGTAGGTAACCCATCATAAGTGACATAGATGTAATTCAAGCTAGCTTTATTCTTTAATTTCTTGGATTTGATAGGTGGTATAAAGTAGAAATTAAGTAAAGTAAGTGGTGGTAAGGGATTTGATGCCCTTATCCGGAGATATAAGAATTCTACTAGTGAAGAAGAATTAGCTGAAGTAGAGGAAGTCACTGATGTGGTAGCTACAATGATAGACTGAAGGCTGGATTCAATTGGTGGTTGTGCTACTGGGCTATCCCAGATACGTCATTGTTGCGTCAGCCCCCTTTCTCGAGTCGTAACTTGCAAATCTACCTTGATGTTGGTGGTTTGAGTTGACTCAGGCACCTACAAGGAAAGTTTCTTGATCTTCTAAATGATCTTTTTAGAGGTTTTGGATAAAGAGATATCCCAACCTTCTTTGGTTTTGGAAGGATCATAAGTATCCCCAAGGATTACCTTAATGGAACTGGATGGTTGTTCCACAAGGTATTCTTTCAGGATAAGTACAACACCGGTCTTGAAGCTATGTTCAAGCCAGTCCTTAAATGTGGAGTAATCCTCCAAAACATGACATAGCATACGGTGGTAGGGACAAAAATTAGGACCATGGCTTTTGCCCACTTCCTTCAATCTCCTAGGCTCGAGTAGTTGAAAATTAAGCTACTTTAAGAGATTCTTAAAGATCTTCCTGATTACATCCTTCTTAAATGAATAAGGTTTGTTAAGCTTATCTAAAAGAGTAGGTGGACCATAGCTACCTGTCTACGAGTATGTGTCCCACTATTGCTGATGGTATGGCTAAGGAGGTGGCGGTGCTGGCCATGGAGGTTACTGTGGAGGTCGGTAGGGCTGTCTTGGTGGTGGTAAAGGAGGTGGAAGTGAAGGCTGCTGAGGTCATTGTCTCCCGGACTGATCTCTAGCTGGTTTGTTCCCCTTATCTATCACTGTCACTATTCCTGGCTTCTTCTCATAGACCATCTATGGCTTTTCTTTAGGCAACTAGTCTTGAAAAGGCAATTGTTTGGCCTCTCCTTATAGACTAGCCACCTTGTTGATTAGCTTCTCAAATATTTTGATAGTGAAGCCCTTAAGCATGAAGGTGACTAGACCATGGATATTCTTTAGAAGAATCTTAATGGCATGCTGCTCAGACAGCTGTGGCTCCCATTTCATACTCAGGTTATGTCATCTGAGAATATAGTCAACAAGGGACTCACCTGGGTGTTGTTATGCTACAATGAGAACACCAACAGGAACCCTTTGCTGAGCTCTAGCAAACCTCTTGATAACAAGTTGCTCCAACTTAGCAAATATCTTTACTAAACTGTTGTGAAGTCCAGCATACCAATCAAAAGCTATCCTTGCTAGGCTACTAACGAAGAGGCAGAATAACAAAGCATTATTGCCATCGATATTTCAACAATTGGCCCTGGAGTGTGCAATATGTTTCCCCGAGTTTCCATTGCCATCAAAACTCTTGAAGGAAGGTGGTATGAAACCCTTGGGATATTGGATTGCATCAAAGTTCTTCAGGTAAGGTCTACCCTTTGGAATTGATGATCCTCCTTAGGCTTGAGCCAACGCTACCTTCACCTATTGTTCAACCATAGATTTGATGTCTTTCTCCTGTATGGAGGTACTTTCCACTACCTTCCTATACATGCTACTGCTACTTTGCTCCACGGGAGGTAAGGTCTTAGCTAGGTCTAAGACATGCACTAACTCTGGCTGACTAATATCAACTATAGTAGGATGAACTACTGGGGCTTGTTTCTGAAGTACTGAGACTACTGCTAATAAGTCCTCAAGCTACCTTGCCATCCTATCTATTTGTTCATCTTTCTCGCTTAATATCGAGGTGTTGATTGGCTGTCTTCCTGCTCAACCTCATCACCTTCCATAGACTGATGCTCTTTTAGGAGGGATCCCCTGGAATCTACCATGCGAACCCCAGCTGAGTATTCCAATAAATCATCTTTGTTGGGATCAAAGCTGATCTTCTCCTCATCCCATCTGATCTTCTCCCATCATAATACCCCAAATTCCTTCTTTTCTATAAGCTAATGTGCCACTATGTCCTCAAGAGAATGATTAATCTGAATGGAAACAAATAATTTTGGCTGATCGGTGTGATCACTATCATGTACTGAGAGGTGCCAGACCTCCCTTGCTGCCGGAGAATCAATCCTATGAGGACCGCTCCGTGAACTGGTGAAGGGAAGACCACTATGCTCAGATCATTCCCTCCGCACCACAATGAAGTGTAGTCGTGAGGAGCTCACCACACAAGTAGGTGGTATAGATGGAATAGGATCCCTCAGAATGGATCACCAACGGTATGCTTCTCCCCAAATGTGTTTCATGGCCTGAATCAAGATGATGCAACATGAACAGTGACGGATGTGGGGTGGAGACACCACCGACTCTCTTGGGACAGAGACCGTCTTTCTATGATGGGTTGTTCCTATAAGCAAAATACTATCTATGTGATCAACACGAGTAGCACGCTGATCAGAGAAATCAATGAATTTTGAGGCTGCTGACTGCCGACCAAACCTACGCTTCTCTCTGCTAGTAATTTGTACAAAAGTGTGGGCCTCTATGGCCCTCTCCTATTATAGGTGTTTCCCCATGCCGCGGGGAATGACAGATCTCAAAATGAATTAAGCTCCAGACTCAAAACATTCGTAAGCTCTGCCAACCTGGTGTAGAACTAATTAGAGGCCGGCATATGACCTCTTGCTCTGGCTAACTATGGGGTTGGTGCTGAACCACTGGTGAAGGTGAAGTACGAAACCTCCTAGCATTCTCTCTGTCAGACCCAGAGAGAGGATGAAATGGGTTCACTGTAACCAGTGGGGAGATTAGAGTGGGTACCTCCTTCATAATTGACCGCATAGCGGCCTCCATCTCTCTAGCAATACGTGTATGATACCGCTTAATTATGTTATTTTTATTTCTCCTCTAAGTCCTAGTGGAGTAAGAACTAGACCCAACCTCAAAGGCTGGGGATGCAATCTCTGGGATCATAGGAGCCTTACCCCGAGGGTGAATGAGTGGGTGCTAGCCCTTACTAGGGCAAAGACGGGAAACCACTGTGGCACCGCCATGCCACTAGTAATCAAAACGATGGGACTACCAGCTTCCTCTTAATGAGGGGATGTCAGAATTCAATGATAAATCGATCTAAATGATTGGCTTTTGCCTGGCCACCGCAATCCTGCTAATAGTTGTGAGGGGAGTGCCCTCACAGGTGATCTTCACCCCATCAAAACCTCTACCGAAATGGATGAGATGGGTGTGATCAGCTCGGGGGAGATTGGCCTGATCCAAGGCCAAGTCCATGTCGTAGGGGAAAGTAAACACAAACTTCTGTGAACTTACCATTTATAGTCAACTGAAAATTGAAGAACTGAACTGTAGCTATAATTGAGACTGATATTAAGAATCTGCATTATTGGAAATAAGCTTGGATCAGATTTCTATTTTAGTGATTTCTGAATTTGAATTTAAAATTTGAACCCACATCCAACATCTTGGAAGTGTTAACTGGGGTTCAAATGGATTTAGAGAAGATTTTAGAGATTTGATTGGAAAGAGGAATTTTTGAATATGAATCCAACATTTATAAATTTGGGTATGTTGAAAAATGGATTCAAATATTTTTAGAAAGATGCTTCCATAGGTTCATGTTTGAAATTAGATTTTGATTTGAGGACCCTATCCTTTAACAAATTTGGGTATATTAAAGTAAGGGTCAATTGGTTTTATTTTTGATTTGGTGTTTTGGAATTCACTCACTTAGAAAATTTGGGTATGCTAAGTAAGGTATTTGAAAATATTTATTTCTTATTTCTTTATTTATTTTATCTTGTGAATTATTATTGATTTTGAAAATTGGAATTCTCACCTAGCAAATTTAGGTATGCTAAGTGAAGATGCCAAGCGTGTTTTGTTTTTGAAAGATTTTTTTTTATTTTTTTTTAAAATAAGATTTTTAGCAAATTTGAGTATGCTAAGGAAATCCTAAAGTGTTTCATTTATTTTGGCTATTTTGATTTTTGCAAAAGTAGGATCTATATCAAATTTGGGTATTCTAAGGAAATCCTAATGTGTTTCCTTTTGATTTTGATTTATTTTTGATTGAAAGTGGAGACTTCACTTTAGCAAATATGGTATGCTGAAAATGAAGTTCCACTTAATTTTGTGAGATGGAAATTTTACTTAGCAAATTTGAGTATGCTAAATGAAATTCCAAAAGATGTGTTTAAAATTTTTATGTTTTAGTTTTTATTTTGAAAATGGAGGCTTCACTTTAACAAATTTGGTATGTGCTTTTTGGAAATTTTATGAAGTGGAAATTTCATTTAGCAAATTTGAGTATGCTAAATGGAATTCCAAGGTGTTTCAAATTTTTGTTTTGGATTTTGAAAAAGGGAGACTTCATTTTAGCAAATGGGGTATGCTAAATTGAAATTCCAAATATGTTTTGAAAATTTTTGTGGGATGGATATTTTACTTAAAATTTGAGTATGCTAAATGAAATTTTCAAAAGTGTGTTTCAAATTTTATTTTTTTGGAGAGACTTCATTTTAGCAAATCGGATATGCTAGAATGAAGTTTCAAATGTATTTTAAAAATTTTGTTTTTCAAATTTGGAGACTCCACTTAGCAAATTTGAGTGTGCTAAATGAAGTTCTAAATGTGTTTTGAATTTTTAAAATATGATTGTTAAGTTTTGATTTTCGAAAAGAAGACTTCCATCTAATAAATTTGGGTATGTAGGAATGGAAGTCAACCCTATTTTTTCAATGTGAAAGTTATGCTTTGTGAGTGATTATTGCTTTTTGAAAGAGGGAATTCTAACTTAATCATATATGGGATATGTTTAAGTGGGATTTCCAACTGATTTTATTTTTATTTGGGAATGAAACCTTCATTAAATAAATTTGGGAATATTGAATGGAGATGTTCATATATGCTTTTGAAAATATGAAACATTCTAACCTAACGCATGTGGAATGTATTAGGTGGAAGTTCAAAGTTATGATTTTTCTTGAAGAGGTAATATCCATTCAATACATTTGGGTGTATTGAATGGAAAGGACTATCTTCAAATTTTATGCTTTTGAAAATATGATTGTTGGAATTTTATTTTTGTGAAGATGATCTTCACATATAACAATCATAAAGATTATTAGATGAAGATAATTTAGGAAAATTTTGTGCAAAATATTTTATTATGTGCATTTTTGAAAGAGTGCTTTTTGAAAAGCATGATTTTTGATAATTTATTTTGCCTTTATTATTTTAGAATGAACCTTTCCTTATCATAGAAATGATAAGGAGGAAGTCTTTAAATGTTTTCTTTTTATTAGATCTTTTTTATTTTTTTTACCCATTGGAGAACCCAACGGGGTTTTTAAGACCAACACACGGTGAGGTCCTAAAACCTAAAGATGTTGGCTAGCTTAACTTAAGAATGAAATAAGCTAAGTGCCAACAGAATGAAAGATAGCCTTGGATTCATAAAAAAGTACAAACCCACTATCGATACTTGGAAACAATGATCATTTACTAAAGATGGAGGGAGAAACTGTCCCCAATGGAGTCACCAAAAAAATCTATGGTGAAATTTTATATGATTTCTAAAGAATAAAATAATATACTTCCATCTTCACTCTATGCAGGATAAAATGAAGATAGAAATATACATCTCTTCTTTATTCATTTTTGACTCCATGTAGATCCGTAGATATTCTTATTGAGGGTGATCGAGTATGACATTGAGGAGGAGTGTAATATCCCTAAAGATAAAAGTCACCACCCTACAATGGACCTAATCACCTCAATAAGGACTCCTAAGGACAATGGGTCTACATGTGTACCAAAGAGTCTTCCCCTACTTTACATGGAAAAGTAAAGTAGGGTTTATTTTAAACCGGGTTCGTTAAGTTCCCTAGGGCAAGCCCCATAATTACATATCCTAAGAATGAGATTCCTCGGAAAATACTCTCGAAGGTAAATGATCATTGTCTCCAAAGATTTTAATAGTAGGACTATCAATCGATTAGTTCATTTTGAAGATCAAATGGGATTGGTCAAAGAGAGAGTTATTATCGAAGCTAAATGAAGATAAATAGTAGATGCTCACGATACTAGGAAACCTAGGGAGCATCTCAATCTATCCTATGATTGGGCTTTTCATTTTTGAAATTGATTTAATTTGTTTGAGTTGAATTTTTAGTTAGAAATTTAGGGCTTATGATTCCACAACATAAGATTATGGAAATACTTAAGAGGTGAGGATTTATGCTAATGGCCCATAAAGGGGAGAAGCAACCTCAGAATCTAAATCTAGAGAGCTTTGGCGAGGGCCAAAAGCACAACCTAAATCTAAGGAGAAAATGGGTATTTGGTTTGCCTCCATAAGAGAGGACAAACCACCCAACTACATTTACAATCGCCTGGGGGTGGCCGCCAACTAACTCCTCCTATGATTTTAAATTCATGTAGGTAAGTCATATGCTTTATGCAAGATAGCTTGGCTATTATTTATTTAGAAAGAGGCGAAGTCCTTAAACTCACTCTCTAAAGAGACCAAATCAAGTGAGGGTATGCTTCAAATGAACTAAATCTAATGCAAATCTATTACATTTTATTTTTTTATTTTTGGACAATCATTTGACTCAGACTTATAGGATTCATATGCCTAATGCATGAGAAGTAAGATTATTAGCCAAAATCAGTGAAAAGGGAGGAGGTGTATTTCCACCATGGCTCTCAAAGGCCAAGTAAAGTTTCTCTGGAAAAGGTGGAAGCCCTCCAATCAAGAGATAAAATAATATGCATTTATGCATGTTGTTATAAAAGAAGTACTCATCTAGCTAAAGAGTTGCTAATTCTTTTATCTTGATTTTAGCCTAAGCTTTAGGTGAGGTTATGAGTTTTTTATTTTTAATTTTGAATTATTAAATTTAATAGAAGATTTATTTTTGCCTTAGAGCCTAATCCATCCAGGCCATATATTAAGCAAAGAAGAAACTAGGAAAAAGATGCCATCTTAATGCATAAGCTAAAAAATCATCAATCAATTTATAAAGCTAAAAAGAATAAGAGATCATTTGTGGTGCACCACAAACTGAAAACAAATTGGGTAAGCTCTACCCTTATACAACCTAGATTATAAAATGAATTTACAACCAAGGAACTCATATTATGGGCCTTCAAGCTTCATTTCTTCATTCTTCTTTTCTTCTTTCTTCTTGTTTTCTTCTTTCTTATTTTGTTCCTTCTTTTGGATGGTTGGAAGGTGGTTGCTCCAATGGCTTCACAAGGAACATAAGATGAGATCTTATGACCAATGCTCATCCTAATCCCCATAACAATCATTGCAAAATCCTAATTGCAAAACTTACATGAAAAGGAAAAGTAAATTTAGATAACACTTGTAAAATAGAGATTAGCTAAACAAACCACACAAATCCCAAGCATGTATATTGGACTTATCACCCCACACATGGGTGACTAAGTCCACCTGGCCTATTGGATTATGCTTAGGGGTATAAACACCTACACAACAAAAGCATTTATATTATTATTTATTACAGCACCCCTTAAGCACAATCCCCTATAGAAAATAATGATTAGACTAAATTATCCTATCATTCATTATATGCACATTCACCCTAACATACAAACTAAAAAATATATCATCAAATAAAACCAAACATCAAACCATGCACCACTCTAACCTAAAGCTTGAAGTGGTGACCTAGTCTAAAGTGTGTGCTTTTAAGGTTTGTGTGGTATGCTTAGCTATGGATTTAACTTAGAATTTTATAAGTGTTAAGAATGTTCAACATAGAGGAGGGCTTCATTTAAGTGGTTTAGTTATTTTGGATTGATTTTATTTTATGTTTTGATTGGGTTCAAGTGAGTCCTACAATTAATTACTAAGTTGTAAAGAGAGAAAAAGAGAAGAGAACTTCTCTTTCCTTCCCTAACCTAAGTAATTTGTAAAGTGGGTTCATGTTTTAGTTCTATTTAGTTAATGTTTTATTATGTGTTTTAATTAATCCCAAGTTTAGATGAACTCTAAACAAACCTATTCAAAAAGAAAGACATTTTAAGATTAAATAAAGTGAGTTAAGATCACAAAATACACATCACTTCATTTCTTTCCCAACATGTATAACATGCATATGAATAAATCCATCATATATATACATACAAATGGAATGTTTAGCACACTTTATGATGCATGCTAAATAAGTTACTTAAGAAAATTTGAATGTTTATGATGCACGATTTTCATTAAGTAGCAAAGGGGTTTCTTATCCAATTTTCACATGCACATATGAATGTATGAAAGACATAAGTGAGCACGACGCCATTGTTAACAAGGGGTGTAAGGTAGAAGACTTACTTAGGGCTACTTAAAGCCTTACAATCCTAAGGTTGTCCAGACTAAGATACCACTTTCCTTAAATACAAGCATATGTACAAAAGAAATAAATGGAATAAAAAGAATGCAAAAGTTGGTATTTATTTTATTTTAGATTATTTATGCAATTTATATATGTAAGTGTAGGTGTCCTTCTTAAGTCATAACATAGGAATGAATATGAAATGGAATTAGACAAGTATTGTGTTCTTTTCAAATGAACTATACACTTTGCCAAATCCTATTCAAAACTATACCAAAAGAGAGAAGGAAAACTACACTAAGCACATCCTTATATTTTACTCACATGCAAGCTTATAAGTAAGATATAAGTAACACATTTTTAGTTTTGATAATTGATTCATATATTTTGAAAATAATTTGAATTTAATAGTGATAATAGCCACTCATATTCTTACTTTAGCCAAAACATGCAATTTGACATAAAGAAAATATTTTCATTTTAAATTTGATTTTTGAAAAGCATGAATGTATGAAATCATATGACACACACATTTAGAATGTTAGAAAAGAACTAATGTAATGAAAGTATGTAAACATATTCACCTTAATTAATTCCTAAAGATAATCTTATGAAATAAGAAAGCTTAAAGCAAATCAAAGTTTATTTAATGTGATTTTTGTTTGAGTTTGAATGTAATTTAATTTGGAAAATGTGAGGTGAGTTTGCTGTTCCTAACCCATTCTCACATGTATTTGATATTTTTATTCAATTTTTAGGTGATTAGATTCATTTTATATTTTGATTAGTTTAAGGTATGAATTAAGCATGTTAATTTCCCCTTACCTACACCACCTTAGCATAGTTAATCAAATAATTATGAGCCAATGAGATGACAGAAAACCACACAATGAATTTAAATCAGTAATGCACCTAGGAGGAAAAGGGCCTAATGCAATTTGGCTCATGATTACTGATTAATTAAGATAAGGGGTTTAACTTAAGTAATTTCAAAATATCCCTCCCACATATGAGTTGAATTTTGATTTCATTAATTGTACTTAGGCTCTTGAGCACCTAAGCATCTACCCATGAAGAACTAATTGATTTATGGAAAGTTTTAGAATTTTATGAAATTAATTAAGGGAATAATTAGTGAATTAACCTTTAATTAAGGTAATATTAAGGAATAAAGGGGGTTTAAGAAATATCTTAAGGAGAGTATTCCCAAATTATTTTCTAAACCTCACATTCACTTAATCAAAGCTTAATTAGCTCAATCAAAGGGTTAAATCACTAATTATTCCCTTAATTAAATTTAATTACAGTAAGAGAGTATATAAAGAATGAACTAATAATTGTCTTAATTAAGCCACCAATAAATCCCAAGAAAATTAGGGGAGGTAGCACTCATCCCTCTAATTACACCCAATAAATTTAGGTAATCAGTGGATTAATTAGATATTAATTTAGCAAATTAACATTCCCAATAAAAACAAAATTTAAAGAAAAGAACTATTCAAAATCAATCAAAATTAATTTTAGAATATTCTATGTTCAATTATCTTTTTAATACAATTTATTCCATTTTTTTTATTTTTCTATGTTGAGATACTAATTTTAGAAGTTTAGGTGATTAATTAGAATTATTTAAATCCCTAATTAAATCAATAATCCCACTGGCGCCACACATGCCGTTGATGTGGCATGCGCTTTACACGTGTCGCTGCTGGATTACATATTTAACCCATCACATCATAGCGCCGTGTGGCGGCGGCGCTACGCGCTTTCTCCTCAGCAGTCTGATCAAGGATCGGAAGGCTAAGATTAAAGCCATGGATATGAGAGAGAAAAATAAATATATTACGCATTTTAATCTTGGTCATCCATCAAAAATGCTTGGATGGAAGACCGGAGATCCATCCCTATAATTCCCTCGTGGAAAGAGATCCGCCATCTTTTAAGGATCCAGCTCTGATTGAGCTTGATAATTTCCCACACCTTCATCATGCATCCTAGATCACATCTAATGGTCAAAATCCTATGCCATGAAATTTTCTTTCACAACATTGAATTTAAGCTTGAAAATGGCTAACCTCACCGACGTTCGATTCTCTTGGAGAAGCTCCGTCTGGTTGAGATGAAGCTCTGTTGAAAGTTTGAGCTCTTGAGGTTGAGTGGATGGATCTTTGAAGACCCTCCCCTTATTGAGCTCCTTTGTCCGGGCACCCTTCCTTTGCCTTTGGAGCTTGGAAAAGAACTTAGGTGAGCTCGACTTGGTCCTCTAATGATGCTTGAAAAAGGAATTGAGTTGGTTTGATGTGTAGAGCAAGTTGGAAAATCAATGGAGTTCCCCTATTTTTGCTTAAGGAAAATTGAGAATGGAGATTTCAAATCCTCTCTAAGAAGCTTGGGAAGACACTCTAAAGCTTGCTCTGAGTTCCTACGCTTTAATCGACAGAGGGTAAGTGAAAATTCAAGTGAATTAGGGAGAGTATATCTCACCCTTTGGCAATCGGATGACCTAGCTTTCCTTTGCCATTTTGATCCAATTGCCCACAAGGAGTGGGTTTGTTAGGCTATTAGGACTATCCTTGAGTTCAGTTTTGGCTAGGGAGTGGATTGGTGAACTCCCCATGTGCTTCAATTGAGTGGGAGAAGGTTTGCCATTTGGCAATTTCCATGCACATGATCAGTTTGGACATTGGGTTGGGTTTGGCTGACCCAAACCCATTGGGTTGGGTGCGCCATCTTCCTTAGTGTTCACTTGATCCACAAGGAGAGTGCCAAGTGGGTATGAAGAGGATTTGACCAAAATCTAAGTAGAATTGGCCAAAATTTACTCTATGGCCTAGGGGTAAAATGGTCATTTAGCTAATTTTTGAATTTGGGTATGTTTGGTATGTTGAGAAAATAGGTTTGGCCAAGTTTCAATGGATTTGGAGTTGATTTGATATGATTTGGCTCATGTTGACCCATTTAGGTCAAAAAGGGTCAAGTTGACCAATTGGTCAAATTGGGTCAAACCAAGGATTGGGTCAAATTCATATGACCATTTGTAATTTTTTGGTGGCATTGGTTTGATTCAATTTGGTTTAGGTTTGAATTTGGTTCATATGATTTCATTTAGGTCAAATGGGTCAAGTTCAACAAGTGTTTTGGAATGAACTTGACCCATTGGTTTCAATCAATTTGGTTTAGATCAAGTTTTGACACATTTTGACTTTTTTGGTCAAGTTGGGTCAACTTGGGTCAAGTGGCCGATTGGGCTAGGTTAGGCTCAAATGTTGACTTGGTCAAGTTCAAACATTGATCATGAATTAACATAGATCATTTGTTTCAATCAATTTGGCCTATGATGGATTTCGACTATGTTGGGTTTCATTTTGGAGAAGTGTTGACTTGGTCAACCCTTAGGCTTGACTTGGTTTGACCAAATTTGAGTGATTGATCATCTCATGATGATTGTTGACCATGGTGAGAGGTTTAGGTGAGTTTGATTCAATTCAATTTGGTTAGAATTAGAATTTGGCTCATAAGGGTACTTTAGGTCATTTTGGTCAAGTGAGCCTAAGTAGGTCAAATGGCTTGGTCAAAGCTTGATTTAAGTTTGATTGAACTCACATATGGACTTATGATTGAAATATAAATCCATTTGCAAGTGATTTGAAGTCAAATGGGTTTTGATTCATTTGATAATTTCAAGTTCAAAGGGTGAATATGAAATGGAATTTGGCTTGATTTTTGAATTGAGTTTTTGTTAAGTGATTTAAGTTTGTATTTATATTTGGGTTCAAGATTGAAGGGTTGATTGAATCATGAAGGAAAATCAAGAGTTTGGCTTGATTTGAAGTTGATTTGGGTAAGGTCAAAAATTTGACTTGAAAGGCTTAGGTTAGATTTTGATTGAATTTGAACTTGATTTTTTGGAATTGGTTTGATTGATTTGAATTTATATTTCATTTATATATGTGAATATAAATGGGAATATAAATGAGTTATGAGAAAATTTTATGAATTTGAATTGATTTAAAGATGATTTAGCTAAGTCCTTAAGAGAGGATTAAGTACTTAAGAAGGATTTTCAATTAAGAATTTAAATTTTAGATTTAGTTTGATTGGTTTGAGTTCATATTTCATTTATATATGTGACTATAAATTAGAATATAAATGAGTTGTGAGAAAATTTCATGAATTTTAATTGATTTAGATTTGATTTAGGCTAAGTCCATGAAGGGAAATCAAAGGGCTTAGGCAAGATTTGGAATTTGGAATTTCAACTTGGAATTCAATCATGTGTTTTTTGATTTGAATTTGGAGAAAATCAATTAGGCTAGAATTTATTTAGGTTTGATGTTGATTTGATTTGGAGTTTGACTTGAAGGAAGGAAGTAAGGAAAGTGGTCCAAGCTATTGGGTAGGCAAATTTTCCTAACACCCCTAAGGCAAGACATACTCTTATAGCTAACTCTTCTAAGTCTTTAGGGTTAGGTTGAGTGTCCACCTAATCACTAGATGTGTCTTAAGACTAAGGAACTCTTAAAGTATAAGAGGAATCCAATGTCTAAGATGGAGGGGTTGATGACTCATTCTAGAATGAGGTCAACAAAGGGGGCCCAATAAGTGTGGTGTGATTGTCAAGGAACACCTCAGTAGTGTTGACTGATCAACAACATGATCACAGCACTAACAGATGATCTACTCACGAGGTGTAGAAGGAATCCAAAACTTAATGGAATGTGGCTTTACTTATGTCAAGGACATAAGAGTCCACTAGGGATAAAGTATGTGAACCTTCCAAAAGGGAAGCAGGTTCAAGTCATCCACCAAGGGATGAGGGGTTTGATTTAATTTGAGTCTCGCTGGGAAGAAAGTTCCACTGGGGAATAGGGTTGAATTTGTTTCAATTTTTATCTTTGGATTTTTTGAGATGGTTGGTTTTGCGATGGGCTGAGTAAAGGAGGCTACCTAATTGATTTACCAATCCAAAGGGATAGTCTACTAAACACATAGTAGGACTAGCCAACTAAAGGGATGCCTTTCGGTATATAGCAACTGTACTAGGAAGAAAGCGTGGTAGACTTACATCCTCCAAAGTAGGGACCAGTTGCTGGATAATCTATTGGCAAAGCAACAGATTAAAATCAACCTAAGGCTAACTATTGAGTGAATGCCGCTGGGGGACTTAGATAAACTCAAAGACAGTAAAGATTAATTTTATTTTTTAATTTGTTTTGATGGATTGCATTGGTTTGCGATGGATCACATTAAGAAGGAGCTTATATCAGCCTAGAGCTATCTTAGATTTATTTAACCAAAGGGAGTAGCTTCCCGATCGATGGGAGAACTATCCAACCAAAGGAGTGCCTTTTGGTTTGCAATGATCAATTGAAGGGAGGAAAGCTTGGGGACTCACATCTTCCACTACGAAAGACCACTAGGGTGATTAGTTTCTTTGGGCAACAAATCAAACCTAACCTAAAGCTGCCCATTGATTTGCGATAATCATGCCAAAAAGATTACATCATAGTCTTGTCTTTGGATTAGGGGTTACTGCTTGTAACAAAATAGATTGAACCCAACCTAAGAACTATGAGTGAGTGGGGGACTTATCTCAACTTCGGTGTAACAATTCTTATAGGGAGTTCTGCTGACACTACCCTAAAGATATGATGCCTACTTGGGAAAGGGGCCCTTTGGAGGTTTGAATTCCTAATCCATAAGCAAATTAATTTTGTTTATATGGTTTAGTTTGTTTATCGTGGACCCTGTTAGTTTGCTAGGGATCAAACTGAGAAGGAGCTTATATTAGCCTAGACTTATCTTAGATTTACTGAACCAAGGGAGAATCTACGCTTCCACTGAACAAATTCTCCAACCACAGAGGTGGCTACTAGGAAAGGGGTGTCAATCCAAAGTAACGGGTAGTGTCTTGTCACAAAGGATGTGATCCAAATAGAGTGCCTGCAGGGGATGGGGCTGCTAAGGGCTTAATCCAAAACCCTAAAAAAGATGTCATGGCTAGTCATGTATTAAATATGTATTTGGTGGTCGACTCAAAGAGAAGCATGGGGACTCACATCTACCAAGAGTGGTGTATCCAGGTGAGTCTTGTCATAGTGAACATCAACCAACTGGGTGCGTTAGTTTGTAAACCACTAGAAAGAAGGCTGGACTCACATCCTCCATGTGGCATTGTTGTGATAGTCTGTCTTTGGCTCGATAGGTGCCATCTGACCTAGAGCGGCTACTGAGTGAATGTCACTGGGAACTTATTTCAACTCAAATGTAGTCAATAGGGAAAGAGCCTCTGGGGGACTTATCCTAAACCTCAAACATACTCAACCTAGTTATATCATGATGATTAGTTCAAGAAGAAAGCACGGGGACTCATATCTTCTTAAATAAAATCAACATGAGGTAGCTTACTGGCTGGACATTGAAGTCTACCAGACTAATAAGGCACGTTGGTTTGCAACAGTCAAGTTAGGAAGAAAGCATGGAGACTCACATCTTTCAAACCAGTGACCACTGGGGTGACATACTAGCGAGGTAGCATGTAGACCTGACCTAGAGTAGCTACTAAGTGAGTGCCACAGGGGGCTTGCTCCCACATTAAAATAGCTCGAGATAAAAGATTTATGTTTGTGGTTGTGCTTGTGTTAAATAGAATAGGATGCCTCTAGGGGAGTCTTGGACCTACCTTAAACATGTTAGGGGATTCATACTGAAATGATTCCATTGATGGAAACTGAGAATTCTCACTAAGAAAGAATGCCACTTGGGTTCTCTCACACCAAATTTAGTTTTCCTAATCAAAATAGGATGCCTCTCGGGTTCTCTTACACCTATTCTAGTAGCTCTGGAAGATTGTGTTTATGTTGTGAAAGAGGGATAGGATGCCACTGGGGGACTCTTACACCTACCTAAAACATGTCATGGCGGATTTGCAAGATAAGCAAACGACGCTTTGAAAGAAGAAAAGATTTTGATGAAATGGAATTAGATTTTGGTTCTTTGATAGAATTATTTTCAAACACGATTTATTTCATGGGTAATATTTCTTTAGATAGAGCCCATTAATTGAAAGCATCAGGTGTTTCCCTTTACAATCAATGAACTAATAAGATCCTCCTTGGTAGGCCTTCTCTATGACATAGGGGTCTTCCCAAGTGGGTTCAAACTTGCCTTCCATCTTTTGATGGAAAATAATTGGTCTCTTTAGGACTAACACAAGTTCTCCTACTCAGAAAGACCTAGGGCAGACCAGCTTATTGTGAGCTAGGATCATTTTGGCCTTGTACAACTCAAGGTTCTAGCTTGCCCATAGGAGACTCTCCTCCAAACCTTCGAGCTCTTCTAAATGCAACTTTTCATTATGCTCTGTAGTGATCTTGCTACCCAATGCTATCCTTAGTGGTGGGATTTGAACTTCTAAAGGTAGAATAGCTTCGGACCCATACAATAAGGAAAATGGGGTAGACTGAGTAGGAGTTTAGTATGTGGTACGGTAGGCCCACAAGGCTTCAACCAACTGCTCGTTCTACTATCATTTATTGTCATAAAGTGTCTTCTTCAATATTTGGATGAGAGTTTTGTTGAATTCTTCCGCTAAGCCATTTGATCTGGGGTAGAATATGGTGGAGTATCTCCAGTCTATACCGTGTCTTCTAGCGAAGCTATTGATCTTGGTGCTTTTGAACGTAGTACCATTATCGAATATAATTCATTGAGGCACCTCGAACCTATATATGATATGATTCCTGGAAAATTGAAGCACATCTGCTGTGACCTCTCACGAGTGGGATTGCCTCCACTTGGAAAAGTAGTTGGTAGCTAAGATGAACTGATGACCATTGGATGAAGAAGGATCGATTGGACCCACAATATCGGTATCCCAACACTTGAATGGCCATGAGACCAATGTAGGGTGTAGAATATTGGGTGGTTGGTGGAGGACCACACTATGTACCTGACACTGATGGCATCTCCTAGCTACATCCATGCAGTATGTAATCATCG
The DNA here is from genome assembly GCA_021442155.1 of Cymbidium sinense. Taxonomy (NCBI): domain Eukaryota; kingdom Viridiplantae; phylum Streptophyta; class Magnoliopsida; order Asparagales; family Orchidaceae; genus Cymbidium; species Cymbidium sinense. Next base: position 24,453,537 of record CM038227.1, on the reverse strand, counting down.
ACGACCAGTAGTATCCTAGTCTTTTGATCTTCATCTTCATCTTCAGACTAGATTGATGTGCTCCACATAGACCTAAATGTACCTCGATTACAATGCCATGGGCTTCATGTTTGTCTAAATAGTGTAACCACATCTGGTCAAAGGACCATCGGTATAGGGTGCCATCAACAAGAGCATAGGAGAGAGATCTTTATTTCACCTGATCGGCTTGTGACTTTTCTTGAGGTGGTTTTTCGATGTTCAAATGATCTATGAGTAGTTTCCTCCAATCCAACTCCTTGTCCATTTTGGTAATGACAACATCCCCTTTAAGAGAAAGTCTCTCAATGAGTTCAATATCAATAAGAGATAAGACTTGTCTATTTTGGACCCTTACTGAAATGGACTCATTTTTTGAACATGCTAATTTGTTGGCAAGTTTGGCCAAAGCATTTGCTACAACATTATTTTCTTGGGGAACCTTCTAGATGGTGACTTCAGGAATTTGGGCCAACAGCTTCATGGTATACTCATGGTAATGTTGAAGCTTAGGTTTGAGAACCTTAAAGGACTTGACAATCTGATTGATGACCAACTGAGAATCCCCAAAGATGTTGATGCTCTTGATACTAATAGTGATGGCTAACTCTAGACTGATAATCAAAGCCTCATACTCGACTTAATTATTGGTGCAAGGGTTAGAAAGATAGTATGAGAATCTCATCTCATTGCGGTCTGGAGTTAGGAGAACTATTTCTACCCATGACTTTCCTGGAAGAATAGATCATGGTGCTTCCCCTTTCTGAAAAGAAGCTGCACCATTAAAATACATCTCCCATCGGCAGTTGTCAACCTCTTCTAAGTTCATGATTTGTTCATCAGGGAGATCATCACTAAGCAGAGAATCAGCAGGAAGTGGGTGTGTTGCTAAGAAATCAGCTAGTGCTTGTCCTTTTACCGCACGAAGGGGTATGAAGGTGATATCAAACTATGAGAGAATCATGGACCATCATGCCAAATGTCCATATAGTGTTAGCCATGTCATGAGATACTGCAGTGGATTAGTTCTGGAGATCAAGTTCACCTTATGAGAAAGCATGTAGTGCCGTAGCTTTTGAGATGCAAAGATCAAAGCTAGGCAATGTTTCTCAATAGGTGGGTAGTTTGCTTCAGCAAGAATTAGATGACGGCTGAGGTAGTAAAAAACACTCTCCTACCCTTCATCGTTAGCTTGGGATAATAGAGTCGTCTAATGCAGTAGTGTAGAGAATGAGTGGCACACTTTCGATGGGCTGCTAGGCTGGCTTCATCTTGCTTGATGTCTTCAAAGGGATGATGGAATTTATCATCCCACTTGAACTTGACTAGTGCTAAGAATGGCTTACATCTTCTCGATAGGTTAGAGATAAAGCATCTTAGATATGCTAGCCATTCTTGGAAGGATCTGAGTTGAGTTAAACTCTTTGGAGGTGGCATTTCTAAGATAGCTTTAATCTTTTTTGGATCTATTTTGATTCCCTGGTATTGGACAACAAACCCAAGGAATTTTTTTGAATCTACTCTGAATGCACACTTTAAGGAATTCATTTTGAGGTTATATTATCTTAACCATTCAAAAACTACTCTCAAGTCAAAGAGATGGTCTTCCTTTTCTTTGCTCTTGACTACTAGATCATCAATGTAGTACTCAACCTGATGAAGGATGAGTTCATTGAAGATCTGAGTCATGGCCTATTGGTATGTAGCATCAATATTTTTAAGGCCGAAAGGCTTGACCCTATAATAGAAGATTCTGATCGAGGTTTGGAAGCAGTGTTTCTTTCATCTTTAAGAGACATCTTGATTTGGTTGTAGCCAAATGACCCATCCATGAAAGAGAAGACTGCATGAGATGAGGCGATGTCCACCATTAGTTCTGGTATAGAATGAGGAAATGTATCCTTAGGACATGCCTTATTTAAGTCCCTGAAATTGACACATGCAAATTTTGCCATTCTTCTTCTTAGCTGGTACAACACTGGCTAACTAGGTAGGATATTTTTCTTCCTTGATGAAACTAGCATTGATCAATTTCTTGACTTTAAAAATAATCTATTATTTGATTTCTAATCGCATGCGTCTAGGTGCTCGCTTAATAGGGTTAGCGTTAGGATCTATTGCTAGCTTGTGGACTATCATGTTAGGAGATAATCTGGGCATCTCTTCGTAACTCCATGCAAAGCAATCTTTAAACTCAGTCAATAGTCTAACTAAGTCATTTGTTTCTTCTTCATTCAGCAATGAACTGATGTACGTTGAGCGTGGATTTTCATCTGTGTGAGGTTGATTTGTTTAAGTTTGTTAATTTTTGAATGGATCTCCTCTTCAAATTTTAGCTGTGCATCTTTGATTTGGAGATCATCTAGATTATCTCAGGTTTCTAAACACACATTCTCATAAGAGTTGGTGTTGCGTGAAAAGAACCTATTAGACTTCAAATGATTATTAATAATTAGGAAGTAGTCATCATCATGGCCATCTGAATCCTAGTCCTCCTCTTGATTCTGTTGTTCCACAACATTTGACTTTCAGTATGGACTAAACCCTTTACGATAAGATTATGAACACAAGGTGAGTAAAAGTCAAATGTAATTCCATTAATTCTTTAAATGTATCCTCCTCAAGTTCAACTTGAGACTTGAGGATGATGATCCCAAAATAATCTCTTCCTATCATTTGGAAGAATTAGGGGCTTCCTTAATTACTAAACCTTCAACTTTTTGAGATGAAAGTGAGGTTAGAGCTAAGGTTCCCAGCTATTACCTAATAGTTTCACATAAACCTGATTCGAATGCTTTTCTTTGTCTGGAGGCCAGGTCTTCGTGGTCATTTGGATCAAAAGTCACCTCCAATGGAACCCACTGAGAGGGGCTGGCTGGTATACTAATCACATTAGACTCACCCACCGAGCTAGATTTTAAGTCTATGTGAATAGTAGGGGTACTCTTATGAACTGGAACATGATCTTTGTTGGTTGATGGCCAACCAGGGGGTTTTCCACCTCTAGAACTGCCTCTATTTCTACCTCTACCTCTGTCTGGTGGACATTGAGTCATCTTACCCACATGTCCATATGATGGAATGAACTGTGGGTGGAATGTGATATGCAGATCCATTTCTTCTTCAATTCCCCTTTCTTGTTCACTTGGATTTTCATTTTTTTTTTTTTAACTTTTCTTCTTCTTCATTTTCTCTTTCTTTTGAATTTGAGTTTTATCCAAGTTCACTAGAAAGAGTGTTTTGACAAAGATAGTAGGTCGTATCCTCATAAATCTCAACCTCTCTATTTGAAAATGGCTTTTCATCTCCATTGACACAGTATTCAATCCCATCTTTTCTAAATTTGATGCACTGATGGAGGGAGGATGAAATTATCTTATTCTGATGTATCTAAGGTCTATTGAGCAAAGCAGTGAATGAAGTATTCAAATTAATGATATAAAACTTGGCTTTAGTCTTCCAGTCACCTATCTCCAAAGGTAACACTATGGAACTAAAAGCCCGCTCACCTTTTTCATTGAATCCTTTCAACATCATTCGATCTCCTCGGAGTGTGGAGATGTCAATCCTTAGATAGGCAATGTTCTTTAAACTCATAATGTTCATCGATGAACCTAGATGAACAAGAACTCTGGCAAGTATGAATCTTCCCATGTCAACTATGATGTAGAGGGGACAGTTGTGCTCCAAGTCCCCCAGAAGAAATTCTTCATCTGTGAAGGTGAGTCCCTGAGCTTTTTTGTGTAATGTGCCTCCTCACCTATAGTAGTCAGCTGAGCTAAGCATATCTCAGGATCAAAGAGAGCCTTGAATAATGATTCTCTCATCTCTTTGGATAAGGCAAGGGCATCATATATTCTTAGCTTAGTTGACAACTTTCTTAGATGAGAGAGGGTATTGTAGTCCACCTTGGGCTAATTTTCCATAAGCATATCAAAGGGTGGAACATCCTATGGAGGGGCTTCTCAATCCTCTATACCAATGACTTATTTCCCTCTATCTTGAGATACAGCCCTAGGAGGTAGAACCTTGCCACTACGGAGGTTGACTTTGGTAATCTCTTGTCACAGAATAATGGAAGGTTCTACCTGTACATCAGGCTCACCTACAGCTTCTCCTATGGGACCCTCAAAATTGGATGATTCCAAGTCTATCTCAAGTGGTGAACCCATTGTATTCAAATTAGGGAAGTCCAACTCTGAATCAGAAAAGGAAGATCATAATTATTATAATTACTTTGACTTAAAGAGTTATCATTAAGAATAGAAGTAGACAACCCATCAGAAGTGACACAGATGTAATTCAAATTAGTTTTATTCTTTAATTTCTTGGATTTGATAGGTGGTACAAAATAGAAATTAGATAAAGTAAGTGGGGTAAGAGATTTGATGCCCTTATCTGGCGATACAAGAGTTCTACTAGTAGAAGAAGAGTTAGCTGATGTAGAGGAAGTCACCGATTTGGTAGCTGCAATGGTAGACTGGAGGCTAGACTGGATCGGTGGTTGTGCTACTAGCTATCCTAGGCTGACACATGCTACTACTGAGCTCCCCCTTTCCCCAAGTTGGCACTGGTAACTTGCAAACCTTCCTTGATGTTGGAGGTTTGAGCTGACTCAGGCACCTGCAAGTAAAGTTTCTTGATCTTTTGAATGATCTTTTTAGAGGTTTTGAATAAAGAGATATCCCTACCATCTTTGGTTTTGGAAGGATCACAAGTATCCCTAATGATTACCCTAATGGAATGGATGGTTATTCCACAAGGTATTCTTTCGGGATTACTACGGCACCGGTCTTGAAGCTATGTTCAAGCCAGTCCTTAAATGTGAAGCAATCCTCCAAAATATGACCTAACATACGATAGTAGGGGAAAAAGTTACAATCATGGATTTTTCTCACTTCCTCCGATCTCCTAGGCTCGAGTAGCTAAAAATCAGGCTTCTTTAAGAGATTCTTAAAGATCTTTCTGATTACTTTCCTCTTAAATGAATAAGATTTGTTAAGCTTATCTAAAAGAGTAGGTGGGCCATAGATATGTGTGCCACTGCTACTGATGGTATGGCAGAGGAGGTGGCAGTGCTGGCCATGGAGGCTACTGTGGAGGTCGGTAGGGTTGCCTCAGTGATGGTAAAGGAGGTGGAAGAAAAGGATGCAAGGTCGTGGTCTCTCGGACTGATCTATAGCTAGTTGCTTCCCCTTATCTATCACTGTCACTATTCCAGGCTTCTTCTCATAGACCTTTTGTGGCTTTGCTTTAGGCAACTGGTCTTGAAAAGGAAACTATTTGGCCTCTCCTTGCAGACTGGCCACCTTATTGATTAGCTTCTCAAATGTTTTGATAGTGAAGCCCTCAAGTATGAAGGCATCCTAACCATGTATATTATTTAGAAGAATCTTAATGACATGCTTCTCAGATAGCTGTGGCTCACATTTCATACTCAAGTTATGCCATCTAAGAATATAGTAAACAAGGGACTCACCTGGGTATTATTGTGCTACAATGAGATGACCAACTATAACCTTTTGCTGAGTTCCAGCAAACCTCTTGATAATGAGTTGCTCCAACATAGAAAATGTATTTACTGAACCATTAGGAAGTTCAACATACCAATCAAAGCTATCCACGCTACTAAGAAGAGAATCAATACGTTCGCCCGGCGTTGCAACAAGCAAGTGTGCAATATGCTGCCTCGGGTTTCCACTGGCATCAAAACTCTTGAAGGAAGGTGGTACAAAACCCTTCGGATATTGGATTGCATTAAATTCCTTTTGGTAGGGTCTACCTTCTGAAACTGATGATCCTCCCAAGGCTTGAGCCAATGCTTCCTTCACCTATTGCTCAACCATACATCTGATATCTTTCTCCTATATGGAGGTACTATCCACTACCTTCCTATACATGCTAGTGCAACCTTGCTTAATGGGAGGTAAGATCTTGGTTAGGTCCAAGACACGCACTAACTGTGGCTAAGTAGTATCATCTCTAGTAGGATGAACTACTAGGGTTTTTGAAGTACTGAGACTGCTAATAATAAGTACTCAAGTTGCCTCGCCATTCTATCTATTTGTTCATCTTTCTGCTTTAATTGATATCGAAGGTGTTGTTGGGCTTGTGGTGTCTTCTCTCAACCTCATCACATTCCATAGCCTTCTGCTCTCTAAGGAGGGATCCCCTGGTATCTACCATGGAAACCCCAGCTGAGTCTCCCAACAAATCATCTTCATTGAGATTGAAGTTGATCTTCTCCACATCAGACCAGTCATACCCTAGAATTTCCTTCTTTTCTACAAGATAATGTGTCATTATGTTCTCAAGAGAACGATCAATCTGAATGGGCACAAATTAAGGCATGTGATCATTGTCATCTTGAGAGGCACCGGACCTCCTTCTTGTAGAGAATCAACATGAGGTACTCACTAGAAGAGACACACTCCTGACTGTCATCGACTTTAAAAGGGGTGACACTCCTAGGAGGTTCTACTATCATCGGTGCAACTGGGCTATCATCTACTCCCTTTGCAACAGCTGCCACCATCTCTGTGTCCTGTTGAACTAGAGGTGTTGGTGAAGGGATGACCACTATGCTTCGAGGTCGCCATTCCCTCTGCGCCACAAATGGGGCAGAAGGTCGAACAAGAGAGCTTGGCCTCACCATAGTAGGCAGAGTAGATGGAATAGGATCCCTCGGCCATAGCCAGATCACCAACGGGGTACGCTTCTCCTTGGATGTGGCCTTCATAGCCTTCAGTGGAACTGGAGATGTTGTGACATGAATAGGTGATGGTGGGCGGGGGGTAGAGCGGTATGGTGGAGACACCACCGACTCTCTCAAGACAAGGACCCTCTTCCTATGATGGGTCATTCTTGTAAGAAAAATACTATATGTATGATCGATGCGGGTAGGCAGGATTAATCAATGAGTTTGAAGCCCTCATTGCGACCAAACCTCGCTCTCTCTGCGTGATATGATCTGCCTCGCCCTCTCTGTCATATGTTTTCTCATGCGGGAATGATGATCTTAAATTGAGCTGACTTCAGAATGTCTCACCAACTTTGGCGTGACATTGGGGTGATGTCCTCTGCTCTAGTGAGGTGCTAAACCACTAGGGAGGTGATGGATCCTCTAGCATTCTCTGTCGACCAGAGGGATGAAATGAGTTTCTTTGTAAAGTGGGGTGATCAAGTGGTACCTCCTCCATATTGCTCGCCTCCATCTCCCAGAAATCGTGTGATACCACTTAATATGCAATTTTTTATGTCTCTTGAGTCATGGTAGTGAATGGGTAAACTAGACCCAACCTCAAAGGCACGGGAGGCAATCTCAAGAGGAGCCTTACCCTTAGGGGTGCCAATGAGTGGGTGCTAGTCCTTAGAGGCACAGAAACCACAGGGCAGCACTCTGGTCACTACCTTTCTTTGCGATGGGACTACCACTACTTTCCTCTTTAATGAGGGATGTAATCGATGGTAAATCGATCAGAATGGTACCACGGCCATCCTTAGTCCTTGCTATTGTGAGGGAGTGCCTCACGGTGATTCTCACCCCCTCAAAACCTTTACCAAAATGGATGAGATGGGTGTGATCAGCTCAGGGGATATTGGCCTGATCCAAGGTGAAGTCCATGTCATAAGTAAAAACACAAACTTGTGAACTTTTATTCCGATCGCTGAAAAACTAATCTTGAATCGCAATATTGGTAACAAGCTTGGATCATATTTCTATTTTGTTGATTTCTAAATTTGGATAAAATTTGAACCCACATCCAATATTTTGGAAGTGTTAAGTGGGGTTCAAATGAATTTAGAGAATATTTTAGAGATTTGATTGAAAAGAGGAATTTTTGAATATAAATCCAACTTTAACAAATTTGGGTATGTTGAAAAATGAATTCAAATATTTTTAGAAAGATGCTTCCATAGGTTCATGTTTGAAATTAGATTTTGATTTGAGGACCCTTTCCTTTAACAAATTTGGGTATATTAAAGTAAGGGTCAATTGGTTTTATTTTTTATTTGGTATTTTAGAATTCACTCACTTAGCAAATTTGGGTAAGCTAAGTGAGGTGTTTGAAAGTAATTTTTTCTTATTTCTTTATTTGTTTTATCTTGTGAATTATTATTGATTTTGAAAATTAGATTTCTTACTTAGCAAATTTAGGTATTCTAAGTGAAGAAACCAAGTGTATTTTATTTTTGAAAGATTTTCTTTCTTTTTTTGAAAATAGGATTCTTAGCAAATTTGAGTATGCTAAGGAAATCCTAAAGTGTTTCATTTATTTTGGCTATTTTAATTTTTGCAAAAGTAGGATCCTTAGCAAATTTGGGTATGCTAAGGAAATCCTAATGTGTTTCCTTTTGATTTTGATTTATTTTTCATTGAAAGTGGAGACTTCACTTTAGAAAATATGGTATGCTAAAAATGAAGTTCCACTTAATTTTGTGAGGTGGAAATTTCACTTAGAAAATTTGAGTATGCTAAATGAAATTCCAAAAAATGTATTTAAAATTTTTATGTTTTAGCTCATGATTAATGATTAATTAAGCTAAGGGGTTTAACTTAAGTAATTTCAAAACATCCCTCACACATATGAGTTGAATTTTAATTTCCTTAATTGTACTTAGGCTCTTGAACACCTAAGCATCTAACCAAGAAGAATTAATTTAGTTATGGAAAGTTTTATAATTTTATGAAATTAATTAAGGGGACAATTAGTGAAGTAACCTTTAATTATGGTAAGATTAAGGAATAAAGGGGGTTTAAGGAATATCTTAAGGAGAGTATTCCAAAATTATTTAATCACATTCACTTAATCAAAATTAATTGCTCAATCATGTTAAATCACTAATTATACTCTTAATTAAGTCTTTCATTAAGAGTGATTAAGGAATGAAAGCAATTCTAATTGAATAAATAAGGAAAGGAAAGTCATCCCTCTAATTACACTCAAGAAATTTGGGATTAATTAGTGAATTAATTAGAGAGTAATTAGCAAATTAACATTCCTAATAAAACCCAAATTCAAATAAAAGAACTATTCAAAATCAATCAAAATTAATTTTAAAATAATCTATGTTCAATTATCTTTCTAATGCAAATTATTTCATATTTTGCTAATTTTTCTATGTTGAGATATGAATTTTAGAAGTTTAGGTGATTATTTAGAATTATTTAAATTCCTAATTAAATCATTAATTTTTGGCACCATGACACATGTGCTTTACATGCGATCTTTGGATTATTGTTGACCTCATTTTTAGATAATGTTCAACCCCATCTTGACATAGGGTCTCGATACTTTAAGAGTTCATTAGTCCTAAGACACATCTAGTGATTAGGTGGACACTCAAACCTAGCCCTATAAGACTTAGAAGAGTTAGCCATAGGAATAGGTCATGCCTTAGGGGTGTTAAGAAAATTTCCTACCCTTCGCTTGAACCATTCCTCACATTCCTTCTTTCAGGTCAAACTCCAAATCAATTCTATTTGATTTTTTTTCCAAATTAAAATAAACTCCATATGATTGAAATCCATGCTTAAAATCTATGATTGAAACCCATGAATTCATAAAAAATTCCTATGTCTAAATTTTGCCTAAGTCCTTAATCTTCCCTTAAGGACTTAACAAAAATCATGATCAAAACCTATTCAAACCTTTGAGAATTTTTCATAATTCATTTATATTCTCATTTATATTCACATATAAAAATGAAATATAAATTTAAATCAATCAAACTAAACTCAAAATTCGAGATCAATTCATGAAATCTTCTTAAGTCCCTTAATTTTCCATTAATGGACTTAGCCTAAGCTTTGATCAAACCATTCCAAACCCATGGGATTTTATCAAAACTCATTTATATTCTCATTTATATTCACATATATAAATGAAATATAAATATAAATCAATCAAGTCAAGCCCACAAATTAAATTCCATATTTAAAATTCATGAAATTTTCTTAAGTCCCTTAATTTCCCATTAATGGACTTAGCCTAAATCATGATCAAACCATTTCGAACTCATGGGATTTTCTTAAAACTTATTTATATTATCATTTATATTCACATATATATATGAAATATAAATATAAATCAATCAAAACAAGTTCTCAAATTAAATTTTCAATTTAAAATCTCATAAGTCAATAATTTTCCATTAATGAACTTAGCCTAAATCTTGATCAAACTATATCAAACTCATGGGATTTTCTCATAATTATTTTATATTCTCATTTATATTCACATATATAAATAAAATATAAATATAAATCAATCAAACCAAATTCAAAATTCAAACTCTAAACTCCAAAATTTTCCTAAGTCCTTTAAATCCTTCTTAATGAATTTAGCCCAAATCATGATTAAACGGCATCAAATTCTTGAAATTATCTCATGATCCATTTATATTCACATATATAAATGAAATATAAATTCAAACAATAAAAATCTATTCCAAAAATCAAACTCAAATCAACTCAAAATCTAATCTAAGCCTTTCAAGTCAAAATCTTGAACTTAGCCAAATCATTTTCAAATCAAGCCAAACTCTTGATTTTCTCTCATGGTTCGATCAACCCTACAATCATGAGCTCATATATAAATCTATACTTCAATCAAACAATCAAAACCTAGTTCCAAAATCAAACCCAAAACCCTTAATATTCTTCCTTTGAATATGAAATTATCAAATGGATCAAAACCCATTTGACTTCAAACCACTTGTGAATGGATTTATATTTCAATCATGAGTCTATATACAAGATCAACCAACTTCAAATCAAGCTTTGACCAAGCCATTTGACCCACTTAGGCTCACTTGACCCAAAGTGACCTGAAGTACCCTTATGAGGTAAATTTTGATCCTAACCAAATTGGATTGAACCAAACTCATATATCCCTCTCATCATGATCAACAATCCTCATGGGATGATCAATCAATTAAATTAGGCCAAACCAAGTCAAACTTAAGGGTTGACCAAGTCAACACTTAACCCAAAATGAAACCTTACATAGCCAAATTCCACCATAGGCCAAATTGATTGAAACCATTGATCTAAGTTCACTCATGACTTTTGTTTGAATTTGACCAAGCGAACATTTGAGCCTAACCTAGCCCAATTGGTCAACTTGACCCAAGTTGACCCATTTTGACCTAAAGGGTCAAAATGTGTCAAAACTTGATCTAAGCCAAATTGATTGAACAATGGCTCAAGTCCATTCCAAATCACTTGTGGAACTTGACCAAAGCCTCTTGGCCTAGATCTTACTTAGCCCAGACCTTGACCAACATGACTGGGGTCATGTTGAGCCAAATTGAACTTAACCAAATTGATTGGAAATAAAGATTCAATCCACTCCATATGACTAGCCACCTAAACTACCCTTGAGCTATCTCAAATAGGTCAAATGGGTCAAATAGGTCAACTTAACCCATTTGACCTAAATGAAGTCATATGAGCCATATTCAAAACTAATCCAAATTGAATCATACCAAAGCCACCAAAACATTTGAAATGATCATATGAACTTGACCCAACTCTTTGTTTGACCATTTGACCAATTGGTCAACTTGACACAAGTTGACCCATTTTGACCTAAATGAGTCAACATGAGCCAAACCCTATCAAATGAATTCCAAATTTCATGAAAATTGGCCAAACCTAGTTTCTCCACATACCCAACATGTCCAAAGTGAAAAAAAAAAGTAAAATGACCATCCTACCCCTAGGTTATAGAATAAATTTTGGCTTAATCCATGGGTAATTTGGTCATACCCTCTTTACATTCACTTGAGGCTTTCCTAAAAGCTCAAGGGGACCTAGGGAAAAGTGGTGCACCCAACCCAATGGGTTTGGGTTAGCCCATTTGGTCCCTAGACCAAACTCGACTCTATGGGTCAAAATAAAAAATTTAAACTCCCTCTCCAACTCAAATTCAAGCACATGGGAGGTTGGCAATTCCCTCCTTGGCTCAAATTGACCATGTGCACACTCCTAATTGATCAAACAACCCACAACCTAAGCTCAATTGGATGAAAATGACAAGTGCATTGCTGGTCATCTGATCCTTCAACGGGGAGATATACTCTAAACAACAATTGATCATTACACTTTGATTGAGTACCTGAGACTTAGGAGCCATGGAGAGTGATAGCTTCTAGAGCTCTTGCCATTTCATTTCTGATTTTGAATAGTGAAAATAGGGGAGCTCAATCCATTCTCCAACTTTCTTCACACTCAAACTCCACTCAATTCCCTCTTCAAACATGAGGAGGACCAAGTCAAGTGCACCAAGCTCCCTTCAAGTTCTTGAGTAAGGATTGAATTGGATTAATCAGCTCAAGCATGGGAGGAGGTGACCCATAGGAAGATCCACTCCTCAAGTGCTCAAAACTTCAACAAGGTTTAGTCTCAAGACAAAGCTTTTCCAAGGGAATCGAGCACCGGTGATCATCTCCGGTGAGGCATGGGATTTTTTGACCATTAAACTCAATGTAGTGTGGATCTTTGTGAAAGAAATTTTCACCCCATCAATTTTTGATCGTTGGATTTGCCGCTCTTTAGCTTTAGATGGTGTGGGTTGAGTTTGATTTGAATCCATGCTAAATTGATCTTTGATCTTCCCCATCATGGGGTCTCCTCAGGGAAGAACTTGATCTCACCATCCACACATTTTAGATGGATGACTGAGATAATCCCACACATTTAGAAATTCCTTTTATCTGTTTTAAACCACGAGGAGATCACGATTGATGAACGGATCAAGCATGCGGCGCCAACCACCATCCAGTTGACAACTGTAATCCCTCACGGTGTGATGCATGTAAAGCGCCGCCAGCCATGCATCTGAGCCAGATTAGTGGGATTAGTACTTAATTAATTCCTAATTAACTTATGGATCTTCCAAAATTGATAACTCCTTCTAGAAAAATTAAAAAAAATGTGAAATAAAATTCTTTGGAAAGATAATTCAGCCTAGAATATTTTAAAATTAATTTCAATGGGTTTTGAATTATATTTTTCTCTAAATTTAGATTTTATTAAAAAGTTTATTTTGCTAATTATTTTTTAATTAGGCCTCTATTTAATCCAAAATTTCTTGGGTATGTTTTAGGGGATAACTTCTACCTCCCCTAGTTTTCTTGAGATTTATTGAAGGCTTGATTAGAATAATTGCATATGAATTTTCTAATTACCCTTCTTATGTAATTAAGGATAATTAGGATATGATTTGTGATTTTAATCTATGATTAGGGTTAATTAAGGTCAAATCTCCAAATAGAGGTTTATGGAATAATTTTGGGGCATTTCCCAAGCTATTCCTAAACCCCTTTCTCTATTTAATCTCCTCTTAATTGGGGTTAATTCATTAATTATCCCTTAATTTATAAAAATTCTAAAAAGTTCTTGAACTTAATTAATCTACTTTGGGTAGATGCTTAGGTGTTTAATAGCCTAAGTTCAATTGAGAAAATCAAAACCCAATTTATAAATAAGAAAGGTTGTTTTGAAATTACTTAAGCTAAACCCCTTAGCTTAATTAACTTTTAATTGTGAGCCAAATTGCATTAGGCCTTTTTTTCTTATTAGGTGCATTACAAATTTAAATTCCTTGTGGGTTTTATGTCATCTCATTGGCTCATAATTATTTGGTTAATTCTTGGTGGTGTAGGTAAGGGTTAATTAAGTTACTTAATTCATACCTTAATCAATGCATAAAATGGATTTAATTATCTAAAAATTAAACAAAATATCAAACATGTGGAATGGGTTAGGAATACAAACTCATCTCACCTTTTCAAAATTAAATCAAACTTTAAACTAAACAAAATCACTTTGAATTCACTTTGATTTATTTTAAACTTTCTTATTCTATAAGAACGTCTTTAGGATTTAAGTGAAATGAGTTTGTTTACATGATTTCATTGCTTTGAATCTTTCCCCATCATGTTAAGTTGTATGCCATGTGATTTCATACATTGATAATTTGAATTTTCAAATTTTAAATTGAAGTTGTTTACTTTATCTCAAATTTGCATGTGTTGGCTAAAGTAGAAATATGAGTGGCTATTATCACTACTAAATCCAAATTATTTTCAAAACATATAAATCAAATATCAAATCTGAAAGTATGCTATTTATATTTAATTATGAGTTTGCATGTGATAGATTATAAAGATATGTTTAGCATAGGTTTCCTTTTTTTCTTATGTTGGTATAGTTTTGAATAGGAATTTGGTGAGGTGTATGGTTCATTTGAAAAGAACCTAACACTCACTTAATTCATATCTATTCATCTATGCTATCACCTAAGAAGGGTTACTATACTTGCATACATAAATTGCATAAAATAAAATGAATCCATTAAACAACTTTTGCATTCTCCTTTTCTATTTCATTTCTTTTTTTTTATACATGTTTGTATTTAAGGAAAGTGGTATATTAGTCGGACAACCCAGGTTGAGGCTTTAAGTAGCCTAAGTAGGTCTTATACCTTACACCTCGGTTAACAATGACATTGTACTCACTTATATCTTTCTTACTTTAATGCGTGTATGTGAAAATTTGGATAAAGAAAACCCTTTCTACTTAAGAAAAATCATGCATATTCAAATTATAAATTTCCTTAAATGGATTTCTTAGCATGCATCATAAAGTGTGTCTAATACTCTCATTTGTATGTATAGGTATGCTTAGGGTCCATCCATATGCATGTTATATATGTTGGGAAAGAAATGAAGTAATGTGTGTTATGTGAATTTTGATTCATTTTATTTAATCTTAAAATGCCTTTCTTTTGAATAGGTTTGTTTAGAGTTTATCTAAACTTAGGATTAATTAAAGATTTAATCAAAACATTCACCTAAATGAAACTAAAATGTGAATCTACTTTAGAAATTACTTAGGTTAGGGAAAGAAAGAGAAGTTCTCTTCTCTTTCCCTCTCTTCATAACATAATAATTAATTATAGGATCCACTCAAACCAAATAAAAATAGGGAATAAAATCATCCCAAAATAACTAAACAACTTAAACGAAACCCCCCTCTCAGTTGAACATGTTCTTCACACTTAGAAAATTTAAACCTAAAGCCATAGCTAAGCATACCACACAAACCTTCAAAGCACACACATTAGCCTAAGTCACCACTTCTAGTCTTAGGTTAGGTCGGTGCATGGTTTGATGTTTGTTTTGTTTTGTGATATATGTTTTCTATTGGATGTTAGGGTGTATGCTCATAGAATGAATGGTAGGATGTTCTTAGTCTAACTATTCTTTTCTGTAGGGGATTGTGCTTAAAGGGCGCTATCATAAATAAAAATATAAATGCTTTTGCTTGCAGGTGCTTTATACCCCTAAGCATAATCCATAGGCTAGGTGGACTTAGTCACCCATGTGTGGGGTGATAAGTCCAATATACATGCTTGGGATTTGTGTGGTTTGTTTTAACTAACCTTTATTTTGTAGGTGTTAGTTAGATTTCCACTTTTCCTTTTCATGTAAATTTGTACAATTAGGATTTTGGAATATGCACCATGTGAAGCCTTGGAGCATCCACCTTCCAACCATTTAGAAGAAGGAACCAAAAGAAGAAAGAAGAAAAGAGAAGAAGAAAGAAGAAAAGAAGAAAGAATAAATAAAGCTTGAAGACCCCCATAATAATGAATTCCTTGCTTAATTATAATTTAATTCATTTATAGTCCGGGTTGTATAAGGGTAGAGCTTGGCTAATCATATTTGATTTTTTTAAGTTTGTGCGGTGGTGCCCGACCACAATGGTTTTTTATTCATTTTGCGATTAGCTTTATAAATTGGTTGATGATTTATTTAGCTTTTGCATTAAGTGGCATGCTTCTTCTAGTTTCTTCCTTGCTTTATGTATGGCATGAATATGGATTAGGCTCTTTAGAGAAAATAAATCTTTTACCCAACTTAACAACTCAAAATAAAATGAAATAATTTATAACCTCATTTAAAGCTTAGGCTTAAAATCAAGATAAAAGAATTAGCAACCCCTTATCTTGATGAACACTTATTTTGTAATATCATGCACAAATGCATCTTATTTCACTCTTGGTTGGAGGGCTTCCACCTTCGCTAGAGAAACTTGGCTTGACCTTCGAGAGCCATGGTGGAAACTCACCTCCTCCCTTCTCGTTGATTTTGGCCAATAATCTTCTTTCTCATGCATTAGTCATATGAATCCTATTACCCTGAGTCAAAATTTTTGTCCAAAATGAAAATAAAATGAAATTTGAATTGCATTAGATTTAGGTCATTTGAAGCATGCCCTTTACATGATCTAGTATCTTTAGAGAGTGAGTTTAAGAACTTAATCTCTTTCTAAATAAATAACAGCCTAGTTATCTTGCATAAGCATAAAGACTTGCCTACATGTATTTAAAATCATAGGAGGAGTTAGTTGGTGGCAACCCCCAAGCGGTTGTAAGTTCAAGCTGTCGGGTGGTTTGTCCTCTCTTGTGGAAGCAAACTGATTACCCATTTTCACCTTAGATTTAGGTTGTACTTCTAGCCCTCGCTAAAGTTCCCTAGATTTAGATTCTAAGGTTGTTTCTCACCTTTGCGGGCCATAAGCATAATTCCTCATCTCTTAGGCATTTCCTTAATTATGTGTTAATGAATCTTAAGTCTTAAATTTCTAATGAAAAATGTAACTCAAACAAACTAAATCAATTTCAAAAATGTAAAGCCCAACTATAGAATAGTTTAAGATGCTCACTAGGTTTCTTAGCATCATGGGCATCTCCTACTTATCTTCTATTTTGGCTTCGATAATAACTCCCTCTTTTGATCAATCCCATTTGATCTTCTAAAAATAAACTAATCAATTGATAGTCCTTTCCTGTTGAAATCTTCAAAGATATTGATCATTTACCTTAATTGAGAGTTTTCCTAAGGAATCACCATTCCGTAAGATGTAACTATGGGGCTTGCCCTAGAACAATGAACCCAATTTAAAATAAACCTTGCTTTACTTTTTTAAAGCAAAAGCAGAAGAATCTGGTACATATGCAAACCCATCATCCTTAGGAGTCTTATTGAGGTGATTAGGTCCATTAAAGGGTAGTGACTTCTGTCTCTCAAGATAATACACTATTTCCTTGATGATGTACTTGATCACCTGAATAAGTACATCTGCGGATCTGTGTGGCATCCTAAAAAGATGAATTTCTATAAGTCTTATCCTTTTGATTTCTCACCAACAGATTTGAAAGGTGACTCCAAACCCCCTATAGAAAATTTTCTTCATGGGTATTTAATCCTTCACATCGTGGCATTACTTATTAGTCGATCAAGGATGGACGATTGAAATAAAGCCATCGAAAAAATAATTATATTATGCATTTTAATATCAGCCGTCCTTCCAAAATGTGTAGATGGACGGCCAGAGATCCATCTCTGTAACTCCCTATGGGATAGAGGATCTGTCCATTTTCTAGGCCATGAACTAAGGTCGATTGAGCTCAGATTGGGCTAGAATTTGGCCCACACCTTCATCATGCATCCTAGATCATATATAACGGTCAAAATCCTATGCCATGAAAATTTTTTTCACAAAGCTCTAAACAACATTTAATTTAAGCTCGAAAAATGGCTAACCTCACCTGAGGTGATCACTGGAGCTCGATTCCCTTGGAGAAGCTTTGTCTGATTGAGACAAAGCTTTGTTGAAAGTTTGAGCTCTTGAGGTTGAGTGGATGGCTCTATAAACTCCCCCCACTCCACCCCCCCTCCTTTGCCTTGAGCTTAGCTTTGGTCTAGGGCACCCTTTCTTTGCCTTTGGAGCTTGGGAAAGAACTTAGGTGAGCTTGACTTGGTCCTCTGATGATGCTTGAAGAAGGAACTGAGTTGGTTTGATGTGTAGAGCAAGTTGGAAAATCAATGGAGTTCCCCTAATTTTTCTTAAGGAAAACTGAGAATGGAGATTACAAATCCTCTCTAGGAAGCTTAGGAAGACTCTCTAAAGGTTTCTCTGAGTTCCTATGCTTCAATCGATAGAGGGGAAGTGAAAATTCAAATGAATTAGGGGGAGTATATCTCACCCTTTGGCAATCGGACAACCTAGCTTCCCTTTGCCATTTTGATCCAATTGCCCACAAGGAGTGGGTTTGTTAGGCTGTTAGGAGTGTCCTTGAGTTTGATTTTGGCTAAGGAGTGGAATGGTGAACTCCCCATGTGCTTCAATTGAGTGGGAGAAGGTTTTCCATGTGGTCATTTCCATGCACATGGTCAGTTTGGCTATTGGGTTGGGTTTGGCTCCAAACTCATTGAGTTGGGTGCACCACACTCTTTAGTGTTCACTTGAACCACTAGGAGAATGCCAAGTGGTCACGAAGAGGATTTGACCAAATTCCAAGTGGGATTGGCCAAAATTTAATCTATGGCCTAGGGGTATGTGGTGTTTATTTTTGGGATGTGGGATACCACATAGATCTTAGTGGGTACTTATTGAAGTGATCGGGTATGACATTAAGGAATGATGTACTATCTCCAAAGATAAAAATCACCACCCTATAATGGACCTAATCACCTAATAAGAATTCCTAAGGCATGATGGGTCTTCAAATATACCAAGGATCTTTCCCCTACTTTACATGAAAAAGTAAAGTAGGGTTTATTTTAAGCCAGGTTCATTAAGTTTCCTATGGAGGCAAGCCCCCACAATTAATTACATCCTAAGGAATGGAAATTCCTTAAGAATACTCTCGATTAAAGTATACAATTAGGGTCTCCAAAGATTTCAAGGTTACGACTATCAAATGATTGACTATTTTAGATAATCAAATGGGATAGATCAAGGACAGGACTTATTTTTGGAATCCAAAGGGGGAAAGTAGGAAATACTCATGATACTAGAAAGCCTAGTGAGCATTCCAATCTACCCTATAATTGGGCTTTATATTTTTTGAAATTTGAACAGAGTTAATTATTTGAGTTGACATTTTATTAGATTGCTAGAGCTTATAATTCCACAACATAAGATTGTAGAAATGCTTAAGAGGTGAGGATTTATACTTATAGCCCAAAGGAAATAGTTACCTCAGATTCCTAAACTAAGGAGCCTTGGTACAAAATAAAGGCACGACCTAAATCTAACGTGAAAATGGGTATATTGTTTATCTCTACAAGAGAGAATAAACCACACGGACTTATTATTATCTGGAGTGGCATTAACTCCTCCTACACTTTAAATCCATGTAGGAAAGTCTTATGCTTTGCAAGATGGCTAGGCTGTTGTTTAGTTAGAAAGGATATTAAGTCCTTAAACACACTCCCAAAGAGATTAGAGCATGAGTGGTATGAATTCATGACTTAATCTAATGCAAATTTTATCAAATTTATTTGACTCTTTTGGACTCTTTATTTTGACAGAGGCTATGGGATTTTGTATGCCTAAATGCATGAGAATTTGATTATGGGCCAAATCAAGAGAGAAAGGGGGTGTTCTTCCACTAAAGGCTCTCACATGTTAAGACTTCATTCTCTGGCAAAGATGGAAGCCCCCTCCTAACAAGAGTGAAATAATATGACATGCATGATATTATACATTCATTCATCCAGCTAAGGGGTTGCTAAAAATTTTATTATCTTGATTTAATTCCTAGGCTTTTATGTGAGATTATGAGTTGTTAATTTGGGTAGAAAAATTAAATTCATCCTAAGGGCCTATTGCATCCAGGCCACACATTCAAGCATCAATCATAAAGAAACTATTACAAGCATGCTGTTCTAATGCACAATATAAACACAACATCAAACAATTTTATAGACTACCGTAAAAGAATAAAAGGCCAGTGCGATCGGGTTCTGCCGTACAAAAAAAGGAAAAAAAAGATGGGTAGCCGAGCCCTACCCTTATACAACTCGGATTACAAAAAATAATACATGCTATGGGGGCCTTCTTTTCTTCATTTCTTCCTTCTCTTTCTTTTGGTTTGATTTGCTCCAAAGGCATCACAGGGTACCCCAAGATTAAGTCTTCTAGCCACTACTCATCTTAATCCCCCATAACATTAATCCTAATTCCAAATGTAAAATTACATCAAAAATAGAAAAAGTAAATTTAGCCACCTGCAAAATAAATGTTAGCTACACACACCATACAAATTAAGCAGTTATATAAATAATTTGGACTTAGCACCTCACACATGGGTAACCAAGCCCACCTGTCCTAACATGAGTTATGCTTAGGGGCTAAGCAACCTGCACAACAAATGCATTTATATTTTTATTACAATGGCCCCTTAAGCAGAACCCCCTACAAAAAATATGATTAGGCTAATAATGGCCAAGCATCCAGTCTACGAAACATACACCCTAACATCCAATCTAAAACATTACATCACAAAATAAAATACAACATCATATATACAATGCCCTAACTTAGCAATAGAAATGGCGACTTAGTATTCTAATGCGTGTGCTTAAGGCTTGTGTGGCAAGACTTTATTAGGCTTCTTTAGTTTAAGTTTCAATTTGGAGTTTGAATTTGTTTAAATTTTATCTTTGGTGATTTCAATTTAAATGATTTAATGAATTATTTTTCATTTTTTTTCACTTTTATTTGGTTAAATTATGTTTAGATTTTCAAGAATGAAGAGTAGAATGAATTCCATTTGTAGATAGAACTCACCCTATTCTACATCCTAATTCTTAAAGAATCTAACTAAGGTCCTTAAGTATCTTAATTAGACCATTTGAATTTGTGTAATTTATTTTATTTGATTTAGAGCTTAGAATTTGAGTTAGTTTAAGTATTTGATTGATTGATTTTGATTAGATGTTTTGGTTTAATTACATCTTGATAATTCAATATCCTTAATATCTAATGAAGTTTAAGTTTGTTTAAGCTCATGTGTTTTTTGTTGATTAATTTTAGATTAGATGTTTTAATTTAATTAAATCTTGATAATTCAATATCCTTTTAAATTAATATCTAATTCTTTTCTTTGATTATGGTTGTGTGACTTAACTTTATGTTTATTTAATTTGATTGTGGTTCATTTATTTATAGTTTGATCGGATTAGTTTAATTGAGATTTTATTTTGATTTTAATTTGGTTTGATTCTTTGTAATTAGGATTTTATTTTTAATCACATCCATTTGTCATGTTCATTAAAATTTGGTTTGTATTTTGATTTCATACATTGGATAGTTGATTAGTTTATCTTATTTAAGTGGGTTGAATGAGATTTGATTTGATTACATATAAAATTGATGAGTCTTTCTTAATTCAATTTAATTTTATTTAATTTGATTTAATTTGATTTAATTAGCTTTATTGGTCTATGGGTTTGCTTAGGTTCAATGTGATTATGTGATTAGTTTAATTAAGAAGTGTATATATGTTAATTATAAAGGTTTATTTAATTTTTTAATTTTGTTTCATATTTGTTTAGACTAATGATATAATTAAAGACTTAATAATTTAGGTTTTGATTAGTATTTAATTGCATTTATGTTGGATTAAGCTTAGGTTTGATATAATTAATTTAATTAACTTAATTAGTTTATTTAAGTGGTATAATTAATTGTTAAATTAAATAAAGATTTGTTTAATTTTTAATTTGGTTTCATATTTACATGGGTTAATGATGTAATTAATGAGTTAATGATTTAAGTGTAAATTAGGATTTGATTAACATTTAATTGCATTTTATGTTTCATTAAGCTTAAGTTTAATATGATTAATTTAATTGACTTAATTAGTTTATTTAATAGGTGTGATTAAATTAATTATTAGATTAATTAAGTGTTTGATTTGAATTAATTTTAATGTGATTTATAAAATTAACTTTGTTTATTAAGATGATGGATTAATTTATTAAGTTTCTATTAATTGGATGTTTGATTAAGGGTAATTAAAATTTTAAATTATTAGATTAATTAAGGGTTTATTTAATTAGAGATTAATGTCTTAATGATTTAGGTTTTGATTAGTATTTGATTTTATTTTAATTATGTTTGATTAAGCTCAGGTTTGATATGATTAATTTGATTAACTGAATTAGTTTACTTGAGGGGTGTGATGATTAAATTTAATTAGGGGTTTGATTTAAGCTTAATTTTAGAGTTAGCTTTAATGTTACTTATTTAAATTAATTTGATTAATTAAGATGATGGATTAATTTATTAAGTTTGCATTAATTGTTTGATTAATTAAGTTTGATGGATAAAAAATTTTATATTATCAAATTAGTGGTTTATTTAATTAGATTAATGACTTAATCCACATGTGAATGATTTGATTTAAGTTTTAAGAAGTTTGATTTGATTAAAGGATTATTATTACCATCAATTATTATTAAGTGAATTAATTGTTTATTTCTTTCAATTAAGATTATTTATGATTAGTTTTATTGATTTGATTCACTTATTATGTTTGTTTGATTTCATTAACATGTTTGATTTAGTTATTAGGTTAAAATATTTAATGGTTAATTATCTTATTCCTAATGGATGGGATTTAATCATATGTTAATTAAGTTTACTTGAATATTATTTGGTTTAATTAGATTAGTAATAAATGATTATGTTGAATTGGTTTATTAATCAATTTGAATATTTTATAGATTATTTTATGATTAATTAGTTCCAGTTTATTTATACTAATTAAGGGGTATTATATGATTAAGATTCCATGCTTAGTGTAGGTTTAGTAATACTAGTTTGACCCATGTTAAAGTTTCCTAGATTTGTTTAATTTTAAGTTTGATTTAATATTTAATCATTTAGTTGAGTTTTATTAACTTAAATATGTTTAATCATATTTAATTTAATTTTCTCTAAAGATGATATTATTTAGATTTGAGGTTTGATTAATGATTGCTTAAGTGCTATTTCATTTCTGATTTTTATTTGATATTTAAATTATTTTTAGATTATGTTTTAATTAACCCCTTAATTGATTAAACTCTACTCTTAAGTGTTTGTTTGGGGTTCATTAGGATTCAAAAGATCACATTATTTTCTTAAGAGTCTGAGATGTCAATTGAAGTGATTTAAGCCATTTTTGAAGATTTTTATAAATTTCTGAATTTTTATTTGATTTATTCTATTAAAATGGACAATCTGAACTTCAAAATTTAATTTCTCTCAATCCAAAAGTTCTTTTCACTTGAAATTTTTATGGTAGGTGTGCTTTATTTTTCGTTTCAATCCTTAAATATTTCAACTTAATATGATATATATTTTTGGTTTAATTAATAAAATTTTATTTTCACTGAAGCTCAAATTAAACTCAAAATACTTAGTAAAATTTGGAGTTTTTGGATTTGTTAGATGCCTCTGAGAAAGATGAATCCAACGAACCCCTGTTTGTAATTTTTTGTTAAGTATTTTATTTTCTATGAATTTTGGAAGTTTTAGGTGATTTAAATTAATTTTTCAAATAAAAAAAATTACGCGACGATGACGTCAACCATTGGGTGGGAAGACAACCCACGAAGAGCGACCCTCCATTTCGATCCCCGATCAGATCGATGGTCCATATTAGCATCGATCCGAGGCTGGGGATCGTGATGATCGCGCAATTGATCCGTGAACTCGTCGGATCTAGATTGCATCGCGATCCAGGCCGATCACATGATCCGCCATCCGACAGTGCAAACCATGTGATCGGATGATCTAGATCGATTGGCTGATCACGCAATCCACACGCGAGGCCGCTCACCCCGCGAACCGTGGATCTACGGCGGTGTAGCCCGCGGGATGGTGAACAATGTTTTTAGGCTTTTTAAAGGGAAAAAAAATGGGATTTCTAACTGAAGACTTATCCAAATGGTCCCATTTTCACATCAATTCGCACCAAAAAAAAAAATTCTATTTTCTGATTGGGATA
This sequence comes from Cymbidium sinense, assembly GCA_021442155.1. NCBI lineage: Eukaryota > Viridiplantae > Streptophyta > Magnoliopsida > Asparagales > Orchidaceae > Cymbidium > Cymbidium sinense. Next base: position 24,429,658 of record CM038227.1, on the reverse strand, counting down.
ATTTAAAGTAAAAATGCGAGATTATCTAGGGGAAATTCCTAAGATCGCAAGAAAACTAACACAAAATATAAGAAATCCTAAGGTCGGCTAAAGTTTGGCAAAATTTAACTTACCGGGGATGATTTCCGGCAGTGGTGAAGATCCGAGCGAACTCGTAGGTATGTGAAGAAGCTTTGGAATGATTTTTGACCCTTGCCTCCTTTCGGAACGTCATCTTTTTCAATGTTTACCGTCACCTCATCGAAAAAGTAACTACTTATATTTTTGAGCTCAAAAAATGGCTTAAAGAGGTGGGGGATGGGTTCCTTTTTTCTTTGGGGAGCTTTTGGGGCCTAAATGGTGGTGGGAGCAAGAGATCTAAAGCTTCATTTCCCCCTTCTTTTATAATTGCTGAAAATACAATCTTTTTTGAATTATTTTGGCTCCAAATTGATTGTCATCTTGCTTGGGGTGATTGGGTTGGATGATGGATTAATTGAGGACTTTGAATTTTTTCTCCAAAGTCCTCTCTTACTTCCATATGATCAGCTCTATTCAATGCAAATGTTGGGGAGGGAGTTGAAGTGCATGTGATAGGGGAGAATTAAATGAGGTTGGGTGGAATCCAATGGGGTGGGAGGATCAATGAGGGATTTAAATGGGTTTAGTTGGTTTTGGGCTGATCCTAAATAGGTTTGGGTCAGGTTTGATCAGCCCTCAATGGGTCTTGGCTTGGTTTCAAGGGATTTGGCCTAATTTGGGTCATATGGGTCATATTGGGTCAAATTGACCCATTTGACCAAAATTGGCCAAATTAACTTAGGTTATGGGTTGATTCATGTTTAATTGGCTAATTGAAGATGAATGTGGTCTTTGGTTTGAATTAATTTGGATTTAATTTGGATTTAGGCCAAATTGACCTTTAAGCCAATTTGGGCTAGGTTGGGTCAAGTTGACCAATTGGGCTCGATTGATCAAATTGAGTTTAATTATGGCTTTAGTTAAGTTCAATAATTAATTTGGAATGAACTTGAGCTATTGGTTATAATCAATTTGGGTTTATCATGATTTGAACCGATTTGGTCCTTTAGGCCAATTTGGGTCAATTTGGATCAAATGGCCAATTAGGCTTATTTTGGCCCAATTAATTGCAATTGATCATCCTAGGGTGATCAACAATCATTGTGGAAGGTTTTGGTAGCTTAGTTCAATCCGATTTAGGTTGGATTGGAAGTTGGCTCAAATGGGTCCTTTAGGTCACTTTGGGTCAAGTGGACAATTTGGTTTTGGTTTGATTGAGTTTAGTTGAACTAATATATGAGCCCTAGATTGAAATATAAATTCAACGGCTACCAATTTAGAGTCTAAGGGATTTTGGCTCATTTAAATTTTTTAAGTCAAAAGGGCTAGGTTGGGTTTAACTTGGGTTGGTTTTGATTTGATTTAATGATTGTAGATTTCATTTATATTTGGGTAGATAATTGAATGAATGATTGATTCAAGAGAAAATTCATTGGTTTTGACTTGATATTAATAGAATTTGGCTAAGTCCAAAGAATTGGCTTAAAGGGCTTAAATTGAGTTTGGATTTAATTTTCTATATAGTTTTGGTCATTTGAATTTGGATTTCATTTATATTTATGAATATAAATGAAGGAATAATTGATTTATAAAGTGATCAGTTGAGTTTGATTTGATCTAAGGGGAGTTTTGGCTAAGCTTACGAATGTGGTTCATATGGCTTAGGATGGGTCTTAGGATTTGAATTTGATTTTGGGTTTCAATCACTAGGAGTAAATTTTGAAATTACATTTTGAATTTGAATTTGAATTTGAGATTTGGTTTGAGAATTGAATCTGGGTTTGATTTGAGAAAGTGTATCTAGATTTGGTTTAGGCTATAGGATGGGAAATTTCCTTAAGACCTAAGGAAAAGCCTAGTCTTATGATTAACACTTCTAAGTCTCTAGGCTTAGGTTAAGTGTTCACCTAATCACTAGATGTGTCTTATGACTAAAAAATGTTAGTGTCTAGAAGATTTCTTAGTCTAAGAGGATGGGGTTGAGAGCTCACTCCAAAAGTAAGGTCAACAAAAGGACCCCCAATAGGTATTGTGTAGCTGACAAGGCACACCGCACGTATTGGCATTGACCGAAATGATCAACAACATCTAGAAGATTGTGAAAAAATAACAAGTGATCTATTTTATACCCAAAGGTAGATAGAATCATCTTGTAGATGCGCTCTCTTTATGCTAAAGGCATAAGAGAGCAAGAAGGAATCCGCTAGGGGTTGAGCACATGAGCCTTCCACTTGGGAAGTAGGTTCCAGTAATTCACTGAGGAATAGGAATTTGAGTTTGATTATGAGTAAAATTTGTTTAGGTGTGTATCCACTAAGGATTAGAATTTGATTGGATTTCTTTAATTTGTTTGATTAGACTCCACTAGGGAGCTTGGTTTATTTATTATGGCTCCATTTGGGAGAAGAGTTCTAGATTGAGGGCATATCTACTGGGGATGTACACTCAATTGAATTTGTTTGATTTAGATTTAGGTTCCACTAGGGAGGCTAATTTGATTTGTGCCTCACTAGGGAGAAATTTGGTTTATTTGATATGTTTAATTTGACTCGACTGGGAGGTTAGTTTTGAATTTATTTTATTATGGACCCTATCGATGTGCGATGAACCACACTAAGAAGGATCCACGGGAGCCTTGGCCTGTCTTAGATTTATAAGTCTAATGGGGTAATCTACCTCTCATAAGGTAGGACTATCTAACTTAAGGGGTTGCCTTTCGGTGTGCAATAACTGTACTAGGAAGAAGGCATAGCAGACTTACATCTTCCAAGTAAGTAGGATGATATGATTGATTGCAACAAATTGAACCCTACCTAAGGTGACTACTGAGTGAGCGCCGTTGGGGGTCTTACCTTAGCTCAAGAGTAGTCCTAATGATTAATTTGATTTATATTGATTTGATTTAAATTGATTTAATTTAATTTGGTGTGTGATATTATGGTCCTTGTTGGCGATGGACCAAGAAGAAGCGCCTTTGACCTATCTCAGATTTACAAGTCCAAAAGGGTAGTCTACCAGCCACAAGGTAGGACTATCCAGCCTAAGGGGTTGCCTTTCGGTGTGCAACGACTGTACTTAGAAGAAAGCATAACAAACTTACATCTTCCAAAGTAAGGATCAACCATTGGGGTGATCTATTGATGACACAACAGATCAATCTCGACCTAAGGTGACTACTGAGTGAGCGTCGCTGGGGGTCTTACCTCAACCGAAGAGTAGTACTGATAATTAATTTGATTTAATTTGATTTAATTTAATTTGGTGTGTTATATTGTGGACCCTGTTGGCGTGCGATAGACTCACTAAGAAGGGGCTATGTCGGCCTTGACCTGTCTCAGATTTATAAATCCAAAGGGGTAGTCTACCAGCCACAAGGTAGGACTATCTAGCCTAAGGGTTTCCTTTCAGTGTGCAATGACTATACTAGGAAGAAAGCGTAGTAGACTTACATCTTTCAAAGTGGGGATTAGTCATTAGGGTGATCTGATGGTAAATGCATCAATCCCGACTAGGTGACTATTTGAGAATTCCATGGACTCATATCAACTCAAGAATAGTAATTAATTTAGTTTTAGATGACTAGTGTGATGGATCTACTAAGAAGGAGCTAATATCCCTGACTTGTCTTAGATTTACAAATCCAAAGGGATAGTCAACCAATCGTTAGATAGAACTAACCATCCTAAGGGGTGCCTTTCAGTTTGCAATGGTCAAGTTAGGAAGAAAGTATGGGGACTCACATCTTTCTAAGCAAAGAACCACTAGGGTGATTGGTAGCTTACGCAATAAATTGGGCCCGACCTAGGGCTGCCCATCGGTTTACATTGATCGTACTGGAAAGAATGCATAATAGACTTATATCTTTCAAAGCAAAGGCGACCACCAGGGTAACTCATTGGTGGTACAACAAGTTGAACCCGACCTAAGGGTGACTACTAAGAGAGTGCCGACTTGGGGACTTATCTCAACTCAAAGTAGTCAAGCAATTCCTATAGGAGTTTTGCTGACGCTGCCCTATAGATAGGATGCCTGCTTGGGAAAGGAGCCACTAGGGACTTAAATTCCTAATCCACAAGCAAATTAATTTTGTTTATTTGTTTGGTTTATTTTAATGTGGACCTTATTGATTTACGAGGGATCAAACTGAGAAGGAGCTTATATCGAGAGACCTATCTCGATTTATCAACCAAGGGAGAATCGCATCTGAATAAATTCTCCAACCACAGGGGTGGTTACTAGGAAAGGAGGACTGTCCAATCCAAAAATAATCAGGGTAGTGTCTAAATGGGGTCACAAAGGACGTGATCCAAATAAAATGCTTGTAGGGGATGGGGCCACTAAAGGCTTAATCCAACACCATGGAGAAGAAGACATGGCTAGTCATATATTAATTAGGTATTCGGCGGCCAACTCAAGAAGAAAGCATGAGGACTCACATCTGCCAAGAGTGGTGTATCCACCAGGTGAGTTATTATCAGCATAGTGAACATCAACCAACCTAAGGTGCTCATTGGTTTATGACAATCAGTCTAGAAAGAAGGCGTGTAGGCTTATATCTCTCTAAAGTGAAACTGATCACAGGGATAGTCTATCTTCGGCTCGACAGGGGCCATCCGACCTAGGGTGCCTACTGAGTGAATGCCACTGGAGGACTTACATCGACTCGAATGTAGTCAAATAAAAAAGAGCCTCTGAGGGACTTACCCTAAATCTCAAATATACTCAACTTAGTTAGTGCATGATGGCTAGTTCAAGAAGAAAGCATGGAGACTCACCTCTCCTTAAGCAAAGTCAACATGAGGTAGCTCACTAAGCAAAGGAATCTATCATCCCAATGAGGCGCTGGGTTTGCAATGGTCAAGTTAGGAAGAAAGTGGACACATCCTCCAAGACCCTGGGTGACATACTAGCTAGGTAGCATGTAGACCCGACCTAGAGAAACTAGTGAGTGAATGCCACAAGGGGCTTGCTCCCACATCAAAGTAGCCTAAGACAAAATATATATGTTTATTTGTGTTGTGAAAGAGGGAATAGGATGCCACTTGGGTTCTCTTATACCAACCCTGAATACATCATGGCGGATTCACAAGCAAAAGATATTTCTAACATAGAAGAAATGAAATTTGAGATGAAAAAAATTTTATTGATAATTATTTTCAAACAAGATTTATGGATAGTATTTCTTTAAGTAGAGCCCATTGATTGGAAGCATCGGACTCTCCTTTATAATTTATGAGTTGGCAAGACCCTCCTTAGTAGGCCTTCCCTATGGCATAAGGCCTTCCCAAGTGGGTTCAAACTTGCCTCCTATCTTTCGACAGGCAACAATTGGCCTCCTTAGAACTAAAACAAGCTCTCCTACTTGAAAAGCTCTAGGACGACCAACTTATTATGAGCTTGAATCATCTTTGTATAACTTGAGATTTTGGCATGGTGCATCTCTCCTCCAAACCTTTGAGCTCTTCCAATCACAACTTGCATTATGCTCCATTGTGATTTTCACCCATGCTATCCTTAGGTGATGGGAGTTGGACTTCTAATGGTAGACCCATACACATTAAGGAGAAAGGGGTAGATTGAGTTGGAGTTCATATGTGGTGTAGCCCACAAGGCTTCAACTAACTATTCATGCCATCATTTTTGTCAGTGTCTTCTTCAAGATTTGAATGAGAGTTTTGTTGAAAGCTTATACTAACCCATTGCCATTGGGTAGTAGTAGAATATCCAATCTATGGTGTCTCCAGCAAAGCGATTTTGGTACTTGAATGCAATACCATTATCGGATATAATTCATCGAGGCACCCTAAACCTATATATGATATGGTTCCTGAAAAACTGGAGCACACATTGAGCTGTGACCTCTCTAGGTGGGATTGCCTCTGCCCACTTGAAAAAGTAGTCAGTAGTAACTAGAATGAATCAATAACCTTTGGAAGAAGGAGGATCGATCAAACCCACAATGTTAGCACCCCAACACTTAAATGTCCATGAGGCCAAAGTAGGATGTAGAATATTGGATGGTTGATGTAGGACCACACCATGCACCTGATATTGGTGGCATCTCCTAGCTATGTCCATGCAGTCTGTGATCATCGAAGCCTAGTAGTATCCTAGTCTTTTGATCTTAGCTTTCATCTTTGGATTGAATTGATGTGATCCACATAATCCTGGGTGTACCTCGGCCACAATCCAATGGGATTCATGTTTGTCCAAACAACGTAACCACATATGATCGAAGGACTTTCGGCACAAAGTGCCACCTACAAGATTATAGAAAAGGGCTCTCTGCTTTACCTGGTCTGCTAGTGATTTCTCTTGAGATAGTTTACCTACATTTAAATAATCTATGAATGGTTGCCTCCAATCTGACTCCTCGCCCTTTTTGGTAATGGAAACCTCCCCTTCAAGAGAGAATCTCTCGATGAGTTCAGCATCAATAAGGGACAAGACTTATCTATTTTGGATCCTTATTGGAATGACTCATCTTTTGGACATGCCAACTCTTTGGCAAGCTTTAACGCGCGCACTTCTCCTGGAATCTTGTAGATGGTAACCTTTGGGATTTGGGCCAATAATTCCATAGTATACTTATGGTAATGATGGAGCTTAGGCTTTAGAACCTTATAAGACCCAACGATTTGGTTGATGACTAATTGAGAATCCCCAAAGATGTTGATACTCTGGATGCATAATCTAATGACTAACTCTCCAATCAAAGCCTCATATTCATGGTGCATGGATAGATGGATTTGAGAATCTCATCATCACAGTTAGAGAGAACTATTCTACCCTACTTTTCTTGGGATAGTAAGTTGTGGTTCTTCTCCTCTTTGAGAGGAAGCTACACCATCAAAGCACATCTCCTAGCGGAGAGCACTAGTATCCCATAAGTTCATGATTTATTCATCGGGGAGATCATCATTAAGCAGAGAATCAACAAGGAGTGGATGTGCTGCTAGGAAATCCACAAGTGTTTATCCTTTTACGGCACAGAGGGGTACAAATGTTATATCAAACTGAGACAAAATCATAGACAACATGCTAACCGTCCACATGAGGTTGGCCGTGTCTTGAGATATTATAGTGGATTGACTCTAGAGATCAAGTTCACCTTATGAGAAGGCATGTATTGTCATAGCTTTTAGGATGCAAAGATTAAAGCTAGGTAGTGCTTTTCAATAGGTGGATAGTTTACCTCAGTAGGGATTAGATGATGGCTGAGATAATAGAGAGCGTTCTCCTTCCCTTCATTGTTGGTTTGAGCCAACAAAGTGCCAAAGGAGTCATCTAATCTAACAATATAAAATATGAGCGGCTTACCCGAGATAAGTGTTGGTAGGACTAGCCGTGTCATCAGATATTGCTTGATGTCTTCGAAAGCATGCTGACACTTGTCATCCCATTTGAACTTGGCATTTTTTTTGACAAGTGCTGAGAATGGTTGGCATCTTCCTGATAAGTTGGAAATGAAGCGTCTTAGATACGCCAATCACCCTTGGAATGACCTGAGTTGTGTTAGGCTTTTAGGGGGTGGCATTTCTAATATTGCTTTGATATTTTTCAAATCAATTTCAATTCCACAGTGTTGGACAACAAACCCAAAGAATTTTTCTAAAGCTTCTCCGAATGCACACTTCAGGGGGTTCATTTGGAGGTTGTATTATCTTAACCATTCGAAAACTACTCTCAATTCAAAGAGATGGTCTTCCTTTTCTTTGCTTTTGATAATGAGATCATCGACGTAGCATTCAACTTGATGAATGAGTTCATTGAAGATTCGAGTCATCACCGGGGACACCGACATTTTAAGGCCAAAAGGCATGACCTTATAATAATATTTGATGGGGTTTGAAAGGCGTTGTTTCTTTCATCCTCGGGGCCATCTTAATTTGGTTAGTTTACGACCCATCCATAAAGGAGAATACGATGAGATGAGGCAATGTCCACCATTAATTCTAGTATAGAAAATTCATCCTTAGGACATGCCTTATTTAGATCCCTAAAATCAACGATATGTGAATTTGGCCATTCTTTTTTCTTAACTAGATGACACCAAGTGTAGATATTTTTCTTCCCTAATAAAGCCAGATTGATTAAGTGACTTTTCAATGTCTAATCGCATGCATCTAGAGCCTCTTGATAGGGTTAGTAGTTCTATTGCTAGTTTATGCGCTAAGAGATAAAGCATCTCTTCATAACTCCATGCAAAAATCCTTAAACTCAATAAATTTCACTAAATCATTTTTTTTTTCATTCAATAGAGAACTCGATGTATGTTACGTGGATCTTCTTTCCTTGGTTAATTTCTTTGAGCTTATCATAGTTGATCGATCTCCTCTTCAACTCGGTGGTGCATCCTTGACTTCAAAGTCATTTGGATCATCTCAAGTTTCTAAGCACATCTCCTCATGAGTTAGCATGATTTGAAAAGATCCTAGATTCCAAATGATTGGTGATGACTAAGCGAATTGTCATCATCATTGGACCCACCGCATCAATCCTAGTGATCTTGATTGTGAATGTCGCATTTATTGTCCCATAACCTTTCAAAGTAATCCGACCTATGTTTAGACCAAACATGAGGAGTTAATCCTTTCTTTGCTAAATTAAGAACACAAGGTGAGTACCAATTAAAAGGTAATTCTATTAAATCTTTGTATGAATCATCCTCAAGTTCTGCATCAGCTACTAGACTTAAGGATAATGCTCCAAGAAAGAACTTCTACACCTTTACATTTGTGGAAGACTTAGGGGCTTCCATAACTACCAAACCCTCAACATTTTATGGGGAAAGTGGGGTTAGAGCTAAAGTTTCCAACTGATGACTCAATATTTCATATATAGACTTGGATACACTTATACTTTGCTTAAGAGCCCAGTCTTCATTGTTGTCTGGCTCAACTATCACTTGCATGGGGATCTACTGTTTGGAACTGCTAGCTAGTGTACTAATCTTATTTGACTCATCCTCTGAACTAGATTCTAAGTCTATATAGATAGTAGGTGTAGCCATGGTAGAAGGGACATAACTCTTATTAGATGGCCAATAAGGAGGTCTTCCATCCCTAGGCATGTCTCTGGATCTGCCTCTTCCTCTGCCTGGTGGAGGTCGAGTCATCCTACCCATATGTTCTAATGGAGTAATAAATTGTGGGTGGAATCTAATGTCAGGCTATACTTTCTCCTCTAAGTCTATTTCTCGCTCCCTTTTATTTTCTTTCTCATTTTATTTTTTATTTTATTTTATTTTCTTTTTCATTTTCTTTTTCTTTCTCTTTTTTATTTTTGTCTTATTTTTGAACCTTTTCCAAGTTCATGAGAATAGACTTGTTGATTTTGAGGGAGATAGTAGGCTGCATCTTCATATATTTTGACCTCATGAACTTTGAATGGCTTAAGATCTCCTTTGACATAGTATTCAATCCCACCCCTCATGAACTTCATGCATTCATGTAGAGAGGATGAATTCATGTTGTTCTCATGTATCCACGGTCTCCCAAGCAAAGCATTGAAAGATGTATCTGAGTCTATAATATGAAACTTGGCGGTAGTCTTTTAATCATCTACTTCTAATGGCAACACTATAGAGCCTAAAGCCCTCTCGCCTTGTTCATTGAATCCTATCAAGATAACCCTCTCTTCTGAAAGTTTGGAGATATCAATCCTCAAGTAAGTGAGAGTTTTTAGACTCATAAAATTCACTGATGCACCCTAGTCAATGAGAACTCTGGATATCCTGTATCTTCTAATATCCACTGTAATGTAAAGAGGGCAGTTGTGCTTGGTTGTTCCAAGAAGCAAGTCTTCATCACCAAATGTAACTCCTAGAGTGTCCTCTGAACTACGATCCTCCTCTTTAGTAGTGCTCAGCTGGGCTAAGCATATCTCTGGATCAAGAAGAGCCTTGATTAGAGATTCCCCCATCTCTTTGGATAAGATAAGGGCATCATATATGCTTAACTTAGTTGCCAGCTTTCCAAGATATGCTAGGACATTGTAGTCAACCTTGGCTTGATCCTCCACAAGCATATCCATGGGTGGAGCATCTTGTGGAGGGGCCATCTGCTCTTTAGAACTAATGATTTGCTTACCCTTATCCTGGTGCCACCCAGGAGGTAAACTTTGCCATGGTGACCAAGAATTTTAATTTGAAGAAGTTAACCTTCTCATCTGATGTACTTACCACTTTTCCTATAGGATCATCAGAGTCGGATGACTCCAAATCAATCTCAATAGGTGAACTTGTGTGATTTAGAAATGGGAAATCCATTTCTAAATCAGAAGAAGAATGATCAGAATTAGAGTTATCATTATTATTTTGTAGACTTGGGTGTTTTTGAGAGGAATAAAATATAGAGTATTAGAAGTGGACAAGATGTAAGTGAAAGCTTTCTTCATTGATTTCTTCTTAGATGGAGGTATATGATAGAAATCTAATAAAGCGGAGAAAGGGATATAGTGCCCTTATCCGCTGATATAATGCTCCTACTGACAGAAGAGGAGCTAGTGGGGAATAAGTAAGAAGTAAATGGTGGATGGAGCTAAACTTGAACTGGGTGCTATGCTATCCCTGCAAGTAAGGTAGGTTATTGCTGGCGACACCTTCTTCAAGTTGTCTTTGGCAACTTGTAAACCTTCCGGTTGAGGTTTGAGTTACTTGCACCAGAAGAAAGCTTCATGATCTTAGAGACTACTATTTTAGAGGTTCGAGATAGGATAATATCTCAACCTTCTTTTGTCTTAAGAGGATCGCAAGTATCCCCAAGGATTACTCTGATAGAACTGGAGGGTTGTTCTAACAAATATTCCTTGGGGATAATAGTAGCTCCTGACTTATAGTTGTGCTCAATTCAGTCCTTAAAGGTGACATAATCCTCCAAGATATGACTAACCATGCGGTGGTAGGGTAAGGATCATTACTTGCCCACATCTTCTAGCCTCCTAATAGTCTTTCTTTAAGAGATTCTTAAAGATCTTTCTAACTACCTCTGAATGAATAACTTATTCAATCTATCAAGAGTAGGTGGGAAAATTTGAGAGATATGAGCTGATATATATGGAGGATAGGTGGCGTGTTATGGTGGCTACTGATGTGGTGGTGATATGAGGTGGTGCTAGAGGAGGTGAAAAAGGAGGCTTCTGTGCACAAGGTCTCTCATATTGAGCTTTAGTTTCTACTCAAATACTACTACCACATGAATGCTTTTGCTTTGGGCTTGAATGATTATTCTTAAAAGGTAACTATTTGGCTTGTTAGGCGCCATTGTTAATAATTATTTTTTGATTGTAAATCATGAGCATGTTCCATGAATATTCTTGAGAAGAATTTCTAGCATGTTTGACATGTGGTTCTGATTTCATACTTAACGAGAATATAATCTATAAGGGACTCATTGGGATTTTGTTGAGCCACAATGAGGTCACCCACAGTTACCCTTTGTTGGGCTCCACCAAATCTCTTAATGAAGAGGTGCTCCAACTTAGTAAAAGTCTTCACTGAACCATTGGGTAGTGTCAAATCAAAATCAAATCCCTGTACTATAAGAGTCAAAAGAGAAGTGCATCACTACCTCTAGCATTACAACAGCCAGCTTTAAATTGTTCTATATGCTACTGAGGGTTTCCACTACCATCAAAGATCTTGAAGGATGGTGTAACACAACACCCTTGGGGTATTGAACTACATCAAATTCCTCTGGTCACCCTGGAATCCACCTGAGGTGTTTCATTTCCATTCCTTATTCTTTATATCTCTTTCATGGAGGTATTCATCTTCCTATGATTTCACTATCCTAGTCCACGAAAGATGTACTCTTGGGCTAATCCAAAACATGCAACAACCCATGGTGGTCAGCCTCTAAAGGAGTAGGTTCACATGAGGCCTTGAAGTTAGGACTGCTAACAAGTATTCAACTCTTGTCCCATCTTTTGATATGCTCATCTCTCGCCTATGAAAGGTGTTGGGTTGAATGAGCTATGTCTTCTTCCTAACTACAACATCCCTATCTATGTTGATCCCTAAGAGGGAACCCTAGTGTCAACCATATGGACTCACAGTCCTCCAAGAGATCACCCTTACCTAAATCAAAACAGACACTAGCATCCTCTTCATAAAGCAACGCCCCAGTTCCTTTTAGTGGGCGATCTCATCTCAAGAAAAATGCATGGATAAACACTCACCTCTAGGGCTATGCTTAGGTAGAAATATATTCATTTTACCATGCCTACTATCTCAGGAGGACTTTGCTGGATATGACTTAACATGATCACTAGAGTCTAGTTTGAGGGTCATGACTGCTGGAAGAGACATGCACATGGCTACTCACGGGTGGCATGGTGTCCCCGGGAGATACTACCACAAAGTCCCTTCCCTTCTCATGCTACCTGATGGTGGTGTATGGGTACAATGATGAGAGTCTCACTTCACCAAGATGAGAGGTCAGTTGGGGAACTCTCCTCACCTGCCAATGCAGATGAAGTGGGACTCTTGGCCTGATCACCAATGGGGCTTTCTTTTCCCTAGATGTTATCTTCTATGTCTTTGTAGGCACAATGGATGCCAAGACTCAATAGATGAGGAGTGATTGGTGTGGCAAAGTCGACCGGGAGGTAGCTGATTCAAGGCCAAATCCATCTCGAAAGGAAAAGTAAATACATACTTCTAAGTTTCCATGTGTGAAAACTTAAAAGACTGCACTGGCTGATCTGAGCTATATGTTTGCATTAGTGAAAATATAACTTGTATCAAATTTCTTCCTTGAAATTTGTTCCACACAAGTAACAAAAGTTTGGAGTTTTGAACCTATACTCGACGATTTAAATTTGTTAAGTGTGGTTCATTAGAGAGATTTGGATATTGAGGAGAGTCTTTGCCATTTGTTTCGATTTAGAACCCATACTCAATCGATTTAGGTAGGTTGGGTGGGGTTCTAAAATTTGAGGAGAGATTTTCTTAGAGATATTTGTGTTTTATGCATCTTGTTTAAAAATATTGATAGTTTGAAAGACCTCTACTTAGCAAATTTAGGTATGCTAAGAAAAGGTTATGATTGTGTATTTGAAATATTTTTCTTGTGAAGATTTGATTGTGTGATATTTTGATTTAAAAATGGGGCTTTTTACTTAACAAATTTGGTATGTTAAGTAGATGCCACATGTGTTTGATTTGTGTTTGATGATGAGACTTTCACTTAACAAGTTTGGTTAAGTGAAAGTTAAATGATTGTGAGATAAATTTGCTTTTCTTAGAAGATGGGAGTTCCACTTAACAAATTTGGTATGTTATGAAATCCTAAATGTGTTGAGATATGTTTATTTTTCTTTGAGAATGAGACTCTCACTTAACAAATTTGGTATGTTAAGTGAAAGCAAGTGTGGTTTAACCTAAAAATTGGATCCTTATTTAACAAATTTGGTATGTTAAATAGGGATCAAATGTGTTGAAAAGAGACCCTCACTTAATAAATTTGGTATGTTAAGTGAAAGTCAAATGTGTTTATGATTTTAAAAATGAAACTTTCACTTAACAAATTTGATATGTTAAACAAAGTCAAATGTGCTTATGATTTTTGAAAATGAAACTCTCACTTAACAAATTTGGCATTCTAAGTGAAAATCAAATGTGATTGTGATTTTGAAAATGAAACTCTCACTTAACATATTTGGTATGCTAAGTGAAAGTCAAATGTGCTTATGACTTTTGAAAATGAAACTCTCACTTAATAAATTTGGTATGTTAAGTGAAAGTCAAGTGTATTTATGATTTTGAAAATGAAACTCTCACTTAACAAATTTGGTATGTTAAGTGAAAGTCAAGTGTGTTTATAATTTTGAAAATGAAACTCTCACCTAACAAATTTGGTATGTTAAGTGAAAGTTAAGTGTGTTTATGATTTTTGAAAATGAAACTCTCACTTAACAAATTTATTATGTCAAGTGAATGTCAAATGTGTTTATAATTTTGAAAATAAAACTCTCACTTAGCAAATTTGGCATGTTAAGTGAAAGTCAAATGTGTTTATGATATTTGAAAGAAAATGAACTTATTTAACAAACTTAGGTATGTTAAATGGAGTTCAATTTTTTCTTATGATTTTCAAAATGTTCTCATTTGATATACTTGGACATGTCAAATGAGCTAATGTGTTTTGAAGTCCAAGACTTTGGCAAGAAGGAGTTTTATCAGACAAATACAAATAGAATTCAATTTGCTCTACCTTCTCCAAGGGAAGGGGAACCCCCATTTGACAAATTTGGTTATTTCAAGTGGTGGGTTCAAATATGTCTTGACTTCTCTTTTGTGCTTGTATGATTAATTGCTTTTCAAAAAGGGGAAAAACCTCAACTCTAGCACATGTAAAGTATGCTAAGTGGAGTTTCAATTTTAGATTATAATTTAATTCGAAAATAGAGTCTCCATCCAACAAATTTGAGTGTGTGGGATGGGGATAGCCATTTCCAAAAAAAAATGTGCTTTTGAAAAATACATTAAAAATTATTGATTTTGATTTTTAAAAAGAAACCTCCTTATAACAATCATAGGATTTGTTAAACGAGGTTAGGTTATATGTGTTTTGTGCCTTTTTTGAAAATTTCTTATAAATTTTTGTGTAAAGATCTTTTATTATATGGATTTGAAAAAGTGCTTTTGAAAAGACATGCTATTTTCTAGAAGGGTTTTATTTTCTTATTGTTCATGGGATGAACCTTGCCTCACCATCAAGATGGTGAAGAGGTTATTAATTTTTGCCATCTCCTTTGTTTGATTAATTTTAATTTTCACCTATTGGGGAAACTCAATAGGGATTTTAAGATCTACACGAAGTGAGGTCCTAAAATCTAAAGGATGTTGACGAGCTTTGCTTAAGGATGAAATAAGCTAAGTGTCAATGGAAAGAATGATAGTCTTGGGCCTATATAAAATATAAGTCCACTATCGATGCTTGGAGAAAATAATTGTCTACTAAAGATGGAGAGAGGAACCTTCCCTAGTAGAGTCACCAGAAAAATCTATGGTGTTTATTTTTGGATATGGGACACCATGCAGATCTTAGGGGGTACTTATTGAAGTGATAGGTATAAATGATGTTCTATCTCAAAGATAGAAATCACCACCCTATAATGGACCTAATTACTTAATAAGGACTCCTAAGACATAATGGGTCTTCGAATATACTAGAGATCTTTCCCCTACTTTGCATGAAAAAGTAAAGTAGGGTTTATTTTAAGCCAGGTTTGTTAAATTTCCTATGGAGGCAACCCCCTATAGTTAATTACATCTTAAGGAATGGAAATTTCTTAAGAATACTTCCGATTAAAGTAGACAATTAGGGTCTCCACAGATTTAAGGTTACAACTATGAAAGGATTGACTATTTTAGAAAATCAAAAGAGATAGATCAAGGAGAAGACTTGTTTTTGGAATCCAAAGGGGGAAAGTAGGAATGCTCATGATACTAGGAAGCCTAGTGAGCATTCGATTCTACCCTAAAATTAGGCTTTATATTTTTTGAATTTTGAAGAGAGTTAATTATTTGAGTTGACATTTTATTTGATTGTTAGGGCTTATAATTCCACAATATAAGATTATAAAAATGCCTAAGAGATAAGAATTTATGCTTGTAGATAAAGCATGATTCTAAACTAATGAGCCTTGGTACAAAACAAAGGCATGACTTAAATAGAAAATGGGTATATGGTTTACCTCCATAAGAGAGAATAAACCACCGAGGACTTATTATGTGAGTGCAAATATCATTTTAAATCCATGAAGTCTTATTCTTTTGCAAGATGGCTGTATTTTATTTAGAAAGGAGACTAAGTCCTTAAACTCACTCACTAAGAGACTAGAGCATGAGTGGTATGAATTCATGACTTAATCAAATATAAATTTTATCAAATTTATTTGATTCTTTTGGACTCTTTATTTTGATAAAGGCTGTGGGACTTTGTATGCCTAAATGCCTAAATGCATGAGAATTTGATTATGGGCCAAATCAAGAGAGAAAGGGGTGTTCTTCCACCAAAGGCTCTCACATGTTAAGCCTTCATTCTCTGGCAAAGATGGAAGCCTCCTCCTAACAAGAGTGAAATAATATGACATGCATGATATTATACATTTATTCATCCAGCTAAGGGTTTGCTAAAAATTTTATTATCATGATTTAATTCCTAGGCTTTTATTTGAGGTTATGAGTTGTTTTATAATTTTAGTGATGAGTAATTACAAAATTAATTTCATCCAAGAGAATCCAGCAAAAGCATCAAAGAAACTATGAAAAGCATGTTGTTTAATGCAATCTAAACACAACATCAAACAATTTTATAGACTTAAAAAAGAATAAAATGTTGCATGCGGTTCCATGATTAACTTAAAAAGAGGAAAAAAAAAGATGGGTAGAGCTATTATACAACCGGGATTACAAAAAATAATACATGCTGATTAATTTATTAAGTTTGCATTAATTAGATGTTTATTAAGATGACGGATTAATTTATTAAGTTTGCATTAATTAGATGTTTGATTAATTAAGTTTTATTAAGGGTAATTAAAATTTTAAATTATTAGATTAATTTTGTTTTAATTAGAGATTAATGACTTAATGATTTATTTTGATTAGTATTTATTACATTTAATTTTATATGGATTAAGCAGGTTTAATATGATTAATTTGATTAACTTAATTAATTTTACTTGAGAGGTGCGATGATTAAATTTAATTAGGGTTTGATTTAAGCTTAATTTTAGTTTTTTTAATGTAACTTATTTAAATTAATTTGATTAATTAAGATGATGGATTAATTTATTAAGTTTGCATTAGTTAGATGTTTGATTAAATGTTGATTAAGGGTAATTTTTAAATTATTAATTAAGTTTGTTTAATTAGATTTTTAATACATGTGATTTGATAATTATTTTACTTATGTTTGATTTGATTAAAGAATTTTTACTACCATCATTGTTAAGTGAATTAATTATTTATTTCATTTTCAATTAAGATTAGATGATTTTATTGATTTGACTCATTATTATGTTTGTTTGATTTCATTAATATGTTTGATTTAGTTATTAGGTTAAAATATTTAATGGTTAATTAATTATCTTATTCCAAATGGATGTGATTTAATCATATGTTAATTAAGTTTACTTTAATTTTATTTGGTTTAATTTGATTAGTATTAAATGATTATGTTGAATTGGTTTATTAATCAATTTGATTTTTTTAGTTTATTTAATGATTAATTAGTTTCAGTTTATTTATACTTATCAGTTAATGAAAGTGTAGGTTTAGTTATACTAGTTTGACCCATGTTAAAGTTTCCTTGATTTATTTAATTTTAAGTTTGATTTAAGATTTAATTATTTAATTGAGTTTTATTAACTTAAATAGGTTTAATCATATTTAATTTAATTTTCTCTAAGGATGATATTATTCTGATTTGAGGTTTGATTAATGATTGCTTAAGTGCTATTTCATTTCTGATTTTGATTTGATATTTAAATTATTTTTAGATTATGTTTTAAGTAACCCCTTAATTGATTAAACTCTACTCTTAAGCATTTTTTGGGGATCATTAGGATTCAAAAGATCACATTATTTTCTTAAGAGTATGAGCTGTCAATTGAAGTGATTTAAGCCCTTTTTGAAGATTTTTGTAAATTTCTAAAATTTTATTTGATTTTTTTATTAAAATGGACAATCTGAACTCAAAATTTAATTTCTCCCAATCTAGAAGTCCTTTTCACTTGAAATTGTTATGGTAGGTGTGGTTTAAATTTAGTTTTAATCATTGAAAATTTCAACTTAATATGATATGTATATTTATTTTAATTAATGAAATTTGATTTTTTACTAAAACTCAAATTAAACTCAAAATACTTAGTAAAATTTAAGGATTTTGGGCTTATTGGATTTCTCTGAGAAAGATGAATCTAATAAGCCCTTGTTTGTAACCTTTGGTTAAGTATTTTATTTTCTATGAATTTTTGAACTTTTAGGTGATTTAAATTAATTTTTCAAATAATAAAAAATTATGCGATCGATATTAAAAGACGGCCAACACGAAGAGCAACCCGTGACTCGCTGGACAGTATGATATAGATTATCGGCGATCGAGCGATCGGATATCATGCGACCGAGCCATTAATGCGATCGTGCATCGATGATCGATGCTTCGCAATGGGCCGATCACGCGATCCATGATAGTCCGAGCCCAGCGGAACCGTGGGATCGACGGATTTAGCTATACGGTGAACACTATTTTCTGGATTTCTAAAGGGAATGAGATTTCTAAGTAAAAACTTGTCCAAATGGACCCATTTTTACATCGATTCACACCAAAAAAAATTCTATTTTCTAATTGGGATGATTTAAAGTAAAAATGTGGGGTTATCTAGGGGAAATTCCTTAGATCGCAAGAGAGGATTAAGGACTTAAGAAGGATTTTAAATTTGGAATTTGAATTTTGAATTTAGTTTAATTGATTTGAGTTTATATTTCATTTATATATGTGAATATAAATGAAAATATAAATGGGTTGTGAAAATATTTCATGAATTTGAATTGATTTAGATTTGATTTAGACTAAGTCCATGAAGGGAAATCAAAAGGCTTTGGCAAGTTTCAGAATTTGGAATTTCAACTTGGAATTCAATCATGGATTTCAATTGTGTGTTTCTTGATTTGAGTTTGGAGAAAATCAATTAGGCTAGAATTGATTTAGGTTTGATGTTGATTTGATTTGGAGTTTGACTTGAAGGAAGAAAGTAAGGAAAGTGGGGGTAAGCAAATTTTCCTAACACCCCTAAGGTATTACCTACTCCTATGGCTAACTCTTTTAAGTTTCTAGGGTTAGTTTGAGTGCCCACCTAATCACTAGATGTGTCTTAAGACTAAGAAACTTCTAAAGTCTAAGAGGAATCCTATGTATAAGATGGAGGGGTTGAGGACTTATTCTAAAAATGTGGTTAACATGTACCTCCTATCAAATCCAAGAAATTGAAGAATAAAGCTAGCTTGAATTATATCCATGTCACTTCTGATAGGTTGTCTGAATCTATTCCTAATAACTCTTCAAGTCTAAATAACAATTCTGATCTTCCTCTTTTTGATTTAGAGTTGGATTTTCTCACTCTAAATACTATAGCTTTGCCTCTTGAGATAGACATGGAATCATCTAATTTTGAGGGTCCCATAGGAGAAACTGTAGGTGAGTCTAATGTGCAGGTAGAATCTTCTATTACCCTGCCACAAGAAATCACCAAAGTCAACCTCCGTAGTGGTAAGGTTCTATCTCCTAGGGCAGCACCTCAAGATAAGGGAAAATAAGTCATTGGTTTAGAGGATCGAGAAGCCCCTCCACAGGATGCTCCACCTTTAGATATGCTTATGGAGGATCAACCCAAGCTGGATTACAATGTTCTCTCTCACCTAAGAAAGTTACCATCTAAGCTAAGCATATATGATGCCCTTATCTTATCCAAAGAGATGAGAGAATCATTAAACAAGGCTCTCCTTGATCCTGAGATATGCTTAGCTCAACTAACCGCTATTAGAGTGGAGGCACATTATTCTAGAGAAGCCCAGAGGATCACTTTCATTGATGAAGACCTTCTTCTAGGGGACATGGAGCACAACCATCCCCTTTGCATTATAGTGGACATGGGCAGATTTAGACTTGCCAGAGTTCTCATCGATCCAGGTACATCAGTGAACATTATGAGTTGAAAGACCCTTGCCTATTTGAGGATCAACATCTCCACACTCTGAAGAGATTGGATGATGTTGAGAGGATTCAGTGAACAAGGAGAGAGAGCTTTAGGTTTCATAGTGTTACCTTACGAGATAGGTGACTGGAAGATTGAAGTAAGTTATATATCATTGATTTGAATACTTTGTTCACTGCTTTGCTTGGTAGGCCTTGGATACATCAGAATAAGATGATTCCATCCTCCCTCCATCATTGTATTAAGTTCAAGAATGATGGGATTGAGTATTATGTCAAAGGAGATGAAAAGCTATTTTTAGTTAGGGAGGTTGAGATATATGAGGATGCCACCTACTATCTTCCTCAAAACATCCTTTCTTGTGAACTTGGAAAAAATTAAAATCCAAAAGAAAAAGAAAATGAAGAAAAACAAAAAGTAAAAGAAAGAGAAAAGAAAAATGAAAATCCAAGTGAATAAGAAAGGGAAATTGAAGAAGAAATAGAGCCGCATATCACATTCCACCCACAGTTCATTCCATCATATGGACATGTGAGTAGAATGCCTGATCTCCACTAGGCAGAGGCAGAAATAGAGGCAGTTCTAGAGGTGGAAGACCCCCTGGTTGACCAATAACCAACAAGGGTTATGTTCCAGTCCATAAGAGTACCCCTACTATTCATATAGACTTGGGATCTAGCTTAGAGTATGAGTCTAATGTGATTAGCATACTAGCCAACCCCTCTCAGCAGATTTCATTGGAGGTGACACTTAAGCCGGATAGTGAAGAAGATCGGGCCTCCAAACAAAGCAAAGTATTCATATCAGATGTATGTAAAACTATCTGGCAGTAGTTAGGAACCTTAGCTCTAACCTCACTTTAATCTCAGAAAGTTGAAGGTTTAGTAGTTAAGGAAGCCCCTAAGACTTCCAATGATATGAAACTGAGGAGATTCTTTTTGGGATCATCCTCCTCAAGTCCTAAAATTGATGTAGAACTTAAGCAAAATTCATATAAAGAATTAATGGAATTACCTTTTGATTGGTACTCACCTTGTGTTCTTAATCTTGCAAAGAAGGGTTTGATTCCTTATTCTTGGTCTAAGCATAGGTCAGAGTACTTCAAAAAGCTATGGAACAACATAGACAGGGATGCATGATCAAGATCAGGACTAGGATTCGGTACAGTGGGTCTAGTCGATGATGATTACTACTTAGTTGTCACAAATTATCTAGAGACTGATAAGTTCTTTTCACACCAAACCAACTCTTATGAGGATGTGTGTTTAGAAATCTCAGATGATCCAGATAATCTCCTAATCAAAGATGCACCACCAGAATTTGAAGAGGAGATTCATTCAACAATTGACAAGCTTAAAGAAATCAACCTCGGGATAAAAGAAAATCCACGCCTGACATACATCGGTTCATTCCTGAATGAAGAAGAAACCAATGACTTAGTTAGGCTATTGGCTGAGTTTAAGGTCTACTTTTCATGGAGTTATGAAGAGTTACCCGGATTATCTCTTGATGTAGGAGTCCATAAACTAGTAAAAGATCCTAGTGCTAACCCTATCAAGCAAGCTCCTAGACGCATGCAATTAGAAATCGAATAACATGTCATTTCTGAAGTCAAGAAATTGATTGATGCTGATTTTATCACGGAAGAAAAATACCCTACTTGGTTAGCCATTATCGTACTAGTTAAGAAGAAGAATGACCAAATTCACATATGCTTTAATTTCAAGGACTTAAACAAGGCATGTCCTAGGGATGAGTTTCCTCTTTCTATACCAAAATTAATGGTGGACATCATCTCATTTGATGTAATTTTCTCCTTTATGGATGGGTCATCTAACTACATCCAATTCAAGATTGTCCCCGAGGATGAAAGAAACACTATTTTTACCCGTTCGAAATCTATTGTTATAAGGTCATGCCTTTCGGCCTTAAAAATGCTGGTGTTACTTACCAAAGGGCCATGACTTAGATCTTCAACGAACTCATCCATCATCAGGTTGAGTGCTACATTGATGATCTCGTAGTCAAGAGCAGAGAAAAGGAAGACCATCTCTTGGACTTGAGAGTAGTTTTTGAATGGTTAAGATAATATAACATCAAAATGAGTCCCCTGAAGTGTGCATTCAAAGGAGCTTCAGGGAAATTCCTTAAGTTTATTGTCCAACACAAGGGAATAGAAATAGATCCTGAAAAGATCAAAGCTATCTTAGAAATGCCACCTCCTAAGAGTTTAACTTAACTCAGATCTTTCCAAGGATGGTTAGCATATTTTAGATGCTTTATTTCCAACCTATCGAGAAGATGCAAGCCATTCTCAACACTTATCAAAAAGGATGCCAAGTTCAAGTGGGATGATAAGTGCCAACATGCCTTTGAAGATATCAAGTAGTATTTGGTGAAGCGCTAGTTCTAGCAGCCCCTATCTCATGTAGGCCACTCATCCTCTACACTGCTGCATTGGATGACTCTCTCAGTACTTTGTTGGCCCAAGCCAACACCGAAGGGAAGGAGAGTGCTCTCTACTACCTCAGCCATCGTTTGATTCTCTACTGAAGTGAACTACCCACCTATTGAGAAATATTGCCTAGTTTTGATCTTTGCATCCCAAAAGCTACGATACTATATGCTTTCTCATAAGGTGAACTTGATTTTCAAAACCAACCCACTGTAATACCTCATGATAAGGCCATTGCTATCCGGAAGTTTGGCATGATGGTCCATGATCCTCTCGCAGTTTGATATCACATTCATACCCCTCTGTGTGGTAAAAAGGTCACGCATTATAGGATTTTGTAGCAGCATACCCACTTCATACTGATTTTTTGCTTGGTGATAATCTCTCTGATGAGAAAATCATGAACTTAGGGGAGGTTGACAATCGTCGATGGAAGATGTATTTTGATGGTGCAGCTTCTTTTCATAAAGGATAAATACCATGATCTACTCTTCCAGGAAAGGAAGGGGTAAGAATAGTTCTCCTAACTCCAGACCATGATGAGATGAGATTGTCATACTATCTTTTCAATCCTTGCACCAACAAGGAAGCTGAGTATGAGGTTTTGATTGTCGGTCTGAAGTTAGCTATCACAGTGTGTGTCAATAGCATCAACATCTTTGGGGATTTTCAGTTGGTCATCAACCAGATTGTCGAGTCCTACAAGGTTCTCAAACCTAAGCTTCATCATTACCATGAGTATACCATGAAGCTATTGGCCCAAATCCTTGAAGTCACCATCTACATGGTTCCCCAAGCAGAGAACGCAATAGCAGATGCTTTGGTCAAACTTGCCAAAGAATTGCCATGTCTAGAAGATGAGTCCATTCAATAAGGGTCTAGAATAGACAAGTTCTATCCCTTATTGATGCTGAACTCATCAAGAGACTTTCTCTTGAAGGGGGAGGTTGCCGTTGCCTATAAGGACAAGGAGCTGGATTGCAGGCAACCGTTCGTAAAATATTTTAACACCGAAAAACTACCTCAAGAAAAATCACAAGCCCATTGGTGAAAGAGAGAGCTCTCTCCTATGCTCTCGTTGATGGCACCCTGTACTGACGGTCCATTGATCAAATGTGGTTATGTTGTTTAGATAAACACGATGTCTGTGACATTATAACTGAGTACATTCAGGTCTATGCAGAGTGCATCAGTCTAATCAAAAGATGAAGATGAAGATCAAGAGACTAGGATACTACTAGCCTTCGATGATTACAGACTGCATGGATGTAGCTAGGAGATGCCATCGATTAGGATGTGGTCCTACATCAACCACCCAACATTCACCTACATTTGTCTCATGGCCATTTGTGTTGGGGTACCAACATTATGGGTCTCGATCCTCCTTCTTCCAAGGGTCATCGGTTCATCTTAGCCACCACTACTTTTCAAGTGGTGAGGCAATCCCACTCAGAGAGGTCATAGCTCAGCATGTGCTTCAATTTTTCAGGAACCATATCATATATAGGTTCGGGGTGCCTCGATGAATTATTTCCAATGATGGTATTGCATTCAGAAGCACGAAAATCAACAGCTTCTCCAAAACACATGGTATAGATTAGAGATACTCCACCATCTACTACCCCAGAGCAAATGGTTTAGTAGAAGCATTCAACAAAACTCTCATCCAAATACTAAAGAAGACTCTTGATGACAACAAGCGGTAGTGGAATGACCAAGTTGGTTGAAGTCTTGTGGGCCTATCACCCCATATACCGAACTCTAACTCAATTTACCTCATTTTCCTTAGTGTATAGGTCCGAATCCGTTCTACCTTTAGAAGTTCAACTCTCATCACTGAGGATAGCATTGGGTAGCAAGATCACTATAGAGTAGAATGCAAAGTTATGGTTAGAAGAGCTCAAAAGTTTCGAGGAGAGTCACCTACGGGCATGCCAGAACTTGGAGTTTTATAAGGCCAAAATGATTCAAGCTCACAACAAGCTAGTCTGCCTTAGATTTTTCCAAGTAGGAGAACTTGTGTTAGTCCTAAGAAGACCAATTGTTGCCCATCGAAAGATGGGAGGTAAGTTTGAACCTAATTGGGAAGGCCTACTAAGGAGGATCTTATCAACTTATTGATTATAAAGGAGAACACCTGATGCTTCTAATTAATGGGCTCTATTTGTAGAAATATTACTCATAAAATATGTTTGAAAATAATTATCAACAAAAGAACAAAAATTTGATTCCCTTTCATCAAAATCTTCTCTTCTTTCGAAGCGTTGTTTATTTGTCTTGCTAATCTGCCATGATGTGTCTAGTTAGCTGTAAGAGTCCCTAAGAGGCACCCTATCCCTCTTTCACAACACAAACACAATCAAACACAACCCCCTGATGCTACTAGAGAGGTGTGAGAGAACCTAAGTGGCATCCTATTTCGATTAGCATAATTGAGTTAGGTGTAAGAGAACTCGAGTGACATTCTTTCTTAGTAGAAAATCTCAACACCATTTCATCAAAATCCCTAGCGTGTTTAGGGTAGGTGTGAGAGAACCCAAGAGGCATCCTATTCCCTTTAACACAACCACAAGAACAAACACAAATATTTTGTCTCGGGCTACTTTGATGTGGGAACAAGCCCTTGTGACACTCACTTATTAGCTACTTTAGGTTGGGTCTAAATACTACCTCACTAGTATGTCAACCTAGTGGTCACTTATTTCGAAGATGTGATTCCCCATGCTTTCATTCTAACTTGACCAATGCAAAGGAACGAGCACCTTGTTAGTATGGTAGAGTTCGCTACCCAACCATTAAGCTACCTCATGTTGATTTTGTTTAAGAGGATGTGTGTCCCCGAGCTTCCTTCTTGAACTAATCATCATCATCTAACTAGGTTGAGTATATTTGAGGTTTAGGATAAGTCCCCTAGAGGCTCCTTTTCTCTTGACTACATTTGAGTCGATATAAGTCCTCCAGTGCCATTCACTCAGTAGTTGCCCTAGGTTGGATGGCACCTGTTGAGCTGAAGACAGACTATCCCAACAATCAGTTCCGCTATAGAAGGATGTGAGTCCCCGAGCTCTCTTCCTAGGCTGATTGTTGCAAACTGACGGGCACCTTAAGGTGGTTGATGTTATGCTGACAGTGACTCACCTGGTGGATACACCACTCTTAGCAAATGTGAGTCCCCACGATTTCTCCCTGAGTTGGATACCCAATACCTATTTGATATAGACTATCCATGTCATCTTCTCCAGGGTTTTGGATCAAGCCCTTACCCTCTCCTGCGGAATTCTATTGGATCACATCCCCATGACCCCATTTAGACACTGCTCGGGTTACTCTTGGGTTGGATAGTTCCCCTTTCCTAGTATCCACCCCTGTGGTTGGAGAATTTATTCAGCGGATGCGTAGATTCTCCTTTGGTTCAGTAAATCTGAGATAGGTCTAGGCTAATATAAGCTTTTTCTTGGTTTGATCTCTCACAAACAAACATGATCCATGATAAACAAATAAAGTAAACAAACAAACTAATTAATTCTCTTATGGATAAAGAATTCAAGTCCCTAAAGGGCCCTTTTACCAAGTAGGCATCCTATATTTAGGGCAGTGTCAATAGAACTCCTTATAGGAATTGCTTGACTGCTTGAGTTGAGATAAATCCCCAGGTCGGTACTCTCTCCGTAGTCACCCTTAGGTCGAGTTCAATCTATTTTGCCATAAGCAGGTTACCCTAGTAATCATTCTGCTTTTGAAGATGTAAGACTATGACGCAATCTTTCTGGCATGACTATTGCAAATCGACGGGCAACCCTAGGTTGGGTTCGATTTGTTGCCTAAAGCAACCGATCACCCCAATGATCTTTTGTAGTGGAAGATGTGAGTCACCGAGCTTTCTTCCCTTAAATTGATCATTACAAATTGAAAGGCACTCCTTTGGTTAGATAGTTCTTTCATCGGCCGGGAAGTTACTCCCTTTGGTTCAGTAAATCTAAGATAGGTCAAGGCTGATATAAGCTCATTCTCAATGTGATCCATCGCAAACTAACAGAATCCATCAAAATAAACAAACAAATTTAAATATGAAATTAATCTTGACTATCTTTAAGTTGATCTAAGTCCCTCAGCAGCATTCACTTAATAATCAGCCCTTGGTTGGGTTCTATTCATTGCCTTGCCAATGGGTCACCCCAACAACTCTTCCTTACTTTAGAGGATGTAAGTCTACTATGCTTTCTTCCTAGTATAGCTGCTGCACACCAAAAGGCATCCCTTTGGTTGGATAGTCCTACCTTATGGTTGGTAGACTACTCCCTTTGGATTGGTATATTTGAGTTAAGCCTAGGCCTTCGTGGCCCCTACTCAGTGCAGTCCATCGCAAACTGATGGTACCCATAAAAATGAATAATTTAAAAATGAAATTAAATCTTTGAGTTGATCTAAGTCCCCTAGCAGCATTCACTCAGTAATTAGCCCTAGGTTTGGTTTGGTTCGTTGCCTTGGCAATGGGTCATCCCAGCAATTGGTCCTTACTTTAGAGGATGTAAGTTTACTATGCTTTCTTCCTTGTACAGCCGCTGCACACCAAGAGGCATCCCTTTTGTTGGCTAGTCCTACTATGTGTTTAGTAGACTACCACTTTGGATATGTAAATCTGAAGTTAGGTTCCATGGCTTTACTCAAGGATCCATCCAAACCAAGGTCCATCTCAAAATCCAAAATCTAAAAATCTAAAACAAATTCAACCCTCCTCCTTCAGTGGAGTGAAACAAACAACACAAAATAATCAATCAATCTAAATCTAAATCTTTTGCTTATCCTCAATGAGATGCAAATCTTTCTAGCTCTCCAGCAGATTCAAAATTCTAATCCCTTAGTGGATTTCACAATCTTTACTCCCTTCTGGATGACTTGAACTTGCCTCCTCAGTGGAGAGTTCACTTTTCTATCCCCAGTGGAGTCAAAATAAACAAATTAAACAAACAACAAATTAAATCAGATCAATTTCTCTCCCCAGTGAGAATCAAATCAAACCCTTTATTCCCTTGTGGATGATTTGAACCTGCTTCCCTAGTGGAAGGTTCACATACTCTGTCTTTAGTGGATTCCTCTTGCCCTCTCTTATGTCCTTGACATGAGTAGAGTCACATTGCACTAAGCTCTGGATTCCTTCTACACCGTGGATTAGGAGTAGATCATCTCTATTAGTGCTTGTGATCGTTCAGTGTTGTTGATCATTTCAGTTAACACCACTACATGCGTTGTTCCTTGCCAGTTACACCACACCTATTGGGCGCCCTTCGTTGACCTCATTTTTAGAATGAGCTCTCAACCCCTCCATCCTAGATAAAGGACTTCTCTTTGACTTTAGGAGTTCCTTCATCTTAAGATACATCTAGTGATTAGGTGGACACTCAACCTAGCCATAATAACTTAGAAGAGTTAGCCATAGGAATAAGTCATGCCTTAGGGGTGTTAGAAAAATTTGCCTACCCTATAGCTTGAACCAACTCCTCACTTCCTTCTTCCGAGTCAAAACTGCAAACTCATATCAACTCTAACTCTAACTCAAACCTTGAATCAATTCAATGGATTTTCTTAAATCATGAATCAATTCCAGATAATTGAAAGCTATGATTGAAGCCCATGATTGGATTCCAAATTCCAAAATATTTCCTAAGTCATTTTGATTCCCTCGCATGGACTTAGCTCAAATCAAATATAAATCAATTCAAATTCAAAGAATTTTCTCATAACCCATTTATTTATATTCACAAATATAAATGAAATATAAATTTAAATAACCAAAAATAAATTCAAAACTTAAGTCCAAATTTAACCAAAATTCAACATAAGCCTTTCAAGTCAAGCTCTTGAACTTAGCCAAATCAAACTCAAATCAAGCCAAACTCTTAATTTTTCTTCATGATTCAATCAATCCTACAATCATGAATCCAAATATAAACATAAACTACATTCATCAAATCAAAAATCAATTCAAAACTCAAACTCAAGTTTAACCAAAATCCAACCTAAGCCTTTCAAGTCAAATTCTTGAACTTAGCCAAATCCTATTCAAATCAAGCCAAACTCTTGATTTTTCTTCATGATTAAATCAATCCTACAATCAAGAATCCAAATATAAACATAAACTTTAATCACCAAACCAAAACTAAATTCAAAAATCAAACCAAAATCAAACTCATATTCACCCTTTGAACTTGAAATTGTTATGTGGATCAAAACCCATTGGACTTCAAACCACTTGCAAATGGATTCATATTTAAATTATAAGTTCATATGTGAGTTCAATCAATCTCAAATCAAGCTTTTACCAAGCCATTTGACCCACTTAGGCTCACTTGATCCAAAGTGACCTAAAGTACCCTTATGAGCCAAATTCTAATCCTAACCAAATTGGATTGAACTAAGCCCACCTAAGCCTCATATTGTGTGCAACAATCATCATGAGATGATCAATCCCTCAAATTGGGTTAAACCAAGTCAAACCTAAGGGTTAACCAAGTCAACACTTAGCCAAAATGAAACTTAAACTAGCCAAAATCCACCATAGGTCAAATAGATTGAAACCATTGATTAAAACTCATTCATGATCAATGGTTGAAGTTGACCAAGTCATCATTTGAGCATAACCTAGCCCAATTGGCCACTTGACCTAAAAAGTCAAAATGTATCAAAACTTGATCTAAGCCAAATTGATTGAAACCAATGGGTCAAGTTCATTCCAAAATGATTGTTGAACTTGAGCAAAGCCTCAATTTACCAACTAAACCCAACCTAGCCTAATTGACCATGAACCAAACTTGACCTAAAAGATCAAATTGAGCCAAACCCAAATATAAACTAATTGATTGGAAACAAAGATACCAATCCATTTCAAATGACCAACCAAACATAAACCAACCCATGACCTAACCCAAATAGGTTAAATGGGTCAAATTGGTCAACTTCACCCATTTGAGCTAAATGAAATCAAATGAACCAAATTCAAATATAAATCAAATTGAATCAAACCAATGATGCCAACATATTTCAAATGGTCATAAAAACTTGACCCAATCCTTGGTTTGACCCAATTTGACCAATTGGTCAACTTGACCCAAGTTGACCCATTTTGACCTAAATGGGTCAACATGAGCCAAATCATATCAAATCAACTCCAAATTCATTGAAACTTGGTGCAACCCATTTTTGAATCATATCAAACATATTAAAATTGGAATCCAAGCCAAATGACCATTTTAACCCTAGGTCAAAGGGTAAATCTTGGCCAAATTCACTTGGAATTTGGTCAAATCCTCTCTATGACCACTTGACACCCTCTTAGTGGACCAAGTGGACATTATTGAGTGTGGTGTACCTAACTCATTGGGCTTGGGTCAGCCCAACCCAACCCAAGGTCAAAACTGACCACCCCCATGGAAATAAGCACATGGGGATCATTCCTCCTCTCATTTTCCACATGTGCAACTTCTCCACTACCCTTCTCTAGCCAAACCAACCCATGTGTAAACCCTAAATGGCCTAACAACCCATTGCATGAGGTCAATTGATCAAAAATAGCATCTCTAAGCTCGGCTATCCGATTGCTCTAGGGGGAGATATTCTCCCCCTAATTTCATTTCAATTCAACAGTCTCCAATTCGATTGAGCTGAGGAAAGCCAGAGGAACCATTTCTAAGTCTCCCCAAGCTTCCTAGAGTGAGTTTGAATTTCCCATTTCTCAGTTTTCTTAAATTGATAATAGGGGAGCTCCCTCACTAACCCATCTCACTCAATACTCGAAACCAATCCAATTAACTTTGCAAGCTCCATCAGGGAACTCAATCGAGTTCACCCAAACCTTCACATAAGTTCTCTAAGCAAGGGAGGAGTACTCTTGACCAAGGCTGAGCCCACTTGAAGGTGAACTTGGTCCATAGAAAGATCCATCCAATTTCAACACCTCAAAACTTTAACAAGGCTTCGTCTCCACTAGACAAAGCTACTTTAAGGAATCAAGTGTCGGTGATAGCCTCCAGCAAGGTATGCCATTAAATCAAGCTTAAATTAGCCATGGTGTCGTCCTTTGTGAAGTTAAGTTTTGACCCCAAGAAAAGTTAGCTGTTAGATGTGTTCCCCTTTACTCTTAGATGGTGTGGGTTGAATTTGGATTCAATCCAAGCTCAATCAAACTTGGATCTTTCCCTAGAAGGTAGACGGTGGCCATTTCCCATAGAAAAAATCAGAGATAGATCATGGGCCATCCATCCGTGCAGTTTGGATGGACGGCCATGATCAATACATGTAGATCCGTCATTTTAACCCTTAAGAACTGTAGGTTTGATCTCAGCCGTCCGATTCTTGATCAGACGGATGGGGAGAAAGCATGTAGCGCCGCCGTTGATGCGGTGCTATGATGTGACAACTTAAGTGGCCTCTCCCATTGTGCCATGTGGAAATCGCGCGTCGTGTTAGCCTCCACGTGGTGCCGATGGGATTAACCACTTAATTAGGATATTTAATTAAGAAAAAATCATGGAAAATTCAAATATTCATATCTAAGTGTAGAATAATTAGAAAATATGAAATAAATTTGCATATGAAAGATAATTGAATGTGAAATATTATAAAATTAATTTTGATAGATTTTGAATAGGGTTATTTTTTGAATTTTGGTTTTATTGGGAACATAATTAGGCTAATTATCCTCTGATTATTCCATTAATTAATCTCAAACTTCTCATGTGTATTTAGTTGGATGAGTTGTACCTCCCCTAATTTTCTTGGGATTTATTAATGGTTTAATTATGGTAATTGCTAGACTCATTCTTAATTTCTCTCTTAATATAATTAAGCCTAATTAAGTTTGTAATCAATGGTTTAATCTCTTGATGGAGTTAATTAAGATGTGTTTAAATGAATAGGAGGTTTAGGAAATAATTTTGGGATATTTTCCTTATGTTATTCCTTAAACCCCCTCTTTCTTCCTTAATCCAAATTTAATTATGGGTTAATACACTAATTACCTACCTAGTTAATTTGATAAAATTCTAAATCCTTCCAGAACTTAATTAATTCATCTTGGGTAGGTGCTTAGGTGTTTAATAACCTAAGTACATTAGGGAAATCAAAATCTAACTCATATGTGTGGGAAGGGTCATGAAATTACTTAAATTAAACCTTTTAGCTTAATTAATCATTAATCATGGGCCAATTGCATTAGGCCCTTTTCTTTCTTAGGTGCATTATTGATTTAAATTCCTTGTATGGTTTTATGTCATCCATTGGCTCATAATTATTTGGTTAAGTATGCTAAGGTGGTTTAGGTAAGGGGTAATTAACACACTAAATTAATAACTTAACCTAAACAAAATATAAAAATAACCTAATGATCCTAAGAATAAATTAAATTAACTCACATATGGGGAAAATGGGTTAGGACCAGCAAACATTCTTTCACATTTTCTAAACCAAAACAAAAATCACATTAAATAAACTTTGATTCACTTTGAACTTTCTTATTTCATAGGATTATCTTTAGAAATTAATTAGGG
Organism: Cymbidium sinense; assembly: GCA_021442155.1. Classification (NCBI taxonomy): domain Eukaryota; kingdom Viridiplantae; phylum Streptophyta; class Magnoliopsida; order Asparagales; family Orchidaceae; genus Cymbidium; species Cymbidium sinense. The sequence continues at coordinate 24,397,876 of CM038227.1, read as the reverse complement.
TGAATGAGTTTATATTGCTTTCATCACTTTATTTCTTTCTTAGCATGCTAAATCTGCATGTCATATGAAAATCATGCATCCATCCCTTTTAAAAATAAAATTAAAAATGGAATGTTTTTTTTTATGTCAAATTGCATGGATTAGCTATTATCACTATTAACTCTAAAATTATTTTGAAAACTTCTAATTCAAATATCAAAACTGAAAGGTATCCTACTTATACTTTATTTATAAGCTTGCATGTGAATATAAAAATGTGTCTCATGTTTGCTTCCTTTCTTTTCTCTTAACATGGATTTGAATAAAATTTGCAAAGTGTATAGTTCTTTTAAAAGAGTATAACACTTGCTTTAAATCTACTCTTATCCTCTTCCATGTTATAACTTAAGAAGGATCTTTACATTTACACATATAAATTGCCTAAACAAACCAAAAATTAAATAAACATAAGCTTTGCATTTTTTTTTCCATTTATCGCTTTTGTACATGCATATGTATTTAAGGAAAGTGGTATATAAGCTTGGATAACCCTGGGCTTGCGAGGCTTTAAGTAGACCTAAGTAGGTCTTGTACCTTACACCCCTGGTGCTAACAATGATGTCGTACTCACTTATGCATTTCATACATACACATGTGCATATGAATAAAGGATAAAAGAATAACCCATTTCTACTTAATGAAAATCATGCATCATAAAGCATCCAAAATTTTTTAACATTTCTTAGCATTCATCATAAAGTGTGCTAAACATTTCTAATTGTATGAATATATATTCTTAGGATTCATTCATATGCATATTATATATGTTGGAAAAGAAATGAAGTGGTGTGTATTTTATGATATTATTTCACTTTACTTACACTTAAAATGCCTTTCTTTTTGAATAGGTTTGTTTAGGGTTAATCTAAACTTAGGATTTATTAAAACATATAAGAAAACATTCACTAAATAAAATCAAACATGAATCTACTTTAGAAATTACTTAAGGTAAGGAAGGAAAGAGAAGTTTCTCTTTTCTTTTTCTTCTCTTTACAACTTAGTAATTAGTTGTAAGTTCATTCAAACTTAAACAAATCACCAAAAAAAAAATTAACTAAATCAAATAAACAACTTAAATAAATCCACCCATCTAAGTTGAACATTTTTCATACATAAAAAATTTAAACCTTAAAGCCATAGCTAAGCATACCACACAAAACCTAAATGACACACACATTAGACTAAGTCACCACTACTAGCTTTAGGTTAGAGCAGTGCATGGTTTGATGTTTTCTTTTATTTTATGATATTTTATTTTAGTCTGGATGTTAGGGTGAATGTGCGTAGAATGAATGGTAGGATGATTTAGTCTAACCATTATTATTTTCAGGGGATTGTGCTTTAAGGGGAAATGTAATAATAAAAATATAAATTCTTTTGTTGTGCAGGTGCTTATACCCCAAAGCATAATCTAATAGGCCAGGTGGACTAGGTTACCCATGTGTAGGGTGCTAAGTCCAATATGTGCTCATACATGCTTGGGATTTGAATGGTTTGTTTAGCTAATCTATGTTTTGCAGGTGTTAGTTAAATTTTCTTTTCTTTCTCATGTAATTTTGCAATTAGGATTTTAGAATGATTGTTATGGGGGATTAGGATGAGCATTTGTCATAAGACTTCAACTTATATACCATGTGAAGCCTTTTGAGCAACCACATTCCAACCATCCAAAAGAAGGAACTGTGGTGAAATTTTATAAGAATTTCTAAAAAAGAAAAAAAAAAGGTATACTTTCATTTTCACTCTATGCAGGATAAAATGAAGACAAAAATATACTTCTTCTTTTTATGCATTTTTGACACTGCGTAGATCTGCAAATATTCTTATTGAGGGTGATTGGGTTTGACATTAAGGAGAGGTGTACTATCTCAAAAGATAGAAGTCACCGCCCTACAATGCACCTAATAACCTCAATAAGAACTCCTAAAGAGAATGGGTCTGCATGTTCACCAAAGATTCTTTCCCTACTTTACATGGAAAAGTAAAGTTGGATTTATTTTAAATTGGGTTCATTAAATTCCTTATAAGGGAAAGCCCCCATAGTTAATTACATCCTAAGGAATGAGATCTTTTAGGAATACTCTCGATTAAGGTAAATGATCATTGTCTCCAAAGATATCAAAAGGTAGGACTATCAATCGATTAGTTTATTTTGGAAGATCAAATGGGATTGATCAAAAAGAGAGATTTATTATTAAAGCCAAAGGAAGATAAGTAAGAGATGCTCACGATGCTAGAAAACCTCATGAACATCTCAAACTATCTTATAGTTGGGCTTTACATTTTTGAAATTGATTTGTTTATTTCAGTTGAATTTTTATTAGAAGTTTAGGCCTTATAATTTGATAATACATGGTCATGGAAATGTCTAAGAGGTGAGAATTTATGCTTATGACCCATAGAAGAGAGAAGCAACCTTAGAACCTAAATCTAGAGAGCTTTGGCGAGGGCCAAAAGCATGACCTAAATCTAGGGAAAAAATGGGTATTTGGTTTGCCTCATGAGGAAAAAATCACTGGCTTGGACTTACAACCAGAGGGGGTGCCAAATAACTCCTCCTATGATTTTAAGTTCATGTAGGCAAGTTATATGCTTTATGCGAGATAGCTAGGTTGTTATTTATTTAGAAATAAACTAAGTCCTTAAACTCACACCCTAAGAGACTAGATCATGTAAGGGCATGAGAAATGACCTAGATCTAATGCAAAACATATTACATGTTGTTTTTATTTTTGGACAATCATTTGACTTAGGCTTATAGGATTCATATGCCTAATGCATGAGAAGTAAAATTATTGGTCAAAATTAGCGAGAAGGGAGGTGTGTTTCCACCATGGCTCTCAAAGGTCAAGCCAAGTTTCTCTGGCAAAGGTGGAAGCCCTCTAATCAAGAATGTAACAATATGCTTTTATGCATGATGTTATAAAAGAAATACTCATCCAGGTAAGGGGTTGTTAATTCTTTTATCTTGATTTTAACTTAGGCTTTAAATGAGGTTATGAGTTATTTATTTTTAATTTTGAGTTGATTAATTTGGTAGTAGATTTATTTTTCTTTAAGAGCCTAATCGTCATCCAGGCCATACATCAAATAAGGATGAAACTAGGAAAACATGCCATCTTAATGCACAAACTAAATAAAATATCAAACATTTTGTAAAGCTAATGCAAAAGAATAAAAGGCTAATTGTGGTCAGACACCACCACACAAATCTGAAAATAAATCGAGTAGTCGAGCTCTACCCTTATACAACCCGGATTACAAATGAATTAATTTACAATCAAGCAAGGAAATTCATGTTATGTGGGGGGTCTTCATTTCTTCTTTCTTCTTTCTTCTTTCTACTTTTTGGTTCCTTCTTTTGGATGGTTGGAAGGTGGTTGTTTGAAAAGCTTCACATGGTACATATGATGAAATCTTATGACCAGTGCTCATCCTAGTCCCCCATTATAATCATTCCAAAATTATAATTGTAAAAATACATGAAAAGAAAAAGTAAATCTAACTAACACCTACAAAATAGAGATTACCTAAACAAACCATATAAGTCCCAAGCATGCATAGTGGACTTACCACCCCACACATGGGTGACCAAGTCCACCTAGTGTATTAGATTATGCTTAGGGGTATAAGCACCTGCACAACAAAAGCATTTATATTTTTTATTATAGCGCCCCTTAAGCACAATCCCCTACAGAAAATAATGATTAGACTAGATCATCCTACCATTCATTCTGCGCATATTCACCCTAATATCCAGGCTAAAACAAGACATCATAAACTAAAAGCAAACATTAAGCCATGCACCATCCTAACCTAAAGCTAGAAGTGGCGACTTAACCTAATATGTGTGCTTTAAAAGGTTTGTGTGGTATATTTAGCTAGGGCTTTAAAGTTTAGATTTTCTAAGTATGAAGATGTTTGACTTAGAGGGTAGTTTTATTTACATTGTTTAGTTGATTTGGATTGATTTTATTTGATATTTTATTTAGGTTTGAATGAACCTACAATTAATTACTAAGTGTTGTAAAGAGAGAGAAAAGAGAAGAGAAACTTCTCTTTCCTTCCCTACCTTAAGTAATTTCTAAAGTAGATTCATATTTAGTTTTATTTAGTGAATATTTTATTATGTGTTTTAATTAATCCTAAGTTTATATTTTTCCTAAAGAAACCCATTCAAAAAGAAAGGCATTTTAAGATTAAATAAAGTGAATTAAGATCACAAAACGCACATCACTCCATTTTCCTTCCCAACATGTATAACATGCATATGAATGAATCCTTAGCATATCTATACATACAAATGGAAATGTTTAGCATACTTTATGATGAATGCTAAGTGCATTACTTATAAAAAATTGAATGCTTTATGATGCATGATTTTCATTGTGTAGAAAAGAGGTTTTCTTATCTATTTTTCACATGCACACATGCATGTATGAAAGGCATAAGTGAGTACAACGCCATTGTTAACCAAGGGTGTAAGGTACAAGACCTACTTAGGGCTAGTTAAAGCCTCGTAACCCAAGGGTTGTCCAGACTAATATACCACTTTTCTTAAATACAAGCATATATACAAAAGAAATGAAGGGAAAAGTAAGATGTAAAAAAGTTTATATTGGTTGTTTGGTTTTGTTTATGCAATTTATATGTGTAAATGTAGGTGCCCTTCTTAAGTGATAGTATAGGAATGAATAGAAAGGGGGTTAGGCAAGTGTTATATTATTTTCAAATGAACTATATACTTTGCCAAATTCTATTCAAAACCATACTAAAAGAAAAGAGAAGGAAGGCTACACTTTGCATATCTTCATATTTGTATCCACATGTAAGCTCATAACTAATCATAAATAGCACACTTTTAATTTTGTACATTTGATTTATAGATCTTAAAAATAGTTTTGAATTTAATAGTGATAATAGCCATTCATATTTTAATTTAGCCAAAACATGCAATTTGACATAAAGAAAACATTTCACTTTCATTTTGATTTTTCAAAAAGAATGAATGCATGAAATTCATTTGACATACACATTTAACATGTTAGGAAAGAGCTAAAGTCATGAGAGCATGTAAACTTATTCACCCTAATTAATTCCCAAAGACAATCTTATGAAATAAGAAAGCTTAAAGCAAATCAAATTATCTTTAAAGGAGGTTTGATTTTATTTGAGAAGCATTAGGTGAGTTTTCTATTCTTAACCCATTCCCACATATGTTTGCTATTTTAGTTTAATTTTTTAGGTGATTAGATCAATTTTATGCTTTGGTTAGGTTAATGTATGAATTAAATGTATTAACTACCCCTTACTTGCACTACCTTAGCATACTTAATCAAATAATTATGAGCCAATGAGAAGACATAAAATCACACAAGAACCATGCACCTAGGAAGAAAAGGGTCTAATGCATTTGGCTCATGATTAATGATTAATTAAACTAAAGGGTTTAAATTTAAGTAATTTCATAACTCCTCTCAGACATGTGCGTTAAATTTTGATTTCTTTAATATACTTAGGCTCTTGAATACCTAAGCATCCACCCAAGATAGATTAATTGAGTTGTGAAAAGTTTTATAATTTTATGAAATTAATTAAGGGGGTAGTTAATGAATTAACTCTTAATTAAGGTTGGATTAAGAAAGAAAAAGGGGGTTTAGGGAATATCTTAAGGAAAGCATCCCAAAATTTTTCCCTAAACCTCATATTCACTTAATAAAAACTTAATTGACTCAATCATAGGGTTAAACCACTAATTATGCCCTTAATTAAGCTTAATTATATTAATAGAGTGATTAAAGAATGAACTAGGAATTCTCCTAATTAAGCCACCAATAAATCCCAAGAAAATTAGCGGAGGCAGGAGTCATCCCACTAATTAAGCACAAGAAGTTTGGAATTTTACTGGTGTAATTAGAGGGTAATTAGAAAAATAATAGTTTTAATAAAACCCAAATTCAGAGAAAAAAATATAATTTAAATTTCAATGAAATAATTTTTAGAATTTTTTACATTCAATTATCTATCCAATGCAATTTATTTCATATTTTATAAGTTTTCTAGGCTTAGATATGAATTTAGGAAGTTTCTATAATTAATTAGAACATTTAATTGCCTAATTAAGTATTTAATCCCGTTGGTGTCACATGAGCTGCTGACACGGCATGCGCTTTCCACGTGGAGTGATGAGATTGGATAATTAACTTGTCACATAGTAGTGTCACATCAACGGTGGGGCTACGCGCTTTCTCCTCACCTGTTTGATCAAGGATCGAATGATTGAGGTTAATGCCATGGATCAAATGGGTTAAAATGTAGATTTTATGCATCTTAATCATGGTCATCCATCCAAAATGCGCGGATGGATGGCCCATGATCTATCCCTATAAATCCCTGTGAAGGATGGACACCATCCATCTTCAAGGGGATGATCCAAGCTCAATTGAGCTCAGATTGATCCCAAAATTTACCCACAACATCTAAGCATAAGGGAAAATACATCTAACAGCTAGTTTGCATAAGATTAAACTTTACAACACAAAGCTCCAAACAATTTTGAACTTAAGCTCGGTTTAATGGCTAACCTCATTAGAGGTGATCATTGATGCTTGATTCCCTTAGAGAAGCTTCGTCTAGTGGAGATGAAGCTTTGCTGAGAGTTTGAGGTGTTGAAATTGGGTAGATGCTTCTATGGACCAACACCTCTTGCACTTGAGCTCAATCTTGATTGAATTAGATCCTCCCTTGCCTTTGGAGCTTGGGAAGAGCTTGAACTCAACATGGTCCTGGGCTTGAAGGAATTAGGGTGATGTAAAGTGTGGAGTAAGTTGGATTTTGAGTAGAGCTCACTTATTTTCAAGCTATGAAAATTGAGAATGGCTAAGTTGATTTCTCTCTAGGAGGCTTGATATCACTTAGCAAAGGCTTCTTTAGCTTCCCTTAGCTCAATCAAGTATGAGAGAGTGTAGATTGAATTGAATTAATGGGAGTATATCTCCCCCTTGAAGGATCAGATAGCTGTGAAGGTGCTTGCCATTTTGATCCAATTGAGCTTATGCAATGGGTTTATTAGGCTATTAGAGCTATCCTTGAATTTGGTTTTGGCCAGAGAAGGAGTGGATGAGGTGGCTGTGTGCTTAAATCAAGTGGAGGGAGGATTCCATGTGGCCAATTTTAAAGGGGATGGTTGGTTTTGGGTGTGGGTTGGATTTGGCTGACCCAAACCCATTGGGTCATGTGCACTAGGTGCATTAGTGACCATTTGGTCCACTAAGAGGGTTCCAAGTGTCCATGAAAAGGAATTGACCAAATTCCAAGTGGTTTTGATTTTGGGTTGCCCTATGGCCTAAGGGTAAAATGGTCATTTGACATTGATATCAGTTTGGGCATGTTTGAAAAATGGGTTAGGCCAAGTTTCATTGAATTTGGAGTTGGTTTGATATGATTTGGCTCATGTTGATCCATTTAGGTCAAAATGAGTCAACTTGGATCAAGTTGACCAATTGGTCAAATTGGGTCAACCCAAGGGTTTGGTCAAGTTCATATGACCATTTGAAATGTTTTGGTGGCTTTCGTTTGATTCAATTTGGTTTAGGTTTGAATTTGGTTCAATTTAGTTCATTAGGTGAAATGGGTCAAGTTGACCAATTTGACCCATTTGACCTATTTGGGTTAAGTCATGGGTTGGTTCATGTTTGGTTGGTCATATGAAATGGATTGATATCTTTGTTTCTAAACAATTTTGGTTAAGTTTGAGTTTGGCTCAATTTGACCCTTTAGGTCAAATTGGGTTCAAGATTAATTGGGCTAGGTTAGGTCTAGTTGGCCAATTGAGGCTTTGATCAAGTTCAACATTCATTTTGAGATGAACTTGACCCATTGGTTTCAATCAACTTAGCTTAGATCAAGTTTTGACACATTTTGACTTTTTATGTCAAGTTGGTCAACTTGGGTCAAGTGGCCAATTAGGCTAGGTTAAGCTCAAATGTTGACTTGGTCAAGTTCAAACATTGATCATGAATGAACTTAGATCATTAGTTTCAATTAATTTAGCCTATGGTGGATTTTGGCTATGTTGGGTTTCATTTTGGCTAAGTGTTGACTTATTTAACCCTTAAGTTTGACTTAGTTTGACCCAATTTGAGTGATTGATCATCTCATGATGATTGTTGATCATGATGAGAGGCTCAGGTGGGCTTAGTTTAGTCCAATTTGATTAGGATCAGAATTTGGGTCATAAGGGTACTTTAGGTCACTTTGGATCAAGTGAGCCTTAGCAGGTCAAATGGTTTGGTCAAAGCTTGATTTGAGTTTGATTGAACTCACATATGAACTTATGATTGATATATAAATCCTCTTGCAAGTGGTTTGAAGTCAAATTGGTTTTGATTCAATTGATAATTTCAAGTTTAAGGGTTGAATATGAGTTTGACTTAGGTTTGATTCTTGAATTGAGTTTTGATTTGGTGATTAAAGTTTGTGTTTATATTTGGATTCATGATTGAAGGATTGATTGAATCATGAAGAAAAATCAAGAGTTTGGCTTGATTTGAAGTTAAGTTGGCTAAGTTTCAGATTTTGATTTGAAAGGCTTAGGTTGGATTTTGACTGAATTTGAGTTTGATTTTTGAAGTTGGTTTTGGTTGTTTGAATTTATATTTTATTTTTATATGTGAATATAAATGAGAATATAAATGGGTTATGAGAAAATTTTATGAGTTTGAAGTGATTTGAACATGATCTAGGCTAAGTCCTTAAGAGAAAATCAATGTGATAGATTTTTAATTTGGATTTAAATTTTGTGTTTAGTTTGATTGATTCAAATTTATATTTCATTTATATATCTGAATATAAATGAGAGTATAAATGGGTTGTGAAAAAAATTTCATGAGTTTGAATTGATTTGAACATGATTTAGGCTAAGTCCTTAAGAGGGGATTAAAGGACTTAAGTACTATTTGGAATTTAGAATTTTAACTTGGAATTTGATTTAATTGACTAGAATTTATATTTCATTTATATATGTGAATATAAATGAGAATATAAATGAGTTGTGAGAAAATTTCATGAGTTTGAATTGATTTGAACATGGTTTTTGCTAAGTCCTTATGAGGGGATTAAAGGACTTAAGAAATAGTTATAATTTGGAATTTCAACTTGGAATTTGATTTGATTGATTTGAATTTATATTTTATTTATATATGTGAATATAAATGAGAATATAAATGAGTTGTGAGAAAATTTCATGAGTTTGAATTGATTTGAACATGATCTAGGCTAAGTCCTTAAGAGGGGATTAAAGGACTTAGGAAAGATTTGGAATTTCAATCATGGGTTTTAGTCATAATTTTAATGATAGGTTTTAATCATGTGGCATTTATTTGAGTTTGAGAGAAATCAATTAAGCTAGAATTGATTTAAGTTTGATGTTGATTTGATTTGGAGTTTGAATTGAAGGAAGGAAGGAAGGAATGTGGTTCAAGCTATAGGGAAGGAAAATTTTCCTAACACCCCTAAGGCATGACCTATTTTTATGGCTAACTCTTCTAAGTTTCTAGGGCTAGGTTGAGTGTCCACCTAATCACTAGATGTGTCTTAAGACTAAGAATTTCTTAAAGTCTAAGAGGAGACTTATGTCTAAGAAGGAGGGGTTGAGAGCTCATACTAAAACTGAGGTCAACAAAGTGCCCCTAATAGGTTTGGTGTGGTTGACAAGGAACACCACACGTATTGGTGTTGACCGAAATGATCAACAACACCGAACGATCACAAGCATTAATAGAGATGATCTACTGCTAACCCAAGGTATAGAAGGAATCTAGAGCTCAGTGCAATGTGGCTCTACTTATGTCAAGGACATAAGAGAGGGAAAGAGGAATCCACTAGGGATAGAGTATGCGAACTATCCACTAGGGAAGTAGGTTCAAGTCTTCCACAAATGGATGAGAGGTTTGATTTGAGTTGAGTCTCGCTGGGGAAACTTGATTTGATTAATTAAGTCCCGCTGGAGAAAAGGGTTGAAATTATTTCAATTTGTTGTTTGTTTAATTATGGTTGTTTTGACTCCATCAGGGATAAAAAAGTGAACTCTCCACTAGGGAAGTGAGTTTAAGTCATCCATCAAGTGAAGAAAGGTTGTGAAATCCACTGAGGGATTAGAATTCTAGATCTGCTGAGGAGCTAGAAAGATTTGCATCTTACTAAGGAGAAGCGAAAGATTTTGATTTATATTGATTGATTATTTTCATTTTGTTTTGTTTGTTTCAGATTTTTAAATTTGGATTTTGAGCTGGACCTATTGGTTTTAATAAACGCTGACCAAGGGAGGCCTAGACTAACTGTTTACTAATCTAAAGGGGTAGTCTACTAAACACATAGTAAGACTAGCAACCAAAGGGATTCCTTTTGGGATGTAGTAGTTGTACTAGGAAGAAAGCGTAGTAGACTTACATCCTCCAAAGTAAGGACCAGTTGCTGGGGTGATCTATTGGCAAGGCAACAGATTGAACCTGACCTAGGGCTAACTATTGAGTCAATGCTACTAGGGGACTTAGATTAGCTCAAGGATAGTGAAATATTAATTTCATTTTTTAGTTTATTTTTATGGATTCCATTGGTTTGTAATGGATCACACTGAGAAGGAGCTTATATTAGTCTAGACCTATCTCAGATTTACTTAAGAAAAGAGAGTAGCTTCTCAGCCGATGGGAGAACTAGCCAACCAAAGGAGTGCCTTCTGGTTTGCAATGATCAATTTATGGAAAGAAAGCTCGATGACTAACATCTTCCACTACAAAAGACAACTAGGAAGATCGATTTCTTTGGGCAACAAATCAAACCCGACTTAGGGCTGTCCATCGGATTGTCACAATCATGTTAGAAAGAATGCATCATAGTCTTATGTCTTTCAAAGCAGAATGACTACCAAGAAAACTTGCTTGTGGCAAAATAGATTAAACCTAACCTAAGGGTGACTATGGAGTGATTACCGACCAGGATTTATCTCAACTCAGGTATTTGGTTAATTTCTATAGAGAGTTCTGCTAACACTGCCCTAAAGATAGGATGCCTGGGCCCTTAGGGGGCTTGAATTCCTAATCCATAAGTAAATTTATTATTTATTTTATTTAGCTTGTTTTAATGTGGACCAAGTTAATTTGCGAGGGATCAAACTAAGAAGGAGCTTATAATAGCCTAGACCTATCTCAGATTTACTAAACTAAGGGAGAATCTATGCATCCACTAAAAAAACTCTCTAACCACAGGGGTGGTTACTTGGAAAGGGGGACCGTCCAATCCAAAAATAACTTGGGTAGTGTCTAAATGGGGTCACAAAAAATGTGATCTAAATAGAGTGCCCGTAGGAGATGGAGCCTCTAAGGGCTTAATCTAAAACCCTGGAGAAGATGACATGGCTAGTCATATATCAAATAGGTATTCGGTGGCCAACTCAAAGAGAAAGCATGGGGACTCACATCTGCCAAGAGTGGTGTATATACCAGGTGAGTCACTGTTAGCATAGCTAACATCAACCAAACTAAGGTGCTTGTTAGTTTGCAAAAATCAGCCTAGGAAGAAAGCTCGAGGACTCACATCCTCCTATAAAAAAATTGTTTGTTGGGATAGTCTGTCTTCAGCTCGACAGGTGTCATCCGACTTAGGGAAACTACTGAGTTAATGCCATTAGAGGACTTATATCGACTCAAATGTAGTCAAGAAGAAAGGAGCCTCTGGGGGATTTATCCTAAATCTCAAATATACTCGACCTAGTTAGATCATGATGATTAGTTCAAGAAGAAAGCTCAGGGACTCACATCTTCTTAAAAAAATAGCAGGATGAAGCTACTACGGAACTCATTAGTTTGCAATGATCAAGTTAGGAAGAAAGTGTAGGAACTCACATCTTCCAAAAAAGTAAATACTGGAGTAACATACTAGCAAGGTAGCATGTAGACCCAACCTAGAGCAGCTAATGTGTGAGTTCCATAAGGGCATGCTCCCACGTCAATGTAGCCCAAGATAAAAGATATGTGTTTGTTTTTATGCACGTGTTAAAAGTAATAGGATGCCTCTCATGTTCTCTCATACCTACCCTAAATACTCTTAAGGATTTTTGATGAAATGGTGCCACGGATGGAAAATGGGAATTCCATCTAAGAAAAGATGTCACTTGGGTTCTCTCACACCTAACTTAGTTATGCTAATTGGAATAGGATGCCTCTTAAGCTCTCCCACACCTATTTTAATAGTGCTGGGAGATGTGTTTGATTATGTTTATGTTGTGAAAGAGGGTTAGGATGCCACTAGGGGACTCTTACACCTACCTTAGACACGTCATGGCGGATTCACAAGACAAGCAAACAACACTTCTAATGAAGAGAAGATTTTGATGAAATGGAATCAGATTTTTGTTAATTTTGATAGAATTGTTTTCAAACATGATTTTTATGGGTAATATTTTTTCAAATACAGTCCATTAATTGGAAGCATCAAGTGTTCCCCTTTACAATCAATAAGTTGATAAGATCCTCCTTGGCAAGCCTCCTCTATGACATAGGGCCCTTCCCAAGTGGGTTCAAACTTGCCTCCCATCTTTCGACAGGAAATAATTGGTCTCCTTAAGACTAACACAAGTTCTTCTGCTCAGAAAGACCTAAGGCAGACTAGTTTGTTGTGAGCTTGAATCATCTTGGCCTTGCACAACTCAAGGTTCGGGAATGCCCGTAGGCAACTCTCCTCCAAACCTTTGAGCTCTTCTAAATGTAACTTTGCATTCTGCTCTATAGTGATCTTGTTACCCAATGCTATCCTTAGTGATGAGAGTTAAACTTCTAAGGGTAGAATAGCTTTGGACCCACACACTAAGGAAAATGGGGTAGATTGAGTTGGAGTTCGGTATGTGGTGCGGTACCCACAAGGCTTCAACTAACTGCTCATTTCACTACAGCTTGTTGTCATCAAGAGTCTTCTTTAGTATTTGGATGAGAGTTTGTTTGAATGCTTCTGCTAAGCCATTTGCTCTAGGATAGTAGATTGTGGAGTATCTTTAATCTATACCGTGTCTTCTGGCGAAGCTACTGATCTTGGTGCTTTTGAATGCAGTATCATTATCAGATATAATTTGCTGAGGCACCCAAAACCTATATGCAATATGGTTCTTAAAAAAATTGAAGCATATGCTAAGCTATGACCTCTCTGAGTGGGATTGCTTTCGCCCACTTGGAAAAGTTGTCGATGGCAGCTAAGATGAACCGATGACCCTTGAAAGAAGGAGGGTCGATCAGACCCATAATACCCAACACTCAAATGACCATGAGGCCAATGTGTTGGGTGTAGAATGTTGGGTGGTTGGTGGAGGACCACACTGTACCACGACGATGGCATCTCTACATCTATGTCAGAATCATCAAAAGCCAATATTATCCTAGTCTTTGATCTTCGCCTTCAACTTTGAACTGATTGGTGTACTTTACATAGACCTGAATGTACCTCGGTTACAATGCCACGGGCTTCATGTTTATCTAAACAATATAACCACATCTAGTCAAAGGACCGGCGGTACATGGTGCCATCAATAAGAGCATAGGAGAGAGCTCTCTGCTTCACCTGATGGACTTGTGACTTTTCTTTAGGTAGTTTGTCGGTGTTCAAATAGTCTATGAATGGTTGCCTCCAATTCAGCTCCTTGTCCTTATAAGAAACGATAACCTCCCCTTTATGAGAAAGTCACTTGATGAGTTTAACATCAATAAGAGATAAGACTTGTCTATTCTGGACTCTTATTGAAATGGATAATTCTTCTAGACATGTGGAAAGTTTGGCCAAAGCATTTGCTACTGCGTTCTCTGCTCGGGGAACCTTGTAGATGGTGACTTTAGGGATTTGGGCCAACAGCTTCATGGTATACTCATGGTAATGATGAAGCTTGGGTTTGAGAATCTTGTAGAACCTGGCAATCTAATTGATGACCAAATGAGAATCCCCAAAGATGTTGATGCACTTGACATACACTGTGATAGCTAACTTCAGACCGACAATCAAAGTCTCATACTTGGCTTTGTTGTTGGTGCTGGGGTTAGAAAGATAGTATGAGAATCTCATCACATCACGATCTAGAGTTAGGAGAACTATTTCTACACCTGCCTTATCTTGAAGAGTAGATCGTGGTACTTCCCCTTTATGAAAAGAAGCTGCACCATCAAAATACAACTCCTATCAGCGGTTGTCAACCTCTCCTAAGTTCATGAATTGTTCATCAAGGAGATCATCACTAAGTGGAGAATCAGTAGGAAGTGGGTGTGATGCTAAGAAATTCACTAGTGCTTATCCTTTTACTGTACGGAGGGGTAAGAATGTGATATCAAACTATGAGAGGATCATGGACCATCGTGCTAAACATCCAGATAGCATTGGTCGTGTCATGAGATACTACAGTGGATTGGTTCTGGTGATCAAGTTCACCTTATGAGAAAGCATATAGTGTCATAGCTTCTGAGATGCAAAGATCAAAGTTAGGCAATATTTCTCAATTGGTGGATAGTTTGCTTTAGCAGGAATTAGACAATTGTTGAGGTAGTAGAGAGCGTTCTCCTTCCTTTCATTGTTGGCTTGGGCCAACAGAGCACTGAGAGAGTCATCCAATGCAGTAGTGTAGAGAATGAATGGCCTTCCCAGGATAGGGCCTGCTAGAACTGGCAGCTTTCCCAAATATTGCTTGATGTCTTCAAAGGCATGCCAACACTTATCATCCCACTTGAACTTGGCATCCTTTTTGACAAGTGCTGAGAATGGATTGCATCTACCTGATAGGTTGGAAATAAAGTATCTTAGATACTCCAGCCATCCTTGGAAGAATCTTAGTTGAGTTAAAATCTTAAAAGGTAGCATTTCTAAGATAGCTTTAACCATTTCTAGATCTATTTCTATTCACCGGTGTTGGACAATAAACCTAAGGAATTTCCCTAAAGCTACTCCGAATGCACACTTTAGGGGATTCATTTTGAGGTTATATTATCTTAACCATTTGAAAACTACTCTCAAGTTAAAGAGATGGTCTTCCTTTTCTTTGCTCTTGACCACTAGATCATCAACATAGCACTCAACCTGATGATGGATGAGTTCATTGAAGATCTAACTTATGGCCTGTTGGTATGTGGCACTAGTATTTTTAAGGCCGAAAGGCATGACCCTATAAAAAAAGATTTTGATCGGGGTTAGTGAAGTAGTATTTCTTATATCTTCAAAAGATATCTTGATTTGGTTATAACCAGATGACCCATCCATGAAAGAGAAAATTGCATGAGATGAGGCGATGTTCACCATTAGTTCTGGTATAGGAAGAGGAAACTCATCCTTAAGATATGCCTTATTTAAGTCCCTAAAATCAACCAATATGTGAATTTGGCCATTCTTCTTTTTAACTAGGATGGCACTAGCTAACTAGGTTGGATATTTTTATTCTCTAATGAAATCAGCATCGATCAATTTCTTGACTTCAGAAATGACCTG
Organism: Cymbidium sinense; assembly: GCA_021442155.1. Taxonomy (NCBI): domain Eukaryota; kingdom Viridiplantae; phylum Streptophyta; class Magnoliopsida; order Asparagales; family Orchidaceae; genus Cymbidium; species Cymbidium sinense. Next base: position 24,382,330 of record CM038227.1, on the reverse strand, counting down.
TTGTTCGATATCTAATCGCATGCATCTAGGAGCTTGCTTGATAGGATTGGTGCTAAGATTTATTGCTAGCTTGTGGACTACTATGTCGGGAGATAATTCGGGCATCTCTTCATAACTCCATGCGAAGCAGTCCTTAAACTCAGTCAATAGCCTAACTAAGTTATTAGTTTCTTCATCATTCAATAATGAACTGATGTACATCGGGCGTGGATTTTCTTCTGTCCCAAGGTTGATTTTTTTAAACTTGTCAATTATTAAATGGATCTCCTGTTCAAATTCTAGTGGTGCATCTTTGATTTGAAGATCATCTGAATCATCTGAGATTTCTAAATACACATTCTCACAAGAGTTGGTGTTGTGTGAAAAGAACCCATCAGACTCCAAATTATTGATAACAACTAAGCAGTAATCGTTGTCATCGACTGGACTCACTGTACTGAATCCTAGTCTTGCTTTTGATTGTGCTTCCCTGCCTGTATTATTCCTTAGCTTTTCAAAATACTCAGACCTATGCCTGGATCACGTATGAGGAACCAAACCTTTCTGTATAATATTATAAACAGAAGGAGAGTAAAAGTCAAACGATAATTCCATTAATTTTTTTAAATGAATCCTCCTCAAGTTCTACATCAACTTTAGGACTTGAGGATGATGATTTCAAAAGGAATCTCTTCAACTTCATATCACTAGAAGACTTAGGGACTTCCTCAACTACTAAACCTTTAACTTTTTGAGATGAAAGTGAGGTTAGAGCAAAGGTTCCCAGTTGCTTCCTAATAGTTTTACATGCATCTGATTCAAATATTTTCCTTTATCTGGAGGCCCAGTCTTCATTGCTATCTAGATCAAAAGTCACCTTCAATGAAACCCGATGGGAGGGGTTGGCTGGTATACTAATCACATTAGATTCATCCTCTGAGCTAGATTCAAAGTCTACGTGAATAGTAAGGGTACTCCTATGAATTGGAACATAACCTCTATTGGCTAATGGCCCAGGGGTCTTCCACCTGGGAACTACCTCTGTTTTACGCCTCTCTAGTGGAGCTTGAGTCATCCTACCCATATGTCCATATGATGGAATAAACTATGGGTGAAATGTGATAGGTGGATCTATTTCATCTTCAATTCCCCTTTCTTGTTCACTTAAACTTTCATTTTTCTTTTCTTTTGAATTTGAGTTTTGTCTAAGTTCATGAGAAAGGGTGTTTTGAGGAAGATAGTAGGTTGCATCCTCATAAATCTCAACCTCTCTAACTAAAAATGACTTTTCATCCCCATTGACATGGTATTCAATCCCATCCTTTCTGAACTTGATCCACTAATGGAGGGAGGATAGAATTATCATTATGTATATCCAAGCAAAGCATGAATGAAGTATTCAAATCAATGATGTAAAACTTGGTCTTCATCTTATATCTCCAAAGGTAACACTATTAAACTTAAAGCTCGCTCACCTTATTCATTGAATCCTCTCAAGATCATCTGATCTCCTCAGAGTGTGGAGATGTTGATCCTCAAATTGGCAAGGGTCTTTAGACTCATAATGTTCACCGATGCACCTGGATCAATGGGAACTATGAAATGCAGATATATAATTGTTGAGGGATGGTTATGCTCCAAGTCCCTCAGAAGAAGGTCTTCATCTATGAAAGTGATCCCTTGGGCTTTTTGTGTAATGTGCCTCTCAATAGCGATGTTAAACATATCTCAGGATCAAGCAGAGGCTTGATTAATGATTCCCTCATCTCTTTGGATAAGACAAGGGCATCATATATGCTTAGCTTAGATGGAAAATTTCATAGATGAGAGAGGACATTGTAGTCCACCTTATGCTAGTCCTCCATAAGCATATCTAAGGGTTGAGCATCCTGTGGAGGGGCTTCTCGATCCTCCCAATGACTTATTTCCCCCTATCTTTGGTGTAGGAGGAACCTTGCCATTACGGATGTTAACTTTGGTGATCTATTATGGAAGGGTAATGGAAGGTTCTACCTGCACATTAGGCTCACCTACAACTTCTCCTATGGGACCCTCGAAATCAGATGATTCCAAGTCTATCTCAAGAGGTGAACTCATAGCATTCAGAGTAGGAAAGTCTTACTCTGAATCAAAAAGAGGAAGATCAGAATTATTATAGTTGTTGTTTAGACTTGAAGAGTTATTAGAAATAGATTCAAACAACCCATCAGAAGTGACAAATATGTAATTCAAGCTAGCTTTATTCTTTAATTTCTTGGATTTGATAGGAGGTAAAAAGTAGAAATCAAGTAAAGTAAGAGGGATGAGGGATTTGATTCCCTCATCCACCGATACAAGATGTCTACTAGTAGAAGAAGAACTAGTTGAAGTAGTGGTAGCTATTGATGTGGTAGCTACAATGGTAGATTGGAGGCTGGACTCAGTTGGTGGTTGTGCTACTGGGCTATCCCGGGCTTGTACATGCTACTGCTACTACTGATGTTGTTAAGCTCCCCCTTTCCATGAGTTGGCTCTAGCAACTTGCAAACTTTCCTTGATGTTGGAGGTTTGAGCTGACTCAGGCACCTATAAGGAAAGTTTCTCGATCTCATGAACAATCTATTTAGAGGTTTTGGATAAGGAGATATCCCAAGCTTCTTTGGTTTTGGAAGGATCACAAGTATCCCAAAGGATTACCCTAATGGAACCGGATGGTTGTTCCACAAGGTATTCCTTCATGATAACTACATCACTGGTCTTTAGGCTATGTTCAAGCCAGTCCTTGAATGTGAAGCAATCCTCCAAAACATGACCTAGCATACGGTGGTAGGGGCAAAAGTTAGGATCATGGCTTTTGGAAACTTCCTCCAGGTCTATGTTTAGTGTGAAAATCAGCTTCTTTAAGAGATTTTAAAGATCTTCTTGATTACCTCCCTCTTAAATGAATAAGGCTTGTTGAGTTTATCAAAAGAAGGTGGACCATACGGTGGGTATGTGTACGCTATTGATGATGTGGTGAGGAGTGAGAGGCTGAGTTTGTGGCGGGTAGTACAGTGTTATGGGAGGTGGAAGTGAAGGCTGGTCATGGTCTCTCTGATCTCTGGTTGCTTCCACTTCTCCACTTGTCACTAGGCTTCTTCTCATATATATGGCTATGATTTGGAACTGGTCTTGAAAAGGCAACTAGCTTTCTCCTTAGACTAGCCACCTTGTTGATTAACTTCTAGAAATATTTGATGGTGAAGCCCTTAAGCATGAAGGTGATCGGGCCATGGATATTCTTTAGAAGAATCTCAATGGCATGTTGTTCAAACAATTGCAGCTTGCATATCATACTCAGGTTACGCCATCTGAGAATGTAGTCAACAAGGGACTCACCTGGGTGTTGTTGTGATACAACAAGATCGTAAACAGTAACCCTTTGCTGAGCTCCAACAAACCTCTTGATAAAGAGTTTCTCCAACTCAACAAATGTCTTTACTAAACTATTGGGAAGTTTAGCATACCAATTGAAAGCTATCTCTGCTAGGCTACTACCGAAGAGGCAGAATCGTAAAACGTCACTGCCACCAACGTTTCAACAACTAGCCCTGAAGTGTGAAATATGCTACCTCAGGTTTCCACTACCATCAAAACTCTTGAAGGAAGGTGGCATGAAACCCTTGGGATATTGGATTGCATTAAATTCCTCCAAGTAGGGTCTACCCTTTGGAATTGATGATCCTCCCTGGGCTTGAGCTAATGCTTCCTTCACCTGCTGCTCAACCATAAACTTGATATCTTTATCTTGTATGGAGGCACTTTCCACTACCTTTCTATACATGCTGGTGCTACTTTACTCTAATGGATGTAAATTTTTGGCTGGGTCCAAGACATGCACCAACTCTGGTTGACTAGTCTATTTTGTAGGGGCTTTTGAATGCGAGGCTACTAGTCCTACTCCTCATCTATCTATTTGTTCATCTTTTATTTTAATTGATATCGAGGTGTTAGGATTGGTGTCTTCTGCTTCGACCTCATCACCTTCCATAGTCGCTACTCTCTGAGGAGGGATCTCTGGTATCTACCATGTAAACCCTGACTGAGTCTCCCAACAAATCATCTTTGTTAGGATCAAAGCTGATCTTTTCCTCATTAGACCAATTATATCCTAGGATCTCCTTCTTTTTCATGAAATAGTGAGCTACTATGTCATCTAAATATCAGCCTCGAGCTGGCATAAATGCTCTGGGTGATGGGATCACATCATGAGCGTGAGGACCTCTGTTTGGAGAATCTGTGAGGGTTGTACTAGAAGATACACTCGGCTGCCAATAACTTTGTATGGGGTGACACTCCTAGGAGGTTCTATGATCATGGGTGCAACTGGGTTGCCACCCTCTCCCTCTGTGACTACTATAACCATCTCCAAATCCTACTATGGTGGTGATGGTGAAGGGATGACCACTATGCTTCAGGTCGCCATTCCTTCCACCACTAGGGGGCAGGTCAGGAGAGCTCCATAGGAGGTGTGGATGGAATGGGATCCCTTGGCTATAGGATCACCAACGAGGTCCTCTTCTCCCCGGATGTGGCCTTCATGGCCTTGGGCGAAACTGGAGATGATGATACATGAATGAGCGATGGTGGATGGGGGGTAGAGTGGTGTGGTGGAGACTCCATTGGCTTTCTCAAAACAAGGGTCCTCTTCATGGTGAGTCCATAAGATATCTGTATGTGGTGGGTAGTAGCGTCGAGAAAATCAATGAGTGTGAAGGCTCTGACCAAACCTCCCTCTCTGGGCTAGTGATATAGTATGGGCCTCCCTCTTCAGTGATGTTTCCCACATGGGGATAATAGATCTCAATCAAATTAAACCTTCAGAACTCCATAAGCTCACAACCAGCATAGAACTAAATGAGGCAGCATAGATACCTGTGCTGGAATGGGCCTGGTGGAGGTGAAGTAGGATCCTCTAGCATCCTCTCAGACCTAGAGAGAGGATGAAATGGGTTCTATAACAGTAGAAATCAGTGGGCAACTCCTCACAACGATTGTAAATCTCCACTCTGCGTATGGTACCACTTAATCATGTAATTTTTGTTCCTCCTTTAAGTCTTTGGGAGTGGAACTAAAACTGGACTTGAGGGGGAGACAATCTACAGGATCGGGAGCCTTCCCCTTGAGTGCTAATGAGTGGTGCTAGCCTCACTAGGAAACACGAGAAACAACATGGGCATTGCACTATCACAAATGTTTGGCTACAGCACTATTGTAGAAATTGTACGCTTCCTCTTCTGAGAGATCGAGTATGATGGCAATCAATGAATGACGGCTTTTGCCCACCATATGGTTCTAATTGTGAGAGGAATTCCCTCATGTAATCCTCGCCCCTCAAAACCTCATCAAATGAATGAGGTGGGCATAATCAATGAGGGGCTGATCCAGGCCAAGTCCATCCCATGGGGAAAGGTAAACATGGTGCAACCATTACTTGAAAACTAAATTGAGCGAACTAAAGCGCATTGAACAGTCGATGTTGAAAATAAACTTGAATCAGATTTCTATTGACTTTGAATTTAAATTTAGAATTTGAACCACTCAACATTTTGAAAATGTTAAGTGTTCAAATGATTTAGAATAGATTTTTGAGATTTGATTGGAAGAGGAATTTTTGATATAGAATCCACTTTCAACAAATTTGGATATGTTGAAAATGGGTTCAAATATTTTTGAGAGATGCTTCCATAGGTTCATATTTGAATTTTAATTTTGATTTGAGGACCCTTTATTTAACAAATTTGGGTATGTTAAAGGGTCAATTTTTTATTTTGATTTGATATTTTGGAATTTGTCACTTAGCAAATTTGGGTATGCTAAGTGAGATGTTTGAAAATAATTTCTTCTTTTTATTTCTTTCTTTGCTTTATTTTGTGAATCTTTTTTTGATTTTGAAAAGAGAAATGGAATTCATTTAGCAAATTTGGGTATGCTAAATGAAAATCAAGTGTGTTTTATTTTTGAAATTTTTGAAAATAGGATTCTTAGCAAATTTAAGTATGCTAAGAAAATCTAATGTGTTTCTTTTGATTTTAATTTGATTTTTAAGTAGGATCCTTAGCAAATTTAAGTATGCTAAAAATCCTAATGTGTTTCTTTTTTATTTTGATTTGTTTGAAAAGTGGATCCTTAGCAAATTTAAGTATGCTAAGAATCTAATGTGTTTCTTTTGATTTTGATTTGTGAAAATGGACTTAGCAAATTTAAGTATGAAATCCAAATGTGTTTCTTTTGATTTTGATTTGATTTTTTTTGAAAATGGAGACTTCACTTTAGCAAATTTGGTATGCTAAAATGAAGTTCCATTTAATTTTGTGAAATGGAAATTTCTTAGCAAATTTGAGTATGCTAAATGAATTCCAAAAGATTTGTTAAATTTTTTTTTTTTATTTTGAAATGGAGACTTCACTTTAGCAAATATGATGCTAATGAAGTTCAAATGTTTTTGAAAATTTTGTTATCATTTCAAATTTGAGTATGCTAAATGAATTCAAAATGTGTTTCAAATTTTGTTTTTATTTTGAAAGGAGACTTCATTTTAGCAAATGGGTATGCTAAATGAAGTTCCAAATATGTTTTGAAAATTTTGTTTTTTGATTTTGAAAAGGAGATTTCCATTTAACAAATTTGGGTATGTAAGATGGAAATCAATTATGTTTTTATTTTTCAAAGGTGTATATTTTTGTGTGTGATTATTGCTTTTTTTTTAGAAGGAAATCCCAACTTAATCATATATGAATATGTTAAGTGGCATTTCAAAATAATGTTAATTTTATTTGAAAATGAAATTTCCATTCAATAAATTTGGGTGTATTGAATGGAGATAATCATATGTGCTTTTTGAAAATTTATTTTTGATTTTGTTTGAAAATGAAACCTCCATTCAATAATGTGGGTATATTGAATGGAGAGGTTTCATATGTGCTTTTGTGAAATCAACCTAACACATGTGGAATGTGTTAAGTGGAATTCAAAGTTATGATTTTGCTTGAAGAGGTAATATCCATTCAACACATTTGGATGTATTGAATGGAAACCATCTTCAAATTTTATGCTTTTGAAAATATGATTGTTGGAATTTTATTTTTTGAAAATGAGGTCTTCACTGAATTGAGTGAAGAAACTCATTTGTATTTTAGAAAATGTAATTGTTGGAATTTTATTTTTTGAAAGATGATACATAACAATCATGAAGATTGTTAGATGAAGGTGATTTAGGAAAATTTTGTGCAAAATATTTTATTATGTGCATTTTGAAAGAGTGCTTTTGAAAAGCAAGATTTTATGAAGGATTTATTTTATTTTATTATTTTAGAATGAACCTTTCCTTAACATAAAATGGTAAGGGAAGTCTTTAATTAATTTCTTTTTTAAAATTTTTTTATTTTACCCAAGAACCCAGGGGTTTTAAGACCAACATGAGGTCCTAAAACCTAAAGATGTTGGCTAGCTTAACTTAAGGATGAAATAAGCTAAGTGCCATGGAAGAAAAGATAGTCTTGGATTCATACCAAAACAAACCCACTATCGATACTTGGAGACAATCATTTACCAAAGATGGAGAGGAACCATCCCCAGAGTTCAGAAAAATCTTGTGGTGAAATTTTATAAGATTCTAAAGAAAAATATACTTCCATCTTCACTCTATGTGATAAAATGAAGATAATATATTCTTTTTTTTATGCATTTTTGACACCGTAGATCATAGATATTCTTATTAGGGTGATAGATACATTGAGGAGAGGTGTACTATCTCAAGATAGAAGTCACCACTACAATGGACCTAATCACCTCAACAAGGACTCCTAAGGACAATGGGTCTGCATGTGTACAGATTCTTCCCCTACTTTACATGGAAAAGTAAAGTAGGGTTTATTTTAAAAGTTCATTAAGTTCCCTAGGGCAAGCCCCCATAGTTAATTACATCCTAAGGAATGAGATTCCTTAGGAATACTCTATTAAGGTAAATGATCATTGTCTCAAAGATTTCAATAGGTAGGACTATCAATCGATTAGTTTATTTTGAAGATCAAATGGGATTGATCAAAGAGAGTTATTATCGAATAAAGGAAGATAAGTAGGAGATGCTCATGCTAGGAAACTAGCGAGCATCTCAAACTATCCTATGGTTGGGCTTTACATTTTGAAATTGAATTATTTATTTGAGTTGAATTTTATTAGAAGTTGAGTGCTTATAATTCCATATACAAGGTTATGGAAATGCCTAAGAGGTGAGGATTTATGCTTATGGCCCATAGAAGGAGAAGCAACCTCAGAACCTAAATTTAGGGAGCTTTGGCGAGGGCCAAAAGCATGACCTAAATCTAAGGAAAAAATGGGTATTTGGTTTGCCACATAGAGAGGACAAACCACCACTTGGACTTACAACCGCTTGGGGTGGCACCAACTAACTCCTCCTATATTTTAAATTCATGTAGGCAAGTCATATGCTTTATGCAAGATAGCTAGGTTATTTATTTTAGAAAGAGACTAAGTCCTTAAACTCACTCCTAAGAGACTAGATCATGTAACATGAATGACTATCTAATGCAAAATCTATTACATGTTATTTTTTATCTTTGGACAATCATTTGACTCAAGCTTATAGGATTCATAAGCCTAATTCATGAGAAATAAGATTATTGGCCAAAATCAGTGAGAAGGAAGGAGGTGTGTTTCCACCATGGCTCTCAAAGGTCAAGCCAAGTTTCTCTCGCAAAGGTAGAAGCCCTCCAATCTAGAGTGTAACAATATGCTTTTATGCATGATGTTATAAAAGAAATACTCATCCAGCTAAGGGGATTACTAATTCTTTTATCTTGATTTTAACTTAGGCTTTAAATGAGGTAATCAGTTGTTTATTTTAATTTTGAATTGATTAATTTGGTAGAAGATTTATTTTTTCCTAAGAGCCTAATCGTCATCCAGCCATACATCAAAGAAGAAACTAGGAAAACATATCTTAATGCACAAAACAAATATCAAATATTTTATAAAGCTAACACAAAAGAATAAAAGCCATTTGTTGGGCACCACACAAACCCAAAATAAATTGGGTAGCTTATACAACCAGATTACAAATGAATTAATTTTACAATCAAGTAAGGAAATTCATGTTATGGGGTCTTCATTTCTTCTTTCTTCTTTCTTTTTTCTTTTTCTTTTTGGTTCCTTCTTTTGGATGGTTGAAGTGGTTGCTAAAGGCTTCACATGGTACATAAGATGTAATCTTATGACCAATGCTCATCCTAATCCCCATAACAATCATTCCAAAATCTAATTGCAAAATTACATGAAAAGAAAAGTAAATCTAACTAACACCCAAAAACAGATTAGCTAAACAAACATACAAATCCCAAGCATGTATATTGGACACACACATGGGTGACTAAGTCCACCCTATTGGATTATGCTTAGGGGTATAAGCACACAAAAGCATTTATATTTTTTATACATCCTTAAGCACAATCCCTAAAATAATGATTAGACTAAATCATCCTACCATTCATTCTATTACATTCACCCTAACATCCAGACTAAAATAACATCACAAATAAAAACAAATATCAAGCCATGCACCATCTAACCTAAAGCTAGAAGTGGTGACTTAACTAATGTGTGCTTTAAAAGGTTTGTGTGGTATGCTTAGCTATGGCTTTAAGTTTGGATTTTCTAAGTGTGAAGATGTTCAACTTAGATGTGGTTTTATTTAAGTTGTTTAGTTGATTTGGGTTGATTTTATTTGATGTTTGTTTGGTTTGAATGAATCTACAATTAATTACTAAGTTTGTAAGAGAGGGAAAAGAAGAGAACTTCTCTTTCCTTCCCTACCTTAAGTAATTTCTAAAGTGGATTCATGTTTAGTTTTTTTTAGTGAATGTTTTATTATGTGTTTTAACTAATCCTAAGTTTAAATTTTCCCTAAACAAACCTATTCAAAAAGAAAGGCATTTTAAAATTAAGTAAAGTGAAATAAATTCACAAAATACACATCACTTCATTTCTTTCCCAACATGTATAACATGCATATATGAATTAAGCATATCTATACATGGAATGTTTATACTTTATGATGAATGCTAAGTGAGTTACTTAAGAAAATTTGAATGCTTTATGATGCATGATTTTCATTAAGTAGAAAAAAGGTTTTTTATCCATTTTCACATGCACACATGTATGTATGAAAGGCATAAGTGAGTGATTCCATTGTTAACTAGGGTGTAAGGTACAAGACCTTAGGGCTACTTAAAGCCTCACAACCAGGGTTGTCCAGGACTAATATACCACTTTCCTTAAATACATATGTACAAAGAAATGAATGGAAAAGAAAGATGCAAAAAGTTTATATTGTTGTTTTTTTATTTATGCAATTTATATGTGCAAATGTGGTGTCCTTTAAGTAATAGCATAGGAATGAATAGAAATTAGGCAAGTGTTATGTTCTTTTCAAATGAACTATACACTTTGCCAAATCTATTCAAACCATACTAAAAGAAAGAGAAGGAAAACTACACATATCTTCATATTTATATCCACATGCAAGCTCATAAATAATATAAGTAGCACACTTTCAGTTTTGATATTTGATTTATAGATTTTGAAAATAGTTTTGAATTTAATAGTGATAATAGCCATTCATATTTTTACTTTAGCCAAAACATGCAATTTGACATAAAGAAAATTTCATTTTCATTTTGATTTTGAAAAGAATGAATGCATGAAATTCATATGACATACACATTTAGCATGTTAGGAAACTAAAGTGATGAAAGCATGTAAACACATTCACCTAATTAATTCTAAAGACAATCTTATGAAATAAGAAAGCTTAAAACAAATCAAATTTTTTAAAAGGTTTGATTTTATTTTGAGTTTGATTTAATTTGAGAAATGAGGTGAGTTTGCTGTTCTAACCCATTCCCATATGTTTTATTATTTAGTTTAATTTTTTAGGGATTAGATCAATTTTTATTTTTTAGGTTAAGGTATGAATTAAATCTGTTAACTACCCTTACCTACACTACCTTAGCATACTTAATTAGATAATTATGAGCCAATAAGATGACATAAAATTACACAAGGAATTTAAATCAGTAATGCACCTAGGAAGAAATGAGCCTAATGCATTTGGCTCATGATTAATTAAACTAAGGTGTTTAATTTTAAGTAATTTCATAACACCTCTCACACATGTGAGTTGAGTTTTGATTTCCTTAATGTACTTAGGTCTTGAACACCAAAGCATCTACCCAAGATAGATTAATTGAGTTTTGAAAAGTTTTAGAATTTTATAAAATTAATTAAGGGTGTAATTAGTGAATTAACTTTTAATTAAGGTTGGATTAAGAAAGAAAAAGGGGGTTTAGGGAAAATATTAAGGAAAGAATCCCAAATTTATTCCTTAAACCTCCTATTCACTTAATCAAAACTTAATTGACTCTATTAGAGGGTTAAACCACTAATTATGCCCTTAATTAAGCTTAATTACATTAAGGGAGTGATTAAGAAATGAACTAGCAATTTCCCTAATTAAACCACTAATAAATCCCAAGAAAAATAGGGGAGGTAGGAGTCATCCCACTAATTAAGCACAAGAAGTTTGAGATTAATCAATGGAGTAATTACAAGGTAATTAGCAAAATAACATTCCCAATAAAACCCAAATTCAAAGAAAATTACTATTCAAAATTCATTGAAATTTTTTTTAGAATATTTTACATTCAATATCTATCCAATGCAATTTATGTCATTTTTTTATTTTTCTAGGCTTAGATATGAATTTAGGAAGTTTCCTTAATCAATTAGAATATTTAATAGGCTAATTAAGTATTTAATCTCGTCTGTGCCACGTGGGCCGCTGATGCGGCATGTGCTTTCCATATGGCATGATGAGATTGGATAATTAACTTGTCACATCATAGCACCGCATCAGCGATGGTGCTACGCTCTTTCTCCTCACCCATCTGATCAATGATCGGATGGCTGAGGTTAAAGCCACAGATCAAATTGGTTAAAATGTGGATTCTACGCATCTTAATCTTGGTCATCCATCCAAAATGTGTGGATGGATGGCCCATGATCTATCCCTGTAATCCCTATGAAGGAAGGACACCGTCCATCTTCAAGGGGATGATCCGAGCTCGATTGAGCTTAGATTGATCCCAAAATTTACCTACACCTTCTAAGCACAAGGGCAAACACATCTAATGGCTAGATTTGCATGAGATTAAACTTTACTTTACAAAACTCTAAATAATTTAGAACTTAAGCTTAGTTTAATGGCTAACCTTGCCAAAAGTGATTAGCAATGCTCAATTCCCTTGGAGAAGCTTCATTTAGTGGAGACGAAGCTTTGCTGAGAGTTTGAGGTGTTGAAATTAGGTAGATGCTTCTATGAACCAACTCCTCTTGCACTTGAGCTCGATCTTGATCGAATTAGATCATCCCTTGCCTTTGGAGCTTAATAAAAAGCTTAGGTTTACTCGACTTGGTCCTCTCATGAAGCTTGAAGAAGGAATTAGGTTAATGTTGAGTGTGGAGTAACTTGGATTTTGAGTAGAGCTCCCCTATTTATAAGCTATGAAAATCAAGAATGGCTAAGTTGATTTCCCTCTAAGAGGCTTGGGATCACTTGGCAAAGGCTCCTCTAGCTTCCCTTAGCTCAATCGAGTATGAGAGAGTGTAGATTGAATTGAATTAGGGGGAGTTTATCACCCCCTTGAAGGATCGAATGGTCGTGAAGGAGCTTGCCATTTTTATCCAATTGAGCATATGCAATGGGTTTGTTAGGCTGTTAGAGTTGTCCTTGAATTTAGTTTTGGCCAGAGGAGGAGTGGATGAGGTAGCCATGTGCTTAAATCAAGTGGAGGGAGGATTCCATGTGGCTAATTTCAAAGGGGGGTCAGTTTTGGATTTGGGTTGGGTTTGGCTGACCCAAACCCATTGGGTCATGTGCACTAGGTCCATTAGTGAACATTTGGTCCACTAAGAGGGTGCCAAGTGTCTATTAGAAGGAATTGACCAAATTCCATGTGGGTTTGATTTTGGGTTACCCTATGGACTAGGGGTAAAATTGTCATTTTACCTTGATTTCAATTTGGGCATGTTCAGTATGTTTGAAAAATAGGTTAGGCCAATTTTCATTGAATTTGGAGTTGGTTTGATATGATTTGACTCATTTTGACCCATTTAGGTCAAAATGGGTCAACTTGGGTCAAGTTGACCAATTGGTTAAATTGAGTCAAAGAAAGGGTTGGGTCAACTTCATATGACCATTTAAAATGTTTTGGTGGCTTTGGTTTGATTCAATTTTGTTTAGGTTTGAATTTGGTTGATTAGTTGTCAAATGGTTAGATGGGTCAATTTGACCCATTTTATTTGAATGGGTTGGTTCATGTTTGGTTGGTCATATGAAATGGATTGGTATCTTTATTTCCAATCAATTTTGGTTAAGTTTAGCTCAATTTGACCCTTTAGGTCAAGTTGGGTTCATGATCAGGCTAGGGTTAGTTAGCTATTGAGGCTTTGGTCAAGTTCAACAACCATTTTGGATGAACTTGACCCATTGAATTTGTTTTAGATCAAGTTTTGACACATTTTGACTTTTTAGGTCAAGTTGGGTTAACTTGGGTCAAGTGGCCAATTGGGCTAGATTAGGCTCAAATGTTGACTTGGTCAAGTTCAAACATTGATCATGACTGAACTTAGATCATTGGTTCAATTGATTTGTCTTATGGTGAATTTTGGCTATGTTGGGTTTCATTTTGGCTAAGTGTTGACTTGGTCAACCCTTAGGTTTGACTTGGTTTGACCCAATTTGAGTGATTGATCATCTCATGATGATTGTTGATCATGATGAGAGGCTTAGGTGGGCTTAGTTCAATCCAATTTGATTAGAGAATTTGGCTCATAAGGGTACTTTAGGTGGGTCAAGTGAGCCTAAGTAGGTCAAATGGCTTGGTCAAAGCTTGATTTGAGTTTGATTGAACTCACATATGGACATATGATTGAAATATAAATCCTCTCGCAAGTGGTTTGATGTCAAATGAATTTTGATTCATTTGATAATTTCATGTTCAAGGGGTGAATATGAGTTTGACTTAGGTTTGATTTTTGAATTGAGTTTTGATCTGGTGATTGAAGTTTGTGTTTATATTTGGATTCATGATTGAAGGATTGATTGAATCATTAAGAAAAATTAAGAGTTTGGCTTGATTTGAAATTAAATTCCCTAAGTTCAAGATTTTGATTTGAAAGGCTTTGGTTGGATTTTGATTGAATTTGAGTTTGATTTTTGGAGTTGGTTTTGGTGATTTGAATTTATATTTCATTTATATATTTGAATATAAATGAGAATATAAATGGGTTATGTGAAAAATTCATGAGTTTGAAGTGATTTGAACATGATATAAGCTAAGTCCTTAAGAGAAAATCAAAGTGACTTAGGAAAGATTTTGAATTTGGATTTAAATTTTAGGTTTAGTTTGATTGATTTGAATTTATATTTCATTTATATATGTGAATATAAATAAGAATATAAATGGGTTGTGAAAAAAATTTCATGAGTTTGAATTGATTTGAACATGATTTAGGCTAAGTCCTTAAGAGGGGATTAAAGGAATTAAGAAATATTTGGAATTTGGAATTTCAACTTGGAATTTGATTTGATTGATTGAAATTTATATTTCATTTATATATGTGAATATAAATGAGAATTTAAATGAGTTATGAGAAAATTTCATGAGTTTGAATTGATTTAAACATGATTTAGGCTAAGTCCTTGAGAGGGGATTAAAGGACTTAAGAAATAATTCGAATTTGGAATTTCAACTTGGAATTTGATTTGATTGATTTGAATTTATATTTCATTTATATATGTGAATATAAATGAGAATATAAATGAGTTATGATAAATTTTTATGAGTTTTACTTGATTTGAACATGATCAGGCTAATTAAGGACTTGGGTAAGATTTAATTTCAATCATGGGCTTCAATCATAAGTTTTAATCATAGGTTTCAATCATGTGGCATTGATTTGAGTTTAGGAGAAATCAATTAAGCTAGAATTGATTTAAGTTTATTGTTGATTTGATATGGAGTTTGACTTGAAAGAAGGAAGTAAGGAATGTGGTTCAAGTTATAGGGTAGGCAAATTTTCCTAACACCCCTAAGACATGACCTTTGCAGCTCTTTAAGTTTCTAGGTTGAGTGTCCACTTAATCACTAGATGTGTCTTAAGAATAAGGATTTCTTAAAGTCTAAGAGGAGTCCTATGTCTAAGAAGGAGGGGTTGAAAGCTCATCCTAAAAATGAGGTCAACAGGAACCAACTGAAGAAAGAAGAAAAGAAGAAAAGGAGAAAGAAGAAGTAAAGAATCAAGACAATTTTATTTTTTGGTTTTGCTGGTGCTGGCCACAAATGGCCTTTTATTCTTTCGCATTAGCTTTATAAAATATTTGATATTTTATTTAGCTTATGCACTAGAAATGACATGTTTTCTTAGTTTTTTCTTACTTGATGTATGGCCTGAATGACCATTAGGCTCTTAGGTAAAAATAAATCTTCTACGAAATTAATCAACTCAAAATTCAAAATAAATAACTCATAACCTCATTTAAAGCCTAAGTTAAAATTAAAATAAAAGAATTAGCAACTCTTTAGCTGGATGTATACTTTATTTTCTAACATCATGCATAAAAGCATATTGTTTCACTCTTAATTGGAGGGCTTTCACCTTTGCCAGAACTTGAACTTGTGGTGGAACACACCTCCCATCTTCTTTGGTTTGTCCCATAATCTTATTTCTCATTTAGACAAATGAACCCTATAGCACAGTGGATTGTCCAAATGAAAATAAAACATATGAAAAATTTGCATTAGATTTAAGTCATGAATTCATGCCCTTACATGATCTAGTCTTTTTAGGGAGTATATTTAAGGACTTAGCCTCACACGAAAAAAATAACAACCTTGCTATCTTGCATAAACATAAGACTTGCCTACATGAATTTAAAATCGTAGGAGGAGTTACTTGGCGGCCACCCCCAGGTGATTGTAAGTCCAATATAGTCGGGTGGTTTATCCTCTCTTGTGGAGGTAAATCAAATAGCCATTTTTGTCTTAGATTTAGGTCATGCTTTTGGCCCTTGCTAAAGCTCCCTAGATTTAGGTTCAGGGGTTGCTACTTACCTTTGCAGGCTACGAGCATAAATTCTCATCTCTTAGGAAATTCTATAATCTTGTATCATGGAATCATAAGCCCTAGCATTCTAATAAATATTCAACTCAAACACATTAATTCAATTTCAAATGTAAAGCCCAACCATAGGGTAGTCTGGGCCGTTTAATAGGCTTCCTAGTATCTTAAGCATCTCCTACTTGTTTTCATTTGGCTTTGATAAGAACTCCCTCCTCTTATTGATCCCACTTAGATTTCTAAAAATAAACCAATCGATTGATAGTCCTACCTTTTTAAAATCTTTGGAGACAATGATTATTTACCTTAATCGAGAGTATTCCTAATGAATCCCATTCCTTAGGATGTAATTAACTATGGGGGCTTGCCCATGTAGAACTTTGAACATTTAAAATAAACCATGCTTTACTTTTCATGTAAAGTGGGGAAGAATCTCATTCAAGACCCATAGTCCTTAGGAGTCCTTATCGAGGTGATTAGGTTCATTGTAGGGTGGTGACTTCTATATCTCGAGATAGTACACCTTCTCTCAATGTCGTACCTGATCACCCCAAAAAGAACATCCACGGATCTACATGGCATCCAACAAGGCATATATTTTTATTTTCATTTATCCTTTTTCAAAAAGAAAGAATAGATGAAGATGAGAATATTTCACAACAGGATCTCAATGGTATTATATGTTATATGGAATGCCTTTCAACAGGAATTGAGATTTTTTTTTGTCAATTTTTAGAGTGTACACTTTATACACTCTAGAGTGCACACTCTTTTTTTTAATTTAAAAGCACCGGGGGACTCATTATGTCATTTTTACATGTTATTATAAGCTGCTTTGAGTTCTTTCCAAGAGGATTTGGGTGATTCCTGAGTAGTTTTTCATGTGTACACTCTATACACTTTGGAGTGTATACCATTGCTTTTAATTTTAAACTAGTGGGGACTTCCTATATCCTTTCCACATGCTATTATACGTTGCTCTGAGCTTTTTCCAAGAGGATTTGGGTGATTTTGGAGTAGTTTTTCATGTGTACACTTTGTACACTCTAGAGTGTACACACTTTTTTTATTTTAAATCACTGGTGGACTTCCAATTATGGACCTCAATGGTATTATATGCTGTATGGAATTCCTTTCAATAAGAATTGGGATTTTTTTACCAATTTTTCAGAGTGTACAGTCTTTTTTTTAATTTTAAAGTACTAGGGACTTCTTATGTACTTTCTACATGCTATTATATACTGCTTTGAGTTCTTTCTAGGAGGATTTGGGTGATTCTAGCATAGTTTTCCATGTATACACTCTTTTTTTATTTTAGAACACTGGGGGACTTCCTATATCTTTTTCACATGCTATTATAAGCTGATTTGAGTTCTTTCTAGGAGATTTTGAGTATTTTTTGAGCAGTTTTCTATGTGTACACTCTATACACTCTAGAGTGACACCTTTTTTAATTTTAAATTACCGGAGACTTCCAATTATGGATCTCAATTATGGACTCTAGAGTGTACACCCTTTTTTTTAATTTTAAACCACTAGGAGACTTTCTATATCCTTTCTATATGTTATTATAAGCTGCTTTGAGTTTTTTCTATAAGGATTTGGGTGATTCTGGAATAGTTTTCCCTGTGTACACTTTGTACACTCTAGAGTGTAGACCCTTTTTTATTTTATACCACTTGGGGACTTCTAATTATGGATCCCAATAGTATTATATGCTGCTTTGTGTTCATACGTATACATATTATATAGATTTTCATAATACTTATGTGTGTCTAGGTAGGTGAATGAGGCAAAGCATCGATGCAATGACGATGATGTTATGTCTCATGAACCAATTATTGGCAAACTCCTTGGCACAACTATTCATAATGAAAAGAAGACATATAAAGTCTATTGTGATTATGCACATCAAACTGGATTCAGTGTTCGAAAGGATCACAGTATTTATTGGCCAAACTCAAAGAATTTGAAATTAAAGAATTTTTTATGTGCAAAAGTAGGTTTGAAAATGGGTCTCAATCTAAATTGCTTAGTTAAATTTTAGAAAATAGATACTAGGATTGATTGTCCTGCCATGATTAGATTTTTTATTGATTTAGACTGAAATTAGAAGGTTAAAAAATTTATAGAAAGTCATAAGCATTTATTAGTAAAGCCTGGTGACCTACATCTTCTAAGATCTTACAGAGGCATCAGTGAAGACATGACAGTTGTGTTAAAGTCAATGACAGAGGCTGGAAGTAGAGCAACTGATGCATTCAATATATCTTAGCAAGAAAGTTGGCAGAGTGGTGAATGTTGGCTTTACAAAAAGAGATACTTTCAATTATATTAAAAAAAGATCAAGGATTGTGAATGGTGATACTAATGCATTAATATAATTGTTCAAGGATAGGTTATGCCTTAGGGACTTACAAATACTTACCTACCCTATAGCCTAAGCACAACTTATGCTTTACTTCTCAAACCAAACCTCAAATTCAACTCAAATAAAAAATCTAAATCCAAATTCCAAACCAAATCATTGAAACCCATAATCAAATCCAAAATCAACATTCTTCCTAAGCCCTTTGATTTCATCTTATGGACTTAGCCTCAACCAAATTCAAATCAATCCTAATTCATTTGATTTTATTAAAGATTAATTTAGTCCCTCAATCATTTACCAAATCCAAATCCAAATTTCAAACCAAATAATTCAATCCCAAAATCAATTCCAAAGTTCCAAAATTCCTTCTTAAGCCATATGACCCATTCTCATAAACTAGGCCAAATATCCACCCAATCCAACACAAACTTGATTGATCTCTTCATGAATCATTTATATCTTCATTCCTATTCATAAGTATAAATGAGATATAAACTCAATTATCCAAAACTAAATCAAACTAAATCTGAATCCAATTAAATCCCTGCTTAAGTCTTATGGACCCACCTCCACAAGCTTAGCTAAATCTTATACAAATCAACCCAAAATCAATTGGTTTCTTTATAAACCAATTACTCCTTTATTTATATTTATAAATATAAATGAAACCTATCATCCAATGACCAAAAATAAATCAAACTAAATCAATCCCCTACTTAAGCCTTTTTGACCTACATCCTTAAGCTTGGTCAAATTTGCTTCCAAATCACTCCAAACTCAAATGACTTTCACATGGATCATTTATATCTTCATTTATATTCTGAAATATAAATGAAATATAAATGAAATATAAATTCAAATAGCCAAAAACAATCCAAAATTAAAGCAAAGCCAATTCAATCCTTTTAAGCCAATTTCTTGGACTTGGCCAAATCCTATCCAAATCAAGCCAAAATAAATAAATTTTCTCTTGAGTAAATCATTCATTCAATCATTTATCCAAATATAAATGAAACATATAATTATCAAACATAACTAAAGTCAACCCAAGTCAAGCCCAAGTTAGCCCTTTGACTTGAAACTTTCAAATGAGCCAAAATCCATTTTGACTTCAAATTGATTGCATTTGAATTTATATTTTAATCTCAGCCTCATATATAAGTTCAACAAAGCTTAAATCAACCCAAAACCATACCAATTGACCAATTTAGGTTCACTTGACCCAAAGTGGCATAAAAGGACCTTTTCTGAGACAAGTTCTAATTCAACCCAAATTAGATTGAACTAAGCCCATCAAAATCTCATATCATGATCAACAATCACCATAAGATGATCAACCACCTTAAATTGGGTGAAATCAATTGGTCCTTTAACCAAGTCAACCTTTAGCACAAATGAAACCTAAAAAAGCCAAAATCCACCATACACCTAATTGATTGAAACCATTGCTTCAAACAACTCATGATCAATGTTTGAACATGACTTGACCCCCAATTGAGCCAAACCTAGTCTAATTGGCCATTTGACCTAAGTTGACCCAAATTGTGCTAATAAGTTAAAATGGGTCAAATCATTATTTAACCCAAATTGATTGCAACAAATGGCTCAAGTTCATTCCAAATTGATTATTGAACTTGACCAAAGCCACAAATGAGCCCAATTTGACCAATTGGTCAACTTGGCCCAAGCTAACCCAAATTGACCTAAAGGGTTAAGTTGGCCAAAATCCAAATTAAATACAAATTGATTCAAACCAAAGCCTACAATCACTTTTAATTAACCAATTGAACATGAATCAACGCCTGACCCAACCCAATTTGATCAAATTGGTCAAATTGGTCAACTTAGCCCATTTGACTAATATGAATCCAAGTGAGCCAAAATCAAACCTAAGCCAAATTAATTGAAACCATTTGAACTAAAAATCTTCAAATCATCATTTGAATTTAACTTAAGCCTTTGTTTCACCCAATTTGACCAATTATTCAACCCAACCTAACATGAACCCATTTGACCAAATGAAGCCAAAACCCATAATACCAACCCATGGGACTTTGGTGGTTGACCAAACTTGACCCAAATTGACCCTAGGTCAGCCCAAAGTCATCCCAAAAGTAAAATGGACCCCACCCAAGCCATAATCTATTAGTTAAGCCCTATTTATATAGGATTCCACCCATAAATGGCAAAGTCCACTCTTTCATCACCTTGGCAGCCATCCAACTTCCAAATGAGGGTGCACAAAACCCACCTAGGCCACCTAACCCAAGCTAGGTTGTCCATGGACCAAGGGGAGGTGAGTTGACTCACCTTCCATGCAAATTGAATACCTAAGAGATCAAGCCAAGGAGATCTCCCCATATCAAACCTTGAGCCACCTCCCATGAGTTCCTCCAACGTAATCAAGCCACGTCAAGTCGATTGAGACACCTCTGACGCTCTGATGGAGAAAAAATGGGAGGCCATCCCATCCATCCAACTCAGCAAAATCAAGGTGCATACTCCTACAATTCGAATGGGAACTAGATGAATTCATTTTTCGTGCAAGCTTCCAAAGACATTTTTGAGCTTCCCTGTGAGTTCTAGAGTGATTCGAAGCATCCCACTCTCGACATTCTCTCTTCGCTTGAGAAACCAAAATAGGGGAGGCTTACTTCGATCCCAACTTCACCAATACCCCACTTTAATCAAATTCCTCATTCTTACACCATCACTACACCTCATCAAGGCCACCCAAATCATTTCCCGAGCTCCAATTCAACTCCAAGTTCAGGTTCGATCTAAGCCAAACACCAAGGAGGAGGATCTTGGTCTTCAAAGAAATTCACACCAAATCAATGCCCGTGCTAATCAACAGGGCTTCACCTTAACTAAGCGAAGCTTCCTTAAGAGTGCGAGCCACCGATCTTAGCTCCGGTGAGGTATTTTCATGAAAATTGATCTCTAGCTTAAGTGTGGTTGTTCATTTTTAAAGAAAATTTTCATTGCATGTGACCTTGACTGTTGGATGTGCTCGTCTCTTTCCCTTGATGGTGTGGGTTGATTTTAAAGTTCATCAAAGCTCGAGTGAGCTCGGATTGAATGATCCATGGTGGATGGATGTTATTGTTCATCGCTCATGGAAAGGAGGATCACGGGCTATTCATTCCACATGATTGAAGCAGACGACCATGATCAAATCACGTTAGATCAAATGAGATTTCTCCCTTTATGCCTTGGGTTTGATCTGCACTGTTTGATCCAATTTCGAATGAGAATGATTCTTAAATTCGACACATGAATGTGACAACTTAAATAACGAGTTCATTGGTGCCACATGGAAAGTGCATTGCATTAGCGCGCCATGTGGTGCCAATGGGATTTGATTTAATTAAGGTTAATTAATGTATTTCTTTTAGGCTGAATCTTCCATAATTCATAACTAATTATAAAAAATCCCAAAAATACAAACAATGGCTCATTTTAAAGGTATTTCAGAGAAGAATTTAATAAAAATATTTCCAATGAATTTTAAACAGTAAACAAAGCTTAATTAAAGTTTAATTGAAAACTTAATTATCTTAATTACTCTATAATTTCTCAAGTGATTGACCCTAAATTTTTTGAGAGGATGACTTCTGCCTTCTCTAATTTTGTGGGAATTTATTACTTATTAAATTAGGAGGATTGATTGATTAAGCTCTAATTACCCTCTTAACTGCCTTAAAGGGTGATTACGCATATGAATAGTGATTAATTAATTATTTGGACTCCTTAATCACTATTGGATAGTAAGGTAACTTAGGAAAGTGGATTGGAGCCTCCCTCCTAATCCTTTCTAATTTTCCCTCACTTTTCAACTAAAGTCCTAATTATTAATTAATTAACTAATTAGAAACTTATTTAGCTAAATTAGAATTCAAATAATATTAAATCATGCTTAATCCAGTGGATGGCTTATGGAATTAGGTTGGGATCTCTTTCCCTATCTTTTCTCTTAAACTCATCTCATTTTAAGATAATTATTAACTTTGGTTAGTCTCTTTTTTAGAAGAGGTGAATTAATGGATTATTGGTTTAATTGGTTTAGAAAATCTAATTAAATTTGATTTTTCCCTTAATCCATCTTGGGTAGAGCTTTAGGAGTTCAAGAACCAAGAGAAGCTTAATGAAATTATGATTAGTTCATATGTGTGAGAAAATCATGAAAGTAATTAAAATGGTTCCTTAAGCTTAATTATTAAATGATTATGAGCTAATTGCATTAGGCCCCTTTCATTTAATAGGAGCATTGCTATTTACTTTTCAATCCAATTGTATATTATATTAGCTCATAATCATTTAATCAATTACCTTAAGGTAACATAGGTAAGGGTTAATTAATTGATTTAATCCATGCTTCACTTAATCAATCCATAAAAAATCATTTAATTGCTTCTTATTAAATCAATTTAATTCACACATATGGGGAATAAGATTAGGATACACCTCTTTCTCACATCTCTCTTAAATCAAATTAAACATAAAATTAAAAGTGACTTTAAGAAACTTTGGTTTATTTTAAATAAGCTTATTTAATGTGATTGCCCTCAGGATTTAGTTGGATTGAATGAAGTTACATGATTATGTTTCTTTATTTCTTTCTAATCATATTAAATGTTGTATGCCACTTGTAGTCATGCATTCATATTTTTCAAAAATCAATTAAAATAAATGGTTTCCTTTATGTCAAATCTGCATGTATTGACCTACTTAAAAATATGTGTGGCTATTATCACTATTGAATAGAAAATTATTTGTAAAATGTATATAAATCAACTATAACATGTGGAGTGATGATAATTATAAATATTTATGAGCTTGCATGTGCTCACACATTAAAACCTGTGATAGGAAGTTCTCTTTTCTTTAATCTTCATGAATTTACATAAAGATATGAATATTAACAAGTGTATAATTTATTTGAAAAGGACACAACACTTATTTTGGTTTATTCTTATGTATATCCTTGTTATAATTTAGATATAACTCTAGTTCACATGTGTAGTTAAATAAAAATATAATTCTTGTATGATTTCCATTCTTATAGTTGTTTGTACACTCAAGAATATTTAAGGATGGCGGGTATATCTTGTCTGGACACCCAGGGATGCATGACTTTAAGTAGCCTCAAGGAGGTTTCTACCTCGTTCCCTTGGTCAAACAATGGTGAAGTACTTGCTTATAACTTTTTATACACTTGTGTGTGCATTTTGCTAATGAATGAAAATCTTACCTTATTCCATATGCATAATTCAAAAAAAATATATAATTTTTGCATGATTCTCTATTTTTATAGTTGTTTATATATCCATATGTATTTAAGAATAGCGGGTATAACTAGTCTAGACACCCGGGGGCGCACGACTTTAAGTAGCCTCAAGGAGGTTCCCACCTCATTCCCTGGTCAAACAATGGCAAAGTACTTACTTAGAACTTTCATACATTTGAATGCTTATTTAGCTAATGAATTAGAATCCTTTTTTTTCCTATAAAACTCATTTATGCATCCTGCATTTAAGTGTGCAAAAATATATTGCATGTATAGATTTGTTTAGGACTTAGTCATATGTATGCTACATATGATCGAAAGAAATGAACAAACATGTGTTATTTGATAGTAATTAATTCTAATTAATCTTAAGATATCTTTCCTATTGAATAAGTCTATTTAAAATGAACCTAAACTTAGGATTAATTTAAGATATGTAATGAGCCATTCATTAAAGAGAATTAATTAATTAATATGCTTTAGACGTAGCTTAAGGTAGCAATAAAAGAGAGTGATCCTCTCTTTTCTTCTCTTTATAACACTTAGTTGTTAAGTGTAAACCAAGTGAAATAAAAGAAGACATTAAATAAAACTTACAAATTAACTAAATCATTTAAAGTGAAACCATCCTCTATAATTAAATCCTTTCATACTTAGAAAATTATAATAAGGCCTAGTTGAGGCATCCCACACAAGCCTTAATAACTCACTTTAGAATTAAGTCATCACTTTTAGCTTTATGTTAGGGTGGCGCATGGACTTATGCAAGTTTGGTTTTATAATGTATTGTTGTAGACTAGATGTTTGGGTGTATGTTTCGTAGACTGGATGTTAGGCCGTGATTAGCCTAATCATGTTTCCTCCAGGAGATTATGCTTAAAGGGTTCTCAAAATAAATATAAATGCTCTCTTTTTCAGGTTGGTTAACCCTTAAGCATAATCTAAGTTAGGACATGTAGACTTGGTTACCCATGTACAGGGTGCTAAGTCCAAATTATTCATATAACGGCTTTAGTTGTATGGTGTGTTTAGCTAACATTTACTTTTATAGATGTAGTTAGATTTAATTTTTCTACTTTTAATGTAATTTTATATTAGGAATTAGGATTAATGTTATGGGGGATTAGGATGAACGGTGGCTAGAAGGCTTTATCCTGGGAGGCCCCCGTGAAGCCTTTAAAGCAATCAAATCAAATGAAAAAATGAAGGAGATATGAAGAATGAAGACCCACCATAACATTTATTTATTTATAATTATAATTATTCTTTCATATATTGAGTTGTATAAGGGTAGGGCCCGACTACCCATTTCTTTTCGGGTTATATGGTGGTACTCAACCGCACCGGGCTATTATTTTTTACGTTGGATTTATAAATTGTCTGATATTTTGTTTACAATTGTGCAATAGAAATGACATGTCTTTTTCTAGTTTTTTCATATATGGTGATTTAATGTGTGACCTATAGCCGATTAGGCTCTTACGAAAAAAATAAATTTTCTACACCAACTATAACTCATAGCCTCACATAAAGCCTAGACATTAAATCAAGATAATTAAAAGATTTTAGTAACCCCTTAGCTGAATGTTGTATGCTTAACATCATACATATCACCTTGAATCACTCTTATAAAATGAACAACTCCTACTGATGGAGCTTCACCCTCTTCTCTCTTGATTTGACCCATAACTCATTTCAACATGCATTTAGACATATAAAAATCCTATGTCCTTTATCAAAATGAAGAGTCAAAAATTAAATAAAAATTGATAAGATTTGTATTAGACTAAGTCATTATTCATACCACTCATGCTCTAGCTCTTAGGGAGTGGGTTTAAGGACTTTAGTCTCTTTCTAAATAAACACAACCTAACCAACTTGAAAAATCATATGACTTGATCATATGGTTAAAGCGTAGGAGTAATTAGTTGGCTGCCACTCTAGGCAATTATAAGTCCAGTAGTTGGGTGGTTTATTCTCTCTTATGGAGGCAAACCATATACCCATCTTTACTTAGATTTAGGACATGCTTTGGCCCTTGCTAAAGCTCCCTAAATTTAGGATCTGAGGCTGCTATTTTTATCGAGATACAAGCATAAATCCTCATCTCTTAGGCATTTTCACATTCTTGTGTTGTGAGATTATAAGTCCTAGCTTTCTAATAAAATTCTAATTCAAATATATAATTCTCCTCAACATCAAACATCTAAAGCCCAACCATAAGAAAATCTAGAATGCTCATTAGGTTTCCTAGTATCATGAGAATTCCCTACTCATTCCCTTTAGCTTCAATAATAAGTCTCTCCTTTTTTATCTATCTCAATTGATTTTACAAACATAACTAATTTATTGATAGTCCTATCTTTGAAATCTTTGGAGATAACAATTGCCTACTTTAATCGAGAGTATGCCTAAGGAACTCACCTTCCTTAGGATGTAATTAACTATGGGGGCTTGCCTCCATAGGGAAGTTAAAAACCCGATTTAAATAAACCCCATTTTATTCATCCATGTAAAGTAAGAAAAAAATCTCTGGTATATTTGAAGACCCATTATGCTTTAGGAGTCCTTATTAGGCGATTAGGTCCATTATAAGGTGATAATTTCTACCTTTTGAGATAGTGTACCAATCCTTGATGTCATACCCGATCAGCTCAATAAGTACACCCTCAAATCAACATGGTGTGCCCCATACACAATCGAAATAAACACCATAGTACACTTCAGAGTGTACACTGTGGAGTGCCTTTCAGTCTGTACACTTTGAAAAATTATCAAAAAAATTCTCAATTCTTGTTGAAAGGCACTCCATACAATATATAAAATCATTGAGATCCATAATTGGAAGAGCCCCTATCATTTAAATTTTAAAAATACGGGTGTACACTCTGGAGTGTACACTTTGTACACTGATAAATTGATAAAAATTCTCAATTTCTAGTGAAAAGCACTCCATACAGCATACAAAATCATTGAGATCCATAATTGGAAGACCCTCCAAACACTAAATTTAAAAAATAAGGGTGTACACTCTAGAGTGTACACTCTGAAAAATTATTAAACTTTTACTAAATTGTGATTGAAAGGCACTCCATACACCATATAAAGTCATTGAGAATTAAAATTGGAAGACCCCTCATCATTTAAATTAAAAAAAAGAGTGTACACTCCAAAGTGTATAGACTGTACACTTTAGAGTGTATAGAGTGTACATAGTTTACACTCTAGAAAACTGATAAGATTTTACTAAATTCATGTTGAAAGATCTACATACATCATATAAAATCATTGAGAATCATAATTGGAAGACCCTCCCCCGCATCATTTAAATTTAAAAAATAAAGATATACACTCCAGAGTGTACAGAGTGTATAGTGTACAGAGTGTGCAGAGTGTACAGTGTGTACACTCTAGAGTGTACACTCTAGAAAAATAAAAAAAATTCTCAATCCCTATTGAAAGACACTCCATACAACATATGAAATCATTAAGAACCATAATTGGAAGAACACCATCATTAAAATTTAAGAAATAGGGGTGTACACTCTCGAGTGTACTGAGTTCTTGACCTCACTTTTGAAGTGAGTTCTCAACTTCCTCATCATAGATCTAGGACTCTTATAGACACTAAGAGCTCCCTAGTCTTAAGACATTTCTAGTAATTAGGTGAACACTTAACCTAAGCCTAGAGACTTAGAAGGGTTAGCTATAAAGACAGGTCATGCCCTAGGGACTTAAGGATACTTGCCTACCCTATAGCCTAAACCCAACCTATGTTGACATTCTCAAACCAAACCTCAAATTCATACCAAACTCAAATCAATTTCCAGACTCATAATCAAGTCCTTGATCAAATCCAAGCTCAAAATTCTCCATAAACCTTATGATTGAATTTCATGCCCTTGACCATAGCTAAGTCTAATTTAATTTCAATTCAATTGATTTTCTCCAAGATCAAT
This sequence comes from Cymbidium sinense, assembly GCA_021442155.1. Classification (NCBI taxonomy): domain Eukaryota; kingdom Viridiplantae; phylum Streptophyta; class Magnoliopsida; order Asparagales; family Orchidaceae; genus Cymbidium; species Cymbidium sinense. The sequence continues at coordinate 24,354,516 of CM038227.1, read as the reverse complement.
TCAATCCCTCAATAATTTATCAAATCCAAGTAGAAACTCAATTCCAAATGATTGAAACCCAAAATCAAATTCAAGTTCCAAAATTCCTTCTTAAGCCATATGACCCACTCTCATAAGCTTAGCCAAATCTCCACGAAAGTTATCCCAAACTTGATTGATTTCTTTACAAATTAATTATTCCTTCATTTCTATTCACAAATATAAAATAAAATCCACACTCAAATGACCAAAACTAAATCAAAAAAATCAAACCAAACCAAGACCCTTCTTAAGCCATATGGACCTACCTCCATAAGCTTAACCAAATATTAACCCAAATCAACCCAAAACAAATTAGTTTCTTTATAAATCAATTATTCTTTCACTTATATTCATAAATATAAATGAAGCTCACCTTCCAATGATAAAAAAATCAAACTAAATTAAATTCCTTCTAAGCCCTTTTGACCTACATCTATAAGCTTGGTCAAATTTTCTTCCAAATCACTCTAAACTCAAGTGATTCTCTCATGAATCATTTATATCTTCAGTTATATTCATAAATAAAAATGAAATATAAATCCAAATGGCCAAACCAAATCCAAAATTAAACAAAAATCCAATTTATACCCTTTAAGCCAATTTATTGGACTTAACCAAAGTCCATCCAAACCAAGCCAAAATCAATAGATTTTCTCTTGAATCAATCATTCCTTCAATCATCTATCCAAATATAAATAAAACCTACAAGTATCTAGCCAAATTGAAATCAACCCAAGTCAAGCCCAAGTTAGCCCTTTTAACTTGAAAACTTCAAATGAGCCAAAATCCATTGGACTCTAAATTGACTGTAGTTGGATTTATATTTCAATCCTAAGATCATATATAAGTTCAACTAAACTTGAATTAAGCCAAAACCAAGCAAATTAACCCATTTAGGTCCACCTGACCCAAAGTGGCCTAAAGGACCCTTTTGCTAAGTTCTAAACCCACCCAAATTGGCTTAAACTAAGCCCATCCAAGCCTCATATCATGATCAGCAATCACCCTAGGATGATCAATCACCTTGAATTTGGTCAAACCAAGTCAACATGGCCATTTGACCAAGTCAACCCTTAGTCGATGTAAAACCCAAACAAGCCAAAACTCATCCTACACCAAATTAATTGAAGCCATTGATTCACATCAACCTGTAATCAATGTTTGAACATAACTTGACCATCAATTGAGCCAAATCAAACCCAATTGACCATTTTTCCCAAGTTGACCCAAATTGACCTAAAAGGCTAAAATGGGTCAAATCATGATCTAACCTAAATTGATTGCAGCCAATGGAACAAGTTTATTCCAAATTCAATGGTGAACTTGACCAAAGCTCCAATTTGGTCAATTAGACCCAACCTAGCCCAAGTTGACCTAAAATGTCAAATTGCTCAAAATCCAAATTAAATCCAAATTGATTCAAGCCAAAGCCTACAATGATTTTCAATTAACTATTTGAATATGAACCAACATCCAACCCAAGCCAATTTGGCTAATTTGGTCAAATTGGTCAACTTAGTACATTTGACCTATATGAATCCAAATGAGCCAAAATCAAACCTAGGCCAGATTTGATTGAAACCACTTGAACTAAAACTCTTCAAATCATCATTTGAACCTAACCCAAGTCTTGCTTTAATCAAATTTAACCAATTGATTAACCTAACCCAACATGACCTAAATTGAACCCATATGACCAAATTGAGCCAAAACCCATGAAACCAACCCATGAGACTTTGGGAGCTGACCAAACCTGAACCAAACCCATCATAGGTCAGCCCAAAACTAGTCCAAACCCAATTGGAGCCAAACCCAAAGCAAATCCACCTTGGATATTCCTCCTTATGTGGGATGTTTCCAAAATTGGCAAAGTCCACTCTCCTCTCATTTTCAGTAGCCATCAAACTTCTAAATGGAGCATCCTTAAACTTCCTAACCCACCCTAAGTGTGCTAGGACTTACCTTGGACCAAACAGAGATGAGTTAACTCACCTCTCACCTCCCATGCAAATTGACCACCCATTGGATCCAAAGAAGGCAATATGACCAAATAAAGCTTTGAGCCTTCTACCATGGCTTCTCCCAATCCAGACGAGCCATGTGGACTTGATGGTAACTACTACAGCGCTCTGGCGGTGGCTGGCTAGCTTAGGAAGCAACCCCATCTGTCCACCTCTATAAACCGAGGGGTATACCCCTTCAATTAACACAAGAAATCAGCTCATTCGATTCGTCTTAGCTTCCAAGGGAAAATTTGAGCCTCCTTCTAATTCCCAGAGTGATTCCAAGCTTCCCTCCTTTGACATTTCTCCTTCTCGAGCAAGGCTGAAATAGAGGACCCCTTTCTCGATTCCAATTTCTTCTCCTCTCCACTAAACCTCAATTTCTTCTTCCCTCACCATCTCTACACCTTGTCGAGGTTACCTAAAGCTTCCCCTGAGTTCCAAACCCACTGGAGTAAGGTTTACGATCGAAGCCGAGCTCCATAGTGACAGAAGTTGATCCACTGAGTGAACCAAGGGGAATTGGCTTGTGTGCTACTCAACAAGGCCTCATCTTTACTAGATGAAGCTACCTCCATCGATCCCATAGACAATCTTGAGCTCTAGTGAGGTAATTTCTTAAAATTGTAGAATTAGGAAATTTTTGTTGGTCCTTTGTGAAGAAAATTTGCATGTGAGTCAATCCTAACCATTGGATGTGTTCAAATTTCTTCCCTGATGATGTGGGATCATTTTGAAGGTCATCCGAGCTCGGGTGAGCTCAGATCGAACTATCCATGGCAGACGAACTCAGTCGTTCACTGCTCGTGGGAAGAAGGATCACTGGCCATCCAATCCACGTGATTGGAATGGATGGCTCTGATCAAATCATGCTAGGTTTTCTCTATTTTCTCCCTTTATGTCTTGGGATTGAGCTTCACCGTCCGATCCAAGATCAGATGGTAGAGATCAATGTCGCGTCCACTATCAGCTACCTCAGCACACGGATGTGACTACTTTAATAGCCAATCTCATGGCGCCACATAGAAAGTGTGCCGCGTTAGCACGCCACGTGGAAAGTGCACCGCGTTAGCATGCCACGTGGTGCCGATGGGATTGAGGCTTTAATTAGGTTAATTAAATTTTAAGAATTTATAACTAATTATAAAAAAATCCAAAAATATAAATGAGGGCTCATTTTAAAGGTATTTCATAGGGAAATTCATTAAAATTATCCTTAATTAATTTTAAAAAGTAATTTTAGTTTAGTTAAGGTTTTATTAAAAACTTAATTAACTTAATTACTCCCTAATTAATCACCCAATTGGTTTCAAATTTTCTGTGGTTGCTTAGAGGGATGACCTCTACCTCCTCTATTTTTCTTGGAATTTATTGGTTGAATAATAAATGAAATTGATTGGTTAATTTTTAATTACCTTCTTAACTTAATTCAGTGATAATTAAGTATATGAACAGTAATTAACTATTTAATTAGACTCATTTGACACTAATTGACAGTAGGGAGATTTAGGTAATGTGATTGGGGGAGTTTTTCCAAGTCTCTTTCCTAAATTTCTTTTACTTTTCAAGTGAAATTAATTAGGATTAAATCAACTAATTAATTACTAATTAGCTTAATTAATGCTTAAAATGGATCTAATTTCCCTTAATTAATTCAGGGGTAGGCCTTTAGGTGTTCAATAGCCTACAAAGATTTAATGAAATTATGGTTAGCTCACATGTGTGAGAAAATCATAAAAGTAATTAAGTAAGTTCTTAAGCTTAATTAATCAATGATTGTGACCTAATTGCATTAAACAACTTTCATTTCATAGCAACACTGCTATTTACTTTTTAATTCAGTTGCATATTACATTGGCTCATAATCGTTTGATTAATTATCTTAAGGTAACATAGGTAAGGGTTTAAATAATTGATTTAATTCATACTTTAACCTAATTAATCCATAAATCAACCTAATTAGTTTTCATTAAATCAAAGACACAGGGAATTGGATTAGGATTAACAAACCACTTCACATATTTCTTAAATAAAATCAAACATAAAATTGAAAGTGACATTAAGAGATTTTGGTTTATTTTAAATGAGCTTATTAGTATGATTGTCCTTATGAATTAGTTGGATTGAATGAAATTATATGCTTGTCTCTTTATTTCTTTCCAGTCATATTAAATGTTGTATGACACATGTGATCATGCATTCATCTGCTCTAAGAAAATTAATTAAATCAAATGATTTCCTTTATATCAAGCTTGCATGTGTTGATTTGAATTAATATATATGGCTATTATTATTATTAAATCCAAATATATTTTTCAAAACTTATAAATGAATGATTACATATACTATGAATGCTAGTTATAAATACATAGGAGATGTATGTGATTATAACTTAGGTGTATGAAGTGAATTTTTTTTTCTTTCATTCATGTTTTGATTTATTTAAGTAATAATGTTAATGGGTATATAGTTTGGACATCCCAGGAATACGAGGCTTTAGTTAGCCCCAAGGAGGTCATTTGATTACCTCACTTTCATGGTTTAACAACGTCATTATTGACCACACTTTTGGAGTGAGCTCTCAACTCCCTCATCATAGATCTAGGACTCTTATAGACACTAAGAGTTCCTTAGTCTTAAGACACTTCTAGTGATTAGGTGAATAGTTATCCTAACCTTAGAGACTTAGAAGAGTTAGTCATAAGAATAGGTTATGCCTTAGGGATTTAGGAGGACTTTCCTACCCTATAGCCCAAACCTAATCCTTGCTTTGTTCTTTCAAACCAAACCTCAAATTCAAATCCAAATTCCAAATCAACTCCAAATGATTGAAATCCATAATTAAACTCAAATTCCAAAATCTCTTCCTAAGCCATATGAACCACCTTTATACGCTTAGTCAAAACTCCTACAAACTAACTCAAATTTGGTTGATTTCTTTATAAATCAATCATTCCTTCATTTATATTCACTAATATAAATGAAATCCAAGTTCAAATCCTCCAAACCAAATCAAAATAAATCAAACCAATTCAAAATCCAAGTTAGCCTTCTTGACCTACACCCCTAATGTGGTCAAATTTGCTTCTAAATCACTCCAAACTCATGTGATTTTCTCACAACCTATTTATAACTTCATTTCTATTCACAAATATAAATGGATTATAGATTTAAATTGCCCAAACCAAATCCAAATCAAATCAAATTCCCAATTTTAGCATTTTTAGCCAAATTCTTGAACTTGGCTAAATGATACCCAAATCAACTCAAAAATCATGAATTTCTTCATGATTCAATCATTCCTACAATCATTGACACAAATATAAACATAAATCACCATTATCAAAGCAAACCCAAGTCAACCTAAGTCAAGTCAATGATGACCCTTTTGGCTTAGAATTGTCATAACCCATTTGGATCCAAACCACTTCCAATTGGATTTATATTTCAATCCTAAGCTTATGTGTGAGTTCAACTAAACTTGAATCAAGCCAAGATCAAGCCAACAAACCCATTTAGGCTCACTTGATTCAAAGTGACCTAAAGGACCATTTTGAGCTAAGTTCTAATCCAACCCAAATTGGATTGAACTAAGCCCATCTAAACCTTCAATCATAATTAAAAATCATCATAGGGTGATCAATTGCATTGAATTGGGTCGAACCAAGTCAACATTTAACCCAAATGAAACCCAAACTAGCCAAAATCTACCATAAGACAAATTTCTTAAAACCATTGATTCAAACCCATTCATAAGCAATGATCGAACATGACCAAACTCTCACTTGAGCCAAACCATGTCTAATTGGCCATTTGACCTAAGTTGACCCAAACTGGCCTAAAAAGCTAAAATGAGCCAAATCATGATTTGATCCAAATTGACTGCAACCATTGGCTCAAGTTTATTCTAAATCACTTATTAAACTTGACCAAAGCCACAATTGAGCCTATGTTGACCAATTGGTAAACTTAACCCAACGTAGCCCAAATTGATTTAAATGGTCAAATTAGCTAAAATTTAAATTATAAAAATTAAACCAAACCAAAGCCTACAATCATTTTAACTTGGCCAATTGAACTTGAATCAATACCTAACCCAACCTAATTTGGTCAAATTGGTCAAATTAGCCAACTTGACCAATTTGATCCTTTTGAATCCAAATGAGTCAAATCCAAACCTAGGCTAAACCAATCCAAATCAATTGAACCAAAACATCACAAATCATCATTTGAGCGTAACCCAAGCCTTGGTTTGACCCAATTTGACCAATTAGTTAACCCAACCCAACCTAGCCCAAATGAACACTTTTTGACAATATGAACCCAAATCACCCAAAACCACTTTGGGGAACCTTCGTGGCTGACCTAACCCGACCCAATTAGACTCTATCTCAGCTCCAACCCAACCCAAGTCCATGTGGGATCCAAACCAAGGGGATTAACCAATGGACACCCTCTCATTTGCATTGAATCATTTCCTTAAGTGGCAAAGTCCACTCTGTCTCCCCATGGCAGCCATCAAATGGCCAAATGAAGCACCCTTAGAACTTCTTAGCCCAACTTAACTCACCTAGCATCTTCCATGGACTAAGAAAACAAAGCCAAAGCATTCCCTCTCATGACCGAACCCATTGGATGCAAGGGATGTCAATCCCACACAATCCCTCCACATCAAGCCTTGAGAGTCCTGCCACTACCTCGACCACTCTTGGCGAGCCACATGGCACTGACAGCGACCCCTCTGAAGACTCGATGATGACTAATCGGTGAAAAATATGGGATGCATCCCGTCCGTCCATCATGAACATTTGAGGGTTATACCCCCTCAATTCAAGCTGAAAATAGAGAGCTTTTGCTTTGTGAGACATCCTAAGAAATTTTTGAAATCCCACAAAGCTTCCCAAGTGATCCCAAGCCCACCTCGATCAGCATTTCTCTTCCCTGAGCAAAGCCAAAATAGGATACCACCCTTTCGATTAATACTCCCTCTTCATCCAATCAAATCTCAATTCCTCTTAGCCACACCATTACCATACCTAGTCGAGCACAAATAAATCAATTCCTGTGCTTTCAAGTTGTGAGAGGAGTGAGTTCGATCAAGGCCAAACACTAAAGGAGTGGAGCTTGGTCCACAGAGTGTTCAACACCAAATGAAGCTCAAAGCTTCTCAGTAGGGCCTCACCTCAATAAGGCGAAGCTACCTCCGACGACCCACTGCCAACATTAGCTCTGATGAGGAAATTTTGCAAATCGAGCCTTATATGCAAAAATGGGTTGGTCTTTTTCGAAGTAAATTTAAATCTCATGTGAATTTGACCGTTGGATGTGCATCCCCTCTCCTTTGGAAGGTGTGGGATCAATTTGATCCCAATTCGAGCTCGAGTGAGCTCATATTGAATGGGGAAAGACAGACGTTGTTCATCTTTTGCCACTCGTTAAGAAGGAAGATCAAATGCCATCCATTTTGCATGATTGGAATGGTTGTCTGTGATTAAATCACAGTAATCCCCATTATTTTCTCCCTTAACCCATGGATCTGATCATGACCGTTCGAACTTAGATCAGACGGTCCATGAAAAGCGCATCTGCCCCGAGTCAGCGTGCAGATGTGACAACTTAAATAGTCAATCCTATCATGCCATGTGAAAAGTGCATTGTGTCAGCGCCACGTGGCTCGATGGGATTAAGGCTTTAATTAGGCTATTTCAATTATTTTTTAAGGCTGAAACTTTATAAATTCATACTAAATGTAGAAAAATCCAAAAAAAAAAATGTAAACTTTGGCTCATTTCAAAGGTATTTCTCAGTAGAATCTAGAAAAATTATTATTAATTAATTTTGACAGTGATTTTAGTTTAATTAAGGTTTAATCAAAAATCTAATTACCTTAATTATCCCTGAATTATCCATCCAATTAATCTCAAATTTTCTGTGAATGTCTAGTGGGATGATCTTTACCTCCCCTATTTTTCTGGGATTTGGTGTGGAACGCTCTATGGACCAAAATTAATTAGAGAAATCGATTGATAATTAGTGAATAAATAGTGGTTTAATTAATTATTTAAGCCTAATTACCTTTGTTGAATAGTAAGGGAGGTTAGGGAGTGTGATTGGGATATTTTTCCTAATTCATTTCCTAGATTTCCTTCGCTTTTTGGAATTAACTTAATTAATGATTAGTGGGGTAATTAATTGCTTAATTCATTAATTAATTTCCAAGATAAAATCAAAGTCTATGTGAGTGTTTAAAATGACTTAGGGATTAAGGATTGAGGCCTTGTGCTTGATCCATCTCCCTAAATTAATTTCTTCACTTTAATTAAAATGTAATAAAAAATTCAATCAACTAATTAATAATTTTGATTTAACTCAATCTAAAATCCATCTCACACCTAAGCAACCTTTAATTCATCTTGGGTAGCTCCTTGGGTGTTCAATAACCCAAGGTGAGAGGTAATGAAATTATGGTTAGCTCACATGTATGAGAAAACATTAAAAGTATTTAAGTGAGATCCTTTAAGCCTAATTAACTATTAATCATAAGCCAATTGCATTAGGCCCCTTTCATTTCTTAAGAGTAGTACAAATTTACTTTTTAAGTTGTTGCATATCATGTTAGCTTATTATTAATTAGTTAATTAACTTAAGGTGATATAAGTAAGGGTTAATTAATTCACTTAATTCATACCCTAACCTAATTAAAACATAAAATCAACCTAAATATTTCTCATTGAACCAAATTAGCTCACACATGGGGAATTGGGTTAGGTTTAGCAAACCTCTTTCATATTTCCTAAATCAAATCAAACTCAAAATTAAAAGTGTCTTTAAAGAACTTGAGTTTATTTTAAATTGACTTATTTAATATGATTGTCCTTAGGAATTAATTAGGATGAATGAGAGCATGTGCTTATATTCCTTTATTTCTTTCCAATAAGGTTAAATATTGCTTTCCATGTGAAATTGTGCATTCATTTCTTTCAAAATCAAATGGAAATAGTTTTTTTATGTCAAATTGCATGTGTTGACTTAAATTAAAAATATGTGTGGCTATTATCATTGTTAAATCAAATATTATTTTCAAAAGCCTATAAATCAATTATTATAAATGAAATGATGTTAATTACAAATATCTATGAATTTGCATGTGATGATAATATAATATATGCAACATGAAGTTTTCTTTCCTTATCTTACATGGATTCACATAGGATTTACAAATGCATAGTTCATTTGAAAAGAACACAACATTTGCCTAAATCTATTCCTATGCCTCTCCATCTTAAGACTTAGGAAGAATTTCATATCACATATGTAAATCATATAATCAAATTAAACATGACTTCTTATTCTTGTGGTTATTTTTGTACATTCATATGTATCTGAGAAAAGTGGTATATTAGTTTGGACACCCTAGGGCTGTGAGGCTATAAGTATCCTAAGTAGGTCTTGTAACTTACATCCCTAGTGCAAAAAACAATGGCTACATACTTACTTAAAACTCTTATACATATGTATGTAAGATGTGGCTAATGAATAAGAATCATAAATTAAATAAATCAAGCACAACTTTTGCATGGGTTTTTCTATCCTTATAGTTGCTTATAAACCAACATATATCTAAGAAAAGTGATATATTAGTCTAGACACCCTGAGACTACAAGGCTTTAAGTAGCCCTTAGTAGGTCTTGTATCTTATGCCTCTGGTGTAGAAAATAATGGCTACATACTCACTTAAAACTTTTATACATGTGAATGTGTATCTAACTAATGGATGAAAAATCCATTCTTTTCTTTTAAAAAGACATGCATTCATAAGTCAATCAAATGAAATATTTTAATTCCAAACATACTTTTTTGCATTCATCATTTAAGTGTGCTAAAACATACATTGTATGTATAGCTATGCATATGGTTTAATCATATGCATGATGTACATGATGGAAAGAAATAAATGAATATGTGTTATGTGATAGTAATTCATTCTAGTTAATCCTAAGATGACTTTCTTAGTGAATAAGGACATTTAGAGTTAACCTAAACCTAGGTTTAATCAAAACATCACTAAATAGAATTGATTAACTTGCTTTACAAATGATTTAAGGTAGCGATGAAAGAGAGGTCCCCACTCTTTCTTCTCTTTATAACACCTAGTTGTTTTGTGTAAGCTAAATGAAACAAAAGAAAACATCAATTAAAATCTTCAAAATTAATTAAATCATTTAAAGAGGAATTAACCCTTTATAAATTAAATCTTTCACACTTAGCAAAATAACAACCCTAAAGCCTAGTTAAACATACCACACAAGCCTTGATGCACACACTTTAGACTAAGTCACCATTTTTAATTTATGTTAGGGCATTGTATGGTTTGATGTATGCTTTTGTGATGTATTATTTTAGACTGGATGTTAGGGTGTATGTCCGTAGTTTGGATGTTAGGCCATCATTAGCCTAATCATGTCTTTTGTAGAGCTCACCCTTAAGGGGCCACTATAATAAAAATATAAATGCTTTTGCTGTGAAGGTTGCTTATACCCCTAAGCATAACCCAAGTTAGGACATGTGAGGTTGGTCACCCATGTGTGGGGTGTTAAGTCCAAATTATCCATATAACTGCTTGGGTTGTATGGTGTGTTTGGATAATATTTATTTTGTAGGTGTAGCTAGATTTGCTTTCCTCCTTTTAATGTAATTTTTGCATTAGGATTAGGATAAGCGTTATGGGGGATTAGGAAGAACATTGGTTATAAGACCAAGTCTTATGTACCAGGTAATGCCTTTGGAGTAAGAATATCCAAATCAAGATAAAAGGAAGAAAGAAATGGAGCAAATCAAATGAAGAAATGAAGAGAGAAGCAAAGAAGCAAAGAATGAAGAATGAAGACACCCCGTAACATTCATCATTTGTAATTGTAATTATTCTTTGTAATCTGGAATGTATAAGGGTAGAGCTCGGCTACCCACATTTCTTTTCAGGTTGTACGATGGTACCCGACCGCATCGGCCTTTTTATTCTTTTGTTATAGCTTTATAAAATTGTTTGATATTTTGTTTAGCTTGTGCATTAGAAAAAGCATATATTTTCATAGTTTCTTAATGAATTGGTGATTGTTATATGGCTTAGATGTGATTAGGCTCTTAGGATAAACATAAATTTTCTACCCCATTAACAACTCATAACTAAATTTCTTAAAAATAACACATATCCTCACATAAAAATCCTAGACATTAAATCAAGATAAAAAAAATTATCAACTACTTAGCTGGATGAATGTATGTGTAACATCATGCATAAACATCTTGTTTCACTCTTGCTGAGAGAGGGCTTCCGTCTTTGCTAAATAGAAATGGGCTTAACCTTTTAAAGCCTATGATGGAAGAACACCTCTTTCCCTTTTGATTTGGCCCATAATCAAATTCTCATGCATTTAGGCATACAAAATCTCATAGTCTATGTCAAAATAAAGAGTCTTAAATAAAATGAAATTTGATAAAAATTTGTATTATATTTAAGTCATTATTCATACCCCACATGCTCTAGTCTTATAGGGAGTGATTTTAAAGACTTAATTTCTTTCCTAAATAAATAACAACCTAACTATCTTGCAATGCATATGACTTACCTACATGGTTTTAAATATAGGAGGAGTTAGTTGGCTGCCACTCCAGGCAGTAATAAGTTCTGCAGTCAAGAGGTTTACTCATGTTTATGGAGGTAAACCATATATGAACTTTCTCCTTAGATTTAGGTCATGCTTTGGCCCTTGCCAAATCTCCCTAGATTTAGGATTTGAGGTCATTATTTCCCTTTGTGCGCTACAAACACAAATCCCCACCTCTTAGGCATCCTAACAATCTTGTGTTGTTAGAGTATTAGTCCTAGCTTTCTAATAAAATTTAACTCAAATAAATAATTCTCCTTAATTTTAAATATATACAACCCAACCATAGGATAGATTGGAGTGCTCACTAGGTCTCGTAGTATCATGAGTACTCCCTACTCATCTCCTTTGGTTTCGATAATAACTCTCCCCTTTTTTGATCCATCCCATTTGATCTTTTAGAATACAACTAATTTATTGATAGTCATATCTTTGAATTCTTTGGAGATAATAATTGCCTAATCGATAGTATTCTTAAGGAATTCACTTTCTTTAGGATGTAATTAACTATGGAGACTTGCCTCCATAGGAAACTTAACGAACCCAATTTAAATAAACCTTGCTTTACTTTTCCATGTAAAGTAGGGGAAAAATCTCTGGTATATTTGAAGACTCATCATGCTTTAGGAGTCCTTATTAGGTGACTAGCTCCATTGTAGGGTAGTGACTTCTATCTATCGAGATAGTAAACTATTCCTCAATGTCGTACGGATCACCTCAATAAGTACATCCTCAAATCTGCGTGGTGTCCCCCTCACATATACACACACAAATGCGAAGCAAAAATAAACACCATAGATTTTTTTAACAACTCCACTGAGGATGGTTCCTCTCTCCATCTTTAGTAGATGATGTTGTCTCCAAGCATCGATAGTGGATTTGCATTTTTATGTGAGTTTGATACTATGTTTCTTACCATTGGTACTTAGCTTATTTCATTATTAAGCAAAGTTATCAATGAAGGGAGAGATAATAAAAATTTAGAACCTCACTTTATGTAGGTCTTGAAACCCCTGTTGCATTCACCAATAGGTAAGAACAAAATTTATCAATGAAGGGAGAGATAATAAAAATTTAAATACTCCTCACCATTAGCTTGGTGAGACAAGATTCATCATAAAATTTAAGAAAATAATTTCTTTAACAAAATGACATTTTTCAAAAGCACTTCTCTTTGAAAATAGCCATCTTCATTCTACATAATCAAATTTGTTGAATGAAGATTCTATTTTTAAGTAATAACTTAAAATTGAAACTCCACTCAACTTATGTCACATATGCTAGAGTTGAAGTTTCTCCCTTTTTTTCAAAATTAAGAAATCACATACATGGCATCAAAGGATATTATTGAAATCTATTTAACATACTTAAGATTTGTTAAATAAATTTCCCCTCTATTTTAAAAATCATATTTGACATGCCATGTTTGTCAAAACAAAGAGGGCACATCAAATACATTTGATTCCTACTTAACATGTCAAAGTTGTTAAGTGAGAATCACATTTTCAAATACATTTGATTCTCACTTAACATGTCAAAGTTGTTAAGTGAGAATCACATCATCAAATACATTTGATTCCCACTTAACATGTCAAAGTTGTTATGTGAGAATCACATTCTCATGTACATTTGATTCCTGTGGGCTACAAAAATTTTCCACTGACCTCTCAATGAAGAGAGTATGAATTAAATGTCAGTAAAATTTTAAGAAGGTAGATGGAATAGTAGACAAGTCCAGAGATTTTGCCCTCATTTTGTGAGGACTTTAGATCTAGTTCCAGGTTTCCTATAGGCGCAAACACCTATAGTTAATTACCCCTCTCAATGTTAAGAGAGAACTTTTGATTAAGGCTAGTCCTTAGGTCACTTAATGCATAGCGTATAGTATGAGCATTTGGAGTTTTGGAATTTAGATTTATAAAATTCATTATATTTAACTTAAAGAGGATGGTTGGGGGAACGATGACATGCTTGATCTAGATCTCATGGTTCCATCATCCTGGGCTGTTGTGGTCCCTCGTCTACTTAGTCAGAGGAGGTAGTTGATTCAACCTGACTGAAGGATCTTTATTAGTAACACATGAGACAAGCTTAAGTCTACCTTAGCTAAAAGAGGGATTTTTGCCCAATCAAGTATACCCTATAGTTTACAACTCAAAGGGCAGAGCCATTGGGGAGTATATGGGCTATAGTCATGACCGTGATATAGTGGGGTCATTTGGCGACAACCACACGGTCAGAGGACTCTGGTCATAACTGCATCATATGGAGCCTATTGACCAAGCCACGCAGTTAGAGGACACGAGCCATGTCCTTGCTGGCAAGAGATTGTTTGAGAGTAAACATAGTTGTGTACTTGATTTGACTTTGGCTCCTTTGTGAGCTAGAGTTTTCTTAATTTGTCACCTTTAACAAAAAATTATGAAAGGTGGATTTATTTTTAGCTTAAAGTTCTTTAAAAAATTAAATTACATTTAAGCATTTATAATTTGGTGATTTATTTGATTTTAAATTTGCATTGATACTTGAGTTTGATTAATTCAATTTGAGATCGCAAGCACATTTTTATAGTAAGTATCCCCTCCGGTTGAAATCTTCATTCAACATAACCGTCATCGGGGTGATTTATTGTTTCACTGTTTCAGATCTTGCCAACTATATTAATTTAATAATAGAGGATTAGATCTGCTATCATATGAAAAAATTAGCTTCTCAAATTTTTTATTAGGTTGAAGATATTATAATAACATCATTAGATGTTTAGATTTTGTTAACCCGAACTCGGTCTTAAGACCCAACCGGGAATCAACCTGCGCAGCATCCTCAGACACTAAGTTTAAGCATTAAGCATAGTGTCGAGGCCCATGCAAGTGGTTTAATTCAAGTGCTTACATAGGTTTTCAAAGAATTTATTATTTCTAAAAAAATTACATATACTTTGATAACGATGAATTGATATGAGTTTTGGAGTATTTGAATTCAATCATAAGTTTTCCTTACGATGCATTGCATATAAAATATAAATTCATTCAGATATTCATATGAATTTCGAGGATATCCAATTTGAGTTTAATAAACATCTCATGAAGTATATGAGGTTTATTTGGAACTCAAGCTAATGCCTTCTATCTATTAGTAAAGATGAGTTGCAGACTTGGTGGCGATTGAAACTTTAGTTCATATTGTGATTTAAACAACACACCATTTCATCTACATTTAACTCTCAACTTGCCATATTTGAAGTGTTCAATAGAAGTAATAAGAATTTCACCATGTATTTGTCTAGTAATTAAGTCATCGAGTCCCTTGTGAGTTTTCCAGAAGCTCAGTGATGAGTTATTGAGTTCAACAGAAGGCTTGCTTCATTCGATACTATAATTTCAATATTCTATAAAGAGCCTTGTTAATGTTAAAGCTATTAAGAAATTTTTTTTGTTGACGAGTGAACTATCAATCATTATGTAAGTTCACTTTAAAGTTTGATTTGAACTCATTCCCATTTAAAAGTTGGATTTTAAGCTTAATGCATGCTTGTTATAAATATTGTGTGAACATTAATTCTTATTTGCTTTTGATTTGGACTCTTGATTATTTCAATGTATCATATGACATAAGCCACATGTTCATTCAGATCTATTCTTTGATCATCAGCTAACCTTTACATCTCATTATAGCTAATGGGCGAGTTATCAAATGATATTTTTACTTGTAAGTGAAAATCAATTTCATTACAAATGCTATTTGTGTTTGTTAATAAGTCATTCCCTAGCTCATGAGAGAGCTATTTTGTGCCTTGCAGCTTAGTTGGTTTCTTGCTAATCTCGTGTCTCACATATTTATTTTCATCCATAACCATTCTCACTTAGCTCATTATTATATGATATTAATATTCATTAAGCTCATTTGAATTCAATATTTATGAATTTATTATATATATATTTTTAGGACTTTATGTTTCATAATTGATTTAATATCTAATTAAGTTTAAATTTAAGTCCCAAAAATTTAATGAAATTTCGGCAGTCTCCTGGCATCATCCCCATATAAGGGGCTGCTTCGGGAGTCTGGGCCTACTTACTGTGCTCGAAGAGTGCGTATAAGTGGTATAAACAATGGCCTAGGCATATTCTTCCCTACCACGCTACAAAGAGCATGTATAAGTTACCTGCACAAAAAGAAATCATATAATTTTTCCCATCGCATCGCGAATGTCGCCTACAAGTTTTTCCCGCCATGCTATAAAGAGCATGTACAGGTTCTGCACTTCGCATCAAATGCATCGCAGACAGGATTTTATGTGCATTTAAGATTGAGCATTTTATGCTTTTTCATAAGGGTCGATGATAGCGGCCTAAGTATTCATTTTCCCTACCATGCTACATAGGTTACTTGCATAAAACAATTTTATAATTTTTTTTCGCATGAATGCACTTCTGAGTTTTTCCGTGCTATAAAGAGTCGTCTGGGTTTTTCATCACATCAAATGCGTCGCATATGGGAATTTAGGTACATTTAAGATTGAGCATTTTATGCTTTTACATAAGGGTAGATAATGGTAAATTTATATAATTTCACCGAAATTACCACTCAGAATAACTCCTTTTTTTAACAAACAATCAAAATAAAAATTTTGGATTTCACAGAATCCCAATCTTTATCAAACCTACAACAAATGAAGGTAAGTGGAATAGAGATTTCAACTTCGGAGAGGAGATATGGTATGACCGTGCTTCAATTTAAATAAATAACAAGTAAGCCAGCTTCAAATCTGACATGATTTTACTCTCAAACAACAAGAATGACAACTTTAGATTTGGTAAAGTTTAAAATTAAAATTCTTGATTTTACCTTAGTGTTAAGATCGAGAAAGTGAGATTGTTGCATGTGAAAGAATGGGACTTCAAACCTGCTAATTACATGAACTATAATGAGGCAGCGAGAACAAGGAGTTCAAATAACTTGAAGAGGGGTTGAGGGCTGGTGGTTGGCTCGATCAAGAGAGATCATGAGAGAGAAAGGGGTTAATTTCCTTGGCTTGCAGGAGCGACAAATGGACAGGAGGGGGGGAGTCTGTTCAGTACTATGAGAGGTCAAACAGAGAAAGAGGAAGAGATCGATCTGCTATGGGGAAGAATGGATGGGTTCGATCAAATAAAAGAAGGGAGGAAGGAAGTTACTTCCCTTTGTGTGTAGCCTTGAGGATAGGGAGACTGTTGTATAGAGTAGACGAGAGAAGAGATCGATCCTATCGTGCTTGAGAGAATAAGAAGTAGAAAGGGAGTTTGGATAACCCGTGGAATAGTTGCTGCTCGCATGCGAACAAAGACTAGAGAGGCCGAGTGTTCATGTGATTCTTGGCTCGCATGATTGGGAGGAAAGAACAAAGGGGGGGCTTCTGGCTGTGGGAGAGTTATCTCTTCTTAGGGTTAGATATAAGAGAGGTATATGTAGGCTTTTTTTATTTAACTACTTAATTAACCCAAATTTGAAATTTTACGATGAAGAAATCATATAATATATATATATATATATATATATATATATATATATATATATATATATATATATATATTTATCAATCTTAGATTTTTTTGATGTTCTGGATGTAACGATGAGTCCATTTCATGATCGGAGGTCATTTAGTTTATGTCAGTGTCGAATCAGATCAATTTCAATTCAAAATTGCTCATCGCCATTTCTGACCACTCAACATTCAAGCAGATTTGTCTGAATTAAGCGCGAATAATCTCATTTGAGTGGATTTAACATTTCAACACTAACAGCGTGATCAATTTTATGAACAGAGGTCATTTGGTTCACATTGTGGCTTCCCGACCTTGATATGCATGCCAATGTATCGACAAACTTCTTTCTTGATCGACGGATCGTCGAATTATGCAATATGTATATTTTGATCAATTTTGATGTTCTGAGCACGACGTCAAAGTCTGTTCATCGATTGGAGGGTGTTTTGACCAATTTTTGTGACGTCAAGTGTATTTTAGTTTCAATTTGTGCATCATCGCATCTAAAATTGATCGACTTTATCTTGTGAACTTGACTCGATTGATGTGATATACATGAAGGTCAATAATTCCCACTTAACACGTCAAAGTTGTTGAGTGAGAATCACATCATCAAATACATTTGATTCCCACTTAACACATCAAAGTTGTTAAGTGAGAATCACATCATCAAATACATTTGATTCCCACTTAACAAGTCAAAGTTATTAAGTGAGAATCACATTCTCATGTACATTGGATTCCCACTTAACATTATGAAAGTGGTTAAGTGAGAATCTCATTTTCATGTACATTTGATTCTCACTTAACATATCAAAGTTGTTAAGTGAGAATCACATTTTCAAATGCATTTGATTCCTGCTTAACATATCAAAGTTGTTAAGTGAGAATCAAATTTTTCATGTACATTGGATTCCCATTTAACATTATCAAAGTGGTTAAGTGAGAATCTCATTTTCATGTACATTTGACTCCCACTTAATATATCAAGGTTGTTAAGTGAGGATCTTATTTTCAAGTGCATTTGATTCCCATTTAACACATCAAAATTGTTAAATGAGAATCTTATTTTCATGCCACATTTGATTCCATTTAACATATCAAAGTTGTTAAATAAGGATCTTATTTTCATGACATATTTGGCTCCCCACTTAACACATCAAATTTGTTAAGGCCTCATTTTCATATTGCATTTGGGCTTCCACTTAACACACTAAATTTATTAGGTGGGAGTCCCATTTTCAAAACATATATCAATCACATTTGACTTTCAATTAACATACCAAATTTGTTAAGAGTCTCACTTTCAATACATACTTGATTTCTACTTAACATACCAAATTTGTTAAGTAAGAACTCTTTTTCCAAATCACATCACAATTGTGCTTTCACTTAACATACCAAATTTATTAAGAGAGAGTCCCATTTTTGAAGAAAAGAAAAACATATATCACATCACATTTGGGCTTTCACTTAACATACCAAACTTGTTAAGTGAGAGTCCCATTTTCAAAGAAAAGCAAAATATTTATCAATCACATTTGACTTTCATTTAGCATACCAATTTTGTTAAATGAAAGTCTCATTTTCAAACATAAATCAAACACACATGGCTTCTACCTAATATAATCAAATTTGTTAAGTAAGAAGCCCCCATTTTCAAATCAACATTTCACTCATCTCAAGCAAAAGGTATTTCATAAAAAAAACTCAAACACACAATCACAGCCTCTTCTTAGAATACTCAAATTTACTAAGTAAAGGTTCTTTCAAATCATTAATATTTTTAAACAAGATACACAAAACACAAATATCTCCAAGAAAAATCTCTCCTCAAATTTATAACCCCACCCAACCTACCTAAATTGGTTGAGTATGGGTTCTAAAATCAAAAGAATCAAATGGCAAAGACTCTCCTCCAAACATCAAAAATCTCTCCACTGAACCCCACTTAACATATTTGAAATGTTGAAGTGTGGGTTTAGGACTCCAAATATATATAACTCTCTCAGGATGAATACTAAAGTAGAAATTAGACTTAGATTACATTTCAACACATGCAGAGATATTGTGCAGCTAGTCTGTATAGCCAATTTTTGTAGTCAGCACACATGGCATCACAGAAGTTCATTTTCACTTTTCCCTTCACGATGGACTTGGCCTTAGATCGGGCCAGCCTCCCCGAGACTGACTCCAACCATTTGGTGTTCTTTGGCATAGGTTTCGAGGGAGCATGTGTTACTTGTGAGGGGGCACCCCTCACTACCATCAATTGAGATGAGGTGGTTGGGCAGAAGCCAATCATCTGAATTGACATGCCCTCTGATTCTGAGTATTCTTCATTAAAGAAGAAGGCTACAGTGGTTCCCACTCCCTGTTTTGTGATAGTTCTAGCACATGCCCGTCCAGCTATTCTTACCATTACTTCAGTAAGAGCTACTACCTCCTCATCAGTGACCCTAAAGGGGAAGGCTATCTTAGTTTCTGAGATAGCCTCCTCCACTTTTGAGGTAGGTACTAGCTCCCACTTTGCCTTGTTCACTCATACTCAACACCACAATAAAAATTAAAAGATTAAGCAGGAGCACGAGCAAGCATCCAGAGAGCTAGAGGTTGCATCTCTTGTATCCAAGGAGGGTTCTCCCCGAGAGGTCTCTCCACTTCTGACCAACAATAAGTTCCACCCCTCTCGGCATTAGATGGAGAGGAAGATTATCAGAGGATTACTGCTTCTCCTCCACCATTGGCATACTATGAGACACCGGATAAGGAGCACAGGAGGCCTTATGCCAAACTTAGGACTATCCTACACCAGGTTGGCAGAGCATACAGATGCTCAGAGTCTAGTACCTTGTTTGTTCTATGGTCATTGATCCCTAAGAGTGTTAGGGGTCGGATCGACAAAGAGAAGGTCGTGGAGGCCCAAGCATCTATTCAGGTAGGCAGGAGAGAATGGATGAGGTATGCCAGGAAATCTGCAGCCTCAACTTTCATGGATTTTTCCTAGTCTTAACTTCTCCATCTTAGACATAGGACTCCTCTAAACACTAAGAGTTCCTTAGCCTTAAGACACTTCTAGTGATTAGGTGAACACTTAACCTAACCCTAGAGACTTAGAAGAGTTATCCATAAGAATAGGTTATGCCTAGGGGTATTAGGAAAACTTGCCTACCCTATAGCTTAAACCCAATCCTTGCTTCCTTCTTTCAAGTCAAACTTCAAATTCAAATTAGACCTTTAATCATTTCCAGCCCAATTGATTTTCTCAAATCATCAAATCAATTCCAAAAATAAAATATTAAATCAATTCTAACCCAATTGATTTTATCAAATCATTAAATCAACTCCAAAATCCAAATCATGAATCAATTCCAAATCAAATGAGTGAAACCCATGATTGAATTCAAATCTCAAGATCTTTCCTAAGCCCTTTGATTTCATCTTATGGACTTAACTCAAATAAAAACCAAATCACTGCAAATTGAAAAGATTTTTTTCATAAACAATTTATATTCTCATTATATTCACAAATATAAACAAACTATAAATTCAAATAACCAAAATTAATTCAAAACTCAAATCCAAATCTAATCAAAATCCAACCTAAACTTTTTCAAGTCAAATCCTTGAACTCCTTCAAATCAAATCCAAATCACCACAAATTCAAAAGATTTTCTCATAACACATTTATATTATCATTTATATTCACAAATATAAATGAAATATAAATTCAAATAACCAAAATCATTTCAAAACTCAAATCCAAAATTAACCAAAATCCAACCAAAACTCTTTCAAGTTAAATCCTTGAACTCCTTCAAACAAATCCAAATCACTCCAAACTCAAAATATTTTCTCATAACCCATTTATATTCTCATTTATATTCATAAATATAAATGAAATATATATTCAAATAACCAAAATCAACTCAAAACTCAAATCCAAATATAACCAAAATCCAACATATGCTCTTTCAACTCAAATCCTTGAACTTAGCCAAATCATTCTCAAATCAATCCAAACCTTTGGATCTTCTCTTCAAGCAATCATTCCTTCAATCACAAGCCCAAATATAAACATGAACTACAATCACCAAACAAAAATCAAACTAACCCAAGTCAAACCCATGTTCACTATTTTGACTTGAAATTGTTAAATGAACCAAAACCCATTTGACTCCAAATCACTTGCAATTAGATTTATATTTCTATCATAAGTCCATATGTTAGTTCAAGCAATCAAGCTTTGATCAAGTGAATTGACCCATTAAGCTCACTTGACCCAAAGTGACCTAAAGCACCTTTTTGAGCCAAATTCTAATCCATCCCAAATTGGATTGAACTAAGCCCATCTAAGCCTCACGCTATTAGCAACAATCATCCTAGGATGATCAATCACTCAAATTAGGTAAAACCAAGCCAAACCTAGCCTTTGACTAAGTCAACAACTAGCCCAAATGAAAACCAAACTAGCTAGATTCCACCATAAGCCAAATTGATTGAAACCATTGATATAAACCAATCCATAATCAATGATTGAACTTGACCAAGTCATTATTTGAGCCAAACCTAGCCTATTAGCCACTTGACCTAAGTTGACACAAGTTGACCTAAAAAGTCAAAATGGGCCAAATCTTGATCTAAGCCAAATTTATTGCAACAAATGGCTCAAATTCATTCTAAATCACTTATTGAACTTGACCAAAGCTTCAATTGACCAATTGGACCCAACTTAGCCCAATTGACCATGAACTCAACTTGACCTAAAAGGACAAATCAATTAGAAATCAAACCAAACCAAAATTGATTGAAACCATGCTTGCAATATATTTCAAATGATCAACCAAGACTAAAACCAACCCATGACCTAACTCAATTGGGTTAAATGGGTCAAATTGGTCAACTTGACCCATTTGACATAAATGAACTCAAATAAACCAAAACCAATCTAAACCAAATTGAACCAAACCAATGACACCCATAGACTCTAAATAATCATTTGAACTTGACCTAACCCATGGTTTGACCTAATTTGATCAATTGGTCAACCTAACTAAATTTGACCAAACTTGACCTAAATGGGTCAAATTGAACCAATTCAAACCAAATGAACTCCAAATCACTTGAAATTTGACCCAACCCATTTTTGAATCATTTCAAATCTTTCCAAATCAAAATCAAGGCCAAATGACTATTTTACCATTAGGTCAAAGGGAATCCTATGATCAAATTCACTTGGAATTTGGTCATTTCTTTCTCAAGGCCACTTGGCATCCTCCTAATGGTCCACATGGACACCAAAGAGGGTGGTGAACATGACCCAGTGGGTTTAGGTCAGCCTTGACCCAACCCAAGGCCAAACTAACCCCTCCAATGGGAATTGGGCACTTAGATCACCCCATACACTCACCTAGAACATGGGCACTCACTCTACTTCCCTCCATAACCTAAAATGAATCACATGGGTTGCAAAATGGTCCAAACTGATTAGCCAATCTCCTTCATTAATCAAAAATGACAAAATTATTCTTCTCCATCTGATCCAAGGAGGGGTAGATATACTCCCCCTCATTACCACTCAAACCATAGGCATTCAATTCCATAGAGCAAAGGAAAGTGAGTCAAAGCTCCCCAAGCTTTTCTAAGCCCTTCCCAAGCTCTATTGATTTTTCTTTCTCAGTTTTGCTCAAAGATGAAAAAAGGGTAGTCTATCTGATTTCCAACTCACTTAATTCTCCATCAAAGCCAAATTAAACTTGCACACACCCTTAATGAACCTCGTTGAGCTCAACCAAGTTATTTCATAAGTCTCCAAGCCACAAAAATCACCTTGATCAAGCCCAATCATAATTGAAGGGGAGCCTGGTCAACTAAGCAATTCACTTCAAATCAAGACTTGATACCTTCAAGAGGGCTTTGTCTTTACTAGACGGAGCAACCTCTTCCGTTGGAAGCATTGGTGATAGCCTCCGGTGAGGTATTACTCAAAACCATAGACATAGGAGAAATAGCTTGGTCTTTTTTGAAGAAAATTATAATCCCTTGAGATCTTGATCGTTGGATGTGCATCCCTGCTCCTTCTAAAGGTGTGGTATCATTTTGATCCCAATCCGAGCTTGGGTGAGCTTGAATTGAATGGGGAGGGATGAACGGTGTTCATCTCTCATCATTCGTGAAGGAGAAGGATTACTCAACGTCCATTACACGTGATTGGAATGGACGGCTGTATTAGATCATGCATTAGCCGCACTGATTTAAGCCTAAATCAAAAGATTAATCCAGGCCATATGATCTTAGATCGGATGACCGTGGAGAAAATGCGTCCGCCGTCGGCTGACTCAGCCACGGATGTGACAACTTAAATAGTCTATTCTGTCGTACCACGTAGAAAGAGTACCGCGTCAGCCGCCACGTGGCCTGACAGGATTAGGGGGTTAATTAGCTATAATTAATTCATTTTTAATGCTAAAACTTTCAAAGTTTATAACTAATTATAGAAAAATTTAAAAAAAATACAAACTTAAGTTCATTTTAAAGAAAATTCAGTGAGGAATAATATAAAATAAAGATCAATTAATTTTAAATAGTAGCTTTCACAAAATTTGGGTTTTATTAGGAATGTAATTAGGTTAATTACTCCTTAATTACTTCAGTAATTGATTCCAAATTTCTTCAGGTTGATTAGTGGGATGACCTCTGCCTCCCATGATTTTCTTAGAATTTATTGTTGGATTAATTAGAGGAATTGCTCATTTCATGCTTAATCCCTTTCTTAACTAATTAAATGATTAATTAACCTATTAAATAGTGATAAATCCATTAATTAAGCTTGATAATCATCACAAAATAATAAATAGACTTAGGAAATGAGATTAGGATTTCTTTTCCCAATCTTTTCCCCTAAGTTTATTTCATTTAGATAAACACTTAATTAATTTGCAAATTAATCATGACTTAATTACTTTATTAATAACTTAATAAACCAAACTCAAAACTAAATCACTCCAGAACTTAATCACTTAATTCTTAGGTAGATTCTTAGGTGTTCAATAACCTAAGAGACTTCAAAGAAAATTATAATCAAACTACTTGTGTAGGATGCTTATGAAAGTACTTAATTAAACCCTTTAGCTTAATTAATCAATAATTGTGAGCCAATTATATTAGGCCCCTTTATTTCTTAGGTGCATTGCAGATTTAAATTCCATGTGGTTGCATATCATATGTTGGCTCATAATTACTTGTTTAATTATGTTAAATTGGTGTAGGTAAGGGGTAATTAATGGATTTAATTCACACCTTAACCTAAACAAAACATAAAATCAACCAAATTGTTCTAAAATTAAACTAAACCAATTCACACATGGGGGAAATGTGTTAGGACCAGCAAACTCTTTCTCACAAATCATTTTCAAATAAAATCCAAAAATAAAAATCTCTTTAAAGAATTTTGATTCATTTTAAATAATCCCATTTTATTTGATTATCCTTTGGAAGTAATTTGTGTGAGTGAAGTCATGTGCTTACATCTCTTCATTTCTTTCCAAGCATGCTGAACTTTGTTTGCCATTTGAAATAATGCATCCATTTCTTTTGAAAAATCAATTAAATGAAATGTTTCCTTTTATGTCAAATTGCATGTTTTGACTAAAGATTAAGAATATTAGTGGCTATTATCACTATTAAATCAAAAGTATTTTCAAAACCTATAAATAAAAGATTATAAATGAAGTGATGCTACTTATAAGTACTTATAAGCTTGCATGTGATTATAGCATAAGATGTGTATTATGTGATTTTCTTCTCTTCACATGGATTTGAATAGGATTTGTAAAGTGTATAGTTCATTTGAAAAGAACATAACACTTTCTTAAATCTATTCATATGCACTTTTGCATTATGACTTAAGAAGGATCTTCACATTTATATATATAAATTGAACAACCAAACCAAATTAAAATCTTTTGCATGATTCTCCATCCATTTGTTTCTTGTTGTACATGCATATGTATTGAAGAAAAATGGTATATTAGTTTGGACATCCCGGGGTTGTGAGGCTTTAAGTAGCCCCAAGTAGGTCTTGTACCTTATGCCCCTGGTGTAGGAAACAATGGCATCGTACTCACTTAAATCTTTTATACATGTGAATGTGCATTTAATCAATAAATAAAAGATCCTTCTTTTCTACTTAATAAAAACATGCATTCATGGAATATCCAAATTTTCTTAAACAACATCTCTTTGCATTCATCATCAAAGTGTGCTAAAGTTTTCATTGCATGTATAGATATGCTTAGGATTATTCATGTGCATGGTATACATGGTGAAAAGAAATGAATGGTAGTGTGTCATGTGGTTGTAATTCACTTTAATTAATCCTAAGAGGCCTTTCTTATTGGATAGGGCTATTTAAAGTAAATCTAAACTTAGGGTTAATTAAAACACATAATAAAGCATTCACTAAAAAAATTATTAATGAATCTACTTTAGAAATTACATAAGGTAGGGATGAAAGAGAAGTTCTTTTCTCTTTTCTTCTCTTTACAACATTTAATAACTAAGTGTAGGTACATTCAAACTAAATCAAATCATCAATTAAAAAGTGATAAATCAACTAAATCACTTAAAATGAAACCACCCTTCTAAATTAAATCTCCCACATTTAGAAAATTCCAACCTTAAAGCTTAGTTAAGACATGCTACACAAGCCTTAAATGACACACACACACACACACATTAGGCTAAGTCACCATTTCTAGCTCTATGTTAGGGCGGTGTAAGGTTTGATGCCTAAGTTTGTTTTGTGATATAATATTTTTAGACTAGATGTTAGGGTGTATGTGCATAGACTAGATGATAGGGCAATCTTAGTCTAATCATGTCTTCTACAGGGTATTGTGCTTAATAGGCATTGTAATAAAAATATAAATGCTTTTGCTGTGCAGGTTGCTTATACTCCCAACATAATCCAAACTAGGATAGGTGGTCATGGTTACCCATGTGTAGGGTGCTAAGTCTAAAGTTTTTTTTTGGGAATCCCATATAAGGGAATTTTATTGCCACAAAAAGGGGTTACAAGGTCCTTAAAAGGGGATAAACTCAGAAACTACTGCTCAAAAAGCTACAATTAGCCTAAAGAGTAAATCCCATATCTAAATACATCCAAAATAAGAGAAGAAAAGGATAAAAGGAAAAATAGCTAAAGGAACAAAAAAGCACAAGATTGAGAGCCATAGGTAAATCCTCAGCAAAAACTTGTGAAAATACGAGCAGCATATGCCACATCCAGATAAGGAACCTACAAAGAAAACCTGCAAAGCAAATACAAAACCTGTAAACATCTGAAAAAGAGTCAGACAGCTAAAGAGATGCAAATAAAGTAGAACTGAGAAGGCTAGGAAAAGGAAAAGAGATTTAGATAATAGAGTGAAGGAAAGGCTCAGGCTCAGTCACCCATGAAAGGGGCAACCAGAAACATGAGCATCCAAACCTCCAAAGAAGGGTTGCATCACAATTACTGCTACCAGCCAGTTTATGAGTGAAATCATCCTAGCCATCATAGCCTACAAACCTGGGGGGGAGGGGGGCACTTGTTGTAAAGCAAATAATCTGTAGCACCTGCATTCCATGCATAAGCTTGATGTGGAGCCGCCAACCAAAAACACCCTTCAAACTAGCTAGATAAGAAACAACCAAAAAAATACAGGCACATAAGGAGATCAATAGGGAGATCAATAAGGCAGTAAACCCGAACCAAAGATGAGAGCCTAACATGAATGAAATTCAAGAGAAATATCCACCTATTAAAAGCTAGATCACTGTAGTAATTATACAACATATGATCCAAAAATGACCTGAACCCATAGTGAAAAACATATAGCCCAGTCATAGGGACTGAAGCTAACCAAGCAACAAATAGCATAACAAACAACCATACAGAAAACCAACAAAAAGAATCAGCCTGCATAAAAAAATAACCCATTAATCCATTCAGCCTATAAGCAATACCACAGCACAGAAAATGGAGCCAACCGAGATAGTAAATAGCTCCAAAGCAGAAAATAGCCATAAAAAGATTCCATGAAAAAAATTGCCGAAGGCAACCTTGCAAGATAGCCGTAATAACCACATCAATAAAAGGAGAAAAAGCAATAGTAGTCATATTCAACAAAGCACATAGAAAATCCTACGGGTTGAGTAGGAACAAAACCCAGCAGATCTAGTGAGACAGGTAACTGGTCCAACTAATAGAGCTATCAGCAGCTCAAATAGAACCCAGCAAAAAGCAGGGCAAAAAAAGGCAGCTGGTAGCCAGTAGATGAGGATTATAGACCAAATACCATCAAAATAGGATAACCAACAAATGCAGCAGAAAAATGAGAAGGAAATAGAGCAGATCAAAAGAAACATAAAGTAGAAAATACAGCAAACAGTAAACACCAGCATATACATATTAATTTCTTAGATAAGGTAATCTGGAGTTATCTAGATTAATCAATCCCCACAATTATTTAGGAAAACTGAAATGATCAAAAACGGTAAGCTCATCTAGTCTAGCTCCAAGATTGGCAAGCTAACCCAGCTATCCCAAAGAAACAGGAAAACCTACAGAATGGCCAACCTGAAAATGGGAAGCATCAAAAAAGTGATTGTAGAAAGATCCAGCCGGAAAAAGACTCACCCAGGATTGGATAAACAGGTCCCAACAGCTGCCATCTACAGTAGCCGCCTCTACTAGCATAGTAGAGAAAGTAAAATAGAAAGTAGAAGGGATAGCAATAACAAACATCATAGAAATGAAGACTAGCCGAAATTAACCGAGGATGAAAATGATAACTAATAGATCCCAAAGCTTAGGAAAAAGCCATATCTCCACAGAAGAAAGAATCATAAAAAGCTTAAAAATTTCTAACATAAGGCAATCTAGTTTTATCAAGATTCATAAGCCCCCTTAAAAGAGAATGAATATCATCATTAGAGAACATATTTGAAGAGGAGGACTTGGCTCCCCAATTAGCAAGAAAATCAGCACAAGAATTACCTTCCCGATAAATATGAGAAATTTGATAATCTAGGTTGGAAAGAAGCCTCCTAGTCTGGTTAAGTAAATAATACACTTCAGCATTTCCATGAGCTCCCAAATTTAATAATTCAAGAAGAAGGAGAGCATCAACTTTGAACCAAATCTTCTGAAATCCTTTCTATAAGTAGACAAAAATCCCATAGTGCAGACCTTTAAGCTCAGCAAATAATATAGAATAGGGTTCTAGAGGAGAAGAAAAAGCAGAGATAACTTAACCACTATAATCTCTCAAAATCCCCCCACAACCATAAAAGCCATTAGAAACTGAGCCATCAGTGTTAACCTTAATGACATGATAATTTAGCTTCATCTAGTATATAATTTTATGGTTAGAAGCAATACCACAAGAAGGAAGATTAATCCCAAAGTTCAAAGCCATATATTTGTATCCTTTGAAATTAAAGGAAATAAGAAGTTCAGCTTTATAAAGAGACATAATTTTATATTGGGCTCTAGCAATAATACGATGATAGTTCATAGGTATATCATGATGCTTAGCATTATTTCTTTCCAACCAAATATACCACAGAAGAGTAATGGCTAGAACAACTTTGACATGGCCTTTAGGAGTATAAGAGAAAAAAACTTTCAAGAAGTTGCATAATAAAGAATGAAACATTGAAATGAAAACTATTAAACATACTATCATACTAGCTCCAAACCTTAACAACAATAGCGCCATTCATAAACACATGATCCACAGTTTCAATGTGAAAGCAACATTGGCATCTAGAGGGTAGGTGGAAACCTTTTTTTAAAAGGGTAGCATCAACATGAATGTATTTCTTAAGATGCGCCAAGTTAAAATAAAAAATGAGGTAGGGATAGAGATATTCCAGATTTTAGTGAAAACTAAGGACTCTTGAGATTTAAGTCTGAAAGAGTGACAAATATCCTTAAAAACAAATTCTCCAGAGAAGAAATTATTGAAGAGGATTTGGTCAGATTTATTAGGTAATGGATAAATTGAAAGGATTTTTTCATCTATCACCTTAGGGATAATGGAGATTAATTGGTCTACATCCCAATTATTCTGAGTAATGAAATGACTTACCATAAGCCTCACAATGGAATGATTATTAAGCAAAGAATCAATATAACCTTATCCCAACCAATTGTCTTGCCCAAAGAAAGAGGAGCCTGAATTCACACCCCAAGAGATAAGATTCTCAGCATTCCACTTGATGCTACAAAGTCTTTTCCACACTGGCGAGTCTTCGAGCTTGAAAGTACACACGAGGGGGTGTCTCTCCTTACAGTATTTAGCAAGCATAAATTGAAACTAGTAACTATGATTGTTTCTTAAATTCCACCACATGTTGTGTGAAAAACATTTAATGGAGTCTTCTAAAGTTTTGCAACCCAAACCACCTTCATTAAAAGGCCCACAACAGTTATGCCAGCTAGCCCAATGAAATTTCTTGGAGGAAGAGGTAGAACCCCAAAAACATTTGTTAATAAATCTATTTATCCTTTTAATAATAGAGTAGGTAGGCACAATAGTGGACAAAAGATACAAAGGCAAATAGAAAATGGTACTTTTGATCAGGATAAGTCTAGCACCAAAGGAAAGTAAGTGGAACCCCCAAGAAGAGATTTTCTTATTTATTTTTTGAATAACTTCATCAAATAAGGAAGATCTTTTCATTCCTCGATATAAAGGAGTGCCCAGATGCTTGATAGGCTGGGTTTGATGTGCAAAGCCTGTAATATTCTTAATAGCATTAATCCTAGATAAAGAAATAGAAGAGCTAGAGATAAAATAACTTTTGTCAGGAATCTTCAAACCACTTTCCCTACCAAATAGAGTAAGTAAGTTACATAACTTTTAAATGTAGAGAATAGAACCATTACAAAATATAATGAAATCATCAACAAAGCTGAGGTGGGAAATGGGAAAGCCACCCTTAGTTTTGTAATACATGTTAGGCATTTTACAAAACATCTGCTCAAGACCTTTAGAGAGATATTCCACAATAATAATGAAAAGAGCAAGAGAAAGATGATCCCCTTACCTTAGCCCATGAGAAGAAGAGAAAAATCCATGAATTTCACCATTAATAAGTAAAGAAAACCAAGAATTCTCAATGCCATTCTTAATTAAAGTAATAAAGTGACATGAAAATCCAAATAAAGCCAAAATTTTATATAGGAAAACCCAATCAATGTTATCATAAGCTTTGAAAATATCCAGCTTAAAGAGCAGGTTACCACTATGAACTTTGACAATTAAATCATGGATCATCTCTTGAGCTAAAAGAACATTATCAGAAATAGAACGCCCTTTAACAAAGCCTGTTTGGTTAGGGGAGATAATTTTAGGAAGCAGAATACTTAATCTTTTAGCCAGAATCTTAGAGATGAGTTTATAAAAAGGAATAGAGGCTAATTGGCCTAAAATGACTCCAAAGTTCAAGATTTTCTATTTTAGGGATTAAGATAATGGAAGTGCTAGCATAATATTTGGAGAGGATACTTCCTTTGAAATAATCAAAAATAGCATTAACCAAATCATCTTTAATGATATACCAACATTTTTATAAAAATAATGTGGTAAATCCATCAGGACCAGCCACAAAATATGTATTCATATTTTGTAAAATGTTAGTAATTTCGGATTCAGAGGGTAATGAAATAAACATATTGTTATCTTCATGAGAATTGAGATTAGGAATAACTTCAGGTAAGGAAATTGCATCTTAAGTCACATTTTTATTAAGTAGCTCAGTAAAGAAAGAAATGCTAGAATCAGTAAGCTCCTTATTATCAGAACACCAGATATCATCATTCGTTTTAATTTTTTTAATATGATATGACTTATTCATATAACTATTTGGGTTGTGTGGTATGTTTAGCTAAAATCTGTTTTGCAGGTTTAGTTAAATTTATCTTTCCCATTTTGATGTAACTTTATAATTAAGATTTGGAATGAATGTTATGGGGGATTAGGATGAACATTGGTCATAAGACCAAGTCTTATGCACCATGTGATGCCTTTGGAGCAACCACATCCCAAGTTAAACAAAAAGAAGGAAAGAAATGAAGAAAGGAAGAAATGAAGAAATGAAGAATGAAGACCCCCATAACATAAATTCCTTCTAAATTATAATTATATATTTGTAATCTGGGTTGTATAAAAATAGAGCTCGGCTACCCATTTTCCTTTTCGGGTTTGTGCGATGAAGCTCAACCACATCATCCTCTTATTCTTTTGTGCCAATTTTTTAAACTAATTGATGTTTTGTTTATGATTATGCAATTAGGATGGCATGATCTTGCTAGTTTCTTCATTATTTGATGAATGGCCTGAATGCGATTAGGCTCTTAGGAAAAAATAAATTTTATATTCAATTAATCAACTCAAAATTAAATTAAACAACTAATAACCTCACCTAAATAATAGGATATAAATCAAGAAAATAAAAGATTTAGCAACCCCTTAGCTGGACATTGTATGTCTCGCATCATGCATAAATCATATTGCTTCACTCTTGCTAATGGACAGCTTCCACCTTTGCTAGAGAAAATGGCTTGACCTTTGAGAGCCATGGTGGAAATACACCACCTTCTTTTTGATTTTGGCCCATAACCAATCTTCTCATGCTTCAGGCATATAAATTCCCATAGCTTGTGTCAAATAATAATGTACAAAAATCAAAATAAAACTTAACAAAATTTGCATTAGATTAGGTCATTATTCATGCCCTTCATGATCTAGTCTCTTAGGGAGTGTTTTTAAGGACTTAGTCTCTTTTCTAAATGAACAACAGCTTAGCTATCTTGTAAAGCATAAGACTTGTCTACATGTATTTAAAATCATAGGAGGAGTTAGTTGGCAGTCACCCCCAGGAGGTTGTAAGTCCAACAGTTGGGTGGTTTATTCTCTCTTATGGAGGTAAATCATATGCCCATTTTTTTCCTTAGATTTAGGTCATGCTCTGGCCCTTACCTAATCTCCTTAGATTTAGGAACTAAGGTTGATGTTTCTCTTTGTGAGCTACAAGCATAAATCCTCACCTCTTAGGTATTTTCACAATCTCATGTTGTGGAATTGTAAGCCCTAATTTTCTAATAAAAATTTAACTCAAACATATAATTCTTCTCAAATTTCAATAATGTAAAGCCCAATCATAGGATAATTTGGGATGCTCACTAGGATTCCTAGTATCATGAGCATACCCTACTCATCTCCCTTTGGTTTCGATAATAACTCCCTCCTTTGATCAATCCCACTTGATTTTTCAAAAAGTAACTAATTTATTGATAGTACTATCTTTAAAATCTTTAGAGACAATCATCATTTACTTTAATCAAGAGTATTCCTAAGGAATCTCATTCCTTAGGATGCAATTAACTATAGGGGCTTGCCTCCATAGGGATCTTAACGAACCTAATTTAAAATAAACCCTACTTTACTTTTCCATGTAAAGTAGGTGAAGAATCTCTCATACATTCAAAGACCCATCGTCCTTAAGAGTCCTTATTAGGTGATTAGGTTCATTGTAGGATGATGACTTCTATCTCTCGAGATAGTACATAATTTCTCAATATCATACCCGATCACCCTAACGAGTACATGTCCGGATTTGCGTGGTGTCCCACATCACATTTTTCTCAATCGAGAGAAAAAAAACATCCATAGATTTTTTTCTAGCGACTCCGCTGGGAAAAATTTCTCTCTCCATCTTTGGTAAATGATGGTTATCTCCAAGTATCGATAGCGGATTTGTATTTCATCCTTCTTTTCCATTGGCACTTAGCTCATTTCATTCTTAAACTAAACTAGCTAACATATTTTAGGTTTAGGACCTTACTCCATGTAGGTCTTAAAACCCCTATTGGGTCCCCTAATATATGAAAACAAAATTTAATAAAATGAGATAACTAAAAACCTTTTTCTTACCATCACTATGGTAAGGTAAAGTTCATCCAAAAAACAAAAGAAAAATAAATCCTTTATAAAAATATCACTTTCCAAAAAAGCACTTTTCCAAAATTCACATAATAAAATATTTGCACAAAAATCTTTATAAAATATATAATACTTAACCTCAGCTAACAATCTTCAACATTGTTACATGTAGGATCTTTCTAAATAAAATCAAAAATCATCTTTCAAAAAGCACATATGAACATCCTCATTCAATATACCCAAATTTATTGAATGAAGATTTAATTTTCAAATAAATCAAAACCATCTTTCAAGAAACACATATGAACATCCTCATTCAATATATCCAAATTTATTGAATGAAGATCTTATTTCCAAATAAAATCAAAATCATCTTTCAAAAAGCACAAAAGAACATCCTCATTCAATATACCAAAATTTATTGAATGAAGATTTCATTTCCAAATAAAATCAAAATCATATTTCAAAAAGCACATATGAATATCTTCATTCAATATACCTAAATTTATTGAAAGAATATTTCATTTCCAATTAAAATCAAAAATAATCTTTCAAAAAGCACATATGAACATCCTCATTCAGTATACCCAAATTTATTAAATGAATATTTCATCTCTAAATAAAATCAAAATCATCTTTCAAAAAGCAAATATGAACATCCTCATTCAATATACCTAAATTTATTGAATGATGATTTCATTCCCAAATAAAATCAAAATAATTTTTTTTTAAAAAAGCACATATGAACATCCTCATTTAATATACCCAAATTTATTGAATAAAGATTTCATTTCCAAATAAAATCAAAATCACCTTTTCAAAAAGCACATATTTGAAAATGAACATCCTCATTCAATATACCAAAATTTATTGAATGAAGATTTCATTTCCAAATAAAATCATATCATGAAATTGAAACTCCATTTATAACATATAATTACATTTGAAAATTTCATTTGAAGATAAGCCTCTTCATTCAATATATCCAAACTTGTTGAATGGAGGCTTTGTTTTCAATCAAAATCACATCATTTGAAACTCCACTCAACACATTCTGCATGGGTTAAGTTGGAATTTCCTTCTCTTTAAAATTTTTACATCTTTTAAAAATAAAAATTGACTTTCATTTTACATACCCAAATTTGTAAATGGAAATCTACTTTGCAAAAATCATGAGAATCAAAATACATTGGAATTCCATTTGACATACTTAAATTTGTCAAATGAGAGTTTCATTTTTCAAAAGAAAATTTAAAAATAAAAATTGGATTCCATTTAATATACCATGATTGTTAAATAGAAATCCCTCCTTTCAAAAATAATACAAAATCAAAACAAAATAAAATACCTTTGGACTTTACTTAGCATACACAAATTTGCTAAGTAAAGATAACATTTTTGAAATAAAAAAAAATCAAACATATTTAGACTTTATTTTGCATACCCAAATTTGCTAAGTAAAGATACCATTTTTCAAATCAAAACAAAATCAAACACATTTGGACTTTATTTAGCATACACAAATTTGCTAAGTAAAGATCCTCTTTTCAAATCAAAAATAAAATCAAACACATTAGGACTTTATTTAGCATACACAAATTTGCTAAGTAAAGATCCTCTTTTCAAAAACAAAAAAACAAAAAACAAAAACAAAAAAAACAAAAATCAGCACATTTGGACTTTATTTAGCATACATGAATTTTCTAAGTAAAGATCCTCTTTTTAAATCGAAAAAAAAATCAAACACATTTGAACTTTATTTAGCATACCCGAATTTGCTAAGTAAAGACCCTCCTTTCAAATCAAAAATAAAATCAAACACATTTGGACTTTATTTAGCATACCCAAATTTGTTAAGTAAAGATCCCATTTTTCAAATCAAAACAAAATCAAACACATTTGGACTTTATTTAGCATACAAAAATTTTCTAAGTAAAGATCCTCTTCTCAAAATCAAAATAAAAAATTAGATTTGGACTTTATTTAGCATACATAAATTTGCTAAGTAAAGATTACATTTCTAAATTAACACATGATTCACATCATGGGCAAACAAGCAAAAGAAGAAAATTATTTTTAAACATCTCATCTATGATACCCAAATTTGCTAAATGAGTAAATCCCAAAATCAAAAATCAAAAATAAAATCAGTTAACTCTCTATTTAACATACTCAAATTTGTTAAATGAAGGGTCCCCAAACATAAAAATCAAACTCAAATATGAACAAATTGAAGCATTAAAAATCTCTTCAAAATATTTGAACCCATTTTCAACATACACAAATTTGTTGAAAATAGATTCTAAACTCAAAAATCTCTTCAAAATATTTGAACTCATTTTCAACATACACAAATTTGTTGAAAATGGATTCTACACTAAAAAAAATCTCTTTTTCAATTCATTCAAAATCTCTCTCTTAAAATCAATGAGCCCCACTTAATATATTCAAATTGTTGAGTGTGGGTACAAATTCTAAATTAAAATTCAGAAAGTTAGTAGAATACAAATGCAGAAGATCTGATTCGAGTTTATTTTCAACAATTGCATAATTTCAACTCAATTTCAGTCAACTTTTACTCAGTTCAACTCAGTGCTAATGGATGCTCAAAAGTATGTGTTCACTTTCTTTTTGGGATGGATTTGGCCTTAAATCAGAACAGCCTCCCACAAACTAACTTTTCCCATCTGATACACTTTGGCCGAGGATTCGAGGGGTTCAGGATCACTTGTGAGGGGGCAACCCTAACCACCGTCAGTAGGAATGTGGTGACTGGGAAGAAGCCAGTCATCCATGTTGAGATGCCTTGTTCAATTTCCATCAAGAGAAAGAAGGTGTAGGTTCCCATACAGCATAGCTCAGGTGCATATTCGTTGTTCTCATGCTGACGGGTTAGTACTCACTCATTGGCATCCTCCAAGGCGAAGGCTACCCTGGCTTTAGGGATAGTCTCCCCGACCTTTAAGATAGGGTCTAGTTCTCGTACTGCTCCTCCTAACAGACCTCAGTGCTGCAATAAGAGCCACAAGATCAAGGGGCATCATGTGCACATGGCCAAGGAGATGGAATTAGTCTCTCACACTATAGTAGAGGAGTCACCCAGAGTAGTCTCCCCTTTACCTACTCAGAACAAGTTCCATCCACTTTTTAGATCTGATGAAGAGGAAGTGTTAGGAGGATCACAGTGTCACCTCCACCTGCAGTTCATTTTGAGGCACCTACCAGAGATAGAAGGAGGTCATATGCTAGTGAGAGTTCTCTGGCGGTAGCGAGAGACAAAATCGGTGCCTAGTTTGATTTATGATCATTCCTGAGTGTACAGTGTATCCATCAAGAGAGGGCCAGAGAGGCCCATGTATTAGTTCATGTTACTAGTAGAGAGAGATGAAGGTATGCCCGACAGTCAGTAGGCTCCACCCTCGTAGATTTCCCCGATCAGTGTGCTACCTGCACCAATCATACTGATAGTATTTTATTGACTGGTACTACCCATCAAGGGAAGAGAGCCCCTGCATAGAGAGAGTTTGTGTTATCTTCATCACACCGCTCTACTCTACATCCACCATCACCAGTGCAAGTTCTATCTTCTTCATTTCCATCTAAAGTAATAAAGGTAGCATCAGGGGAAAAGAAAGCACCACTGGTGATCCGACTATGGCCAAGAGATCCCATTTAATCTACACCACCATTTGAGGTGAGGCCGAGCTCTCCTGCTCAACCTCCTACTTCAGTTGTTGTGAAGTGGGAGTGGTGACCTCGTAGCATTATAGTCATACCATCACCACCACCACCATAGTAGATCATGGAGATAGCAGCAGTAGAGCAAGAAGGAGACAGTTCCATTATCCCTATGGTGATAGATCCTCCCAGGAGCAGCACTCCACCCACATTAGGTGACATTCATGAGCATGTATCCTCCAGTGAGCATAGCCCTCACAAGGTTAGCACTTTAGTGGCAGGAGAGGTCAAATGTATCTCTGTTCATGAACATGATCCCACCATCGGTCATCCATGATCATTTGTGCCTGTGCAGTTGGACCGCTCCCTAGATGCTATCGTAGCACAGTATCTCATTGAGAAGAAAGAATTTCTAGGGTATGCCTGGTCTAACCTGGAGGAAGAAAATGTTAGCTTTGATCCCAACAAAGATGATTTGTTGAAAGACTCAGCAGAGGTGCATATGTTTGACACCAGGGGTTCTCTCCTTCGTGATCACTAAGGTTTGGAAGGTGTTACGGCCGAACAGGATGATACAACCTATTCGACCCAACACCTCCTTCAATAATTCAAATAAAAGGATGAGCAAATTGATAAGATGGGAAAGAGACTTGAAGATTTGTTAGTGATAGTTCTAGCACTTTAGAATCAAGCCCCAATAGCACATCGTACAATTATGGAGATCGTCCAGTCTGAGTTATTGTATGTCCTAGATCAAGCTAAGAGTTGACCTCCAATAGAGCAGGGCAGCACTAGCTTGTATTGAAAGGTAGTGGACAGTACCTCCATACAAGAAAAAGATATTAAACTCATGGTTGAACAACAAGTGAGAGAAGCGTTGGTGCAAGCTCAAGGTGGTGTATTGGTTCTAAAGGGTGGACCCTACTTAGAGGAATTTGATGCTATGCAATATCCTAAGGGTTTTATGGTAGGAACCCATGCCAGTATATATCACACTTTAGGGCTAGCTATTGCATTGCTGGTGGCAATGATGCACTATTGTTCTATTTTTTTATCAGTAGTTTAACAGGCATAGCCTTTGATTGGTATGCTGAACTCCCCAATAGTTCAGTAAAGACTTTTGCTGAGTTGGAGCAACTCTTTATTAAGAGGTTTGCTGGAGCTCAAGGATAATATAATCTTATAGTACAATAACCCTGAGTCTCATTGATTATATTCTCAGATAGTGCAATTTGAGTATAAAATGCAAACTGCAGCTATCTAAACAGCATGCCATTGAAATTCTACTAAAGAATATTTGTGGCCTGGTCTCCTTCATGCTCAAAGGTTTCACCATCAAGATAATTGAGAAACTAATCTACAAGGCAGCTAGTCTATAAGGAGAGGCCAAACAGTTGCCTTTTCAAGATCAATCATCAAAGACAAAGCTGTAGAAAGCCTATAAAAAGAAGCTGGGGGCAGTAGCAACATTGGACAAGGGAAGCAACCGGCTAGAGATCAATATGAGAGACGTGCTCCATAGCCATCGCTTCCACCTCCTTTACCACCACTTAGGCCATCCACCGGCCACCACAGCAGCCTCCATGGCCTTCACCACCTCCTCCTCAGCCATACTCATAGGAGCGGTACACATACCCGCCCCCAGGTAACTATCATCCACCTACTCTTTTATATAAATTAAACAAACCTTATTTATTTAAGAGAGAGGTAGTTAAGAAAATCTTTAAGAACCACTTAAAGAAACCTAATTTTTAGCTACCCAAACCTAAAAATCTGGAGGAAGTGGGCAGGAGCAATGATCATAACCTTTGTCCCTATCATCGCATGGTAGGTCATGTTTTGGAGGATTGCTTTACATTTAAGGACTGGCTTGAGCATAGCTACAAGTCAGGCGCTATAGTTATCCCTAAGGAATATCTAGTGGAACAACCATCCAGTTCTGTTAGGGTAATCCTTGGGGATACATGTGATCCTCTCAAAATAAAAGAAGGTTGGGATATCTCTTTATCTCAAACCTCTAAAAAGATTATTTCTAAAATCAAAAAACTTTCCTTATAGGTTTTTGAGGTAGCTCAAACCTCCAACATCAAGGAAGGTTCGCAAGTTTCCATAGAAAACTTGGGGAAAGTGGGAGCTCAGTAGTGGCAACAGTAGCCTATACTTACCCGGGATAGCCAAGTAACGCAACCACCGATCAAGTCTAGCCTCCATTCCAGCATTGCAGCTACTACTTTAGCCGACACTTCTACTTCAGCTAGCTCTTCTTCCAGTAGATATTTTATATCGATGGATGAGGGAATCAAATCCCTCACCCCACTTACTTTACTAGATTTCTATTATGTACCTCCTTCTAAATCTAACAAATTGAGAAAAAAAAGCTAATTTTAATTACATCTGTGTCACTTCTAATGGGTTATCTGATTCTACTTCCTTAAAAAGCTCTTCAAGTCTAAATAATTAGAATAACTTTGTACATCCTCTTTCTGATTTAGAAATGGACTATCCCTTTCTGAATACTACGTGTTCAACTCTTGAGATAGACTTAGAATCATCCGATTCTGAGGGTCCTATAGGAGAAGCTATAGGTTAGCCTGATGAACAGGTAGAATCTTCCACTAAACTACCACAAGAGATCACTGAAGTTAACCTTCATAGTGGCAAGGTTCTACCTCCTAGGGCAGTACCTCAAGATAAGGGAAAATAAGTCATTAGTACTAGCTAATAAGAATCCCCTCCATAGGATGCTCCACCCATGGATATGCTTGTGGAGGATCAGCCTAAAGTTGATTATAATGTCCTCTCTCACCTAAGAAAGTTCTCAGGTAAGTTAAGCATATATGATGCCCTTGTCTTATCCAAAGAGATGAGGGAATCATTAATCAAGGCCCTTCTTGATCCAGAGATATGCTTAGCTTAGCTAATCATTATTGGAGAGGAGGCACATTATTCAAGAGAAGTTCAAGGAGTCACATTCACTGACGAAGACCTTCTTCTGGGCGACATGGAGCACAACTGTCCCCTCTACATCACAGTGGATATGGGTAGATTCAGACTTTCCAGGGTTTTGATTGATCTAGGTGCATCGGTGAATATTATGAGCTTGAAAACCCTTTCCTATTTAAAGATTGACATCTCTACACTCTGAGAAGATCGGATGATATTGAGAGGATTCAATGAACGAGGAGAGAGGGATTTAGGCTCCATAGTGTTACCTTTGGAAATAGGCGACTGGTAGATTGAAGCCAAGTTCTATATAATTGAATCGAATACATCATTCACTACTTTACTCGGTAGGCCTTGGATACACCAGAATAAGATGATTCCATCCTCTCTTCATCAGTGCATCAAGTTTCGAAGGGATGGAATCGAATACTGTGTAAAAGGAGATGGAAAGCCATTTTCTGTTAGAGAGGTCGAGATATATGAAGATATGACCTACTATCTTCCTCAAAACCAAAGTGTCTATTCTCGTGAACTTGGTCAAAATTAAAATACAAAAGAAAAAGAAAAAGAAGAAAAAGAAAAATAAAAAAGAAAAGAAAAAGAAAAATATAAATGAATGAGAAAGGGACACTAAGGAAGAGGTAGAGCCGCATGTCACATTCCACCCACAATTTGTTCCACCATACATATGGGAAGATGACTCACCTCCACCGTGAGTGGCAGAAGATATAGAGTAGTTCAGAGGTGGAAGACTCCCTGTTGGCACCAACATATGTTCCAGTCACAGAGTACTTACTATTCATATAGAATCCTAGCTGAGGATGAGTCTCATGTGATTAACACACCAGCTAACCCCTGGGTTTCATTGAGGTGACACTCACATTGATAATGACCAGGCCTCTAAGCAAAGCACAAATATATTTAAATCATAATTATGTAAAACCATTAGACATTAGTTGGGGACTTTAGCTCTAACCTCACTTTCTTCTCAAAAAGTTAAAGGTGTAGTAGTTAAGAAAGCCCCTAGGTCTCCCATGGATGTCAAGCCAAAGAGATTCCTATTTGGATCATCATCCTCTAGTCTAGAAGCAGATGTAGAACTTGAAGGTAATTCATATAAAGATTTAATGGAATTACCTTTTAATTGTTACTCGCCTTGTGTTCATAATCTTGTAAAGAAAGGTTTGATTTCTTTTATATGGTCCTGGTGTAAGTCTGAGTATTTCAAGAAGCTATGGAGCAACAAAGGCAGGGATGCACAATTAAGACAGGACTAGGATTCAGTATAGTGTGTCCAGTCGATGATGATGGTTACTTCTTAGTTGCCACCAATCATTTAGAGTTTGATGGGATCTTCTCAAATCACACTAACTCTTATGAGAAAGTGTGTTTAGAAATTTCAGACGATCTAGATGATCTTCAAATCAAAGATGCATCTCCAAAATTTGAAGAGGAAATTCATTCAACTATCGACAAGCTCAAAGAAATCAACCTCGGGACATAAGAAGATCAACGCCCCACATACATCAGTTCTTCGTTGAACGAAGAAGAAACTAATGACTTAGTTAGGCTATTGACTGAGTTTAAGTACTACTTTACATGGAGTTATGAAGAGAAGCCTAGATTATCTCCTGATGTAGTAGTCCACAAACTAGCAATAGACCCTAACGCTAACCCTATCAAGCAAGCTCCTAGACGCATGCGATTAGAAATCGAAAAGTAGGTTATTCTTGAAGTCAAGAAATTGATTGATGCTGGTTTCATCAGGGAAGAAAAAAACCCTACTTGGTTAGCCAGTGTCATCCTAGTTAAGAAAAAGAATGGCCAAATTTGCATATGCGTCAATTTTAAGGACTTAAATAAGGCATGTCCTAAGGATGAATTTTCACATCATA
Source organism: Cymbidium sinense (assembly GCA_021442155.1). Classification (NCBI taxonomy): domain Eukaryota; kingdom Viridiplantae; phylum Streptophyta; class Magnoliopsida; order Asparagales; family Orchidaceae; genus Cymbidium; species Cymbidium sinense. The sequence goes on along the minus strand of CM038227.1, from coordinate 24,312,791 downwards.
TACCAGAATTAATGGTGGACATCGCCTCATCTCATGCAATATTCTCCTTCATGGATGGCTCATTTGGCAATAACCAAATCAAGATGGCCCTTGAGGATGAAAGAAATACTGCTTTTTGAACCCCAATCGAAATCTATTATTATAAGGTCATGCCTTTTGGCCTTAAAAATGCTGGTGCTATATATCAATGGGCCATGACTCAGATATTCAACGAACTCATTCATCATCAAGTTGAATGATATGTTGATGATCTAGTAGTCAAAACCAAAGAAAAGGAAGACCATCTCTTTGACTTGAGAGTAGTTTTCAAATGGTTAAGATAATTTAATCTCAAAATGAACCCCATGAAGTGTTCATTTATAGTAGCTTTAGGGAAGTTCCTTAGGTTTGTTGTCTGATACAAGGGAATAGAGATAGACCCAAAAAAGATCAAACCCATCTTAGAAATGCTACCCCCTAAAAGTCTAACTCAACTCAGATCATTCCAAGGGTGGTTGACATATCTAAGGCGCTTTATCTCCAATCTATCAGGGAGGAGAAAGTCATTTTCAGCACTTGTAAAAAAAACACTAAGTTCAAGTGGGATGACAAGTGCATACATGCTTTGAAGGCATCAACAATATTTGGTGAAGCCGCCTAGTAGTCTATCCGCAAGCCACCCTACACTACTGCATTGGATGACTCCCTTGGCACTTTGTTGGCTCAAACCAATGACGAAGGGAAGGAGAACATTGTCTACTGCCTCAGTCTTCCTTTGATCCCTACTGAAGCAAAATACCCACCTATTGAGAAACCTTGCCTAGTATTAATCTTTGCATCCCAAAAGCTACAGCACTACATACTTTCTCATAAGGTGAACTTGATTTCAAGAATCAATCCACTACAGTATCTCATGGCACGATGGACATTATCCAGACGGTTGTCACGTTGGTCTATGATTCTCTCGCAGTTTGATATTACATTTGTACCCCTCCGTACAGTGAAAGGATAAGCACTAACAGATTTCTTAGCAGCACACCCACTTCATGTTGATTCCCCACTTATTGATGATCTCCCTGACGAACAAATCATGAAATTAAGGGAGGTTGACAATCACCATAGGTTGATGTATTTTGATGGTGTGGCTTCCTTTCAAAAAGGAGAAGAACCACGATCTACTCTTCCAGGAAAGACAGGGGTAGGAATAGTTTTCTTAACTCCATATCGTGATGTGATGAGATTCTCATACTATCTCTCCAATCCATGCATCAACAATGAAGCCAAGTATGAGGGTTTGATTACCAACCTAGAGTTAGCTATTACAGTGTGTGTCAAAAGCATCAACATATACGTAGATTCTCAGCTGGTCATCAACCAGATTGCTGGGTCCTATAAGGTTCTAAAACCTAAGCTTCATCATTACCACGAGAATACCATGAAGCTATTGGCCCAAATCCCTAAGGTCACCATCTACAAGGTCCCTCAAGGAGAGAACACAGTAGCAGATGCTTTGGCCAAATTTGCCAAAGAATTGGCATGTCTAGAAGATGAGTCCATTCCAATAAGGGTCTAACCTAGAAAAGTATTATCCCTTATTGATGCTGAACTCATCGAGAGACTTTCTCTTAAAGGGGAGATTGCAATAGCCGAAAAGGTCAAGGATCTTGATTGAAGGCAACCATTCATTACTTGACTAGAGGCAAACTAACTCAAGAGAAGTCACAAGCCCATCAGATGAAATAGAGAGCTCTCTTTTATGCTCTCGTGGATGACACCTTGTACCGATGGTCTTTTGATCAAATGTGGTTACACTATTTAGACAAATATGAAACTCGCAAGATTATGATCTAGGTACATTCAGGTCTATGTAGAGCACATCAATCCGGTTTGAAGATGAAAGAAAAGATCAAGAGACTAGGATACTACTGGCTTTCAATGATCATAGACTACATGAATGTAGCTAGAAGAAGCCACCAATATTAGCAACATGGTGTGGTCCTACATCAACCACCCAACATTCTACATTCTATATTGGCCTAATAGCCATTTGAGTGTTGGGGTACTGAAATTATGGGTCTGACTGATCCTCCTTCTTCTAAGGGTAATCCCACTTAGAGAGGTCATAGCTCAGCATGTGCTCCAAATTTTTAGAAACTATATCATATATAGGTTTGGGGTGCCTCGATGAATTATATTCGATAATGGTACCACATTCAAAAGCACCAAAATCAATAATTTCACCAGAATACACGGTATAGATTGGAGATACCTTACCATCTACTACCCTAGGGAAAATGGCCTAGCAAAAGTATTCAATAAAACTCTCATCCAGATACTAAAGAAGACACTTAACGATAATAAGTGATAGTGGCATGAGCAGCTAGTCGAAGCCTTGTGGGCATACCACACAACATATAGAACTCCAACCCAATCTACTCCATTCTTCTTAGTGTATGGGTCTGGAGTCATTCTACCATGAGAAGTTTAGCTCCCATCACTAAGGATAGCAATGGGTAGTGAAATCAATACAGAGCAGAATGCCAAGTTGCGATTATAAGAGATCAAAGGTTTGGAGGAGAGACGCCTACAGGCATGCCAAAACCTTTAGTTATACAAAGTCAAGATGATTCATACTCACAACAAGCTAGTCCACCCTAGAGCTTTTCAAGTAGGAGAGCTTGTTCTCATTCTAAGGAGACCAATTATTATCCGTCGAAAGATTTGAGGCAAGTTTGAACCCACTTGGGAAGGCCTTTTTATCATAGAGAAGGCATACCAAGGAGGATCTTATCAACTCATTGATTGTAAAGGGGAACACCCGATGCTTCCAATTAATGAGCTCTATTTGAAGAAATACTACTCATAAAATCATGTTTGAAAATAATTCTATCTTCAAAAATTTCATTCCAATTCATCAAAATATTCTCTTCTTTAGAAGCATTGTTTGCTTATTTATGAATCTGCCACGATGTGTTTAGGATAGGTGTGAGAAAACCCAAGAGATATCTCATCCTTCTTTCACAACACGAACACAAATTAAACATAATTTCCTAAGCACTACTAGAATAGGTGTGAGATAACCCAAGAGACATCTTATTTCAACCAGCATTTCAGCCAGCATAACTAAGTTTTAGATGTAAGAGAACCTAAGAGGCATCCTATCCTTCTTTCACAACACAAATATAAATTAAACACAATTCCCTGAGCGCTACTAGAATAGGTGTGAGAGAACCTAAGAGGCATCCTATTTCGACTAGCACAACTAAGGTAGGTGTAAGAGAACCTAAGAGGCATCATATCCTTCTATCACAACATGAACATAAATTAAATACAATTCCCCGGTCCTACTAGAATAGGTGTGAGAAAACCTAAGAGGCATCCTATTTTGCATAGCATAACTAAGTTAGGTGTTAGAGAACCCAAGCGACATCCTTTCTTGGTGGGATCACAACTACCATTCATGGAACCATTTCATTAATTCCCCAACGTGTTTTGGGAATGTGTGAAAGAACTTGAGAGGCATCCTATTCTTATAAATACAAATACAAACACAAAAATAAACACATATCTTTTATCTCGAGCTATTTTGATGTGGGAGCAATCTCCTTATGGCACTCACTCATTAGTTTCTCTAGGTCAGGCTGACACACTACCTTGCTAGTCTGTCACCCCAGTGGTCACTTGTTCGACGTATGTGAGTCTCCGAGCTTTCTTCCTAACTTGACCATTACAAACCAATGAGCACCTTGTTAGTTTGGTAGGCCTCATTGCACAGTCGGTAAGCTACCTCATGTTGACTCTTTTTAAGAGGATGTAAGCCTACAAGCTTTCATCTTGAACTAGCCATCATGCACTGATTAGGTTGAGTATATTTCAGGCTTAGGATAAGTCCCTCAGTGGTTACTTTCCTCTTGACTACTTTTAAGTTGACATAAGCCCCGTAGTGGCATTCTCTCAGTAGTCACCCTAGGTCCGATAGCACTTATCAAGCCAAAGACAGAGTATCCCACCAATCAATTCTATTGTAGAAGGATATGAGTCCCCGATATTTTCTCCTTAGGCTGATTATCACAAATTGATGGGCACCTTAGGTTGGTTGATGTTCACTATGCTGACAGCAACTTACCTAGCGGATACACCACTCTTGACAGATGTGAGTCCCCGCACTTTCTCCTTGAGTTGGCCATCAAATACCTATAGATGTTATCTTCTCCAGCATTTTGGATAAAGCCCTTAGTGGCCCCTCCCCTATGGGCACTCTTCTTGAATCACATCCTTTGCAACCCCATTTAGACACTACTCGGGTTACTTTTGGATTGGACAATCCCCTTTTCCTAGTAGCCACCCGTATGGTTGGAGAATTTGTTCAGCGAATGCATAGATTCTTCTTTGGTTCAGTAAATCTGAGATAGGTCTAGGATGATATAAGCTCCTCCTCAGTATGATCCCTCGCAAATCAACAGGGTCCACAAACAAACAAACAAACAAATTATTCGCTTATGGATTAGGAATTCAATCTCCCAGAGGTCTCTTTCCCAAACAGGAATCCTATCTTTAGGGTAGTGCCAGCCAAACTCCCTATAGAAATTGCTTGACTACTCTTGAGTGGAGATAAGTCCTTGTGTCGGTAGTCTCTCATTAGTCATCCTTAGGTTAGGTTCAATCTATTTTGCCACAAACAGGTTACCCCGACAGTCATTTATCTCTAGAAGATGTAAGTCTACTATGCATTCTTTCTAGCATGACTATCACAAACTGACATGCAGCCCTAGGTCAGGTTGACATGTTACCTCACTAATATGTTACCCCAGTGGTCTTTTATTCAGAAAGATGGGAGTCCCTGAGCTTTCTTCCTTGAATCAGCCACTACAAATTGAAAGGCACCCCATTAGTTGGATAGTTCTCCGCTTGGCCAGGAAACTACTCCCTTTGGACTAGTAAATGTGAAGTTAGGCCAAGGCCAACACGGCCCCAACTCAGTGTAGTCCATCGTAAACTAATGAGATCCATCAAATATAATTAAAAAAGAAATTAACTTTGACTATCTTTGAGCTGATTTAAGTCCCCCAGTGGCATTCACTCAGTAATCAGCCCTAGTTCAAGTTGACATGTTACATTGCTAATATGTTCCCTTAGTGGTATTTTATTTAGGAAGATGTGAGTCATTGTGTTTTTTTCCCTGAATTAACCATTGCAAACTAAAAGGCAACCTCTTTGGTTGGATAGTTCTCCCTTTGATTGGAAAATTATTCTCTTAGGATTGGTAAATATGTGTTAGGCCAAGGCCAACACGGCCCCTACCCAGTGCAGTCCATCACAAACTAATGGGATCCATCAAATATAATTAAAAATAAATTAACTTTGACCATCTTTAAGCTGATTTAAGTCTCACAGTGGCATTCACTCAATAGTAAGCCTTAGATCGGGTTAACATGTTACCTTGCTAATGTGTCACCCCAGTGGTCTTTTATTAAGGAAAGATGTGAGTCCCCGAGCTTTCTTCCTTGAATCAGCCGCTGCAAATTGAAAGGCACCCCTTTTATTGGATAGTCTTACTATGTGGTTGGTAGACAATCCCTTTGGATTGGTAAATCTGAAGTAGGTCATGGACGACATGGTCCCTACTAAGTACGGTCCATCGAAAAGTGATAGGGTCCATCTCAAAATTTAAAATTCAAAAAAAAATCTGAAATAAAATCAACCAACCTCTCTAGTGGAGTCAACCACAAACAAATCAATCCGCTTCTCCTCAGTGAGATACAAATCAGCCAACATCCCTAGAGGAGTCAAATTAAATAATTAAATCAACCAGATTCTGCTAAGTGAGATGCAAATCTTTCCAATTCCCCCAGTGGAATCAGTTCAATCCAAGCCAAACTAGCTCCTTTAGTGGAAGGTTCACACTTCTATTCCTAATGGATTCCAAATTAAAATCCCCAAGAGGATTTCACAACCTCTCACCCCCAATGGATAACTTGAACCTTTTTCCTAGTGGAAGGCTCATATACGCAATCCCTAGTGGATTCCTCCTTCACTCTCTTATGTCTTTAACATGAGTAGAGTTGCATTGCACTAAGCTTTTGATTCCTTCTACACCTTGAGTTTTGGAGTAGATCATTTCTATTAGTGCTTGCGATTATTCGAGCATTATTGATCATCTTGGTCAAAACCAATACGTGCGGTATGCCTTGTCAGTCACACCACACCTATTGGGTGCCCTTTGTTGACCTCACTTTTGGAGTGAGCTCTCAACTTCTCCATCTTAGACATAGGACTCCTCTAAACACTAAGAGTTCCTTAGTCTTAAGAAACTTCTAGTGATTAAGTGAACACTTAACCTAACCCTAGAGACTAAGAAGAGTTAGCCATAGAAATAAGTTATGTCTTAGAGGAATTAGAAAAACTTGCCTACCCTATAGATTAAACCCAATCCTTGCTTCCTTTTTTCAAGTCAAACTTCAAATTCAAATCAAACCTTAAATCATTTCCAACCCAATTGATTTTCTCAAATCATCAAATCAATTCCAAAATAAAATCTTAAATCAATTCCAACCCAATTGATTTTCTCAAATCATCAAATCAATCCCAAAATCCAAATCATGAATCAATTCTAAATCAAATGATTGAAACCCATGATTGAATTCAAATCTCAAGATCTTTCCTAAGCCCTTTGATTTCATCTTATGGACTTAGCTAAAATCAAATCCAAATCACTCCAAATTCAAAAGATCTTTCTCATAACCCATTTATATTCTCATTTATATTCACAAATATAAGCAAAATATAAATTCAAATAACCAAAACCAATTCAAAACTTAAATCCAAATCTAATCAAAATCCAACCTAATCTCTTTCAAGTAAAATCCTTGTACTCCTTCAAATCAAATCCAAATCACCCCAAATTCAAAAGATTTTCTCATAGCCCATTCATATTCTCATTTATATTCACAAATATAAATGAAATATAAATTCAAATTACCAAAATCAATTCAAAACTCAAATCCAAATCTAACCAAAATCTAACCTAAACTCTTTCAAGTCAAATCCTTGAACTCCTTCAAACAAATCCAAATCACTCCAAACTCAAAATATTTTCTCTTAACCCATTTATATTCTCATTTATATAAACAAATATGAATGAAATATAAATTCAAATAACCAAAATCAACTTAAAACTCAAATCCAAATCTAACCAAAATCCAACCTATGCTCTTTCAAGTCAAATCCTTGAACTTAGCCAAATCATTCTCAAATCAATCCAAACCTTTGGATCTTCTCTTCAAACAATCATTCCTTCAATCACAAGCCCAAATATAAACATGAACTATAATCACCAAACCAAAATCAAACTAACCCAAGTCAAACCCATGTTCACCCTTTTGACTTGAAATTGTAAAATGAACCAAAACCATTTGACTCCAAATCACTTGCAATTGGATTTATATTTTTATCATAAGTCCATATATGAGTTTAACCAAACTTGAATCAAGCTTTGATCAAATCAATTGACCCATTTAGGCTCACTTGACCCAAAGTGACCTAAAGAACCTTTTTGAGCCAAATTCTAATCTAACCCAAATTGGATTGAACTAAGCCCATCTAAGCCTCACATTTTGAGCAACAATCATCCTAGGATGATCAATCACTCAAATTGGGTCAAACTAAGTCAAACCCAGCCTTTGCCTAAGTCAAAATAGCCCAAATAAAACCCAAACTAGCCAAAATCTATCATAAGCCAAATTGATTGAAACCATTGATCTAGACTAATCCATAATCAATGATTGAACATGACAAAGTCATCATCTGAGCCAAACCTAGCCTAATTGGCCACTTCACCTAAGTTGACCCAATTAACCTAAAAAGTAAAAATGGGTCAATTCTTGAACTAAGCAGAATTGATTGCAACCAATGGATCAAATTCATTCTAAATCACTTGTTGAACCTGATCAAAGCTTTAATTGTCCAATTAGATCCAACCTAGCCTAATTGGCTATGAACCTAACTTGACCTAAAAGGTCAAATCAACTTGAAATCAAATCAAACCAAAATTGATTGAAACCAAAGCTTGCAATATATTTCAAATGATCAACCAAGCCTAAATCAACCCATGACCTAACACAATTGGGTCAAATGGGTCAAATTGGTCAACTTCACCAATTTGACCTAAATGAACTCCAATAAACCAAAACTAAATCTAAACCAAATTGAACCAAACCAATGACACCCATAGACTCCAAATGATCATTTGAACTTGTCTTAACCCATGGTTTGACCTAATTTGACCAATTGGTCAACCTAACCCAATTTGAACCAACTTGACCTAAATGGGTCAAATTGAACTAATTCAAACCAACTGAACTCTAAATCACTTGAAATTTGGCTCAACCCATTTTTGAATCATTTTCAAATTTTCCCAAATCAAAATCAAGGCCAAATGACCATTTTACTCTTAGGTCAGAGGGTATCCTATGACCAAATTCCCTTGGAATTTGGTCATTTCTTTCTCAAGGCCACTTGGTATCCTCTTAGTGGTCCACATGAACACCAAGGAGGGTGATGAACATGACCCAATGGGTTTGGGTTAGCCTTGACCCAACCCAAGGCCAAACCAACCCCTCTAATGAGAATTGAGCACTTGGATCACCCCATACACTCACCTAGCACATGGGCACTCACTCGCCTTCCCTCTACTACCTAAAATGAATCACATGAGATGCCAAATAGCCCAAATTGATCAGCCAATCTCCGTCATTAATCAAAAGTAATGAAATTGTTTTTCTCCATTTTATCCAAGGAGGGGGTAGATATACTCCCTCATTATTCCCACTCAAACCATAGGCATTCAATTCCACAGAGCCAAGGAGAGTGAGTGCCAAGCTTCCCAAGCTTTTCTAAGCCCTTCCCAAGCTCTATTGATTTCTCCTTCTTAGTTTTGATCAAAGCTAAAATAGGGGTGGTCCATCCGATTGCCAACTCACTCAATTCTTCATCAAAGCCAAATTAAACTTGCACACACCCTCAGTGGACCTCATCGAGCTCAACCATATTGTTTCCCAAGTCTCCAAGCCAAGGGAAGCCTCACCTTGATCAAGCCCCATCACCGTTGAAGGGTACTTTGGCCAATCGAGCAATTCACTTCAAATCAAGACTTGATACCTTTAACAGGGCTTTGTCTCTACTAGATGAAGCTACCTCCTCCATTGGAATTGCCAGTGATAGCCTCTGGCGAGGTATTGCTCAAAACCGTAGCCATAGGAAAAATAACTTGGCCCTTTTTGAAGAAAATTATAATCCCTTGAGATCTTGACTATTGGATGTGCATCCTCCCTCCTTCCGTAGGTGTGGGATCATTTTGATCCAAATCCGAGCTCAGGTGAGCTCGAATTGAACGGGGAGAGATGAACGGTCATTGCTCACGAAGGAGAAGGATCACCCACCATCCGTTCATGTGATTGGAATGGATGGCTGTGATTAGATCATGCATTAGCTCCTCAGATTTAAGCCTAAATTGTGAGATTAATTCTAGCCATCCGATCTTAGATCGGACAGTCCATTGAGAAAATGCATCTATCGCAGGCTCATTCAAATGGATATCCCGTCATGCCGTGGTGTAATCGCATTAGCCATACGTTGGCGATGGGATTTGGGGGAAGCTCTAATTAAATCATTTTTAATGTTGAAACTTCCAAAATTCATAACTAATTGTAGAAAAATTTAAAAAATACAAACTCAAATTCATTTTAAAGATAATTCAATGAGGAATAATATAAAATTAAGATCAATTAATTTTGAGTAGTAGCTTTCACTCAATTTGAGTTTAATTGGGAATGTAATTAGATTAATTACTCTTTAATTACTTCAGCAATTGATTCCAAATTTCTTAGGGTTGATTAGTAGGATAACCTCTATCTCCCATGATTTTCTTGGAATTTATTATTGGATTAATTAGTGGAATTGCTCATTTCATTCTTAATCACTTTCTTAATTAATTAAATGATTAATTAACCTATTAAATAGTAATAAATCCATTAATTAAGCTTGTTAATCATCATGAAATAGTGAATAGACTTAGGGAATGAGATTAGGATTTTTTTTCCAAACTTTTCCCCTATGTTTATTTCATTTAGATCAACACTTAATTAATTTATAAATTAATTAATGACTTAATCACTTTATTAATGGATTAATTAACCATACTCAAAACTAAATCACTCTAGAACCTAATAACTTAACTCTTGGGTAAATTCTTAGGTGTTCAATAACCTAAAAGACTTCAAAGAAAATTATAATCAAACTACATGTGTAGAATGGTTATGAAAGTACTGAATTAATCCCTTTAGCTTAATTAATCAATAATTGTGAGGCAATTGCATTAGGCCCCTTTATTTCTTAGGTGCATTGCTGATTTAAATTCCATGTGATTGCATATCATATGTTGGCTCATAATTACTTGTTTAATTATGTTAAAGTGGTGTAGGTAAGGGGTAATTAATGGATTTAATTCACACTTTAACCTAAACAAAATATAAAATCAACCTAATTGTTCTAAAATTAAACTAAACCAATTCACACATGGGGGAAATGGATTAGGACCAACAAACTCTTTCTCACAAATCATCTTCAAATCAAATCCAGAAATAAAAATCTCTTTAAATAATTTTGATTCATTTTAAATAATCCAATTTTATATGATTGTCCTTATGAAGTAATTAGAGTGAGTGAAGTCATGTGCTTACATCCCTTTATTTCTTTCCAAGCATGCTAAACTTTGTTTGCCATTTGAAATCATGCATCCATTTCTTTTGAAAAATCAATTAAATGAAATATTTCCTTTTATGTCAAATTGCATGTTTTGGCTAAAGAATAAGAATATGAGTGGCTATTATCACTATTTAACCAAAAAGTATTTTCAAAACCTATAAATCAAATATTATAAATGAAGTGATGCTACTTATAAGTACTTATAAGCTTGCATGTGATTATATCATTAGATGTGTATTATGTGATTTTCTTCTCTTCTCTTAACATGGATTTGAATAGGATTTGCAAAGTGTATAGTTCATTTGAAAAGAACATAACACTTGCTTAAATCTATTCATGTGCACTTCTATGTTATGACTTAAGAAGGATCTTCACATTTACTCATATAAATTGCACAACCAAACCAAACAAAAATATTTTGCATGATTCTCCATCCATTTGTTTTTTATTCTACATGCACATTTATTTAAGAAAAGTGGTATATTAGTCTGGACATCCCGAGGCTACGAGGCTTTAAGTAGCCCCAAGTAGGTCTTGTACCTTATGTCCCTGGGGTAGAAATTAATGGTGTCATACTCACTTATGTCTTTTATATATGTGAATGTGCATTTAATCAATGGATAAAAGAGTCCTTCTTTTCTACTTAATAAAAAAATGCATTCATGGAATATCCAAATTTTCTTAAACAACATCTCCTTGCATTCATCATCAAAGTGTGCTAAAGTTTGTATTGCATATATAGATATGCTTTGGATTATTCATGTGCATGGTATACATGGTGGAAAGAAATGAATGGTTGTGTATCATGTGGTAGTAATTCACCTCAATTAATCATAAGAGGCCTTTCATATTAGATAGGGCTATTTAAAGTAAATCTAAACTTAGGGTTAATTAAAACACATAATAAAACATTCACTAAAGAAAAATCATTAATGAATCTACTTTGGAAATTACTTAAGGTAAGGATAAAAGAGAAGTTCTCTTCTCTTTTCTTCTCTTTATAATATTTAATAACTAAGTGTAGGTTTGTTCAAACCAAATCAAATCATCAACTAAAAATTGACAAATCAACTAAACCACTTGAAATGAAACCACCCTTCTAAATTGAATCACCCACATTTAGAAAATTCTAACCTTAAAGCCTAGCTAAGACATGCCACACAAGCCTTAAATGGCTGACGGATTAGGCTAAGTCATCATTTCTAGCTCTATCTTAGGGTGGTGTATGATTTGATGCCTGATTTTATTTTAGGATGTAATGTTTTTAGACTATAAGTTAGGGTGTATGTGCGTAGACTATATGATAGGATGATATTCGCCTAATCATGTCTTCTATAGGGGATTGTGCTTAAGGAGCATTGTAATAAAAAAATAAATGCTTTTGCTATGTAGGTTACTTATACCCCAAAGCATAATCCAAACTAGGGCAGGTGGACTTGGTTACCCTTATGTGGGGTGCTAAGTCCAACTTATTCATATAACTGCTTAGATTGTGTGGTATGTTTAGCTAATCTCTATTTTACAGGTTTAGTTAAATTTATCTTTCCCATTTTGATGCAACCTTTGCAATTAAGATTTGGAATGAATGTTATGGGGGATTAGGATGAACCTTGGTCATAAAACCAAGTCTTATGCACCATGTGATGCCTTTGGAGCAACCACATCCCAAGTCAAACCAAAAGAAGGAAAGAAATGAAGAAAGAAAGAAATGAAGAAAGGAAGAAATGAAGAAATGAAGAATGAAGGCTCCCATAATATAAATTCCTTCTAAATTATAATTATTTATTTGTAATCTAGGTTGTATAAGGATAGAGCTCGACTACCCATTTCCTTTTCGAGTATGTGTGGTGGAGCTTGACCACATCGACCTCTTATTCTTTTATGTAAATTTTATAAATTGATTAATGTTTTGTTTATGATTGCGCAATTAGGATGGCATGATTTTTCTAGTTTCTTCATTATTTGATGAATGGCCTGGATGGGATTAGGCTCTTAGGGAAAAATAAATTTTCTATTCAATTAATTAACTCAAAATTAAATTAAACAACTCATAACCTCACCTAAAGCCTAGGACATAAATCAAGAAAATAAAAGATTTTGCAACCCCTCAGCTGGATGTTCTATGTCTCACATCATGCATAAATCATATTGCTTCACTCTTGCTAATGGAGGGCTTCCACGTTGCCAGAGAAAATGCCTTGACCTTTGAGAGCCATGGTAGAAATACACCTCCTTCTTTCTGATTTTAGCCCATAAAAAATCTTCTCATGCATTAGGCATATGAAATCCCATAGCCTCTATCAAATAACAATGTCTAAAAATCAAAATAAAACCTAACAAAATTTACATTAGATTAGGTCATTATTCATGCCCTTCATGATCTAGTCTCTTAGGGAGTGTGTTTAAGGACTTAGTCACCTTTTTAGATAAACAACAGCTTAGCTATCTTGCAAAGCATAAGACTTTCCTACATGTATTTAAAATCATAGGAGGAGTTAGTTTGCGATCACCCCTGGGCAGTTGTAAGTCCAACAATCGGGTGGTTTATTCTCTCTTATGGATTTAAACCATATGCCCATTTTTTCTATAGATTTAGGTCGTGCTCTAGCCCTCGCCAAAGCTACTTAGATTTAGGATCTGAGGTTGTTGTTTCCCTTTGTGGGATATAAGCATAAATCCTCACCTCTTAGGCATTTCTGTAATCTTGTGTTGTGGAATTATAAGCCCAAAATTTCTAATAAAAATTCAACTCAAACAGATAATTCACCTCAATTTCAAAAATATAAAGCCTAATCATAGGATAGTTTGGGATGCTCACTAGGCTTCCTAGTGTCATGAGCATCCCCTACACATCTCCCTTTGGTTTCAATAATAACACTTTCCCTTTGCTCAAATCCCACTTGATTTTCTAAAAATAATAAATTGATTGATAGTCTTATATTTGAAATCTTTGGAGACAATGATCATTTACCTTAATCGAGAGTATTCCCAAGGAATCTCATTCCTTAGGATGTAATTAACTATGAGGGCTTGCCTCCATAGGGAACTTAACAAACCCGATTTAAAAAAAAAACATACTTTACTTTTTCATATAAAGTGAGGGAAGAATCTCTAGTACATTTGAAGACCCATCGTCCTTAGGAGTCCTTATTAGGTGACTAGGTCTATTATAAAATGATGACTTCTGTCTCTTAAAATAGTACATCATTCTTCAATTTTATACCCGATCACCCTAATGAGTACATCTGCGAATCTGCATAGTGTCCCACATCACATTTTTCTCAGTCGAGAGAAAAAAATAAAAAAAATATCCACAACAACTTGAGGGAGGTAGAAAGGCAGGGGCGACCTCCACTTGCGAGATAAGCGTGCACAACCACCGTCGAGTCCCACCCTTCCACGCTCAGTTCCTTCAACCGGCTCTTCTTCTAGTAGCCATATTGTATCAGTGAAAGGGAGAGCCAAATCTCTCACTCTGCTCACTTTACTTATTTCTACTTTATACCTTTATCCAAATCAAAGAAATTAATGAAGAAGAAAACTGATTCCGCTTACATCTTCTCTACTTTTGATGATCTTGATGATTTTATTCCTATAGAAAGCTCTCCAAGTGCTAATTAATTTAACAATTTTGATCCACTCCTTTCTGATTTTGAAATGGATTACCCATTCTTAAATCACCCTGGTCTACCCATTGAGACTAATTTGGAGTCATCCCACTCTAATCATCTTATAGGAGAGGCTGTAGGTGAACCTAATGAGCAGATAGAACTTTCCATTAAACCATCTCATGAAGTCACTCTTGACCTCACTTTTGAAGTGAGCTCTCAACTCCCTCATCATAGATCTAGCACTCTTATAAAAACTAAGAGTTCCTTAGTCTTAAGACACTTATAGTGATTAGGTGAACACTTAACCGAACCCTACAGACTTAGAAGAGTTAGCCATAGGAATAGGTTATGCCTTAAGGATTTATGAGGACTTACCTACCATATAGTCAAAACCTAATCCTAGTTTCCTTCTTTCAAATCAAAATTCTAAAATCAATTCCAACTTCAAATGATTGAAACCCATGATTAAATTCAAACTCCAAATCCCTTCCTAAGCCACATAAACCACCTTCATATGCTTAGTCAAAAATCCTTCAAACCAACTCAAGCTTGGTTGATTTCTTTCTAAGTCAATCATTTCTTCATTTATATTCACAAATATAATTGAAATTCAAATTCAAACCCTTCAAAATAATTCAAAATCCAAGTTAGCCTTCTTGACCTACATCCCTAATGTGGTCAAATTTTCTTCTAAATCATGCAAAACTCAAGTGATTTTCTCATAACCCATTTATATTTTCATTTATATTCACAAATATAAATAAAATATAAATTCAAAAGGTCCAAACCAAATCCAAATCAAATCAAATTCCCAATTTTTGCCTTTTTAGCCAAATTCTTGAACTTGGCTAAATGATACCCAAATCAACTCAAAACTCATAGATTTCTTCATGATTCAATCATTCCTACAATCATTGACCCAAATATAAACATAAACCACCATTATCAAACCAAACCCAAGTCAAGTCCATGTTGACTTGGAATTGTCATATGAATCAAAACCCATTTGGCTCCAAACACTTGCAATTAGATTTATATTTCAACCATAGGCTCATGTGTGAGTTTAACTAAACTTGAATCAAGCCATGATCAAGCCAACAAACTCATTTAGCCTCATTTGACACAAAGTGACCTAAAGGATCCTTTTGAGCCAACTTCTAATCCAACCCAAATTGGATTTAACTAAGCCCATCTAAACCTTCAATCATGATCAGCAACCATCGTAGGGTGATCAATTGCATTAAATTGGATCAAAATAAGTCAAAATTAGCCTTTGACCATGTCAACATTTAACCCAAATGAAATCCAAACTAGCCAAAATCCACCATATGCCAAATTGATTGAAACCTTTGAGTCAAACTCATTCATAACCAATGATTGAACATGACCAAGCCATCGATTGAGCCAAACCAATTCCAATTGGCTATTTGACTCAAGTTGACCCAAATTGGCCTAAGGAGTCAAAATGGGTCAAATCATAATCTAACCCAAATTGATTATAACCAATGGCCCAAATTCATTCAAAATTACTTATTGAACTTTACCAAAGCCATAATTGAGCCCAAGTTTACCAATTGGACAACTTGACCCAACTTAGCCCAAATTGACCTAAAGGGTCAAATTAGTCAAAATTCAAATTAAATCTCAATTAAACCAAACCATAGCCCACAATCATTTTAAATTGACCAATTTAACTTGACTTAACACCTAACCCAATCCAATTTGGTCAAATTGGTCAAATTGGTCAACTTGACCAATTTGACACTTTTGAATCCAAATGAGTCAAATCCAAACCTAGGCCAAACCAATCCAAATCAATTGAACCAAAATATCACAAATCATCATTTGAGCCTAACCCAAGCCTTAGTTTGACCCAATTTGACTAATTGGTCAACCCAACCTAACCTAGCCCAAATGAAAACATTTTGACCACATGAACCCAAATCACTTAAAACCAGTTTAAGGAACCTTGGTGGCTGACCTAACCTGACTCAATTAGACCCTAGGTCAGCTCCAAACCAACCTAAGTCCATGTGAGACCGAACCCATGGGGATTAGCCAATGGATTCCCTCTCATTTCCATTAGATCCTTTCCTTAAGTGGCAAACTTCACTTTTTCTCCCCATGGAAACCATCAAATGGCCAAATGAAGCACTCCTAGGACTTACTGGCACAACCTAACCCACCCTAGCATCTTCCATGGACCAAGAGAATAAAGCCAAGCCATTCCCCCTCATGGCCGACCCATTGGATGCAAAGGAGGTCAATCCCACAAAATCCCTCCATATCAAGCCTTGAGACTCCTGCCACTACGTCGATCACTCTTAACGAGCCACATGGCACTGACGGTGACCCCTCCAATGACCCGAAGGTGGCCATTCAATGAAAAATATGGGATGCATCCTATCCGTCCACCATGAGCAATTGAGGGGTATACCCCCCTCAATTTAAGTGGCAAACACAAATATTTACTTTGTGAGACTTCCTAAAGCATTTTTGAAATCCCATAGTGCTTCCCAAGTGATCCCAAGCCCTCCTCGATCAGCATTACCCATTCTTAAGCAAAGCTAAAATATGACACCACCCTTTCGATCAGTACCCCCTCCTAATCCAATCAAATCTCAATTCCTCTTAGCTACACCATCACCATACCTAGTCGAGCACAAATGAACTAATTCCCAAGCTTCCAAGCCATGGGAGAAGTGAATTTGATCAAGACTGAATACCAAAGGAGGGCAGCTTGGTCCATAGAGCATTCCATACCAAATCAAGCTCAAAGCTTCTCAATAGGGCCTCACCTCAACTAGGCGAAGCTACCTCCAACGACCCACCATCAGACATTAGCTCTAGTGAAGTAATTTCACAAACCAAGACTTATATGCAAAAATGGGTTGGTCTTTTTCAAAGTAAATTTAAACCTCATGTGAATTTGACCATTGGATGTGCATCCCCTCTCCTTCCGAAGGTGTGGGATTGATTTGAATGCAATCTGAGCTTAGGTGAGCTCAGATCGAATGGGGAAAGATGGACGATGTTCATCTTTTACCACTCACAAAGATGGAGGATCACACACCATCCATTCCTCATGATTTGAATGGATGGCTATGATTAGATCATGGCGATCCTGCTCTCCCTTAACCGTGATTAATTTGATCTTAGATGGACAATCCGAGAAAGTGCATCATGCGTTGACAGATGTGCGAATGTAATAACTTAAATAGCCAATCCAATTATGCCATGTGAATAGTGCGCCGCATCAGCTCCACATGGCTTGATGGGATTAAGGCTTTAATTAAGCTATTTTAATTAATTTTTAAGGCTGAAACTTCCTAAATTCATAACTAATTATAGAAAAATCCAAAAATGTAAACTTTGGCTCATTTCAAAGGTATTTTGAATAGAATCTAGGAAAATTATTATTAATTAATTTGGAATAGTAATTTTGGCTTAATTAAGGTTTAATAAAAAAATAATTAACTTAATTATCTCTTAATTAAGCATCTGATTAATCTCAAATTTTTTGTGGATGTTTAGGGGGATGACCTTACTATTCCTATTTTTCTAGGATTTTATTCATTACTTAATTATGGAAATCAATTGATTAAGCCTTAATCACTCTCTTAATTTAATTAGTGATAATTAATGAATGAATAGTGGTTTGATAATTATTTAAGCCTAATTAGCTTTGTAGAACAGTAAGATATTTTTCCTAATTCATTTCCTAGATTTCCTTCACTTTTTGGAATTAACTTAATTGACGATTAATGAAGTAATTAATTGCTTAATTAATTAATTAATTTCCAAGATAAAAATCAAAGCCTAATGGAGTGCTTAGGGATTGAGGATTGAGGCCTTGTACTTGATCCCTCTCCCTAAATCAATTTTATCACTCTAATCAAAATGTAATAAAAAAGAATCCAATCAACTAATTAATAAACTTGATTTAACTCAATCTAAAATCTACCTCACACCTAAGCAACCTTTAGTTGATCTTGTGAGAAATAATGAAATTATGGTTATCTCACATGTGTGAGAAAATCATAAAAGTAGTTAAGTGAGATCCCTTAAGCCTAATTAACTATTAATCATAAGCTAATTTTATTAGACCCCTTTCATTTCTTAAGAGCATAGCAAATTTACTTTTCATGTGGTTGCATATCGTATTGGCTTATCATTAATTATTTAATTAACTTAAGGTGATATAGGTAAGGGTTAATTAATTCACTTAATTTATACCCTAACCTAATTAAAACATAAAATCAATGTAAATATTCTTCATTAAACTAAATTAATTCACACATGGGGAATCGAGTTAGGTTTAACAAACCTCATTCATATTTCCTAAATCAAATCAAACTCAAAATTAAAAGTGTCTTTAAAGAACTTTGGTTTATTTTAAATTGCCTTATTTAATATGATTGTCCTTAGGAGTTAATTAGGATGAATGAGAGCATGTGCTTATATTCCCTTATTTCTTTCCAATCATGTTAAATATTGCTTGCCATGTGAAATCATGCATTCATTTCTTTCAAAATCAAATGAAAATGGTTTCTTTTATATCAAATTGCATGTGTTGACTTAAATTAAAATAGGTGTGGCTATTATTACTATTAAATCAAATATTATTTTCAAAGCATATAAATCAATTATTATAAATGAAATGATGTTAGTTACAAATATCTATGATTTTTCATGTGATGACAATGTAAGACATGCAATATGAAGTTCTCTTTCCTTATCTTACATGGATTCACATAGAATTTATAAATGCATAGTTCATTTGAAAAGAACACAACATTTGCCTAAATCTATTCCTATGCCTCTCCATGTTAAGACTTAGGAAGAATTTCATATCACATATGTAAATCATACAATCAAATTAAACATGACTTCTTGCATGACTTCTTATTCTTGCGGTTCTTTTTATACATTCTTATGTATCTGAGAAAAGTGGTATATTAGTCTGGACACCCTGGGGCTGTGAGGCTTTAAATAGCCCTAAGTAGATCTTGTATCTTACACCCCTGGTGCAAAAAATAATTGCACTATACTCACTTAAAACTCTTGTACATATGTATGTATGATGTGGCCAGTGAATAATAATCATAAATCAAATAAATCAAGCATAATTTTTGCATGGGTTTTCCTATCCTTATAGTTTCTTATACATCTACATGTATCTAAGAAAAGTGGTATATTAACCTGGACACCCTGAGGCTGCGAGACTTTATGTAGCCCTAAGTAGGTCTTGTACCTTACGCCCTTGGTACAGAAAATAATCGTGATGTACTCACTTAAAACTTTTATACATTTGAATGTGTATCTAACTAATGGGTGAAAAAGCCATCCTTTTCTATTTAAAAGACATGCATTCATAATTCAATCAAATAAAATATTTGAATTACAAATATACTTCTTTGCATTTATCATTTAAGTGTGCTAAAACATACACTGTATGTATAGCTATGCTTAGGGTTTGATCATATGGATGATGTACATGATGGAAAGAAATAAATGAATATATATTATGTTATAGTAATTAATTCTAACTAATATTAAGATGCCTTTCTTATTAAATAAGGTCATTTAGTGTGAACCCAAACTTAGGATTAATCAAAACATGTAATAAGCCATTCACTAAATATAATTGATCAACTTACTTCAGAAATGACTTAAGGTAGGGATGAAAGAGAGGCCCCTCTCTTTCATCTCTTTATAACACTTAGTTGCTTTGTGTAAGATAAATGAAATAAAAGAAAAAATCAATTAAAACTTGCAAATCAATTAAATCACTTAAAGAGAAATCAACCCTTTATAAATTAAATCTTTTACACTTAGCAAAATTACAACTCTAAAGCCTAGCTAGAACATACCACACAAGCCTTGATACACACACTTTAGACTAAGTCACTACTTCTAGCTTTATGTTAGGGTGGTGTATAGTTAGATGTACGCTTATTTTGTGATATATTATTTTATACTAGATGTTATGGTGTATGTGTATAGTCTGGATGTTAGGCCGCCATTAACCTAATCATGTCTTTTACAGGGGCTGTGCTTAAGGTACCACTGTAATAAAAATATAAATGCTTTTGTTGTGCAGGTTGCTTTTGCCCCTAAGCATAGCCCAGGTTAGGACATGTGGGCTTGGTTACCCATGTGTGGGGTGCTAAGCCCAAGTTATTTATATAACTGCTTGGGTTGCATGGTGTGTTTAACAAACATTTGTTTTACGGGTGTAGCTAAATTTACTTTCCTTCTTTTAAATGTAATTTTGCATTAGGATTAGGATAAGTGTTGTGGGGGTTAAGATGAGCATTAGTTATATGACCAAGTCTTATGTACCATGTGATGCCTTTGGAGTATGCACATCCAAACCAAAATGAAAGGAAGAAAGAAATGGAGCAAATCAAATGAAAAAATGAAGGAAGAAGCAAAGAAGAAAGAATGAAGAATGAAGAACCCCCATAACATTTATCATTTTTAATTGTAATTATTCTTTGTAAACTAGGATGTATAAGGGTAGAGCTCGGCTACCCACATTTCTTTTCAGGTTATACGACGGTACCCGATCGCACTAGTCTTTCATTCTTTTGCGATAGCTTTATAAAATTACTTGATATTTTGTTTAGCTTGTGTATTAGAAAAAGCATATCTTTTCATAGTTTCTTTATGAATTGGTGATTGTTGTATGGCCTGGATGTGATTAGGCTCTTAGGATAAAATTAAATTTTCTACCCCATTAATAACTCATAACTAAATTTCCTAAACTAACTCATAACCTCACATAAAAAAGCCTATGCATTAAATCAAGATAATAAAATATTTAGCAACCTCTTAGCTGGATGATTGTATATGAAATATCATGCATAACCATCTTGTTTCACTCTTGTTAAGAGAGGGCTTCCATGTTTTCCATATAAAAATGGGCTCAGCCTTTTAAAGCTTATGATGGAAGAACACCTCTTTCCATTTTGATTTGGCTCACAATCAATTTCTCATCCATTTAGGAATACAAAATCTTATAGCCTGTGTCAAAATAAAGAGTCCAAAATTAAATAAAATTTGATAAAACTTTGCATTAGATTTAAGTCATTATTCATACCCCTCATGCTCTAGTCTCTTAGGGAGTGGGTTTAAGGACTTAGTTTCTTTCCTAAATAAATAACAACCTAACTATCTTGCAAAGCATATGACTTACCTACATGGTTTTAAAACATAGGAGGAGTTATCTGGCTGCCACTCTAGGCAGCAATAAGTCCAGCAGTAGGGTGGTTTACTCTCTCTTGTGGAGGTAAACCATATACCCACTTTCACCTTAGATTTAGGTCATGCTTTGGCCCTTGCCGAAGCTCCATAGGTTTAAGATTTAAGGTCCTTGTTTCCCTTTGCGGGCTACAAAAACAAATCCTCACCTCTTAGGAATCTTAACAATCTTGTGTTGTTAGAGTATAAGTCTAGCTCTTAAATAAAATTTTAACTCAAATAAACAAATCTCCTTAATTTCAAATATATAAAGCCCAACCATATGATAGATTAGAGTGCTCTCTAGGTCTCTTAGTATCATGAGTACTCCCTACTCATCTTTTTTGGTTTTAATAATAACTCTTTCATTTTTTGATCCATCTCATTTGATCTTCTAGAATACAACCAATTTATTGATAGTTCTATCTTTGAATTCTTTAGAGACAACAATCGCCTACTTAATCGAGAGTATTCTTAAGGAATTCACATTCTTTATGATGTAATTAACTATGGAGGCTTGCCTCCATAGGGAACCTAATGAATCCGATTTAAATAAACCCTGCTTTACTTTTCCATGTAAAGTAGGAGAAAAATCTCCAGTATATTCTAAGACCCATAATGCCCTAGGAGTCCTTATTAGGTGATTAGGTCCATTACAGGGTAGTGACTTCTATCGCTCGAGGTAGTACACTATCTCTCAATGTTGTACCCAATCATCTCAATAAGTACATCCTCAGATCTACATGGTGTCCCCCTCACATATACACACACAAATGCAAACCTAAAAAAACACCACAGTCACGTACTCCATTTTATTTCATTCTTATATACTTGAATACTAGAATATAGATATAAATTTTTATTCCATATGCATAAATATTTCAAAAGTACAACTTTAGCATGATTCTTCCATTCTTATTGTTGTTTGTGCATTCATGTGTATCTAAGAATAGTAGGTATATCTAGTCTGGACATTCCAGGGATGCATGACTTTAAGTAGCCCCAAGAAGGTTTTTACCTCACTCCCCTAGTTAACAATGGTGAAGTACTTGCTTATAACTTTTATACACTTATGTGTGCATTTGGCTAATGAATAAGAGTCTTCCTTTTTCAACAATGTTTCATATGCATAATAATTTAAAATTACAACTTTAACATGATTTTTTCCATTCTTGTAGTTATTTGTACATCCATGTGAATTTAAGTATAGCGAGTATATCTAGTCTAGACATTCCAGGGATGCACAACATTAAGTAGCCCAAAGGAGGTTTTTATCTCACTGCCTTGGATCGCAATGGCAAAGTACTGGCTTAAAACTTTCATACATTTGAGTGTGTATTTAGCTAATGAGTGAAAATCCCATTTTCTACAAAATTCATTTATGCATCTTTCATTAAGTGTGCTAAAACATATTGCATGTATAGGTATGCTTAGGATTTAATCATGTGCATGCTACATATGATGGAAGGAAATGAATGCACTTTTTTCATGTGATAGTAATTAATTCTAATTAATCTTAAGATGCATTTATTTTTGAAGAAGGCCATTTAAAGTGAACCTAAACCTTGGATTAATTAAACATATAATAAGCCATTCGATAAAGAGAATTAAGTCTAATTAATATGCTTTAGAAGTGACTTAAGGTAGGGATAAAAGAGAGTAATTCTCTCTTTTCTTCATTTTATAACACTTAGTTGTTAAGTGTAAACCAAATAGAACAAAAGAAAATACTAAGTAAAAAATTCTCAAATTAACTAAACCACTTAAAATGAAATCAACTTCTTATGATTAAACATCCTTTCATACTTAGAAAATCATAACAAAGCCTAGTTAAGGCATACTACACAAGCCTTAATAGACACACTTTAGACTAAGTCACCACTTCTAGCTTTATGTTAGGGCAGTGTTTGGTTAGATGTACGTTTGATTTTATAATATATTATTTTAGACTAGATGTTAGGGTGTATGCTTCGTAGACTGGATGGTAGGCCATGATTATCCTAATCAAGTTTTATGTAGGAGATTTTGCTTAAGAGGTGCTTAAAATATATATAAATACTCTCTTTTAAAGGTTACTTAATCCCTAAGCATAATCCAAATAAGGCCAGGTGGGCTTGGTTACCCATGTGCAGCGTGCTAAGTATTAAGTACAAACTATTCATATAACTGCTTGGGTTGTATGGTGTGTTTAGCTAACTCTTATTTTGTAGGTGTAGTTAGATTTACTTTTCAAAATTTTAATATAATTTTGCTTAAATTAAATCCAAATTGATTCAAACTAAAGCCTACAATCATTTTCACTTGACCAATTGAACATAAACCAACACCTAATGCAACCCAATTTGGTATATTTGATCAAATTAGTCAACATGACCCATTTGACCCATCTGATTCTAAATGAGCCAAAATCAAACCTAGGCCAAATTAATTGAAACCATGTGGTGTTTATTTTTAAATTTATGCATATGGGGGACACCACACATATTTGAGGGTGTACTTATTGAGGTGATCGAGTATGACATTAAAGAATAGTGCACTATCTCGAAAGATTGAAATCACTACCCTACAATGGACCTAATCATCTAATAAAGACTCCTAAAGCATGATAGTTCTTCGAATATAATAGAGATTTTTCCCTACTTTACATGGATGAATAATGCAGGGTTTATTTAAATTGGGTTCTAAAGTTTCCTATGGGGGCAAGCCCTCATAGTAAATTACATTCTAAGGAAAGTGAATTCCTTAGGAATACTCTTGATTAAACTAAGCAATTATTGTCTCCAAAGATTTCAAAGAAAGGACTATCAATGAATTAGTTATATTTAGAAAATCAAGCGGGATGGATCAAAAGGAGAGAGATTTATTATCAAAGTCAAAGGAGATGAGTAGGGAGTGCTCATGATACTATGAAACCTAGTGAGCACTCTAACTTATTATATGGTTGAGCTTTATATATTTAGAATTAAAGAGGATTATTTATTTGAGTTGATTTTTATTAGAGAGTTAGGACTTATAATCTCACAATACAAGATTGTGAAAATGCTTAAGAGATGAGGATTTATGCTTGTAGCCCAAGGGGGAACAGCAACCTCAGATCCTAAATCTAAGGAGCTTTAGCGAGGGCCAAAGCACATCCTAAATCTAAGGAAAAAATGGGTATATTATTTACCTCCACAAGAGAGGATAAACTACGCCACTGCTGGACTTATAACTGCCTAGAGTGGTAGCCAGCTAACTTTTCCTATATTTTAAAATCAAGTAGTCAAGTCATTTGATTTTGCAAGATGGTTGGGTTGTTATTATTTAGAATGAAACTAAAGTTCTTAAACCCACTCTCTAAAAAACTAGAGCATGAGTGGTATGAATAATGACTTAGTCTAATGCAAATTTTATCAATTTTTATTTGATTTTGGACTCTTTATTTTGACACAGGCCATATGATTTTTATATGTCTAAATGCATGATGAAATGAGTTATGGGACAAATAAAGACAGAAGAGGGTGAAGCCCCATCATTAGGAGTTGCTCTCATAAGTCAAGCGGTTCTCATGCATGCAAGAACGAGAGCCCTCATTTTACAAGAGTGGTAGAAGATGCATATATGATATTACACATACAACATTCAGCTAAGGTGTTGCTAAATCTTTTCATTATCTTAATTTTAATACCTAGGCTTTAAATGAGGTTATGAGTTATTTTAGAAAATTTACTTATGAGTTGTGATTGGGGTAAAAAGTTTATTTTTCTCTAAGAGTCTAACCAGAACCAGACCACACATTAAATCACCATACATGAAGAAACTAAGAAAATACATATCATTTCTATTACACGATTGTAAATAAAGCATTAAACAATTTATAAACTTAATGTTAAAAGAATAAAAGGTTGGTGCAATCGGGTACTGTCGTACAACCCGAAAAGAGAATTTAGTAGCCGAGCTCTACCCTTATGCAACCCAGTACATAAAAGAATAATTACAAATACAAATAAAAAAATGTTATGTGGGTCTTCATTTCTTTATATCTCCTTCAATTTTTTTTTTCATTTGATTTACTTGCTTTGAAGGCATCACGGGGCCTCCCAAGGCAAAGCCTTCTAGCCTCCGCTCATCTTAATCATCCATAACACTAATAATAATTCCTAATGCAAGATAACATAAAAATAGGAACATAAATATAACTACACCTGCAAAACAGGTGTTAGCCAAACACACCATAAAACCCAAGCAGTTATATATGATTTGTACTTAGCACCCTACACATGGGTAACCAAGTCCACATGTCCTAATCTAGATTATGCTTAGAACATGTAAAAGTGAGCATTTATATTTATTTTAAGCGCCCCTTAAGCACAATCTTATGTAGAAAATATGATTAGGCTAATCACGACCTAACATCTAATCTATGAAACATCCAGTCTACAATAATACATCATAAAACCAAACATACATCAAACCATGCACCACCTTAACATAAAGCTAAAAATGGTGACTTAATATAAGGTGTGTGAATTAAGCCTTATGTGGTATGCCTTAGGTAGGTTTTGTTGTAATTTTCTAAGTCTAAAGAGATTTAATTCTATTGGGTGGTTTTACTTTAAATGATTTAGTTAATTTAAGAATTTTATTTAGTATTTTCTTTTATTTCATTTAATCTACACTTAATAACTAAGTATTATAAAGAGAATAAAAGAGAGGATCACTCTCTTTTATTCCTACCTTAAGCCACATCTAAAGCAAATTTAATTAAATGAACTCTCTTTAGCGAATGACTTATTATATATTTTAATTAGTCTTAAGTTTAGGTTCACTTTAAATGATCTCATTCAATAAGAAAGGCATCTTAAAATTAATTGGAATGAACTACTATCACATAATACATGTTTGTTCATTTCTTTCCATCATGTGTAACACACATATGGTTAAGTCCTAAACATATCTATACAAGCAATATGTTTTTGTAGACTTAATTGCAATATGCATAAATGATTTTTGTAGAAAAAGAGGATTCTCATTCATTATCTAAACACACATTCAAATGAAAGAAATTTTTAAGCAAGTCTTTGTCATTATTTTGCAACAGGGGAGTGAGGTAGGAACCTCCTTGGAGTGAGCTCACTCTTGGAGTGAGCTCTCAACTTCCTTATCATAGATCTAGAACTCTCATAGACACTAAGAGTTCTTTAGTCTTAAGACACTTCTAGTGATTAGGTGAACACTTAACCTAACCCTAGAGACTTAGAAGAGTTAACCATAGGGATAGGTTATGCCTTAGGGATTTAGGAAGACTTTCCTACCCTATAACCCAAATAAAATTCTTGCTTCCTTCTTCTAAATCAAATCTCAAATTCAAATCCAAATTCCAAAATCAAATCCAACTATTAAATGATTGACACCCAAATCAAATCAATCCCCAAGTCAACCATTTTTGACCTACATCCATGAGCTTGGTCAAATTTGCTTCCAAATCACTCCAAACTCAAGTGATTTTCTCATGAATCATTTATATCTTCATTTATATTTCCAAATATAAATGAAATATAAATTCAAATAGCCAAAACCAAATCCAAAATCAAACCAAAATCTAATTCAAGTTTTTTTATCCAATTCCTTGAACTTGGCCAAATCCTATCCAAATCAAATCAAAACCAATAGATTTTCTCTTATGTCAATTATTACTTCGATCATCTATCCAAATCTAAATGAAAACTATAATTATCAAACCAAATCCAAGTTAACTCAAGTCAAACCCAACCTAGCCCATTTGACTTGAAATATTCAATTGAACCAAAACCCAAAGTGGCCAATTCAACCTACAAGAACCAAAATCCATTTCAATTGAAATAAAAGTGAATTAAGTCAATCCAAACTTTATGTCATGATTATTGATTATCCTAGGTTAATCAATTATCATGAATTAGGTCAAAACAAGTCAACCTAACCCATTGATGAAGTCAACCCCTTAACCCATATGAACCTAAACTAGCCAAATTGCAACCTAAACCAAATTGATTACAACCAATGGCTCAAGTTTACTCCAAATTGATTATTGAACTTGACTAAAGCCTCAATTGATCCCAATTTGACCAATTGCTCAACCTAACCCAACTTAGCCCAATTTGACCTTAAGGGTCAAATCAACCTAAAACCCAATCAAATCCAAATTGAACTTAACCAAAGCCTATAATATATTCCAAATGATCAACCAAACCCAAACTAAGCCATCATTCAAGCCAATTTGCCAATTGGGCCAAATTGGTCAACTTAGACCAAATTGACTTAAAGGATCAAATTGGTCTAAATCCAAATTAAACTAAATTGATTGAAACCAATTAAACCAATATACTCTAAATGATCATTTAAACTTGACCCAACCCTTGGTTTAACCCAATTTGACCAATTGGTCATCCTAACCCTTTTTGACCCATTTTGACCAAATTTGACCCAAATGGGTCAAATTGACCCAAATTAAACCAAATGAACTCCAAATGACATGAAATTTGGCTAAACTCAATTTTGGCTCATTTTAAATATGCTCAAATTAAATACAATATTAAATAATCACTTTGCCTTAGGTCAAGGGCATCCCATTAGAAAAGGCACTTGCCCAAGTGGTCATTTCTCTTTCTTGGCAACTTGACACTCATCCATTAGTCCACATAGGCACCAAGAACACTGATTATCTGACCTAAGAGGTGGTTGGGGTAGCCATTACTCATGAGGAGGTGAATTCACCTCACATCTCCCATTAGAACACTTGGCATGAAGGACTCCCACCTCCACTTGCTAGGACACCCATTTGTTCTTCATGGCAGCCACTTTCCATACCTTAGCTAACCAAAATGAGCCACTTAGAATGGTTCTCTTCCATTCCCAACCACCCCAAGCCAAATGACAACATTTTGGAGCCAAAATTTAATTAAAAGGAAGGATTTTTGGCCAAAATCAAACGCAAAGCATTAGAGGTTGAAGAACTCCTCCTCCCACTCTATTTTCCATCATTTAGAGCTCCCAAACCAACCAACAATCATTCCCACTTGATTTTGGGGTGAAATACACCAGAAATAAATATGTGGATTATGGTAAGAAAGTAGCGGCGATTGGAGAAGGCATCGTTCCAAAGAAAGGTAAGAGGTCTAAGCTCATTCAAGGCTTCTTCCCCCATTCAAAAGCATGCTCGGATCACCACCACTACTGGAAATCATCCTCGGTAAGGTAATCTTCAAAAACATGTAGCTAACCTTAGGATTTCTAACTTTTTGTGATAATTTTCTTAAAATTTAAAAAAAATTTTAGATAAACCTTGGATTTTTCCATTTTATTTGATCCCAATACAAAATAGAATCTTTTCGGTGAAGATGGACTCAATAATGAGCTCAATCGGACCTCATTTTGTATTTTTTTTGTATTTTTCCCATTAGTTTCACCGATCGGAGAGCATCAGGCATCCAATCCTACGGTCAGGGGATCGGATGGCTCAGATCATGTCAGACCCTCATCATTTTGACTCCCAGATCACATGATTTTCCATAAGATTCAATGAATTAGATCTAGACCATCCAATCTACGATCGGATGATTAGATCTGATCCACACATCGTGGTCACTATCCCTAGTGTTTTCTAGCTCATGTACTGACGCAACACGTGCCAACCAATCGTGCAGCATCGCGTGCCATGTGGAACCACATGGTCCAATCGCACTGCGCCACATTACCATGTCAGCGCCATGTTTGGTGCTGACTGGGTTAAATGAGAAAATCCAGATTTTTTGATTTTAAAAATTATTTAAATCATCTGAAACTTCAAAAATTGATAAAAAATAAAATACTTAACAAAAAATTACAAATAAGGGCTCGTTGGATTTGTCTTTCCAAGAGGAATTCAATAATCTAAAAATCCCCAAATTTTTCTAGATAGTTTGAGTTTAATTTAAGTTTTGTTAAAAATAAAATTTCATTAATTAAACTAGAAATACACTTTAGATTAAGTTCAAAATCACTTATAGATTGAAAGATATTGAATTTTAAACTTTAAAAAAATTATTTTAATAAAATAAATTAACAAATTTCATGAAAATTATCTTAATCAACAAAAACTTTGAAAAATCATAACTAATTTTAGAAAAATTTTAAAAATAGAAATAAATACTCATTTTAAAGGTATTGCAGTGGAGCTTAACCTAAATTAATTCTAATTAATTTTAATTAGTAATTATGGCTTAATTTGAGTTTAATGAAAAATGTAATTAGTTTAATTACTCCATAATTACACAACTAATTTATTTCAAACTTTTCAAGATTGATTAATCGGATGATCTCTGCCTCCTATAATTTTCTTGAGATTTATTACTTAGTTAATTATGAAATTTGAATATCTTAGCCTTAATTACTTTCTTAATTAATTAGGTAATTAATTAACATGCTAAATAGTAAGGAAATCATTAATTAAGTTTGTTAATCATTATGGAATAGTGAATGGGCATGGGTAATGAGATTGGAACCTCTTTCCCACTCTTTTCCTTAAGTTCATTTCACTTGACTTGAAATCAATTAATTTGGATTAATTAATGGTTTAATTCATTAATTAAATTGTTTAATTAATTAAATTGAAATCATAATAATTCCAGAACTTATCTAATTAACTCTTGGGTAGCTCTTTGGGTGTTCAATAACCTAAAGAGAGAGCTAATAAAATTATGATTAGCTCATATATTTGAGAAAATCATAAGAGTAATTAAGTGAGCTCCTTAAGCTTAATTAATTAATAATTATGAGCTAATTACATTAGGCCCCTTTCATTTCATAGGAGCGTTGCTATTTACTTTTCTATATGGTTGCATATCATATAGCTCATACTTGTTTAAATAATTACCTTAAGGTGACATAGGTAAGGGTTAATTAATTGATTTAATCTATATTTAACTTAATCAATCCATAAAATTAACCTAATTACTTTTCATTAAATCAAATTAACTCACACATGTGGGGATGGGATTAGGACCAGCAAACCTCTTTCACTTTCCTTAACTCAAATCAAACATTAAGATGAAATAACATTAAAGAACTTTAGTTTGTTTTAAATAATCTTATTTGGTTTGATTGTCCTTAGGAATTAGTTGATTTGAATGAAATCACATACTTATGTTATTTTATTGTCTTCCAATCATGTTAAATGTTGCTTGCCATATGTAATCATGCATTCATTTCTTTTAAAATAAACTAAATGAAATTATTTCTTTTATGTTAAATTACATGTCGTGATTTAAATTAAAAATAGGTGTGGCTACTATTACTATTAAATCAAAAGTTATTTTTTAAAAGCACATAAATCAATTATAATAGATGAAATGATGTTAATTATAAGTATCTATAGGTTTGCATATGTTGATAATATAAGATATGCAATATAAAGCTTTATTTTTTTATCTTATATGGATTTGCATGGGATTTATAAATGTATAGTTTAATTGAAAAGAACACAACATTTGTCTAAATCTACTCCTATGCATCTCCATGCCAAGACTTAGGAAGAATTTCATATCACACACATAAATCATATAATCAAATCGAATATGACTTCTTGCATGAATTCTCATTCTTGTGGTTATTTTTGTACATTCATATGTATATAAGAAAAGTGGTATATTAGTCTGGACATCTCAGGGCTGTGAAGCTTTAAGTAGCTCTAAGTAGGTCTTGTACCTTACACCCATGGTGTAGAACAATAACGCCATACTCACTTAAGACTCTTATACATATGTATGTATCATATGACCAATGAATAAGAATCATAAATCAAATTAAAAAAATATAACTTTTACATGGGTTTTCCTATTCTTATAGTTCCTTATACATCTATATGTATCTAAAAAAAGTTGTATATTAGTCTAGACACCCCGGGGCTGCGAGGCTTTAAGTAGCCCTAAGTAGGTCTTATACCTTACACCCCTAGTGTAGAACAATGGCGTCGTACTCACTTAAAACTTTTATACATGTGAATGTGTACTTAGCTAATGGCTGAAAAATCCCTCTATTCTATTAAAGAGACATGTATTCATAATTTAATCAAATGAAATATTTAAATTCTAAACATACTTCTTTGCATTCATCATTTAAGTGTGCTAAGACATACATTGTATGTATAGGTATGCTTAGGATTTAATCATATGCATGATATACATGATGGAAAGAAATAAATAAACATGTGCTATGTCATAGTAATTCATTCTAATTAATCTTAAGATGCCTATATTATTGAATAAGGTCATTTAGAGTGAACCTAAACTTAGGATTGATTAAAACATATAATAAGCCATTCACCGAAGAAAATTGATTAATTAACTTGCTTTAGAAGTGACTTAAGGTAGGGGTGAAAGAAAGATTCCATCTCTTTCTTCTCTTTATAACACTTAGTTGTTAAGTGTAGACCATATGAAATAAAAGAAAATACTAAGTAAAATCATCAAATTAATTAAATCACTTAAAGAGAAATCAACCCTTTATAAATTAAATCCCTCACGCTTATTGAATTACAACTCTAAAGCCAAGTTAGGACATACCAAACAAGCTTTAATTCACACACATTAGACTAAGTCACCATTTCTAGCATTATGTTAGGGCTGTATATGGTTTGATGTATGCATGTTTTGTGATGTATTGTTATAGACTAGATATTAGGGTGTATATTTGTAGTCTGGATGTTAAGCTGATATTAGCCTAATCATGCTTTTATAGGGGTTGTGCTTAAGGGGATGCTAAATAAAAATTATAAATGCTATTATTATCCAGGTTGCTTAGCCCCTAAGCATAATCTAAGTTATGATAGCTGGGCTTGGTTACCTAGGTGTGGGGAGCTAAGTCCAAATTATTCATATAACTATTTGGGTTATATGGTGTGTTTAGCTAAAATTTATTTTGTAGGTGTAGTTAGATTTACTTTTCTTCTTTTAATGTAATTTTGTATTGGGATTAGGATGAGTGTTATAGGGGATTAGGATGAGCATTGGTTATAAGACCAAGTCTTATGTACCATATGATGCCTTTGGAGCAAGCATATTCAAATCAAGCCAAAAGGAAGAAAGAAATGGAGCAAATCAAATGAAGAAATAGAACATAAAGAAATGAAGAAGGAAGAATGAAGACCCCCATAACATTCATCATTTGTAATTATAATTATTCTCTTGTAATTTGAGTTGTATAAGGGTAGAGCTCGGCTACCCACGTTTCTTTTCGGGTTGTACAGTGGTACCTGACCGCATTGGCCTTTTATTCTTTTGCAATAGCTTTATAAATTTTTTTGATATTTTATTTAGCTTATGCATTAAAAAAGCATGCCTTTTCATAGTTTGTTTATGATTGTTTATTATTGTATGGCATGGATGTGATTAGGCTCCTAGGATAAAAATTACTTTTTCTACCTAAACTAACAGCTCATAACATCATATAAAAGCCTAGGCATTAAATTAAGATAATAAAATATTTAATAACCCCTTACCTAGATGTTGTATGTTTAATATCATGCATACTCACCTTATTTCACTCTTGTTAAGAGAGGGCTTCCATCTTTGCCAGATAGTAAGGTCTTAACCTTTGAGAGCCTATGATGGAAGAACACCTCTTTCCCTTTTAATTTGGCCCATAATCAACTTCTTATGCATTTAGGCATACAAAATCTTATAGCCTGTGTCAAAATAAAGAGTCCTAAATTAAATAAAATTTGATACCAATTTGCATTAGATTAAGTCAACATTCATACCCCTCATGCTCTCGTCTCTTAGGGAGTGGGTTTAAGGACTTAGTTTCTTTTCTAAATAATAATAGCCTAACTATCTTGCAAAGATATATGACTTTCTTACATGGATTTAAAGTGTAGGAGGAGTTTGCTGGCTGCCACTCTAGGAGCTAATAAGTCTAGCAGTTGGGTGGTTTACTCTCTTTTGTGGAGGTAAACCATATACCCACTTTCGCCTTAGATTTAGGATATTCTTTGGCCCTCGCCAAAGCTCCCTAGATTTAGGATCTGAGATTGATGTTTCTCTTCGCTGGCTATAAGCATAAATCCTCACCTCTTAGGCATTTCCACAATCTTGTATTGTGGAATTATAAGTCCTAGATTTCTAATAAAATTTCAACTCAAATGAATAAATCTCCTCAACTTCAAATATATAAAGCCTAACCATAGGATAGATTGGAGTGCTCATTATGCTTCCTAGCATCGTGAACACTCCCTACTCATCTCCTTTGGTTTCAATAATAACTCTTCCCTTTTCATCCATCCCACTTGACTTTCTAAAAACACAACCAATTTATTGATAGTCCTATCTTTGAATTATTTGGAGATAATAATCACCTACTTTAATCGAGAGTATTATTAAGGGATCCATTTTTCTTAAGATGTAATTAACTATGGGGGCTTGCCCCCATAGGGAACTTTAGAACCCGGTATAAATAAACCCTATTTTATTCATCCATGTAAAGTAAAGAAAAATTTCCTGGTATATTCAAAGACTCATCATGCCTTGGGAATCCTTAATAGGTGATTAGGTCTATTGTAGGATAGTGACTTTTATCTTTCAAGATAGTACACTATTCCATAATGTCATACCAGATCACCTCAATAAGTACACGCTCAGATCTATGTGGTATCCCCCCCCCCAAACAAATAAATTTGAAAAAAAAACACCACAGGACTACTTAAAGTCGTGCATCCCCGGGATTTCCAAACTAGTTATACCCGCTATTCTTAAATACATATGGATTTATAAGAAACTATAAGAATGGAAATCATGCAAAAGTAGAATTTAATTTAATTGATTTATTTATGTGGATGAATTAAAGCTCTATCCAAATTCTAATGTCAAAATTCATAAGAATGAAATAACGTGGGTACGTCACCATTGTTTTGCACCAAGGAAGTGAGGTAGGAACCTCCTTGGGGATACTTAAAACCGTACATCCCTGGAATATCTAGACTAATATACTCACTAACATTCATACTTATGCAAATCAACATATGAATGAAAGAAATGAACTTCACTTCATGCAATAAGCTTATATTCACATGCACCTCCTATATGTATATAACTAATGTCACAACATGTATTAATATTCATTAATAAACTTTTGAAAATACATTTGAGATTAAATTTAAAAAGAAATCATTTTATTTAATGCATGAATACAAGTGGCATACATCATTTTAATATGATTGGAAAGAAATAAAGAAACACAAGCATGTTATTTTATTCAATCTAATTAATTCCTAAGGATAATTATATCAAACAAGTTTATTTAAAACAATCCAAAGCTTCTTAATGTCATTTTGATTTTATGTTTGAATTGATTTTAGAGATATGAGAAAGGGTTTGCTAATCATAATCCCATTCTCAAAATGTGTGAATTAATTTGATTTAATAAGAAGCAATTAGATGATTTTTATGGATTGATTGATTTAAGCATGGAGTAAGTCAATTAATTAACTCTTCCCTAAGTTACCTTAAGATAATTGATTAAACAATTATGAGCTAATATGATATGCAAATTCATTTAAAAGTAAATGGCAATGCTCTTATGTAATGAAAGGGGCCTAATGCAATTAGCTCATAATCATTAATTAATTAAGCTTAAGTAACTCACTTAATTATTTTTATTGTTCTCTCACACATGTGAGCTAACCAAAATTTTATTAGCTCTCTCTTTAGGTTATTGAACACCCAAAGAGCTACCCAAGAATTAAAAGAAAGATATTAGATTTAATTAAGTTAATTAAGTTCACAAATTATCTAATTAAATCCTAATTATCCTTAATCAACAATAAAATGGACTTACGGAAAGAGACAAAGAAGGAAGCCTAAGTCTCAATCCCTAAATCTTTTCAAATAATTAATTAAATTCTGATATGATTTGGGTTTTGATTGATTAATTAATTAATTAATTAATTAGTTTTAATTAATTAATTTTAAAAAGGGAATGAAGAAG
The DNA here is from genome assembly GCA_021442155.1 of Cymbidium sinense. Taxonomy (NCBI): domain Eukaryota; kingdom Viridiplantae; phylum Streptophyta; class Magnoliopsida; order Asparagales; family Orchidaceae; genus Cymbidium; species Cymbidium sinense. The sequence continues at coordinate 24,277,221 of CM038227.1, read as the reverse complement.
GATTAAAGAAAAGATTGGAAGTGGAATCCCAATCCATTTCCCAAAGTTTTTTCACTGTTAATAGAGGTAAATGAACTCAATTAAATGATCAATTCATTGTTCATTTGATTCATTATCATTAATTAAATTAAGAGAATAATTAAGGCCTAATTAATTAATTTCCCTAATTAACTAACCAATAAATCCCAAGAAAAAGGGGAGGCAGAGGTCACCCCCCTAAATAACTTCTGAAAGTTTGGGATTAATTGGATAATTAATCAGAGAGCAATTAGGCTAATTAAAATTTTAATTAAACCCAAATTAAGCTTGAATTACTATTAAAATTTAATTAATAATAATTTTAATGGATTCCTCTTTGAAATTCCTTTAAATTGAGTCATCCTTTGCATCATTGGTATTTTTCTATAATTAGTTATGAATTTTGGAAGCTTTAGCCTTAAAAATGGATTAATTAACCCTAATTAAAGCCCTAATCCCATCGGTGCCATGTTACTGCTAATGCGATGTGCTTTTCATGTGGCATGATGAGATAGGATATTTAAGTTGTCACATCGCTCGACTGAGTTAGTCGATGGTGGATGCTCTTTCTCGTGGACCGTCCGATTTGAGATCTGACAGCCATGATTAATTTTGTGGTTTAGAGAAAAAATATCAGGGATCTAAGCATGTTCTAATTACGACAGTCCATTCTGATCATGCGGGATGGATGAACGGCACGTGATCTTTCACTTTCACGAGCGATGAAAGACGGATATTGTCCGTCTTTCTCCATTAAATCTAAGCTCACCAAAGCGCAAATTGCTTCCAAAATGATCTCACACCATCAAGGGAAAGAGCGGAACACATCCAACAGTCAAAATCACATGACATACAAATTTTCTTCAAAAAATACTAACCACTTTTTACCTAGGCTATGATTTTGAGGAATTACCTCACCGAAGCTCAAGACTAGTGGTGGGATCGACGGAGGTAGCTTCGCCTAGTTGAGGTGAAGACCTGTTGAGAAGCTTGGGCTTTGATTTAGTGTGGATCCCTCAAATGACCAATCCACATGCTTTGGAGGTTTGGTCAAGGCACTGGAGAGGTCACAGTCAAGTTCACGTGGCTCGACGTGAGTGGAGGAGGTAATGGGAGGCTGCCCAAGAACTGATGTGCAATGGTTTCTTGGTTTGAATCCATAGGGAGCTCAATTTGTATGGGAGGTGAGTCAACTCACCTTCCATAGGCCCATGGCTGACCTAGGTTGGGTTAGGTGAGCTTGGTGGGTCAGGTGGAGCCTCCCTTCACTACTTTGAGGGCTACCATGGTGATGGGGGAGTTGACCTTGCTTCTTAAAGCGAGAATCCAATGGAAGGAAGGCTTAACCAATGGTCCCTTGCTTGGGTGGGGCCCACTTGGATTTTGAGATGGCTTTGGGCTGATCTAGGGTTAATTTGGGTTGTGTTTGGTCAGTCATCAAAGTCCCATGGGTTGGTTTTAGGTGCTTTGGCTTCATTTGGTCAAATGGGTTCATATGGGTTCATGTTGGGTTGGGTTGACCAATTAGTCAACTTGGGTCAAACCAAGGCTAGGGTTAGGTACAAATTATGATTTGAAGAGTTTTGGTTCAAGTGGTTTTGATTAATTTGGCCTAGGTTTGAGTTTGGCTCATTGGAGATCAAATGGGTCAAATGGGCCAAGTTGACCAATTTGATCAATTTGACCAAATTAGGTTGGGTTAAGTGTTGGTTCATGTTAAATTAGTTAATTGAAAATGATTGTAGGCTTTGGTTTGATTTCATTTGGGGTTTGATTTAGATTTTGGCCAATTTGACCTTTAAGGTAAATTTGGGCTAGATTGGGTCAAGTTGACCAATTGGTCAAATTGGGTTCAATTATGACTTTGGTCAAGTTCAATAAATGATGTAGAATGAACTTGAGCCATTGGTTATAATCAATTTGGGTTAAATCATTATTTGACCCACTTTGGCTTTTTAGGCCAATTTGGGTTAACTTAGGTTAAATGGTCAATTGGACTTGGTTTGGCTCAATTGAGTCTTTGATCATGTTCAATCATTGATTATGAATTAGTTTGAATCAATGGTTTCAATTAATTTGGTATATGGTGGGTTTCGACTAGTTTAGGTTTCATTTGGGCTAAAGGTTGACTTGGTCAAAGGACCAAGTTGACTTGGTTTGACCCAATTCAAAATAATTGATCACCCAAGGATGATTGTTGATCATGATATGAGGATTGGATGGGCTTGGTTCAATCTAATTTGGGTTGGATTATAACTTGGCTCAAAAGGGCCTTTTATCTCACTTTGTGTCATGTAGACCTAAATGGGTTAATTGGTTTGGTTTTGACTTGATTCAGGTTTAGTTCAACTCATATATGAGGCTAGGATTAAAATATAAATTCAACTACAATCAATTTGGAGTCTAATGGATTTTGGCTGATTTGAAGTTTTCAAGTAAAAAAGGCTAACTTGGGTTTGACTTGGGTTGACTTGAGTTTGATTTGGTAATTATAGTTTATGTTTATATTTGGCTAAATGATTTAAGGAATGATTGATTCATAAGAGAATTCATTAGTTTTGGCATGATTCGGATATGATTTGGCCAAGTTCAAGAAATTGGCTAAAAAGGCTTGAATTGGGTTTTGGCTATTTGGATTTATATTCCATTTATATTTAGGAATATAAATGAAGATATAAATGGGTCATAAGAAAATCACGTGAGTTTGGAGTGATTTGGAAGTAAATCTGACCAAGCTTATGGATGTAGGTCAAAAGGGATTAAGTAGAGAATTGATTTAGTTTGATTTAGTTTTGGTCATTGGATAATGGGTTTCAATTATATTTGTGAATATAAATGAAGGAATAATTGATTTATAAAGATTCAATAAATTTTGGGTTAATATGGATTAATATTTGATTAAGCCTATGTAGGTAGGTCAACAGAGCTTAAGGAGGGATTTGGTTGGATTTGGATTTAGTTTGATTTAGTTTTGACTATTTGGGTTTGGAATTCATTTATATTTGTGAATATAAATGAGTGAATAATTGATTTATAAAAAAATCAATCAAGTTTGGGATAATTTAGGTCAAGATTTGATTAAGCATATGGAGGTGGGTGTGGTGTATTTTTTATTTCTCAAACTTTAGGAAATTTGAAAATTATGAATGTGTATTTTGTTGGGACACCACGTAGATCGGCAAATGTACTCATTAGAGTGATTGGGTGCGATATTGAGGAATGATGTAGTCTCAAGAGATAGAAGTCACCATCTTATAGTGGACCTAATCACCTAATAAGGACTCCTAAAGACAATGGGTCTTCGAATGTATCAGAGATTCTTTCTCTACTTTACATGGAAAAGTAAAGTAAAGTTTATTTTAAATTAGGCTCGTTAAGTTCCCTATGGAGGCAAGCCCCCATAGTTAATTACATCCTAAGGAATGAGATTCCTTAAGAATACTCTCGATTAAGGTAAATGATCATTGTCTCTAAAGATTTCAAAGATAGAACTATCAACAAACTGGTTATTTTTGAAAAATTAAGTGGGATTGATCAAAATAAGGGAGTTATTATCAAAACTAAAGAGGAGATGAGTATGTGATGCTCATAATATTAGGAAGCCTAGTGAACATCCCAAACTATCCTATGGTTAGGCTTTACATTTTGAATTGAGGTGATTTATATGTTAAGTTGAATTTTTATTAGAAATCTAAGACTTACAATTCAATAATACAAGGTCATGAAAATGCCTAGGAGGTGAGAATTTATTCTTGTAGCCTGCAAAAAGAAATAGCAATCCTGGATCCTAAATTTAGGGAGCTTTTACGAGGGCTAGAGTTTGACCTAAATCTAAAGTGAAAATGGGTATATGGTTTACCACTACAAGAGAGAATAAATCACACGACTGTTGGACTTACAAATGCCTGGGGGTGGCTGCCAACTAACTCCTCTTATGATTTTAAATGCATGCACGCAAGTCTTATGCTTTGCAAGATAGCTAAGTTGTTGTTTATTTAGAAAAGAGACTAAGTCCTTAAACACACTCCCTAATATACTAGATTATGTACAGCATGAATAATGACTTAAATCTAATGCAAATTTTGTTAAGTTTTATTTTTATTTTTGGACAATTTATTTGACACAGGCTATAGGATTTCATATGCCTAATACATGAGAAATTGATTATGGTCCAAAATTAGAAAGAAGGAGGTGTGTTTCTATCATGGCTCTCAAAGGTTAAGCCATTTTCTCTGGCAAAGGTGGAAGCCCTCCATTAGCAAGAGTGAAGCAAGATGATTTTATGCATGATATGAGACATATAACATCCAGCTAAGGGGTTGGCAAATCATTTATTATCTTGATTTATGTCTTAAACTTTAGGTGAGGTAATGAGTTATTTAATTTAATTTTGAGTTGGTTAATTGGATAGAAAATTTATTTTTCCTAAGAGCCTAATCGCATCCAGGCCACTCATCAATCAATGAAGAAACTAAAAAATTGTTTATAAAGTTAGCATAAAAGAATAATTGGCCAATATGGTCGGTATCCACCATACAAGCCCGAAAAGAAATGTGGGTAGCCAATCTCTACCCTTATACAACCAAGATTACAAATTAATAATTATGATTTAGAAGGAATTTATGTTATGGGGGTCTTCATTCTTCATTTCTTCTTTTCTTCATTTCTTCCTTTCTTTATTTCTTTCCTTCTTTTGGTTGGTTGGGATATAGTTTGCTCCAAGGCTTCACATGGTACATAAGACTTGGTTTTATTATCAATGTTCATCCTAATCCCCCATAAAGTTCATTCCAAATCTTAATTTCAAAATTTACATCAAAATGGGAAAGATAAATCTAACTAAACCTATAAAATAGAGATTAGCTAAACAACCACACAACCCAAGCATATATATAAATAAGTTAGACTGAGCACCCCACACATGTGTAACCAAGTCCACCTGTCTTAGTTTAGATTATGCTTAAGGGTATACGCAAATGGCATAGCAAAAGCATTTATAATTTTATTACAGCGCCCCTTAAGCACAAACCCCTGCAGAAGACATGATTAGGCTAAGATCGCCCTATCATCTAGGCTATACACATACACCTTAACATCCAGCCTAAAAATATTACATCATAAAATAAAATCATGCATCAAACCATGCATCGCCCTAACATAGAGCTATAAATGGTGAATTAGCCTAATGTGTGTACCATTTAAGGCTTGTGTGGCATGTCTTGGCTAGGCTTTAGAGTTAGAATTTTCTAAGTGTGAAGGATTTAATTTAGAGGGTGATTTCATTTTAAGTGATTTAGTTGATTTAGTTTGAGTGAACCTATATTTAGTTACTAAGTGTTGTAAAGAGAAGAAAAGAGAAGAGAACTTCTCTTTCATCCCTACCTTAAGTAATTTCTAAAGAAGATCCATTAATAATTTTTTTAGTGAATATTTTATTATGTGTTTTAATTAACCTTATGTTTATATTTACTCTAAATAAACCTATTCAATAAGAAAGGTATCTTAGGATTAGTTAAAGTGAATTACTATCACATAACACACAACCATTTATCTCTTTCCAACATGTATACTATGCATATGAATAATCTTAAGCATAGCTATACATGCAATGCCAATCTTCTCAGACCTTGATGATGAATGATAAGAGATGTGGTCTAAGAAAATTTGGATATTCCATGAATGAATATTTTTATTATATAGAAAAGAGGGACTCTTTAATCCATTAATCAAATACACATCCATATGTATAAAAGACATAAGTGAGTACAGTGCCATTATTTTCTAGACCAGGGATGTAATGTACAAGACCTACTTGGGGCTACTTAAAGCCTCACAATCTTAGGATATCCAAACTAATATACCACTTTTATTAAATACATATGAATGTACAAAAAGGAATAAATGGATGGAGAGTCATGAAAAAGATTTTTGTTTGATTTGGTTGTGTAATTTACATGTGTAAATGTGGAGATCTTTCTTAAGTCATAATATAGAAATGCATAGGAATAGATTTAGGCAAGTGTTATGTTCTTTTCAAATGAACTATACACTTTGCAAATCCTATTTAAATCCATGTTAAGAGAAAAGAAGAAAATCACATAAAATAAATTTTATAGTATAATCACATGCAAGCTTATAAGTATTTATAAGTAGCATCACTTCATTTATTATCTTTGATTGATAGATTTTAAAAAAAATTATCTTTGGTTTAATAGTGATAATAGCCACTCATATTTTAACTTTAGCCAAAAACATGTAATTTGGAATAAAAGAAAACATTTTATTTAATTGATTTTTTTAAAAGAGATGAATGCATGATTTCATATGGGATGCTTGGAAAGAATTAAACTGATGTAAGCATATGACTTCACTCACCCTAATTAATTCCTAAAGACAATCCTATAAGATAAGATCATTTAAAGTGAATCAAAATTCTTTAAGGAGATTTTTTTTTAGTTTGATTTGATTTAGGAAATATGAAAAGGGTTTGCTCGTCATAACCCTTGTCCCACATGTGTGAATTGATTTAGTTTACTTTTAGAATAATTAGGTTGATTTTATGTTTTATTTAAGTTAAGGTGTGAATTAAATTCATTAATTATCCCTTACCTACACCACTTTAACATAATTAACCTAATAATTATGAGCCAACATATGAAATGCAATCACATGGAAATTAAATCAGCAATGCACCTAAAAAATAAAGGGACCTAATATATTTGGCTCACAATTATTGATTAATTAAGCTAAAGGATTTATTTAACTACTTTCATAACCATCCCACACTTGTAGTTTGATTATGATTTCTTTAAACTTACTTTAGGCTCTTGAACACCTAAGGATCTACCCAGCAAGTGATTGATTAATTCCAGATTGGTTTTCAAGGTTTGATTAGACTAATTAAGTAGATCATTAGTGGATTAATCCTTAATTATTCTTAGATTAAGGAAGAAAGGGGGTTTAACGAATAACTTAGGGAAAATATCCCAAATCCATTCCATAAATCTCCTCTTTACTTAAACAATATTTGATTATATCAATTAAGGGATTAAATCACTGTTCATATACTTAGTTACTCTTCATTACATAAACGGGGTGATTAGAGGTTCATTAATTAATTTTCCTAATTAACTGATTAATCAATCCCAAGAAAACTAAAGGAGGAAGAAGTCCTCCTCCTAAACATGTCTGAGGAATTTGGAATTAATTAATTAAGTAATTAGGGAGTAATTAAGGTGATTATATTTTTAATTAAACCTTAATTAAGAAAATTTTACTATTTAAAATTAATTAGAAATAATTTTATTGGATTCCCCTTTGAAATACCTTTAAAATGAGCCATTATTTATATTTTTTAGATTTTTCTACATATAATTATAATTTTATGAAGTTTCTATGATTAATGGATAATTAAAATATCCTAATTAATAAATTAATTAATTCTATTAGAGCCACGTGGACTGCTCACGCAGCATGCTTTCCACATGGCGCGATGGGATTGGTTATTTAAATTATCACATCGCGCGCCACGTAAATTGGCGGCAGGAAGCACTTTCTCCTGGGCCGTCCAATCAAGGATCAGACAACCAGAATTAATCTTGTGGTTCTAAAGGGTTTAAATAGAGATCTAAGCATGATTTAATCGAGGTTGTCCATCCAAAACACGGGGGATGGATGGCTCATGATTCATCGCTACCTAACCTACGAGAGACGAGGGCCTTGTCCTCATTGATCTCAGCTCACGAGCTCTTAGATAGTATTTACCCCACACCATCAAGAGGTGTAGGGAAGAACATCTAATGACTATAATCTAATGGGATTGCAATTCCCTTCACCAAGGACCAAGCATTTTTAAAGGGAGGATCGATTTTGAATAATACCTTGCCGGAGGCGATCACCGATGCTTCCAACAAAGGAGGTAGCTTTATCTAGTGGAGACAAAGCTCTGTAGAAAGTATCAAGCCTTGATTTGAAGTGGATTTCTTGTTGATCAAGCTCCTCTTCAATGACAATCGGCTTTGATCAAAGCGAGGCTTCCTGTGGCTTGGTGACTTTGAAAACACCTTGAGTGAGCTTGACTAGGTCCCTTGATGGTGTTTGCAAGAGAAATTTAAATTTGATGAAGAATTGAGTGAGTTGGAAATTCCCTTCACCTCCCCTATTTTGGCTTTGAAGAAAACTGAGAAGGAGAAATTCATGATGCTTGGAAATGGCTTTGGAAAGTTTGGAAGAGCTTGCTTTCGATCCTTCAAGTTCAATCGAATGTAATCTCTATGCATTGAGTGGGAATGAGGGGGAGTATATCTCCCTCTCCTTAGATTGGATGGCCAAGATTAGCTTTATCATTTTAGCTCAATTTCTTGGATTGATTGTTTTTTTTTTGTTAGACACTCCATATGGTTTGTTTTAAGCAGTGGAGTGGAGGAGAGGGAGTGCACATGTGCTAGGTGAGTGTATGGAGTGATCTAAGTGGTGAATTTCCATTGGAGGAGTTGGTTTGGCCTTGGGTTGGGTAATGGCTGACCCAAACCCATTGGGTCATGTTCACCACCCTCCTTGGTGTCCATGTGGTCCACTTGGAGGACGCCAAGTGGCCTTGAGAAAGAATTGGCCAAATTTGCAAGTAGATTTGGCCATAGGTTACCCTTCGACCTAAGGGTAAAATGGTTATTTGGCCTTGATTCTGATTTGGGCAGATTTGAAATGATTCAAAAATAGGTTGGGCCAAATTTCAAGTGATTTGGAGTTCATTTGGTTTGAATTGGTTCAATTTGACCTATTTAGGTCAAGTTGGGTTAATTTGGGATAGGTTGACCAATTGGTCAAATTGGGTCAAACCATAAGTTAGGTCAAGTTCAAATGATCATTTGGAGCCTATGGGTATCATTGGTTTGGTTCAATTTGATTTATATTTGATTTTGGTTCATTTGAGTTCACTTAGGTCAAATGGGTCAAGTTGACCAAATGACCCATTTGACCCAATTGGGTTAGGTCATGGCTTGGTTTAGGCTTGGTTGATAATCTAAATTTTATTTTAAGCTTTGTTTTCAATCAATTTTTGTTTGGTTTGATTTCAAGTTGATCTGACCTTTTAGGTCAAGTTGGGTTCATGGTCAATTAGGCTAGATTGGGTCTCGTTGGCCAATTGGAGCTTTGGTCAAGTTCAATAAGTGATTTAGAATGAATTTGACCCATTGGTTGCAATCAATTTAGCTTAGATCAAGATTTGACATATTTTGACTTTTTAGGTCAATTTGGGTTAACTTGGGTTAAGTGGCCAATTAGGCTAGGTTTGGCTCAATAGATGGCTTGATCAGGTGAAATCATTGATTATGAATTGGTTTAGATCAATGGTTTCAATCAATTTGGCTTATGGTAGATTTTGGCTAGTTTGGGTTTCATTTGGGCTAAGTGTTAACTTGGTCAAAGGCTAAGTTTGACTTATTTTGACCCAATTTGAGTGATTGATCATCCTAGGATAATTGTTGCTCATAATGTGAGGCTTAAATGGGCTTAGTTCAATCCAATTTGGATTGGATTAGAATTTGGCTCAAAAAGGTTCTTTAGGTATTCAAGTTTGGTTGGACTCACATACGTTATGATTGAAATATAAATCCAATTGCAAGTGAGTTGGAGTTAATGGGTTTTGATTCATTTGACAAATTCAAGTCAAAAGTGTGAATATGGGTTTGACTTGGGTTAATTTGATTTTGGTTTGGCGATTGTAGTTTAAGTTTATATTTGGGCTTGTGATTATAGGATTGATTGTTTGAAGAGAAAATCCAAAGGTTTGAATTGATTTTGAGAATGATTTGGCTAAGTTCAAGAATTTGACTTGAAAGAGCATAGGTTGGATTTTGATTTGGATTTGAGTTTTGAATTAATTTTGGTTATTTAAATTTATATTTCACTTATATTTGTGAATATAAATAAGATTATAAATGGTTTACGAGAAAATCCTTTGAGTTTGGAGTGATTTGGATTTGGTTTGAGCTAAGTCCATAAGATGAAATTAAAAGGGCTTAGAAAAGATTTTGGATTTGGAATTGAGTTTTGAATTTAGTTTTGGTTCTTTAAATTTATATTTCATTTATATTTGTGAATATAAATGAAGATATAAATGGATTATGAGAAGATCTTTTGAGTTTGAAGTGATTTGGATTTGTTTGAAGCTAAGGCCATAAGATGAAATCAAAGGGCTTAGGAAAGATTTTGTGATTTGAATTCAATCACTGGTTTAAATCATTTGATTTGAAATTGATTCATGATTTAGATTTAGGAATTGAAGTTGGTTTGAATTTGAAGTTTATTTGAATTTGAGGTTGATTTGAATTTGAAGTTGATTTGAATTTAAGGTTGACTTGAATTTCAAGTTTGACTTGAAAGAAGGAAGTAAGGATTTGGTTCATGCTAAGAGTAGGCAAGTTTTTCTAATACCCCCTAAGTCATAACTCATTCCTATGAGTAACTCTTCTAAGTCTCTAGGATTAGATTAAGGGTTCACTAAATCACTAGAAGTGTCTTAAGACTAAAGAACTCTTAATGTCTAGAGGAGTTCTATGTCTAAGATGGAGAAGTTGAAAGGTCACTCCAAAAGTGAGGTCAACAGTGGGTCATAAGGCTTAAGAGGGAATTTTGATCTTGGATTTGATTTGAGATTGCATTATTTGGTTTTGCAATTTAAATTTGGACTTGGTAAATGATTGAAGGATTGAATTGATATTTGAGAAAATTAATTGAATTAAGATTGATTTGAATTTAGTTAAGGCTAAGTCCATAAGATGAAATCAAAGGGCTTAGGAAGGGTTTTGAATTTAATCATGGGATTTTATGGAGAAATCTTAAGCTTGGATTTGATCATGGGATTGATCATGAGCCTTGGAAATTTGGTTTGGTATAAATTTAAGGTTTGTTTTGAAAAGGGAAGTATGGATTGGGTTTAGGCTATAGGTAGGCAAGTTTTCCTAAGTCCCTAAGGCATAACATATTCTTATAGTTAACCCTTCTAAGTCTCTAGGCTTAGGTTAAGTGTTCACCTAATCACAAGAAGTATCTTAAGACTAAGGAGCTCTAACTATCTATAAGAGTTTTAGATCTATGATGAGGAAGTTGAGAACTCACTCCAAAAGTGTGGTCAACAAACCACTTGAACCAAAACTCTTCAAATCATCATTTGAACCTAACCCAAGCCTTGGTTTGACCCAATTTAACCAATTGCTCAACCCATCCCAACATGACCCAATATTAACTCATTTGTCCAAATAAAGCCAAAACCCATGAAACCAACCCATGACCCATTGGAGGCTGACCAAACCCGACCAAAACCCATCTTGGGTCAACTTAAACTCAGCCCAAACCCATTTGGAGCCAAGTCCAATGCAAATCCCTTATGGATCCTCTCCCACATTGGATTCTTTCTTCATATGGAATAATCCACTCACCTCCCATCCTTGGCAGCCATCAAACTTCCAAATGGAGCATCCCTAGACATCCTAGCCCACACTAAAAGGACTGGGACATGCCATGAACCAAAGGGAGGTGAGCCAACTCACCTCCCTTATAAATCGAGCAACCAAAGGATCTAAGCCAAGATATCAGCCCATATCAAGCCTTGAGCACCTCCCACTCATTCCTCCTACCAAATTGCATCACTTGGACTTGATGGCAACCACTCTGGGCTCTGGCGACGGTTGGCCAGTTGAAAAAAGGGAAATAATCTCGTTCATCCACCTCAGCAAACTAGGGGATATACCCCAGTAATTCTCATAGGAAATCACACCATTCTATTCATGAGAGCTCCCATGAGTGAAACGAAATGCCCTAGAACCTCCCAAAGCATTTGGCCTTCACTGATTCCACGCCACCCCTCAAATCCGTTCATCCACCTCAACAAACTAGGGGATATACCCCTGTAATTCTCATAGGAAATCACACCATTCTATTCATGAGAGCTCCCATGAGTGAAATGAAATGCCCTAGGCACCTCTCAGAGCATTTCCAAGCCTTCCATTCCATGCCCCCCCCGTGCGGTAGAGATAAGGGTGCTCGATCCCGATCCAAGCTTACTCATTTCTTAACCAAACTTCAATTCCTTTTACACACACCATCCACATCCACATATCTCATCAAAGATACCCTAGCTCAACAGTCACCGGAGGAGGGACTTCGATCAATACTGAAGCTCCAAAGCTCGATCATTGGCCTTCCGAGCTATCTAGGTGGAACCAATCTAATTGCTGCTCAACAGGGTGTTGTCTATACTAGTCGAAGTTTCCTCAAGCATACGAGATACCGATCTTAGCTCCAGTGAGGTTGTTCCATCAAAACTGATCTCTAGCTTAAGTGGTATTGGTCTTTTGTGAAGAAAATTTTCATGTGAGCTCATCCTAGCCGTTGGATCCTTCTGGATCCCTCACGTGAAGGTGTAGGTTGATTTTGGAGTGAATCTGAGCTCCGGTAAGCTTGAATTGAGGGATCCATGGAGGATGGACTCCGTCAATCATCGCTCACAGAAAGGAGGATTACATGATGTCCATTCCGTGTAATTAGAATGGATGGCCATGATCAAATTATTCTAGATCCATCTATTTTCTCCCTTTATGCCACGAGATTGATCTACATCATTCGATTCAAGATCAGACAAAGGTGATCAATATCACATTCGTTGCCAGCTAACCCAGCTCACAGATGTGACTGCTTAAATAGCCAATCCTATAGCGCCATGTCGAAAGTGCGCCATGTTACAATGCCACATGGCACCGATGGAATTAGGCTTAATTATGGCTAATTATGTAGTTTTTAAGGCTGAAACTTTCATAATTCATAACTAATTATAAAAAATCCAAAAATATAAATAATTTCTCATTATAAAGGTTTTTCTGAGAGGAATCCATTAAAATTATCCTTAATTAATTTTGAATGGTAGTTTTGGCTTAATTAGGGTTTGATTAAAAATTTTAATTAACTTAATTACTCCCTAATTAATTAACTAATAAATTTTAAAATTTTAGAGCATGTTAATGGGGATGACCACTGCCTCCTCTATTTTTTTGGAAATTTATTGGTTGATTAATTAAATTGATTGCTTAAGCTCTAATTACCTCTTAACTTAATTAAGTGATAATTAAGCATGTGAACAGTAATTAATCAATAAATTGAGCCCCTTAATCATTATTAAACAGTGGGGAGATTTAGGGAATTGGATTAGGGCCTCCCTCTTAATCTTTCTTCTAAGTTTCCTTCTACTTTTCAATAAAAAATGGTAATTAAAGGTTAATTAACTAATTGATGACTTAATTAGTTAAATTGAAACTCAATTCATACCAAATCATGTTTGATTGAATAAGAGGCTTATGGAGGTTGTGACTTCTTTCCTTCCTCTTAAGCCTATTTCATTTCAAAGGATAATTAATTAAAATTTGGTAATTAAGTAAAGAGGAATGGATTAATGCATTAATGACTTGACTAACTTAATTCAAAGAGTAATTGCATCTGATTTCCCTAAATTGATCCATGGGTAGAGCTTTAGGTGTTCAATAACTTAAAAAGAGCTAATAAAATTATGGTTAGCTCACATATGTGAGAAAATTATGAAAGTAATTAAGTGGGTTCCTTAAGCTTAATTAATTAATGATTGTGAGCTGCCCTTTTCATTTCATAGGAGCATTGCTATTTACTTTTAAATTCATTTGCATATTACATTGGCTCATAATCATTTAATTAATTATCTTAAGGTAACATAGGTAAGGGTTTAATTAATTGATTTAATTCACACCTTAACTTAATTAATCCATAAAATCAATCTAACTACTTCTCATTAAATCGATTTAACTCACATACAGAGAATGGGATTAGGATCAACAAACACCTTCTCACATTTCTCAAATCAAATCAAACATAAAATTAAAAACAATATTAAGAAATTTTGGTTTATTTTAGATGAGTTTATTTAATATGATTGTCCTTAAGAGTTAATTGGATTGAATAAAATCATGTGCTTATGTCTCTTTATTTTTTTTCCAATCATATTAAATATTTTATGTCACTTGATTCATGCATTCATCTCTTACAAAATTAATTAAATCAAATAATTTACTTTATGTCAAGCTTGCATGTGTTGATTTAAATTAATATATGTGTGGCTATTATCATTATTAAATCCAAATTAACTTTCCAAAACTTATAAATAAATGATTATATATGCTATGAATGCTATTTATAAATACATAAGAGATGTATGTGATTATAGCTTAAGTGTATGAAGTGAAGTTTCTTTCCTTTCATTCATGTATTGATTTATGTAAGAATGTTAATTGGTATATAGCTTGGGCATCCCACGAATACGAGGCTTTAGTTAGCCCCAAGGAGATCATTTGATTACCTCACTTCCCTGGTTTAACAACGGCACATACTCTATTTGATTTCTTTCTTACATACTTTATGACTATAATTTAGATAAGACTTTATTCCATATGCATAAATATTTCAAAAAATATAACCTTAGCATGATTTTTTCATTCTTGTAGTTGTTTGTACATTCATGTATATCAAAGAATAGCAGGTATATCTAGTATGGATATTATGGGGATGCACAGCTTTAAGTAGCTCTAAGGAGGTCTTTACCTCAATCCCCTAGCTAACAATGACGAAGTACTTGCTTATAACTTTTATACACTTGTGTGTGCATTTGACTAATGAATGAAAGTCTTTCCTTTTCAACTTTATTCCATATGCATAAATATTTTAAAAATGCAACTTTAGCATGATTTTCCACTCTTGTAGTTATTTGTACATCCATATGTATTTAAGAATAGCAGGTATATCTAGTCTGGATATTTCGAGGATGTACGGCTTAAGTATCCACAAGAAGGTCTTTACCTCATTCCCCTAGCTCACAATGGCGAAGTACTTGCTTAAAACTTTTATATATTTGAATTTTTATTTAGCTAATGAGTGAAAATCCCATTTTCTACAAAATTCATTTATGCATCTTTCATTTAAGTATGCCAAAAACATATTGCATGGATAGATATGTTTAGGATTTAATCATATGCATGCTACATATGATTTAAAGAAATGAATGCACATGTGTCATGTGATAGTAATTAACTCCAATTAATCTTAAGATGTATTTCTTATTGAATGAGCTCATTTAAGTGAGCCTAAACCTAGGATTAATTAAAACATACAATAAGCCATTCTTTAAAGAGAACTTACTAATTAATATGCTTTAGAAGTGACTTAAGGTATGGATAAAAGAGAATAATCCTATCTTTTCTTCTCTTTACAACACTTAGTTGTTAGGTGTAAGTCAAATGGAAAAAAAAATACTAGGTAAAAATTTTCAAATCAATTAAATCACTTAAAATAAAATCAACTTCTTATAATTAAACCCTTTCATACTTAGAAAATCATAACAATGCTTAGTTAAGGCATACCACACAAGCCTCTTAATAAACACACTTTAGAATTAAGTCACCATTTCTAGCTTTATGTCAAAATAATGCATGGAGTGATGTATGTTTGGTTTTATGAAGTATTATTTTAGACTGGATGTTAGGGTGTATGCTTTGTAGGCTAGATAGTAGGCCTTGATTTGCCTAATCATATTTTTAGCAGGAGATTATGCTTAAGGGATGCTTAAAATAAATATAAATTCTCTCTTTTGCAAGTTGCTTAACCCCTAAGCATAATCTAAATTATGACAAGTGGGCTTGGTTACCCATGTGCAGGGTGCTAAGTCTAAATTATTCATGTAACTGCTTGGGTTGCATGGTGTATTTAGCTTGCACTTATTTTGCAATTGTAGTTAGTCTTACTTTTCTAATGTTTAATGTACTTTTTTATTAGGAATTAGGATTAATGTTATGGGGGATTATGATGAATAGTGGCTAGAAGGCTTTGTCTTGGGAGACCCTGTGATGCCTTTGAAGCAAGCACATCTAAATGAAGAAATTAAAGAGATATGAAGAATGAACATAAGAAGACCCATATAGCATTTATTCATTTGTAAATTGTATTTATTCTTTCATATTTCGGGTTGTATACGGATAGAGCTCGACTACCCAATTTCTTTTTTCGGGTTGTATGGGCGATATTCAACCACACCGTCCTCTTATTCTCTTATGTTAGATTTATAAAAATATTTTATGTTATGTTTAAAGTGCGCAATAGAAATAGCATGATCATGATTTAATGTGTGGCCTGGATCCAATTAGGCTCTTAGGAAAAAATTAATTTTTCTACCCCAACTACAACTCATAACTAAATTTTCTAAATAACTCATAACTCCACATAAAGCCTAAGCATTAAGTCAAGATAATTAAATAATTTAGCAACCCCTTAGCTGAATATTGTATGTTTAATATCATGCATTCATATTTCTTCACTCTTGCAAAGAGAGGGTTTCCATCCTTGCACGATAGGGCAAGACTTGACTTTTGAAGGTCTCCTCTGTGGTGGAAAATATAATTTTCTCTCTGATTTAGCCCATAACTCATTTCAACATGTATTTAGACATATGAAAATCCTATGACCTTTGTTAAAATGAAGAGTCCAAAATCAAATAAAATTTTAAAATATTGGCATTAGACTAAGTCATTGCTCATACCACTCATACTCTAGTCTCTTAGAAAGTGGGTTTAAGGACTTTAGTTTCTTTTAAAATAATGACAACCCAACCATCTTGCAAAATCATATGACTTACCTACATTGTTTAAAGTATAGGAGGAGTTAGTTGGCTACACTCCAAGAGATTATAAGTCCAAGGGTGGTTTACCCTCTCTTATGGAGGTAAACCTTGTGCCCATTTTCACTTAGATTTAGGACGTGCTTTAGCCCTTACTAAAGCTTCCTAGATTTAGGATTTGAGGTGGTTATTTCATTCGGGCTACAAGCATAATTTTCTCACCTCTTAGGCATTTTCATAATCATGTATTGTGGGATTATAAGCCTTAGCAACTTAATAAATTTTCAAATCAAACAAATACTTCTCCTCGATTTCAAAAAATATAAAACTTGACCATGATAGATTGGAATGCTCACTAGACTTTCTAGTATCATGAGCATTCCCTACTCATCTCCTTTGACTTCAATAATATGTCTCTCCTTTTGATATATCCCATTTGATTTTCCAATATAGCCAATTTATTGATAGTCTTATCTTTGAAATCTTTGGAGACAACAATTGCCTACTTTAACCAAGAGTATTCCTAAAGAATTCACCTTCCTTAGAATGTAATTAACTATGGGGCCTTACACCCATAGAGAACTTTAGAACTCAATTTATTATAAATCCTACTTTATTCAACCATGTAAAGTTGGAGAAAAATCTTTGGTATATTCGAAGATCTATCATGCCTTAGGAGTCCTTGTTAGGTGGTTATGTCCATTAAAGGGTGATAACTCTATATTTCGAGATAGTACGTCATACTCAATATCGTAGCCGATCACTTCAAGAAGTACACCCTCAGATCTGCATGGTGTCCCCCATACACAAATAAAAAAATAAATACCACAGATTTTTCTAGCAACTCTGCTAGGGATGGTTCATCTCTCCATCTTTAGTAGACAATTATTATCTCCAAGCATCAAAAGTGGACTTGTATTTCATACGAGTCCAATACTATCACTCCTTGCATTCGCACTTAGCTTATTTCATTCTTAAGCAAAGCTAGCCAACATCTCTTAGGTTTTAGGACCTCACTCCTTCTAGGTCTTGAATCCCCTATTGAGTCTCCCAATAAGTAAAAGATAAAATTAACTAATGAAAGGAGATAACTCAAATTTAGAACCTTTTTACCACTAATTTGGTGAAGTAAGGTTTATCATATATTTGAGAAAATAAACTCTTTTGCAAAATGTCACTTTCTGAAAGAACTTTTTAAAAATTCACCTAACAAGAGATTTTTGCACAAGATTCAAAAGAAATTTTCAAAATGCACAAAACTCATATAACCAAATCTTATTTAATAATTCCTACAATTGTTACATGGAGGCTCTTTTCAAATTCAAAATCAAATTTTATTTTTAAATCCCTTTTTCGAAAGCACATTTTTGAAGATGGCTATCTCCATTCAATATATCCAAATTTGTTGAATGAAGATTATATTTTGAAATAAAATTATGACATAAAATTGAAACTCCACTTAACCTATTTCATATGTGCTAGAGTTGGAGTTTCCCTCTTTCAAAAGTAAGATATCACACATAAAATCAAGATATATTTGAACTCCATTTGACATACCCAAATTTGTCAAATGAGAGTTCCCTTTCTTTCAAAAAATCAAAGCAAATTGAATTCTATTTAACACACTTACATTAGCCAAATAAAATTCCTCTTTTCCAAAGTCTCGAACATCAAAACACATTTGGACTCCATTTGGCATACCCAAATTTGTCAAATGAAAGTCCTATTTTTTCAAAAACTAAAAAAAAAAAATGAACTCTATTTAGCATACCTAAATTTGTTAAATAGATTTCTCTTTTTCAAAAATCATAACACACTTGACTCTTACTTAACATACCAAATTTGTTAAGTAAGAGCCTCATTTTCAAATCATGAATACACTTCACTCCTACTTAACATACCAAATTTTTTTAAGTAAGGGCCTCATTTTCAAATCATGAATACACTTCACTCCTACTTAACATACCAAATTTAATAAGTAAGAGCCTCATTTTCAAATTATAATATACTTGACTCCTACTTAACATACCATATTCGTTAAGTAAGAGCCTCATAATTAAATTAACACATATTCAACACACTTGGCTCCTACTTAACATATCAAATTTGTTAAAATACAACCTCATAATCAAATCAAGACATACCAAACACATTCGATCTCTACTTAACATGCCAAATTTGTTAAGTAAGAAGCCCCACTTTCAAATCAAATCAACATATATCACACACATAACCAATCATCACAAACAAAATTATTTTCAAAAAAAAAAATTTCAAACACATAATTGAAAACCTTTTACAATACCTAAATTTGTTAAGTAAAGGTTTGCCAAATCAATTTTCAAACAAGAAATATGACATATATATCTCCAAAAGTCTCTCCAAAATATTTGAACCCCACTCAACATACTTAAATTTGTTGAGTATAGGTTCTAAATCAAAATCATATTGCAAAGTCTCTCCTCCAATTGTCAAAAATCTCTCAAAAAATTTAATGAACCCCACTTAGCATACCTAAATTTGTTAAGTGTGGGTTTAAATTCCAAATAAAGTTTAGAAGTCAATGATTGAAGATAAATATTAAAGCAAGGGTCTAATTCAGTTACATTTAAACAAATATAGTGATTTCAACGTAGTTAGTCTTTTCAACCTTCAGTCAGTGCAGTGATCATGGCTTCTAGCAAGTTTGTTTTCTCCTTCCCCTCTAGTGTGGATCTGGCCTTGGATCAGGCTAATCTCACCTTGACTACCACCACACATTTGGTTTACTTTGGTAGTGATTTTGAGGGAGTTTAGATTACTTGTGAGGGGACAACCCTCACAACTATTAGTAGGGAGGAGGTGGCGGGACAGATGCCATTGATCCACTTTGACATGTCGTTTGACTCAAAGTTCCCCTCATTGAACAGGAAGGCTGTCATGGTTCCCACACCCCATTCAGTATCAGTATCAGTACCAGCTATTTCAACACGGATTTAGTCAGTTGTCGCTACCATAGCTCTAGTGAGAGCTACTACCTCCTCTTTAGTCTCTCCTACCTTCAAGGTAGCTTTCAATTTGCATTCTGCTTTGCTCACCCGCACCCGACAGCACAACAAAAATAGGAAGGCCAAGTGGGACCATGAGTGAGCAGCCAGAGAGCTCGATGCTACCTCTTATATAGTTGAGGAGGATTCTCCCCGTGAGACCTCTCTACTTTTGAGTGGCAGTAGGTTTCACCCCCTCTGGGCCTCAGATAGAGAGGAGGATTACAGGAGGATCACAGCATCATCTCCACCACCAGCATAGTTTGAGACACCAGTTAGGGAGCGTAAGAGGCTTTATGCTGGACTTAGGACTATTCTTCGATAGGTCGATAGAGTTTATGGATGCTCAAAGTCTGGTACCTTGTTTGATCTGAGATCCATGATCCCTAGGAGCGTTATGGGTCAGATCCATAGCGAGAGAGCCATGGAGGCTCGAGTATCAGCCTAAGCAAGCAAGAGATACAGATGAGGGTATGTTAGGCAGCCAGTAGCCTCCACCCTGATGGATTTCCCTAATTGTTGCCCTATTTGGGCTGATCATTTGGGAAATATTGTTCTTACTGGCATAGTCCAATGTAGGAGGAGATCTCCAGTTGAGAGGCAGTTAGTGTTTCCATCACACCACTCCACTCACCATCCACCATCACCTGTTCAACTAATAATATCAACCACCACTCCAAGATTCAGAAGCCCCCATCCGGGTAAAGACCATCCCCACTAGTGATCTGGCTACTACCCAAAGATCCCACTCCATCCACTCCACATATTGAGGTGAAATCAAGCTCCCCCGCTTGACCCTCTACCTCAGCTGTGGTTAGGAAGATGTGGCAACCCAAGAGCGTCATCGTCGCATCACCACCACCATAGACAGAGGGAGAGAGGGGAGGGGACATAGACATAGTCCCCATGATAGTTGATCCTTCCAATGAAGAAGTCTTATAAGGCGTCCGTGCATAGAGGTAGATGAGCACAGCCCTATTGTAGGTGATTGTTCATACCCGGTCCAAAGGCATACTACCGAATAGTTGACATATTAGCAGACTACATTATCGAGAAAAGATGAATTCTCAAGAGTGACCATTCAGATTAGGGATATAGTGATCCCACAAGGATGACATGTTGGACAAACAGGTCCACATGGTTGACACACGGGGATCATAAGGATCTTTTAGAAAGGAAGGTGTCATGCTCAAGGAAGGTGACACTTCACTGACTCGACCTCCTCCACCAACTCGTGAGGGATGATCACATTGATAAGATGGAGAAGTAAGTAGAGGAGTTGATGGCAGTGGTTTTAGCATTGCAGACCTTAGCCTAGTTTCACAGCCTTCTCCCATAGTAGCCGATAGACTAGAGTTGGTACCTACTTTAGATCATCCTAGGTGCACTCCTGTAGAAGACGATGCTGGTAGCTTGTATAGGAAGGTTATAGATGGCACCTCCATGCATGAAAATGATATCAAACATATGGTAGAGCAGTAAGTGAGGGAAGCGATGGTGCAAGCCAGGGGAGCTCATCCATTCCAAAGGGTAGATCATACTCAAAGGAATTCGATATAGTTCAATATCCCAAGGGTTTTTGTGTCGCCTTCCTTCAAGATCTTTGATGGCAGTGGGAACCCGCATTAGCATATTGCATATTTTAGAGCAGGCAGTTTCAACACCAGTGGCAATGACACACTTATGTTCAGACTCTTTGTTAGCAGCCTAACAGGGGTTGCATTTTATTGGTATGTGGAAGTGCCCAACAATTCGATTAAGACTTTTTTTGAGTTGGTGCACCTCTTCATCAAGAGGTTTGTTGGAGCTCAGCAAAGAGAGACTATAGTTGACTTCATTGTAGAAAAACAAGCCCCCAATGAGTCCTTTATTGAGTATATTCTCAAGTGGCATAACCTAAGCATGAAATGCAGCCGCAGCTGTCCGAACAACATGCCATTGAGATTCTTCTCAAGAATATTCATGGCCCAGTCACTTTCATGCATAAGGTCTTTAACATCATGACATTTGAGAAACTAATCAACAAGGTAGCTAGCCTATAAGAGGAAGCCAAACAGTTGCCTTTTCCCAACCAATCATCTCGGCCTAAACTGTAGAATGTGTTCAAGAAGAAGCTAAAGACAGTTGTGTCAGTGGATAGAGGGAAGAAGCCAGCCAAAGTCCAGTATGAGAGACCCAAACTCAGCAGCCTCTTTTTCCACCTCCTCTGCCACCACCTAGGTTATCATATCAACCGCCACAATGTCCATTCCCATTATCTCAATAGCATACCCAGCAGCAATACTCCTATCCACCGTAGCCCACCCACCTGATAGATTGAAGCCATATTCATTCAAGAAGGGAAAACCTTTAAGAATCATTTAAAGAAACTTGACTTTGGAAAGAGTGGGCAAGAGTAATAACACCCAACATGGTCATGTATTAATGGACTATATTACTTTTAAGGACTGGCTTGAGCTTAGCTACAAGTCAAGCGCTATAGTTATCCCCAAGGAATATTTATTAGAACAACCATATAGTTCTATTAGAGTAATTCTTGGGAATACTTTTGATCCTCTTAAGATAAAAAAAGGTTAGGATATTGCCTTATCTCGAACCTCTAAAAAAGTAGTTTCTAAGATCAAGAAACTCTTTTTGATAGGTTCTAGCTCAAACCTCAACATCAAAAGTAGCCAAAGATAACTTCAAGGAAGGTAACTTCAAGAGAAGAAATAGCAGTCACCTTACTTGCCCGAGATAGTTCAATAATGCAATCACTGTCTGAGTCCAACACTCCATCCACTATTGTAAATACTACTTTTTCCTCTGCCAGCTCCTCTTCTACCAGTAAGAGCATTGTATTAGCGGACAAGGGCATTAAATCCCTTAATCTGCTTACTTTGTTGGATTTCTATCATGTACCTCCACCCAAAAGAAATCAACGAAGAAAGCTTTTACTTACATCTTGTCTACTTCTGATACTCTAGATTTTATTCCTCTTGAAAACTCTCCAACTCTAGAAAATAATATTAGCTCTAGTCATTTCGATCCCCTCTCTTTTGATTCAGAATAGGACTTTCCTTTTTTGAATTAATTGGGTTCACCTCCTAAGATTGATTTTGAGTATCCCATAGGAGAAGCTATAGGTATACCTAATGAGAAGGTAGAACTTTCCACAAGTTCATCATTTCAAGAAATCACTAAAGTCAACATGCATAGTCGCAAAGTTCTACCTTCTAGGGTAGCACCTCAGAATAAGGATAAATAAGTCATTGGTTCCAATGAGTAGATAGCCCCTCCATAGGATGTTCCACATATGTATATGCTTGTGGAGGATCAAGTCAAAGTTGAATAAAATTTCCTAGTGCATCTTAAAAAGTTGCTAGCTAAGTTAAGCATATATGATGCCCTTATCTAAAGAGATGAGGGAATCTCTAGTCAAGGATCTTCTTGATCCAGAGATATGCTTAGCTCAGCTAACTACTATTGAAGAGGAGGCACATAGCTCAAAGGACATCTTAGGAGTTACATTTAGTGATGAAGACTTACTTCTATGGACGACCGAGCACAACTGCCCTCTTTACATTACAGTGGACATTGGCATATATAGGTTATCAAGAGTTTTGGTTGACCAAGGTGCATTAGTCAATATTATGTGTCTAAGAACCCTTGTCTACTTGAGGATCGACATCTCCAAACTCCAATAAGAGAGGATAATGTTGAGAGGAATCAATGAACAAGGCAATAGGGCCTTAGGCTCCATAGTGTTACCATTGGAGATAGATGATTGGAAAATTGAAGCCAAGTTTTATAACATAGACTCGGATACATATTTCAATGCTTCGCATGGGAGACTATGGATACATAAACATAAATATTAGTGCATGAAGTTCATGAGAGGTGGAATTGAGTATTGTGTCAAAGGAGATCTCAAATTATTCACAGTCCATGAGGTTAAAATATATGAGGATGTAGCCTATTTTCTTTCCCAAAACCAGCAAGTCCATTCTCATAAATCTAGTCAAGATCCCCATGAGGGACAAAATGAGAGAAAAGAAAAATTAAAAAAAAAGAAAAGAAAAAAGAGAAAGAAAAAGAAAATAAAAGAGAGCGAGACATGGACTTAGGGGAAGATATAGAGCCTGACATTAGATTCCACCCACAGTTTGTTACTCCATTCGAACATATGGGTTAGATGACCTGACCTCCACCAAAGAAAGGCAGAGGATAGTTCAAAGGTAGCCCCCGAAGTGGAAAGCCTCCTTATTGGCCACCTAATAAGAGGTATGTCCCAGCCACTAGGAGTACACCTGTTATCCAAATAAATTTAGAATCTAGTTTAAGGGATGAGCCTTATGTGGTTAGTACACTAGCCAACTCTTCTCAATAGCAGATCCCTTTCAAGGTGACACTTGAGCAAAATAGTGATGAAGGCTGAGCTCCAAAGCAAAGCATAAATGTATCCAAGTCTGCATATGAAATAGTTAGGCATCAGTTGTGAACCTTAGCTCTAATCCCACTTTCCACTCAAAAAGTTAAGGGTTTGACAGTTTAGGAAGCCCCTAAGTCATCCACAGATGGGAAGACTTAGAGATTCTTTTCAGGAGCATCATCCTCAAGTCAGGAAGCTAATGTAGAACTTGAGGATGATTCATATAAATATTTAATACAATTACCTTTTCATTGGTACTAGCCTTGTGTTCTTAATCTAGCAAAGAAAGGATTAATCCCACATACTTGGTCTAAAGATAGGCCAAACTACTTTGAAAGGTTATGGGATAACCAAAAAGACACCTCCTCAATAAGGACTAGGATTATAGTGGGTCTATGATGATGATCATTTAGTCATCATCAAATCGAATCTTCTTTTTAAATCATGCTAACTCATATGAGGAGGTGTGTCTAAAAACTTCAGATGATGCAAATGTCTTTGAAGTCAAAGATACACTACCAGAGTTTGAAGAGGAGATCAGATCAATCATCAACGAGCTCAAAAAAATCAACCTAGGAACTAAAGATACTCGACATCCGACATACATCAGTTCTTTATTGAATGATACTAAAACCAATGACTTAGTTAGGTTGTTGACTGAGTTTAAGGATTGCTTCACATGGAGTTATGATGAGATGTCCAATTTATATCCCTACGTAGCAATCCACAAACTAGCAATAGTGCCTAGTGCTAACCCTATTAAGCAAGCTCCTAGACGCATACAATTAGACATTAAATAAAAGGTCATTTCTGAAGTCAAGAAATAAATTGATGTTGGCTTCATCAGGAAAGAAAATATCCTATCTGGTTGGCCAATGTCATTCCAGTTAAGAAAAAGAATAGTCAAATTTGCATATGCATCAATTTTAGGGATCTAAATAAGGCATGTCCAAAAGATGAATTTCTACTACTAATCTGGGAGCTGATGGTGGACATTGCCTGATCTCATGCAATCTTCTCTTTAATGGATGGCTCATCTTGATATAACTAAATAAAGATGGCCCATGAAGATGAAAGAAACACTGCATTCTGAACCCCGATCGAAATCTTTTGCTATAGGGTCATGCATTTCAGCCTTAAAAATGTTGGTGCTACCTACCAGCGGGCCATGACTTAGATCTTTAATGAACTCATTCATTATCAAGTCGAATGTTACATTGATGATCTTGTAGTCAAAAATGAAAATGGAAGACCATCTCTTTGACTTGAAAGTAATTTTTGAATGGTTAAGACAATTTAACCTTAAAATGAATCCCCTGTAGTGTGCATTCAGAGAAGCTTCAGAAAAAAATTTTGGATTTGTTGTCCGGCATCGAGGAATAGAAATTGATCTATAGAAGATCAAGATGATAATGGAAATGCCACTCCCTAAAATTCAAACTCAACTCATATTATTCTATAGGTGGTTGGTGTATCTAAGACGCTTCATTTCCAACCTGAAGAAGATACCAATGATTTTCAGCACTTGTTAGAAAGGACACAAAATTCAAGTGGGATGATAAGTGTCAACATGCATTCGAAGACATCAAACACTACCTGATGATACCACCAGTTCTAGCAGCCCCTATCCCGGGCAAGCCATTGATATTATATACTGTTGTATTAGATGACTCCCTTAGCATTTTGTTGTCCTAAACCAACAATGAAGGGAAAGAAAATGCATTCTACTATCTCAGCCATCGTCAAATCCCTGCTAAGAAAAATTATCCACCTATTGAAAAGAACTGCCTAGCTTTAATCTTTGTATCCCAAAAGCTACGACATACATGCTTTCTTATAAAGTAAACTTGATCTCTAGAATCAATCCACTATTATATCTCATGACACGGCCGACACTATCCGGACAGTTGGCACGTTGGTCCTTGATCTTATCACAGTTTGATATTACTTTCATACCCCTTCGTGCGGTGAAAGGACAAGCACTAGCAAATTTCTTAGCAGCACAGCCACTTCCTATTGAATCCCTGCTTAATGATAACCTCCCTGATGAATAAATCTTAAACTTAGGCGATACTAACATTCTCCATTGGGAGATGTATTTTGATGGTGCGACTTCCTTTCAAAAGGGAGAAAAACCACGATCTACTCTTCTATGGAAGGTAGGGGTAGGAATAGTTCTCTTAACTCCAGACCGTGATATGATGAGATTCTCATATCATCTGTCCAATCCATACACTACAATGAAGCTGAATATGAGCCTCTAATTATCGGTCTAAAGTTAGCCATTATGCTATGCAGCTAGGATATTAACATCTTCAGAGATTCTCAATTAGTCATCAACCAAATCGTTGGGCCTTATAAAGTTTTAAAGCCTAAGCTCCGTCACTACCACAAGTATACCATAGAGTTGTTGGCATAAATCCCAGAAGTTACCATTTATAAGATTTCTTGGGAAGAAAATGTCATAGAGGATGCTTTATCCAAGCTTGCCAAAGAGTTGGCATGTCCAAAAGATGAGTCCATACCAATAAGGGCCCAAAATATATAAGTTTTATTCCTTGTTGATGTTGAACTTGTCTAGAGACTCTCTCTTAAATGGGAGGTTGTCATTGCCAAAAAGGACGATGAGTCAGATTAAAGGAAACCATTCAAAGATTATCTAAATATAGACAAACTACCTCAAGAGAAGTCACTAGCACATCAGGTAAAGCAGAGAGCCCTTTCCTATGCTCTCGTGGATGGCACCTTATACCGGCGATCCTTTGATCATATGTGGTTATGTTATTTGAACAAACATGAAGCCCATCAGATCATGGCCAAGGTACACTCAGGTTTATGCAGAGGGCATCAATCCGGTCCAAAGATGAAAGCCAAGATCAAGAGACTAGGATACTAGCAGCCTTCGATGATTATAGACTGTATGGATTAGCTAGGAGATGCCACCAATGTCAAGTACATGGTGTGGTCTTACACCAACCACCCAATATTCTACACCTACATTAGCCTCATGGCCATTTGAGTGTTGGGGTACAAACATAGTGGGTCTGATTGATCCTCCTTCTTCCAAGGGTCATCAGTTAATTCTAGCTGCCACTGACTACTATTTCAAGTGGGCGGAGGCAATCCCACTTAGAGACATCACAGCTCAGCATGTGCTCTAGTTTGTCAAGAACCATATCATATATAGGTTCAAGGTGCCTTGATGAATTATATCTGATAATGGTACTACATTCAAAAACACCAAAACCATAGCTTTTCTGGGAGACATAGCATAGATTGGAGATATTCTACCAACTATTACCTGAGAGAAAATGGCTTCGTAGAAGCCTTCAACAAAACCTTCATCTGAATATTAAATAGGACACTCGACAATAACTAGTGACAATGGCATAAGTAGTTGGTTAAAGCCTTGTGGACTTATCGCACCACATACAAAACTCCAACTCAATCTACCCCTTTCTCCTTAGTGTATGGTTCTGAAGCAGTTCTACCATTAGAAGTTCAACTCCTATCACTAAGGATAGCTTTGAGTAGAAAAATCATGATAGAGCAGAATGCCAAGTTACAGTTAGAAGAGCTCAAAGGTTTTGAGGAGAGACGCCTTCGAGCATGCTAGAACCTCGAGTTATACAAAGCCAAATGATTCAAGCTCACAATAAGTTGGTTTATTCTAGAGCTTTTCAAGTAGGAGAGCTTATTTTAGTTCTAAGGAGACCAATTTTTTCTCTTCAAAAGATGGGAAGCAAGTTTGAATCCACCTGGGAAGGCCAATTTGCCATAGAGAAGACTTACAAAGGAGGATCTTATCAGATTATAAATTATAAGGGAGAGTGCCAAATGCTTCCAATCAATGAGCTCAACCTAAAGAAATATTATCCATAAATCTTGTTTCAAAATAATTATCAATCAAAATTTTCATCTCAAATTCCATCTTTTCATATTTTGAAAACATCTTTGCTTGCAAATCTGCCATGATGTGTTTAGGGTAGGTGTAAGAAACCTGATCCTATCCTTTATCAACACAACACCAACACAAACTACACACAACCACATAAAAAATGAACACATATCTTTTATCTTGGGCTACTTTGATGTGGGATAAAGCCCCTTGTGGCACTCACTCATTAGGTACTCTAGGCCGGGCTGACACACTACCTTCCTAGTGTGTCACCCTAGTGTTCCTTGTTTAGAGGATGTAAGTCTACAAGCTTTCTTCTTAACTTGACCATTGCAAACTGACAAGCACCTTGTTTAGGCCCTTATTGCACGGTAGCTACTGTTGACTTGTTTAAGAGGATGTAAGCCTACACACTTTCTTCTTGAGCTAGCCATACACTTACTGGGTTAAGTATAATTGAGGCTTAGGATAAGCCCCCCAGTGGCTCATTTCCTCCTGGCTACTTCAAGTCTAGGTCCAGTCCTTACACGGGACTCCCCACTTTATAGTCAGCCTAGGTCAGATAGCATTTGTCCCACCGATGATGGACTATCTCGGTGATCATCTTCGTCTATGAAGAAGTAAGTCTATAAGCCTTCTTCTCCGATTGATCGTTGTACACCGATGGGCACCTTAGGTTGGTTGGTTCTCTCCATGCTGACAGCGACCCACCCGGTGGATACACCACTCATGACAGATGTAAGTCTACAAGATTTCTCCTAGAGTTGGCCACCATACACCTATAGGCTTTCTTTTGCAGGGTCCAGGATAAAGCCCCTAGCGGCACTTCCCCTGTGGGCACCTATTTGGATCACATCCTTAGCGACCCCATTTAGACACTACCCGGATTACTCTTGGATTGGACAGTCCCCCTTTCCTAGTAGCCACCCTTATGGTTGGAGAACTTATCTTACGGATATGCATATTCTCCCTTGGTCTAGTAACTCTAAGATAGAACTAGGCTGATATAAGCCCCTTCTTAGTGTGGTCCCTCACACACTATTAGGGTCCATGCAAACATATAAACAAAAAATATTTATTCGCTTGTGGATCAAGAGGACACCCCCGGCAGTCCTTTTCCTAAGCAGGCATCTTATCTTTAGGGCAGTGTCAGTGAAACTCCCTATAGGAATCACCTGACTACTATTGAGTTGAGATAAGTCCCAAGTGGAACTCTCTCATTAGTCGCCCTTAGCTCGATTTCAACTTATTGAGCCACCAATAGGTCACCCTAGTGGTCCTCCTTGCTTAGAAAGATGTAAGTCTATTACGCATTCTTTCCAGCATGACCGTTGCACACTGACGGGTAGCCTTAGGTTGAGTTTGATTTATTATGCTACCAACCGATCACCTCAGCGGTTGCTCCCCATTTTCAAAGATGTAAGTCTACATGCTTTCATCTTAGCACAGCCGTTGCACACCAAAAGGCACCCCTTAGGTTGGTTAGATCTAGCCCACAGCTGTTAGACTTTCCCTTTGGATTTGTAAATCAAAGATAAGCCAATACTAATATTGTCCCTTTTTAGTGCATCTATCGCACACCGACAGGGTCCATTTAAAATTAAAATGATATTTTTGATTTTTTTTTTTTGAGTTGAGGTAAGCCCCTAGTTGCACTCTCTCAATAGTCACCCTTAGGTTGGATAGTCCTACCTTGTGGTCGGTAGACTTTCCCTTTGGATTTGTAAATCTGAGATAGGCCAAGGTCGATTTAGCCTCTTCTCAGTAGATCCATCACACACTGATAGGGTCCATATATTAAATCCATTATTATCCTTAGCGAATACTTTCCCAAGCAAACCAAAGAAATCCATCAAATCAAATCCACCTTGTTCTCCAGTGGATCCGAGATCATATCTCCAGTAGATATACTCTCGACTTCACCTTAAGCCAAATCATATCCTCTCCCCAATGGAGCCCCAAATAATAATAGTCAAGCAAATTAAATCAAATTTTTTATCTCTAGTGGATAATCTGTACCTGCTTCCCTAATGGAAGGTTCATGTACCCATCCCTAGTGGATTATAAATCCTAATCTCCAATGGATCTTCTCTCACCAAATCATATTTGTAATCAAACTCAAACCTTTATCCTCTATGGATAACCTGAACCTGCTTCTCTAGTGAAATGTTCATATACTCAATCCCTTAGCGAATTCCTCCTCCCTTTCTTATGCCCTTAGCATAAGTTGAGTTGCATTGCACTAAGATTGTGATTCTGTCTACATCTTCAGTTTAGGGATAAATCATTTTCATTAGTGCTTGCAATCCTTTGGACGTTGTTGATCATCTCAGTCAACGCTAATATGTGTGGCGTGCCTTATCAGTTACACCACACCTATTAGGGGTCCTTTTGTTGACCTCACTTATGGAGTGAGTTCTCAACTTCCTCATCATAAATATAGGACTCTTATAGACACTAAGAGCTCCTTAGTCTTAAAATACTTCTAGTGATTAGGTTAATACTTAACCTAAGCCTAAAGATAGAAGGTTTAGCCATAGGGATAGGTCATATACCTTAGAGACTTAAGGAGACTTCTCTATCCTATAACCTAAACCCAATCCATGCTTTCCTTCTCAAACCTAACCTCAAATTCATATCAAATCCAAACCAAGTTTCCAAGACTTAGGATCAATCCCATGATCAAATT
Organism: Cymbidium sinense; assembly: GCA_021442155.1. Lineage (NCBI taxonomy): Eukaryota > Viridiplantae > Streptophyta > Magnoliopsida > Asparagales > Orchidaceae > Cymbidium > Cymbidium sinense. Next base: position 24,246,492 of record CM038227.1, on the reverse strand, counting down.
CAAGCTCAAAATTCTCCATGAACCTTATAATTGAATTCAAAACCCTTTCTAAGCCCTTTGATTTCATCTTATGGACTTAGCCTTAACAAAATTCAAATCAATCCCAATTCATTTTTTTTCTCAAATATCAATTCAATCTTTCAATCAAACTATCAAATTCTAATTCAAATCCAACTTCAAATAATTCAATCTGAAATCAAATCCAAGTCCCAAAATTCCTTCATAAGCCATATGGGCCTACATTCGTAAGCTTAACCAAATCTTAACCCAAACTAACCCAAAATTAATTTTTTTTCTTTATAAATAAATTATTTATTTATTTATATTCATAAATATAAACAAAACCTACCTTCCAATGATCATAAATAAATCAAACTAAATTGATTTCTTCATAGCCCTTTTGACCTACATCCATAAGCTTGGTCAAATTTGCTCCCAAATCACTCCAAACTCAAGTGATTTTCTCATGAATCATTTATATCTTCATTTATATTCATAAATATAAATAAAATATAAATCTAAATAGCCAAAACCAAATCCGAAACCAAACCTAAATCGAATTTATACCCATTAGACCAATTTCTTGGACTTAACAAAAATTCACCTAAACCAAGCCAAAATCAATGGATTTTCTCTTGAATCAATCATTTCCTCAATCATCTATCCAAATATAAATGAAACCTATAATTATCAAACCAAATTCAAGTCAACCCAAGTCAAGCCTAAGTTAGCCCTTTTAACATGAAAACTTCAAATGAGCCAAAATCCATTGGACTCTAAATTGATTGCAATTGGATTTATATTTCAATCCTAGGTTCATATATAAATTCAACTAAACTCGAATAAAGTCAAAACTAAGTCAATTTACCCTTTTAGGTCCACTTGACCCAAATTGGCCTAAAGGATCTTTTTGAGCCAAGTTCTAATCCAACCCAAATTGGATTGAACCAAGCCCATCCAACCCTCATATCATGATAAAAAATCACCCTAGGATGATCAATCACCTTGAATTGGGTCAAACCAAGTCATTTGACCAAGTCCAAGTCAACCTTTAGCCCAAATGAAACCCAATAGCCAAAACTCATCCTACACCAAATTGATTGAAACCATTGATTCACACCAACCCATAATCAATGATTGAACATGACTTGACCCTCAATTGAGCTAAACCAAGTCCAATTGATCATTTGACCCAAGTTGACCAAAATTGGCCTAAAAGGCCAAAAATGGGTCAAATCATAATCTAACCCAAATTGATTGCAACCAATAGCTCAAGTTCATTCCAAATTGATTATTGAACTTGACCAAAGTCATAATTGAGCCCAATTTGACCAATTGATCAATTGACCCAACCTAGCCCAAATTGACCTAAAGGGTTAAATTGGCCAAAATCTAAATTAAATCCAACTTGATTCAAACCAAATCCTACAACCATTTTCAATTGACCAATTGAACATTAACCAACACCTAACCCAACCCAATTTGGTCAATTTGGTGAAATTGGTCAACTTGACCCATTTGACCCATTTGATTCCAAATGAGCAAAAATCAAACCTAGGCCAAATTAATTGAAACTACTTGAACCAAAACTTTTCAAATCATCATTTGAACCTAACCCAAGCCTTGGTTTGACCAAAAAATTGATCAACCCAACCCAACATGACCCAATATTAACCCATCTGACCAAATAAAGCCAAAACCCATGAAACCAACCCATGACCCATTGGAGGTTGACCAAACCGAGGGTCAACCTAAAATCTACCCAAACCCATTTAGAGCCAAGTCCAATGCAAATCCCCCATGGATCCTCTCTCACATTGGATTTTTTTCCTTATATAGCAAAGTCCACTCTCCTCTCATCCTTGGCAGTCATCAAACTTCAAAATGGAGCATCCCTAAACCTCCTAGCCCACCCTAAAGGGAAGTGAGCCAACTCACCTCCCTTACAAATAGAGCAACCAAAGGATCCAAGCTAAGAGATCAGCCCATATCAAGCCTTGAGCCACCTCCCACTGCTTCCTCCAACCAAACTGAGCTATGTGGACTTGATGGCATCCACTCTAGTGCTCTGGTGGTGGTTGGCTGACTGAAAAATGGAAAATAATCTTGTCCATCCAACTCAACAAACTGAGGGGTTTACCCTCTCAATTCTCACAGGAAATCACACCATTCTATTTGTGAGAGCTCTCAAGAGTGAAATGAAATGCCCTAACACCTCACAGAGCATTTCCAAGCCTTCCCCACTTCAGATTTTCCTCCCTCGTGCGTAGTCAAAATAAGGGAGCTTGATCCTGATCAATGCTTGCTCATTTCTCAACCAAACTTCAATTTCTCTTACACACACCTTCCACATACCTCGTTGAAGCTACCCAACCCATTTCTCAAGCTCAAAAGCCACAGAAAGGAGGGACTTCGATCAAGACTAAAGCTCCAAAGCTCGATTCTTGGCTTTCTGAGCTATCCAGGTGGAACCAATCCAATTGCTACTCAACAGGGGCCCATCTCTACTAAGTGAAGCTTACTCAAGTGTGCAAGCCGCTAGTCTCAGCTCTGCTAAGGTAATTCCATTAAAACTGATCTCTAGCTTAAGTGGCGTTGGCCTTTTGTGAAGAAAATTTGCATGTGTGCTCATCCTAGCCATTAGATCCTTGTGGATCCCTCACGCAAAGGTGTGGGTTGATTTTGGAGTGAATATGAGCTCGGGTGAGCTCGGATCAAGTGATCCATGGCAGACAGACTTCTTTGTTTGTCACTCGCATGAAGGAGGATCACGGGCCGTCCATTCCACATGATTGGAACGAATGGTTGTGATCAAATCATGCTAGATCCATTTATTTTCTCCCTTTACACCACGGGATTGATCTGTGTCGTTCGATCCGAGATCGAATGGCGGAGTTCAAAAGCACATCTGCCGCTAGCTAACTCAGCACACATATGTGACTACTTAAATAGCCATTCCCATGGCACCACACTAAAAGCGCGCCACATGGCGCTATTGGGATAAGGCTTAATTAAGGCTAATTAAGTGATTTTTAAGGCTGAAAATTCTATAATTCATAACTAATTATAGAAAACTCCCAAAAATGTAAATAATGGCTCATTTTAAAGATTTTTCAGAGGGGAATCCATTAAAATTATCTTTAATTAATTTTGAGCAATAATTTGTTAATTAGGGTTTAATTGAAAATTTAATTAGCCTATTTACTCTCTAATTAATTAACTAATCAATTTTAAAAAATTTAGTATGTTAAGGGGGATGACCTCTACCTCCCTTATTTTTCTAGAAATTTATTGGTTGATTAATTAGAGAAATTGATTGCTTAAGCTCTAATTACCTTCTTAACTTAATTAATTGATAATTAAGCATGTGAACAGTAATTAATCAATAAATTAAACCCCTTAATCACTATTGAATAGTGGAGATTTAGGGAATTGGATTGGGGCCTCCCTCTTAATCTTTCTCCTAAGTTTCCTTCTTTTTTGAACAAAAATGCTAATTAAAAATTAATTAACAAATTAATGACTTAATTAGTTAATCTAAAACTCAATTCATACCAAATCATGTTTGATTGAATAAGAAGCTTATGGAATTAGGTTGGGACCTCTTTCCCATCCTTTTCCCCTTAAGCCCATTTCATTTCAAAGGATAATCAGTTAAAATCTAGTAATTAAGTAAAGAGGAATCAATTAATGTATTAATGACTTGATTAACCTAAGTAAAAGGGTAATTGCTTCTGATTTCTCTTAATTGATCCATGGGTACAGCTTTATGTGTTCAAAAACCTAAAGAGGGCTAATGAAAATATGGTTAGCTCACATGTGAGAGAAAATCATGAAAGTAATTAAGTGAGTTCCTTAAGCTTAATTAATTAATGATTATGAGCTAATTGCATTAGGACCCTTTCATTTCGTAGGAGCAATGTTATTTACTTTTCAATTAATTTGCATATTACATTGCTCATAATCATTTAATTAATTATCTTAAGGTAATATAGGTAAGGGTTTAATTAATTGATTTAATTCACACCTTAACCTAATTAATCCATAAAATAAATCTAACTACTTCTCATTAAATCAAATTAACTCACACATGGGGAATAGGAATAGGATCATCAAACCCCTTCTCACATTTTTGAAATCAAATCAAACATGAAATTAAAAATAATATTAAGAAATTTTGGTTTATTTTAAATGAGTTTATTTAATATGATTGTCCTTAAGAGTTAATTGGATTGAATGAAATTATGTGCTTATGTCTCTTTATTTCTTTCCAATCATATTAAATGTTGTATGTCACTCAATTCATGCATTCATCTCTTGCAAAATTAATTAAATCAAATGGTTTCCTTTATGTCAAACTTGCTTATGTTGATTTAAATTAATGTATGTGTGACTATTATCATTATTAAATCCAAATCTATTTTTCAAAACTTATAAATGAATGATTATATATGCTATGAATCTAGTTTTAAATACATAGGAGATGTATGTGATTATATCTTAAGTGTATGAAGTGAAGTTTCTTTCCTTTCATTCATGTATTGATTTACGTAAGTAAGAATGTTAATGGGTATATAGCTTGGACATCCTGGGAATATGAGGCTTTAGTTATCCCAAGGAGGTCATTTGATTACTTCACTTCCCTAGTTTGACAATGGCATGTGCTCCATTTGATTCCATTCTTACATACTTCAAGACTAGAATTTAGATAAAACTTTATTCCATATGCATAAATATTTCAAATATATAAGCTTGGCATGATTCTTCCATTCTTGTAGTTGCTTGTACATTCATGTGTATATAAGAATAGCGGGTATATTTAGTCTATACATTCTGAGGACGCGTGACATTAAGTAGCCCCAAGGAGGTCTTTACCTCACTCCCCTGGTTAACAATGATGAAGTACATGCTAACTTTTATACACTTGTGTGTGCACTTGGCTAATGAAAGAAATTCTTCCCTTTTCAACTTTATTCCATATGCATAAATATTTCAAAAATGCACCTTTAGCATGATTTTCCACTCTTGTAGTTATTTGAACATCCATATGTATTTAAGAATAATGGATATATCTAGTCTAGACATTCCGAGGATGCACGGCTTTAAGCAGCCCTAAAGAGGTCTTTACCTCACTCCCTTGGCTCACAATGGCTAAGTACTTGCTTAAAACTTTTATATATTTGAATGTGTATTTAGCTAATGAGTGAAAAATCTCATTTTCTGCAAAATTCATTCATGCATCTTTCATTTAAGTATGCCAAAAATATATTGCATGGATAGGTATGTTTAGGATTTAATCTTATGCATGCTACATATGATGGAAATAAATGAATGCACATGTTATGGGATAGTCATTAACTCTAATTAATCTTAGGATGCCTTTCTTATCAAATAAGGTCATTTAATGTGAGCCTAAACCTATGATTAATTAAAACATATAATAAGTCATTCATTAAAGAGAACTTACTAATTAATATGCTTTAGAAGTGACTTAAGGTAGGGATAAAAGAGAGTAATCCTCTCTTTTCTTCTCTTTATAACACTTAGTTGTTATGTGTAAGTCAAATGGAACAAAAGAAAACACAAAGTAAAAAAATTCTCAAATCAATTAAATCACTTAAAATAAAATCAACTTCTTATAATTAAACCCTTTCATACTTAGAAAATCATAAAAATGCTTAGTTAAGGCATACCACACAAGCCTTAATACACACACTTTAGAATTAATTCACTATTTCTAGCTTTATGTTAGGGCAGTGGAAGGAGTGACATATATTTGATTTTATGATGTGTTGCTTTAGACTGGATGTTAGGGTGTATGCTTCATAGGCTAGATGGTAGGCCTTAATTATCCTAATCATATTTTATGCAGGAGATTGTGCTTAAGGGGTGCTTAAAATAAATATAAATGCTCTCTTTTGCATGTTGCTTAATCCCTATGCATAATCTAAGTTAGGACAGGTGGGCTTGGTTACCCATGTGTAAGGTGCTAAGTCAAAATTATTCATATAACTGCTTGGGTTGTATGATGTTTTTAGCTAACACTTATTTCACAGCTGTAGTTAGATTTATTTTTCCGATTTTTAATGTAATTTTGCATTAAGAATTTGGATTAGTGTTATGGGGGATTGGGATGAGTAGTGGCTAGAAGGTTTTATCCTGAGAGGCTCTATGATGCCTTTGAAGCAAGCACATCCAAATAAAGAAATGAAGGAGATATGAAGAATAAAGATAAGAAGACCCTCATAGCATTTATTCATTTATAAATTATAATTATTCTTTCATATTATGGGTTGTATAAGGGTATAGCTCGACTAACCAATTTCTTTTTTTGGGTTGTACGGTAGTATTCGACTGCACCGACCTCTTATTCTTTTTAGTTAGATTTATAAAATTCTTTGATCTTATGTCTAAATGGTGCAATAGGCACATCATGCCTTTTTTAGTTTCTTTATGAATGATGAATTAATGTGTGGCTTGGATCTGATTAGGCTCTTAAGAAAACATTTTATGTGCCAACTATAACTCATAACTAAATTTTCTAAATAACTCATAGCATCACTTAAATCCTAGCCATTAAATCAAGATAATTAAAAGATTAAGCAATACCTTAGTTGAATGTTGTATGTTTAATATGATGCATTCATATTGCTTCACTCTTACAAAGAGAGGGTTTTCATCCTTGCACATTAAGAGAAGACTTGACCTTTGAGGGTCTCCTCCATTTTGAGAAACACCTCTTTCTCTCTGATTTACCACATAACTCATTTCAACATGCATTTAGAGATATTAAAATCCTATGGCCTTTGTCAAAATGAAGAGTCCAAAGTCAAATAAAATTTGAAAAGATTTGAATTAGACTCATTCCTCATACCACTCTCTTTGGGTTTAAGGGTTTAAAGTCTTTCTAAATAATGACATCCCATCCATCTTGCAAAATCATATGACTTGCTTACATAATTTTAAAGCATTAGAGGAGTTAGCTGGCTGCCACTCCAGGCAGTTATAAGTATAACAGTCGGGTGGTTTACCCTTTCTTATAGAGGTAAACTTTATGCCCATTTTTGCTTAGATTTAGGTCATACTTTAGCCTTTGCTAAAGCTCCCTAAATTTAGGATTCAATTTTCTTCAGGCTACATGCATAAATTCTCACCTCTTAAGCATTTTCACAATCTTGTAATGTGGGATTAATCCTTAGTAACCTAATAAAATTTCAAATCAAACAAATATTTCTCCTCAATTTCAAAACACATAAAGCCCAACCATAAGATAGATTGGAATGCTCACTAGGGTTCCTAGTATCATGAGCATTCTCTACTCATCTCCTTTGGCTTCAATAATAAGTCTCTCCTTTTTATCTATCCCATTTAATTTTTTAATATAGCCAATTTATTGATAGTCTTATCTTTGAAAACTTTTGAGATAATAATTGCATACTTTAATCGAGAGTATTCCTAAGGAATTCACCTTCCTTATGATGTAATTAACTATTGGGGCTTGCCCCCATAGGGAACTTTAGAACCCAGTTTAATACAAACCTTACTTTAGTCATCCAAGTAAAGTAGGAGAAAAATCTATGGTATATTTAAAGACCCATCATGCCTTAGGAGTCCTTATTTGGTGATTAGGTCCATTGAAGGGTGATGCCTCTATCGTTCGATAAAGTACATCATACATCAATGTCATACCCAATTGTTTCAATAAGTACACCCTCAGATCTGCGTGGTGTCCTCCATACACATATCAAAAATAAACACCACAAACTCATAACTAAATTTTATAAATAACTCATAACCTCATATAAAGCCTAGGAATTAAATCAAGATAATTAAAAGATTTAACAAACCCTTAATTGAATGTTCTATGTTTAATATCATGCATTCATATTGCTTCACTCTTACAAAGAGAATGTTTTCATCTTCACATGAAAGGGGAAGACTTGACCTTTAAGGGTATCCTCTGTGATGGAAAATACCTATTTCTCTTTGATTTAGCCCATAACTCATTTCAACATGCATTTATACATAAGAAAATTCTATGGCCTTTATCAAAAAGAAGTGTCAAATACAAAATTTGAAAAAAAAATGCATTAGATTGAGTCATTGTTCATACCACTCATGCTCTAGTCTCTTAGAGAGTGGTTTTAAAAGCTTTAGTTTCTTTCTAAATAATAACAGCCCAACTATCTTGCAAAACCATATGACTTATCTACATGGTTTTAAAGTATAGGAGGAGTTAGCTAGCTATCACTCCAAGCAGTTTTAAGTCTAGTAGTTTGATGGTTTGCTCTCTCATATGGAAGTAAATCATATACCCATATTCGCTTGGATTTAGGTCGTGATTTAGCCCTTGCTAAAGCTCCCTAGATTTAGGATCTAAGGTGATTGTTTCCTTCTGGCTACATGGATAAATCCTCACCTTTTAGGTATTTTCACAATCTCGTATTGTGGGATTATAAGTCTTAGCTCTCTAATAAAATTTTAATCCAAATAAATAAATCTCCTCAATTTGAAATATATAAAGCCCAACTATAGGGTAGATTAGAATGCTCACTAGGTTTCCTAGTATCATGAGCATTCCCTACTCATCTCCTTTGTCTTTAACAATAAGTCTCTCTCCTTTTGATCTATCCCATTTGATTTTCCAATATAGCCAATTTATTGATAATCTTATCTTTGAAATCTTTGGAGACAATAATTGCCTACTTTAATCGAGAGTATTCCTAAAGAATTCACCTTCCTTAGAATGTAATTAACTATGGGGCTTACCCCCATAGGGAACTTTAGAACCCGGTTTAATATAAACCCTACTTTATTCATCCATATAAAGTAGGAAAAAAATCTCCAGTATATTTGAACACTCATCATGTCTTAGGAGTCCTTATTAGGTGATTAGATCCATTGAAGGTTGATGCTTCTATCTTTCGACATAGTATATCATACCTCAATGTCATACTCGATCACTTCAATAAGTACACCTTCAGATTTGCGTGGTGTCCCCCATATACACATCAGAAAATAAACACCACAAGAGTGTACACTTGGAAAATCTACACCCAAATTAGCCAAATCTTTCTGGAAAAGAACTCATAACAGCTTATAATATTATTTGGAAAGGATATACGAAGTCCTATAGTGGCTTAAAATTAAAAAAAAAGAGTCTACACTCTAGAGTGAGTGTACAGACTATACACTCTGGAAAACTAAAAAAAATTCTCAATCCCTGTTGAAAGGCACTCCATACAACATATAAAATCATTGAGAACCATAACTGGAACAAAATCATAATTAAAATTTAAGAAATAGGGGTGTACACTCCAAAATGTACAGAGTGTACACATGGAAAACTACACCCAAATTAGCCAAACCCTCTTGGAAAGAACTTATAATAGCTTATAATATCATTTACAAAAGGTTATAGGAAGTCCTGTAGTGGCTTAAAATTAAAAAAAGAGGATGTACAATCCAGAGTGTACAGAGTGTACACTCTAGAAAACTGATAAAAAAATATTCAAATCATATTCAAAGGCATTCCAAACTGCACCCAAATTATCCAAATCCTCCTGGAAAAAACCCGCATCATTCAAATTTTAAAAGTAAGTGTGTACACTTTGCAAAACTAAGAAAAAATTACTCAAAGGCTATTGGAAAGGACTACATATAGCGTATGAACATCTATGAAGATATGTACAAGATAGATAATTAGAGAGATTATGTATATACACAGATGTGGTCAAATAATTTATATATACACCAACTCTCAAGCATTTAATATTATATAATTTAGTTATTTCATATTTAAGCACACAATAGCGTAAACAAACTCTGCTCTAAAGAAATTCATCTTCTTGGCTAGTATGTGCTGAGCCCAGTCTACTGGATGTTTACTAACTACTGCTTCCATATATTTGCATATGAACATGCCATAGTCGATGTTATTCTCCTGGACTAGTATACTTATGATCACCTCGTCTGGCCATTCCTCCGGGTTGGTCTCAGAAGCCTCCCCAACATCTTTGACAAGTAGTTTGATCTGCACATGCACTAAAATAAGGCCAATAATGTAGGTACAAATTATACATTTAGGAAAAACTGAGTAAGACAAGTTTACTCACAATATCAATAAGTACAGCCTTATGGACTGAGTTCGGTCATGAGTCATAAAAGAATCATTTTCCTTTTTTAATATGCCCTTGTGGTAGTGTACAATGATGATTATTAATAATTAGAATTAAGATTAAATCAGCCCTTGAAACACTGTCTGCATTAACATGTTGTATGAATATTTTGCTTTCCTTTGACAATCCATAGTGGGCATAACTTTGTAAGAATTCAAATAAAAGTTAAATTAACTAGTTTATAGCTAACAAAAATTTGGAAGACATCTTATAACCAAATCATCCTTACATGAACTCACCCAGTGTAGACATGAGATATACAAAAAATAAGACATATACCTAGGAAAGATCTTATTCTTCTCGGCCAGCAAATAGGCGAAGGCATCAACATGTGCATCGGACAAATACTGATCTGTCAATAATTCATCAATTTATCCTCTGGCAATAATGATATTTTTAGCTGAGAAACAATATCACTCATGCATGTGAGTAGCATGGGTATGTGAGCAATCTAAATTAAAAAGAAATTTTATGAAAACTAAATTAAATATATAAAGTAATGACATACTTGTCCTTAATTGGGCGCAAGATGTGTCAATAAACTCTTGCATTGGCTTGGGTAGAATATCTCTTGACGAGAATTCAATAGTCTGCTGAGCCTCAGTTGTCTGCAAGAAATCACATCTTCTAGGACGTATATTTAATATGATTTAAAGTAGAAGCATGAGTAAATTGAAGAATATCATGTCCTTTAGTTCCTCAATGATTATTATAGTAGTTATAGGCTGTTCCTCTAGTGTAGGAACTTCTTCTACATTCACCTACATAAATAATTACTAAAATCAACTTCATTAGATTAAAGTGGTATAATGGACAAGAAATACCTTATATACTCTCTCTACATCTGGGATGGCATCAACATCAAGCTTTATTGTGCTTCGTGTCTTCCTATACACCCGTGTAAATGGGGACGAGACCATTTTCCTCTTTCTAACCTATCTCACCTTCACACCGCATGCTATGCTATCAAGTGAAGGCTGACCAATATCTTTTTCTAATGTGGACCTTCGTATATAACAACTGCTCATCTTTTGCTAAGGTAGCTTCCAAAAGCTCCTCTGCCTGTGTGGCCTCAATGGTTGCCCCTGTGCTAGCCACCTCAGGAGCTTCTCCTATGCTTGGACTCTCTTGTCCACCAACCCTTATCTCAATGATAGCTAGCCGCACAGCAATGTCATCTACTCTCCCAATTATTATATCTTTAAAAAATGATAGTCTATCCCCAAGTCCTTGATTGTTGAAAGGATCTTCTCCTTCTTAGCACTCTTTGGAGGGGTAGTAGCAGATGGTAGGATAGATGCACAGGAAGGAGGAGAATACCAAGGAGAGATGTAAGGAAATTCACTTAAGGCTTCACTCCAGGATCACTTGAAGATGGTCAGCACTATTTCAAAGTCGTCTCCTCATATGTTATGTCTTCAAATGATTAGAAGCCTATGTTACACCAATAAGAAAGTTTTATAATTTGTAATATGAATAAATCAATTTGGATATAAATGAAATAAGTCTAATTAGCATTGCCTAGTGTCCTTGCAAACCACTAACAAAATCCTATGCAAACTTTATTTTTGGTCACCGTAACATACGGGGCATTGTGAAAGAAATTATGGGTCTTAGGACCCTTATGTGCTCGACAACCCAAATCTACAGCAAAGAGTTACATAAGTTAGCTTTCATGTATAACACAGTATAAATTAAAAAATGTAACACATACCATCAAAAGAGTGACAAAACTAATCATGTACCCGGGTGCCTTCTGCATCAAGATTTTTGATGTAATCAAATCAAATTATGAAATCATGAAGCTCCATATGGCTTCTGGCCAATTAAAATCAACAAATTTCTCTACATTATTAGTGTAGGAGATCAAGTCTGACTCCACTCTATAATTTGATATATAAAAAATAGATTTAAACTCAAAAACTGTATGTACAACTGTACAAACTATGTTGAGTTCAATGGACAATCCAGCTTCTCAATTTTATTCTTAAAATCTAATGACTTTGACTTTGACAACAAGGATTTCTGCCATGTGACCTTCTCCCCTATGTTTGGCATCCTTATGATTAAAGCAACTTCATCCGGTGGGAAAGGAAGGCAGTGGCCACCAATGTAGAAAGCCTATTTTTATATATTCTAGGAGGACATGATTGAAGTGATTGTAGTCGAATCTTATTGAATGGCAGACATTTTAATGAATTGATGAATATGAAGCCTTCTTAAAATTACAACTACCTCCTCAATAAATCTTTCTGAAATTGAATCAAGTAATGCTTTGATGGTGGTGGCCTGCATTTGAAAGTTACCCATTTCCCAAACATTTTAAGCTTCAAATGAAAAGTGAACTAATGGAAACGTTACAACCAGATTGGAAGTCCCCCATTACCTTGAAAGTTAAACAGAAGGGTGTAAACTCTAGAAATTTAACAAAAAAAATCTCAATTCTTGTTGAAAGACTTTCCATATAGCATATAATACCATTGAGATCCATAATTAGAAGTCCCCCGGTGATTTAAAATTTTAAAAAAATATGTACACTTTAGAGTGTAGAGACTATACACTTGGAAAACTGCTCCAAAATCACCCAAATCCTCTAAAAAAACTCAGAACAGCTTATAATAGCATGTAGAAAGGATATAAGAAGTCTCCTAGTGACTTAAAATTAAAAAAGAGGGTGTACATTCCAAAGTTTACAAAGTGTACACTCTGAAATGTACAGAGTGTACAGACAGTACACTCTAGAAAATTGATAAAAAAAATACTCAAATTATATTGAAAGGCACTCTATACAACATATAATACCATTGAGATTTATAATTAGAAGTCCCCTAGTGATTTAAAATAAAAAGGGTGTACACTCCAGAGTGAACACATGAAAAACTACTCTAGAATCACCCAAATCCTCCTGGAAAAAACTCAAATCAGCTTATAATAACTTGTAGAAAAGATATATAGAGTCCCCCAGTGGTTTAATTTTTTTTTAAAAAAAAAGGTGGACACTTCAGAGTGTACATACTGTACACTCTGGAAAACTAATAAAAAAATACTCAAACCATCTTGAACGGCACTCCATACAGTATATAATACCATTGAGATCCATATTTGGAAGTCCCCTAATGGCTTAAAAAAAGGTGTATACTCCAGAGTGTGCACATGAAAAACTATCCCAGAATCACCAGACCCTCTTAAAAAAAACTCAAAGCAGCTTATAATAGCGTGTAGAAAGGATATAGGGAGTCCCCTAGTGGTTTAAATTTAGAAGAAAGGGTGTACACTCTAGAGTGTACATATTGTATACTCCATAGTGCACAAACTGTACACTCTAAAAAACTGATAAAAAAATACTCAAACCATATTGAAAGACACTCGATATAGCATATAGAATCATTGAGATCCATAATTAGAAGTCCCCTAGTGGTTAAAAATAAAAAAAGAGTGTACAAATGTAAAATTGCTCCAAAATCACTCAAATCCTCATGAAATACTCAAACCAGCTTATAATAACATGTAGAAAGAAAATTAGAAGTCCCTAGTGGTTTAAAATAAAAAAGAGAGTACACTCCAGAGTGTACACATGAAAAATTGCTCCAGAATCACCCAAATCCTCCTAGAAGAACTTAAAGTAGCTTATAATAGCATGTAGAAAGATTATAGGGAGTCTTCCGGTGGTTTAAATTTAAAAGAAAGGGTGTACACTGCAGAGTGTAGAGAGTGTACACTCTAGAGTGTACAAACTATACACTCTAGAAAATTAATAAAAAAATACTCAAATTATGTTGAAAGGCACTCCATATAACATATAATATCATTGAGATCTATAATTGGAAGTCCCCTAGTGGTTTAAAATAAAAAAGGGTGTACAAATATAAACTACTCCAAAATCACCCAAATTCTTTTGAAAATACTCAAAATAGCTTATAATAGCATGTATAAATGAAATTAGAACCTCCCAAGTGGTTTAAAATAAAAAAAAATGTACACTCCAGAGTATACATAGTGTACACATGGAAAATTACTCTAAAATCACCTAAATCCTCATAGAAAAAAACTCAAATTGGCTTATAATGGCATGTAAAAAGGATGTAGGAAGTCCCCTAATGATTTAAAATTAAAAAAAGAGGGTGTACACTCCAGAGTGTACATAGTGTACACTCCAGAGTGTATAGACGTACACTCTAAAAAAATAATAAAAAAATATTTAAATCATTGTGAAAGGCATTCCATACAGCATATAATACCATTGAGATCCATAATTGGAAGTCACCTAGTGGTTCAAAATTAAAAAAGGGTGTACACCCCAGAGTGTACATATAGAAAACTGCTCCAAAATCACCCAAATCCTCCTAAAAAAACTCAAAGCAGCTTATAATAGCATATAAAAAGGATATATGAAGTCCTCTAGTGATTTAAAATTAAAAAAGAGAGTGTATACTCCAGATTGTATGCTCTGAAAAATTGATAAAATAAATAGTCAAATCATGTTGAAAGGCACTCCATACAGCATATAATACCATTGAGATTTATAATTGGAAGTCCCCCAATAGTTTAAAATTTAAAATAGGGTGTACACCCAAGAGTGTACAGAGTGTACACATAAAATATTATTCCAAAATCACCCAAATCCTCACAAAAAAACTAAGCAGCTTATAATAGCATGTAGAAAGGATATAAGAAGTCTCTTATTGATTTAAAATTAAAAAAGAGAGTGTACACTCTAGAGCGTACAGAGTGTACAGAGTGTACACTCTGAAAAACTGATAAAAAAATACTCAAATCATGTTAAAAGACATTCCATACAACATATAATATCACTGAGATCCATAATTGGAAGTTCTCTAGTGGTTTAAAATTAAAAGAAATGGTGTACATATGAAAAACTACTCCAAAATCACCCAAATCCTCCTAGAAATAACTCAAAGTTGCTTATAATAGCATGTAGAAAAGATATAGGAAGTGCCTGAGCGGTTTAAAATTTAAAAAAAAAAAAAGATGTACACTCAAGAGTGTCTAGAGTGTACACTCTAGAGTGTACAGAGTATACACTCCGGAAAACTGACAAAATGAATCTCAATTCCTGTTGAAAGGCATTCCATACATCATATAATATCATTAAGATCCATAATAGGAAGTCCCCTAGTGCTTTAAAAATAAAAAAGGTTGTACACTCCAAAGTGTACACATGAAAAACTAGTACAAAATCACCTAAATCTACTTGGAAAAAACTCAAACCAGCTTATAATAGAATTTATAAAGGATATAGAATGTCCCCTAGTGATTTAAATTTATAAAAAGGGGTGTACACTCTAGAGTGTATAGAGTTTACACATGAAAAACTACTCCAAACCCAAATTCTCCTGGAAAGATCTCAAAGCAGCTTGTCATAGTATTTAAAAATGATATAGGAAGTCCCCCAGTGGTTTAAAATTATAAAAGAGGTGTACACTCTAGCATGTACATAATATACACATGAAAAATTACTCCAAAATCACCAAATCCTCCTGGAAAGTACTCAAAGCAACTTGTAATAGTATTTTGAAAGGATATAGGAAGTCTCTCAGTTGTTTAAAATTAAAAGAAATGGTGTATATTCCATAGTGTATAAAGTGTACACATGAAAAACTACTCCAAAATCACCCAAATCCTCCTAGAAAGAACTTGAAATAGCTTATAATAGCATGTAGAAAGGATATAGGAAGTCCCCTAGTGCTTTAAAAATAAAAAAGGGTGTACACTCTAGAGTGTACATAGTGTACATATGAAGAATTGTTCCAAAATCACCCAAATCCTCTTGGAAATAACTCAAAGTAGTTTATAAGAATATTTAGAAGGGCTACAAGAAGCCTCATAGTGGCTTAAAATTAAAAAAAAAAAAAGATATACACTCCAGAGTGTACACATGAGAAAGTACTCCAAAATCACCATTCACAATCCCCGATCTTTTTTTTAAATATAATTGAAAGCATCTCTTTTGTAAAACCAAAATTCTCCACTTCACCAATTTTCTTGCTAAGATAGCTGAATGCATCAGTTGCTCTAATTGCAGCCTCTGTAATTGACTTTAACACAACCATCTTGTCTTTGCTGATGCCTTTGTAAGATCTTAGAAGATGTAGGTCACCAGGCTTTACTAATGAATGATTATGACTTTCTATATAAATTTTTTAACTTTTTAATTTCCATCTAAATTAATAAAAAAATCTAATCATGGCAGGACACCCAGTCCTAGTATCTATTTTCTAAAATTTAACTGAGCAATTTAGATTGAGACCTTTTTTCAAACCTACTTTTGCACATAAAAAATCATTTGATTTCAAATTCTTTGAGTTCAACCAATAACTAGCATGATCCTTCTGAATACTGAATCCAGTTTGATATGCATAATCACAATAGAGTTCAGATGCCTCTTTTTCATTATAAACAACAATGTCAAGGAGTTTTCCTACGATTGGTTCATGAGGCATAACATCGTCGTCATTGCACTGATGCTTTACCTCATTCACCTACACAGACACACACACATATTACGAAAATCTATATAACATGTATAACTATGAACACAAAGCAACATATAATATCATTGAGATCCATAATTAGAAGTCTCCCAATGATCTAAAATAAAAAAGGGTGCACACTCCATAGTGTACAGAGTGTACACTCGAGAGTGT
The DNA here is from genome assembly GCA_021442155.1 of Cymbidium sinense. Classification (NCBI taxonomy): domain Eukaryota; kingdom Viridiplantae; phylum Streptophyta; class Magnoliopsida; order Asparagales; family Orchidaceae; genus Cymbidium; species Cymbidium sinense. The sequence goes on along the minus strand of CM038227.1, from coordinate 24,229,649 downwards.
ACACATAAATAACTGCTCCAAAATCACCCAAATCCTCCTTAAAAGAACGCAAAGCAGCTTATAATAGCATGTAGGAAGGATATAAGAAGTCCTAAAATAGTTTAAAATTTAAAAAACGGGTGTATACTCTAGAGTGTACAGAGTGTACACATAAAAAATTACTCCAAAATCACCCAAATCCACTTTGAAACAACTCAAAATAGCTTATAATAACATTTAGAAGGGATATAAGAAGTCCCACAATGGTTTAAAATTAAAAAGAAAGGTGTACACTTCAAAGTGTACACCTCAATAACAAATAGAAAATAACCAAAATCTCACAGATCTTCCAATACATTGGCGTATAAATGTGAATTATCCATAAACAATCTTGATTGTACAAAATGTACTGAGCTAAAGGCTTTAAACTTGAAAAGAGTATAGAATAATACCTTATGTGACCTTGTATTTGACAGTTTACATGAGATGGTAATAGTCAGAACAAATTTGAAAACCCTAAAATCTCTATAGTTCAAGAATGCATGAAATAATACCTCAAGGAGTCATTTCGACGGAGAAGATGAGATAGTACCTCAAATTTTAATGTCTGAGAATTAGCACAACTCTGGAGGAAGGTCAGATGCTCGCACTGATGCACATCGAGAGGGAGCTGAGTATAATCTCTGGATGAATGAACACAACTTAAAAATGAAAATACCTAAATTCACTCGTGCTCGAAATCTAAAATGGCATCCATGGCATCCAGCTACATGCAATCCTATTATTTTAATGGGTCGGGTCGGGTCCCGATCACAATAACGACATCCGGTCCTGCCGTCACCGTGTGATGAAGTCAAAAACTAATATTTTTATTTCAGACACGTGTCTAGTTTTGATTTGCGTTCAGATGTAGAGCTACATGTGTACTCCACAAGTAATATTTTCTCTCATTCTGGTGTGTTTATTTCGTCGCTCCTATCCCCCTTGATTTCATTGACCTTATATGCCTGTTTTGATTACACAAAATCATGCATTTATTTTTCTTCTTTATTTATGATCAAATTTGAGAGCTACTCATCAATGTACCTTGAATCTTATCTATAGTTGAAACCACTTAGTTCTCTTTCTTGTTTAATTTTAGAGTTTATTTTTTAATTCTAACACCATGTTACTTCAATGTTGTAGAATATTGGTCAGCCGATGAAGGAAACAAATAAGATAATTCATAATCAGAGGTCAATGACTTCACTTGCATATAGGTTTCTTGGAGATATCACATAAAATTTGTTACATAATATGTTCCAACTATTTGAAGCACATTTTTAAGCCATATTTAAAAAAATATTTTAAAAAGAGGGTTCAAGATTTTAATAATTATTTATTTATTTTTTAATTATTAGAGATATAAATTGACTAAAGTATCTCTCTTGATATAATTTGTTCTTTACTAATTCAATTATTCTTGAGAATGGATTTAATGATGTGAATGAGTGAGAATTATTTTATTACCTTTAAAATTGGTGGATACTAGACCAAAGTGGAGCCAAACTAGAAAGAGGTATGAAGGAGTGAGTTAGAAGACTATGAAGTTTAAGAAAGACAATTTTTTTTGTGGTTAGAGAAAAAAACTGAATTAATTTATCCTTGGCTAAGAGGACATGGTTTTAAACTGCACTATCATGTCTATGGAATATCACATATAATCTACAAGCCCATCACAATGTTGAAGTGATGGGCATGATCAAATATTCTAATGTTAGAAGCAAGAGTTTAGATGGTGATTATTATTAAGCATTACAAATATGTTATGCTATAAAGAAGAGAGAGGTTAGAGATGATAATCATAATTCATTATTCGTGTTGTATCATTCAAGAGTTGAGAGTGATAATAAAAATACCACAATGCTTGATGTTATTGATGATGGATTCTTAATTCGTGAAAATGGATATATTAAATATTTATTAGTCGGCTCGCATTTTTTATTAGAATTACATCAATTTCAAGTAAGTTCTTTACATTGATGTCATTTTAAATAATTTTATATTAATGATTAAAGTTATTGATAGAATTAGAGTTATAGCTACTTGTGAACATCAAGAATAATCATAGAGAATGTGAGCATCAATATATTTAGATGGACACTTCTTTAATGTGAAAAAAAGTAGATGCTACATATCTTCTCCTAGGTGTCAATAGGGTTAGAAACAAGCATTTGCTTAGCTCATTCAATCAATAATATTATATAGAAGGACCAAAATACTATACCTAAGCACATCAATAATAACTTTAAAATCGCTTATGAATTATAACTACCATTCATGATGTTGTGACACTTAGGAGAATAAACAAGGGACATCATATATTGAATTAAGGGTGGGTTCCTTCATTTAGATGATAGTTTATTAACATAAAATCATGTTCACACATTACATGTACATTTGCCATTCATGACAATTCCCTCAAGAGAATTTAACTTAGCTTTATGGTTCATAGTGATAATTTTCTTGCTTGATGTAGGTACCTATGAGGAGTTAATGCATGCCACCTAAAATCAAGTATTTAAGAGTATTAATTTTTACTAATTCTCTAGATGACAATAATGTACTTTTCACGATTACTTTTATAGTAGTTGGATCTAAATTGAAAAAAAAAAGTAGTTTATGAGAAATTTGGTACAAATCAACACCAACCAAAGATGAGGGTGAAGGTATCTATGAATGACAAGAAGTGAACATAAAAAAAATTAGAACATAACTATAAATATTGGCAAATAATTGGACTATACATCCATATAGTTGCAATCATTAGAACTAAATAATATCTTTTATGGCACACTTGTGCAGATGAGTACTGTCATCTGAATAGGTAGTTATATATTATTATTTTGGACTAACACCCTTTATTTATCCGAATTATCTTTCATGTCTATGTAGATATAGAATCTTCTAAGATGGTATAATAATAACTCTTTGAAGGAAGGACCATTAGAACATAGTTACTGATGGCTATCAAACTGGAGTTTTAAATTATCTAGAACCAAGAAGTAGATCAAAGAAGAGAAGATTAAAAAAATTTCTATAAAAGCATTAATAAGATAGCAAAAATCATTCACAAATGCAGCTGTTATGAACAATGGGATCATCACTGGAGCCTTGTAAGAACCCTCTAAATCTAGCAATGTTGAACAATAATCTGACGTCACATTCTCCTGACAGTGCACATGGTGAAATTGGGGCTCGAGCTTAAATGATACTTAGTATTAAATTCTCACTCCTGATTTTAGAACACACCTGAGCAATAGTGTAAGATAATAGTCATAGTAGTTAATATCAAATTTCTTCTTGTATACATAATAATTCTCATATATTTACATATCTAACATCTAAACTTTCATATTAACATAAATAGCACCCAAATTTATAATATTACATAAAAAATAGCATCATTAATTTTTTTAAACTAAAATACACCTTTTTCATTCATGAAGAAAGTGTTATAGTTATAAATGTCAAACTTTATGTCTTAGATATCTAAATACATAAGAATTGTGTACTATGCACGTAAATCTCCCATCGATTTTTTTTTCAAAAGCAATTATTCTCTTTCAGTTATATTAAATTAATTCATCTATTTGAAAGAACTAAAGAACTGTAATTATCTTTTGATCTATTCAGGGGACATTTGTAAAATTCATTTTTTTTTCAATATTTTTACAGTGACAATCAGTGGTGGAATTAGACGTAGTTGGGTAAGGCAGTTGCCCCCCTAAATTTTTACTGAACATTTTAATATTGTATATAACACAAAAGATTTGCCCCATCTAAACTTAAATTCTAGATAATAGTTTAATATTATTTTTTATTTTGCCACCTCTCTCTTAGAGTTCTGATTCCGCCACTAATGATAGCAATATAGATGCTGTCAAGCGAGTCGAACTTATTTAAGCATATGAAATAATGAATGACTGCAATAAGCTCTAAACTTAAACACTTAAAATTGAAAATAATTTAAACCTGAAAGCTTTTTTCATTTTATTTTAGGTTGTAGAGAAGTAAATATTTAGGATTAGGTGTTAGATATATAATTACAATAGTTTTAAATAGTTTAAATTAAAATATATTTCTTTGCATTTTATAATTTATATTAACAAATTATTTTATTTTTTTTAAAATACCAAATTTGAAGTGTTCTGATTTTTCAAAACAGTTATTTGAGCCTTATCTGCCAGTTTGCAATCCGTATAGTGACATTATAAAAAAGATTTATTTGCGAGCTTTTTTTTTTTTTTTTTTGCAATCATAAGAAGAAGAAAATTCTTATAAAAAGAAATAGACAAAAAAAAATCGATTACCTGACTGTTTTAGCCGAGAAGATATAATTAATTATTGTGATATTATTTTATTAGTTGCTATTATTCTTTGGCTTTTTAAACCAGTTGTTGGAAATAAGAGTACTAGAGGCAAATCATTTGATCATTAACTTATTATAATTATTATTATTGTTTTTTTTTTTTGGAACTTGATTTGACCATCAACATGGCCAATTGCCTCGAGGCAGTGTTTGCGTGTTAGCATTTGAGTGAAAGAAAAAAAAATTATTCAATAATTATAAATTACAATCATGTATTCATATATATATATATATATATATAGGGGGGACCCAACCTCTATTTTGAGAGTGAGCAAAAAAATAAATTAAAAAAATAAAATAAAATGTTTATGAAATAGTTCAAAAGAGAATCTTATATTACATTATCATCAATAAATTGAAACATAATTATAAGCTTTTCAATCTATAAAAAATCTAGACACAGCATCAACTATCTTTTAAAGGACATTTTCTTAAAATGAATGCACACTTTCAACCATTTTTTTTTAAAGTAAAAAATTATTCCCAATGCATTAATTGATGATGATGAACATTTCACCAAAAAATTTTTTTGGAGTATTAAGTCATTATCTCATTTCAACATATGTCCATATAATAAAAATGCAACAAGAATATAAACTTAATATACATAAATGATCACATTATTTATTAGTCTTAAAAATTATTATTGAGATATGATATTAAAAATATATACATCAAACTTATATATCATTGTCAATCAAAAAATAAGATAAGATTTTTTAAAGATATGAGAATTGTTTATCAGCTCTTCTGTTATGTGATAACATAGTTGAAATAAAAACAAATCTACAAATCCAAACAAAGGTGTCACCAATATATATATATATATATATATATATATATATATATATATATATATATATATATATATATATATATAAATCAAATAAAGAGTTAATAGACCATTAAAATAAAAAATTTCATATGCATATTACATATACAGCTTGAGCAACTCTAACTTCAATAATTTAGCAAAAAAAATCAAAAGAGAGCACTATACTAAAATTAAAATCAAGAAAAATTTAAACTAAACTTTGTTGGACTGACAGAAAAAATGGAGTACAGTATTTAATCTACAAGTAAATGCAAAAAAAGAATGAAGTAAAGAGGTTTATATTTGAAATGAAAGGTCGAACATAACAAAAGTCGGGTTTATGATATAAGAAAATGTGGGAAGAAAATATTACGTGTGGAGTCGATATCTTTATGTCGACTCAATGAACAGTGTCCATTATTAAAAAATATCATTTTTTTCGCATCTGTACTCTTTATACTCTCATGAGATTACAGGTTATTTTTTCATTTTCTATCAGATTTGTTGGCCTGTTTGGAGAGAATATGTTTATTACATTCTATTAGAAGCAATTTGGAGGCTGTTTGGTTAGTTTTTATGGGAGATTTGCATCTGTACTCTCTTGAGAGTACATATTATTTTATTTTTTATTTTTTGTGTTTGGAGAGAATAAGTTTATTACATTATTAGAAGCAATTTGACTCTTTGGTTGGTTTTATGAGATTTGTATCAGTACTCTATGTACTCTCAAGTTATTTTATTTTATGTCAAATTTTTTGGTCTGTTTGGAGAGAATATGTTTATTAAATTCCATTAGAAGTAATTTGGAGACTATTTGGTTGATTTTTTAGAGGAGATTTGTATATGTACTCTTTGTACTCTCATGAGAATACAATTATTTTTTTCAATTTTCGTCAGATTTTTTGGCCTGTTTAGGGAGAATAATTTTATTACATTCCATTAGAAGTAATTTGGAGGCTGGTTGGTTAGTTTTTAGGTGTGTTTTGCATCTATACTCTATACTCATGAGAGTCTGATTATTTTCAATTCTCGGTTTTGGTATGTTTGGAGAATATGTTTATTACATTCCATTAGAAGTAATTTAGAGGTTTGGTTGATTTTTAGACATTATATATACTCTTTGTACTCTCATGAGTGTACAGATTATTTTTTCATTTTTTGTCAGATTTGTTGGCCTATTTGGAGAGAATAAGTTTATTACATTCCATTAAAAGTAATTTGGAGACTATTTGGTTAGTTTTTATAGGAGATTTGCATCTGTACTATTTGTACTCTCATCAGAGTACATATTTTTTTTCAATTTATGTCAAATTTTTTGGTCTGTTTAGAGAGAATATGTTTATTACATTCTATTAGAAGTAATTTGGAGGCTGTTTAGTTGATTTTTAGAAGAGATTTGCATCTGTACTTTCTGTACTCTCATCAGATAACAGGTTATTTTTTCATTTGTTGTCAAATTTGTTGGCCCGTTTGGAGAGACTATGTTTATTACATTCTATTAGAAGCAATTTGGAGGCTGTTTGGTTAGTTTTTAGGGGAGATTTCCATTTGTACTCTCTGTACTCTAATGAGAGTATATATTATTTGTTTCATTTTCTATCAGATTTGTTAGCGTGTTTGGAGAGAATATATTTATTACATTCCATTAGAAGCAATTTGGAGGATGTTTGGTTAGTTTTAAGGGGAGATTTGCATACTCTCTTATCATGAGAGTACAGATTATTTTTTTATTTTCTGTCATATTTTTTGGCCTGTTTGGAGAGAATAAGTTTATTACATTCCATTAAATAAAATTTAGAGGATGTTTGGTTGGTTTCTAGGGGAGATTTGCATCTATACTCTCATGACTTTTCAATTTACTAGATTTTTGGTGCTTTTAGAGAATATATTTATTGCAATAATATTATACTTAATTATATGAAATTTTTTATAAATATTTCATTTTTTTGTGCTTCTTGAGAGAATATTTATTCATTCCATTGTTAGTATTTTAGCATAGTTCATTTTGCATTTTGAGAATATGTTACATTCTTGGAGATTTTTATTTCATTTTATTAGATTTTGTCGTTTGGAGAGAATATGTTTATTAAATTCCATCAGAAGCAATTTGGAGGTTGTTTGGTTGATTTTTAGGAGAGATTTGTATATGTACTCTACTCTCATAAGAGTTATTTTTTTTATTTTCGATTTTTGTTACATTTGGAGAGAATAATGTTTATTACATTCCATTAAGCAATTTGGAGGTGGTTGTTTTTAGAGATGTTTTACTCTATACTCTCATGAGAATTACAGATTATTTTCAATTTATCATTTTTTGATATGTTTGGAAGAATATATTTTATATTTCATTAGAAGTAATTTGGAGGATTGGTTGGTTTTTTTAGATTTACAGTACTCTGTACTCTCATGAGGATTATTTTTCATTTTGTCAGATTTGTTGGTATTTGGAGAGAATGTTTATTATTATTAGAAGAATTTGGAAATTTTGGTTAGTTTTTAAGATTTTGCATCTGTACTCTTTATACTCTGAATTATTATTTTTTCATTTTGTCAATTTTTGGGCTTTGAGAGAATATGTTTATTACATTCCATTAGAAGTTTGGAGAATTTGGTTAGTTTTTTTGGGAGATTTGCATCTACTTTATACTCTCATGAGATAAGATTATTTTTTTATTTTTATCAAATTTTTGGCGTTTGGAGAGAATAAGTTTAATACATTCCATTAGAAATAATTTGGAGGTTATTTGGTTGGTTTTCAGGAGAGATTTGTATTTGTACTCTCTGTACTCTAATGAGAGTACATATTATTTTTTTTATTTTCTATCAGATTTGTTAGCGTGTTTGGATAGAATATGTTTATTACATTCCATTAGAAGCAATTTGGAGGATGTTTGGTTAGTTTTTAAGGAAGATTTGCATCATACTCTGTACTCTCAGAGAGTATATTATTTTTCATTTTTTGTCAGTTGGTTTGGAGATAATGTTTATAACATTCCATTAAAAGAAATTTGGAGGATGATTGGTTGGTTTTGTGGGCAGATTTGCATCTATTACTCTCATGAGTACATTTTTATTTTTTTTCATTTTTTGGCCTATTTGGAGAATATATTTATTACATTCCATTAGAAATTTGAAGAGGTGTTTGGTTGGTTTTATGAGATTTTATCATGTCTCTACTCTCATGAGAGTATAGATTATTTTTTTTATTTTTTTTTGCTATTTGAGAATATGTTTATTACATTCCATTAGAAGTATTTGGGTGTTTGGTTGGTTTTATGAGATTTGTATACATACTCTCAGACTCTCAATGATAATTTTGCCTGAGAGAATATGTTTATTACATTCCATTAGAAGTAATTTGGAGGCTGTTTGGTTGAATTTTATGGGAGATTTATATTTGTACTTTCTGTACTCTCATCAAAGTACATAGCATTTTATTATTTTTGAGTTGTTTTGCATTTGACATATTTGTGTTTGCGCAGGTGAATGCGGTAAATGAGTAGTGCGATGATGAAGTCGTGATGTCTAATGACCCAAATATGGGAAAACTCCTTGTTCCATACGAAATATGCACTTTCTTATGATTATACATCAAAGGGTTGATGTTAGGATGGATCATACTAGTTATTGGCCAAACTCCAAGAAATTAAAATCAAAGGATTTTTTATGTGCAAAAGCAGGTCAGAAGAACGATACCAATCTAAATTGTGCAGTTAAATTCCAAAAAATAGATACAAAGAGTGGTTGTCCGGCCATGATTAGATTTTCTATTGATTTAGATGGGAATTGGACGGTTAAAAAATATATAGAAAGTCATAATCATTCATTGGCAAAGCTGGATGACTTACATCTTCTTAGATCATACAGAGACATCAGCGATGAGAATTGTGTTGAAGATAATGACAGATGCGAGTAGAACAGATGTGTTTACTATCTAAGAGAGAAGTTGGGCGTGGAGAATATTAGCTTCACGAAATGCATTCAATTTCATCCAAAAGAGAAGATCGAGGATTACGAATGGTGATAGTAATGAATTAATACAACTGTTCAAGGAAAAATAAGCAGAGGATGGGATGTTTGCATGGGATGTCCAAGTTGATGAGTCAGATAGCTTGGTTAGTTTTTTTTTTTGGAGCAATGACATGTCAAGGATAGAATTTGATTGTTTTAGGAATGTCATAATTTTTGATACAAGCTATTGAGTCAATAAATATAATCTTGTTTGTGCCCCTTTTGTTGGAGTGAATCATCACTAGTAAAATGTCTTGTTTGGAGTAGCCTTTCTATCAGAAGAGACAATTGAGTCATTCACATGGCTATTCAAAATATTTCTCCAGTTAATGAGTAGTGAGGCATCCCATAAAATATTCATCGATATCGGCAATGGAGAGAACTATCGAAATTGCATTACAGCATACTCGTTATAAGTTGTGCTAATGACATATTTAAAAAAAAGCTCCTCCAAAGGTGCACTGCTTTAATAGTAATAAGATAGTGCAAAGTTTATTCTATACATGCATGAGCAACTGTGACTCACAGGAGGAGTTTGAGCAAGCTTGGTCTACTATGCTAGTTGAGGGCAATTTGCACAATCATGCTTGGCTGTCTGAGCTTTTTAAAAGTAGAAGCAAGTGTCCACCGCATTCTGTAATGACTCATTCTGTATAGGAATCTTATCAATGCAATGTAGTGAGTCCACAAATAATGTATGTCACGGAATCTCTAAACCAACAAGTTCAATCATAGATTGTTTCTTGGGATTGGAGAAGGTTATCGACACATGGTGCCGGAATGAACATGATGAAGATTTCAAGTGCAACCAGTCAGCAATTATTCTTATTTTTAAGACCAGCCCAATTCTGAAACAAGTTGCTATGTTTTACACAAGAAAGCTTTATATAATGTTTGAGGAAGAATTTCTGCATTGTGTTGGAAGATTAACAGCAAATGTGTCAGATGACAATCCCATAGAGTATTTGGTGAGAAAATTAGAGAATAAGAGTTCTTCCAAAATATGGACTGTTCATTTTGACAAGATAAGCCTAAATATAACTTGTAGTTGTAAAAAATTTGAAATGAAGGAGTTGCTTTGTGCCCACTGCATCCAAATTCTTAGTCAGGAAGATATTGTGCGCATTCCGGATAAGTACATTCTCATGTGTTGGTCAACCAGAGCAAATAGGGATATATACTTTGACAGTGCTCATAAGAACTTAAAAGATGTGCAAGGCAATGATGGAAATGAAATTGACATTGGGAACCAGATCAGTCGATATGCATATCAAATAAGCACCAAGGTACTGGATAATAATTAAGCAGAGGAGTATATGCTTGGGTCCTTAAAAAAACTATCTGATAATGTCGACTCTATATTATGTGGGAATTCACCTTTAGCTAACAGAACAGCTAAGAAGAATAAGTCAACCACAGCAGATAAGGGAAATGACATTTTCAAAGTTCTAATTAAGCAGCGGCCAAAGGGTGTTTCAAATGCAAGGCTTAAGGGATATTGGGAGAGAATCTAAAAAGCCAAGAGTAATTCTTTTTTTGCCTCTGAATTTATAGTATTTACATATTATTTTTAAACTTTGAACCATCCTTCTTTTATTGTTACAGAATCCAAAGAATAATCTGAGAGGGGTGGAGAACATGTAGAGTCACCAATTGCAACACTATTTCCTGTTATGTCTGAGTGCTTTTCAGAGGTATGCATGGAAAACTCATCAATCATGCTATTACATATCATTAACTAATACGATGTTCTATTTCTAGGAATTTAACTCAAGCTCAACAATCAATCAGTTGGCTGAAGGGTACACTAAGCTAATGATGGATATCATTACAGGAAAACATTTTAGTGCATGACATCACTTATTTGTGTGTTCTTCAACTGTACACACATTAATGTCAATTACAATCATAATCCCCTGGTTCTTCGTAAATATTCTCCTTTCTACTTTTCGTTTGTAGCATTATGTATGTGAATGAGAATAATGGTTTAATAATGCTATGGTTTGATATATTCAAGTATCATTTAGTATTGATTATGTGTGATGATTATTTTTCTATTATTTTGCATTATTATAATTAGCGTTCATTACTTTGTGAACAAGATGAACCATGTTAAATAAATTGCTTAATAAGCAATTCGCTTATTCCATGCTTTTTTTTTGCTTGTTCCTTCCCAAATTTATTTATTTACTTTTGATTTATTTTTTTCTTGCTTTACATCCATTGATGTCATGGATTACTCATTCTTGGTTGGTGTTGATGAGGGAAAAAGAAGCTGGTTGTACAAATCATCAATTACATGAGGCAATTTTTCTATCTTTTTTCCAATTTGATTATCGTATATTTGGGATTACCCATCGTCAAGGTGCAATGTCTTGAGGGTCCTTACATTGTATTGGCTAATTTTTTTTTGTTGTTTGTTTATTTCTCTTTGAGGTTGTGTTCCAAATATACATAGATTAAAGCAATATTCCAATCAATTTGGGTGTTCTTCTCATGAAAAATGTTGTTCAAATATACCCAATCAGTACTTTTCAAATTTTTTTTTTATGCTACATGTCTAATATTTTATAAATGGTTTATAACAATTTATGTTATATCAGATGAAAATAAAATGTGTTAATCCTTCATTTTTACACGGTCTTCTGCAATAAATTCGGTAATTTGTAGTTCATTTGTTTTAACTTTTAGGCAGATGATGATGAAGGCTTAATTATGTAAGTGATGATGTTGAATCCAGGCTATCAATTGAACTCACATTAAACAGTTTTGAGAGAGAGAGAGTATATTGAATTGTGTAACTTTGTATCGATTTTTGATCCTTTATTTATAGATTTTGGTTGATATTGCTTGCGCTACATGATCAGTTCGATGTACAAAATAAAAAAAAAAATTGATAATGTATCTCTTTATGTGGTTGATTATCAGATTCTACTTGAGTATATTTCATCTGTACTCTTTATTAACCATTAATCATTGATTCTACATCGAAACATAATGTAATATTTTTTTAAGTTTATGTTATCAATAAATTAATAAAAAAATCATTGAAATAGTGTCATGATCAATCTAACAAATCTATAAATAAAATATTATATAATTCTTCTTGTCATAGTAAATATTTAGCGAGATCATAAATTACACACTAAAGCTTCAAATTTAAAATGCCCCATTTGATGCAATAGGTACATTGTTTCTATATTCATGAAGTCTTCAGAATAAAATATTATTATAAATTCACAAATATTATTAATTTTGAATGATCGATATCTATCTTAAGGATCTAATATAAAATTAAAAATCAATAATTGTATACTAATTTCTTAATTTATATTTTTCTCTTATAGTATGCATATAGAGTGATTATAAAAATAACAATTTTATAATAATTTTGAGGTATTAAAATTCATTTTACAATAGAAATATTCTCGACCTCCAAAATAAGAAGCATTCATATCTATAATATCTATATTCATTTTTATAAAATAATTTTATCATAAAATGAATATGGATCTTGTTTATTTTAAATTTTGAATATATTTATAGCTATTTCATGCATGATAATTAAATTTAAAATATAATAAATATTAAATAAGTGTTTTTTTGCTTGGATTAATTTATTATTTAAGCATTTTAAATGACTTAATTATTAACAAAACCTGGACCTAAAATTCTAATGTGGGTGAAGATTTCAAACTATAAGAAAATTTGAGATCAACTAAATTATCAACACATGGAACTTCTTGGTCATGTATATTACTCGAATCTTAAAGGCTGTTCGAGATCACTTTTTTTTTTTAATTTTATATTTCTTATATTTTGAATTGCAACAAATTATATTTGATGCATAATTATTTTAAAATTACTTAAAATATCTAAAATATATTTTAACTTTTTTAAAAATAATATAATTTATTTTCAAAAATAAAAAACAAAATCATTTTTAAAATATAATAAATAAATATATTTTTTAAAATAAAAATTAATTTGATACCAAATAAAACCTTAGTTAATTTAATTAACTATGACCTTTTCTAGATAAACCTTCAAGCTCGGCTTCCAAATAAAATTCCTTTCAACAAGCATCAAATTCAAGGTTTGGTTGCATACCTTTCAATTAGACCGACTTTTATTTTTATTATTTTACTTTTCAATAAAATTAGGAAATTAGTTTGTACTCTCGTGAAAGTACAGATAGTACATATGCAGAACAGTACAAAAAATCAAGCCAAGAACCTCCAAATTGCCCTCAACTGGTTTGTAGTAAACACATTCCTTTCAAACAGGCATGAAAAATTAGCAAAAAAATTGATAAAAAAATATGTACTCTTAGTAAATATTTCCTTTCCAAAACAATAGAATAAGAAAAATTAGGAAATTGTGTACTCTCCACGAGTGAGGAAATGAATGTAAAATAGCTTAAAAAAAGTAACCCAGAAGCTCCCAAATTGCTCCAACTGGTTTATAGTAAACACATTCTTCCCAAACAGCATGAAAAATTGGAAAAAATTGATAAAAAATATACCTCGAGTACAAAGTACAACTTAAAATAGCTCAAACCTAATATTAAGGCTCCAATCAACCTCTAATTGAATATAGTAAATATTTTCTTTCCAAATAGGCTAACAGAAGCGGAAAAAAATTAGAAAATTAGTATGTACTCTCCTGAGAGTGCAGAGAGTACAGATGCAAAATTGCTTTAAAAAGTAACCCACCAGCTCCCAAATTGCTCCAACTAGTTTGTAGTAAACACATTCTTCCCAACAGCATGAAAAATTGGAAAAAATAAAAATATACTCTCACGGAGTATAGAGTACAACTCAAAAATAGCTCCAAAAATCTAATATTAAGGCTCCAATCAACTTATAATTGAATATAGTAAATATTTCCTTTCCAAATAGGCTAGCAGTGGAAAAATTAGATATTACTACTCTCTTGAGAGTATAGAGAGTCTGAGATGTAACTAATCAAGCCAAGCCTCCAAATTGCTCAACTGGTTTGTAGTAAACACATTCTTCCCAAACGGGCATGAAAAATTGGAAAAAGCGATAAAAATATGTACTCTCGGAGAGAGTACAACTCAAAAATCAATATTAAGGCTCCAATCAACCTGTAATTGAATATAGTAAATATTTTCTTTCCAAAAAGGCTAACAGAAGTGGAAAAAATTAGGATATTAGTCTGTACTCTCCTAATAGTACAAAGAGTACAGATGCAAAATAGCTTAAAAAAAGTAACCCAGCAGCTCCCAAATTGCTCCAACTAGTTTGTAGTAAACACATTCTTCCTAAACAAGCATGAAAAATTAGAAAAAACTGATAAAAAAAATATGTACTCTCTGGAGAGTATAGAGAGTACAACTCAAAAATAGCTCCAGAAATCTAATATTATGGCTCCAATCAACCTGTAATTAAATAAAATAAATATTTCCTTTCCAAATAGGCTAAGAGAAGTGGGAAAAATTAGGAAATTGGTTTGTACTCTCCTGAGAGTACGGAGAGTATATATGCAAAATAGCTTAAAAAAGCAACCCAACATCTCCCAAATTGCTCCAACTGGTTTGTAGTAAACACATTCTTCCCAAATAGGCATGAAAAATTGGAAAAAACTTATAAAAAAATTTGTACTCTCAGGAGAGTACAGAGAGTATCCAGAAACCTAATATTAAGGCTCCAATCAATTTGTAATTGAATATAGTAAATATTTTCTTTCTAAACAGGCTAACAAAAGTGGGAAAAATTAGAAAATTGGCATGTACTCTCTTAAGAATGCAGAGGATGCAATGTAAAAAATATCAACCCAAGAGCCTCCAAATTGCTTGGTTTGTAGTAAACACATTCTTCCCAAATAGCATGAAAAATTGGAAAAAAAAATAAAAAATATGTACTCTCAGTACAGTGAACTCAAAATAACTCCAAAAATTGAATATTAAGGCTCTAATCAACCTGTAATTGAATATAGTAAATATTTTCTTTCCAAAAAGGCTAACAGAAGTGAGAAAAATTAGGATATTAGTCTGTACTCTCCTAACAGTATAGAGAGTACAGATGCAAAATAGTTTTAAAAAAGTAACCCAGCAGCTCCCAAATTGCTCCAACTGGTTTGTAGTAAACACATTCTTCCTAAACAAGCATGAAAAATTAGAAAAAAATGATAAAAAAAAAATATGTACTCTTAGGAGAGTACAGAGAGTACAACTCAAAAATAGCTCTAGAAATCTAATATTACGGCTCCAATCAACCTGTAATTGAATATAATAAATATTTCCTTTCCAAATATGCTAAGAGAAGTGGGAAATATTAGGAAATTGGTTTGTACTCTTAGATGCAGAGAGTATATGCAAAATAGCTTAAAAAAGCAACCCAACATCTCCCAAATTGCTCCAACTGGTTTGTAGTAAACACATTCTTCCCAAATAGGCATGAAAAATTAGAAAAAAAATTGATAAAAAAATATGTACTCTGAGGAGAGTATAGAGAGTACAACTCAAAAATAGCTCCAGAAATCTAATATTAAGGCTCCAATCAACCTATAATTGAATGTGGTAAATATTTCCTTTCCAAATAGGCTAATAAAAGTGGAAAAATTAGGAATTGGTTTGTACTCTCTAGAGTACAAGTCTAGAATCTGAGAATAGCTCAAAAAATTAAGTCAAAAGCCTCCAAATTACTCCAACTAGTTTATAGTAAACACATTCTTCCCAAACAGGAATGAAAATTTGGAAAACAATTGATAAAAAAATATGTACTCTCAGGAGAGTACAGACAGTACAACTCAAAAAATAACTCCAAAAATCTAATATTAAGGCTCCAATCAACCTGTAATTGAATATTGTAAATATTTCCTTTCCAAATAGGCTAACATAACTAGAAAAAATTAGGATATTGGTCTGTACTCTCTTAAGATTACAGAGAGTACAGATGCAAAATAACTTAAAAAAGCAACTCAGTAGCTCCCAAATTGCACCAACTCGTTTGTAGTAAACACATTCTTCCCATACAGGCATGAAAAATTAGAAAGAACTGATAAAAAATATGTACTCTCAGGAGAGTATAAAGAGTTCAACTCAAAAATAGCTCTAGAAACCTAATATTAAGGCTCAAATCAACCTGTAATTAAATTTAGTAAATATTTCCTTTCCACATAAGCTAACAGAAGTGGGAAAAATTAGGAAATTGGTTTGTACTCTCCTGAGTGTACAGAGAGAGATGCAAAATAGCTTAAAAAAGTAACCCAGCAGCTCCCAAATTGCTCCAACTAGTTCGTAGTAAACACATTCTTCCTAAACAGGCATGAAAAATTGAAAAAAATTGATAAAAAAATATGTACTCTCAGGAGAGTACAACTCAAAAATAGCTCCAAAAACCCAATATTAAGGCTCCAATCAACCTGTAATTAAATATAGTAAATATTTCCTTTCCAAATAGCCTAATAGAAGTGGAAAAAATTTAGAAATTGGTCTTTACTTTCCTTAGAGTACAGGGAGTATAGATACAAAATAGCTTAAAAAAGTAACCCAGCAGCTCCCAAATTGCTCTAAATAGTTTGCAGTCAACACATTCTATCCAAACAGGCCACAATAAGGAAAAAAACTAAGAAAAAAAGTCTGTACTCTCAAGAGAGTACAGAGAGTACACCTGTAAAATAGTCCAAAAAGGCTGATATTAAGGCTTCAATAAACTTGTAATGGAGTCTAATTAATATTTCCTTTCCAAACAAGTCAAAAAACTGAAAAAAAAAATGTATAATTGGTTTGTACTCTCATGAGAGTATAGAGAGTACAGATATAAAAAGTAACCCAGCTGCTCTCAAATTGCTCCAAATAGTTTGCAGTCAACACATTCTATCCAAATAGGCCATAATAAGGAAAAAAATTGAGAAAAAAGTCTGTACTCTCAAGAGAGTACAGAGAGTACACCTGCAAAATAGGCCAAAAAGGCTAACATTAAGGATCAATAAACGTAATGGAAATTAATATTTCTTTCAAACAGTCAAAAAATTGAAAAAAATGTAATGGTCTATACTCTCATGAAAGTAGAGAGAATACAGATACAAAATAGCTTAAAAAAGCACCCCAACAGCTCCCAGATTGCTCCAAATAGTTTGCAGTCAACACATTCTATTCAAACAGGCCACAATAAGCAAAAAAACTGAGAAAAAAAGTTTGTACTCTCAAGAGAGTACAGAGAGTACACCTGCAAAATAGTCTAAAAAGGCTAATATTAAGGTTTCAATCAACCGAATTGCTGCACATGGTCTCCACTAAACATATTCTACCCAAACTACCCAAGAAAATTGAAAAAAAACTGAAGAAATACTCTGTAGTATAGATGCAAAACAAGTCAGGAAGGCTAATATTCAGGCTCTAGATAACCTACAATGAAATGTATTAAACATTTTCTTTTCAAACAACCCATAAAATAAAGATGGTCAAAAATCTGGAAATATTCTATACTCTCATGAGAGTACAGAGAGTACAGATTGAAGAGAGCTTAAAAAGACAACTTAGCAGCCAACAAATTACTTTAAATGGTCTCTATAAAAGATATTATATCCAAACTATCCTGAAAAAATGATAAAAAAATAAGGAAAACATGTACTCTCGAGAGTATGAGTACTCTTAAGAACATGAACACAAGAGTCATTGCTCTAGGAGAGTATAGAGTACACAAAAAATATCTCACTAAAGCGACTCATCATCAACCAAATTCATGGTCTCACTAAAGCAATCCAAACAGATAGTAATCTACTCTGAAAAGGTTTAAAATCATAAATAATAACTTCTAAAGAAATTGATTTTGAACATATCAAACTTCAATTTTATAGTTGTCAGATTAGTTATTTCATGCCCAAATAGAAGATAGTGTAAGCGAACTCAACCCTGAAGCAGTTCATCCACTTTAGCCAATCCTAGTGGTCAACTACCATGGAGGTTTCTTGATTCATTCCATGTACTTCTGAGACAAACATCCTATTGATGACACTATTTTGTTGGACTGGTAGCCCACTCATCATTTCGATTGGCCATTTTGTGGGATCTCATAAAAGACTGACCAGCATCTTGAACAAGTAATTTGATATGAATAAGAAGTATAGTCAATAAGTTGGCGAGAGAAAATATGCAAAAAAATAAATGAAAATAGTTCTTACAATATCAGGAAGAATGGCCTTATGAGTTGGGTTTAGCAATAAATCATAAAATTACCAAGCCCCTAGCTTAGTATGCCCAACCAAGAGTGTCCAGTGCTGATTATTTATAATTGAAGTAAGAGTAGCTCGATACATACGCTTGTTTTGCAATGACATCTTTGGATGAACATTTTGCTTTCTTTCTGTAGGTCATATTTTGCATAACTCTGCAAGAAGGGAAGAGAAAGTTTATAAATTCTAGCTTCTAACTACCTAAACCAGGATTGGAACATACTACCCTACATTTCTTTGGAGTAACTTAGCCAATACAGCAACAACAAACAACAACAACAAGCCTTAATCCCACTGTTTATGAATCCGCCTATTATGTATGTCAAATTCTCATTTAATTCAAGTATACTAAGATCATTTTTTATACATCTTAACCAAGTCTTTTTAGGTCTACCTCACCTTTCTTAACATAAGGCAAATCTAATGCATCTACTCTCTATCGTCGTCATGGACATTGATGCTTTATGTGGCCAAACCATCTAAGGAGACTCTCCTAATCTTATCACTGCTATCATTTTCCCAACATACTCATTTTGCATTCTATCTCTAAGAGTAAAGCCACTCATCCACCAAGCATCCTCATCTCTGTAACATAACTTAGTCTTATGCTTCTCTTTTATTGGCCAACATTCTACACCATAAGTCATTCGTCTTACCACCATCTTATAAAATTTTCCCAAGTTTAAGTGGAACTTTTCTATATAATAAAATGCATTCCTCCACTTCAACCATCCAACTTGAATTCTACTAATAACATCTCCATCTATTTCACCATCATTTTGAACAATGAGCCTAAATATAAGATCTCCTCTTATTAATGACTTGATCACCTAAAGTTACAAACACTACCACTAAAACTTCTAACTAAAATTAAACTCCATATATTCAATTTTAGATCTACTTAAACGAAAAGGGGACATATAGCCCCAGGCATAGTGAGTACTTCTAGGCTAGTAGAAAGGTGAAGGCATCGACGTGTGCATCTGATAGATACTGATATGTCAGTAACTCGTCAATTTTCCCTCGCGCAATAATGATATTCCCAGCCGTGAATACGGTATCACCCCTGCATGTGAGAAATATGGGAATGCAAGCCTAACTGAACGAATATGTGATTTTACGTATATAGAAGGAATTGAATGAAGAATGACTTACTTGTCCTTGAATCAGGAACACGACGTGTCAATGAGCTACAGCATTGGCTTAGGAAGGACATCTCTTGATGAGAAGTCAACAATATGATATGCCTCAGCTAGCTGCAAGAAAATTAGTGATGAGGAAAAGTAGTGATGAAGAGCTAGAGTCATTGTGAACTAAGAATCGATCTGCTAAGATGATGCATACCTCCGTCTGATGCCCCTCAACCACAACGATAGTAGTCTATGGTTTAGCTACTATTATTGGCGCATCTTCGCAAACCTATAAAAAAAATTTATTGAAATCAGTTACTATTATGTCAAATTAAAAGAAAGTTACGTAATACCTCTTCTGCTGGATGCTCATCCTGAGTGGAGGCTACCACAGGACTTATTCTGCTCCGTGACTTCCTGTAAGTTTATGTGAAGGGGGAAGATATGGCTTTCCTTTTCCTCATCTGTCACACCTTCACACCATGCTCAATGTTGTCAAGTAAATGCTTCATAGCATCTTCATGTGCAGTGGAAGCCTCCACAAGAGCTTCCCCTATGGTGGCCTCCACAGGGGCTTCCCCAATGGAAGCCTCTATAGGGGCTTCCCGTGGAAGTCTCTACAGGGGAAGCCCCTATGGTAGCCACCACAGGAGCCTCCCCTGTGGTAGCATCTACCACAGGGGCTTCCCAAGTAGAAGTCTCCACAGGGGTAGCCACTGTAGTAGCCTCCATAGGAGCCTCCCCACAGGCCTCCCAGGGAAGCTCTGTGGTAGCCTCATAGGTCTTGCCCTGTGTGCCATCTCAAGAGATTCCCCTGTGGTCGCCTCCACAGGACCTTCCCCCATGCAAGGGATGTTAAGGCCCTGCTGCCCAGCAGTCACCGCCTCAATTGCAGTTACCCGCAATTCAATTCCGTCAATTCTCTCCATTATTGATGCTTAAAAAGACGATACTCTATCTCCTAAGGCACTGAAACTTGCAAGTATCCTCTCCACCGTAAAGCTTTTTGAGTGGGTAGTAGTAGAGGATAGGCTAGATACACTGAAAGGTAGAGAATATCGAAGAGAGACATATGGAGATTCAGTGGGGGCTGGACTCAATGGACTTAGAATGGGACTGCTATCGGGTTCGACATGGGTTGTCTGCTGGGCAGTGGGCAATGTTTCAAGGAGTCAGGTCCCCTCTTCTGATATGTCCTCGAATGAAAGGCAGACTTGGGTTACACCGTTAAGAAAATATGATGATTTACAATATAATTAAATACATTCTCATATAAACAAAGTGATATTATTATATGTCACCTGGTGTCCTCCCAAACCAGTGAAGGCGTCATGTGCAAACTTTATTTTTGGCCATTGTAACATAGGTGGCTTTGCAGAAGGAAATGATGACCTTATGATGCCTATGTGCTCTGTCGCCTAGATCTACAATGTATATTTATATAAGTTAACTTCAATGCATCAAATAATACATCAAGATATAGAGCATTATCATTAGAAAGTGAAGCCTCATGTACGGTGTCTTCTCGTAATCTTTGATGAAATACCATCAAATTATGAACGAGAAAGGCCTAAATCTCCCTTGTACTCAAAAAATTTATCTATGTCATCATATCAATTCGATGCCACCCTATAGTTGTGATATATAAAAAAAGATTTGAGAGCGAGAAAATGTATGTATGTTGCCATGTGTCACGGTGCGATCAATTCTCGAGTTTATTCTTAAAGTCCACTGAGCTAAACTGTGACAGTGGGGATTTCTGCCATATGACCTTCTCCCCTCTGTTTGGCATCCCTATAATTAGTGCAACTTTATTAGGAGTGAAAGGAATGCCCTGCCACCCAAAAAGAATGCTTATTTCTCTATATCCTAGCAAGACAGGATTGACGTGATGGCAATTGAGACTTGTTGAATTCCATGCAATCTAGTAAACTGATGCATATGAAGCCTCCTTAAAGTGTCAATGACTTCATCAGTAAAGAGTGCTGCAATATTATCTAACACCGCTCTAATGGTGGTAGGCATGCATCTCGAAGTTATCCTTTTCCCAGACATTGTAAACTTCAAAATGAAAAGTAAATTAATAAGAACATTATCAGCACAATGGAGGCCTACAGAATACAAATGCAAAACTCCTCTAAAAACAAACCAAACAGCCTCCAAATTGCTTCCAATGGAATGTAATGAACATATTTCCTCCAAACAGACCAAAGAAAGTGAAAAAAATGAGAATAATGCTCTGTACTCTCATGAGAGTACAGAGAGTACAGATGCAAAACTCCCTTAAAACCAACCAAACAGCCTCCAAATTGTTTCCACTGGAATGTAATGAACATATTTTCTCCAAACAGCCCGAAGAAAGTGAAAAAAATGAGAAAAATACTATGTACTCTCATGAGAGCATAGAGAGTATAGATGCAAAACTCTTCTAAAAATCAACCAAACAGCCTCCAAATTGCTTCTAATGGAATGTAATGAACATATTTCCTCCAAATAGCACAAAGAAAGTGAAAAAATGAGAAAATGCTCAGACTCATGAGAGTACGAGTCTGATGCAAAACTCTCCTAGAAACCAACCAAATAGTGTCCAAATTGTTTCCAATGGAATGTAATGAACATATTTCCTCCAAACAAGCCAAAGAAAGTGAAAATAAATGAGAAAAATGCTTTGTACTCTCATGAGAGCACAAAGAGTACAGATGCAAAAGTCCCATAAAAATCAACCAAACAACCTCTAATTTGCTTTCAATGAAATGTAATGAATATATTTCCTCCAAGCAGCATAAAGAAAGTAGAAGAAAATTAGAAAAATACTATGTACTCTCATAAGAGTACAGAAAGTATAGATGTAAAACTCCCTTAAAAACTAACCAAACAACTTCCAAGTTACTTCTAATGAAATGTAATGAACATATTTCCTCTAAACAGCATAAAGAAAGTGAAAAAAAATGAGAAAAATATTATGTACTCTCATGAGAGTACATAGAGTACAGATGCAAAACTCCTCTAAAAACTAACCAAACAGCCTCCAAATTACATCAAATGGAATGTAATGAACATATTTTCTCCAAACAGCCCAAAGAAAGTGAAAAAAATGAGAAAAATGTTCTGTACTCTCATGAGAGTATAGAGAGTACAGATGCAAAACTCCCTTGAAAACTAACTAAATAGTCTCCAAATTACTTCCAATAGAATGTAATGAATATATTTCCTCCAATCAAGCCAAACCTAGTGGAAAAAAATGAGAAAAATTTTATGTACTCTCATGAGAGTGCAGAGAGTATAGATGCAAAACTGTCTTAAAAACTAACCAAACAGCCTTTAAATTACTTCCAATGAAATGTAATGAACATATTCCCTCCAAATAGGCCAAACTAAGTAAAAAATGAGAAAAATGCTTTGTACATAGAGTAGAGATACAAAACGACCTTAGAAATCAATCAAACAGCCTCCAAATTACTTCCAATAGAATGTCATGAATATATTTTCTTCAAAAAGGCCAAACCAAGTGGAAAAAATTAAGAAAAATTCTCTATACTCTCATGAGAGTATAGAGAGTACAAATATAAAACTCCCTTAAAAATCAACCAAACAGCCTCCAAATTACTTCAAATGAAATGTAATGAACATATTTCCTCCAAACAGCCCAAAGAAAGTGAAAAAAAAATGAGAAAAATGTTATGTGCTCTCATGAGAGCACAGAGAGTATAGATGAAAAACTCCCCTAAAAATCAACCAAATAGCCTCCAAACTGCTTCCAATGGAATGTAATGAACATATTTCCTCCAAACATCACAAAGAAAGTGGAAAAGATGAGAAAAATGCTCTGTACTCTTATGGGAGTACAGAGAATACAGATATAAAACTCTCCTAAAAATCAACCAAACATCCTCCAAATTGCTTCAAATAGAATGTAATGAGCATATTTCCTCCAAATAGCCCAAAGAAAGTGGAAAAATGAGAAAAATGCTCTATACTCTCGTGAGAGTACAAAAAGTACAGATGCAAAACTCTCCTAGAAACTAACCAAATAGCCTCCAAATTACTTCTAATGGAATGTAATAAACATATTTCCTCCAAATAGGCCAAACCAAAAAATGAGAAAAATTCTTTGTACTCTCATGAGAGTACAGAGAGTACAAATGCAAAAACTCCTATAAAACTAACCAAACAGCCTCTAAATTACTTCTAATGAAATCTATTAAATATATTCTCTACAAATAGGATTTAAAATCTGAAAGAAATTGACAAAATGGGGTGTACTCTATAGAGAGTACAGAGAGTACACATGTAAGAAAGCCCTAAAAATCTATCAATCGATTTAAAGCGCTAAAGCCATGTCAACATATTATATCCAAACAGGGTCAAAAGTCTTTTAAAAAAATGATAAAATGGGTTGTACTCTCCTAAGAGTACAGAGAGTACACATGCAAAACTGAAGCAAACATCATTAATCAACCTACAAACAAATTGTAATGCCATCGACTGAACATATTATATCCAAATAGGCCCCAAAATTCATCAAATCCTTCATGAAATAGCACCAAACATCCTACAATATGATATACTAAACATATGACAAGCCCAACAGTTCAAAATTTTGAAAATAACGATGTGTAGCATGAGAGTAGACATACATCAAAACATCTCAATAAATAATCTCCTCAAATAAATAACTCAAATGTTCCAAAATATTCTCCTACTCGATAGTGAGAACAACAGAGAAAATCCTAAATTCATTAAAGTTCAAGAATGCATAAAGAAATATCTCATGAGGTCGTCTCTAATACCTCAATTTTTAATGCTCAAGATTTGCTAAATCTCTAAGGGGAGGTCGGACGTGCGTCGGGCGAGAGCGGAAGCTATGGTGAGAAAAATTTCTACGCAAAAAGAATGCCCTAAACTGTTCTGTGACGAAGAATGTGGAACGATGCGTATGATATTTTCTTCTCCCGCTGTTTGAACGGGATGGGTCGGGTCGGGCCCGGGGTAGCGTAAACGGCATCGTCAATGCACCGTCCAGTTACAGGGCCGTGAAGTGTAGAAATTGAAAAAAATGATATTTTTTAATAATAGACACGTATAGCACTACGATTAGAGTCCAGATATAAAGCAATATCCGAACTTCGCACATAATATTTTCTCGTAGGCTTGTGACTTTTTGGAGTGAGAATGGAAAAGGTGAGAGCTCAGACGAAGATGATCCAGATTGATACTCAAGAGACTTCGTGTGACTTCCCTAGCGGGTGGCCGGCAAATGAACAAGCCAGTCTTTTATTATAAAAATAATTTATAAAATCGAGGATGGGAATTGCCCACCCTAAAGGAACGTCAATCCGCCACTGTTATATATATATATATATATATATAGTTTAGGATATGTATGCCGGCTGGCCACGTTAATAATATCTTTGTTATTTGGACAAATGTCATAGCTCGACGAAGACGATGACCTCATTAGGAAAAAAAGAAGCGTACTTGCCAAAGTTTTTCAGATGAAATCATCAACTGAATCTCGATATTAATTAATTAATTATTTATTTATTTATTTAAGTAATTAGTTCTATTATTTTTTTAAGGGTATTCACCCAATACCCCACCCATCTTGTGGGTAGAATTCATTATCCACTAAGTATCACATTTAATACGTAAACTCTTGATATCCCAGTACCTCTGAAAGGAATCGAACACCGGTCTAGAGATTCACCAACCAGAAGCAGAGGCGGTGGGTGTTATTTTTTTTTTCTCTTCGTTAGATTCTAGTTACCAAAATCCTAAAAAAATATCTTCTATTAATCTTCGTATATAACTGAAAACTCGATGCGGTGTCTAGAATCTTCCAGTGGTTGATAGGCTTTCTTCAAGAGGTCTTGTTATGATATCGTTATATGTGAGTTGTGATTAAATTCAAATGTCCTCCCCAAAAAAAAAAAAAAAACCTCGATGCGGTCACGTACTGTTTACCATACCGCCAATACGTCCAATTTTTTTTTTTAATTTGATTGAATAACCCAATGATCTATTGCCAAATAAATAAAAAATTTACATATAAAAAACACAAAAATACACAATACATGAAGCCAAAATAAATTTTAACAAAAAGGCCTAATGGCATAATAATAGAAAATACAAAAAATAAAAATAAAAATAAATAGAGAAGGAGCAAAAATACGAGTAGTACTAAATCAAAAGAAAAAATCAAAAGAATCATCGTCGCTCCCGAAATATTTTTTTCTCGAAATAGAGAAGAAGCCAAATGAAACAAAACGTTAGAGCATAAAATTGCATTTTTTAGAAGAGAAACATAGAAGAAGGCCGGCCAAATTGAAACTAGCATATTTTGAAGATGTCAGGCAATTCTTTTATGGTGATTCTCTCAAATGTCAAATCAATAGTGTTTCTTGTTCTAACTCCTTTGAATTTAGCCCATGTTGCTATTTTGAGTTTAAAAATGACATTAGAAATGCTAGTAATATTCATGCCAAATTTTTTACTAATCTTTTCTTTCTATAATAGAGGGCTTTCAAAGAGGGATTATCGATTTATTTCTAAAGAGGAATATATGTGATGGATGGCTTACTCAAATGTTACTTAGAAGTTGGATATAAAAATAATATCTAAAGATGTAGAATAAGAGATAAATAAAATGATATATTTATAAGGGACGTCATTTTATTTATGTTATATTCTCTTTTACAGTTTGAATTTAAGTGCTCCAAAATCTTGCATATAATTTTTATTACAATATTCTTGTAATATAACATACAATCATTAATATAATAATCTATTTTTGCTCATTGAAGTTTAATCTAAATACTAATTTCTTAGTCTTACATAAAACATTAAATTAAAATTACCTCCACCACAAATGAACTCTAACTTGTCTATTCAGAGAACATGATTAATTTTTCATGTTTAAAATATGAACGTCTAAACTTTCTTCGAAAAGGAGTGGTCGAGAAGCCATGTATATGAATTATATAGTTAGGTGTCTTGAGAACGTAAGCAATAGTCTATTATACATTCATAATCATTTACTTCAAATATCCATATGATGTATTTAGATTAAAAGTTCACAATAAATATATAGCATTAATTTGATCATTTTTATCAAGATATCTAATCTTAACTAAAAGACTATTTAGGATCACTATTATTTTTTATTTTTTATTTTGTTTTATTATTTGGGATACTTTTATTTTTTATTTTCTATTTTATTTTTTTTTATGTTTTGTTTCAAAGTAAAATAAATTTGGTGGTTATTGTTATTTTTAAAAACATCTAAAAGCTATTTTGAATATTTTAAAAATAATACTATTTATTTTTTAAAATAAAAAATAAAAACACATCAAATAAATATATTTTCAAAAATAATATAAAATAAAAATAAAAAACACAAAATAAAATTGATCCCAAACAGACCCTAAACTTATTCAAACACAAACCATGGGTATGTGATATTAAAAAAAGGAGTGTATGCAATATTATTTATTTTATCATTTTATCTTCTAGATTTCTCACATATTAGCCATGCTTCTTAGCCATTGTAAATATTGCATTTATTTTATTTAATTATTAATCAATCAAATCTTATTATAAAACTCATATATAATTTATCTCTCAGTGTAATGTTCTGAAATTATATCATTATGTTATCAGCATTAATATTGATTTTTTATTGAATTTCTTTAATATACGTTTAAATGTTTATTAATTTTAAGATATCTCTAAAATCTACTCAAATTTTCACTCAACACAAATAACAAGTGAGTTAAATCGTTTTAGAATTTCGAATGAATGGAAGCAAGCCTATCAGAATTTAATTTTTAAAATTTGAAATATTTAATAATTTTTTTTATAAATTAACTAAAAAATAATCATCTTCAACTATTAAGCTGCTTAAAAATAAGTTTAAACTCCTTTTAATGACAGTCATATTGGGGCTTTATAATAAATAAAATCAGTTTAAACTCCTTTAAAAAAATTTGAAGGTCTCTTTCAATGACAGTTATATTGGGGCTTTATATAATAGATGGAGATATTGATTTCTTCACATTTTGGCAATGTTTTTAAACTGCAAATATTATTAAAAATTTCAACTTGTTAGACTGATGTGTTGGAGATGAATAGAAATATATAATTAAAAAAAGAAATTTTATATGTATAAGATCTTATTGGGGCGGCTGAGCACTCTTCACCCACACGTTTAAGGCATGGCTGCAGAGAAGACCGACGAGGCAGCCACAGGTGAGTATACCAAAGATGGTACTGTTGACCTCCATGGCAACCCCGTTCTCCGATGGAAGCGCGGCGGTTGGAAGGCTTGCAGCTTCATCGTCGGTAATTCTTTCTCTCTCTCTCTCTCTCTCTCTCTCTCTCTCTCTCTCTCTCTCTCTCTCTATATATATATATATATATATATATATATATATATATATCTATCAATTAAGATACACGCAACACCATTTTTATGTTTTTACATATCTAATATTTTAAATTTGAGATTTTCATTTATAATACTTCACCTATAAATAAAAATGTTGTATTTACTTTTTAAATGAAGATGATAGTGTGGGTTGTTTGAGAATAAATATATATATATATATATATATATATATATATATATATATATATATATATATATATATATATATATATATATATAATAAAATTTATATTCCAACATCATTTACTTATTATAATTTCTATTCAAATTGGTCAAACCTTTTCCAAATTTAAAGGTTGAAAAGTTTGAACTTCAATTTTATGAGTTGTCCTTAATTTTCTACTAATTTAAGTTTAAAAATGAGATCCAATCAAGTTGGAGATTAATTAAATCTGATATATATATATATATATATATATATATATATATATATAATAAGACACAAGTATTTTGAAAATTTTCACAAATATTTTGATTGTATATAATGTTAGCTAAAAAATTAAAATATTAATAAATAATAATTTAAAATACCTAATTAAAAACACTTTTAATGACAAATATAACTGAAAATTAGCTTTTAGTCAAATTATCTGAAATTAACAATCATACTTAAAATTGGCAAACACAGCAACAAATGAATATTATCAATTCAATATTAATAATCATCAAAACAAAATCTTAGTAAAAACATAAATTTTTATATTAATTATTTAATTTTAATCATAGTTTATGAAGTGTTTGAGAGGATGACATATTATTAAGCATAAAGATCATGGTGATATAACCAAAGAGCTTCATCAAGGAACTGTCACTGCTTCCAATAACCAACCAATTGACGACTATTTGGATGATTTCTACAGATATATTGCTGATGCTTATTTGGGTCGGTATTGGACTTTCATCATTGCCTCCATTATCTACTTCTTGGTAATTATCCTTTTAACTTTTATTTAATGCTCGATATTTCATCTTTTTTTTATTGAAAAAATAAATAAATTTGGATATTTTAGTACATTTTTTAATCAAAATTATTTTAAATTTATTTTTAAAACTAAAGATAACTCGTAGCACCATATGGGCCTCTCTTTAATTTTTTTTTTTAACCATTAGCGCATATGTTCAATTTAAGTGTGGGTAAGATTTGTTAAATGTAATATATTTATAGTTTAATGTCATTATTCTAAATTTTTGTATTCTAATTTTGATCATTATGAATATTGTAGATATTAATTTTATTTTATGATAATTATAATATATAATTTTGATATTACTATATATTATATATATATATATATACACACACATCTATTTTTAAAAATTTTTATTATCTAATTTTAATTTTGTGCATTTATTTTTACAATGCTATTAAAAAATTGGACAATAATCTGACAATCTTTCAAAATATGAATAGATAAATATTTGAGTCAAACTCTCTAAAAAATTGTAATTAAATTTTATTTGTTATTTATATTTTTATGTTATAATCACATTAATAATTGGATTCATAAGAATATTATTAAATTTAATAAAATATTACAAAGAAATATCACTGCCCATATTAAAAAAAGTTGGCTAATAATATGATAAAAACTTATCTTAGATCAAAATTCTGACTCAGAATATGTCAAGATATTTGGAAGTTACATTTTGAGAAAATTGTATTTTAAAATTTGATCTGATTACCTATAATAGCAGCTAGAAATCATCAATTTAATTTTGTTAATATATATATATATATATATATATATATATATATATATATATATATATATATATATATATATATATATATATATATATATATATATCTATATATATATCTACTGTAGCTTCTTTGTTTCACAAATTCTTGCAGCTCCGTCATTAATTTTTCATTCCTATCTTAAACATACTCTTAATCACAAATAAATAAAACTAATTCATGCTTACTATTTTATTTTTTTTCTTTTAAATATTCTCTATTTTAAACATTTTATTTTTTTAATTTGTTAGTATAATTTGTTCTTTTTTTCTAAAAAATATGAAATATATTGATTTCTGAAGGCAGCCAGCATGTTGTAAGTTGTAGACATATGTAGAGCTCTAGGCAAGAGAGATGACAGAGGTATACGTGTGAGAAGAAAAATCAGAAAATTGGTAAAGAGAAAAATCAGAAAAAAAATATAGGTAAATATCAAATTTAATCAATTACACCCAAAATGAAGTTTTTTAAATTATATTTTTAATCCTATAATTATTTTAATTATTATTATTATTATTTGAGTGGTGTAAACAATGGAACATTTAACTTTATTCTAATAATTGTTATTTTCATTTCAGATATCATTGCTTGATTAGATGAAAAACTTTATTCTACAATTACCGGTATATTTTGCGTACTCAAAGAAAATGAAAATCGATGTTTACAATTCCATTTTATCATATTTTTTAGACTTATGATCTAATTTTGCTATGTCTAGTATGAGATTAAAAAGTTTGATTATATAAAATACATCCCCTTTAATTCAACTCTCAAGTTGATTGCAGGGAATGTGTCTACTAACTCTCTCAGTCTCCCTCCCGTCTCTTAAACCTCCCTCTTGTGAGAGTGGAATTGCTGGCCATAATTGCATCAACAAAGCATCAAGTTTGCAACTTGGCATCTTTTTTACCAGCCTCTATATTATTGCGCTTGGCACCGGTGGCACGAAGCCTAATATCTCAACCATCGGTGCAGATCAATTTGATGATTTTCATCCTAAGGAACGTGCACATAAGCTTTCCTTCTTCAATTGGTGGATGTTCAGCATCTTCTTTGGCACTCTATTTGCCAACTCAATTTTAGTCTATATCCAAGACAATGTTGGATGGACTGTTGGCTATGCTATACCTACACTTGGGCTCCTCATCTCAGTAACAATCTTTATTATTGGCACACCAATCTATCGTCATAAATTACCGGCCGGAAGTCCTTTCACGAAAATGGCACAAGTGATTGTAGCAGCACTAAGAAAATGGAAGGTGACCTTGCCTGAAGACATGACAGAGCTTCAGGAATTGAGTCTCGAAGAATATGAAAGAAATGGAAAATTTAGAATAGATTATACACCCTCCTTAAGGTAAGCATTAATTACTTAAAGTTTGAATTTAAACTTTATAACATACTATTCATATCAATTTTAATTAGGCATTTTTCTCCAAGCTATAGTTTCAATCTAGTTAAATGGTTTTTAAAGTTTTAATCTATAATTTTCTTTATGATTTTAGTAATATATATATATATATATATATATATATATATATATATATATATATATATATATTAGTGCACACATATTAAAATATTACTTTATTGTTTATTTATGCTTTGATAATTCCAATCATACCATTTTAAAAAAATGATACATATATATTTTCTTACTACAATAACATTTATTTTATAAAGAATAAATATATTCATAAAAACTTTGATAAAAATTATTTACATTTATATTAAAAGTATATTCATTTTAAAAAAATATGTATTTATGTAAGAGCATCTATTTAGACTTACTAACAAACGCACATCATCTACCAACATGAAGCTTCCTTAGCAAAGCTGCTGTTAAAACCGGCCCATCTTCAAGCTCATGGGCTCTCTGCACCGTGACCCAAACTGAAGAAACGAAGCAGATGCTCCGCATGCTCCCCGTCCTCTTCGTCACCTTCATCCCCAGCGCCATGATCTCTCTAGCCGGCACTCTCTTCGTCAAACAAGGCGCCACTCTCAACCGTCATATGGGCCCCCATTTCAGCATCCCGCCCGCCTGCCTCGGCGCCTTCATAACCATCTCCATGCTCATCTCCGTCGTCCTCTACGACCGCCTTTTAGTCCCCTTCGCCCGTCGCCTCACCGGCAATCCTCGCGGCATCTCCCTCCTCCAACGCATGGGCATCGGCTTCGCCATCCACGTCATAACGATACTCACTGCTTCGTTCACGGAGCGCCATCGTCTATCCGTCGCTCGAGCTAAAGGCGTTGCCGAGAGCGGCGACACAGTGGACTTAACCATCTTCGTGCTTCTGCCACAGTTCCTGCTTGTGGGGATCGCCGACGCGTTCGCGGAGGTGGCCAAACTTGAGTTTTTTTATGACCAGGCGCCCGAAGGGATGAAGAGCCTGGGGACTTCTTATGCGATGACGACGCTCGGTGTTGGTGGTTTCATCAACAGCCTGCTGTTGAAGACGACGGCGAGGGTGACGGAGAGGGATGGAGGGCGTAAAGGGTGGATACTGAATAACCTTAATAAATCGCATTTGGATTACTATTATGCTTTCTTGGCAGTTCTCTATGCGCTGAACTTTGCTGCTTTTATTGTTGTTAGTAGAAACTATGAATATAAGGCTGAATTTGTAGATGATAATAAGGCTGTTGAGGCTAATAAGGATAACGTTGATGTGAGCCAGGAGCATTGAGTAGAAGAGGATGATGGCTTGTTATAATAATTATTAATATTGTGAATTTTATTGGGTTGAATAATAAGTGTTGTTTGGTGGTGATATGAATGAATATACAGCGTAGCTGTGGGACTACAAATTAATGATCTTACATATTTTGTTACTTTAAAATTTGTTTTTGTGACAATCACTACTATTATTTATTGTGAATTACAACTATGGTTTAAATAATCCTGTATTTATTTACAAGCTTACAGGATTTAACTTAAACTCATGAAGTATAAACTAAAATTCAACTCTACTTTCTTGTAACTTATAATTTTCTCTCTCTCTCTCTCTCTCTCTCTTTTTTTTTTTTGGCAGAACTCTCTAAGTATATTTTATTTTCTAAAAACATTACATTTATATGAAAAATTATACTTTATTCACACAAAAAAGTAATTCTATTTTGTGAAAAATATTCGAAACTTAAAAAAGTTTTTAATATGAAAAACTGATTATGTATATTATTATTATTATTAATTATTATAAAGATTAATTTTAATTCATTTGAAATCAAGATATATAAAATAATTGTTAAATGAATCACATCTAAATGGCTAAAAAAAAAAGAATATTTAAATGCGTCATTATCGGGACTTTTGCTACACATAAAAGTGTACATGTAGTATCATACATTCTTTCAATAAATACTTTTTGTAACATTAAAATGTCTTAAAACAAAGTATAAAATAACATTTAAATGTGTACTTATAGGGGTTTATTGCGACACATAATGTTGCAGCAAGAAACAGTTTTTAGGTTGCTCTATTATTATTATATTATTATTATTATTATTATTATTATTATATTATTATTATTATTATTATTATTATTATTATATTATTATTATTATTATTATTATATTATATTATTATTATTATTATTATTATTATTATTATTATTATTATTATTATTGTTATTATTATTATTATTATTATTATTATTATTATTTTATTATTATTATTATTATTATTATTATTATTATATTATTATTATTATTATTATTATTATTATTATTATATTATTATTATATTATTATTATTATTATTATTATTATTATTATTATTATTATTGTTTATTATTATTATTATTATATTATTTATTATTATTATTATTATTGTTATTATTATTATTATTATTATTATTATTGTTATTATTATTATTGATTATTTTATTATTATTGTTGTTATTAATATATATTATTATTATTATTATTATTATTATATTATATTATTATTATTATTATTATTGTTATATTATTTATTGTTATTATTATTATTATATTATTATTATTATTATTTATTATTATTATTACATTATTATTATTATTATTGATTATTATATTATTATTATATTATTATTATTATTGTTATTATATTATTATTATTATTATTATTATTATTATTATTATTATTATTATTATTATTATTATTATTATTATTATTATTATTATTATTATTATATTATTATTATATTATTATTATTATTATTATTATTATTATTATATTTATTATTATTATTATTATTATTAATATTATTATTATTATTATTATTATTATATTGTTATTATTATTATTATTATTATTATTATTATTATTATTATTATTATTATTATTATTATTATTATTATTATTATTATTATTATTATTATTATTATTATTTTGATGATATGCTTGGCGGTTAAATGATGTATATTTATAGTTTTGGTATCATTTATGTGTCACATTTGATTCTAATCACTTCACTTTAAAAGATACACTTAAATATATGTTAGGTTGTATTGCAACGTTCACCTATGCAATAAAAATATTTCTTATCTCAGTAGTTGATGTGTTTTGATATGTATTTTCTTGAGCACATTTATTGAAGAAAGATTTGTGCTTTGTAACACAGCCTTCTCTAATTAAGGGAACGAAAAGACTTTTGTAAACTTAATTAATGTAGTAAATTATTTTATTTGGGCTAAGCCCTAATATATATATATATATATATATATATATATATATATATATATTATTAATTATACATTAGGTGCTATATTATTTTTAAGTCTATTATTTTTGTGATCAAATAAAATATTAATTACTTTTTAGGCTTTTGAGGTACTTATTAATTATACATTAGGTGCTATATTATTTTTGGATCTATTTTATTTTATTTTTATGATGAACTAAAATAAAATAAAATACACTCAACTATAAATATGATCATATCCCCAGTCTAATATTTATTTTTAATCAACCACTTATTTACTCAAAAATGAAAATGATCAATTTTTCATCTAATAAATACTAATCGGTCACATATTTACCCGAAAATAAATGCCTTTAGTTAATATCAATTTTAAGCTTCCATGTGTTCGCTTTATATGCAATTAGTTCCAATGACTTATTAAACGTTTTTTTATCATATTAAAGCAACGGTAATCATTTAGGTGTGTTTTAATTATTCCATTTAATCCTCCAAATACAAGTTAAGTCATGTTTACTATAAATGAATTAAATGATATTTATATAATATTTATTAAATCTACTTATAATTTAAATTTAAGAAACCCCATTTTCAAGTGATTATAACATTCTATATTTTATTATGATTTTATTATATAAATTTTAAGAATATAATTTAGAATATTATATGTATATATATTTATCTATGCATAAAATATAAATAAGTTTAATATTGGTTAATGTATGAACATTATATATGTATATATGATGTGAAATTTGTCTCTCCATTATTAGAGATCTAAGTTTAATTATTCTTTCTATTGACATTCATTATTCCAAAATAATTTAAATTGAAATAATATGTCACCAAAATCACATTTATTATATTAATTTATGTAATTTTAAAATATATGAATTTTTTTTTTTTTTTTTTTTTTTTTTGGGAAACCCCATTATACGGGGGTATTTTATTGCCACAAAAATAAGGTTACAAGATCCTTAAAAGGGGTTACACTCCAGAACTACTGCTCAAAGAGCTACAATCAACCTAAGGAGAAAAACCCCAATCTAAATACATCCAAATTCCAAAGGAAGCATTCAAACACATAAAAGAAAATACTAACTGGAGCAAACCTGCAAAACCATAAGAGAACAGCAAAAAGATAAAGCAGTTAAGGTAATGCCGACAATAAGTGGAGGAAAACACAATAAAGTGAAAATGATATTAAGGAAATGTGGTAAAATAGGCTCAGGCTCAATCACATCCTTTTGGGGCTGCATGAGCATCCCAAATAAGGGTTATATCACGTGAGCAACTACCAACCAATAGGAAGTGAGATCGCCACCGCCATCATAGCCAACACGAGAGAATGCAACATCCGCTTGTTGATAGATAAGTGAGCTTTATAACCCGCAAAACCTAATCAAGCTCATCTCGAGATTAAGACCATCCCAATAGAGTATATCGCACAATAAGCCCTGTGAAACCCTCCCTTTATAAATAACCTTGGGGTAATAGTGATAAATTAAAGCATTGTATTTCACCTGTGGTATGTAATACAAACATTTAAAAAAAGCATCCAAGAATTGCATTTAGAGCAAGAATACCAAGAGCATTCATGGGTGCCATATAGGTAATTCGACATGAATCAACCGATAGAGAATGCTTAGTAAACCGCTGAGAGTATCATCATCCACTCGATGATATCACAACCACAAAGAAAGAAATAGTTATTCACGCCGTGACGGCATTTTCCAACCTAAAAATGAGAAGGCACAAATACCAACATATTAAAGAAATGTATTTAATCAAAGAATCATGCCAAATAGGGGAATTATATGCGATATATGAATATTCAATAGTGAAATGCAGCTCAACAATTACGAAAAAAAAAATTTTTGATCAAAGATACCACCCGGATTTAGCCGTACCATAAGCGTAAAACATGAACGCTCAACTTAACCCAAATATCATGCGAGATGACAAATTGCAGCAGTACTATGTGCATCAAATGTAACAACTAATCGTATACACCCCAAAGCACTTAAAGCTGCAATTCCAATATGAACTAGTAGGAACAACAATCACAAGGTTCCAGAAAATCCGAATAGTTCTGCAGTTCCAGGCAAATTCGCAGCCATAAGCAGAATTTTCCAGATGATTCATATCAGAAATCGATCCAGCTAAAAGGATAATATAAGCTCTGTAAGCACCAAAGAAGAGTTGCATCCACAAGCAGTAAACCGTATAACAATTACTCACAGCCAAAGGAAACTTTTCCAAATGTGGGATTAGAAAACAGCAAAACCAATTCATGATGAAAGTATGGGCCATAAACAATCCAGAAATCTTTCGCATAGGAAAAGGGCTGCAATTCCTCACGGAGTGCATCCATTTATAACAAACATCCACAAAATTATCCAGAAATATCGTTTAGAGTAGCAGTTCCAAGCAGCAGATAGGGCTACCATACAGGTAATCCAGATCAAAAATAACCCAGGGAGCAATACAGATATTCCCCTGTCAGCATACGATAACATCAAGCAGAAAAAGTTTCCATAAATCGAGATATTCACAGCCAGGGCCAACAGCCCAGCAGATCTTCTGAATGAGAAGAGGCAGCAATGCTTAATGGGAGACCGAATCCAGTAAATCAACAATACCATAAAGCAGATAGGGTGTTTCAGCATTCAGAAAAATATGAAGACAAGATGCAAATTCTGCCGAAAATGTCATGCTCTAATGTAAGGCAAACCCGTCTTGTCCAGGTTGACCAATCCTTGTAAGTATTTAGGAATAGAATGGTTATCAAAATTAGTGGGCTCATTCAATCTAGTTCCTAATTTAGCAAGATAATCAACACAAGCATTTCCTTCCCTCCATATATGAGTGATTTTGTAACAAAATTGAGTGAGCAGAATTTTAGTTTGCTTGATTAAGTAATATAATTCCACATTGCCATTTTTTTCAGATTGCAGGAGTTCAATTAGTAATAAGGCATCCACTTCCAGCCAAATATTAAGCCAACCTTTCTGTATTGCAATGTTAAGAGCATTATACACTGCCATTAGTTCAGCAAAAGGTACTGAGTTAGTAATAATAGGATTAGCAAAGGCCATGAGAACATCACCCTTGAAATTTCTAAAGATGCCACCACAACCAGAAGCATTAGGGGATACAGCTCCATCGGTGTTAATTTTGATATCGTTATCATGTGGTTTGGCCCAATAAAGTATTTTGGCTTGTTTAGAGGTGTTTATATCAGGCAAATGCAAACCCAATTTAGAGGCAACAAATTTACACCCTTTTAAGTGTTTATATTTAATAAGGTTGGCTTTAAATAGTTCACGGATTTTGAACTTAGTTTTGGCAATTATTTTGGAATGATTCATAGAAATATCGTTATGCTTAGCATCATTTCTAGCCATCCAAATGAACCAGAGAATAATGATCGCAAGAACAATTTTAATATGACCTTTATATTGTTTTCAAAATATATCTCGAGGAGTTGATAAATAAGCGAGCCGTTATATTTGTCAATGGAGAAAAGATTATCGTACCAAATCCAAAGTTTAGATGCAATCGCACCATTCCGGTGATTTACATTTTCAATATGGGAGCAACAATGACATTTTGATGGGAGGTAAAAACCTTTACTCCACATCAAGGAATCAATAGGGACAAAGCTTTTTAAGATACGCCAAGTGAGAATGGAATATGAGGTGGGAATATTATTGTGCCAAAGTCGAGCATACACTTTGGAATAATCTCGAGGTTCTTTGATCATAAGCCAAACATTTTTAAAACTGAATTCGCCATTTTGAGAGAGTTTAAAAAGAATCTGGTCTTTTTTATTGGATGTAATGTTTATGTTATTGAGTTTGTCTAAAAAGGATGAAGGGATATAATCAATGAGCACGGAAAAGTTCCATTTATTATTATTCGAAAGATTTGACTTTGATGGTATCAATAGAACATGAGGAAATTAATTCATCAAAAGAGTTATTTCCAAGCCGCTTATCTTGCCGGAAGAAAGAGTTGCGAGTTAATGCCCCAAAAATTAAAGATTCCTTCCATTTGATTTCTGAGTCTTTTCCAAATAGGAGAAGCGTTAGTTTTATAAAGCAGTTCAATGGGTGCTTAGATAGGCAATATTTGTTTGTCATGAAGTTAGCCCAAAGGCTATTGTTGCTTCTAAATTCCACCGAGTTTATAAGAGAATGCGTTGATGGTGTCTTTGATAGATTTGCAGTCAGACCACCTTCCTCGAGATGCCACGATTTTTGTGCCAAGAGGACCGGTGTATTTTGAGGAAGAGGTATTAGATCCCCAAAAAATTTGTTAATGAGCCTCTCAATTCTATTAATACAAAATTGGTTGGAACGATAGTTTGAATGAGATAAAGAGGCATCTTAAGGGTACTCTTAATCGAGTTAACCTCCCTCCAAAGGATAGAAAATGATATTCCCAAGAGGAGATACGGTTGGATATTTTGTGGATTAAATCGTCAAAAGGTAAGATCTTTTATGTCCTTTGAGCAGGAGTACCTAGATAATTGATAAGATGATGTTGATGAAAGTTAGTGATCCTCGTTATTTGATTAATTCTATTATTGTTGATTTTATTAGAGGTTATGAAGCAACATTTATTTTTGTTAAGGAGGAGACCGCTTTCTTTGCCAAATCTTTTAAAGAATTTCATAATATTTTTGACGTGTGTTATAGAAGCATTGGAGAAAACGATAAAATCGTCAGCAAAGCAAAGATGAGTAATGGGAAATCCACCTTGAGTTTTGTAAATCATACTTGGTTTATTATAGAAAAGATCGTTCAGGCTCCTGGATAAATAATCTACAGATATAATAAAAAGCAATGGCGATAAAGGATCTCCTTGGCGTAAGCCGTGTGTAGAAGTGAAGAAACCGGTGATTCTCCATTTACGATAACCGAGAACCAAACATTAGTGATACAATTTTAATGATACTAATAAATTTGTTTGAGAATCAAAAGATGGAGTATAGAAACAAGGAATTCCCAAGAGAGTTTGTCAAAGGCTTTAGAAATGTCTAGTTTGAAAGCAATGTTACCACCTCTAATAGAACGTCAATATCATGAATCATTTCTTGTGCTAAAAGGATATTATCACTATGGTTCTCCCTTTAATGAAACCAGTTTGATTCGGGAGATAATGTTAAACAGAGGTTGATACGGTTGGTGATTATTTTGGATACTAGCTTGTTAAAAAAGGTGCATAGACTAATCGGTCTAAAGTCATTCCATGTTTCCGATGGTTGTTTTAGGGATAAGTATTATGGAGGTGCTAGAGAAGAATCTAGGAAGGGGTGCCATTGAAAAGTCAATAACGGCTTCGATTAAATCAGATTTAATAATGGACCAACACTTGGAAGAATATAGTAGTGTAACCATCTCGCAATCGAATCCAATTCATGCTTTGGAGAATATTACTAATTTCATTTGGAGATCTACAAAGAGAGATGTTTTGATCGAAGTAATTTTGAGGGAATCGGATGAGGGTTAGCAATAGGTTCCATGTTAATGTTGTTGTTTAACAAATTTTGGAAATGATGTATAAGAATCTTTAATCTCATTTTATCCGATATCCAATTATCATTATTGTTTTAATTTTCTTAATCGAAGTTTATAACTTTTCTTTTGTTGAAAAGAGCGGAAATATTTTGTGTTTCGCCATCGGCAATATGTTTAGTAGCGACTTTTGCCACCAATAAGTTTCTCCATGTTTTGATATTTAATCAAGTTATCTCTAGCTTCGTTGAGTTCATCATTTTATTAGGATCAAACGGCAGCCTTCAAGCTGCACACAAGATCTTCCATGTTTAAGATTTGCAAAAATGTTTTAAAATGATGTTTATTCCACGTTGAGTTTGTTTTAATCTTTTAAGTTTAAGCCAAAAATGGGTCATGCCTTTAATGGAGTTATCAGGGTGAATAGGGGCCGTCCAGTTAGTCGAAACAACAGACATAAAGTCATTATGTTGCAACCACATATTTTGGAAACGAAAGGGGACTGGTGCGGGTGTTGCAGTAGGGGGTGTTTTCACAGTGATCAGAAGAGGGGCGTGATCAGACAGTGTTCTACTTAAGTGTTCAACTAAGGTATGAGGCCATTGATCAATCCAAAGGTGGTTAACCAGGATACGATCGAGGCGTTGCCAAAGTCTAGAATTGTTCCACGTGTAGTTGGAACCAGAGAATCCTATATCGGTAAGGTTACAGTCCAGAATCATATTAAAATCTTCCATAGAATTAATATTAGAGAGATGACCCCTCCCTTCTTTAAGTAGAGGATGGTGTTGAAATCTCCAACCATCCGTGGTTGAGTGACCGAGGAGGCAAAAGATCTTAAATTATTCCATAGAATGTTCCTACCTCTATTACAAGATGCATAAATAAAAGAGCACAACACGGTGAAAACACCTAAAATCAGCATTAATCAATTGTTGTTGGTTGTCAAGGATATTGATCGATAGAATTATTCCAAAACAACCAAATTTTGTTGTTAATGTTGTGAGAAAAAGGAAACCTAGTGTTCTAGCGGTAGCAATCTTAGAAGAGTGGATAAGAGGATAGTAAGAAGAGATATGTTATGAATGCGAGAGGCTTCTAACGCGATTAACTAGGGAAGTCCCAATACCACGAATGTTCCAAATGATGAAATTAATCATAATTGTTGGAAAGGAAAAATTGATTGGATGAGGAGAAAAAGGTATAGTTGATGTAGGATTGATGAAGATCTTGTAATTCAGTTTGCATTTTTAGAGTTATTTTTGGATTTGAATGATTTTTTTTTTTTTGTTTATACAGTTTGAAAATTCTCGTGTCCAATGTGTCCGTCAAAAAAAGAGTAGTTTGTGTTATCCAAAGTTTCATTATTAAGGAATCGTGATGGTAATTTTCCCTTCTTCCATATCGAGAATGATTAGTTATGCTATCATTTTGTCCATTCAAAATGTTAGGGATGTAAGAATATTTTCATCTTCTTTTCTAGATTAATGGTTTGTTTTATTTTATTTTGTTTTCTGATCCAAACTAAGATTTACAGTCGAGGTGATGTTCCCAACCCTAAGTTCATCAGAAGTTCTTTGTTTTGGATCATTAGTTGTAAGGGCCTGCATGTTACCATTGGGCATAGTAGTAGGCATATTTTCTAAGTTCCCAAAACCAACGTGTCATCAATGTCATTGTTTGAATAGCCTCCTTTTGCAATTGGTTCTAGGTAAAGAGTGATTTTGTGGAGGATGATTATTTTGGTTAGCTTTTGGCACATATGCCATTTTAGTTGGTTGTTCCATAGTCACCGAATTAATAGGAATAGGAAGATTGTTTTTTTGAGATGTGGATGTAGGATAAAACAACGTGTGTTCATGCCCATGAATTTTGCAATGTACGTAAAGAAGGAAAGTTTTCAAATTCAACCTTTTGATTATAACCCATTTTTTCGATCCAATCATTTCTTTTGGATGTTTTTTTGTTATATCAACTTCAACAAGTATCCGAGCTACCAGGGTCCGGGATCTCACGGTCGTAGCTTGATCAATTTGAAGAGGCCGTCCAAAGATAGCCCCCACAGCAAACAAAACCTGATGCGTAACAAAGTGTATGCGCATATTGGGCAAAGCGAGCCAAATAGGAACAATTGGTGATTCCTCTTTAATATCAAAACTAGGTGTCCACTTAAGAAGTCGCATTTGGCAGTTAAAAACGAAATAAGAACGACGTGCAAAAACTCTTGAGTAATCCAAATCATTTGATAATTGAATTAACACATGCCTCGGATCAATCAAACCCACAGAAAAAGTGCCCGTGAGCTTGGTATGAAAAAAGAGCGTATATTTTCTAAGTTCGGGTGTTTCAAGTTGAATTTACCCACCAACGAGAATTCAAATGGCTTAGCTAGAATTTCCACATCTGAATTCGAACACATTATTGCAGGCATACCACGAAATCGTAGACATTTAGATTAGAGAACGGATTTGCAGAGAGCATCCTTGAAAGATTTAACAGAAGCCGTAGGTAAGGATACTGGATCGATCGTACCGGGGCGCATTTTGTCCAGAGCAAGCGCGGAAAAAGCCATTTCTGTCATCCAAAGAGAGGCGGATTACATTACCAACAGAAGCAGGGGAGAGATCGCTACCAAATCGCGGAAGAACAGCGGCTGATTTCAATCGGAAGCAAGGAAAAACAGGGGAGCTGCCAGGAACGCGCTAGGGTTAGGAGCCGAGTTTTTATTTAATCGTAAAATATATGAATATTACCTAAGGGTTATGTTTGAATGTATGCAAAAAATAATTAGCCCAAAGAAAGATTATTTTTTGTCCGGATTCTATGCAGTAATAAATATATGATAATTTTACATTAATCAAGCATTTAATATGTCGATCCAAAGAAATACATATTATTAGCAGAATTATTATCAATATTTATTGACTGTAATTTTAAGAGTAACATTTACATATTGTTATTTCTGTCGAAAGACTAAATTATAATGTTGTACTAAGTATCTTATATGTACATATCTTATAAAATATTTCATTTCAAGCATGTATATGGTTGATATTTTGTTTACATTATATATGTATAAGAAAATGATAATATTGTTAATTGTGAGTATATTTATATTCTTTTTAGTTAATGTTTTTTTAATATATACTAATTTGAAAAATATTTCAGTGCTTAATGAAACAAACTTTAAGAAATGAAAAGAGTATATCATCATAGTTCTTGAGTACATAAATCATGACGATGTGATCCAGACGCAATATCCCTCTGCCATTGCTGTGGAAAACACTATTGAATAAATGACAAACTTTGAAAAGTGAGATTATTCTATGTTATGAAAGCTCGATTAAGTCAAAACTTGACTCGACTTGACTCATTTACAACCCTAGTTATGAGCGGATTTAATTTTATAGTTTAAGTTAAAGAAGAAATTTGGAGGGTTTTTATTTTCTTATTTTATATGTAAGTGTATTTTGATTTTATAATTTTTCTTCATGACAACATTGAATTAATTTTGTTAATTGCAATCTAATATTTTGATTCAGATTATATTTCTCAATGTGGGACACAACTAATTATGTTGCATACTACATTGGTTTTTATTATTTAATAATTATTATATGGGTTAATATTTTATTATTGTCTTATATATATATATATATATATATATATATACACACACACACACACACACCAAACAATTCTTATGCATTTACATATCTAACACAAACTTCAATTTTTACACATATATAATACTCCAACTTTCAATGTCATAACAACAATATCATCATCAGTCACTTTTTAAAAGTCAAATGCATCTTTTTTAAGCATAAGAAAGTGTTTCATAAGTAAATATCTAACTTTTGGTATTACACATGTGAATGCATAAGAATTATAAGGTATGTATGTAAATCTTTCATATATATATATATATATATATATATATATATATATATATATATATATATATATATATATATATATATATATATAGTATTATTTGTATTGTATTTTAGTTAGATTATTGGCAATGAGAATGAGAAGGAGAGTAATAAATTGTCTGCTGGCAAGCAAATATATCATGAAAATGGCTAATTGTTCTTAAGATTGAGTTCGTAAAAATGATAATTATAAATTTATGATCAACAAATAAAATATTATACTTCCATTTTGTTTCACTTTGATTCAACTCAAACAAATCTTTATACTTGATGTCCCATATTTAGATATCATGTCACATAATTTTTCTAATTATGAATCTGATCATGAAGTCAAGATTTTAATCTCCAACAATATTTACCCCATACCAGCCAAACCTTGATAGGATTTTGCTCATCTCACTCTAATGAAGTTGATTGGCCTCAAGTAAGGATGATCTTAATAGTCCTATTAGTTATGATGGTTCAATATATGTTTGATAGACTAATATTAAGATATAAACTATCATATTAGGACAATAGTATCTAAATTAAAGTCTTTTTTTATGTTGATTTTGATAAATTAAAGTATAAACATATCATCAATATCAAGAGTGTCACTTCGATATATCTTAGAATGTAATTAACCTTAAGGAGCAAAGTCTCTTTGAAAGAATGATCAACTCAAATTATCTACTTAATTTAACATGATCTTAAAGCTATGACTTATTGATATTTTACATTAATCTAAGTAAGAGTTAGTAGTTTTATATCAGTAGATATTTTCTTATTTCTTTTTGTGGAATCTCTTATGCCAAGATGGACTCTCATATCATCACCTTTTCTTCAACAAGCAATAATTTTATTAGGTAATCACAATAAGGCTTTTTGTCGATAAAGGAAACTTGACAAGCTGGGATGGA
Source organism: Cymbidium sinense (assembly GCA_021442155.1). Classification (NCBI taxonomy): domain Eukaryota; kingdom Viridiplantae; phylum Streptophyta; class Magnoliopsida; order Asparagales; family Orchidaceae; genus Cymbidium; species Cymbidium sinense. The sequence goes on along the minus strand of CM038227.1, from coordinate 24,184,869 downwards.
AACCAGGTAACCTGACCACCTAAAAAATAATAATAATAATTACCAAAGTCTAAGGTCTCCCTCTCAATGGGCAGTGAAGGTAGTCCGAAGGACTTTTTGAGGAGACCATGCAAGAATTTTGTGGTTATACTCTCGAATATTTATTTTCTTTAAGTATATTATACATATATAAATATTTAATTAGAATGATGCTCAAAGGTGTGTATTGAAGTTTATTTTATAATGATCCTGATCTCCAAATGATTGTGTGAGATATTATTTGAGAACAATGATATGATATTTTTAGTATGCTTACTTTTGTAGAATACTTTATTATACTTGTTTGCAATATAGTTATAGATTTTTAATGTTTATTGCTTTTCTTTTATGCATGGGACATGCCATAAATTTTGTATAGCTATTGAGCTATTAATACTCACCACTATTTTATCTGTATGTATTATTCTGTGGAAAGGAAATAGAGAATAACCAAGTTTTTAGAGATACCTTCACTGAAATGATATTATATTCATTTGATAGTCATGATAATATAGAGAGTTGTGCAACAGAATTATTATATAAAGACCTTTTTGATCATATAATTTTATGATATGAATCAAAACAATACTAATAATTTTATTTTATTACTTCTCATGATATATTAGTGGCTCGGTATTATTTTAAATAATATATGAGAAAAAAATTCTTCGAAATGAATCTTAGATAGCAAGATATTCGTTTGATATAACCTTTGATCAATGCTGTAAGTTTAATTCAAATTCAATTCTTCGGATGTTTAAGAAGTCGTAACAGTTTGAATGGCGATCATATTTGGACTTAATATAATATATAGTGATATAGATTCCTATTTTGTGATAACGCCTGTTTCTATGCTGATGTTGAAGATGAATAAAAAAAATGATAGAAATATTAATTAAAAATAGGAATATATAATATTCATAGGCCGATCCACAAACTTTTCTAAGAGAGGAGACAATAAAATAAAAATAATAATGCACTCTTATATTAAATAAAAATTAAAATATCTGATAATATAATATAATAAATAAATTTTGCAAAAACATCTATTTTCTCCATCTTTAAAAAAAAAGCACACTTACTTTTTTTTTAATAAAAAAATATTCACATATCTTAATCAATTATGAAGAATATTCCATTAAAAAAAATTTCTGAATGCTTTGATCCTCTAAGAACACAAAACATAAAGCATATAATTAACCATTAAATACTCATAAAAATTTAATGAAATTTAAGACAAAACATATCTCAATAGCAAAGTCCAAAAATAGGGATAGAGAAAAAAAAGATTCAAGATATCAATTTAAAGTAATAATGTTAAGAAATTAGGACAAAGAAAAAATCAATATTTAAAACTCCCTATAAAATTTATAGTATTATCAAAGATAATCAAGTTGAAGTCATATTAAGTGACACCAAGATTTATCATTTATGCTCAATAAATAGAATCATCTAATTATGAAGGTATAAGATCACATTTGATTGTTTTAAGTTAACATATATGATTAAAAAATTTATAAATTTTAGAAATAAATATCAGCTTTAATAACCTCCACAAACCCCTTTAAAATAATCGTGAATGTACAGATTTCAATTTTTAATAGTTTTAGTTTCACACGCTAATTGATTGGAAATAAATCATCATTTTTCAAAACAATTTTTTTCTAGGCAGATTTACGGGATTTAGACAAGTCGAAGCGCGTGAAGCAGGGTGGGAGGAAAGACAAGGCAATTTCGGGATTTAGACAAGCTACTTTGGCATGGTTAAATCCGGATTTATCAAATCAATTGGCCACGACTTTGTATAATCCGCTACACCCACTTTCTCATGGTTAAATCTAAATTTACTAAATCCTGATACGGGATTTAGACAAGCCGAAGTGCGCGAAGCAGGGTGGGAACCGAGAGGAAAGACGAGGATTACCTTCACGGCTTCACGATTTGCCGAACTGCCAAAATCACCTTACCGCAACAGAGTAAGATGAAGATTTCAAAGCCTAAATCTAGATACCTAAGCCTAATATTTTTATTTCGGTGAGTTTGGTCTGGACGTGCCCCAGTGCCTTCTGTATCCTTAATATTACATTGCACCAAGTGCACGTTAATAAATTTTATAAATTAAAAATTAGATTATATAAATTTAATAAATTTTATTTTATAATTAAATGTTTCATAAATATTATCATTATAAGTAATTAAGATTACAAATGAATTACAACAGAAAATTGAAACAAAATTTAATTAGCATTTATTGTAAGGATAAAAAAAATGTAATCGAAATAAATGAAAATTTAACCGTGTATAAACAAAATTTGTTATCAACATTTAATATGTAAATCATAGTGTCAATTAAATATTTACCCCAACTTAAAAAAATATCACTGATTAATGATTGAATATGATTTTTAAAAATTTAGAAGATGAATAGAGATAACTTTTTATAAAGATTTTTGATAAATTGTAGGTAGTCATAAAAAATAAATTTTGAAAATTTAATTTAAATATATTATCATATTTAACCAAAAATATTTATTGTTTTCTATTAAATACAAATAATTAATTAGATAAAATGAGAGTTAGTAAGTGAAATATATTACTAAATATATAATAAAATTCTTAAATGATCAATATGAATATTAATTTAAAATATAATCAAGTGAAGGTTAATATATTTTAAATTATTATATAGTTGGACATGAATAACATACATTTATTTAATAATTTTTATGTTAAAGATGAATAGATAACTTTTTATAAATATGATTTTTAAAAATTTAGAACTTTAATAGATAACTTTTTATAAAGATTTTTGATAAATTGTAGGAAGTAATAAGAAATAAATTATGAAAATTTAATTTAAATATATTATCATATTTAACAAAAAATATATATTGTTTTCTATTGAATACAAATAGTTAATTAGATAAAATGAGAGTTAATAAGTGAACATATATTACTAAATAAATATAATAAAATTCTTAAATGATCCATATGAATGTTAATTTAAAATATAATCAAGTGAAGGTTAATATAATTTAAATTATTATATAGTTGAACATGAACAATATACATTTATTTAATAATTTTTTGTGTTAAAGGCATAGATTGTTTATCAAAATAAATGAAGAATTAATAAATAATGAAAATGTATAAATGATAAACTTTATAATTGATAGAAATGTTATTTAATTATGGCACATATCAACTAATCATAATGTAAAGACATAAAAAAATATTAAATATATCATTTTAATTTCATAAATTATTTATCTCAAATTATATTCTGCATTGTTATTTGAGCACTTGGTACATTCCACTAATTCTTCTTTTATAATTACCTTTGATTTACATGTATTACATGCATTATACCAAAGGTTTCCTTCTTGTTTTATTCCTTTTATAGACACACTTGTATCATAGTACTTGATCTAGAAAAAAAATAATAAATTAGTAATAATTATTATTATAAAAATAAATAAGTATATATACATACCTCTTATGATAAATGCTCAAATCTATTGATCTTAAAAAGATCAGTACGTACATATCTTTCATTAGTTGATTGACCCAGAGAGTATTTAAATTTCAAGTAACTGAAAGTAATCATTATAATAAGCTAATCAATCATATATTTTTTAAAAAACTTACACACCAATACTTTATTTCTTTTGATTCTATCAAATCTGAATTAATTTCTAAACTTGTTGATGATGTTGTTGACAATGTGAAACCTGTAATTTTAAATATATAATAATTATAATTAATTAAAAATTAAAAATCAATACATGTATAAATTATCGTAACCATTAAAATTCTTCATTACAAAATATTAAAATATATTTAAGAATATTATACCATTATAATATTTCCCAAAAATTGATTTTGATAACATTACTGGAAACTCATCTTTTATTTCTTCTAATTGTTGGTCTTGTACTTTAACAAATGCTTCTCACAATATGAATGTAAATAACTCAGACCTGAAGCAAAAAAAAAAAAAATTACAAATTGATTTTTTTTTTCTTAAATTTGCAATCTAATTGCCATACCTTAATCCAAAAACTTGTAGGTCTTTCTTGATAATTTTTTTTATCCCTCACTCTATACACCATTCTAATGCCATTAACTTTCATAACCAATAGAAGAATATATGTTTCAAATATGAATAAATATTATTAATATTAAGAATTTCATATAATAAGAAAGAAAATATAATAAAACTAAGAAAATATGTACTTGAAGGTGAATTTGGAATTGACTTGATATGTGATATTATTGATAATTTAGTAGATGAGGAGAAATTATTTTTATCAACTTCTTTATGTATTTTTGTGAGATTATTTAATATAATCTCAAATTTATCATTCACATTATAAAATTTTTTATTTATATTTTTAATTTGTCCATTTGATATTATATATATCTTGCCAATATTTAATATGTCACTAAACTTATCGATAATATCTTTCAACATTATTGCATACATCTTTGAACTATGTTCATAAGACAAGAGAAATCATTGAAATTAAAGTTAATTATTTTTTAAAAATATTAATTATAAAGAATATAAAATAAATCATTACTAACAAAATTATATATAATAATATAATAAAATCCGAAAATATTTAATTGTAATAATTAATTACCAGCACATCCATCAAAGCAACTTTTTGGACCTTTCCTTGTCGAGATTTAAATTTTTTTTATGTTTTCCTTTTCAGTAACTAAAACTTTTATGCTCCAATAATGTTGATGCAGTAATGTGAACAAAATTATTTGCACATTTAAATTGCAAATAATTTTACTTCTAATTTTCTCGGCTCCCTAAACATTAAACTACTATTTGCTCAAATTGAAAAGTGCATCATCCTAACTTATCACTAAATAATAATCATGTCTAACTTTCATTAATTTAATTTGATTTGTATTAAATATAAATAATTTTAAATTATCATATTTAATTTTGCAATGTCTATATTGTTTATTTTGTATGATAATATCAAATTTTGAAGCATACAAAAAAATTCACATAGTTTAAAACTTTACCCAGTTAGAATTCATGTATTGCATATGTTTATCTTATACATTTTTATTGTCGATTTATAACTTACGATTTTGTTTAGAACAAAAATAAATATATGCATCTGATATGGATGGCCAAAGAAAAAGAGAATACTAAGAACAACAATACTCCAACATGTCTATTGAAGCAAAACAAAGAAAAATAAATGCTATTATCTCTGCTAGAAAGAGAAGGGAGAAGCCATATCTTGAAATTGCATATATTGCATCAGCTTCAAAATTATCTGGTCAAATAAACTATAACTCACATTTACTTTTTATATATCACATATTTATCAACTATTTAATTAACATATTTTTATCTTAACAAATTCGCAAATGAGAAATATCGATGATGTGATTATAGATTATAGTTTGAGTTTTTCAGATTTATATATTCTTGAAGATCCACATCTTTGTTCATATTGTAATGCAAGAATATTTAAATTTGAGAGACCAACATTTTGTTGTTATAATAGAGAGGTTATATTAGCATCTACTAATGTTCCATAACAATTGTATGAGTTATTCACTTTGAATCCAATTGAATCACATGAATTTAGAACTAAGATTAGAGCATATAATAACATATTTGCATTCACATCATTTGGGGCTCATATAGATCAAGAATTAGCAAATTCAAGACAATGAATATATACATTTAGAGCCAAAGGGCAAATTTATCATAATCTTCTGCCTATTATTAAAGGATCAAAAGGCCAATGCTATTTTCAGTTATATATATATATATATATATATATATATGATACTGATTTTGAAACAAATAATCAGTTGAATGTTATTGGTGATTTGAATCTTTCAGTAGTTTTAATTAAAAAACTAATGGATGTACTTTTTGAAAACCCATATGTCCAATTCTTTAAATCCCTTACCACTAGATCAAAGAGTTTATAATGCTCCAACTACATCACAAGTAGCAGCAATTTGAATTGAAGGAAAAAGTTCGCAAATATAGTAGAACGTGATATCATTCTAACATCACTGGAGAATATAGAAAAATTAACCATTATTTTGGATGTTATGATCCTTTACAATATCCTCTTTTATTTCCAAATGGTGAAGTTGGATGGCATCAAAATATCAATAGGATTTCTAAGTTTGAGAGAGATCATCAAGATATGACCATTCAAGTGATGAAACTTGGTTCAATCGAGGAAGAGGTCTTTAACCAAGAAGAAAATGGTAACTATTATCTATATTTCATCTTTTTAAAATGTGTATAATAATTAGTTGTTATTATTAATAATCATATTTATTCCTGTTACAAGAATTATAAAATCTACAAAGCGATTAGTTTCATGCAGAGAATATTATAGTTTCAAACTTCAAATTCGCCAAAATGATAAATCAATTCTTTTATTTGCTAGTAAATTATTACATCAGTATGTTGTTGATATGTACGTGAGAATTGAGACAAACCGATTGGACTTTTATAGAAGAAATCAACATATAATATGATCTAAGTTATATAAAGGATTAGTTGATACTGTGACATCTGCAGAAACATTAAGTAATAATGTTGGTCAAAAAATTATTTTACCTTCATCTTTCATTGGAGGACCACGTGATATGAGACGCAAATATTTAGATCTAATGGCTCTTGTTCAACATTTTGGAAAGTCAGACTTATTTATAACGATTACATGCAATCTTGATTGGGTGGAAATATAGAGTGAGTTAAAGATAAGCCAGACTGTACAAGATAGACCAGATTTAATAACACATATTTTTAGAGTAAAAATTCATGATTTAAAGGATCAATTATTCAAAAAGTCAATTTTTGGAGTTGTCCCTACTCATGTATATGTTATAGAGTTTCAAGAAAGAGGAATTCCACATGCACATTTTTTTATCATTTTAAAGAGTGGATTTAAGATAACAACACCAGAACAATTTGATAGAATTATATCTACAGAGTTATCAGATCCTATCAAATAAAAGAAGCTACATGGATTGGTTGTAAAGCACATGATGCATGGTCCATGTGAAAGTTTAAATAGAAAAAATCCATGCATGAAAAAAGGATTCTGGAAAAATAAATATCCAGGATCATTTGCTTGTCAAACATCGGTGGGTGATGATTCATATCTAATTTATCGTAGAAAAAATGATGGAAAAAAAGTTGAAGTAAGAAATTATATTTTAGATAATTGTTGGGTTGTTCCTTATAATCCATATTTATTATCTAGATATAATTGTCATATAAATATTGAGATCTGTTTGAGGATAAAAATATTAAAGTATATCTGTAAGTACATTTATAGAGGTAATGATAAAGTATCAGTTTCAATTTCACAACAAAGTAGAGAGAAAATTTTTGATGAGATTCAACAGTATCAAGATGGAAGATGGGTATCAGCCCCAAAAGCATTATGGAGAATATTTTAATTTGATTTAAATGAGATGTATCCATTAGTGTGTAATTTATAGCTACATTTAGAAGACATACACACTATATATTATAAAGAAAATCAAAATTTATGTGATTCATTAGCATTTAATAATGTCAAAAAGAAAAACTATGTTGATAGAGTTTTTTGAGCTAAATAAAAGAGATTCAGAGGCAAAAAAATATCTATATAGAGAAATTCCTAAAAAAAATATGTAAGGGATAAGACAATTTTTTTGGAAAAGAAGACAAAAGTTTGAGCAAATTGGTCGCATAAACACTGCAAATCCATCGGAGGGTGAAATATATTATTTAAGAATGTTATTAAATCATGTTTATGGACCAACATCATTTACTGATTTATCAAAAGTACATGAAATATAGTGTTTCACATTTAAAGAAGCTGTAGAGAAGCATGGTTTGTTGGAAAGTGACTATATTTCGTAATGTTTAAATGATGCATCCAATTTTCAAATGTTATTTGAATTATGACTGATATTTGCTATTATTTTAATTTACTATGAGCCTACAAATATACATCAACTATAGAATAATTATTATAATTATCTGTCTCGAGATTATCAAAATAGTGGTAGTCTTTTAGAAGAATTATGTGAGAGAAAAACATTAATGAGCATCAAAGTATTTATTGAGAGAATGGGTAAGAATATATCTGAATTTGATCTACCAAATTGCCCCGAGAAAATATTGCTTCATTTGAGAAAGATGAAGAATTTCAAAAGAGGGAGCTAATGGAAGAATTAAATGTCATAACACAAAGTGAAGATGTCAACATAATCCAGAGACTTAATATAAAAAAAGGCATATGAAGAAATTATAAATTGTGTATATCATAAGCAGAATGACATATTTTTTATAGATGGTCCTGGCGGTACAAAAAAGACATTTTTTGATCGAACATTACTTGCAACCTTAAGAATGGATGGTCACATAGTAATAACAATAGATACATCAGGTGTAGCAACATCAATCTTGCCAGGAGGTCGAACAACACATTCAAGATTTAAAATACCAACAAATGCAACAGAATCAAGTACATGTACAATAGCAAAGCAAAGTGGTCTTGCATTATTACTTAAGAAATCAAGTATTATAATTTAGGATGAAGCACCAATGGTAAAACGAACATCAATAGAGTCTTTGGACAAAACAATAATAGATATTATGAATAACTCTATTTATTTTGGTGGCAAAGTGATTGTATTTGGAGGTGACTACTAACAAGTTAGTATTTATGCATCAAAAAAATGAAATTATTAAGTACAGTTTAGTTAAGTCATATTTATGATCAGATATGGAAGGTTTCAAATTAAAAAAGAATATGAGAGCAACAAATGATTCATTATTTTTTGAATTCATACTTAGAATTGGAAATGAAGATGAACTAGAAATTGAAGATGGATTATTAAAGATTCAAGATGGGATGATAATAAACTATGTGAGTGGTGAAGATTCAGAAGATTTATTAATAAATGATATATATCCTTGTTTGCATGAAAATGCTATATCAACTGATTACATTATGAAAAGAGCTATCTTAGCAACAAAAAATGAGTATGTTGATAAGATAAATGAGAAGCTTATAAAATATTTTTCAAAAAATGAAATAAATTACTTCAGTTTTGATGTTATTGATGACAAATCTAATCTATATTAAGTAGAATTTCTAAACTCATTGACACCTAATGGACTTCCTCCACATCGACTTGTTCTAAAAAAATATCCAATAAGGTTATTAAGAAATTTAGATCTTTCAAATGAATTATGCAATGGAACAAGAATAATTTGCAAATCATTTAAGAAAATGTTATTCTTGAAGAAATATCAACTGGTCAATTCTCTGGCAAATTATTTTTGATCCCAAGAATACCTTTATGTCCAAGTGATGATGAAACTCTACCATTTAAATTTAAATGAAAATAATTTCCAATTCGTCTTTGTTTTTCAATGAAAATCAACAAGTCGCAAGATCAGACAATATCTAATGTTGGAATATATCTTTCTCATGTATTCTCATGGAGAATTATATGTTGCATTATCTAGAGTAATTTCAATGAACAACACAAAAGTGCTTATCATCCTAGATAAATATGCATCAAGCAAGGTCATTATATAATAAATATTGTATACAAAGATATACTAATATCTTAACAATAATCTTCAGGTATATAAAAAAAATTTAATCATTATTGATATGAATAAATTTTATTTATTCTTTTATTGGAATATCATTATACCCTTTTCATTTCTTAAGCATATGCTAACAACACTAACTATTTTTAAAAATTCTATGATAGGTCAATATTTATGGATTCATCAAATATTATCACTCAATTATCACTGCATCAACTTTACTAGAGCATAAAAGTTTTAGTTACTGAAAATGAGAACATAAAAAATTTTAAATGAGGACAAGGAAAGGTCCAAAATGTTACTTTCATGGATGGATTAATTATTGTAATTGTAATAAATATTTTTAGATTTTATTATATTATTATATACAATTTTGTTAGTAATGATTTATATTATATTCTTTATAATTAATATTTTTTTTAAATAATTAACTTTAATTTCAATGATTTCTCTAGTCTTAAGAACATGGTTCAAGATAAATTTGAGATTATATTAAATAATCTCATAGAAATATATGAAGAAGTTGATGATAATAATTTCTCATCATCTACTAAATTATCAATAATATCAAATATCAAGTCAATTCCAAATTCACCTTCAGGTATATATTTTCTTTCTTATTATATGAAATTCTTAATATTAATAATATTTATTTATATTTGAAACATATATTCTTCTAATGGCGTTAGAATGGTGTATAGATTGAGGAATAAAAAATAAAAAATTATCAAAAGAGACCTACAAGTTTTTGGATTAAGGTATGACATTCATATTACAAACTTAAGAAAAAAAATCATTTTGTAATATTTTCTTTGCTTAAGGTCTGAGTTATTTATATTCATGTTGTGGGAAGTATTAGCTACAGTACAAGGCCAACAATTAGAAGAAATAAAAGATGAGTTTCCAGTAATATTAACAAAATCAATTGTTAGAAAATATTATAATGGTATAATATTCTTAAATATATTTTAATATTTTGTAATGAAGAATTTTAATGGTTACAACAATTTATACATGTATTGATTTTATTTTTAATTTTTTTTTATAATAATTATTTATTTAAAATTACAAGTTTCACATTGTCAACAACATCATCAACAAGTTTAGAAATTAATCTAGATTTGTTAGAATCAAAAGAAATAAAGGATTGGTATGTAAGTTTTTTTTAAATATGATTAATTAGTTTATTATAATGATTACTTTCAGTTAACTTGGAATTTAAATTACAGGTTTAATGAAATTCAAAACTCTTTGGGTCAATCAACTAACAAAAGATATGGACTTACTGATCTTTTTAAGATCAATACATATGACCATTTATCAGGAGAGGTATGTCTATATACTTATGTATTTTAATAATAATTATTATTATCAATTTATTATTTTTTTACAAGATCAAGTACTGTGATACAAGGGTGTCTATAAAAGGAATAAAACAAGAAGAAAATCTTTGGTATTATGCATCTACTACATGTAAATCAAAGGTAATTATAAAAGAAGATTCACTAGAATGTACCAAGTGCTCAAATGTAGAATATAGTTTGAGGTAAATGATTTATGAAATTAAAATGATTTATATTTAATATTTATTATGTTTCTTATATTGATTTTTTTTTCATATAGATATCTTATTAATTTAGATGTTGAAGATACAACCTCAAATTCTACATTTACACTACTTGATGATGAGGGTGAACTATTATTGGTATGGTTATAGAGCTACAAAAATAAAGGTAATCAATTAACATATTTTTTAAATTTCTAAATAATATATTATATTTTTATATTTTTTTTCTCACAAAAATTAGATACTGAGGAGTACAAAGAAATGACCACAAACTTCATTGATTTCACCAAGATTTATCAATTAAGGCACAAGATAAAATTTATGAGAATCGATCTCTACGTACATTCACTGTTCAATTAATAAATGACTTTGATAGAAGATCGAAAAAAATAAAATTGGAGAAAGATTAAAAATCATTTATTTAAATAGTATATTTATTCTACAAGACAAATTCATCAAGTCATAATACTTGATTTTCATTATCATTTTCTTATATAATTTTTTGCTTTACTAAATTTTTTAAATATCCATTTAATCTTTTATTTATGTCTTTACATTATGATTAGTTGTGTTGACATGTGTCATAATTAAATAACATTTCTATCAATTATAAAATTTATCATTTATACAATTTCATTATTTATTAATTCTTCATTTATTTTGATAAACAATCATGTCTTTAACACAAAATTATTAAATAAATGTATATTGTTCATGTTCAACTATATAACAACTTAAATTATATTAACCTTCGCTTGATTATATTTTAAATTAACATTCATATGGATCATTTAAGAATTTTATTATATTTATTTAGTAATATATGTTCACTTATTAACTCTCATTTTATCTAATTAATTATTTGTATTCAATAGAAAATAATAAATATTTTTGATTAAATATGATAATATATTTAAATTAAATTTTCATAATTTATTTCTTATGACTACCTACAATTTATCAAAAATCTTTATAAAAAGTTATCTATTCATCTTCTAAATTTTTTAAAAATCATATTCAATCATTAATAGTGATATTTTTTTAAAGTGGATAAATATTTGATTAACTCTATGGTTTACATATTAAGTGTTGGTAATAAATTTTTGTTTATACACGATTGAATTTCTATTTATTTTGATGATATTTCTATACTATTATTAAAAAGTGGGTTGTGTTTCTTCCAATAGTAAATCTTAGCCTTTCAATTTATATTCAAATTGATTTAATGATTTAAATCCTAGCCATATAATATATAATAGTCAATTCTAAAAATAAATTAATGAACTTAATTATAAATAATTAGTTAGTTTACATTAATTATTTTAAAATTCATTGTGATTTCCAATTATATAAATAATTAATGAACGTTTATATTAATCTAAACATTTCTGTTATAATTTATTTAATGCTATTATGTTCTGTTATAAAGTTCATTATTGTTGAAATTCTATAAAAGAAACTATGTCAACACTTTTTAAATCAACTTAGATTATTAAATTAGAATTGTAAAATATATGACTCAGATTAAGATTTTATAAAATTAAATCTTCTCAATAATAATTTTGTTTTCACTTAAAATAAATGGAGTTACATTTCCCACATTAAAACAATGTTTCTTTCCAGTTTCTTAATAATTGTATGATGTATTAAGATTTAGTGTAAATATTAATATTTAAACATTCCAACTCAAATTTGTAAGATATATTAAATTGCGTGGAAGTTCCCCTTATTTGTTTTAGATTAAATTTATTACTCTTTATGTTTTAGATTTTATGGAAACTGAATTGAATATATTAAGCAATGACATACTTATCCTTAAATTGGGCGCAAGATGTGTCAATGAACTCCAGCATTAGCTTGGGTAGAATATCTCTTGATGAGAATTCAATGGTCTACTGAGCCTCAATTTTCTGCAAGAAATCACATATTCTAAGACTTGTATTCAATATGATTTAAACTAGAAGCAAGAGTAAATTGAAGAATACCACGTCCTTTAGTTCCTCAATGACTGCTATAACAGTTGTAGGCTGTTCCTCTGGTGTAGGAACTTCTTTTACATTCACCTACATAAAGAATTACTAAACTAAACTTCATTAGATTAAAGTGGTATAATTGACAAGAAATATCTTATATACTCTCTCTGCATCTGGGGTGGCATCAACAATAAGCTTTATTGTGCTTCGTGTCTTCCTATACACCCGTGTGAATGGGGACGAGACCATTTTCCTCTTTCTAACTTGTTTCACCTTCACATCGCGTGCTATGCTACTAAGTGAAGGCGAAAGATCTTTATCTGATGTGAGCCTTAGTATACAATAAACTGCTCATCTTTTGCTAAGGTAGCTTCTAAAGGCTCCTTTGAATGTGTGGCCTCAATGGCTGCCCCTGTGCTAGCCTCCTCAGGAGCTTCTCCTATGCTTGGACTCTCTTGTCCACTAACCCTCACCTCAATGATAGCTAGTCGCACAATAATATCATCTACTCTCCCAATTATTGTAGCTTCAAATAATGATACTTTATCCCCCAGTCCCTTGATAGCTGAATGTAGCTTCTCGACTGGAAGGATAGTAGCAGATGGCAGGTTAGATACACAGGAAGGAGGAGAATACTGAGGAGAGATATAAGGAAATCCACTTGGGGCTTCACTCCTTGGACTTGGAATGGGACTCCTCTAAGGATCACTGTGAGATGGCTGCAGGTTAGAGGGCACTATTTCAAGGAGCCAGTTCTCCTCATATGTTATGCCTTCAAATGATTGGAAGACTTATGTTACACCAATAAGAAAGTTTAACAATTTATAATAGGAAGAAATCAATTTGAATGTAAATGAAATAAGTCTAATTAGCATTACCTAGTGTCCTTGCAAACCACTAATGAAATCTTATGCAAATTATATTTTTGGCCACCGTAACAAATCTTACCAGAAGGAATTGTGGGTCTTATGACCCTTATGTGCTCAGCAGCCCAATCTACAGGAAAGAGTTACATAAGTTAGCTTCAATGTATAGCACAGTGTAAATCAAAAAATGTAACACATAGTATCAAAAGAGTAATAAAACCAATCATGTACTGGTGCCTTAGATCAAGATTTTGATGTAATCACATCAAATTGTGAAATCAGGAAGCTCTATATGGCTTCCGACCAATTGTAATTAGCAAATTTCTCTATATTGTCAGCGTAGGAGATCAGGTCTGACTCTACTCTATAATTAGATATATAAAAAATAAATTTGAAATAAAAAACTGTATGTACAACTGCATAAACTGTGATGAGTTCAATGAATAATCCTGCTTCTCAATTTTATTCTTAAAATCTATTGAATTAGAATTTGATAGCGGGGATTTCTGCCATGTGACCTTCTCCCTATGTTTGGCATCTTATGATTAAAGCAACTTCATCCAATGTGAAAAGAAGGAAGTGGCCAAAAGCCGCTTTTATATATTCTAGAGCACATGATTGAAGTGATTGTAGTCAAATCTTGTTGAATGGCAGGCATTTTAATGAATTGATGAATATGAAGCCTTCTTAAAATTATAACTACTTCCTCAATAAAGCATTTTGAAATGGAATCAAGCAATACTTTGATGGTGGATGGCCTGCATCTAAAAGTTACCCATTTCCCAAATATTTTAAGCTTTAAATGAAAAGTAAACTAACGGAAACATTACAACCAAATTGGAAGTCCCCCATTACCTTGAAAGTTAAACAGAAGGGTGTACACTCTGGAAATTTGACAAAAAAATCTTAATTCCTATTGAATGGCTTGCTATGCAGCATATAATATTATTGAGATCTATAATTGGAAGTCGCCTAGTGGTTTAAAATTTTAAAAAAGGGAGTACACTCCAGAGTGTACAGACTGTACACATGGAAAACTGCTCTAAAAGCACTCAAATCTTCTAGAAAAGCACTCAAAGAAGCTTATAATAGCATGTAAAAAGGATATAGGAAGTCCCCTAGTGGCTTAAAATTAAAAAAAGAGGGTGTACACTCCAGAGTTTATAGAGTGTACACTCTAGAATGTATAAAGTATATAGATTGTACTCTCTAGAAAACTGATAAAAAATACTCAAATCATTTTGAAAGGTACTCCATACAACATATATTACCACTGAGATCTATAATTGAAAGTCCCCTAGTGATTTAAAATAAAAAATGGGTGTACACTCTAGAGTGTACACATAAAAAATTGCTCTATAATCACCCAAATCCTCCTAGAAAGAACTCAAAGAAACTTATAATAGCATATAGAAAAGATATATGGAGTCTCTTGGTGGTTTAAATTTAAAAGAAAGGGTGTACACTATGTACACTATGAAAAATTGATAAAAAAAATACTCAAACCATATTGAAAGGAACTCCATATAGCATATAATACCATTGAGATCCATAATTGGAAGTTCCCCAATAGTTTAAAAAAAAAAGTATACACTCCAGAGTGTACAGAGTGTACACATGGAAAACTGCTCCATAATCACCCAAATTCTCTTGAAAAGAACTCAAAGCAGCTTATAATAGCATGTAGAAAGGATATATGGAGTCCCCTTGTGGTTTAAATTTAGAAGAAAGGGTGTACACTCTAGAGTGTACAGAGTGTGTACTCTAGAGTGTACAAACTGTACACTCTAGAAAACTAATAAAAAAAATACTCAAACGATGTTAAAAGGCACTCCATACAACATATAATACCATTGAGATCCATAATTGGAAGTCCCCTAGTGGTTAAAAATAAAAAAAGTGTACAAATGCAAAACTACTCCAAAATCACTCAAATCCACATGAAAATACTCAAAGTAGCTCATAATAACATGTAGAAAATTAAAAGTCACTAGGTTTAAAAAAAAAAAGGTGTACACTCAGAGTGTACACATAGAAAACTACTCTAGAATCACCCAAATCCTCTTGAAAAGAACTTAAAGTAGCTTATAATAGCATATAAAAAGAATATAGGGAGCCTCTTAGTGGTTTAAATTTAAAAGAAAGGGTGTACACTCCAGAGTGTAGAGAGTGTACAGATTGTACACTCTAGAAAACTGATAAAAAATACTCAAACTATGTTGAAAGGCACTCCATACAATATATAATAGCATTGAGATCCATAATTAGAAGTCCCCTAGTGGTTTAAAATAAAAAAAAGAGTGTACAAATACAAACTGCTCCAAAATCACCCAAATTCTCCTAGAAATACTCAAAGCAGCTTATAATAGCATGTAGAAATAAAATTAGAACTTCCCTAGCTATTTAAAATTAAAAAAAAGGTGTACACTCTAAAGTGTACAGAGTGTACACATGAAAAATTACTCCAAAATCACTCAAATTCTTATAGAAAAAACTCAAACCAGCTTATAATAGCATGTATAAAGGATATAGGAAGTCCCCTAGTGGTTTAAAATAAAAAAAAGAGGGTGTACACTCCAGAGTGTACATAGTGTACACTCCATAGTGTACATATATACACTCTAAAAATTGATAAAACAATACTCAAATCATTATGAAAGACATTCCATACAACATATAACACCATTGAGATCCATAATTGGAAGTCATCCTGGTTCAAAATTAAAAGGGTGTACACCTCGAGTGCACACATAAAAACTACTCCAAAATCACCCAAATTCTTCTAGAAAACTCAATGCCTTATAATAGCATGTAGAAAGGATATAAGAAGTCCCCTAGTGGTTTTAAAATTAGAAAAGAGGGTATACTCTAGAGTGTACATAGTGTACACTCTAAAAAACTGATAAAAAAAAATACTCAAATCATATTGAAAGGCATTCAATACAGCATATAATATCATTGATATCCATAATTGGAAATCTCCGGTGGTTTAAAAATTTAAAAAAGGTGTACACCCTAGAGTGTACAGAGTATACACATAAAAAATTACTCCAAAACACCTAAATCCTCATAGAAAAAACTCAAATCATCTTATAATAGCATGTCAAAAGAATATAAGAAGTCCCCTAGTGATTTAAAATTAAAAAAAGAGGGTGTACACTCGAGAGTGTGCAAACTATACACTCTTAAAACCTGATAAAAAAAAAACTCAAATCATGTTGAAAGGCATTCCATACAGCATATAATATCAGTGAGATCTATAATTGGAATTTTCCTAATTGTTTAAAATTAAAAGAAAGGGTGTACACTCTAGAGTGTACATATGAAAACTGCTCAAAATCACCCAAATCCTCATAGAAATAACTCAAAGCAGCTTATAATAGCATGTTGAAAGGATATAGGAAGTCCCCGAGTGGTTTAAATTTGAAAAAAAAGGGTGTACAATCCAGAGTTTACAAAGTGTACAGAGTGCACACGCCAGAGTATACACTCTGGAAAATTGGCAAAAAAAATCTCAATTCCTGTTGAAAGGCATTCCATACAGCATATAATATCATTGAGATCCATAATATAAAGTTCCTTAATGCTTTAAAATAAAAGGGTGTACACTAGTGTACACATAGAAAACTACCAAAATCACCCAAATCCAAAAAGAACTCAAACCAGCTTATAATAGCATTTATAAAGATATAGAAGTCTCCTAGTGGTTTAAATTTATAAAAAAGGGTGTACACTCTAGAGTGTACAGAGTTTATATATGAAAAATTACTCCAAAATCACCCAAATTCTCTTGGAAAGAACTCAAAGCAGATTGTAATAGTATTTAGAAAGGATATAGGAAGTCCCACAATAGTTTGAAATTACAAAAAGAGGTGTACACTCCAGAGTGTACATAATATACACATAAAAAAATTGCTCCAAAATCACCCAACTCCTCCTAGAAAGTATTCAAAGCAGCTTGTAATAGCATTTAGAAATGATATAGGAAGTCTCCCACTGATTTAAAATTAAAAGAAATGTTATACACTCTAGAGTGTACATAGTGTGCACATGAAAAACTACTCCAAAATTACCCAAATCCTCTTGGAAAGAACTTAAAGCAGCTTATAATAGCATGTAGAAAGGATATAAGAAGTCTCATAGTACTTTAAAAAAAAAAAAGGTACATTCAATGTACATAGTGTACACATGGAGAATTGCTCCAAAATCACCCAAAATCTTCATGGAAATAACTCAAAGCAACTTATAATAAAATTTAGAAGGGATACAAGAAGTCCCATGGCTTAAAATTTTAAAAAAGAGTGTATACTCAGTGTACACATGAAAAATTCTTCAAAATAACCCAAATCCACACGAAATAACTCAAAATAGCTTATATTAGTATTTAGAAGGGATATAGGAAGTTCGTAATAGCTTAAAATTTAAAGAAAAAGGGTGTACACTCTAGAGTGTCTGAGTGTACACATAAAAACGCTCTAAAATCACCCAAATTCACAGAAACAACTCAAAATAGCTTATAATAGCATTTACAAAGCATATACAAAGTTTTAAAGTGGTTTAAAATTTAAAAAAGGGTGTACACTCCAGAGTGTATAGAGTGTATACATGAAAACCTGCTACAAAGTTACCATTCACAATCCCTGATCTTTTTTTAATATAATTGAAAGCTTCTCTTTTGTAAAACCAAAATTCTCCACTCGCCAAGTTTCTACTAAGATAGCTAAATGCATTAGTTTTTTTAATATAATTGCAGCCTCTATCATTGACTTTAACATAACTGCTTTGTCTTCGCTGATGCCTCTATAAGATCTTAGAAGATATAGGTCTCCATGCTTTACTAATGAATGATTATGACTTTCTACAAATTTTTTTACCTTCTAATTTCCATCTAAATCAATTAAAAATATAATCATGGCAGGACAACCAGTCCTAGTATCTATATAGTATCTATTTTCCAAACATAATTTTGCACATAAAAAATCCTTTGATTTCAAATTCTTTGAGTTCGGCCAATAACTAGCATGATTCTTCCGAACACTGAATCCAGTTTGATGTGCATAATCACAATAGAGTTCATATGCCTCCTTTTCATTATGAGCAAGAAGGAGTTAACACAATTGGTTCATGAAGCATAACATCATCATAGCAGATGCTTTACCTCATTCACATACATGACACACACGTATTATGAAAATCTATATAACATGTATAACTATGAACACAAAGCAGTATATAATGCCATTGAGATCCATAATTAGAAGTCCCTCAATAATCTAAAATAAAAAAAAAGGATATAAGAAGTCCAAAATCATTCAAATCCTCCTGGAAAGAACCCAAAGCAGCTTATAATAGCATGTAGGAAGGATATAAGAAGTCTTAAAGTAGTTTAAAATTTTTAAAAAAAGGGTGTACACTCCAGAGCGTACACATAAAAAATTACTCCAAAACCACCCAAATTCACCTGAAAATAACTCAAAATAGCTTATAATAACATTTAGAAGAGATATAGGAAGTCCCAAAGTAGTTTAAAATTAAAAAAAATAGTGTACAGAGTGTACAGAGTACACCTCAATAGAGAAAATAACCAAAATCTCTTAATCTCCCAATACATTGGTGTATAAATGTGAATTATCCATAAACAATCTTGACTATACAAAATGTACTGAGCTAAAGGCTCTAAATTTGAAAAGAGTATAAAATAATACCTTATGTGATCTTGTATTTGGTTTAGGTGAGATGGTAAATGTAATAAATTTGAAAACCCTAAAATCTCTATAGTTCAAGAATGCACAAAATAATACCTCAATGAGTCATTTCGATGGAGAAGATGAGATAGTACCTCAAATGTTAATGTCTGAGAATTAGCACAACTCTAGAGGAAGGTTGGATGCTCGCACTGATGCACGTCGGGAGGGAGCTGAGTACAATCTCTGCACGAATGAACAAAACTCAAAAATGAAAATACCTAAATTTACCCACACTCGGAATTTGAAACAATGCCATGAACTACATGCAATCTGTTGTTTTTTAATAATTGGGTCTAATCACGTAACCGTCTATCGCCACACCACATGATAAAGTCAAAAACCAATATTTTTATCTAGACACGTGTCCAGTTCTGATTGGCACCTGGATGTATAGCTACATCCATACTCCATACATAATATTTTCTCTCATTCTAGAGTGTTGATTTCATCACTCCTATGCCCCTTGATTTCATTGACCTTATTTATGCCTGTTTCGGTTACTCAAAAATCATGCAATTATTTTTCTTCTTTATTTATGATCAAATTTGAGAGCTCCTCATCAATGTACCTTGAATGTTATCTATAGTTGAAACGACTTAGTTCTCTTTCTTGTTTAACTTTAGATTTTATTTTTTAATTCTAACACCATGTTACTTCAATGTTGTAGAATATTGGTTAGTTGCTGAAGGAAACAAATAAGATAATTGGTAATGAGAGGTCAATGACTTCACTTGCATATAGGTTTCTGGGAGATATCAGATAAGATTTGTTACAAAATATGTTCTAGCTATTTGAAGCACATTTTTAAGCCCTATTTTAAAAATAATAATAATTTTAAAATGAGGGTTCAAGATTTTAATAATTATTTATTTATTTTTTTAATTCTTAGAGATATAAATTGACTAAACTATCTCTCTTGATATAATTTATTCTTTGCTAATACAATTATTCTTGATAATGGATTTAATGATGTGAGTGAGTGAGAACTATTTTATTACCTTTAAAATTGGTGGATACTAGACCAAAGTGGAACCAAACTAGAAAGAAGTATGAAGGAGTGGCTTAGAAGACTATGAAGTTTAAGAAAGACAATTTTTTTTTTTTTTTGTGGTTAAAGAAAAAAATTGAAGTAGTTTATCCTTGGCTAAGAGGACGTGGTTTTAAACTGCACTATCATGTCTATGGAATATCACATATAATCTACAAGCCCATCACAATGTTGAAGTCAAGGGCATGATCAAATATTCTAATGTTAGAAGCAAGAGTTTAGATGGTGATTATTATTAAGCATTACAAACATGTTGTGCTATAAAGAAGAGAGAGATTATAGATGATAATCATAATTCATTATTCATGTTGTATCATTCAAGAGTTGAGAGTGATAATAAAAATACTACAATGCTTGATGTTATTGACAATGGATTCTTAATTTGTGAAAATAGAGATATTAAATACTTATTAGTTTGCTCACAATTTTTATTAGAATTACATCAATTTCAAGTAAGTTCTTTGCATTGATGTCATTTTAAATAATTTCATAATAATGATTAAAGTTATTGATAGAATTAGAGTTATAGCTACTTGTGAACATCAAGAATAATCATAAAAAATGTGAGCATCAATATATTTAGATGGACACTTCTTTAATGTGAAAAAAGTATATGCAACATATCTATTCTATACATGCATGAGCAAGTGTGACTCATAGGAGGAGTTTGAGCAAGCTTGGTCTACTATGCTAGTTGAGGGCAATTTGCACGATCATGCCTTGCTGTCTGAGCTTTATAAAATTAGAAGAAAGTGGTCCACTGCATTCTGTATGGGAATCTTGTCAACACAATGTAGTGAGTCCACGAATAATGTATGTCATAAAATCTCTAAACCAATAAGTTCAATCATATATTGTTTCTTGGGATTAGAGAAGGTTATCGACACATGGCACCGGAATGAACATGATGAAGATTTCAAGTGCAACCACAATTATTGTTAAGACCATTCTCAAAAAAAAAGTCGCTATGTTTTACACAAGAAAGCTTTATGTAATATTTGAGGAAGAATTTCGCATTGTTGGATTAGGAAGAAGAAATATGTATGACAATCTAGAGTATTTGGTGAGAAACTTAGAGAATAAGAGTTCTTTCAAAATATTGATTATTTATTTTGACAAGATAAGCCTAAATATAACTTGTAGTTGTAAAAAATTTGAAATGAAGGAGTTGCTTTGTGCCCACTGCATCCAAGTTCTTAGTCAGGAAGATATTGTGCGCATTCCGGATAAGTACATTCTCATGCGTTGGTCAACCAGAGCAAATAGAGATATCTACTTTGACAGTGCTCATAAGAACTTAAAAAATGTGCAAGGCAATGATAGAAATAAAACTGGCATTATTTTCAAGAACCAGATCAGTCGATATGCATATCAAATAAGCACCAAGGTACTAAGTAATAAGAAAGCAGAGGAGTATATGCTTGAGTCCTTAAAAAAAACTATCTGATAATGTCAACTCTATATTATGTGGGAATTCACCTCCAGCTGACCGAACGGCTAAGAAGAAGAAGTCAACCACAGCAGATAAGGGAAATGACATTTTTAAAGGATCCAATTAAGCAGCGGCCAAAGGGTGTTTCAAATGCAAGGCTTAAGGGATATTGGGAGAAAACCTAAAAAAGCCAAGAGTAATTTTATTTTTTTGCCTCGAGTTATAGTATTTACATATTATTTTTATACTTTGAACCATCCTTCTTTTGTTGTTACAGAATCCAAAGAACAATTTGAGAGGGTGGAGAACATGTAAAGTCACCAATTGCAACACCTTTTCCTATTATGCCTGAGTTCTTTTCAGAGGTTTGCATGGAAAACTCGTCAATCATGCTATTACATATCATTAACTAATACGATGTTCTATTTCTAGGAATTTAACTCAAGCTCAACAATCAATCAGTTGGTACTAAGCTAATGATGAATATCATTACAGGGAAACATTTTAGTGCATGACATCATTTATTTGTGTGTTCTTCAACTATTACACGTTAATGTCAATTATCATAATGAACCGGTCCTGTAAATATGTTGTGCTTCTCCTTTCTACTTTTAGTTTGTAGCATTATGTATGTGAATGAGAATAATGGTTTAATAATATGTATGGTTTGATATATTCAAGTATCATTTAGTAATGATTATGTGTGATGATTATTTTTTTATTATTTTGCATTATTATAATTAACGTTCATTAATTTGTGAAGCAAGGAAGATGAGAACCATGTTAAATAAATTGCTTAATGAGCAATTTCTGCTTATTCCATGCTCTTTTTTGCTTGTTCCTTCCCCAAAATTTATTTATTTACTTTTAATTTATTTTTTTCTTGCTTTACAGTCCATTGATGTCATGGATTACTCATTGCTGGTTGGTGTTGATGAGGGGAAAACAGAACTGGTTGTACAAATCATCAATTACATGAGGCAATTTTTTTAATATTTTTTCCTATTTGATTATCTATATATTTGGACTGCTTGACACTGGGCATCAAGCGTGCAAGGTGGAGTGTCTTGAGGGTCCTTACATTGTTCGGCTAATTTTTTTGTTGTTTGTTTATTTCACTTTCGAGGCTGTACAATGTGTTCCAACAGCTCAATACATAGATGAAAGCATTATTCCAATCAATTTGGGTGTTCTTCTCATGAAAAATGTTGTTCAAATATATCCAATCAGTACTTTTCAAATTTCTTCTTTATGCTACATGCCTAATATTTTATGAATGGTTTATAACAAATTATGCAATGTCAGATGAAAATAAAAATATGTTAATCCTTCATTCTTACACGATCTTCTGTAATAAATTGGGTAATTTGTAGTTCCTTTGTTTCAATTTTTAGGTAGATGATGACGATGGCTTAATTATGTAAGTGATGATGTTGAATCCAGGTTATCAATTGAACTCACATTAAACACTTTTTAGAGAGAGAGGAGAGAGAGAGTAACTTGTATCAATTTTTGATCCTTTATTTATAGATTTTGGTTGATATTGCTTGCTACATGATGATGTACAAATGTACAAAATAAAGAAAGATTAACAAATTGTGTATCTCTTGATGTGGTTGATTCTCGATTCTACTTGAGTATTGCATATGTACTCTATTAATCATTAATCATTGATTCTACATCAAAACATAATGTAATATTTTTTAAGTTTATGTTATCAATAAATTAATAAAAAAATCATTGAAATGTCATGATAAATCTTACAAATCTATCAATAAAATGTTATATAATTATGTTTCTTGTCTTAGTAAATATTTAGAGATCATAAATTACACACCTAAAATTTCAAAAAAATGCCCCATTTGATGCTATAGGTGCATTATTTCTATATTCATGAAGTCTTCAGAATAAAATATTATTATAAATTCACAAATATTATTAATTTTGAATGATCAATATCTATCTTAAGGATCTAATATAAAATTAAAAATCAATAATTGTATACTAATTTCCTAATTTATATTTTTCTCTTATAGTATGTATATAAAGTGATTATAAAAATAACAATTTTATAATAATTTTGAGGTATTAAAATTCATTTTACAATAGAAATATTCTCGACCTCCAAAATAAGAAGCATTCATATCTATAATATCTATATTCGCTTTTTATAAAATAATTTTATCATCATAAATGAAGATTATGGATCTTGTTTCTTTTAAATTTTGAATATATTTATAGCTATTGCATGCATGATAATTAAATTTAAAATATAATAAATATTAAACAAGTGCTATTTTGCTATTTTACTTGGATTAATTTATTATTTAAGCATTTTAAATGACTTAATTATTAACAAAACCTTGACCTAAAATTCTAATGTGGGTGAAGATTTCAAACTATAAGAAAATTTGAGATCAACTAAATTATCAACACATTGAACTTCTTGGTCATGTATATTACTCGAATCTTAAAGGCTGTTTGAGATCACTTTTATTTTTTATTTTATATTTCATATATTTTGAATGGAAAAAAAATTATATTTGATGCGCATAATTATTTTAAAAATTACTTAAAATATCTAAAATATATTTTAATTTTTTAAAAATAATATAATTTATTTTCAAAAATAAAAAACAAAATCATTTTTAAAATATAATAAATAAATATATTTTTTAAATAAAAATAAATTTGATACCAAATAAAACCTTTGATTAACTATGACCTTTTCTAGATAAACCTTCAAGCTCTTCCAAATAAAATTCCTTTCAGCAAGCATCAAATTCAAAGTTTGGTTGCATACCTTTTAATTAGACCAACTTTTTATTATTTTATTATTTTTTAATAAAATTAGAAATTAGTTTGCTCTCGTGAGAGTACATAGAGATATCTTGCAAAAAAAATCAAGCCAAGAGCCTCCAAATTGCTCCAACTGGTTTGTAGTAAATACATTCCTCCCAAACAAGCATGAAAAATTAGCAAAAAACTGATAAAAAAATCTACACTCTTAGGAGAGTACAAAGAGTACAACCCAAAATAGCTCTAGAAATCTAATATTACTCCAATCAATTGAATTGAATATAGTAAATATTTTCTTTCCAAATAAAGAAGAAGTGAAAAATTAAGAAATTGGTCTTGATAGAGTATAGTACATATACAAAATAGCTTAAAAAAATAACTGAGCAGCTCCCAAATTGCTCCAACTTGTTTGTAGTAAACACATTCTTCTCAAACAGGCATGAAAAATTAGAAAAAACTGATAAAAAATTTATACTCTCAGGAGAGTACAGAGAGTACAACTCAAAAAGAGCTCCAAAAACCTAATATTAAGGCTCCAATCAACCTGTAATTGAATATAATAAATATTTCCTATCCAAATAGGCTAACATAAGTAGGAAAATTAAATGGTATGTACTCCTGTAGAGAGTAGATGCAAAAATAGCTTTAAAAGTAACCCAACAGCCCCAAATTGCCTAACCGCTTTGTAAAACACATTCTTCCCAAACAGGCATGAAAAATTAGAAAAAATTGATAAAAAAATCTGTACTCTCACGGGAGTACAGAGAGTACAACTCAAAAATAGCTTAAGAAACCTAATATTAAGGCTCCAATCAACCTGTAATTGAATATAGTAAATACTTCCTTTCTAAATAGGCAAAAATAAGTGGGAAAAATTAAGAAATTGGTATGTACTCTCCTAAGAGTACAGAAAGTACAAATGCAAAATAGCTTTAAAAAGTAACTTAGCAGCTCCCAAATTGCTCCAACTGATTTGTAGTAAACACATTCTTCCCAAACAGGCATGAAAAATTAGAAAAAATTGATAAAAAAATTTGTACTCTCAGGAGAGTACAAATCAAAAATAGCTCCAGAAACCTAATATTAAGGCTCTAATCAACCTGTAATTGAATATAGTAAATATTTCCTTTTCAAACAGGCTAACAGAAGTGGGAAAAATTAGGAAATTAGTTTGTACTCTCTTGAGAGTGCAGAGAGTACAGATGTAAAATAGCTTAAAAAAGTAACCCAACAGCTCTCAAATTCCTCCAACTAGTTTGTAGTAAACACATTCTTCCCAAACAGGCATAAAAAATTGGAAAAAAATTGATAAAAAAATCTGTAATCTCATGAGAGTATAGAGAGTACAACTCAAAAATAGCTCCAAAAACCTAATATTAAGGCTCCAATCAAAAATTGAAATATTTCCTTTCCAAATAGACTAAGAGTAAAAAATATTAGGAATATACTCTCTTGAGAGTGAGAGAGATGCAAAATAGCTTAAAAAAGCAACCCAATTGCTCCCAAATTTGTAACTAAACACATTCTTCCCAAATCGGCATGAAAAATTGAAAAAAACTGATAAAAAAAATATGTACTCTTAGGGGAGTACAGAGAGTACAACTCAAAAATAGTTCCAGAAACCTAATATTAAGGCTCTAATCAACCTATAATTGAATATAGTAAATATTTTCTTTCCAAATAGGCTAACAGAAGTGGGAAAATTAGAAATTACTCTCTCTGAGAGAGCAGAGTACAATACAAAATAAAATGTAAAAGCCTCCCAAATTGCTCCAATTGGTTTGTAGTAGTAAACAAAGAAAATATGCATGTGAAAAAAACTTAAAAATATGTATAAAAAAACCTACAATATTAAAATTAAAATCAATTTGAATTATAAGTAAGTATTTTCTTTCCAAACAGGCTAATAAAAGTGGGAAAAATTAAGAAATTGGTATGTACTCTCTTGAGAGTATAGAGATGAATCCTCCAAAAAAATTAAGCCAAGAGCCTCCAAGAACTACTTTGTAAGAAACATTCTTCCCAAAAAATTGGAAAAAGTCGAAAAAATGTACTCTGTGAGAGACATAACTCAAAAATAACTCCAAAATCTAATATTAAGAATCAACTAGTAAATATTTCTTTTCCAAACAGGCTAATAGAAGTGGGAAAAATTAGGATATTGGTCTGTACTCTCCTAAGAGTACATATGCAAAATAGCTTTAAAAAGTAACCCAGCAGCTCCCAAATTACTCCAACTGCTTTATAGTAAACACATTCTTCCCAAACAGGCATGAAAAATTAGAAAAAATTAATAAAAAAATTTGTACTCTCGAGAGAGTATAACTAACAGCTCAAATCTAATATTAAGGCTCCAATCATTGAATATAATAAATATTTACTTTCCAAATAGGTATGGAAAAATTAGAAATTGGTTTGTACTCTCCGAGAGAGTACATGAAAAATAAAAAAAAAATAGCCCAACATCTCTCGAATTGCTCCAACTAGTTTGTAGTAAACACATTCTTCCCAAATAGGCATGAAAAATTGGAAAAAAATTGATTAAAAAAGAGACTGAGAGTACAATTCAAAAAAATAAAAATCTAATATTAAGGCTCCAATCAACCTATAATTGAATGTGGTAAATATTTCCTTTCCAAATAGGCTAAGTGAAAAAATTTAGAATTGGTATCTCTCAAGAGTACAGTACAGATAATTTCAAAAAATCAAGCCAAAAGCCTCCAAAATAACTCCAACTGGTTTGTAGTAAACACAGTCTTCCCAAATGAAGAAAATTGAAAAATTAAAAAAAATCTATACTGGAGAGTACACAACTCAAAAATAACTCCAAAACCTAATATTAAGGCTCCAATCAACCTATAAATATAGTAAATATTTCCTTCCAAACAAAGCAACATAAGTGAGAAAAATAGTATTTGTATTTCTCTCTTAAGAGTATAGAGATACAAAAAACTTAAAAACCCAACCCCAAATTGCTCCAATTGGTTTGTAGTAAACACATTCTTCCCGTACAGGAATGAAAAATTAGAAAAAATTGATAAAAAAATATGTACTCTCAGGAGAGTACAGAGAGTACAACTCAAAAATAGCTCCAGAAACCTAATATTAAGGTTCTAATCAACCTGTAATTGAATATAGTAAATATTTCCTTTCCAAATAAGCTAACGTGGGAAAAATTAGGTTTGTACTCCGAGTGAAAAGAGAGTACATGCAAAAATAGTAAAAAGTAACCCAGCAGCTCCCAAATTGCTCCAACTGGTTTGTAGTAAACACATTCTTCCTAAACAAGCATGAAAAATTGAAAAAAATTGATAAAAAAATATGTACTCTCAGGAGAGTACAACTCAAAAATAGCTCCAAAAACCTAATATTAAGACTCCAATCAACTTGTAATTGAATATAATAAATATTTCCTTTCCAAATAGCCTAACAGAAGTGGAAAAAATTAAGAAATTAGTCTGTACTTTCCTTAGAGTACAAAGAGTACAGATACAAAATAGCTTAAAATAGTAACCCAGCAGCTCTCAAATTGCTCCAAATAGTTTACAGTCAACACATTCTATCCAAACAGGCCACAATAAGGAAAAAAACTAAGAAAAAATGTCTGTACGCTCAAGAGAGTATAGAGAGCACACCTACAAAAATAATCCAAAAAGGCTAATATTAAGGCTCCAATAAACTTGTAATGGAGTCTAATTAATATTTCCTTTCTAAATAGGTCAAAAAAAACTAAAAAAAATGTGCAATTGGTATGTACTCTCATAAGAGTACAAAGAGTACATATAAAAAATAACTTAAAAAAGTAACCCAGCAGCTCCCAAATTGCTCCAAATAGTTTGCAGTCAACACATTGTATCCAAACAAGCCACAATAAGGAAAAAAAAAAAAGTCTCAGACTTCAAGAGAGTACAGCAAAATAGACAAAAGGCTAATATTAAGGCCCAATAGAATAGAGTCTAATTAATATTTCATTTCCAAACAGTCAAAAAACTAAAAAATAACTGTCTATACTCTCATGAGAGTGAGAGATGTTAAAAGTAACCCAGAAATTATAAATAGTAATCAACACATTCTATCCAAATAGGCCATAATAAGAAAAAAACTGAGAAAAAAAGTATATATTCTCAAGAGAGTGTAGAGAGTACACCTACATAATCGGCCAAAAAAGGCTAATATTAAAGCTCCAATAAACTTATAATGGAGTCTAACTAATATTTCCTTTCCAAATAAGTCAAAACAACTGAAAAAAATGTGTAACTAGTCTATATTCTCATGAAAGTACAGAAAGTACATATACAAAATAGCTTAAAAAAGCAACCCAACAGCTCCCAAATTTCTCCAAATAGTTTGCAGTCAACACATTCTATCCAAACAAGCCACAATAAGGAAAAAAACTGAGAAAAAAAAGTTTGTACTCTCTTGAGAGTACAGAGAGCACACCTGCAAAATAGGCCAAAAAGGCTAATATTAAGGTTTCAATCAACCGAATTACTGCACATGGTCTCCACTAAACATATTCTACCCAAACTGCCCAGGAAAATTGAAAAAAATTGAAGAAATACTTTGTACTCAGAGTAGAGCAATGATGCAAAACAGTCGAAGGCTAAGCTGTATAACTTGCAATGAATTGTACTAAACATTTTCTTTTCAAATAGCCCATAAAAGAAAGATGGTCATAAATCTGGAAATATTTTATACTCTCATGAAAGTACAGAGAGCACAGATTGAAGAGAGCTTAAAAAGGTAACTTAGCAGCCAACAAATTACTTTAAATGGTATCTATAAAAGATATTCTATCCAAACTATCCTGAAAAAATAATAAAAAAATAAGGAAATAGTCTGTACTCTCAAGAGAGTATTGAGAGTACACCTGCAAAGCTGGAGAACATGTGCATAAGAGTTTGTACTCCTAGGAGAGTACATAGAGTACACCTGAAAAATATCTCGCTGAAGCAGCTCATCATCAACCAAATTGCTGCACATGGTCTCACTAAAGCAATCCAAACAGATAGTATATATGCTACCTCTAGAAAAGCTTTAAAACCATAAATAATAGCTTCTAAAGCAATTGATTTTGAACATATCAAACTTCATTATATAATTGTCGATTAATTATTTCATGCCCAACAAGATAGTGAAGTGAACTCATAAGGCTCATCCACTTACCAATCCCTGGTCACCTGGCCCATAGAGGTTTTGTCGATTGCCTCCATGTACTTGCAGATAAAACATCTGCAGCCAACACTATTTTTGTAGCCCACTCATCATTGACATATTTTGTGGGATCGCGAAAAGACCGGCCAAAGATCAACAACAAGTAATTGATATGAATAATAAAAAGTATAGTCAATAAGTTGACAGAAAATATGCATTTTAGGCAAACCTAAATAAAAATAGTTATTACAATAGCACGAAGAATGGACTTATGAGTTGGGTTTAGCAATGAATCATAAAATTACCAAGCCCCTAGCTTAGTATGCTCGACCAGGAGTGTCCAGTGCTGATTATTTATAATTGGAAGTATGAGTAGCTCAACCCTTGACACTATCTAGTGATACATATGTGGATGAACATTTGCTTTTCTTTCAGAGCCATATTTTGCATAACTCTGCAAGAAGGGAAGAGAAATTTCATAAATTCTAGCTTATAACTACCTAAACTAGGATTGGATCATACTACCATTGCTGGAGTAACTTACCCAATGCAGATGAAATGTACAAATACACATACAACCCCGCATAACGAAAATTTCTTCTAAGGCTGGGGAAGGCGCATCCGATAGATATTGACTGCCAATAACTCATCAATTTTCTCAATAATGATATTCCCAACCGCAAATACTGTATCACTCGCATGTGAGAAATATGAATGTGAGCCTAACCTAATGAATAATAGGTGATTTTACATATAAAGGAATTGAATGAAGAATGACTTACTTGTCCTCAATCGTGAACACGATCAATGAGCAAGATTGCAAGGACATCTCTTGATGAGAAGTCAACAATATGATATGCCTCAGCTGGCTGCAAGGAAATTAGTGATGATGAAAGGTAGTGATGAGGAACTAGAGTCATTGTGAACTAAGAATCGATCTGCTAAGATGATGTATACCTCCGCCTGATGCTCCTCAACTACAACGATAGCAGTCTGTGGTTTAGCTACTGTTATTGGCACATCTTCGCAAACATATAAAAAATTTATTGAAATTAGCTACTATTATGTCAAATTAATAATAAAGTTACGTAATACCTCTTCTGTTGAATGCTCATCCTGAGTGGAGGCTACCACAGGTCTTATTCTGCTCTGTGACTTCTTATAAGTTTGTGTGAAGGGGGAAGATATGGATTTCCTTTTCCTCATCTATCGCGCCTTCACACCATGCTCAATGCTGCTGAGTAAATGCTTCGCAGCATCTTCATGTGCAGTGGAAGCCTCTACAAGAGCTTCCCCTATGGTGGCCTCCACAGGGGCTTCCCCAATGGAAGCCTCTACAGGGGCTTCCCCAGTGGAAGTCTCCACAGAGGAAGCCCCTATGGTAGCCACCACAGGAGCCTCCCCTATGGTAGCATCTACCACAGGGGCTTCCCAAGTGAAAGTCTCCACAGGGGCAACCACTGTAGCAGCCTACCCTGTGGTTGCCTCCATAGGGGAAGCTCCTATGGTAGCCTCAGTCTTGCCCATGTGGCCTCCTCAAGAGATTCCCCACAGTGTCTCCACAAGATCTTCCCCATGCTTGGATGGTAGGCCTGCGCGATCCGCCTCATATGACTACCCATTCAATTCCATCAATTCTCTCCATTATTGATGCTTAAAAAGGCGATACTCTATCTCTCAAGGAACTAAAATTTAGTATCTCTCCCTTTGCTTCTATGTGGGTAGTAGTAGAGGGGCATATGAAGGTGAAGAATATCGAGAGAGACATATGGAGATTCAGTACTGGACCTGGACTTAGAATGGGGTGCTATCGGTTGACATGGGTTGTCTGGCGGGCGTGGACAATGTTTCAAGGAGCCAAGTCCCCTTTTACGATATGTCCTGAAAAACATGTGTTATTAAGAAAATATGATGATTTACAATATAATTAAATACATTCTCATATAAACAAAGTGATATTATTATGTCACTAGTGTCCTCCCAAACCAGTGAAGGCATCATTTGCAAACTTTATTTTTGATCATCGTAACATACGCAGCTTTGTAAAAGGAAACAATGACCTTATGATGCCTATGTGCTCTACCGCCCAGATTTACAATGTATATTTATATAAGTTAACTTCAATGCATCAAATAATACATAATTGAAGATATAGAACGTGCCATTAGAAGAGTGACAAAGCCACTCATGTACCCGGGTTTCTTCTCTGTCAGAATCTTTGATGAAATACTATCAAATTGTGGAACGAGAAAGGCCCAAATGGCCTCTGCCTAGTTGTACTCAGCAAATTTATCTATGTCGTTGGCATAGGCAATCAATTATGATGCCACCCTATAGTTGTGATATAAAAGAAAAAGCGAGAAAACATGTGTGTGCAACTCCCGAAGCAGCGATCAATTCTCGAGTTTATTCTTAAAGTTCACTGAGCTAAACTGCGATAGTAGGGATTTTTAGCCAAATGACCTTCTCCCTCTTTTGGCATCCATTAGTGCAACTTTATTGAGAGTGAAAGGGCCACCCAAAAGAATGTTTGTTTCTATATCCCAGAAGATAGGATTGTGATGGCATTGAGTCTTGTTGAATTCCATGCGCCTAGTAACATGCAAATGAAGCCTCCTTAAAATGTCAATGACTTCATCTAAGAGAGTCGCAATATTATCAAACCTTAACGATGGTAGGCCTGCATCTCGAAGTTATCCTTTTCTTAGACATTATAAACTTTGAAATGAAAAGTAAATTAATAAGAACATTATCAGCACAATGGAGGCCAACAGAATACAGATGCAAAACTCTCCTAGAAACCAACCAAACAGTCTCCAAATTACTTCCAATGGAATGTAATGAACATATTTCCTCCAAACAGACCAAAGAAAGTGAAAAATATGAGAAAAATGCTCTGTAGAGTACAGATACAAAACTCTCATAAAATCAATAGCAAAATTACTTCCACTGGAATGTAATGAATATATTTCCTCCAAATAACTCAAAGAAAGTAGAAAAAAATGAGAAAAATGCTTTGTACTCTCATGAGAGTACAAATGCAAAACTCCCCTAAAAACCAACTAAACAGCCTCAAAATTGCTTCTAATGGAATGTAATGAACATATTTTCTCCAAACAGTACAAAGAAAGTTAAAAAAAAATAAGAAAAATATTATGTACTCTCATGAGAGTATAGAGAGTGCAGATGTAAAACTCTCCTAGAAACTAATCAAACAACCTCTAAATTGCTTCCAATGAAATATAATGAGCATATTTCCTCCAAACAAGCCAAAGAAAGTGAAAAAAATGAGAAAAATGCTCTCTTAGAGACAGATGCAAACTCCCAAAAACCAAACAAAAATTGCTTCCATGAAATGTAATGAACATATTTCCTCCAAAGACAAAGAAAGTGGAAGAAAATTAGAAAAATGCTATACTCTCATGAGAGTCAGAGAGTAAATGCAAAACTCTCTAAAACTAACCAAACAACTTCCAAATTGCTTCCAAAGGAATGTAATGAACATATTTCCTCCAAATAACACAAAGAAAGTGAAAAAAAATGAGAAAAATACTATGTACTCTCATGAGAGTACGGAGAGTATAGATGCAAAACTCTCCTAAAAACCAACCAAACAACCTCCAAATTACTTCAAATGGAATGTAATGAACATATTTCCTCCAAACAGCCTAGAGAAAGTGGAAAAAATGAGAAAATGCTTCATGAGAGTACATAAAATACAAATCTGAAACTCACAAAATTAATAATCCTCCAAATTACTTTTAATAGAATGTAATGAACATATTTCCTCCAATCAGACCAAACCAAGTGGAAAAAAATAAGAAAAATTCTCTGTACTCTCATAAGAGTGTAGAGAGTATAGATGCAAAACTGCGCTAAAAACCAACCAAATAGCCTCCAAATTGCTTCCAATGAAATGTAATGAATATATTCCCTCCAAATAGGCCAAACTAAGTAAAAAAATGAGAAAAATGCTATGTATAGAGAGTACAGATGCAAAACTCTCCTAGAAACCAATCAAACAGCCTCCAAATTACTTCCAATAGAATGTAATGAACATATTTCCTCCAAACAGGCCAAACCAAGTGGAAAAAAATGAGAAAAATTCTCTGTACTCTCATGAGGGTATAGAGAGTACAGATGCAAAACTCTCCTAAAAACCAACCAAATAGCCTCCAATTTGCTTCAAATGGAATATGATGAACATATTTCCTCCAAACAGCCCAAAGAAAGTGGAAAAAAAAATGAAAAAATGCTTTGTACTCTCATGAGAGCACAGAGATTATAGATGCAAAACTCCCCTAAAAACTAACCAAACAGCCTCTAAATTACTTCCAATGGAATGTAATAAACATATTTCCTCCAAACAGCACAAAGAAAGTGGAAAAAATGAGAAAAATGTTATGTACTCATGAGTCGAGTACATATGCAAAACTCTCCTAAAAATTAACCAAACAGCCTCCAAATTACTTCAAATACAATGCAATGTACATATTTCTTCCAAACAGCGCAAAGAAAGTGGAAAAAAATGAGAAAAATGCTCTGTACTCTCATAAGAGTATAAAAAGTACAAATGCAAAACTCCCACAAAATAACCAAATATCCAAATTACTTTGGAATGTAATGAACATATTTCCTCCAAAGCAAACCAAAAATGAGAAAAATTCTGTACTCTCAGAGTACAGAGGAATATATATAAAACTCCATAAAATCAAACGACCTCCAAATTGCTTCTAATAGAATCTATTAAATATATTCTCTATAAATAGGGTTTAAAATCTGAAAGAAATTGATAAAATGGGTGTACTCTCTAGATAGTACAGAGAGTACACATGCAAAAATTCTAAAATCTACAAATCGATTCAAAGCTTCAAAGCCATGTGAACATATTATAGCCAAATAGGGCTAGAAGTCTTTTAAAAAAATGATAAAATGGGTTGTACTCTTCTGAGAGTACAAAGAGTACACATGCAAAACTGAAACAAACATCCATTAATCAAACTACAAATAAATTTTAATGTCATTGAGTAAACATATTATATCCAAATAGACCCTAAAATTCATCAAATCATTCATGAAACAGCACCAGACATCCTACAATATGATATACTAAACATATACAAGCCCAACAGTTCAAAATTTTGAAAATAATGACGTGTACCATCATGAAGCGTCTGAAGGAGAGTAGAGAGTCTACGCAAAACAAGCAACATATTAATCAACCTACAAATAAATTTTAATGTCATGAAATATTATATCCAAAACAGACCAATTCATCAAATCATTCATGAAACAACACCAAACATCCTATAATATGATATACTAAACATATAAACAAAAGTTCAAAATTTTGAAAATAACGGCGTGTACCATCATGGTGATGCTGAGAATGCATCTGAAATAACTCTAAATACTGAAATAGTCTCCGTTCAATTAAAGAACTCAAATGTTCCAAATGTTCTCCTACTTGAGAGTGAGAACAACAGAGAAAACCTTAAATTCATTAAAATTCAAGAATGCAGAAAGAAATATTTCATGAGGTCACATATATTACCTCAATTTTTAATGCCCAAGATTTCCTAAATCTCTGAGGGAAGGTCGGGCGAGAGCGGGAGCTGAGTTGAGAAAAATTTCTGCGCAAAAAGAATGCCCTAAACTATTTTGTGACAAAGAATGTGGAACGATGCATGTGATATTTTCTTCTTTGTTGAGCACGGGCGGGTCGGGGCCGTAGCGTGGCGTCGTCAATCGCGTCAGTTAAAGCGTCGTGAAGTGAAAAAATTGGAAAAAATGATATTTTTTAATAATGGACACATGTAGTGCTACGATTAGAGTCCGGACGTAAAGCTATGTCTGAATTCTGCATATAATATTTTCTGGTGGGCTTGTGACTTTTTGGAGTGAGAATGGAAAAGGGAGAGCTCAGTCGGGAGACGATTCAGATTGATACTCAAGAGACTTCGTGTGGCTTCCCTAGCGGGTGGCGGGCAAATGAACAAGCCATTCTTTTATTATAAAAATAATTTATAAAATCGAGGGTCGGAATGGCCCACCCTGAAAGGAACGTCAATCCGCCACTGTTAATATATATATATATATATATATATATATATATATATATATATATATATATATATATATATATATATATATATATATATATCTTTACTGGCCACATTAATAATATCTTTGTTATTTGGACTAATGTCATAGCTCGGCTGGCCACATTAATACCGGGATTATTTTTTAAAATAGCAGTATTAATCTTAGTAATTTAATTTAAAAAATTTTATTTATAAAATAGGCTATGTCCGTACAACGGACGACTGTCCTAGATTTTTTTTTGCTTTTCGTTTTCAGTAGGGGAGAGAGAGAGAGAGGGGTGGCGCATTTTTTTTGTTTTGTTTTGATTTCGGTAGGAGAGAGAGAGGGTTTATTAATTTGTTTAATTAATATAATTATTTAAAATATTTAAATATATAATTTAAAAATATTTTTATAAAATATTATATATTCAGTTATTAATTAAATTATTTATATATATAATTAAATATATAATTTAAAAATATTTTAATTATATATATAAATTTAGATATTTAATAATTTTTTATTAATTAATATAATTATTTAAAATATATAATTTTTATTAATTTTTGTTAATATATAATTTAAAAATATTTAAAATATATAAATAAATAATTTTTAATAAATAAATAATATAAATATTTTTATAAATTATATAAATAAAATAATTATATTTATATTTATTTAGTTATTTATATATTTAAAATTATATAAATATTTAAGTTATTTAATATATTTATAAAATATTTAGTTATTTATATATATATATATATATATATATATATATATATATATATATATATATATTTATATTTCATATTTATTCCTTTCTTTATTTATTTATTAAAATTATTTATTTATTTATTTATTTTATGTTTTATATTTTTTATATTTTTTTTATATTTTTGTTATTATTATTATATTATATATTATTATTATATATATATCATATATATATAATATATATATAATTATAATATATTAATTATAAAATAAAATATTTATATATTATTTAAATATATTTAAATATTTTATAAAAATTATTTATAAATTATAATTTTAAATATAAAATAATAAAAAAATTTATAATAAAATATATATATAAATATACATATGAATTGCTTTTATAAAATTTATAAAATATTTATATAATTTTTGATATTTTATATATAAATAAATAAATATATAAATAACTAAATATTTTATAAATATATAAAATATCTAAGTATTTATATAATTTAAATTTTTTTATTTATTTATTTAACTAATTATATATTTTAAATAAAATATTTTAAATAAATAAATAACTAATTATATATATATATATATGTATATATATATATATATATATATATATATAAATAACTAATTATTTATTATATATTTTTAAATATTTTAAATAATTTATATAACTTAAAAATATTTATATAATTTAAAACATAAATAACTAAATAAATTATTATATATAATATTATATATATATATATATATATATATATATATACTTTATTTATATAATTTATAAAATATTTATATAATTTATTTATTTCTTTTTATTTATTAAAATATTTATTTATATATTTTAAATATTTTTAAATTATATATTAACAAAAAATTAATAAATTATGTATTTTAAATAATTATATTAATTAATAAAAAATTATTAAATAAATTTCTAAATTTATATATATAATTAAAAATATTTTAAATTATATATTAATTATATATATAAATGAATTAATTTAACTAAATATATAAATATTTGGTTATTAAATATTTTATAAAAATATTTTAAATTATATATTTTAAATATTTTAAATATTTATATTAATTAAAAAATTAATAAAACTCCCTCTCTCTCTCTCTCTCCTCGAAATCAAAAAATAAAACAAAAAAAACGCGCATCTCTCTCTCTCTCTCTCTCTCTCTCTCTCTCTCTCTCTCTCTCTCCTACCGAAGCAAAAAAAAAAAAAATCTAGTCATGTGATACCACATCGTCTTTGAAATGACATTTATCTGCTAAAAAAAAATTTTTTATCTTTTAAATGGAATTAAGATTAACACAGCTATTTTAAAAATAATCCTTAATATATGTATATATATATGTATATATATATATATATATATGTATATATATATATATATATATATATGTATATATATATATATATATATATATATATATATATATATATATATATCTTATGCCACTGGATACATTAATATCTTTGTTATTTGACTAATGTCATAGCTCGACGAAGACGATGACCTTATTAGGAAAGAAAGAAGCGTACTTGCCAAAGTTTTTCAGATGAAATCATCAACTGAATTTCGGTATTAATTAATTAATTAATTAATTATTTAAGTAATTAGTTCTGTTATTTTTTTTTCTCTTCGTTAGATTCTAGTTTCCAAAATCCTAAAAAAAACTCTTCTATTAATCCTCGTACGTAACTGAAAACTCGATGCGGTCACGTACTGTTTACCGTAAGGCATAATAATAGAAAATACAAAAAATTAAAAATAAAATAAATAGAGAAGGAGCAAAATACGAGTAGTACTAAATCAAAAGAATCATCGTCGCTCCCGAAATATTTTTTTCCCACGGAAGAAGCCAAATGAAACAAAACGTTAGAGCATAAAATTGCATTTTAGAAGAGAAACATAGAAGAAGGAAGGCAAAATTGAAACTAGCATATTTTGAAGATGTCAAGCAATTCTTTGAATTTAGAGGGCTTTCAAAGAGGGATTATCGATTTATTTCTAAAGAGAATATATGTGATGGAAGACTTACTCAAATGTTACTTAGAAGTTGGTTATAAAAATAATCTCTAAAGATGTAGAATAAGAGATAAATAAAATGATATATTTGTAAGGGACAGGGACGTTATTTTGTTTAGGTTATATTCTCTTTTACAGTTTTAATTTAAGTGCTCCAAAATCTTGCATATAATTTTCATTACAATATTCTTGCAATATAACATACAATCATTACTGTAATAATCTATTTTTACGCATTGAAGTTTAATCTAAATACTAATTTCTTAGTCTTACATAAAACATTAAATTAAAATTACCTCCACCACAAATGAACTCTAACTTGTCTATTCAAAGACATGATTAATTTTTCGTGTTTAAAATGAACATCTAAACTTTCTTGAAAAGGAGTGATCGAGTCATGTATATGAATTATATAGTTAGGTCTCTTGAGAAATTCATTGATTAATCTTTTTTACGTAAGCAGTAATCTATTATACATTCATAATCATTTACTTTAAATATCCATATGATGTATTTAGATTAAAAGTTCTCAATAAATATATAGCATTAATTTATTTTTATCAAGATATGAATAATTATGAACATCAAAGAGAATGTGATAAATATATTTCTAGCTGTAAAGATATTTAATCTTTACAACTTCAGTGTATGATAGTCTAGATCTTAATAAGTTTTTAATAACTTAGATCAATTGAAAAATAACATTAAGCTTTAAAAGTAAATGAATATCAACACTGTATAATATAGATATATATGCTTGAACGAGGCATGCTATCATGATAGAAAATGATAAAGTTTAATGAAGAATTTGACATTTCATGAGCCAATCACAATACTAAAGGCACTAAAGATCAACATGAATCTCAAGAATGATGAGCAACTATTTTATTATCATATTTATTATACAAATCATTATAATAAATGCATGCACTATCATATTAAGAGGTTTTACTTTATGCTTAAAAATTTATGCTAATTATTAATGATCGGTTTAAACTTCATAATTTATAGAGACTAAACACTTTATTCATTTTTCTAATGACACCCACACAAGCCTAATATATAATAAATTTTAAGTGCACCTAAATATAAATAAATTTAGATTTAAACAAACCTAAAAAAAATACACTATATGAAAACATTAAATATCTTGACTTAATTTATAAAAAGAATTTAACAAATATAACAGACATAAGATAGATCGATAAAATAAATTACAGATCTATGAAAAATTTAAAATTTATTAAAATATTTTAGATCTATCAAAAATTATGGATCTACCAAAAGATATAGGCATATAAACTAAC
This sequence comes from Cymbidium sinense, assembly GCA_021442155.1. NCBI lineage: Eukaryota > Viridiplantae > Streptophyta > Magnoliopsida > Asparagales > Orchidaceae > Cymbidium > Cymbidium sinense. The sequence continues at coordinate 24,144,468 of CM038227.1, read as the reverse complement.
TAGTTCTAATAAAAAATTAGAAATTTTATTCAAAATATGTATTTAATTAGAGAAAATATAAATTTAGTAATTTCTTTATAAAAATTAGAACCTAAATTGCACCAAGTCAAAATTGAAAAAAAATACATGAGATTCTAATATAAAACTCTCAGGACTTATAAGTGAAGTATAATCATATTTATAGAGAAATCAAAGAAATTAAGCAAGAATGGAGAACCAAAAATCTATTCGCCAAATTTTCGCCAAAAAATAACCTACAATTTTTTTTTTTTTTTTGATAATGATGATGAAAATTTCAAATAGGATATCTGTTTTCAAAAATCTATTCACCAATTCTTTTGAGAATCTGTTTCTAGCTAAGATCTTCATTCAATGGCTATTAAAATAAGATATCTAATCTTAATTAAAGCTTCATTTGGTTGAGCTTTGATTACTGGTTTAAAGATTCTAAAAATTATTTGTCTTTCTTGAAAATTTAAACAAACTTCATTGAGATGAAAATCATTCAATTTATTTAAACATGTAATTAAAATTCATCTCAAAAGAAACACACTAAAAGCCCTAACGAGCTGAGGCTATTTAGGATCACTTTTATTTTTTATTTTTTATTTTTTATTTTATTTTATTATTTGGGATCACTTTTATTTTTTATTTTCTATTTTATTTTATTTATGTTTTGTTTCAAAGTAAAATAAGTTTGGTGGTTATTATTATTTTTAAAAACATCTAAAAGCTATTTTGAATATTTTAAAAAATAATACTATTTATTTTTTAATTTAAAAAATAAAAACACATAAAAAATACATCAAATAAATATATTTTCAAAAATAATATAAAATAAAACAAAACACAAAATACAATTGATCCCAAACAGACCCTAAACTTATTCAAATACAAACCATGGGTATGTGATATTAAAAAAAGTGTATGCAATATTATTTATTTTATCATTTTATCTTCTAGATTTCTCACATATTAGCCATGCTTCTTAGCCATTGTAAATATTGCATTTATTTTATTTAATTATTAATCAATCAAATCTTATTATAAAACTCATATATAATTTATCTCTCAGTGTAATGTTCTGAAAATATAGCATTATGTTATTAGCATTAATATTGATTTTTTATTGAATTTCTTCAATATACGTTTAAATGTTTATTAATTTTAAGATATCTCTAAAATCTACTCAAATTTTCACTCAACACAAATAACAAGTGAGTTAAATCGTTTTAAAAATGGCAATGTTTTTAAACTGAAAATATTATTAAAAATTTCAACTTGTTATACTGATGTGTTGGAGATGAATAGAAAAATATAATTAAAAAAAGAAATTTTATATCTATAAGATGGGGGCGGCTGAGCACTTCACCCACACGCTTAAGGCATGGCTACAGAGAAGACCGACGAGGCAGCCACAGGTGAGTATACCAAAGATGGTACTGTTGACCTCCATGGCAACCCCGTTCTCCGATGGAAGCGCGGCGGTTGGAAGGCTTGCAGCTTCATCGTCGGTAATTCTTTCTCTCTCTCTCTCTCTCTCTCTCTCTATATCAATTAAGATACACGCAACACCATTTTTATGTTTTTACATATCTAATATTTTAAATTTGAGATTTTCATTTATAATACTTCACCCATAAATAAAAAAGTTGTATTTACTTTTAAAATGATGATGATAGTTTGGGTTGTTTGAGATTACTTTTATTATTTTATTTTTATTTTGTTTTTTATATTTGATCAAAAATAAAATTTGCTTGCTAATGTTAGCATTTTTAAAAATAGTCAAAATATTCACAAGATATTTTGAGTATTTTTAAAAATAACAAAAAAATATAAAATAAAATTGATCCTAAATAAGCATGTGATATTGCTGTTGTGAAGTTAAAGATTTGGATGTTATGTATGTAAATATAAAAAAAATTAATTGTTAGATGTTTATGTAAATATATAAGAAGTATGTTGTATATAAATAAATGTATATATATATATATAAAATAAAAATTTATATTCCAACATCATTTACTTATTATAATTTCTATTCAAATTGGTCAAACCTTTTCCAAATTTAAAGGTTGAAAAGTTTGAACTTAAATTTTATGAGTTGTCCATAATTTTCTACTAATTTAAGTCACAAGTATTTTGAAAATTTTCACAAATATTTTGATTGTATATAGTATTAACTAAAAATTAAAAATTAATAAATAATAATTTAAAATACCCAATTAAAACACTTTTAATGACAAATATAACCGAAAACTAGCTTTTAGTCAAATTATCTGAAATTAACAATCATACTTAAAATTGGCAAACACAGCAACAAATGAATATTATCAATTCAATATTAATAATCATCAAAACAAAATCTTAGTAAAACATAAATTTTTATTTTATTTAATTTTAATAATAGTTTATGAAGTGTTTGAGAGGATGACATACTACGGCATAGCATCAAATCTGGTGATATATCACAAAGAGCTTCATCAAGAACTGTCACTTCCAATAATGTGACCAATTGGATGGACTATTTGGATGAAATTAGCATTATATTGCGATGCTTATTTGAATTCATTGGACTTTTCATCATTGCCTCCATTATCTATTTCTTGGTAATTATCCTTTTAACTTTTATTTAATGCTCGATATTTCATCATTTTTTTATTGAAAAAATAAATAAATTTGGATATTTTAGTACATTTTTTTATCAAAATTATTTTAAATTTATTTTTAAAACTAAAGATAACTCAGCACCATATGGGCCTCTCTTTAATTTTTTTTTTTTTAACCATTAGCGCATATGTTCAATTTAAGTGTGGGTAAGATTTGTTAAATGTAATATATTTATAGTTTAATGTCATTATTCTAATTTTTTGTATTCTAATTTTGATCATTATGAATATTATAGATATTAATTTTATTTTATGATAATTATAATATATAATTTTGATTTATTACTATTTTAAATTAAATCATATATATATATATATATATATATATATATACACACACACACACACACATCTATTTTTAAAAATTTTTATTATCTAATTTTAAATTTGTGCATTTATTTTTACAATGTTATTAAAAATTTGGATAATAATCTGACAATCTTTCAAAATATGAATAGATAAATATTTGAGTCAAACTCTCTAAAAAATTGTAATTAAATTTTATTTGTTATTTATATTTTTATGTTATAATCACATTAATAATTGATTCATAAGAATATTATTAAATTTAATAAAATATTACAAAGAAATATCTACCCATATTAAAAAAAAAGTTGGCTAATAATGATAATTTGTCACATTATTTAAAAAAAACTTATCTTAGATCAAAATTCTGACTCAGAATATGTCAAGATATTTTGATATTATATTTTTCTCAAAACATGCCATACGATAATAAAATAAAATAAATAAATAAAAAAGAATCAAGGAATTGGTTGGCTGTAGTCAGCTGCCGGCCTGTAGTGATATGTTGTATTGGAAAGGAAGCCAACAGCTATGTTGGTCAACTGTCCATATAAGGTCAATTTATCCTTCAAATTTTTTGTATCAAGATATAATATTAAAATTGAAAAAGGAAATTCTAAATGTGGTGCGGTGCAAAAAGGTACGACTGTGATATTTGGAAGCTACATTTTAAAAAAATTGTATTTTAAAATTTGATCTGACTATCTATAATAGTAGCTAAAAATCTTCAATTTAATTTATATATATACTGTAGCTTCTTTGTTTCACAAATTCTTGCAGCTTATTATTAATTTTTCATTCAACTATTATCAAACATACTCTTAATCATTAAAACATACTTTTAATCACAAATAAAAAAAACTAATGCTTACTATTTTATTTTTTTCTTTTAAATATTCTCTATTTTAAACATTTTATTTTTTAATTTGTTAGTATAATTTTTTCTTTTTTCTAAAAATTATGAAATATATTGATTTTCAAGGTAGACAGCATGTTGGAAGTTGTAGACATATGTAGAGCTCTAGGCAAGAGAGATGACAGAGGTATACGTGTAGAAGAAAAATCAGAAAATTGGTAAAGAGAAAAATCAGAAAAAAAATATAGGTAAATATCAAATTTAATCAATTACACCCAAAATGAAGTTTTTTAAATTATATTTTTAATCCTATAATTATTTTAAATATTATTATTATTATTATTTGAGTGGTGTAAACAATGGCACATTTAACTTTATTCTAATAATTGTTTTGTCTTCATGAATACATACGCCAAATAAAAAATCAAGAAGCTCCAAATTCTCTGGTTTGTAGTAAATACATTCCTCCCAAACAAGCATGAAAAATTAACAAAAAACTGATAAAAAAATCTACACTCTTAGGAGAGTACAAAGAGTACAACCCAAAATAGCTCTAGAAATCTAATATTAAGGCTCCAATCAACCTGTAATTGAATATAGTAAATATTTTCTTTCCAAACAGGCTAATAGAAGTGAAAAAAATTAAGAAATCTCTCCAGAGTATAAGATACATACAAAATAAAAATAACTCAAATTGCTCCAACTTGTTTGTAGTAAACACATTCTTCTCAACAGCATGAAAAATTAGAAAAAAACTGATAAAATTTATACTCTCGAGTCAGTACAACTCAGAGCTCCAAAAAATATTAAGGCTCCAATCAACTGAATTGAATATAATAAATATTTCCTATCCAAATTAACATAAGTGGGAAAATTAGGAATTGGTATACTCTCCAGAGTACGAGAGTATAGATGCAAATAGCAAAAAAAAAGCCTCCCATTATTGCTTTGTGTAAACACATTCTTCCCAAAAGCATGAAAAAATTAGAAAAATTGATAAAAAATCTACTCACTGAGAGTACAACTCAAAAATAGCTTAAGAAACCTAATATTAAGGCTCCAATCAACCTGTAATTGAATATAGTAAATACTTCCTTTCTAAATAGGCAAAAATAAGTGGAAAAAATTAAGAAATTGGTATGTACTCTCCTAAGAGTACAGAAAGTACAAATGTAAAATAGCTTTAAAAGTAACTTCCTCGTCTCTTGTAGTAAACACATTCTTCCCAAACAGCATGAAAAATTAGAAAAATTGATAAAAAAAATTTGTACTCTCGAGAGTACAAATCAAAATAACTCAACCTAATATTAAGGCTCTAATCAAGAATTGAATATAGTAAATATTTCCTTTTCAAACAAGAAGTGGGAAAAATTAGGAATTGGTTTGTACTCTCTTGAGTAGAGTAGATAATAAAATAGCTTAAAAGTTACCCAACTCTCAAATTCTCCTAGTTTGTAGTAAACACATTCTTCCCAAAGCATGAAAAATTGGAAAAAATTGATAAAAAAATCAGTCTCGAGGTATAGAGTACAACTCAAAAATAGCTCCAAAAACCTAATATTAAGGCTCCAATCAACCTGTAATTGAATATAGTAAATATTTCCTTTCCAAATAGACTAACAGAAGTAAAAAATATTAGGAAATTGGTACATACTCTCTTGAGAGTGTAGAGAGTACAGATGCAAAATAGCTTAAAAAAGCAACCCAACAGCTCCCAAATTGCTCCAACTGGTTTGTAGTAAACACATTCTTCCCAAATCGGCATGAAAAATTGAAAAAAACTGATAAAAAAAATCATTCTTGAGTGAGAGTACAACTCAAAAATAGTTCCAGAAACCTAATATTAAGGCTCTAATCAACCTATAATTGAATATAGTAAATATTTTCTTTCCAAATAGGCTAACAGAAGTGGCAAAAATTAGAAAATTAGTCTGTACTCTCTTGAGAGTACAGAGAGTACAGATACAAAATAGCTTAAAAATGTAACCCAACAGCTCCCAAATTGCTCCAATTGGTTTGTAGTAAACAAATTCTTCCCAAATATGCATGAAAAATAAAACTTATAAAAAAATATGTACTCTTAGGAGAGTACAGAGAGTACAACTCAAAAATAGCTCCAGAAACTTAATATTAAGGCACCAATCAATTTGTAATTGATTATAGTAAGTATTTTCTTTCCAAACAGGCTAATAAAAGTGGGAAAAATTAAGAAATTGGTATGTACTCTCTTGAGAGTATTGAGAGTACAGATGCAGAACTACTCAAAAAAATTAAGCCAAGAGCCTCCAAATTGCTGCAACTACTTTGTAGTAAACACATTCTTCCCAAACAGGCATGAAAAATTGGAAAAAGCTGATAAAAAAATCCGTACTCTAAGGAGAGTATAGATAGTACAACTCAAAAATAACTCCAAAAACCTAATATTAAGACTCCAATCAACTTGTGATTGAATATAGTAAATATTTCTTTTCCAAACAGAAATAAAAGTGGGAAAAATTAGGATATTGTCACTCTCTAAGAGAGAGTACATCAAAAATAAAAAGTAACCCAGCTCCCAAATTACTCCAAGTTTATAGTAAAACACATTCTTCCCAAGCAGCATGAAAAATTAGAAAAAATTAATAAAAAAATTTGTACTCTCAGGAGAGCACAGATTGTACAACTCAAAAATAAATCTAATATTAAGGCTCCAATCAACCTGTAATTGAATATAATAAATATTTACTTTCCAAATAGGCTAACAGAAGTGGAAAAAATTAGGAAATTGGTTTGTACTCTCCTGAGAGTATAGAGAGTACAGATGCAAAATAGCTTAAAAAAATAGCCCAACATCTCTCGAATTGCTCCAACTAGTTTGTAGTAAACACATTCTTCCCAAATAGGCATGAAAAATTGGAAAAAAATTGATTAAAAAATCTGTACTCTCAGGAGAGTATAGAGAGTACAATTCAAAAATAACTCCAAAAATCTAATATTAAGGCTCCAATCAACCTATAATTGAATGTGGTAAATATTTCCTTTCCAAATAGGCTAATAGAAGTGAAAAAATTTAGGAAATTGGTATGTACTCTCCTAAAAGTACAGAGAGTACAGATGCAGAATAGCTCAAAAAATCAAGCCAAAAGCCTCCAAAATAACTCCAACTGGTTTGTAGTAAACACAGTCTTCCCAAACAGGTAAGAAAAATTGGTAAAAATTGAAAAAAAAATCTATACTCTCAGGAGAGTACAAGGAGTACAACTCAAAAATAACTCCAAAAACCTAATATTAAGGCTCCAATCAACCTATAATTAAATATAGTAAATATTTCCCTTCCAAACAGGCTAACATAAGTGAGAAAAATTAGGGTATTTGTCTGTACTCTCTTAAGAGTACATAGAGTACAGATACAAAACAACTTAAAAAAGCAACCCAATAGCTCCCAAATTGCTCCAATTGGTTTGTAGTAAACACATTCTTCCCGTACAGGCATGAAAAATTAGAAAAAATTGATAAAAAATACTCAGAGACGAGAGTACAACTCAAAATAGCTAAACCTAATATTAAGGTTCTAATCAACCTGAATTGAATATAGTAAATATTTCCTTTCCAAATAAGCTAAGTGGGAAAAAAATTAGGAAATTTTGTACTCTCCAGTGAAAGAGAGACGATGCAAAATAGCTTAAAAAAGTAACCCAAGAGCTCCCAAATTGCTCCAACTAGTTTGTAGTAAACACATTCTTCCTAAACAAGCATGAAAAATTGAAAAAATTGATAAAAAAATATGTACTCTCAGGAGAGTACAACTCAAAAATAGGTCCAAAAACCTAATATTAAGACTCAATCAACCATTGAATATAATAAATATTTCCTTTCCAAATAGCTAAGTGGAAAAAATTAAGAAATTGGTACTTTCCAGAGTACAAAGAACAGATACAAAATAGCTTAAAATAACCAAGCTCTCAAATTGCTCCAAATAGTTTTCAACACATTCTATCCAAACATACAAGGAAAAAAACTAAGAAAATGTCTCTCAGAGAGTATAGAGCACACTACAAAATAATCCAAAAGGCTAATATTAAGGCTCAATAAACTTGTAATGGAGTCTAATTAATATTTCCTTTCTAAATAGGTCAAAAAACTAAAAAATGAATTTATGTACTCTCATAAGAGTACAAAGTACATATAAAAATAACTTAAAAGTAACAACTGCTCAAATTATAGTTTGCAGTCAACACATTGTATCCAAACAAGCCACAATAAGGAAAAAAAAATTGATAAAAAAAGTCTGTACTCTCAAGAGAGTACACCTGCAAAATAGGACAAAAAGGCTAATATTAAGGCTCCAATAAACTGTAATAGAGTCTAATTAATATTTCATTTCCAAACAGGTCAAAAAAACTAAAAAAAAATGTGTAACTCGTCTATACTCTCATGAGAGTACAGAGAGTATAGATGTAAAATAGCTTAAAAAGTAACCCAGCAGCTCCCAAATTGCTATAAATAGTTTGCAATCAACACATTCTATCCAAATAGGCCATAATAAGAAAAAAACTGAGAAAAAAAGTATATATTCTCAAGAGAGTGTAGAGAGTACACCTACATAATCGGCCAAAAAAGGCTAATATTAAAGCTCCAATAAACTTGTAATGGAGTCTAATATTTCCTTTCCAAATAAGTCAAACAACTAAAAAAATGTGTACTATATTTCTGAAAGTGAGTACATATACAAAATAAAAAAAAACCCAACCCAAATTTCTCCAAATAGTTTTCAACATTCTATCCAAACAAACAATAAGGAAAAAAAAAGCGAGAAAGTTTGTACTCTCTTGAGAGTCTGAGAGCACACTATAAAATAGGCAAAAGGCTAATATTAAGGTTTCAATCAATCTGCACATGGTCTCCACTAAACATATTCTACGTGAAAATTGAAAAAAATTGAAGAAATGCTACTCTCGAGAGTCTAGAAAGAACAGCAATTCGAAGGCAATGTGCTCTGACAACTTGCAATGAATTGTACTAAACATTTTCTTTTCAAATAGCCCATAAAAGAAAGATGGTCATAAATTTGGAAATATTTTATACTCTCATGAAAGTATAGAGAGCACAGATTGAAGAGAGCACAGATTGAAGAGAGCTTAAAAAGGTAACTTAGCAGCCAACAAATTACTTTAAATGGTATCTATAAAAGATATTCTATCCAAACTATCCTGAAAAAATAATAAAAAATAAGGAAATATCTACTCTCAGAGTATTGAGTACATGAGCATAAGAGTTTGTACTCCTAGGAGAGTACATAGACACCTGAAAATATCTTTGCATATCATCAACCAAATTCACATGGTCTCACTAAAGCAATCCAAACGATAGTATATATCTACCTCAAAGCTTTAAAACCATAAATAATCTTCTAAAGCAATTGATTTTGTATATCAAACTTCAATTATACAATTGTCGATTAATTATTTCATGCCAACAGAAGATACGTAAGTGAACTCAAACAAGCTCATCCACTTTAATCACGGTGGTCAGATCTCTTGAGGTTCTTGATTGTTGCCTCCATGTACTGCAGATAAACATCTCCTGCTGCTATTTTGTTGAATTTGTAGCCCTCATTTCATTGGCCATTTTGTGGGATCGCTTGTAAAAGACTGGCCAGCATCTTGAACAAGTAATTTGATATGAATAATAAAAAGTATAGTCAATAAGTTGACAGAAAATATGCATTTTAGGCAAACCTAAATAAAAATAGTTATTACAATAGCACGAAGAATGGACTTATGAGTTAGGTTTAGCAATGAATCATAAAATTAAAATTAGCTTAGTATACCACCGGAGTGTCAGTCGATTATTTATAATTGGAAGTATGAGTAGCTTAGCCCTTGATATACTATCTGTAGTGATATGCTGGATGAACATTTTGCTTTCTTTCTGTAGGCCATATTTTGCATAACTCTGCAAGAAGGGAAGAGAAATTTCATAAATTCTAGCTTATAACTACCTAAACTAGGATTGGATCATACTACCCTGCATTTCTGTGGAGTAACTTACCCAATGCAAGGATGAAATGTACAAATAGACATACAACCCATAACATAAAAATTTAGTGGAAAGGCGAAGGCATCGATGTGTGCATCTGATAGATATTGATCTATCAATAACTCATCAATTTTCCCTCGCGCAATAATGATATTCCCCGCAAATACGGTATCACCCTTGCATGTGAGAAATATGAGAATGTGAGCCCTCATAATAGTGATTTTTTCTTATATAAAGGAATTGAATGAAGAATGAACTTCCAATGAACACGATGTCAATGAGTTGCGATTGGCTTGGCGACATCTCAGAAGTGTATGATATGCCTTGTGCAGGAAATTAGTGATGATGAAAGGTAGTGATGAGACTAGAGTCATTGTGAACTAAGAATCGATCTAAGATGATGCATACCTCTGATGCTCCTCAAACGATAGCGATGGTTTAAAACGTTATTGGCGCATCTTCGCAAACATATAAAAAATTTATTGAAATTAGCTACTATTATGTCAAATTAAAAATAAAGTTACGTAATACCTCTTCTGTTGGATGCTCATCCTGAGTGGAGGCTACCACAGGTCTTATTCTGCTCTGTGACTTCTTGTAAGTTTGTGTGAAGGGGGAAGATATGGATTTCCTTTTTCATCTAGCACACCATGCTCAATCTCGAGTAAATGCTTTGATCTTCATTAAGCTGTACTCTAAGAGCTTCCCATGGTGAGCTTCCCAATGGCTTCCCCAGCTTCCCAGGTAGTCTCCACAGAGGAAGCCCCATGGTAGCCAGAGCCTCCCCATGGTAGCATCTGGCTTCCCAGTGAGTCTCCTGGCAACCAGCAGTGATCCACATGGTTGCCTCCATGGGGAAGCTCTATGGTAGCCTTCAAAGTGCACCCTGCCTCCTCAGAGATTCCCCGATGCCTCCACAAGATCTTCCCCATGCTGGGATGGTACTTCCCGATCACCTCAATAATGCAAATTCAATTCCATCAATTCTCTCCATTATTGATGCTTAAAAAGACGATACTCTATCTCTCAAGGAACTAAAATTTGCAAGTATCCTCTCCACTGCATTGCCTTCTATTTGGGTAGTAGTAGAGGATACAGGAAGGTGAAGAATGAGAATATGGAGATTATGATTTTGACTCATGGACTTAGAATGGGAATCGGGTTCGACATGGTTGTCTGGCAACAATGTTTCAAGGAGCCAAGTCCCCTCTTCTGATATGTCCTCGAACGAAAGGAAGACATGTGTTACACCGTTAAGAAAATATGATGATTTACAATATAATTAAATACATTCTCATATAAATAAAGTGATATTATTATGTGTCACCTAGTGTCCTCCCAAACCAGTGAAGGCATCATTTACTTTATTTTCATTGATCATATAACATCGACTTTGTAAAAGGAAACAATGACCTTATGATGCCTATGTGCTCTACCGTTACAATGTATATTTATATAAGTTAACTTGCATCAAATAATACATAATTGAAGATATAGAACGTGCCATTAGAAGAGTGACAAAGCCACTCATGTACCCGGGTGTCTTCTCTATCAGAATCTTTGATGAAATACTATCAAATTGTGAAACGAGAAAGGCCAAAATGGCCTCTGCCTAGTTGTACTCAGCAAATTTATCTATTTCGTTGGCATAGGCAATCAATTATGATGCCACCCTATAGTTGTGATATATAAAAAAAAAGATTTAAAAGCAGAAAACATATGTACAACTTCACAACTTGTGCCGCAGGCAACGAGCGATCTGAATTCTCGAGTTTATTCTTAAAGTTCACTGAGCTAAACTGCGATAGTAGGGATTTCTGCCAAATGACCTTCTCCCCTCTGTTTGCATCCCTACAATTAGTGCAACTTCATTGAGAGTGAAAGGAATGCACCAAAAAGAATGCTTGTTTCTATATCCCGAAGATAGATTGAGTGATGGTGAAGTCTTGTTGAATTCCATGCGGTCAAGCACAAATGAAGCCTCCTTAAAATGTCAATGACTTCATCAGAAAGAGTCTCAATATTAACAAACTCTAACGATGGTAGCATCTCAAGTTATCCTTTCATTATAAACTTCAAATGAAAAGTAAATTAATAAGAACATTAATGATGGAGGCCAACGTACAGATGCAAAACTCTCCTAGAAACCAACCAAACAGTCTCCAAATTACTTCCAATGGAATGTAATGAACATATTTCCTCCAAATAGACCAAAGAAAGTGAAAAATATGAGAAAAATGCTCTGTAGAGTACAGATACAAAACTCTCATAAAATCTAAACTATCCAAATTGCTTCCACCGAATGTAATGAAATATATTTCCTCAAATAGCTCAAAGAAAGTAAAAAATGAGAAAAAATATGAGAGTACAAATGCAAAACTCCCTAAAACCAACTAAAACTCAAATCTTCAATGAATGTAATGAACATATTTTCTCCAAACAGACAAAGTGAAAAAAATAAGAAAAATGTTACTCTCTGAGTATAGAGTCAGATGTAAAACTCTCCTAGAAACTAATCAAACAACCTCTAAATTGCTTCCAATGAAATGTAATGAACATATTTCCTCCAAACAAGCCAAATAAAATAAAAAAAATGAGAAAAATGCTCTATACTACAGAGAGAACAAATGCTCTATATATATATATTATGCCGGCTGGCCACATTAATAATATCTTTGTTATTTGGACTAAAGTCATAGCTCGACGAAGACGATGACCTTATTAGGAAAGAAAGAAGCGTACTTGCCAAAGTTTTTCAGATGAAATCATCAACTGAATTTCGGTATTAATTAATTAATTATTTATTTAAGTAATTAGTTCTGTTATTTTTTTTTCTCTTCGTTAGATTCTAGTTTCCAAAATCCTAAAAAAACTCTTCTATTAATCCTCGTACGTAACTGAAAACTCGATGCGGTCACGTACTGTTTACCGTAAGGCATAATAATAGAAAATACAAAAAATTAAAAATAAAAATAAATAGAGAAGGAGCAAAAATACGAGTAGTACTAAATCAAAAGAATCATCGTCGCTCCCGAAATATTTTTTTCCCACGGAAGAAGCCAAATGAAACAAAACGTTAGAGCATAAAATTGCATTTTTTAGAAGAGAAACATAGAAGAAGGAAGGCAAAATTGAAACTAGCATATTTTGAAGATGTCAAGCAATTCTTTGAATTTAGAGGGCTTTCAAAGAGGGATTATCGATTTATTTCTAAAGAGGAATATATGTGATGGAAGACTTACTCAAATGTTACTTAGAAGTTGGTTATAAAAATAATCTCTAAAGATGTAGAATAAGAGAGAAATAAAATGATATATTTGTAAGGGACAGGGACGTTATTTTGTTTAGGTTATATTCTCTTTTACAGTTTTAATTTAAGTGCTCCAAAATCTTGCATATAATTTTCATTACAATATTCTTGCAATATAACATACAATCATTACTGTAATAATCTATTTTTTACGCATTGAAGTTTAATCTAAATACTAATTTCTTAGTCTTACATAAAACATTAAATTAAAATTACCTCCACCACAAATGAACTCTAACTTGTCTATTCAAAGACATGATTAATTTTTCCTGTTTAAAATATGAACATCTAAACTTTCTTCGAAAAGGAGTGATCGAGAAGTCATGTATATGAATTATATAGTTAGGTCTCTTGAGAAATTCATTGATTAATCTTTTTTCGTAGCATCTATTATACATTCATAATCATTTACTTTAAATATCCATATGATGTATTTAGATTAAAAGTTCTCAATAAATATATAGCATTAATTTGATCATTTTATCAAGATATATGAAAAAATAATTATGAACATCAAAGAGAGAATGTGATAAATATATTTCTAGCTGTAAAGATATTTAATCTTTACAACTTCAGTGCATGATAGTCTAGATCTTAATAAGTTTTTTAATAACTTAGATCAATTGAAAAATAACATTAAGCTTTAAAGTAAATGAATATCAACACTGTATAATATAGATATATGCTTGAACGAGGCATGCTATCATGATAGAAAATGATAAAGTTTAATGAAGAATTTGACATTTCACATGAGCCAATCACAATACTAAAGGCACTAAAGATCAACATGAATCTCAAGAATGATGAGCAACTATTTTATTATCATATTTATTATACAAATCATTATAATAAATGCATGCACTATCATATTAAGAGGTTTTACTTTATGCTTAAAAATTTATGCTAATTATTAATGATCGGTTTAAACTTCATAATTTATAGAGACTAAACACTTTATTCATTTCTATGATGACACCCACACAAGCCTAATATATAATAAATTTTAAGTGCACCTAAATATAAATAAATTTAGATTTAAACAAACCTAAAAAAAATACACTATATGAAAACATTAAATATCTTGACTTAATTTATAAAAAAGAATTTAACAAATATAACAGACATAAGATAGATCGATAAAATAAATTACAGATCTATGAAAAAATTTAAAATTTATTAAAATATTTTAGATCTATCAAAAAATTATGGATCTACCAAAAAGATATAGGCATATAAACTAACTAGTTCTAATAAAAAAATTAGAAATTTTTATTCAAAATATGTATTTAATTAGAGAAAAATATAAATTTAGTAATTTCTTTATAAAAATTAGAACCCTAAATTGCACCAAGTCAAAATTGAAAAAAAAAATACATGAGATTCTAATATAAAACTCTCAGGACTTATAAGTGAAGTATACTTACCCTCATATTTATAGAGAAATCAAAGAAATTAAGCAAGAATGGAGAACCAAAAATCTATCCGCCAAATTTTCGCCAAAAAATTACCTACAATTTTTTTTTTTTTTTGATAATGATGATGAAAATTTCAAATAGGAGAACCAATTCTTTTGAGAATTTGTTTCTAGCTAAGATCTTCATTCAATGGCTATTAAAATAAGATATCTAATCTTAATTAAAGCTTCATTTGGTTGAGCTTTTCGGATTCCTGAAAAGCTGGTTTAAAAGTATTTCCTGAAAAATTATTTGTCTTTTGCTTTTTGAAAAGGCTAAAACTTTCGATAGATGGTAAATGCAATTTCAAAAAGCACACTATTTAAACAGGTATCAAAATTAAAAATTCTCGCTCTCAAAAGAAAAACACACTAAAAAAGCCCTCCCAAACGAAGCCTAAGAGGCTATTTAGGATCACTTTTATTTTTTATTTTTTATTTTTTATTTTATTTTATTATTTGGGATTTATTATATTTTAAAAACATCTAAAAGCTATTTTGAATATTTTAAAAAATAATAGTATTTATTTTTTTAATTTAAAAAATAAAAACACATAAAAAATACATCAAATAAATATATTTTCAAAAATAATATAAAATAAAAACAAAAAACACAAAATACAATTGATCCCAAACAGACCCTAAACTTATTCAAACACAAACCATGGGTATTATATTACATTTTATTATTTATTTTATCTAGATTTCTCACATATTAGCCATGCTTCTTAGCCATTGTAAATATTGCATTTATTTTATTTAATTATTAATCAATC
Source organism: Cymbidium sinense (assembly GCA_021442155.1). Classification (NCBI taxonomy): domain Eukaryota; kingdom Viridiplantae; phylum Streptophyta; class Magnoliopsida; order Asparagales; family Orchidaceae; genus Cymbidium; species Cymbidium sinense. The sequence continues at coordinate 24,129,080 of CM038227.1, read as the reverse complement.
AAATCTTATTATAAAACTCATATATAATTTATCTCTCAGTGTAATGTTCTGAAAATATAGCATTATGTTATTAGCATTAATATTGATTTTTTATTGAATTTCTTCAATATACGTTTAAATGTTTATTAATTTTAAGATATCTCTAAAATCTACTCAAATTTTCACTCAACACAAATAACAAGTGAGTTAAATCGTTTTAAAATTTTGGCAATGTTTTTAAACTGCAAATATTATTAAAAATTTCAACTTGTTAGACTGATGTGATGGAGATGAATAGAAAAGTATAATTAAAAAAAGAAATTTTATATCTATAAGATGGGGGCGGCTGAGCGCTTCACCCACACGCTTAAGGCATGGCTACATGCAGAGAAGACCGACGAGGCAGCCACAGGTGAGTATACCAAAGATGGTACTGACCTCCATGGCAACCCCGTTCTCCGATGGAAGCGGCGGTTGGAAGGCTTGCAGCTTCATCGTCGGTAATTCTTTCTCTCTCTCTCTCTCTCTCTCTCTATATCAATTAAGATACACGCAACACCATTTTTATGTTTTTACATATCTAATATTTTAAATTTGAGATTTTCATTTATAATACTTCACCCATAAATAAAAAAGTTGTATTTACTTTTAAAATGATGATGATAGTTTGGGTTGTTTGAGATTACTTTTATTATTTTATTTTTATTTTGTTTTTTATATTTGATCAAAATAAAATTTTTGTTATTTAGCATTTTAAAAATAGTCAAAATATTCACAAGATATTTTGAGTATTTTTAAAAATAATAAAAAAATATAAAATAAAATTGATCCTAAATAAGCATGTGATATTGCTGTTGTGAAGTTAAAGATTTGAGTGTTATGTATGTAAATATAAAAAAAATTAATTGTTAGATGTTTATGTAAATATATAAGTATGTTATATAAATAAATGTATATATATATATATATAGTAAAAATTTATATTCCAACATCATTTACTTATTATAATTTCTATTCAAATTGGTCAAACCTTTTCCAAATTTAAAGGTTGAAAAGTTTGAACTTAAATTTTATGAGTTGTCCATAATTTTCTACTAATTTAAGTCACAAGTATTTTGAAAATTTTCACAAATATTTTGATTGTATAAAGTATTAACTAAAAAATTAAAAAATTAATAAATAATAATTTAAAATACCCAATTAAAAACACTTTTAATGACAAATATAACCGAAAAATAGCTTTTAGTCAAATTATCTGAAATTAACAATCATACTTAAAATTGGCAAACACAGCAACAAATGAATATTATCAATTCAATATTAATAATCATCAAAACAAAATCTTAGTAAAAACATAAATTTTTATATTAATTATTTAATTTTAATCATAGTTTATGAAGTGTTTGAGAGGATGACATACTACGCATAGCATCAAATCAGATATCCACCAAAGAGCTTCATCAAGGAACTGTCACTGCTTCCAATAATGTGACCAATTGGATCGGGACTATTTGGATGACCCCAATTCTTGGTGCGTATATTGCTGATGCTTATTTGGGTCGGTATTGGACTTTCATCATTGCCTCCATTATCTATTTCTTGGTAATTATCCTTTTAACTTTTATTTAATGCTCGATATTTCATCATTTTTTTATTGAAAAAATAAATAAATTTGGATATTTTAGTACATTTTTTATCAAAATTATTTTAAATTTATTTTAAAACTAAAGATAACTCGTAGCACCATATGGCCTCTCTTTTTTTTTTTTTTTAACCATTAGCGCATATGTTCAATTTAAGTGTGGGTAAGATTTGTTAAATGTAATATATTTATAGTTTAATGTCATTATTCTAATTTTGTATTCTAATCATTATGAATATTATAGATATTAATTTTATTTTATGATAATTATAATATATAATTTTGATTTATTACTATTTTAAATTAAATCATATATATATATATATATATATATATATATATATATATATATATATATATATATATATATATATATATAAATACACATCACACATTTTTAAAATTTTTATTATCTAATTTTAAATTTGTGCATTTATTTTTACAATGTTAAAAATTGGACAATAATCTGACAATCTTTCAAAATATGAATAGATAAATATTTGAGTCAAACTCTCTAAAAAATTGTAATTAAATTTTATTTGTTATTTATATTTTTATGTTATAATCACATTAATAATTGGATTCATAAGAATATTATTAAATTTAATAAAATATTACAAAGAAATATCACTACCCATATTAAAAAAAGTTGGCTAATAATGATAATTTGTCACATTATTTTAAAAAAAACTTATCTTAGATCAAAATTCTGACTCAGAATATGTCAAGATATTTTGATATTATATTTTTCTCAAAACATGCCATACGATAATAAAATAAAATAAATAATAAAAAAAAAGAGTCAAGAAATTGGTTGGCTGTAGTCGGCTGCCGGCCTGTAGTGATATGTTGTATTAGAAAGGAAGCCAACAGCTATGTTGGTCAACTGTCCATATAAGGTCAATTTATCCTTCAAATTTTTTGTATCAAGATATAATATTAAAATTGAAAAAGGAAATTCTAAATGTGGTGCGGTGCAAAATGGTACGACTGTGATATTTGGAAGCTACATTTTAAAAAAATTGTATTTTAAAATTTGATCTGACTATCTATAATAGTAGCTAAAAATCTTCAATTTAATTTATATATATACTGTAGCTTCTTTGTTTCACAAATTCTTGCAGCTCCGTCATTAATTTTTCATTCAGCTACAACTATCTCAAACATACTCTTAATCAAAAAAAAAAAAAAAACATACTCTTAATCACAAATAAAAAAAAACTAATTCATGCTTACTATTTTATTTTTTTCTTTTAAATATTCTCTATTTTAAACATTTTATTTTTTTAATTTGTTAGTATAATTTTTTCTTTTTTTCTAAAAATTATGAAATATATTGATTTCTGAAGGTAGCCAGCATGTTGGAAGTTGTAGACATATGTAGAGCTCTAGGCAAGAGAGATGACAGAGGTATACGTGTGAGAAGAAAAATCAGAAAATTGGTAAAGAGAAAAATCAGAAAAAAAATATAGGTAAATATCAAATTTAATCAATTACACCCAAAATGAAGTTTTTTAAATTATATTTTTAATCCTATAATTATTTTAATTATTATTATTATTATTTGAGTGGTGTAAACAATGGCACATTTAACTTTATTCTAATAATTGGTATTTTCATTTCAGATATTAGATGAAAAACTTTAATCTACAATTACCGGTATATTTTGCATACTCAAAGAAAATGAAAATCGATGTTTACAATTCCATTTTATCATATTTTTTTAGACTTATGATCTAATTTTGCTATGTCTAGTATGAGATTAAAAAGTTTGATTATATAAAATACATCCCCTTTAATTCAACTCTCAAGTTGATTGCAGGGAATGTGTCTACTAACTCTCTCAGTCTCCCTCCCGTCTCTTAAACCTCCCTCTTGTGAGAGTGGAATTGTTGGCCATAATTGCATCAACAAAGCATCAACTTTGCAACTTGGCATCTTTTACCTTATTATTTGGCAAGCCTTTATCAATTTGATGATTTTCATCCTAAGGAACGCTACATAAGCTTTCCTTCTTCAATTGGTGGATGTTCAGCATCTTCTTTGGCACTCTATTTGCCAACTCAATGTCTATATCCAAGACAATGTTGGATGGACTGTTGGCTATGCTACCTACACTTGGGCTCCTCATCTCAGAATCAATCTTTATTATTGGCAATCTATCGTCATAAATTACCCGGAAGTCCTTTAAAAATGGCACAAGTGATTGTAGCAATAAGAAAATGGAAGGTGACCTTGCTGAAGACATGACAGAGCTTAATTGAGTCTCAAGAATATGAAAGAAATGGAAAATTTAGAATAGATTATACACCCTCCTTAAGGTAAGCATTAATTACTTAAAGTTTGAATTTAAACTTTATAACATACTATTCATATCAATTTTAATTAGGCATTTTTCTCCAAGCTATAGTTTCAATCTAGTTAAATGGTTTTAAAGTTTTAATTTTATTTATGATTTTATAATATATATATATATATATATATATATATATATATATATATATATATATATATATATATATATATATATATATATATATATATATATATATATATATATATTTGTGCACACATATTAAAATATTACTTTATTGTTTATTTATGCTTTGATAATTCCAATCATACCATTTTAAAAAAAAATACATATATATATTTTCTTACTACAATAACATTTATTTTATAAAGAATAAATATATTCATAAAAACATTGATAAAAATTATTTACATTTATATTAAAAGTATATTCATTTTAAAAAAAATATGTATTTATGTAAGAGCATCTATTAGACTTACTAACAAACGCACATCATCTACCAACATGAAGCTTCCTTAGCAAAGCTGCTGTTAAAACCGGCCCATCTTCAAGCTCATGGGCTCTCTGCACCGTGACCCAAACTGAAGAAACGAAGCAGATGCTCCGCATGCTCCCCGTCCTCTTCGTCACCTTCATCCCCAGCGCCATGGTCTCTCTAGCCGGCACTCTCTTCGTCAAACAAGGCGCCACTCTCAACCGTCATATGGGCCCCATTTCAGCATCCCGCCTGCCTCGGCGCCATCTCCATGTGGTCCTCTACGACTGTTTTAGTCCGCCTGTCGCCTGGCTCTCCTGGGCATCGGCATCTCCTCCTCCAACGCATGGGCATCATCCGCATCATAACGATACTCACTGCTTCGTTCACGGAGCGCCATCTCTGTTCTGTCGCTAAAGGCGTTGCCGAGAGCGGCGACACAGTGGAATTTTAACGCCACAGTTCGTGAGAGTTTGGGACCGCGCGATGACGACGACGTGTTGGTGGTTTCATCAACAGCCTGCTGTTGAAGACGACGAGGAGAGACGGGCGTAAAGGGTGGATACTGAATAACCTTAACAAATCGCATTTGGATTACTATTATGCTTTCTTGGCAGTTCTCTATGCGCTGAACTTTGCTGCTTGTTGTTAGTAGAAACTATGAATATAAGGCTGAATTTGTAGATGATAATAAGGCTGTTGAGGCTAATAAGGATAACGTTGATGGCCAGGAGCATTGAGTAGAAAAGGATGATGATGGCTTGTTATAATAATTATTTATATTGTGAATTTTATTGGGTTGAATAATAAGTGTTGTTTGGTGGTGATATGAATGAATATACAGCGTAGCTGTGGACTACAAATTAATGATCTTACATATTTTGTTACTTTAAAATTTGTTTTTGTGACAATCACTACTATTATTTATTGTGAATTACAACTATGGTTTAAATAATCCTGTATTTATTTACAAGCTTACAGGATTTAACTTAAACTCATGAAGTATAAACTAAAATTCAACTCTACTTTCTTATAACTTATAATTTTCTCTCTCTCTCTCTCTCTGTTTTTTTTTTTGGCAGAACTCTCTAAGTATATTTTATTTTCTAAAAACATTACATTTATATGAAAAATTATACTTTATTCACACAAAAAAGTAATTCTATTTTGTGAAAAATATTCGAAACATAAAAAAGTTTTTCATATGAAAAACTGATTATGTATATTATTATTATTAATTATTATAAATATTAATTTTAATTCATTTGAAATCAAGATATATAAAATAATTGTTAAATGAATCACATCTAAATGGCTAAAAAAAAAGAATATTTAAATGCGTCATTATCGGGATTTTTGCTGCACATAAAAGTGTACATGTAGTATCATACATTCTTTCAATAAATACTTTTTGTATCATTAAAATGCCTTAAAACAAAGTATAAAATAACATTTAAATGTGTACTTATAGGGGTTTATTGCGACACATAATGTTGCAGCAAGAAACAGTTTTTAGGTTGCTCTTATTATTATTATTATTATTATTATTATTATTATTATTATTATTATTATTTTGATGATGTTTTGGCGGTTAAATTTATTTATAGTTTGGTATCATTTATGTGTCACATTTGATTCTAATCACTTCACTTTAAAAGATACACCTAAATATTTGTTAGGTTGTATTGCAACGTTCACCTATGCAATAAAAATATTTCTTATCTCAGTAGTTGATGTGTTTTGATATGTATTTTCTTGAGCACATTTATTGAAGAAAGATTTGTGCTTTGTAACACAGCCTTCTCTAATTAAGGGAACGAAAGACTTTTGTAAACTTAATTAATGTAGTAAATTATTTTATTATATATATATATAATATATATATATATATATATATATATATATATATATATATATATATATTATATTAATTAATTACATGTGCTATATTATTTTAAGTCTATTATTTTTTGTGATCAAATAAAATATTAATTATTTTTTAGGCTTTTGAGGTACTTATTAATTATACATTAGGTGCTATATTATTTTTGGATCTATTTTATTTTATTTTTTATGATGATAAAATACACTCAAGTATAAATATGATCATAACCCCAGTCAAATATTTATTTTTAATCAACCACTTATTTTCTCAAAAATGAAAATGATCAATTTTTCATCTAATAAATACTAATCGGTCACATATTTACCCGAAAATAAATGCCTTTAGTTAATATCAATTTTAAGCTTGCATGCGTTCGCTTTATATGCAATTAGTTCCAATGACATATTAAACGTTTTTTTATCATATTAAAGCAACGGTAATCATTTAGGTGTGTTTTAATTATTCCATTTAATCCTCCGAATACAAGTTAAGTCATGTTTACTATAAATGAATTAAATGATATTTATATAATATTTATTAAATCTACTTATAATTTAAATTTAAGAAACCCCATTTTCAAGTGATTATAACATTCTATATTTTATTATGATTTTATTATATAAATTTTAAGAATATAATTTAGAATATTATATGTATATATATTTATCTATGCATATAATATAAATAAGTTTAATATTGGTTAATGTATGAACATTATATATGTATATATGATGTGAAATTTGTCTCTCCATTATTAGAGATCTAAGTTTAATTATTCTTTTTATCGACATTCATTATTCCAAAATAATTTAAATTGAAATAATATGTCACCAAAATCACATTTATTATATTAATTTAGGTAATTTTAAAATATATGAATATTACCTAAGGGTTATGTTTGAATGTATGCAAAAAATAATTAGCCCAAACAAAGATTATTTTTTATCCGATTCTAAATATATGATAATTTTACATTAATCAAGCATTTAATATGTCGATCCAAAAAATACATATTATTAGAATTATTATCAATATTTATCGTAAATTTTAAGAGTAACATTTACATATTGTTATTTCTAAAAACTAAATTATAAATTATAATTAAGTATCTTATATGTACATATCTTATAAAATATTTTATTTGAAGCAAGTATATGGTTGATATTTTGTTTACATTATATATGTATAAGAAAATGATAATATTGTTAATTGTGAGTATATTTCTATTCTTTTTAGTTAATATTTTTTTAATATGTACTAATTTGAAAAATATTTCAGTGCTTAATGACACAAACTTTAAGAAATGAATAGAGTATATCATCATAGTTCTTGAGTATATAAATCATGACGATGTTATCCAGACGCAATATCCCTCCGCCATTGCTGTGGAAAACACTATTGAATAAATGACAAACTTTGAAAAGTGAGATTATTCTAACCATATGAGTTCTATGTTATGAAAGCTCGATTAAGTCAAAACTCGTTTATGACAAATTTAGTTTTATAGTTTAAGTTAAAGAAGAAATTTGGAGGGTTTTTATTTTCTTATTTTATATGTAAGTGTATTTTGATTTTATAATTTTTCTTCATGACAACATTGAATTAATTTTGTTAATTGCAATCTAATATTTTGATTCAGATTATATTTCTCAATGTGGGACACAACTAATTATGTTGCATACTACATTGGTTTTTATTATTTAATAATTATTATATGGGTTAATATTTTTATTATTGTGTTATATATATATATATATATATATATATATATATATATATATATATATATATATATATATATATATATATATATATTTATATATATATATATATATATATATATATATATATATATACATATATATAATATATTCCAACTTTCAATGTCATAACAACAACATCATCATCAAAAAAGTCAAATGCATCTTTTTTAAGAAACATATAAGTAAATATCCAACTTTTCAACGCATAAGAATATAAGGCATAAAATCAAATATCTTTTTTAATAAAGAAATATATATGTATATATATATACATATATTATATTATATATATATATAATATATATATATATATATATATATATATATATATATATATATATATAGTATATGTATTGTATTTAGTTAGATTATTGGCAATGAGAATGAGAAGGAGAGTAATAAATTGTCTGCTGGCAAGCAAATATATCATGAAAATGGCTAATTGTTCTTAAGATTGAGTTCGTAAAAATGATAATTATAAATTTATGATCAACAAATAAAATATTATACTTCCATTTTGTTTCACTTTGATTCAACTCTAACAAATCTTTATACTTGATGTCCCATATTTAGATATCATGCCTCACATAATTTTTCTAATTATGAATCTGATCATGAAGTCAAGATTTTAATCTCCAACAATATTTACCCCATACCAGCCAAACCTTGATAGGATTTTGCTCATCTCACTCTAATGAAGTTGATTGGCCTCAAGTAAGGATGATCTTAATAGTCCTATTAGTTATGATGGTTCAATATATGTTTGATAGACTAACTAATATTAAGATATAAACTATCATATTAGGACAATAGTATCTAAATTATAGTCTTTTTTTATGTTGATTTTGATAAATTAAAGTATAAACATATCATCAATATCAAGAGTGTCACTTCATATCTTAGAATGTAATTAACCTTAAGGAGCAAAGTCTCTTTGAAAGAATGATCAACTCAAATTATCTACTTAATTTAACATGATCTTAAAGCTATGACTTATTGATATTTTACATTAATCTAAGTAAGATTTAGTAGTTTTATATCAGTAGATATTTTCTTATTTCTTTTTGTGGAATCTCTTATGCCAAGATGGACTCTCACATCATCACCTTTTCTTCAACAAGCAATAATTTTATTAGGTAATCACAATAAGGCTTTTTGTCGATAAAGGAAACTTGACAAGCTGGGATGGAAACCAGGTAACCTGACCACCTAAAAAATAATAATAATAATTACCAAAGTCTAAGGTCTCCCTCTCAATGGGCAGTGAAGGTAGTCCAAAGGACTTTTTGAGGAGAGCATGCAAGAATTTTGTGGTTATACTCTCGAATATTTATTTTCTTTAAGTATATTATACATATATAAATACTTAATTAGAATGATGCTCAAAGGTGTGTATTGAAGTTTATTTTATAATGATCCTGATCTCCAAATGATTGTGTGAGATATTATTTGAGAACAATGATATGATATTTTTAATATGCTTACTTTTGTAGAATACTTTAATATACTTACTTGTTTGCAATATAGTTATAGATTTTTAATGTTTATTGCTTTTCTTTTATGCATGGGACATGTCATAAATTTTGTATAGCTATTGAGCTATTAATACTCACCACTATTTTATCTGTATGTATTATTCTGTGGAAAGGAAATAGAGAATAACCAAGTTTTTTAGAGATACCTTCACTGAAATGATATTATATTCATTTGATAGTCATGATAATATTATATAAAAGACCTTTTGATCATATAATTTTATGATATGAATCAAAACAATACTAATAATTTTATTTTATTACTCATGATATATTAGTGGTATTATTTTAAATAATATATGAGAAAAAAATTCTTCGAAATGAATCTTAGATAGCAAGATATTCGTTTGATATAACCTTTGATCAATGCTGTAAGTTTAATTCAAATTCAATTCTTCGGATGTTTAAGAAGTCGTAACAATTTGAATGGCGATCATATTTGGACTTAATATAATATATAGTGATATAGATTCCTATTTTGTGATAACGCCGGTTTCTATGCTGATGTTGAAGATGAATAAAAAATGATAGAAATAATAAAAAAATGAATATATATATATATATATATACTATATATATAAAATATATATATATATATATATATATATATATATATATATATATATATATATATATTCATAGGCCGATCCACAAACTTTTCTAAGAGAGGACACAATAAAATAAAAATAATAATACACTCTTATATTAAATAAAAATTAAAATATCTGATAATATAATATAATAAATAAATTTTGCAAAAACATCGATTTTCTCCATCTTTAAAAAAAAAGCACACTTACTTTTTTTTAATAAAAAAATATTCACATATCTTAATCAATTATGAAGAATATTCCATTAAAAAAAATTTCTGAATGCTTTGATCCTCTAAGAACACAAAATATAAAGCATATAATTAACCATTAAATACTCATAAAAAATTTAATGAAATTTAAGACAAAACATATCTCAATAGCAAAGTCCAAAAATAGGGATAGGAGAAAAAAAAAGACTCAAGATATCAATTTAAAGTAATAATGTTAAGAAATTAGGACAAAGAAAAAATCAATATTTAAAAACTCTCCTATAAAATTTATAGTATCATCAAAGATAATCAAGTTGAAGTCATATTAAGTGACACCAAGATTTATCATTTATGCTCAATAAATAGAATCATCTAATTATGAAGGTATAATATCACATTTGATTGTTTTAAGTTAACATATATGATTAAAAAAATTTATAAATTTTAGAAATAAATATCAGCTTTAATAACCTCCACAAACCCCTTTAAAATAATCGTGAATGTACAGATTTCAATTTTTAATAGTTTTAGTTTCACACGCTAATTGATTGAAATAAATCATCATTTTTCAAAACAATTTTTTCTAGGATTTAGACAAGTCAGTGGGTGGGAGGAAAGACAATACTGGATTTAGACAAGCTACTTTGGCATGGTTAAATCCGGATTTATCAAATCAATTGGCCACGACTTTGTATAATCCGCTACACCCACTTTCTCATGGTTAAATCTAAATTTACTAAATCCTGATACGGGATTTAGACAAGCCAAAGTGCACGAAGCAGGGTGGGAACCGAGAGGAAAGACGAGGATTACCTTCACGGCTTCACGATTTGCCGAACTGCCAAAATCACCTTACCGCAACAGAGTAAGATGAAGATTTCAAAGCCTAAATCTAGATACCTAAGCCTAATATTTTTATTTCGGTGAGTTTGGTCAGTGGGTGTGCCCAGTTTCACACTGGTAATATTACCAAGTGCATGAATAAATTTTATAAATTAAAAATTAGATTATATAAATTTAATAAATTTTATTTTATAATTAAATGTTTCATAAATATTATCATTATAAGTAATTATGATTACAAATGAATTACAACAGAAAATTGAAACAAAATTTAATTAGCATTTATTGTAAGGATAAAAAAAATGTAATCGAAATAAATGAAAATTTAACCGTGTATAAACAAAATTTGTTATCAACATTTAATATGTAAATCATAGAGTTAATTAAATATTTACCCCAACTTAAAAAAATATCACTGATTAATGATTGAATATGATCTTTAAAAATTTAGAAGATGAATAGAGATAACTTTTTATAAAGATTTTTGATAAATTGTAGGTAGTCATAAAAAATAAATTATGAAAATTTAATTTAAATATATTATCATATTTAACCAAAAATATTTATTGTTTTCATTAAATACAAATAATTAATTAGATAAAATGAGAGTTAGTAAGTGAAATATATTAATAAATATAATAATAAAATTCTTAAATGATCAATATAAATATTAATTTAAAATATAATCAAGTGAAGGTTAATATATTTTAAATTATTATATAGTTGGACATGAATAACATACATTTATTTAATAATTTTTATGTTAAAGATGAATAGATAACTTTTTATAAATATGATTTTTAAAAATTTAGAAGTTTAATAGATAACATTTTATAAAGATTTTTGATAAATTGTATGAAGTAATAAGAAATAAATTATGAAAATTTAATTTAAATATATTATCATATTTAACAAAAAATATATATTGTTTTCTATTGAATACAAATAGTTAATTAGATAAAATGAGAGTTAATAAGTGAACATATATTACTAAATAAATATAATAAAATTCTTAAATGATCCATATGAATGTTAATTTAAAATATAATCAAGTGAAGGTTAATATAATTTAAATTATTATATAGTTGAACATGAACAATATACATTTATTTAATAATTTTTGTGTTAAAGGCATAGATTGTTTATCAAAATAAATGAAGAATTAATAAATAATGAAAATGTATAAATGATAAACTTTATAATTGATAGAAATGTTATTTAATTATGGCACATATCAACACAACTAATCATAATGTAAAGACATAAAAAATATTAAATATAAATCATTTTAATTTCATAAATTATTTATCTCAAATTATATTCTGCATTGTTATTTGAGCACTTGGTACATTCCACTAATTCTTCTTTTATAATTACCTTTGATTTACATGTATTACATGCATTATACCAAAGGTTTCCTTCTTGTTTTATTCCTTTATAGACACACTTGTATCATAGTACTTGATCTAGAAAAAAATAATAAATTAGTAATAATTATTATTATAAAATAAATAAGTATATATACATACCTCTTATGATAAATGCTCAAATCTATTGATCTTAAAAGATCACGCATATATCTTTCATTAGTTGATTGACCCAGAGTATTTAAATTTCAAGTAACCGAAAGTAATCATTATAATAAGCTAATCAATCATATATTTTTTAAAAAAACTTACACACCAATACTTTATTTCTTTTGATTCTATCAAATCTGAATTAATTTCTAAACTTGTTGATGATGTTGTTGACAATGTGAAACCTGTAATTTTAAATATATAATAATTATAATTAATTAAAAATTAAAAATCAATACATGTATAAATTATCGTAATCATTAAAATTCTTCATTACAAAATATTAAAATATATTTAAGAATATTATACCATTATAATATTTCCCAAAATTGATTTTGATAACATTACTGAAACTCATCTTTTATTTCTTCTAATTGTTGGTCTTGTACTTTAACAAATGCTTCTCACAATATGAATGTAAATAACTCAGACCTGAAGCAAAAAAAAAAATTACAAATTGATTTTTTTTCTTAAATTTGCAATCTAATTGCCATACCTTAATCCAAAAACTTGTAGGTCTTTCTTGATAATTTTTTTTATCCCTCACTCTATACACCATTCTAATGCCATTAACTTTCATAACCAATAGAAGAATATATGTTTCAAATATGAATAAATATTATTAATATTAAGAATTTCATATAATATAATAAAACTAAGAAAATATGTACTTGAAGGTGAATTTGGAATTGACTTGATATGTGATATTATTGATAATTTAGTAGATGAGGAGAAATTATTTTTATCAACTTCTTTATGTATTTTTGTGAGATTATTTAATATAATCTCAAATTTATCATTCACATTATAAAATTTTTTATTTATATTTTTAATTTGTCCATTTGATATTATATATATCTTGCCAATATTTAATATGTCACTAAACTTATCGATAATATCATTCAACATTATTGCATACATCTTTGAACTATGTTCATAAGACAAGAGAAATCATTGAAATTAAAGTTAATTATTTTTTAAAAATATTAATTATAAAGAATATAAAATAAATCATTACTAACAAAATTATATATAATAATATATTAAAATCCAAAAATATTTAATTGTAATAATTAATTACCAGCACATCCATCAAAGCAACTTTTTGGACCTTTCCTTGTCGAGATTTAAATTTTTTTTATGTTTTCCTTTTCAGTAACTAAAACTTTTATGCTCCAATAATGTTGATGCAGTAATGTGAACAAAATTATTTGCACATTTAAATTGCAAATAATTTTACTTCTAATTTTCTCGGCTCAAAACATTAAACTACTATTTGCTCAAATTGAAAAGTGCATCATCCTAACTTATCACTAAATAATAATCATGTCTAACTTTCATTAATTTAATTTGATTTGTATTAAATATAAATAATTTTAAATTATCATATTTAATTTTGCAATGTCTATATTGTTTATTTTGTATGATAATATCAAATTTTGAAGCATACAAAAAAATTCACATAGTTTAAAACTTTACCCAGTTAGAATTCATGTATTGCATATGTTTATCTTATACATTTTTATTGTCGATTTATAACTTACGATTTTGATTAGAACAAAAATAAATATATGCATCTGATATGGATGGCCAAAGAAAAAGAGAATACTAAGAACAACAATACTCCAACATGTCTATTGAAGCAAAACAAAGAAAAATAAATGCTATTATCTCTAGAAAGAGAAGGGAGAAGCCATATCTTGAAATTGCATATATTGCATCAGCTTCAAAATTATCTGGTCAAATAAACTATAACTCACATTTACTTTTTATATATCACATATTTATCAACTATTTAATTAACATATTTTTATCTTAACAAATTCACAAATGAGAAATATCGATGATGTGATTATAGATTATAGTTTGAGTTTTTCAGATTTATATATTCTTGAAGATCCACATCTTTGTTCATATTGTAATGCAAGAATATTTAAATTTGAGAGACCAACATTTTGTTGTTATAATAGAGAGGTTATATTAGCATCTACTAATGTTCCATAACAATTGTATGAGTTATTCACTTTGAATCCAATTGAATCACATGAATTTAGAACTAAGATTAGAGCATATAATAACATATTTGCATTCACATCATTTGGGGCTCATATAGATCAAGAATTAGCAAATTCAAGACAATGAATATATACATTTAGAGCCAAAGGGCAAATTTATCATAATCTTCTGCCTATTATTAAAGGATCAAAAGGCCAATGCTATTTTCAGTTATATATATATATATATATATATATATATATATATATATATATATATATGATATATATATACAAATAATTTGAAACAGTTGAATGTTATTGGTGATTTGAATCTTTCAGTAGTTTTAATTAAAAAACTAATGGATGTACTTTTTGAAAACCCATATGTCCAATTCTTTAAATCCCTTACCACTAGATCAAAGAGTTTATAATGCTCCAACTACATCACAAGTAGCAGCAATTTGAATTGAAGGAAAAAGTTCGGCAAATATAGTAGAACGTGATATCATTCTAACATCACTTTCTGGAGAATATAGAAAAATTAACCATTATTTTGGATGTTATGATCCTTTACAATATCCTCTTTTATTTCCAAATGGTGAAGTTGGATGGCATCAAAATATCAATAAGATTTCTAAGTTTGAGAGAGATCATCAAGATATGACCATTCAAGTGATGAAACTTGGTTCAATCGAGGAAGAGGTCTTTAACCAAGAAGAAAATGGTAACTATTATCTATATTTCATCTTTTTAAAATGTGTATAATAATTAGTTGTTATTATTAATAATCATATTTATTCCTGTTACAAGAATTATAAAATCTACAAAGATTAGTTTCATGGAGAATATTATAGTTTCAAACTTCAAATTCGCCAAAATGATAAATCAATTCTTTTATTTGCTAGTAAATTATTACATCTATGTTGATATGTATGCGTGAGAATTGAGACAAACCGATTGGACTTTTATAGAAGAAATCAACATATAATAATGATCTAAGTTATATAAAGGATTAGTTGATCGTGACATCTGAAAACATTAAGTAATAATGTTGGTCAAAAAATTATTTTACCTTCATCTTTCATTGGAGGACCACGTGATATGAGACGCAAATATTTAGATCTAATGGCTCTTGTTCAACATTTTGGAAAAGTCAGACTTATTTATAACATTACATGAAATCTTGATTGGGTGGAAATATAGAGTGAGTTAAAGATAAGCCAGCTGTACAAGATAGACCAGATTTAATAACACATATTTTTAGAGTAAAAATTCAAGATTTAAAGGATCAATTATTCAAAAAGTCAATTTTTGGAGTTGTCCCTACACATGTATATGTTATAGAGTTTCAAGAAAGAGGAATTCCACATGCACATTTTTTTTATCATTTTAAAGAGTGGATTTAAGATAACAACACCAGAACAATTTGATAGAATATCTACAGTTATCAGATCCTATCAAAAAAAAGCTACATGGATTGGTTGTAAAACACATGATGCATGGTCCATGTGAAAGTTTAAATAGAAAAATCCATGCATGAAAAAAGGATTCTGGAAAAATAAATATCCAGGATCATTTGCTTGTAAAACATCGGTGGGTGATGATTCATATCTAATTTATCGTAGAAAAAATGATGGACAAAAAGTTAAAGTAAGAAATTATATTTTAGATAATTGTTGGGTTGTTCCTTATAATCCATATTTATTATCTAGATATAATTGTCATATAAATATTGAGATCTGTTTGAGGATAAAAATATTAAAGTATATCTGTAAGTACATTTATAGAGGTAATGATAAAGTATCGTTTCAATTTCACAACAAAGTAGAGAGAAAATTTTTGATGAGATTCAACAGTATCAAGATGGAAGATGGGTATCAGCCCCAAAAGCATTATGGAGAATATTTTAATTTGATTTAAATGAGATGTATCCATTAGTGTATAATTTATAGCTACATTTAGAAGACATACACACTATATATTATAAAGAAAATCAAAATTATGTGATTCATTAGCATTTAATAATGTCAAAAAGAAAAACTATGTTGATAGAGTTTTTTGAGCTAAATAAAAGAGATTCAGGCAAAAAAATATCTATATAGAAATTCCTAAAAAAATATGTAAGGGATAAGACAATTTTTTTTGGAAAAGAAGACAAAAGTTTGAGCAAATTGGTCGCATAAACACTGCAAATCCATCGGAGGGTGAAATATATTATTTAAGAATGTTATTAAATCATGTTTATGGACCAACATCATTTACTGATTTATCAAAAGTACATGAAATATAGTGTTTCACATTTAAAGAAGCTGTAGAGAAGCATGGTTTGTTGGAAACTGGTGACTATATTTCAGAATGTTTAAATGATGCATCCAATTTTCAAATGTTATTTGAATTATGACTGATATTTGCTATTATTTTAATTTACTATGAGCCTACAAATATACATCAACTATGGAATATTTATTATAATTATCTGTCTCGAGATTATCAAAATAGTGGTAGTCTTTTAGAAGAATTATGTGAGAGAAAAACATTAATGAGCATCAAAGTATTTATTGAGAGAATGGGTAAGAATATATCTGAATTTGATCTACCAAATTGCCCCGAGAAAATATTGCTTCATTTGAGAAAGATGAAGAATTTCAAAAGAGGGAGCTAATGGAAGAATTAAATGTCATAACACAAAGTGAAGATGTCAACATAATCGAGAGACTTAATATAAAAAAAGGCATATGAAGAAATTATAAATTGTGTATATCATAAGCAGAATGACATATTTTTTATAGATGGTCCTGGCGGTACAAAAAAGACATTTTTTGATCGAACATTACGAACCTTAAGAATGGATGGTCACATAGTAATAACAATAATGATACATCGAACATCAATCTTGCCGGAGGTAACAACACATTCAAGATTTAAAATACCAACAAATGCAGTAATCAAGTACATGTACACCAAAGCAAAGTGGTCTTGCATTATTACTTAAGAAATCAAGTATTATAATTTAGGATGAAGCACCAATGGTAAAACGAACATCACTAGAGTCTTTGGACAAAACAATAAGAGATATTATGAATAACTCTATTTATTTTGGTGGCAAAGTGATTGTATTTGGAGGTGACTACTAACAAGTTGTACCAGTTGTACGATGTGCATAAAAAAAAAATGAAATTATTAAGTACAGTTTAGTTAAGTCATATTTATGATCAGATATGGAAGGTTTCAAATTAAAAAAAGAATATGAGAGCAACAAATGATTCATTATTTTCTGAATTCATACTTAGAATTGGAAATGGAGATGAACTAGAAATTGAAGATGGATTAATAAAGATTCCAGATGAGATGATAATAAACTATGCTAGTAATGTAGATTTAGAAGATTTATTAATAAATAATATATATCCTTGTTTGCATGAAAATGTTATATCAACTGATTATATTATGAAAGGAGCTATCTTAGCAACAAAAAATGAGTATGTTGATAAGATAAATCAAAACTTATAAAATATTTTTCAAAAATGAAATAAATTACTTGTTTTGAGTGTTATTGATGACAAATCTAATCTATAAGTAGAATTTCTAAACTCATTGACACCTAATGGACTTCCTCCACATCGACAAAAAAATATCCAATAAGGTTATTAAGAAATTTAGATCTTTCAAATGAATTATGCAATGGAACAAGAATAATTTGCAAATCATTTAAGAAAATGTTATTCTTGAAGAAATATCAACGGTCAATTCTCCGCAAATTATTTTTTATCCCAAGAATACCTTTATGTCCAAGTGATGATGAAACTCTACCATTTAAATTTAAATGAAAATAATTTCCAATTCGTCTTTGTTTTTCAATGAAAATCAACAAGTCGCAAGGTCAGACAATATCTAATGTTGGAATATATCTTTCTCAGTATGTATTCTCGCATGGAGAATTATATGTTGCATTATCTAGAGTAATTTCAATGAACAACACAAAAGTGCTTATCATCCTAGATAAATATGCATCAAGCAAGGTCATTATATAATAAATATTGTATACAAAGATATACTAATATCTTAACAATTTAATCATTATTGATATGAATAAATTTTATTTATTCTTTTATTGGAATATCATTATACCCTTTTCATTTCTTAAGCATATGCTAACAACACTAACTATTTTTAAAAATTCTATGATAGGTCAATATTTATGGATTCATCAAATATTATCACTCAATTATCACTGCATCAACTTTACTAGAGCATAAAAGTTTTAGTTACTGAAAATGAGAACATAAAAAATTTTAAATGAGGACAAGGAAAGGTCCAAAATGTTACTTTCATGGATGTGCAGGTAATTAATTATTGTAATTAAATATTTTTAGATTTTATTATATTATTATATACAATTTTGTTAGTAATGATTTATATTATATTCTTTATAATTAATATTTTTTTAAATAATTAACTTTAATTTCAATGATTTCTCTAGTCTTAAGAACATGGTTCAAAGATATATGCAATAATGTTCAATGATATTATCGATAAGTTTACTGACATATTAAATATTGGCAATATATATATATATATATATAATATCAAATGGACAAATTAAAAATAAAAATAAAAAAATTATAATGTTAATGATAAATTTGAGATTATATTAAATAATCTCATAGAAATATATGAAGAAGTTGATGATAATAATTTCTCATCATCTACTAAATTATCAATAATATCAAATATCAAGTCAATTCCAAATTCACCTTCAGGTATATATTTTCTTTCTTATTATATGAAATTCTTAATATTAATAATATTTATTTATATTTGAAACATATATTCTTCTAATGGCGTTAGAATGGTGTATAGATTGAGGAATAAAAAATAAAAAATTATCAAAAGAGACCTACAAGTTTTAGGATTAAGGTATGACATTCATATTACAAACTTAAGAAAAAAATCATTTTGTAATAATTTTTTTGCTTAAGGTCTGAGTTATTTATATTCATGTTGTGAGCTACAGTACAAGGCCAACAATTAGAAGAAATAAAAGATGAGTTTCCAGTAATATTAACAAAATCAATTGTTAGAAAATATTATAATGGTATAATATTCTTAAATATATTTTAATATTTTGTAATGAAGAATTTTAATGGTTACAACAATTTATACATGTATTGATTTTTATTTTTTAATTTTTTTATAATAATTATTTATTTAAAATTACAAGTTTCACATTGTCAACAACATCATCAACAAGTTTAGAAATTAATCTAGATTTGTTAGAATCAAAAGAAATAAAGGATTGGTATGTAAGTTTTTTTTAAATATGATTAATTAGTTTATTATAATGATTACTTTCAGTTAATGTGGAATTTAAATTATAGGTTTAATGAAATTCAAAACTCTCTGGGTCAATCAACTAACGAAAGATATGGACTTACTGATCTTTTTAAGATCAATACATATGACCATTTATCAGGAGTGGTATGTCTATATACTTATGTATTTTAATAATAATTATTATTACCAATTTATTATTTTTTTACTAGATCAAGTACTGTGATACAAGGGTGTCTATAAAAGGAATAAAAGAAGAAGAAAACCTTTGGTATTATGCATCTACTACATGTAAATCAAAGGTAATTATAAAAGAAGATTCACTGGAATGTACCAAGTGCTCAAATGTAGAATATAGTTTGAGGTAAATGATTTATGAAATTAAAATGATTTATATTTAATATTTATTATGTTTCTTATATTGATTTTTTTTTTCATATAGATATCTTATTAATTTAGATGTTGAAGATACAACCTCAAATTCTACATTTACACTACTTGATGATGAGGGTGAACTATTATTGGTATGTCAGTTATAGAGCTACAAAAATAAAGGTAATCAATTAACATATTTTTTAAATTTCTAAATAATATATTATATTTTTATATTTTTTTTTCTCACAAAAATTAGATACTGAGGAGTACAAAGAAATGACCACAAACTTCATTGATTTCACCAAGATTTATCAATTAAGGCACAAGATAAAATTTATGAGAATCGATCTCTACGCATTCACTCAATTAATAAATGACTTTGATAGAAGATCTAAAAAAAAATAAAATTGGAGAAAGATTAAAAATCATTTATTTAAATAGTATATTTATTCTACAAGACAAATTCATCAAGTCATAATACTTGATTTTCATTATCATTTTCTTATATAATTTTTTGCTTTACTAAATTTTTTAAATATCCATTTAATCTTTTATTTATGTCTTTACATTATGATTAGTTGTGTTGACATGTGTCATAATTAAATAACATTTCTATCAATTATAAAATTTATCATTTATACATTTCATTATTTATTAATTCTTCATTTATTTTGATAAACAATCATGTCTTTAACACAAAAATTATTAAATAAATGTATATTGTTCATGTTCAACTATATAACAACTTAAATTATATTAACCTTCGCTTGATTATATTTTAAATTAACATTCATATGGATCATTTAAGAATTTTATTATATTTATTTAGTAATATATGTTCACTTATTAACTCTCATTTTATCTAATTAATTATTTGTATTCAATAGAAAATAATAAATATTTTTGATTAAATATGATAATATATTTAAATTAAATTTTCATAATTTATTTCTTATGACTACCTACAATTTATCAAAAATCTTTATAAAAAGTTATCTATTCATCTTCTAAATTTTTTAAAAATCATATTCAATCATTAATAGTGATATTTTTTAAAGCTGGGATAAATATTTGATTAACTCTATGGTTTACATATTAAGTGTTGGTAATAAATTTTTGTTTATACACGATTGAATTTCTATTTATTTTGATGATATTTCTATACTATTATTAAAAAGTGGGTTGTGTTTCTTCCAATAGTAAATCTTAGCCTTTCAATTTATATTCAAATTGGTTTAATGATTTCAATCCTAGCCATATAATATATAATAGTCAATTCTAAAAATAAATTAATGAACTTAATTATAAATAATTAGTTAGTTTACATTAATTATTTTAAAATTCATTGTGATTTCCAATTATATAAATAATTAATGAACGTTTATATTAATCTAAACATTTCTGTTATAATTTATTTAATGCTATTATGTTCTGTTATAAAGTTCATTATTGTTGAAATTCTATAAAAAGAAACTATGTCAACACTTTTTAAATCAACTTAGATTATTAAATTAGAATTGTAAAATATATGACTCAGATTAAGATTTTATAAAATTAAATCTTCTCAATAATAATTTTGTTTTCACATAAAATAAATGGAGTTACATTTCCCACATTAAAACAATGTTTCTTTCCAGTTTCTTAATAATTGTATGATGTATTAAGATTTAGTGTAAATATTAATATTTAAACATTCCAACTCAAATTTGTAAGATATATTAAATTGCAGTGTGGAAGTTCCCCTCTTATTTGTTTTAGATTAAATTTATTACTCTTTATGTTTTAGATTTTATGGAAATTGAATTGAATATATTAAGCAATGACATACTTATCCTTAAATTGGGCGCAAGATGTGTCAATGAACTCCAGCATTAGCTTGGGTAGAATATCTCTTGATGAGAATTCAATGAGCCTCAATTTTCTGCAAGAAATCACATATTCTAAGACTTGTATTCAATATGATTTAAACTAGAAGCAAGAGTAAATTGAAGAATACCACGTCCTTTAGTTCCTCAATGACTATTATAGCAGTTGTAGGCTGTTCCTCTAGTGTAGGAACTTCTTTTACATTCACCTACATAAAGAATTACTAAACTAAACTTCATTAGATTAAAGTGGTATAATTGACAAGAAATATCTTATACTCTCTCTACATCTGGGGTGGCATCAACAATAAGCTTTATTGTGCTCCGTGTCTTCTTATACACTCGTGTGAATGGGGACGAGACCATTTTCCTCTTTCTAACTTGTTTCGCCTTCACATCGCGTGCTATGCTACTAAGTGAAGGCTGAGCAGTATCTTTATCTGATGTGAGCCTTCGTATACAATCAACTGCTCATCTTTTGCTAAGGTAGCTTCTAAAGGCTCCTTTGAATGTGTGGCCTCAATGGCTGCCCCTGTGCTAGCCTCCTCAGGAGCTTCTCCTATGCTTGGAATCTCTTATCCACCAACCCTTGCCTCAATGATAGCTAGCCACACAATAATATTATATACTCTCCCAATTATTATAGCTTCAAAAAATGATAATCTATCCCTAGGTCCTTGATTGCTGAAAGTATCTTCTCCTTCTCAGCACTCTCTGGAGGGTTAGTAGCAGATGGCAGCCTAGATGCACAAGAAGGAGGAGAATCGAGGAGAGAGGAAATCCACTTAGGGCTTCACTCCTTGGACTTGGAATGGGACTCCTCTAAGGATCACTGTGAGATGGCTGCAGGTTAGAGGGCACTATTTCAAGGAGCCGCCTCATATGTTATGCCTTCAAATGATTGGAAGACTTATGTTACACCAATAAGAAAGTTTAACAATTTATAATAGGAAGAAATCAATTTAATGTAAATGAAATAAGTCTAATTAGCATTACCTAGTGTCCTTGCAAACCACTAATGAAATCTTATGCAAATTATATTTTGGCCACCGTAACAAATCTTACAGAAGGAATTGTGGGTCTTATGACCCTTATGTGCTCAGACCAATCTACAGGAAAGAGTTACATAAGTTAGCTTCAATGTATAGCACAGTGTAAATCAAAAAATGTAACACATAGTATCAAAAGAGTAATAAAACCAATCATGTACCTGGGTGCCTTCTGCATCAAGATTTTTGATGTAATCACATCAAATTGTGAAATCAGGAAGCTCTATATGGCTTCCGACCAATTGTAATTAGCAAATTTCTCTATATTGTCAGCGTAGGAGATCAGGTCTGACTCTACTCTATAATTAGATATATAAAAAATAAATTTGAAATAAAAAACTGTATGTACAACTGCATAAACTGTGATGAGTTCAATGAACAATCCTGCTTCTCAATTTTATTCTTAAAATCTATTGAATTAGAATTTGATAGCGGGGATTTCTGCCATGTGACCTTCTCCCCTATGTTTGGCATCTTTATGATTAAAGCAACTTCATCCAGTGTGAAAAGAAGGAAGTGGCCGCCAAAGCCTGCTTTTATATATTCTAGGAGCACATGATTGAAGTGATTGTAGCAGAATCTTGTTGAATGGTAGGCATTTTAATGAATTGATGAATATGAAGCCTTCTTAAAATTATAACTACTTCCTCAGTAAAGCATTTTGAAATGGAATCAAGTAATACTTTGATGGTGGATGGCCTGCATCTAAAAGTTACCCATTTCCCAAATATTTTAAGCTTTAAATGAAAAGTAAACTAACGGAAACATTACAACCAAATTGGAAGTCCCCCATTACCTTGAAAGTTAAACAGAAGGGTGTACACTCTGGAAATTTGACAAAAAAATCTTAATTCCTATTGAATGGCTTGCTATGCAGCATATAATATTATTGAGATCTATAATTGGAAGTCGCCTAGTGGTTTAAAATTTTAAAAAAGGGAGTACACTGTGAGTGTACAGACTGTACACATGGAAAACTGCTCTAAAAGCACTCAAATCTTCTAGAAAAGCACTCAAAGAAGCTTATAATAGCATGTAAAAAGGATATAGGAAGTCCCCTAGTGGCTTAAAATTAAAAAAAGAGGGTGTACACTCCAGAGTTTATAGAGTGTACACTCTAGAATGTATAAAGTGTATAGATTGTACTCTAGAAAACTGATAAAAATACTCAAATCATTTTGAAAGGTACTCCATACAACATATATTACCACTGAGATCTATAATTGAAAGTCCCCTAGTGATTTAAAATAAAAAATGGGTGTACACTCCAGAGTGTACACATAAAAAATTGCTCTATAATCACCCAAATCCTCCTAGAAAGAACTCAAAGAAACTTATAATAGCATGTAGAAAAGATATATGGAGTCTCCTGGCGGTTTAAATTTAAAAGAAAGGGTGTACACTATGTACACTCTGAAAAATTGATAAAAAAATACTCAAACCATATTGAAAGGAACTCCATATAGCATATAATACCATTGAGATCCATAATTGGAAGTTCCCCAATAGTTTAAAAAAAAAAGTATACACTCCAGAGTGTACAGAGTGTACACATGGAAAACTGCTCCATAATCACCCAAATTCTCTTAAAAGAACTCAAAGCGCTTATAATAGCATGTAGAAAGGATATATGGAGTCCCCTTGTGGTTTAAATTTAGAAGAAAGGGTGTACACTCTAGAGTGTACAGAGGTAATTCTAATGTACAAACTGTACACTCTAGAAAACTAATAAAAAAAAAATACTCAAACGATGTTAAAAGGCACTCCATACAACATATAATACCATTGAGATCCATAATTGGAAGTCCCCTAGTGGTTAAAAATAAAAAAAAGTGTACAAATGCAAAACTACTCCAAAATCACTCAAATCCACATGAAAATACTCAAAGTAGCTCATAATAACATGTAGAGGAAATTAAAAGTCACTAGTGGTTTAAAATAAAAAAAGGTGTACACTCTAGAGTATACAGAGTGTACACATAGAAAACTACTCTAGAATCACCCAAATCCTCTTGAAAAGAACTTAAAGTAGCTTATAATAGCATATAAAAGAATATAGGAGTCTCTTAGTGGTTTAAATTTAAAAGAAAGGGTGTACACTAGTGTAGAGAGTGTAGATTGTACACTCTAGAAACCGATAAAAATACTCAAACTATGTTGAAAGGCACTCCATACAATATATAATAGCATTGAGATCCATAATTAGAAGTCCCCTATGTTTGTCATCAAGATTCTGCATCGAGATTTTTGATGTAATCACATCAAATTGTGAAATCAGGAAGCTCTATATGGCTTCCGACCAATTGTAATTAGCAAATTTCTCTATATTGTCAGTAGGAGATCGACTCTACTCTATAATTAGATATATAAAAAATAAATTTGAAATAAAAAAAACATGTAACCGCATAAAGTGATGAGTTCAATGAACAATCCTGCTTCTCAATTTTATTCTTAAAATCTATTGAATTAGAATTTGATAGCGGGGATTTCTGCCATGTGACCTTCTCCCCTATGTTTGGCATCTTTATGATTAAAGCAACTTCATCGTGAAAAGAAGGAAGTGGCGCCAAAGCCTGCTTTTATATATTCTAGGAGCACATGATTGAAGTGATTGCAGCAGAATCTTGTTGAATGGTAGGCATTTTAATGAATTGATGAATGTGAAGCCTTCTTAAAATTATAACTACTTCCTTAGTAAAGCATTTTGAAATGGAATCAAGCAATACTTTGATGGTGGATGGCCTGCATCTAAAAGTTACCCATTTCCCAAATATTTTAAGCTTTAAATAAAAAGTAAACTAACGGAAACATTACAACCAAATTGAAGTCCCCATTACCTTGAAAGTTAAACAAGGGTGTACACTGGAAATTTGACAAAAAATATTAATTCCTATTGAATGGTTTGCTATGCAGATATAATATTATTGAGATCTATAATTGGAAGTCGTGGTTTAAAATTTTAAAAGGGAGTACACTAGTGCAGACATGGAAAAGCTAAAAGCACTCAAATCTTCTAGAAAAGCACTCAAAGAAGCTTATAATAGCAAAAAGGATATAGGAAGTCCCCCTTAAAATTAAAAAAAGAGCGTACTTCCAGAGTTTATAGAGTGTACACTCAAAATGTATAAAGTGTATAGATTGTACTCTCTAGAAAGCGATAAAAATACTCAAATCATTTTGAAAGGTACTCCATACAACATATATTACCATGAGATCTATAATTAAACTCCCTAGTGATTTAAAATAAATGGGTGTACACTCAGTGTACACATAAAAATTGCTCTATAATCACCCAAATCCTCCTAGAAAGAACTCAAAGAAACTTATAATAGCATGTAGAAAAGATATATGGAGTCTCGGGTTTAAATTTAAAAGAAAGGGTGTACACTATGTACACTCGAAAAAATTGATAAAAAAATACTCAAACCATATTTAAAGGAACTCCATATAGCATATAATACCATTGAGATCCATAATTGGAAGTTCCCCAATAGTTTAAAAAAAAAAGTATACACTCCAGAGTGTACAGAGTGTACACATGGAAAATTGCTCCATAATCACCCAAATTCTCTAAAAGAACTCAAAGCAGCTTATAATAGCATGTAGAAAGGATATATGGAGTCCCCTTGTGGTTTAAATTTAGAAGAAAGGGTGTACACTCTAGAGTGTACAGAGTGTGTACTCTAGCATGTACAAACTGTACACTCTAGAAGAATAATAAAAAAATACTCAAACGATGTTAAAAGGCACTCCATACAACATATAATACCATTGAGATCCATAATTGGAAGTCCCCTAGTGGTTAAAAATAAAAAAAAGTGTACAAATGCAAAACTACTCCAAAATCACTCAAATCCACATGAAAATACTCAAAGTAGCTCATAATAACATGTAGAGAGGAAATTAAAAGTCACTAGTGGTTTAAAATAAAAAAAGGTGTACACTCTAGAGTATACAGAGTGTACACATAGAAAACTACTCTAGAATCACCCAAATCCTCTTGAAAAGAACTTAAAGTAGCTTATAATAGCATATAAAAAGAACATAGGGAGTCTCTTAGTGGTTTAAATTTAAAAGAAAGGGTGTACACTCAGTGTGTAGAGAGTGTCTTGTACACTCTAGAAAACTGATAAAAAATACTCAAACTATGTTGAAAGGCACTCCATACAATATATAATAGCATTGAGATCCATAATTAGAAGTCCCCTATGTTTGGCATCAAGATTCTGTATCGAGATTTTTGATGTAATCACATCAAATTGTGAAATCAGGAAGCTCTATATGGCTTTCGACCAATTGTAATTAGCAAATTTCTCTATATTGTCAGCGTAGGAGATCAGGTCTGACTCTACTCTATAATTAGATATATAAAAAATAAATTTGAAATAAAAAGCGTATGTAGCATAAAGCGTGATGAGTTCAATGAACAATCCTCGCTTCTCAATTTTATTCTTAAAATCTATTGAATTAGAATTTGAGAGGGATTTCGCCATGTGACCTTCTCCCTATGTTTGGCATCTTTATGATTAAAGCAACTTCATCCAGGTGAAAAGAAGGAAGTGGCCAAAGCCTGCTTTTATATATTCTAGGAGCACATGATTGAAGTGATTGCAGCAGAATCTTGTTGAATGGTAGGCATTTTAATGAATTGATGAACGTGAAGCCTTCTTAAAATTATAACTACTTCCTCAGTAAAGCATTTTGAAATGGAATCAAGCAATACTTTGATGGTGGATGGCTTGCATCTAAAAGTTACCCATTTCCCAAATATTTTAAGCTTTAAATGAAAAGTAAACTAATGGAAACATTACAACCAAATTGGAAGTCCCCCATTACCTTGAAAGTTAAACAGAAGGGTGTACACTCTGGAAATTTGACAAAAAAATCTTAATTCCTATTGAATGGCTTGCTATGCAGCATATAATATTATTGAGATCTATAATTGGAAGTCGCCTAGTGGTTTAAAATTTTAAAAAAGGGAGTACACTCAGTGTCGTGTACACATGGAAAACCGCCTAAAAGTACTCAAATCTTCTAGAAAAGCACTCAAAGAAGCTTATAATAGCATGTAAAAAGGATATAGGAAGTCCCCTAGTGGCTTAAAATTAAAAAAAGAGGGTGCACACTCCAGAGTTTATAGAGTGTACACTTTAGAATGTATAAAGTGTATAGATTGTACTCTCTAGAAAACTGATAAAAAATACTCAAATCATTTTGAAAGGTACTCCATACAACATATATTACCACTGAGATCTATAATTGAAAGTCCCCTAGTGATTTAAAATAAAAAATGGGTGTACACTCCAGAGTGTACACATAAAAAATTGCTCTATAATCACCCAAATCCTCCTAGAAAGAACTCAAAGAAACTTATAATAGCATGTAGAAAAGATATATGGAGTCTCTGGTTTAAATTTAAAAGAAAGGGTGTACACTATGTACACTAAAAATTGATAAAAAAATACTCAAACCATATTGAAAGGAACTCCATATAGCATATAATACCATTGAGATCCATAATTGGAAGTTCCCAATAGTTTAAAAAAAAAGTATACACTCCAGTGTACTGAGTGTACACATGGAAAATTGCTCCATAATCACCCAAATTCTCTAAAAGAACTCAAAGCACTTATAATAGCATGTAGAAAGGATATATGGAGTCCCCTTGTGGTTTAAATTTAGAAGAAAGGGTGTACACTCTAGAGTGTAGAGTGTGTACTCTGCTACAAACGTACACTCTAGAAAACTAATAAAAAAATACTCAAACGATGTTAAAAGGCACTCCATACAACATATAATACCATTGAGATCCATAATTGGAAGTCCCCTAGTGGTTAAAAATAAAAAAAAGTGTACAAATGCAAAACTACTCCAAAATCACTCAAATCCATATGAAAATACTCAAAGTAGCTCATAATGACATGTGGAGAGGAAATTAAAAGTCACTAGTGGTTTAAAATAAAAAAAGGTGTACACTCTAGAGTATACAGAGTGTACACATAGAAAACTACTCTAGAATCACCCAAATCCTCTTGAAAAGAACTTAAAGTAGCTTATAATAGCATATAAAAAGAATATAGGGAGTCTCTTAGTGGTTTAAATTTAAAAGAAAGGGTGTACACTCAGAGAGAGGATTGTACACTCTAGAAAACTAATAAAAAATACTCAAACTATGTTGAAAGGCACTCCATATAATATATAATAGCATTGAGATCCATAATTAGAAGTCCCTAGTGGTTTAAAATAAAAAAAAAGAGTGTACAAATACAAACTGCTCCAAAATCACCCAAATTCTCCTAGAAATACTCAAAGCAGCTTATAATAACATGTAGAAACAAAATTAGAACTTCCCTAGCTATTTAAAATTAAAAAAAAGGTGTACACTCTAAAGTGTACAGAGTGTACACATGAAAGATTACTCCAAAATCACTCAAATTCTCATAGAAAAAACTCAAACCAGCTTATAATAGCATGTATAAAGGATATAGAAAGTCCCCTAGTAGTTTAAAATAAAAAAAAAGAGGGTGTTCACTCCAGAGTGTACATAGTGTACACTCTATAGTGTACATATATACACTCTAAAAATTGATAAAAAAATACTCAAATCATTATGAAAGACATTCCATACAACATATAACACCATTGAGATCCATAATTGGAAGTCATCCGGTGGTTCAAAATTAAAAAAAGGGTGTACACCTCAGAGTGCACACATAAAAAACTACTCCAAAATCACCCAAATTCTTCTAGAAAAACTCAATGCAGCTTATAATAGCATGTAGAAAGGATATAAGAAGTCCCTTAGTGGTTTAAAATTAGAAAAAGAGGGTGTATACTCTAGAGTGTACATAGTGTACACTCTAAAAAACTGATAAAAAAAATACTCAAATCATATTGAAAGGCATTCAATACAGCATATAATATCATTGATATCCATAATTGGAAATCTCCAATGGTTTAAAAATTTAAAAAAGGTGTACACCCTAGAGTGTACTGAGTATACACATAAAAATTACTCCAAAACACCTAAATCCTCATAGAAAAAACTCAAATCATCTTATAATAGCATGTCAAACGAATATAAGAAGTCCCCTAGTGATTTAAAATTAAAAAAAGAGGGTGTACACTCGAGAGTGTGCAAACTATACACTCTTAAAACCTGATAAAAAAAACTCAAATAATGTTGAAAGGCATTCCATACAGCATATAATATAAGTGAGATCTATAATTGGAATTTTCCTAATTGTTTAAAATTAAAAGAAAGGGTGTACACTCTAGAGTGTACATATGAAAAACTGCTCCAAAATCACCCAAATCCTCATAGAAATAACTCAAAGCAGCTTATAATAGCATGTTGAAAGGATATAGGAAGTCCCCGAGTGGTTTAAATTTGAAAAAAAGAGTGTACAATCTAGAGTTTGCAAAGTGTATAGAGTGCACATGCCAGAGTATACACTCTGGAAAATTGACAAAAAAAATCTCAATTCCTATTGAAAGGCATTCCATACAGCATATAATATCATTGAGATCCATAATATAAAGTTCCTTAATGCTTTAAAAATAAAAAAGGGTGTACACTCCAGAGTGTACACATAGAAAACTACTCCAGAATCACCCAAATCCACCAGAAAAGAACTCAAACCAGCTTATAATAGCATTTATAAAAGATATAGGAAGTCTCCTAGTGGTTTAAATTTATAAAAAAGGGTGTACACTCTAGAGTGTACAGAGTTTATATATGAAAAATTACTCCAAAATCACCCAAATTCTCTTGGAAAGAACTAAAAGCGGTGTAATAGTATTTAGAAAGGATATAGGAAGTCCCACAACAGTTTGAAATTACAAAAGAGGTGTACACTCAGTGTACATAATACACATAAAAATTGCTCCAAAATCACCCAACTCCTCCTAGAAAGTATTCAAAGCAGCTTGTAATAGCATTTAGAAATGATATAGGAAGTCTCCCACTGATTTAAAATTAAAAGAAATGTTATACACTCTAGAGTGTACATAGTGTGCACATGAAAAACTACTCCAAAATTACCCAAATCCTCTTGGAAAGAACTTAAAGCAGCTTATAATAGCATGTAGAAAGGATATAAGAAGTCTCATAGTACTTTAAAAAAAAAAAAGGGGTACATTCCAGAATGTACATAGTGTACACATGGAGAATTGCTCCAAAATCACCAAAATCTTCATGGAAATAACTCAAAGCAACTTATAATAAAATTTAGAAGGGATACAAGAAGTCCCACAGTGGCTTAAAATTAAAAAAAAAGAGTGTATACTCCAGAGTGTACACATGAAAAATTGCTTCAAAATAACCCAAATCCACCTGGAAATAACTCAAAATAGCTTATATTAGTATTTAGAAGGGATATAGGAAGTTCCGTAATAGCTTAAAATTTAAAGAAAAAGGGTGTACACTCTTGAGTGTACAGAGTGTACACATAAAAAACTGCTCTAAAATCACCCAAATTCACCTGTAAACAACTCAAAATAGCTTATAATAGCATTTACAAAGCATATACAAAGTTTTAAAGTGGTTTAAAATTTAAAAAAGGGTGTACACTCCAGAGTGTATAGAGTGTATACATGAAAAACTGCTACAAAGTTACCATTCACAATCCCTGATCTTTTTTTAATATAATTGAAAGCTTCTCTTTTGTAAAACCAAAATTCTCCACTCTGCCAAGTTTCTTACTAAGATAGCTAAATGCATTAGTTTTTTAATATAATTGCGCCTCTATCATTGACTTTAACATAAGCTTTCGATGCCTCTATAAGATCTTAGAAGATATAGGTCTCCATGCTTTACTAATGAATGATTATGACTTTCTACAAATTTTTTTACCTTCTAATTTCCATCTAAGTCAATTAAAAATATAATCATGGCAGGACAACCAGTCCTAGTATCTATATAGTATCTATTTTCCAAACATAATTTTGCATATAAAAATCCTTTGATTTCAAATTCTTTGAGTTCGCCAATAACTAGCATGATTCTTAGAACGAATCAGTTTGATGTGCATAATCACAATAGAGTTCATATGCCTCCTTTTCATTATGAGCAATGATTGCCAAGGAGTTAAACACAATTGGTTCATGAAGCATAACATCATCGCCATTGCACGGATGCTTTACCTCATTCACATACACAGATACACACACGTATTATGAAAATCTATATAACATGTATAACTATGAACACAAAGCAGTATATAATTCCATTGAGATCCATAATTAGAAGTCCCTCAATAATCTAAAATAAAAAAAAAGGATATAAGAAGTCCAAAATCATTCAAATCCTCCTGGAAAGAACCCAAAGCGACTTATAATAGCATGTAGGAAGGATATAAGAAGTCTTAAAGTAGTTTAAAATTTTTAAAAAAGGGTGTACACTCAGGCCATAAAAAATTACTCCAAAACCACCCAAATTCACACGAAAATAACTCAAAATAGCTTATAATAACATTTAGAAGAGATATAGGAAGTCCCTAAAGTAGTTTAAAATTAAAAAAAAAATAGTGTACACTTGAGTGTTGAGTGTACACCTGATAACGATAGAAAATAACCAAAATCTCTTAATCTCCCAATACATTGGTGTATAAATGTGAATTATCCATAAACAATCTTGACTATACAAAATGTACTGAGCTAAAGGCTCTAAACTTGAAAAGAGTATAAAATAATACCTTATGTGATCTTGTATTTGACGGTTTAGGTGAGATGGTAACAGTCAGAATAAATTTGAAAACCCTAAAATCTCTATAGTTCAAGAATGCACAAAATAATACCTCAATGAGTCATTTCGACGGAGAAGATGAGATAGTACCTCAAATGTTAATGTCTGAGAATTAGCACAACTCTAGAGGAAGGTTGGATGCTCGCACTGATGCACATCAGGAGGGAGCTGAGTACAATCTCTGCACGAATGAACAAAACTCAAAAATGAAAATACCTAAATTTACCCACACTCGGAATTTGAAACAATGCCCACGGTGTTTGACTACATGCAATCCCGTTGTTTTAATGGGTTGGGTTGGGTCCTAATCACAGTAACACCGTCCAGTCCTGCCGTCACCACATGATAAAGTCAAAAACCAATATTTTTATCTAGACACGTGTCCAGTTCTGATTGGCACCTGGATGTATAGCTACATCCATACTCCATACATAATATTTTCTCTCATTCTAGAGTGTTGATTTCATCACTCCTATGCCCCTTGATTTCATTGACCTTATTTATGCTTGTTTTGGTTACTCAGAAATCATGCAATTATTTTTCTTCTTTATTTATGATCAAATTTGAGAGCTCCTCATCAATGTACCTTGAATGTTATCTATAGTTGAAACGACTTAGTTCTCTTTCTTGTTTAATTTTAGATTTTATTTTTTAATTCTAACACCATGTTACTTCAATGTTGTAGAATATTGGTTAGCTGCTGAAGGAAACAAATAAGATAATTGGTAATGAGAGGTCAATGACTTCACTTGCATATAGGTTTCTGGGAGATATCAGATAAGATTTGTTACAAAATATGTTCCACTATTTGAAGCACATTTTAAGCCCTATTTAAAAAATAATAATAATTTTAAAATGAGGGTTCAAGATTTTAATAATTATTTATTTATTTTTTTAATTCTTAGAGATATAAATTGACTAAACTATCTCTCTTGATATAATTTATTCTTTGCTAATACAATTATTCTTGATAATGGATTTAATGATGTGAGTGAGTGAGAACTATTTTATTACCTTTAAAATTGGTGGATACTAGACCAAAGTGGAACCAAACTAGAAAGAAGTATGAAGGAGTGGCTTAGAAGACTATGAAGTTTAAGAAAGACAAATTTTTTTTTTTTTGGTGTGGTTAAAGAAAAAAATTGAAGTAGTTTATCCTTGGCTAAGAGGACGTGGTTTTAAACACTATCATGTCTATGGAATATCACATATAATCTACAAGCCCATCACAATGTTGAAGTCAAGGGCATGATCAAATATTCTAATGTTAGAAGCAAGAGTTTAGATGGTGATTATTATTAAGCATTACAAACATGTTGTGCTATAAAGAAGAGAGAGATTATAGATGATAATCATAATTCATTATTCATGTTGTATCATTCAAGAGTTGAGAGTGATAATAAAAATACTACAATGCTTGATGTTATTGACAATGGATTCTTAATTTGTGAAAATGGAGATATTAAATACTTATTAGTTTGCTGACAATTTTTATTAGAATTACATCAATTTCAAGTAAGTTCTTTGCATTGACGTCATTTTAAATAATTTCATAATAATGATTAAAGTTATTGATAGAATTAGAGTTATAGCTACTTGTGAACATCAAGAATAATCATAAAGAATGTGAGCATCAATATATTTAGATGGACACTTCTTTAATGTGAAAAAAGTATATGCAACATATCTTTTCCTAGGTGTCAATAGGGTTAGAAACAAGCATTTGCTTAGGTCATTAAATCAATAATATTATATACAAGGACCAAAATACTATACCTAAGCACATCAATAATAACTTTAAAATTGCTTATGAATTATCACTACCATTCATAATGTTGTCACACTTAGGAGAATAAACAAAGGACATCATATATTGAATTAAGGATGGGTTCTTTCATTTAGATGATAGTTTATTAACATAAAATCATGTTCACACATTACATGTACATTTGGCATTCATGACAATTCCCTCAAGAGAATTTACCTTAGCTTTATGGTTCATAGTGATAATTTTCTTGCTAGATGTAGGTACCTATAAGGACTTAATGCATGCCACCTAAAATCAAGTATTTAAGAGTATTAATTTTTACTAATTCTCTTGATGGCAATAATGCACTATTCACTATTACTTTTATAGTAGTTGGATCTAAATTGAAAAAAAGTAGTTTACGAGAAATTTGGTACAAATCAACACCAATCAAAGATGAGGGTGAAGGTATCTATGAATGACAAGAAGTGAACATAAAAAATTAGAACATAACTATAAATAGTGGCAAATAATTGGACTATACATCCATATAGTTGCAATCATTGGAACTAAATAATATCTTTTATGGCACACTTGTGTGGATGAGTACTATCATCGAATAGGTAGTTATATATTATTATTTTGGATTAACACCATTTATTTATCCGAATTATCTTTCATGTCTATGTAGATATAGAATCTTCTAAAATGGTATAATAATAACTCTTTGAAGGAAGGATCATTAGAACATCTTGAATGATGGGCGGCAAGTCGGAGTTTTAAATTACCTAGAACTAAGAGGTAGATCAAAGAAGAGAAGATTAAAAAATTTCTATAAAAGCATTAATAAGATAGCAAAATCATTCACAAATGCACTGAACAATGGGATCATCACGAGCCTTGTAAGAACCCTCTAAATCTAGCAATGTTGAACAATAATCGGCGTCACATTCTCCGACAATGCACATGGTGAAATTGGGGCTCGAGCTAAGCTCCCTATAAGGCTCGAGAGAAAAAGAAACTTCAAACTTGGAATAGTTCACTAAGGCATACTTTTTGTGGCATCTCAAGAATGTATTCTTCTTTAACTATCGATATTTTGATCAATATTAGTATCCCAAAGCAATGTATGGATGCAATGCCTTTATTTTAAATGGATTCTCGGTTTTGGCCATTATCTTGATTCTCATTCACTTCATGAATGTACCGAATCATTTATAGAAAGTGCATCGAATCACTTAACTTCTTTATGTTTGAATCGATGATGTTAATATGAAATTGTTTGCTTTAGTTAATTTACATATGTAGTGATATAAAATCGATTTTATTAATTGATGAAGTGTTGATATGTGAAGTATTATGTTATCTCATTTAGTTAACTAATTGGTTTAGTTGATAAAAAATTGTTTTCATAATCAATAACATAAAGAAAAACACATTTGTTTTCTTTAAGCCTTCTGGCCAACCAAAATTTACCATCGGTTTACGCTTTACACAATTTCAAAATGATTATGTGATCGTCATCGACTTGAACAATTTTTTATTTAAGCAATTTCTGAACTTCCAAATTCAGATTTAGTTGAACTTTTGTTTATATTTGCTAGAACACTAAACTTAAATGCAAACTATGGTTCATAGCAACTTATGCTTGGTTCATAGTTGCTTACGCTTGTATTTTCTATCCAAACAACAGTTCAAATCTTATATTTATCGTGCATCGAGCTTAAATGATAGTTAGTATTAAATTCTCACTCGATTTTAGAACACACGAGCAATAGTGTAAGATAATAGTCATAGTAGTTAATATCAAATTTCTTCTTGTATACATAATAATTCTCATATATTTACATATCTAACATCTAAACTTTCATATTAACATAAATAGCACCCAAATTTATAATATTACATAAAAAATAGCATCATTATTAATTTTTAAACTAAAATACACCTTTTTCATTCATGAAGAAAGTGTTATAGTTATAAATATCAAACTTTATGTCTTAGATATCTAAATACATAAGAATTGTGTACTATGCACGTAAATCTCCCATCAAATTTTTTTTCAGAAGCAATTATTCTCTTTCAGTTATTGTTGCGTGCTAGAAATCGTGATGCGGTAGAGTAAGAGTTTATGTCTTAGCCTTGTCATAATGTCGAGCACACACGAGATATTTAAAAGAGTAGGGGAGCTTGATTTTACGTGGAAAACCTCGAAAAGAGGAAAAAACCACGGGGCCTGGCCCAGTAAAATGTTCCACTATGGATATGTTGCAAAGTACAAATTCTTCCCAATGTGGGATTACAAGATGGTGTATGTGGTAGGAACAATAACTACGTAACAATGATTAGGTTGTAGCATTCGATGATGGAGATGCGGGTAACCGATGGGGTAATTTAGTGCGGGGTGGTGGTGGCCTCTTTTCTTCCTTGCTTGGTTTCTTTCTCTTCTTCTTTACTTGTTTGACTCCTCTTCTTCTTCACTTTTCTTCTCCCTTCATGTGAGGGATAGAGTTCTATTTATAGATGGGAGGAGGGGTTTACGTAATTTATGCAAAGTCCGCCACTCCTCTTGATGGACGGCTTAGAATGGTTCCTTCGATCATTTGATGTATTTTGAGCATTTGGATGCCCAAATGAAATCAGAATTATGAGATCTTAGGCTCGTTAGATCCCTCGAGGGCTTCGATTTGACTATAAACAATCTATATTTAAGAGCTATTTTGGGATGTAATTGATATCCCAAAGATTCCAAGGATATTTCAAGTGCTTAATCTCGATCGGTCTTGACTCGAAATTAGGTCGCTTTTGATATTAAGATTCGGACTTTGATTAGCGGTATTTTGAGCACCATATCAGTTGCCCCCCTATTTTTGGATGAGATTGTCTTAATCATCCAAAAATATATGCGTCAACCCATGACCAATATATTTCAAATATTCATATAAATCCAAGATTACGATTATGGAAGCAAATCTACGGTCTTTGGCATGAGATTCTGAGGTTATGAATTTATTTGGATGCTCACGGAAGTTTTCGAGCATTTTTTGGGGGTCCGTAGGCACCCGTGGTATCGGCACCGAGGCTATCGGCACCGAGGCGCTTACGCCGGCGTCGAGAGCGCTGGACCATGGCTAGCGCGTTTATAACAAGCCGTTGGGCGGGCGGGTCGAGAATCGAACCACCTCAGCCGCGGCCTCTCTGGTCGAACCGCTGAGCAGCTGGCCGGCGTCATGGAACGCTCTGCGGGTCGCGTGTACGCGTCGGCCAGTCAGCGTCGGAACGCGTTCGGTCAGTCGTGCAGCAACCTGACAGTTCAGCCTGACAGTTGGACGGCAGTTGGTCGCCCTTCAGCCAGGATGTGGCCGGTTCGGCATCAGTTGGGTTCTTGACGGTTGGTCAGCGCAACGGATGGGCGGGATGGGCAGCGATAGCGTCTTGCGTGCGCCCTGCGCTCAGCCAGCGCCGCGTCAGCGCCCTCTTGCAGCGCCTCAGCTCCGCTGCATACCACAGACTCCGGCCGCATACAGCTACTGGAGTTTTAAGGAATTTAATCTCGTTTTGAGGGTTTTACCCTTTTACCCTTGTGAGGGGCTATAAATACCCCAAGGTGAGGGAGAAAGGCATACCTTTCCCTCTCCCTTTCTTCTTGAGTGAAAGTCCTTTGGTGGCGTCGAGGAGGCGATCAAGACCCTCGGTCATCTGACAAGGCTCCGTTTCTCCACGAAGGGGTGTAAACTAGTGGGACGGCCAGGGGTTGAAGGATCAAGACCAGCGTTCATCGACAAGGCTCCAGTTTCTCCCGGAAAGGGGTGTAAACTAACCTAGTCGGACCGGCCAGGATTGAGGCGATCAAGTAGTGTCAAGGCTCCGTTTCTCCCAAAGGGGGTGTAACCTAGTCGGACCGGCCAGGGTTGGAGCGATCAAGACCGCGTTCATCTGACAAGGCTCAGTTTCTCTGAAGGGTGTAAACTAACCTAGTCGGACCGACAGGGATTGGAGGCGATCAAGACCGTAGTCATGCGAGGCTCCGTTTCTCCCAGTGTAAACTAACCTAGTCGGACCAAGGATTGGAAGCGATCAAGAGAGGTGCTTGATGCATGATTCCATGGCGATTGTCAAGATGGCGGAGAAACAATAATGTCGGGCCGTCACTTGTATGAGTCAAAAGTTTAGGAGGTAGTTCTCATACTCATTGGGGAGGAATAGTGTCTCCGCCCTTTCCCTCTCCTTTTTTTTTCTTTTTTTTTTTCATGCATGCACGCGTCTTTTTTGTTAGATGGAGGCGAAAATTCTAGCTAAAGTCCATGGCGGCGAGTCAAGAGGGATGTCCAAGCAGGGGTGAGTGGCGACTTTACAAAACTCTTAGATTTTGATGTTTCTCCCTTCCTCTACTTATTCATAATATATTTTACCTGAGCGATGGCCGGAAGAGGCCTAATATTACGACAGCTGCAGATGATAGACCGTCCCTTATTACATCAGACAGCTTAATAGTGTTTCGCAAAAAATTTCATTTTCCCAATGATTTAGTGGCTATAGCTGCCAAGAGGTCTGATCGAGCCCGTTCGCCTCCACCAGGATACTTTACTGTTTCTGAGATGATTTTACGTGCCGGATTGCGATTTCCTCTAGCTCCTGAGCTGATTGAGATCTTCAAGACATGTGGTGTGGCTCTATCACAGTTTTCATTTCGGGCTTTAGTGGTCATCGTCGGTTTGTCTCTTTTGAGCGTGGCGTTATTTTGAATATTCAATACTTATGCGAATGTGTAGATTTACATGTGATGCTCGAGGCGTTTCTTATCGAGCCATAAAAAATTGGATAGAGTTCTTGGCACGGGATCCCTCCAAGAATTGGTCTAGTGGATTCTTTTTTGTGAAGAATGAGTGGGGCCTCCCGGAGAGATGGGGAAGGTTGAATGACCTCCCAGATCCGTTTTCAATATCAGAGAGCGAGATTCTAGCAACCCTTAATATTCCTGATGTAGAGAGCTTGCGGCATGAGTTGCATCATATGGGAAAATATACAATAGAAGATAGGATGTACAAGGTTGGCTTTTCCAGTCGGGCGGGAAGATCTCATGCTCTTCCATTGAAGAGGTCGAGCAAAGGTGTTGAGAAGTCTCCTCATGTTCATAAGGTTCTTTCCGAGGTCTTGGATCACGGTGGTAGCAATGTTCCATCTTCTACGAAAATAGAGACTCGTCTTTGAAATGGCTACGTCGATATTCTGGAGATAATGTTCCCTTGGCATCCGAGTTTATTTGTTTTGACTCATGATGGGGAGTTCGTTACTCTAAGCCACAAATTCTGAGAGATATTAAATCACATATGTCTTGGGCGTCAGGCGGATGAATTGCGTTATTTTTCCTTCTATTCTTCTTCTTCCTTCTTTATATAATATTGGTACTGAATTTTTTTTTTTTTTTTTTTTTTAGGTAACCCAGTCATTAGGAATGATGGCTCATTTGGGTGTTGCCTTAGATGAATGGAATCAATTTGTAAAGATAAAATATCTGCGAGAGTATGAGCGAAATTTGAATGCTAAAGTTAAAGAGGCGGCGACCTTGGAGGATCAGTTGGTGAGTGTAGTGAATATGTCGACTTCTTTTCTCTCAAGTGTCGGGGAGGCGAGAATTGTGATGAGAGCGATTGAGTGAAGCGACGAAGGAGAAGAAAATCGGGACACTTGTATCGAGATAAGAAAGTATTACAAGATCGTCTTTACGAAAGGAGCATAGAATGTCGAGGCAAGTGAGATCTCCTTGAAGGCGGTAGAAGACTTCAAGAATTCTCACGGCTTATCGTGGCCTTATCGAAGACCTTCGAAGCTTCGTAATCATATCTTTGATATTGAAGTGAAGGACTTGGAACGGTGTTTAGAGGAGGGCTTCATTGAGGGTTCTGAAAGGAATCCGTGTGGTACATCGCAAGGCGGAGCTAAGATAGAGGTATATCCCCAAAGCATCGAAGATCCTTCGATTGGAAGATGAAGGAGTGGTAAGTGGGCTCCGGGAGCTTCTCTAGTGAGAATGAGGATGTTGATATTATGTAGTATCGGTTGTCATTTGTTATGCAATATCATTAGCGTGTATCGAACTTAATTTCTTCTTATATCATCATATTGATCTTTGCAATAATATCTGGATATATCCTCTTCTTTTACGTCTTTTATCTTGTTCTTGCCCATTCGGGTGGTAATTATTATTTGACATTGCTAATATGGATGAATTGGATCCACGAGGATTTTCGACTATCAAGGTTGTTCGTCAGTGTTACTCGATGGCGTTAACGTATGGAAGAGATGGGAAGTCCGGACTTTTGACCTTTCTAGGTTGTTTGTCGAATTTTTGCTTAATGACATTAACGGAAGAATGCGATCAAGTCCCAGGGATTGATCATATCGCGATTGAGATATAACATGAGTTGTGTATTTCTCAAGTGGGAGGAAAAGCGACCAATCTTGTTAGAGCGAGCTTGCAAATTCACTAGTTCAATGATATAATCATATGATGCGGGTATAAACTTCAAGAGAAAATGACAACAATACACGCAGCAATACTTGACAAGAACAACAAGTCTTGACCCCACCGGTGGGTCAGTTATCTAAGGTGAAATGACAAGCGAGATAAAAGTCACAATAATCATGTAGTGAGAGTTCGATAATATTTAGAAGATTCTTAGTATTCCAAGTTCGAGGTAGAGTTTTTCCTTCTTGGTCCTTGAGCTTGAACGTTCCTGGCTTGACCATAGCTATAACCACATACGGGCCATCCAGAGAGGTGAGAGTTTATTGCGTTGAGGGCCTTTCTGCGACCTCAAGACTTAGGACCAAGTCACAGATATGGGCGAGGTTTTACTCTTACATTGAAGTGGCGAGCCACCGTTGGTGATATGAAGCGGTCAGTAGGGCCATATCACGAGTTTGAGGAGTAGATCTAGGTCTTTGGAGTTTTTCTTTATTACTACCATGATCAAAAAATTGGACTCTTGGACTTGGAACCCCGATATCGGGTATGATAGCTTACGTACCAAAACACAAATTATATGGCGTTTCAGGTTGGGGTGCGTGATGTAGTGCGGTAGGCCCAAAAGAAGAACATTGAGTTCATCGACCCATTGCCCCAGTCTTCTCAGCGTTTTTAGTCCTTTGAGTATAGTCTATTGGTAACCGGTTTGCCCATTGGTTTGAGGATATGCTCTGGTATCTCGGCGGTTGAATGTGAAGATCTTTGCAAAAGGACGTAAAGACTTTTCCAGTAAATTGAGTTCCGTTGTCAGTGATGATCTTTGCAGGAAGACCGAATCGACATATTATATTTTTCCAGACAAATTGTTTAGCATTTGCCTCTGTGATTTTAGCGAGTGGTTCGGCCTCTACCCATTTGGTGAAGTAGTCGACGGCTAGAATGATGAACTTTCGTTGCCCGTCACGATTGGGAAAGGTCCCATGATATCAATCCCCACGAGCAAAGGGCCGGCTTTGAATGGATGAGAGTTCGTATGCGGTATGTGAGGGAGGTTAGCAATTGACAACTTGCACATTTTTTTTTGAACTCAAGGCGTCTTGTTTCATTGTAGGCCAATAAAACCCTTGTCTCATGATTTTAAAGGCCAATGCTCTTCCTCCAAGGTGTTCTCCACATATTCCTAAGTGGACCTCTTTTAGCAGCATGTCGACCTCGAAGGCGAAGG
This sequence comes from Cymbidium sinense, assembly GCA_021442155.1. Taxonomy (NCBI): domain Eukaryota; kingdom Viridiplantae; phylum Streptophyta; class Magnoliopsida; order Asparagales; family Orchidaceae; genus Cymbidium; species Cymbidium sinense. Next base: position 24,086,462 of record CM038227.1, on the reverse strand, counting down.
CATTTGAGATAGGACCAGAAAGCTTCGCTTGTATAATTCTCCTCCAATAACAGCAAAGTTTGAAGCTTGTCTTCGGAGACGAGTTGCGGAAGTTGGATCTTCAGGAAGGGTTCCTCCTTGTAGAAAAGATAGGATCGGGTTTATCCATGAATATTCTTTTTCCTCATCAATAGTTTGAATTTCCCATGACCCTTGGATGCTAGGATAATGTATTTCTTCAACATGCTTTCTCTTAAATAGATCTCCAGTGGTAGAAGTAGCAAGCTTAGCAAGCGTCGGCAGAGTATTCTTCTCTCTCGTAGTATGTGGATGATTTGATATGTTTTGAAATGAGTAAGAAGGATTTTACCAAGTGAAGATATTGTGCGGTTGAGGATTGTGAGTATTAAAATCTCCTCCAACTTGGGAGGCGACAAGGCGGGAGTCGTATGAATTACTAAGTTTTGAGCTTGCGGTCAATTGCAGTCTCAATCTGCGATGAGAGCTTCATATTGACCATATTATTAGTTGCGGAATTTTAAGCGAAGTCCATACTCTAGGTATTCTGGGGAAATAAGTAAGATTCCCGCACCCAGATTACTCTGAAGCTCCATAGAGGGTCCATTGGGAGGAGAAAGCAAGTGAGATAGCTCCTCTAGAGTTGGGTTGGTGCATTCCAATATAAAGTCTGCAAATACTTGAGACTTTATTGCGGTAGAGGTAGAAAATTTATATCAAATTCTCCCGACTCTGAGACCATTTGATTAATCTTCCGGATGCTTACGGTTTTACGTAGGATGGCTCTTAATGGTAAATCGGTGCAAAAGCGATGGTGTGAGCTTGAAAGTATGGGCAATTTTAGGTCTTGAAAAACTAATGCGAGCCATCACGTGCAAGTGGATAACGACTTTCTATATCGAGAGAATTTTGACATAATAAATTGGTTGTTGTGTCCCATCTTCCTCTCGTACTAAAGCGAGCTTATTGCGTGGGAAAGCGCAAGATACAAGTATAACGTTTCTCCTTGGATAGGTTTGGATAGTAGGGGTGGAGATGCTAGATACTCTTTTAGTTGTTCAAAAGCACACTGGCATTCATCAGTCCATTGAAAATTATTATTTTTAGCTCCCTTCAATATTTTAAAGAACGGTAAGTATTTATCTCCAGAGCGGGCTAGGAAGCGGGATAATGCGGCAATTCGACCATTCAGACGTTGGACTTCTTTGATATTCTTTGGAGGGATCATATCTTGGAGAGCTTTGATTTTCTCAGGGTTGGCCTCTATCCCGGTGAGTTACCATAAATCCAAGAAATTTTCCGGGCGTAACCCCAAAAGCACATTTAGTCATTAAGTCGTATGTTATAGCGTCGAAGAAGATCAAAACATGTTTCCAAATCGAAATATGTTGTGACTTTTCTAAGCTTTTACTAACATGTCATCCACATTACACCTCCATTGTGTGGCCTAGCAGTCTTTAAAACCTTATTCATAAAGGCGTTGATAGGTAGCACCAGCATTTTTCAATCCGAATGGCATGACTTGGTAGCAGTATAAACCTTTATATGTTTGAAATGTTGTAGCCTCTTCATCTGCTGGGTTCATCTTTATTTGATTGTAACGAATAAGCATCAAAAAGCGAGCATTTGATGTCCGGACGTAGCATCCACCAGTTGATCGATTCGAGGAAGAGGAAAACTATCCTTTGGGCAGGCCTTATTAAGATCAGTGTAATCAATACACATTCTCCATGCTCCACTTGTTTTCTTAACCATGACAACATTTGCCAGCCATGTTGGATAATGTACTTCCCGAATGAATCCTGCTTCCATGAGCTTGTTGACTTCTTGTTCAATAGCACGAAGGCGGGTGCGAAACGCTTCTTTTGGATGATTGGTTTGAGCGTTGGATTAATCTTGAGGAGTCGTGATTACATTAAACCCCGGCATGTCTGCCGGACTCCAAGCAAAATGTCTTGATTCTGCCGAAATCATATATTCTTCCTTTTGTTCTTAAGGATCCCACTTGCCTTTGGTAATGGTTGGTCATCGATAATGCTATTGAGTAAATCTTCTAGAAGCTTTTTGAGGTACTTCTTCATCTCGAAAATTAAAGTCTTCAATCTTTGAAGGTGATGGAAGGTGGTTGAGCTTGTCGAGGTAACATGATTGGTTTTCTGGTTTCCACAAACCACCCCAACTCCAGGTAGGAATTTTATCTTGAGATGAGGCGAAGTGATAGAAAATTGATTGGAGGGGCCTCCCGAAGATTGCATTATATCACAGTCGACTTGACCACCATGAATTGAATTAAGTGGAGTCACTTGTCGAAATTCTCAGGGTAACGGGAAGGTGATTGTCCCTTACGCGCGTCTTTGATTATCAAACCCATATAATGGCGGTGGTTGGAGCTTTTCCCTAGCGGACCCATATTAAGAAATGTTGAGTAAAATAAGACATCGTAACTCCCATTGTCGATCAAAATTCTTTTAACATTATAACAAGGATCACCGATCCCCATTGATGACGAGTGGATCTTGATGAGGAACATGGACCCCTAAGTCCGAGTCATTGAAAGTGATGGAATGATCAATACGAGACTTCTTTAACTCCGGTTCTTTGAGGCGTGAGAATTTGGTTTGGTAGTATCGGTCCTCTGCGATCGTTCAATTTCTCCAATTATTTGATGACTATTTGGTTGTTTTGTGATGATTGGCACGGTTGCCTTCAAAGCGGAGGTGTGTTTGTTTGAGGTAGTCGACTCTTCACAAATCGTAGATATCCTTGTTGAATGAGTCTCTCGATTTCTTCTTTGAGTTGTATGCATGCTTATAGTATGCCCGACTTCGATGAAAGTGGCAATATTGCTCGATTTCACGAATTTGGTTTCAATGGATGACTTGATGCTTTCTTCATTGCGAATAGTCATCGGGATGTTAACACGAGATGTGTTGGTGTGTATGTTTTTTTACGGTCGAGGTTCATGTCGTTGATATGAGGGGCGTGGAGGAGATCCACGATTACCTTCTTCTTTTGATGGGGTACATGGTGCACTTCAGGGTGCTTTTCTTCCCCAGTTGTTCAAATTGTTTGCGATGGGCATTAATAGCTTCATCGGGAGATTTGTGCTTCTATGCGATGAACTAAATCAATCTGGCGGTGTGTCCGCGTGGGATGAATAGAAAGGCCCTGGACGGAGTCCTCCGAGGAAAACTCCTCTTAATAATTCGGGGTCTACTCCAGGTATTTGGCGAGCCTCTAAGGAGAACCTCTGGAAGTATTCTTTGAGTGATTCACCCTCATTACGTGGGATAGGAAGATGGGAGGAATCTTTAATGATTCTCCATTCAATAAAGCTCCACAAAGATCTTAGCGAGTTAGTTAAAGGTGCGGATGGATCCCCTAAGAGAGTAGAACCAAGTCGAGCTTGCCCCTTGAGGGTAATAGGAAAAACTTGACAAAGCGATTAGAGGAGCTTCGTTGGATATGCATGATAGTCACTGTGGTCGATATGTTCATGTGGGTGATTGCCCCATCATAGGAATCAATGCTGGAAGCTTGAAACCTACGGGGAATGGGATGTTGAAGAATGGCTCCGTAAAGGTGAGGACTCCACATAACGGTGTGGGTGAAGATAATTTGTCTTGAAGATGAAATTCATCTCGCATTAAGCATCGTACTTCATCGCGAATGTCATGGCGGGGATTAACAGGATGAGCATGTGTGAAGCTATCGACAACAATCGGTGGATTAAGTGCGGTTGCTTTCGCGATGGATGAGTAGAAGCGCGATGTCAGGAGATCGGCGTTATGGTTTCCTTGGAGGAACTCTAACGTCGGGAAGATTAGCATTTTGACCCTCCTCAGACAGCGACCGATCTTGGGGGGGGGGTTCATTTGTCGAGATTCGGCATTGTAGTCCTTGCAAAAGGCATCATCTTATTTTGGGACTCCTCCATTCGGCGTACACGATCCTCCAAAAGGGAATTCCCGTTCTTCAGAAGGTCATGCCTATCGTGAGGGATTGAGGCAAAACTTGACGTTCTTGGTTCAGGGACGGGTTTTGAGAGTGACGGAGTTGGAGCGGAGGCCCGTTGTATGTTGCCTATTGGCCATGACGTGGATATTCGCGGTATGATTGAAGGGTTTTTCATCCCACGACGGCCAAACGTGCTAGAAATCGTGATGCGGTAGAGTAAGAGTTTATGTCTTAGCCTTGTCGATAATCGAGCACACAGATATTTAAAGAGCGTAGGGGAGCTTGAATTTTACGTGGAAAATCTCGAAAAAAAAACCACGGCCCCGCCCAAAAAAATGTTCCACCATATGTTGCAAAGTACAAATTCTTCCCAATGTGGGATTACAAGATGGTGTATGTGGTAGGAACAATAACTACGTAACAATGATTAGGTTGTAACAGTTGCTGATGATGGAGATGCGGGTAACTCGATGCGGGTAATTTGTGGGTGGTCGATGGCCGCCTCTTTTCTTCCTTGCTTGGTTTCTCTTCTTCTTTACTTGTTTCAGCTCCTCTTCTTCTTCACTTTTTCTTCTCCCTTCATGTGAGGGATAGAGTTCTATTTATAGATGGGAGGAGGAGGCGTTCGTAATTTATGCAAAGTACCACTTCTCTTGATCGGACGGCTTAGAATGGTTCCTTCGATCATTTGATGTATTTTGAGCATTTGGATGCCCAAATGAAGTCAGAATTATGAGATCTTAGGCTCGTTAGATCCGGCTCGTCGAGACGCTCGATTTGACTATAAACACTCTATATTTAAGAGCTATTTTGGGATGTAATTGATATCCCAAAGATTCCAAGGATATTTCAAGTGCTTAATCTCGATCGGTCTTGACTCGAAATCAGGTCGCTTTTGATATTAAGATTCGGACTTTGATTAGCGGTATTTTGAGCACCATATCACTTATATTAAATTCATTCATCTATTTGAAAGAACTAAAGAACTGCAATTATCTTTTGATCTATTCAGGGGACATTTGTAAAATTCATTTTTTTTTCAATATTGTCATCTCTACAATGAGTGAATAATCTAAAATGCCCATTGCAGTGACAATCAGTGGTGGAAATAGAGGTAGTTGGGTAAGGCAGTTGCCCCCCTAAATTTTTACTGAACTCTTTAATATTGTGTATAACACAAAAGATTTGCCCCATCTAAACTTAAATTCTCGATAATAGTTTAATATTATTTTTTATTTTGTCACCTCTCTCCTCGAGTTCTGATTCCACCACTAATGATAGCAATATAGATGCTGTCAAGCGAGTCGAACTTATTTAAGCATATGAATAATGAACTGACTGCAATAAAGAAAAATGAAAGCAATAAGCTCTAATACAGACAAACACTCAAAAACTTTTAAATTATTGAATCAAAAATTTAAACAAAGGCAAAACCAATGAAAGCTTTAGTAAAACGGCTTCATAGCTTCAATACACACAATATTTTATTTCAATACAAACAAAACGGGATGGTTTTTTTGAGGACTTGAGAGATTTTTTTAGGTTGTAGAGAAGTAAATATTTAGGATTATGTGTTAGATATATAAATACAATAGTTTTAAATAGTATAAATTAAAATATATTTCTTTGCATATTATAATTTATATAAACAAATTATTTTATTTTTTTTTAAATACCAAATTTGAAGTGTTTTGATTTTTCAAAACAGTTATTAGCGCCTTATCTGCCAGTTTGTAATCTGTATAGTGACATTATAAAAAAAGATTTTTTTACGAGTTTTTTTTTTTTTTTTGGCAATCATAAGAAGAAGAAAATTCTTATAAAAAGAAATAGACAAAAAAAAAATCGATTACCTGACTGTTTTAGCCGAGGAGATATAATTAATTATTGTGATATTATTTTATTAATTGCTATTATTCTTTGGCTTTTTAAACCAGTTGTTGGAAATAAGAGTACTAGAGGCAAATCATTTGATCATTAGCTTATTATAATTATTATTATTGTTTTTTTTTTTGGGAACTTGATTTGACCATTGCCCCGAGGCAGTGTTTGCGTGTTAGCATTTGAGTGAAAGAAAAAAAAAATTCAATAATTATAAATTACAATCATGTATTCATATATATATATATATATATATATATAGGGGACCCAATCTCTATTTTGAGAGTGGGCAAAAAATAAATTAAAAAAATAAAATAAAATGTATATGAAATAGTTCAAAAGAGAATCTTATATTACATTATCATCAAAAAATTGAAACATAATTATAAGCATTTCAATCTATAAAAATCTAGGCACATCAACTATCTTTTAAAGGACATTTTCTTAAAATGAATGCACACTTTCAACCATTTTTTTTTAAAGTAAAAAATTATTCCCATGTAATTGATGATAATGAACATTCCACCAAAAATTCTTTTGGAGTATTAAGTCATTATCTCATTTCAACATATGTCCATATAATAAAAATGCAACAAGAATATAAACTTAATATACATAAATGATCACATTATTTATTAGTCTTAAAAATTATTATTGAGATATGATATTAAAAATTATATACATCAAACTTATATATCACTGTCAATCAAAAAATAAGATAAGATTTTTTAAAGATATGGGAATTGTTCATCAGCTCTTCTTTTATGTGATAGCATAGTTGAAATAAAAACAAATCTACAAATCCAAACAAAGCTGTCATAATATATATATATATATATATATATATATATATATATATATATATATATATATATATATATCCTAAATCAAATAAAGAGATAATAGACCATTAAAAATAAAAAATTTCATATGCATATTACATATACAGCTTGGAGCAACCCCTAACTTTAATAATTTAGCTAAAAAAAAATCAAAAGAGAGCACTATACTAAAATTAAAATCAAGAAAAATTTAAACTAAACTTTGTTGGACTGACAGAAAAGGAAATGGAGTACAGTATTTAATCTACAAGTAAATGCAAAAAAAGAATGAAGTAAAGAGGTTTATATTTGAAATGAAAGGTCAGAACATAACAAAATTGTGGGGTTTATGATTTAAGAACCTGTGGGAAAAATACTTGCAGAGTTGGACGTAGCTTTATGTCCGACTCAACATACGTATTCCATTATTAAAAATGCATTTTTTGCATTTTTTCACTTCACCAGAACTGGATGGATGATTGATGATTACGCTACCTGACCGCCCGTGCTCAAACAACTGGAGGAGAAACATCCTTCGAATTTAAGAAAATTTATATATATATATATATATATATATATATATATTTAGTGCATAATATATATTTTTTTTCAGACAAACCGAGTTCAGAGAGAGAAACAAAAAATCTCATTTCGTATTTCGGGAAGAACCGTGAAGATGGAGAATGAATTTAAGTTTATGATATGATATTGCGATCAATTTTAGATGATGTATTAAATAAAAATACATCGATAAATTTTTTGAACCGCTTTTATATGTCCAATTTTTTTTATATTTATTAGTGATAATCTTTGAAATTCTTTTAATATATATTTCGTAGAGTTCAGAGAACTTTTGTTTTAGGAACATTTTCAGATCTATACTCTATGTTTCTTCAATCAAAAAATAAGATAAGATTTTTTAAAGATATGGGAATTGTTCATCAGCTCTTCTTTTATGTGATAGCATAGTTGAAATAAACAAATCTACAAATCAAACAAAGCTGTCAATATATATATATATATATATATATATATATATATATATATATATATATATATATATATATATATATATATATATATATATATATATATATATATATATATATATATATATATATATATATATCCTAAAAATCAAATAAAGAGTTAATAGACCATTAAAAATAAAAAATTTCATATGCATATTACATATACAGCTTGGAGCAACCCCTAACTTTAATAATTTAGCTAAAAAAAATCAAAAGAGAGCACTATACTAAAATTAAAATAAAAAAAAATTTAAACTAAACTTTGTTGGACTGACAGAAAAGGAAATGGAGTACAGTATGTAATCTACAAGTAAATGCAAAAAAAAGAATGAAGTAAAGAAGTTTATATTTGAAATGAAAGGTCAGAACATAACAAAAATTGTACCGGGTTTATGATTTAAGAACCTGTGGGCTTGGAGAAAATATTACGTTGGGATAGCTTTTATGTCGAACTCAATCGCTAATGTGTCCATTATTAAAATGCCATTTTTTAGCATTTTTCACTTCACTAGAATCGGATGCGACATTGACGCCACACGATCCATCCGTTCAAACAAGGGAGGAGAAACATCTTTCCAATGGGCAGGAAAAATTTAAAAGAAATATATATATATATATATATATATATATATATATATATATTTAGTATAATATGTTTTTTTTTCGATAAACCGTTGGAGAGAGAAACAAAAAAATCTCATTTCAGATTTGGAAGAAGAACCGTGAAGATGGAGAATGAATTCGGAAGTTATGGCCTTGATGATATTGCGACCAATTTAACAGATGATGTATTAAATAAAAATACATCTGTAAATATTTTGAACCATTTTATATGTCCAATTTTTTATGGTTTATTAGTGATAATCTTTGAAATTCTTTTATTTAATATATATTTCCTACACTGTTAGGAGTTCTTTGCAAGAGAACTTTGCTTGTTTTAGGAACTATTTTGCATCTATACTCTATGTACTCTCATGACAGCACAGCCCATTTTATCATTTTTTTTTAGATTTTTGATCCTCTTTGGATATAATATGATTAGTATACGGCATTACAAGTTCTTTGGAAGCTTGTTGGTTTTAGGGAGATTGTCAGATTCTCTGCACTCATTAGAGTACATTTTTTTTTTCATATCAAATTTTTTAGTCTGTTTGGAGAGAATAAGTTTATTACATTCCACAAAGCAATTTGGAGACTATTTGATTAGTTTTATGGGAGATTTGTATCTCATCGTATTCTCATTATATATTTTTTTCAATTTCTATTTTTTAGTGCTGGAGAGAATATGTTTACTACATTTAGAAGCAATTTGGAGGCGTTTGGTTGATTTTAAGAGATTTGACACACTCACTCTTATCAGAGTACATGTTATTTTTTCATTTTCTATCAGATTTGTTGGCCCATTTGGAGAGACTATGTTTATTGCATTCCATTAGAAGTAATTTGGAGGCTGTTTGGTTAGTTTTTAAGGGAGATTTACATCTATACTCTCTATACTCTCATGAGAGTACATATTATTTTTTCATTTTCTATCAGATTTGTTGGCCTGTTTGGAGAGAATATGTTTATTACATTCCATTAGAAGCAATTTGGATGCTATTTGGTTAGTTTTTATGGGAGATTTGTATCTGTACTCTCTGTACTCTCATGAGAGTACAAATTATTTTCTTATTTTCTATCAGATTTTTTGGCCTGTTTGGAGAGAATAAGTTTATTACATTCCATTAAAAGAAATTTGGAGGTTATTTGGTTGGTTTTTAGGGGAGATTTACATTTGTACTCTCATCAGAGTACATTTTTTTTTTCAATTTCTGTCAGATTTTTTGGTCTGTTTGGAGAGAATATATTTATTGCATTCCATTAGAAGCAATTTGGAGAGTATTTGGTTGATTTTTATGAGAGATTTGCATCTGTACTCTCTGTACTCTCATAAGAGTATAGATTATTTTTCATTTTCTGTCAGATTTGTTGGCCGGTTTAGAGAGAATATGTTTATTATATTCCATTAGAAGCAATTTGGAGGCTGTTTGATTAGTTTTTATGGGAGATTTGTATCTATACTCTATGTACTCTCATGAGACTATATATTATTTTTTTCATTTCTGTCAGATTTTTTAGCATGTTTGGAGAGAATATGTTTATTACATTCCATTAGAAGTAATTTGAAGGCTGTTTGGTTATATTTTATAGGAGATTTACATTTGTACTCTCTATACTCTCATTAGAGTATATAACATATTTTTTATTTTTGAGTTATTCTGCATTTGACATATTTGTGTTTGCTCAGGTGAATGTGATAAATGAGCAGTGCGATGATGAAGTCATGATGTCTAATGACCCAAATATGGAAAAACTTCTTAGCACCAATGTTTATAATGAAATGAAGGCCTATGCACTTTATTGTGATTATGCACATCAAACTGGGTTCAGTGTTAGGTTGGATCAAACTAGTTATTGGCCAAACTCCAAGAAATTGAAATCAAAGAATTTTTTATGTGCAAAAGCAGGTCAGAAGAAAGATGCTAATCTAAATTGTGCAGTTAAATTCCAGAAAATAGATACAAGGAGTGGTTGTCCGGCCATGATTAGATTTTCTATTGATTTAGATGGAAATTGGACGGTTAAAAAATATATAGAAAGTCATAATCATTCATTGGCAAAGGGATGACTTACATCTTTTAAGATCATACGAGCATATGAGAAGGCAACGTTGAAGATAATGACAGAGGCAATTAGAGCAATATGTGTTCGCTATCTAAGTGAGAAGTTGGCGTGGAGAATATTGGCTTAAAAAATAAATGCATTCAATTTCATCCAAAAAAGAGAAGATCAAGGATTGTGAATGGTGATAGAATGCATTAATACAATGCTCAAGGAAAAATAATAAGGATGGGATGTTTGCATGGAATGTCCAAGTTGATGAGTCGATATTTAGGTTTTTTTTTTGGGCAATGACATGTCAAGGATAGAATATGATTATTTTAGGGATGTCATAATTTTTTGATACAAGCTATTGAGTCAATAAATATAATCTTTTATGTGCCCCTTGTTGGAGTGAATCATCACTGGCAAAATGTCTTATTTAGAGTAGCTTTCTATAAGAGACAATTGAGTCATTCATGGCTACTATTCAAAATATTTCTCCTAATGAGTGATGACATCCTATAATAATATTTACCGATCAAGATCGTGCAATGGAGAGCTATCAAAATTGCATTACAGCATACTCGTCATAAGTTGTGCCAATGACATATTTTGAAAAAAGCTCCTCCGAAGGTACACTGCTTTAATAGTAATAAGACAGTGCAAAGTTTATTCTATACATGCATGAGCAAGTGTGACTCACAGGAGGAGTTTGAGCAAGCTTGGTCTACTATGCTAGTTGAGGGCAATTTGCACGATCATGCTTGGTTGTCTGAGCTTTATAAAATTAGAAGCAAGTGGTCCACCGCATTCTGTAAAGACTCATTCTGTATGGGAATCTTGTCAACGCAACATAGTGAGTTCAAGAATAATGTATGTCACAGAATCTCCAAACCAATAAGTTCAATCACAAATTGTTTCTTGGGATTGGAGAAGGTTATCGACACATGGCGCCGGAATGAACATGATGAAGATTTCAAGTGCAACCAGTCAGAAATTATTCCTGTTGTTAAGACCAGCCCAATTCTGAATCAAGCTGCTATGTTTTACACAAGAAAGATTTATATAATGTTTGAGGAAGAATTTCTACATTGTGTTGGAAGATTTGAAATGTGTCGATGACAATCCCATAGAGTATTTGGTGAGAAACTTAGAGAATAAGAGTTCTTCCAAAATATGGAGCTCATTTTGACAAGATAAATATAAATATAACTTGTAAAAAATTTGAAATGAAGGAGTTGCTTTGTGCCCAATCAATCAAGTTCTTAGTCGGAAGATATTGTATGCATTCCGATAAGTATCTTCTATCAACGTTGAGCAGCAAATAGGGATATCTACTTTGGACTCATAAGAACTCAAAAAAAGATGCAATGATGAAAATGAAACCGGCATTATTTTGAACCGATATGCATATCAAATAAGCACCAGGGTAATAAGTAGAGGAGTATATGCTTGGGTCCTTAAAAAAATTATATGATAATGTCGACTCTATATTATGTGGGAATTCACCTAGCTGACACATAACAAAGAAGAAGAAGTCAACCATAACAGATAAGGGAAATGACATTTTAAAGTTCTAATTAAGCAAATACAAAGGGTGTTTCAAATGCAAGGCTTATGATATTGGGAGAACCTAAAAAAAGCCAGTAATTCTTTTTTTTGAAGTTATAGTATTTACATATTATTTTTAAACTTTGAACCATCCTTCTTTTTATTCTGAATCAAAATAGAAGGGTGGAGAACGTGTAGAGTCACCAATTGCAACACCTTTTTTCTGTTATGCCTGAGTGCTTTTCAGAGGTATGCATGGAAAACTCGTCAATCATGCTGTTACATATCATTAAACTGATGTTCTATTTCTAGGAATTTAACTCAAGCTCATAATCAATCAGGTTGTGAAGGGTACACTAAGCGATGATGGATATCATTCTGAGGAAACATTTTAGTGCATGACATCACTTATTTGTGTGTTCTTCAAGTACACACGTTAATGTCAATTACAATCATAATCCACGAACGGTTCATTCCAATAAATATGTTGTGCTTCTTCTTTCTACTTTTAGTTTGTAGCATTATGTATGTGAATGAGAATAATGGTTTAATGCGTATGGTTTGATATATTCAAGTATCATTTAGTATTGATTATGTGTGATGATTATTTTTCTATTATTTTGCATTATTATAATTAACGTTCATTAATTTGTGAAACAAGAAAGATGAGAACCATGTTAAATAAATTGCTTAATAAGCAATTTCTGCTTATTCCATGCTTTTTTTTGCTTGTTCCTTCCCCAGAATTTATTTATTTACTTTTGGTTTATTTTTTCTTGCTTCTGATCCATTGATGTCATGGATTACTCATTGTTGGTTGGTGTTGATGAGGGAAAAAAAGAACTGGTTGTACAAATCATCAATTACATGAGGCAATTTTTTTATCTTTTTTCCAATTTGATTATCTGTATATTTGGACTGCTTGACACTGGACATCAAGCGTGCAAGGTGTAGTGTCTTGAGGGTCCTTACATTGTTCGGCTAATTTTTTTATTGTTTGTTTATTTCTCTTTCGGTACAATGTGTTCCAACAGCTCAATACATAGATGAAAGCATTATTCCAATCAATTTGGGTGTTCTTCTCATGAAAAATGTTGTTCAAATATACCCAATCGGTACTTTTCAAATTTCTTTTTTTTTTTATGCTACATGTCTAATATTTTATGATGGTTTATAACAATTTATGCTATATCGGATGAAAATAAAATGTGTTAATCCTTCATTTTACGGTCTTACGCAATAAATTGGGTAATTTGTAGTTCCTTTGTTTCAATTTTAGGTAGATGATGAGATGGCTTAATTATGTAAGTGATGATGTTGAATCCTATCAATTGAACTCACATTAAACACTTTTAGAGAGGAGAGAGTATATTGAATTGTGTAACTTTGTATCGATTTTGATCCTTTATTTATAGATTTTGGTTGATATTGCTTGTGCTACATGATCAGTCAGATGTACAAAATAAAAAAAAATTACTAATCGTGTATCTCTTGATGTGGTTTGATTCTAGTTATACTTGAGTATATTCATATACTCTATTAACCAAATCATTGATTCTACATGAAACATAATGTAATATTTTTTTTAAGTTTATGTTATCAATAAATTAATAAAAAAATCATTGAAATAGTGTCATGATCAATCTAACAAATCTATCAATAAAATGTTATATAATTACGTTTCTTGTCTTAGTAAATATTTAGCAGAGATCATAAATTACACACCTAAAGCTTCAAATTTAAAATGCCCCATTTGATGCATATATGTACATTGTTTCTATATTCATGAAGTCTTGAGAATAAAATATTATTATAAATTCACAAATATTATTAATTTTGAATGATGTATCTATCTTAAGGATCTAATATAAAATTAAAATCAATAATTGTATACTAATTTCTAATTTATATTTTTTTTTTCTTATAGTATGTATATAGAGTGATTATAAAAATAACAATTTTATAATAATTTTGAGGTATTAAAATTCATTTTACAATAGAAATATTCTCGACCTCCAAAATAAGAAGCATTCATATCTATAATATCTATATTCATTTTTTTATAAAATAATTTTATCATCATAAATGAAGAATATGGATCTTGTTTCTTTTAAATTTTGAATATATTTATAGCTATTTCATGCATGATAATTAAATTTAAATTATAATAAATATTAAACAAGTGTTATTTTGCTTGGATTAATTTATTATTTAAGCATTTTAAATGACTTAATTATTAACAAAGACCTAAAATTTTAATGTGGGTGAAGATTTCAAACTATAAGAAAATTTGAGATCAACTAAATTATCAACACATGGAACTTCTTGGTCATGTATATTACTCGAATCTTAAAGGTTGTTTGAGATCACTTTTATTTTTATTTTATATTTCTTATATTTTGAATTGCAACAAATTATATTTGATGCATAATTATTTTAAAATTACTTAAAATATCTAAAATATATTTTAACTTTTTTAAAATAATATAATTTATTTTTTAAAATAAAAAACAAAATCATTTTAAAATATAATAAATAAATATATTTTTTAAAATAAAATTAATTTGATACCAAATAAAACCTTAGTTAATTTGATTAACTATGACCTTTTCTAGATAAACCTTCAAGCTCGCTTCCAAATAAAATTCCTTTCAACAAGCATCAAATTCAAGGTTTGGTTGCATACCTTTCAATTAGACCGACTTTTATTTTTATTATTTTACTTTTCAATAAAATTAGGAAATTAGTCTGTACTCTCCTGAGAATCTGAGATAATATATATCTTGAGCAGTTAAAAAATCAAGCCAAGAGCCTCCAAATTGCCTAGCGGTTTGTAGTAAACACATTCCTCCTAAACACGCATGAAAAATTAGCAAAAAAATTGATAAAAAAATATGTACTCTTAGGAGAATTCAACTCAAAATAGCTACTTAATATTAAGGCTCAATCATGAATATAGTAAATATTTCCTTTCCAAAAGAAAGCAGTGAAAAAATTAGGAATTGGTTTGTACTCTCAGAGTACAATGAGTACAAATGCAAATAGCTTAAAAGTAACTAGACCTCCCAAATTGCTCCAATGGTTTGTAGTAAACACATTCTTCAAACAGCATGAAAAATTGGAAAAAAGCGATAAAAAATTTGTACTCTCGAGAGTACAGAGTACAACTCAAAATAACTCAAAACCTAATATTAAGGCTCCAATCAACCTGTAATTGAATATAGTAAATTTTTCTTTTCCAAATAGGCTAACAGAAGTGAGAAAAATTAGGAAATTGATATATACTCTTCTGAGAGTATAGAGAGTACAGATACAAAATAGCTTAAAAAAGTAACCCAATAGCTCCCAAATTGCGCCAACTGCTTTGTAGTAAACACATTCTTCCCAAACAGGCATGAAAAATTGGAAAAAAATTGATAAAAAATATATACTCTCACGAGAGTACAAAGAGTACAACTCAAAAATAGCTCAAGAAACATAATATTAAGGCTCCAATCAACTTAATTGAATATAGTAAATATTTCCTTTCTAAGTAATAGCAATGGTAGTGGGAAATTGGTATGTACTCTCTAAGAGTATAGAGTCTGAGATGTAAAATAACTTAAAAAGCAACTAGAGCTCCCAAATTGCTCCAACTGATTTGTAGTAAACACATTCTTCCCAAGCAGGAATGAAAAATTGGAAAAAGCGATAAAAAAAATACTCTCAGTCAGAGTACAAATCAAAAATAGCTCAAAAATCTAATATTAAGGTCTCCAATCAACCGTAATTGAATATAGTAAATATTTCCTTTCCAAATAAATAGAGGGAAAATTAGAATTAGTGTACTCTCACGAGTGTAGAGAGTACAAATATAAAATAGCTTAAAAAAGTAACCCTGACTCCCAAATTGCTCTAGTTTGTAGTAAACACATTCTTCCAAACATGCATGAAAAATTGGAAAAAATTGATAAAAAAATATGTACTCCCTCAGAGTATAAAGTACAACTCAAAAATAGCTCAAAACCTAATATTAGGCTCCAATCAACCTCTAATTGAATATAATAAATATTTCCTTACCAAATAGGCTAATAGAAGTGGAAAAAATTAGAAAATTAGTATATACTCTCTTGAGAGTGCAGAGAGTCTGATCAAAATACTTTAAAAAGTAACCCACATCTCCCAAATTGCTAAGGTTTGTAGTAAACACATTCTTCCCAAAAAGGCATGAAAAATTGGAAAATATTGTTAAAAAAATCTGTACTCTCTGGAGAGTATAGAGAGTACAACTCAAAAATAGCTCCAGAAACTTAATATTAAGGCTCCAATCAACCTCTAATTGAATATAGTAAATATTTCCTTTCCAAATAGGCTAACAGAAGTGGGAAAAATTAGAATTCAGTACTCTCTTGAGTCTGAGATGCAAAATAAAAAAAAGTAACTCCCAAATTGCTACAATTGGTTTGTAGTAAACACATTCTTCCCAAATAGCATGAAAAATTAGAAAAAACTTATAAAAAAATCTGTACTCTTAGGAAAGTACAGAGAGTATCCAGAAACCTAATATTAAAGCTCCAATCAATTTGTAATTGAATATAGTAAATATTTTCTTTCCAAACAGGCTAACAAAAGTTAGAAAAATTAGAAAATTGGTATGTACTCTCTAAGATAGAGAGTACTGAATCAAATAGCAAAAAAAATCAAGAGCCTCCAAATTGCTCACTGGTTTGTAGTAAACACATTCTTCCCAAAGCATGAAAAATTGGAAAAAAATTGATAAAAAATATGTACTCAGAGAGTAACTCAAAACAACTCAAAAACTAATATTAAGGCTCAATCAACACAGATTGAATATAGTAAATATTTCCTTTCCAAATAGGCTAGAAGTGGGAAAAATTAGATATTGTGTACTCTCAAGCTGAGAAGAATGCAAAATAAAAAAAGTAACCCAGCAGCTCCCAAATTGCTCCAACTGGTTTGTAGTAAACACATTCTTCCCAAACAAGCATGAAAAATTAGAAAAAAATAAAAAAAAAATCTATACTCTCAGGAGAGTACAGAGTGTACAACTCAAAAATAGCTCCAGAAATCTAATATTAAGGCTCCAATCAACCTGTAATTGAATACAGTAAATATTTCCTTTCCAAATAGGCTAACAGAAGTGGAAAAAATTAGGAAATTGGTTTGTACTCTCAGAGTCTGAGGAGAATATATGCAAAATAGCTTAAAAAAAATAACCCAACATCTCCCAAATTGCTCCAACTGGTTTGTAGTAAACACATTCTTCCCAAATAGGCATGAAAATTGGAAAAATTGATAAAAAATATGTACTCTTAGAATGAGAGTACAACTCAAAATAACCAAAAATCTAATATTAAGGCTCCAATCAACCTATAATTGAATGTGGTAAATATTTCCTTTCCAAATAGGCTAATAAAAGTGGAAAAAATTAGGAACTCTCTAAGAGTACAGTACAGTCTGAGAATAGCAAAAAAATTAAGCCAAAAGCCTCCAAATTGCTCCAACTGGTTTGTAGTAAACACATTCTTCCCAAACAGGAATGAAAAATTGGAAAAAAAAATTGATAAAAAAAATGTACTCTCAGGAGAGTATAGAGAGTACAACTCAAAAATAACTCCAAAACCTAATATTAAGGCTCAATTAATGTGAATATAGTAAATATTTCCTTCCACAAGCTAACATAAGTGGGAAAAATTAGGATATTGGTCATACTCTCTAAGATTACTGAGAGTCTGCAAAATAGCTTAAAAAAAGCTCAGCTCCCAAATTGCTAAGATTTGTAGTAAACACATTCTTCCCATACATGCATGAAAAATTAGAAAAAATTGATAAAAAAAATATGTACTCTCAGGAGATTACAGAGAGTTTAAATTAAAAATAGCTCCAGAAACCTAATATTAAGGCTCCAATCAACCTGTAATTGAATATAGTAAATATTTCCTTTCCATAAGCTATAGAGTGGAAAAATTAGGAAATTGGTTTGTACTCTCCGTGTACATAGAGTATAGATGCAAAATAGCTTAAAAAGTAACCAAGCACTCCCAAATTGCTAATGGTTTTAGTAAACACATTCTTCCTAAGCAGCATGAAAAAATTGAAAAAGATAAAATATGTACTCTCGAGAGTACAACTCAAAATACCAAAACCTATATTAAGGCTCAATCAACTTGTAATTAAATAATAAATATTTCCTTTCCAAATAGCAAAGTGGAAAAAATTAGGAAATTATACTCTCCTTAGAGTATAGAGAATATACAAAAATAAAAAAAGTAACCCAACTCAAATTGCTCCAAATAGTTTGTCAACACATTCTATCCAACAGCCATAATAAGGAAAAAATTAAGAAAAAGTCGTACTCTCGAGAGTCAGAGTACCAAAATAGTCCAAAAAGAATAAACTTGTAATGGAGTCTAATTAATATTTCCTTTTCAAACAAGTCAAAAAAAGCGAAAAAAAATGTGCATTGATCGTACTCTCATGAGGTATAGAGAGTCTGATATTTAAAAAAGTAACCCAGCAGCTCCCAAATTTCTCCAAATAGTTTGCAGTCAACACATTCTATCCAAACAGGCCACAATAAGGAAAAAAACTGAGAAAAAAATATGTACTCTCAAGAAAGTACAAAGAGTACACCTGCAAAATAGGCCAAAAAGGCTAATATTAAGGCTCAATAAAGCATAATGAGTCTAATTAATATTTCATTTCTCAAAAAAAAGCGAAAATAATGTAAACTAGTCTACACTCTCATGAGAGTCTGAGGGTATAGATATAAAATAACTTAAAATTAACCCGACTCTAATTTGCTAAATAGTTTGATTCATTCTATCCAAACAACCCATAAAAAAAAATTGAGAAAAAAATGTATATTCAGAGAGTCTGAGAGGGACACACATAACAGAGGCTAATATTAAAGCTCAATCAAAATGAATTAATATTTCCTTTCATAAAAAAAAATTGAAAAAATTGTACTAGTATGTACTCTCATGAGTACAAAGAATCTGGATATAAAAAAAAAGCAACCCTGACTCAAATTGCTCCAAATAGTTTTGATACACATTCTATCCAAATAGGCCACAATAAGAAAAAAAAACTGAAAAAAAAAGTGTACTCTCAGTATAGAGAGTACACACAAAATAGTCCAAAGGCTAATATTAAGGTTTCTATCAACCAAATGCATGGTCTCCATAAACATATTCTACCCAAAGCGCCCAAAATTGAAAAAATTGAAGAAATATGTACTTTTGAGTCAGAGAGTACATCTAAAAAATAGGTCGAAAGTAATATTCAGCTCTAGTAACTTTATAATGAAATGTATT
This sequence comes from Cymbidium sinense, assembly GCA_021442155.1. NCBI lineage: Eukaryota > Viridiplantae > Streptophyta > Magnoliopsida > Asparagales > Orchidaceae > Cymbidium > Cymbidium sinense. The sequence continues at coordinate 24,067,265 of CM038227.1, read as the reverse complement.
AAACATTTTCTTTTCAAGCACCCATAAAATAAAGATGGCCATGAAATATTCTATACTCTCATGAGTAGAAATTACATTGAAGAGAGATTAAAAGGAAACTTAGCAACCAACAAATTACTTTAAATGGTCTCTATAAAAGATATTCTATCAAGCGTCTTGAAAAATGATAAAAAAATAGGAAACAAATACTCTTGTCGGAGATCAGTACATAAAAGCGGAGAACATGAACAGAGTGTACTCTAGAGCAGAGAGTACACCAAGAACATCTCAAGCGACTCATCATCAAAAATTGCACATGGTCTCACTAAAACAATCCAACATAATGCAGATGTTACCTCACAGAAAGGTTTAAAACCATAAATATAAAAAGCAATTGATTTTGAATATATCAAACTTCAATTATATAGTTGACAAATTAGTTATTTCATGCCCAAATAGAAGATAGTGTAAGCGAACTCACTTCATCCACGGCAATCTTGGTAGTCCCATGATCACTAGAGGTTTGATTCTTTGCCTCCATGTACTTGAGACAAAATCCTGCTTGACACTTTTGTTTTGTTGGTACTCATCATTTGATTGGCTATTTTGAGGATCCTGTAAATGACATCTTGAACAAGTAATTTGATATGAATAGTAAGAAATATAGTCAATAAGTTGGCAGAAAATATGCATTTTAGGCAAACCTAAATGAAAGTAGTTCTTACTACGGAAGAATGACCCATGAGTTGGGTTTAGATAAATCATAAAATTACCAACTAACTTTGTATGCCCAGAGTGTCGGTCTAATTATTTATAATTGGAAGTAAGAGTAGCTCGACCCTTGATACATCTATGACATCTTTGGATGAACATTTTTCTTTCTTTAGGCCATGCATAACTCTAGAAGGGAAGAGAAAGTTTATAAATTAACTACCTAAATGATTGGATCGTACCCTGCATTTATTGAGTAACTTACCCAATGCAATGAAATATACAAATAGGGGACATATGACCGGGCATAGCAGTACTTCTAAATAGTAGAAGGTGCGTCGTGTGCATCGATGATTGATCACAGAACTTCGTCAATTTGCCTCTATAATGACATTCCCTAGTGAATCGATTCACCATGTGAAATATGGGAATGCGAGCCTAACTGAATGAATAGGTGATTTTACATATATAGAAGGAATTGAACGAAGAATGACTTACTTGTTCTTGAATCGGGAACACGACATGTCAATAGGTGATTTCGATTGGCCATTTTGTGGGATCGCTTGTAAAAGACTGGCCAGCATCTTGAACAAGTATATGAATAATAAAAAGTATAGTCAATAAGTTGACAGAAAATATGCATTTTAGGCAAACCTAAATAAAAATAGTTATTACAATAGCACGAAGAATGGACTTATGAGTTGGGTTTAGCAATGAATCATAAAATTACCAAAAATTAGTATGCTCGAAAGTGTCTCTGATTATTTATAATTGAAGTAAGAGTCTCGACTTGCACTATCTGAGTGATATCTTTGGATGAACATTTTGCTTTCTTTCTATAGGCCATATTTTGCATAACTCTGCAAGAAGGGAAGAGAAATTTCATAAATTCTAGCTTATAAGTACCTAAACTAGGATTGGATCGTACTACCCCATTTCTGGAGTAACAATGCAGGATGAAATGTACAAAATGGGGACATACAACCCCGCATAGCAGACTTCTCTATAGTAGAAGGCGACATCGATGTGTGCATCGATAGAATCTGTCAAACTCATCAATTTTCCATTGTGCAATAATGATATTCCCAACCGCAAATACGGTATCACCCTTGCATGTGAGAAATATGAGAATGTGAGCCTAACTGAACGAATAGGTGATTTTACGTATATAAAAGGAATTGAATGAAGAATGACTTATTTGTCCTTGAATCAAGAACACGATGTGTCAATGAGTTGCAGCATTGGCTTAGGCAGGACATCTCTTGATGAGAAGTCAACAATATGATATGCCTCAGCTGGCTGCAAGGAAATTAGTGATGATGAAAGGTAGTGATGAGGAACTAGAGTCATTGTGAACTAAGAATCGATCTGCTAAGATGATGCATACCTCTGCCTGATGCTCCTCAACTACAACGATAGCAGTCTGTGGTTTAGCTACTGTTATTGGCGCATCTTCGCAAACATATAAAAAATTTATTGAAATTAGCTACTATTATGTCAAATTAAAAATAAAGTTACGTAATACCTCTTACATGGATGCTCACGAGTGGAGCTACTCTTATTACGCTCTGTGACTTCTTGTAAGTTTGTGTGAAGGGGGAAGATATGGATTTCTTTTTCCTCATCTATCGCGCCTTCACACCATGCTCAATCTTCTGAGTAAATGCTTGTGACATCTTCATGTGGAAGCCTCTAGAGCTTCCCTGGTGGCCTCCACAGGGGCTTCCCCATGGAAGCCTCTGCTTCCCCTGGAGTCTCCCAATGGTAGCCAAGCCTCCCCATGGTAGCATCTACCATAGGGCTTCCCAGTGAAAGTCTCCAGACAGTGCCTCCCTGTGGTTTGCCTCCATGAAGCTCAATGGTAGCCTTCATAGTCTTTGCCACAGCCTCCTCAAATTCCCAGTGTGCCACAAGATCTTATGCTTGGGATGGTAGATTTCTCATCACCTCTCATCTTGCACAATTCAATTATCAATTCTCTCCATTATTGGTGCTTAAAAGGCGATACTCATCTCTCTAAAAATGTATCCTCTCCAAATTACCATGTGGGTAGTAGTAGAGATATATAGATACCAGAAGGTGAAGAATATCGATGAGAGACATATGGAGATTGATGGACTTGGACTTAGAATGGGGTGCTATCGGGTTTGACATGGGTTGTCTAGCAATGTTTCAAGGAGCAAATTTCTTCGATATGTCCTCGAGCAAAAGCGACATATGTTACTCCGTTAAGAAAATATGATGATTTACAATATAATTAAATACATTCTCATATAAACAAAGTGATATTATTATGTGTCACCTAGTGTCCTCCCAAACCAGTGAAGGCATCATTTGCAAACTTTATTTTTAATCATCGTAACATACGCAGCTTTGTAAAAGGAAACAATGACCTTATGATGCCTATGTGCTCTACGCAGATTTAATGTATATTTATATAGTTAACTTCAATGCATCAAATACATAATGAAGATATAGAGCGTGCCATTAGAAGAGTGACAAAAACTCATGTACTGTCTTCTCGTGAATCTTTGATGAAATACCATCAAATTATGAAGCGAAAGGCCAAATAGCTTCTCTAGTTATCGACAAATTTATCTATGTATGGCATGAAAATTCGATGCCACCCTATAGTTGTGATATATAAAAAAAGATTTGGAAACATATGTACATGACTTGTAGGAACGAAATGAATTCTCGAGTTTATTCTTAAAGTTCACTGAGCTAAACTGCGATAGTAGGGATTTCTACCAAATGACCTTCTCCCCTCTGTTTGGCATCCCTACAATTAGTGACACTTCATTGAGAGTGAAAGGAATGCACTGGCTACCCAAAAAGAATACTTGTTTCTCTATATCCCAGTAAGATAGGATTGTCATGATGGCAATTGAGTCTTGTTGAATTCCATGCAGTCTAGTAAACTGATGCAAATGAAGCCTCCTTAAAATATCAATGACTTAAATAAAGTCAATATTATCCATCTAACGATATCTCAGTTATCCTTACATTATAAACTTGAAATGAAAAAAAATTAAAAACATTATGACCTGATGGATACATAGTCTGATGCAAAACTCTCAAAACCAACAAGCGGTCTCCAAATTGCTTCCAATGGAATGTAATGAACATATTTCCTCCAAACAGACCAAAGAAAGTGAAAAATATGAGAAAAATGCTCTGTAGAGTACAGATGCAAAACTCTCATAAAACCAACGAAATAGCCTCCAAATTGCTTCCACTGGAATGTAATGAATATATTTCCTCCAAACAGCTCAAAGAAAGTAGAAAGAAATGAGAAAAATGCTTTGTACTCTCATGAGAGTACAAATGCAAAACTCTCCTAAAAACCAACTAAACAGCCTCAAAATTGCTTCTAATGGAATGTAATGAACATATTTTCTCCAAACAGTACAAAGAAAGTGAAAAAAAATAAGAAAAATGTTCTGTACTCTCATGAGAGTATAGAGAGTGCAGATGCAAAACTCTCCTAGAAACTAATCAAACAACCTCTAAATTGCTTCCAATGAAATGTAATGAACATATTTCCTCCAAACAAGCCAAAGAAAGTGAAAAAAATATGAGAAAAATGCTCTATACTACAGAGAGAACAAATGCAAAACTCTCCTAAAAACTAACCAAACAACCTCCAAATTTTTCCAATGAAATGTAATGAACATATTTCCTCCAAACAGCACAAAGAAAGTGGAAGAAAATTAGAAAAATGCTATGTACTCTCATGAGAGTATAGAGAGTACAAATGCAAAACTCTCCTAAAAACTAACCAAACAACTTCCAAATTGCTTCCAATGGAATGTAATGAACATATTTCCTCCAAATAACACAAAGAAAGTGAAAAAAATGAGAAAAATGCTATGTACTCTCATGAGAATGCAGAGTATAGATCTCTCAAATCAAAACCTCCAAATTACTTCAAATGGAATGTAATGAACATATTTCCTCCAAAGCGACCCAAGAAAGTGGAAAAATGAAAATATGTACTCTCATGAGAGTAGAGTATCAAAACTCCTTAAACTAACCAACACCAAATTACTTCCAATAGAATGTAATGAACATATTTCCTCCAATCAGACCAAACCAAGTGAAAAAAAATAAGAAAAATTCTCTGTACTCTCATAAGAGTGTAGAGAGTATAGATGCAAAACTGCCCTAAAAATCAATCAAACAGCCTCCAAATTGCTTCCAATGAAATGTAATGAATATATTCCCTCCAAATAGGCCAAACTAAGTAAAAAAATGAGAAAAATGCTATGTATGAGAGTGATGCAAAACTCTCCTAGAAACCAATCAAGCTCCAAATTGCTTCCATAGAATGTAATGAACATATTTTCCAAACAGCCAAACCAAGTGAAAAAAAATGAGAAAAATTCTCTGTACTCTCATGAGGGTATAGAGAGTACAGATGCAAAACTCTCCTAAAAACCAACCAAATAGTCTCCAATTTGCTTCAAATGGAATGTGATGAAAATATTTCCTCCAAACAGCCCAAAGAAAGTGGAAAAAAATGCTCTGTACTCTCATGAGAGCACAGAGATTATAGATGCAAAACTCCCCTAAAAATTAACCAAACAGCCTCTAAATTACTTCTAATGGAATATAATGAACATATTTCCTCCAAACAGCACAAAGAAAGTGGGAAAAAAATGAGAAAAATGTTATGTACTCTTATGAGAGTATTGAGAGTACATATGCAAAACTCTCCTAAAAATTAACCAAATAACCTCCAAATTACTTCAAATAGAATGTAATGAACATATTTCTTCCAAACAGCGTAAAGAAAGTGGAAAAAAAATGAGAAAAATGCTCTGTACTCTCATAAGAGTACAAAAAGTACCAATGCAAAACTCCCCTAGAAACCAACCAAACAGCCTCCAAATTACTTCCAATGGAATGTAATGAACATATTTCCTCCAAAGCAGCCACAAAAAATGAGAAAATTCTCACTCTCAAGAGAGAGAATACATATATAAAACTCCTATAAAATCAACCAAGCGACCTCCAAATTGCTTTGTAAATCTATTAAATATATTCTCTACAAATAGGGTTTAAAATCTGAAAGAAATTGATAAAATGGGTGTACTCTCTAGATAGTACAGAGAGTACACATGCAAAAAATTCCTAAAAATCTACAAATCAGCATTCAAACTGCTTCTAAAGCCATGTACTGAACATATTATAGCCAAATAGGGCTAGAAGTCTTTTAAAAAAAATGACAAAATGGGTTGTACTCTTCTGAGAGTACAAAGAGTACACATGCAAAACTGAAACAAACATCCATTAATCAAACTACAAATAAATTTTAATGTCATTGACTGAACATATTATATCCAAATAGACCCTAGAATTCATCAAATCATTCATGAAACAGCACCAAACATCCTACAATATGATATATTAAACATATGACAAGCCCAATAGTTCAAAATTTTGAAAATAATGACGTGTACCATCATGAAGCAGAGTACAGAGAGTAGAGAGAGTACACATGCAAAACTGAAGCAAACATCCATTAATCAACCTACAAATAAATTTTAATGTCATTGACTGAACATATTATATCCAAATAGACCCCAGAATTCATCAAATCATTCATGAAACAACACCAAACATCCTACAATATGATATACTAAACATATGACAAGCCCAACAGTTCAAAATTTTGAAAATAACGGCGTGTACCATCATGACAGTACAGAGAGTACACATGCAAAATATCTCTAAATATCAGTAAAATAGTCTCCGTTCAATTAAAGAACTCAAATGTTCCAAATATTCTCCTACTCGAGAGTGAGAACAATAGAGAAAACCTTAAATTCATTAAAATTCAAGAATGCAGAAAGAAATATTTCATGAGGTCACATATATTACCTCAATTTTTAATGCCCAAGATTTCCTAAATCTCTGAGGGAAGAAGGTCGGACATCGCCCGGCTAGAGCGAGAAGCGGGATTGAGAAAAAGAATGCCCTAAACTATTTTGTGACAAAGAATGTGGAACGATGCATGTGATATTTTCTTCTCCCGCTGTTTGAACGGGACAGGCCGGGTCGGGGCCGGGGTAGCGTAAACGGCGTCGTCAATGCGCCGTCCAGTTAAAGCGTCGTGAAGTGAAAAAATTGGAAAAAATGATATTTTTAATAATGAATATGCTACGATTAGAGTCGGATGTAAAGTATGTCTGAACTCATATAATATATTTTCGTGGGCTTGTGACTTTTTGGAGTGAGAATGGAAAAGGGAGAGCTCAGTCGGGAGACGATTCAGATTGATACTCAAGAGACTTCGTGTGGCTTCCCTAGCGGGTGGCCGGCAAATGAACAAGCCACTCTTTTATTATAAAAATAATTTATAAAATCGAGGGTGGAATGGCCCACCCTGAAAGGAACGTCAATCCGCCACTGTTAATATATATATATATATATATATATATTATGCCGGCTGGCCACATTAATAATATCTTTGTTATTTGGACTAATGTCATAGCTCGACGAAGACGATGACCTTATTAGGAAAGAAAGAAGCGTGCTTGCCAAAGTTTTTCAGATGAAATCATCAACTGAATCTCGGTATTAATTAATTAATTAATTATTTATTTATTTAAGTAATTAGTTCTGTTATTTTTTTTTCTCTTCGTTAGATTCTAGTTTCCAAAATCCTAAAAAAACTCTTCTATTAATCCTCGTACGTAACTGAAAACTCGATGCGGTCACGTACTGTTTACCGTAAGGCATAATAATAAAAAATACAAAAAAATAAAAATAAAAATAAATAGAGAAGGAGCAAAAATACGAGTAGTACTAAATCAAAAGAATCATCGTCGCTCCCGAAATATTTTTTTCCCACGGAAGAAGCCAAATGAAACAAAACGTTAGAGCATAAAATTGCATTTTTAGAAGAGAAACATAGAAGAAGGAAGGCCAAATTGAAACTAGCATATTTTGAAGATGTCAAGCAATTCTTTGAATTTAGAGGGCTTTCAAAGAGGGATTATCGATTTATTTCTAAAGAGGAATATATGTGATGGAAGACTTACTCAAATGTTACTTAGAAGTTGGTTATAAAAATAATCTCTAAAGATGTAGAATAAGAGATAAATAAAATGATATATTTGTAAGGGACAGGGACCTTATTTTGTTTAGGTTATATTCTCTTTTACAGTTTTAATTTAAGTGCTCCAAAATCTTGCATATAATTTTCATTACAATATTCTTGCAATATAACATACAACCATTACTGTAATAATCTATTTTTGAAGTTTAATCTAAATACTAATTTCTTAGTCTTACATAAAACATTAAATTAAAATTACCTCCACCACAAATGAATTCTAACTTGTCTATTCAAAGACATGATTAATTTTTCGTGTTTAAAATATGAACGTCTAAACTTTCTTCGAAAAGGAGTGATCGAGAAGTCATGTATATGAATTATATAGTTAGGTCTCTTGAGAAATTCATTGATTAATCTTTTTTACGTAAGCAGTAAACTATTATACATTCATAATCATTTACTTTAAATATCCATATGATGTATTTAGATTAAAAGTTCTCAATAAATATATAGCATTAATTTGATCATTTTTATCAAGATATATGAAAAAATAATTATGAACATCAAAGAGAGAATGTGATAAATATATTTCTAGCTGTAAAGATATTTAATCTTTACAACTTCAGTGCATGATAGTCTAGATCTTAATAAGTTTTTTAATAACTTAGATCAATTGAAAAATAACATTAAGCTTTAAAGTAAATGAATATCAACACTGTATAATATAGATATATGCTTGAACGAGGCATGCTATCATGATAGAAAATGATAAAGTTTAATGAAGAATTTGACATTTCACATGAGCCAATCACAATACTAAAGGCACTAAAGATCAACATGAATCTCAAGAATGATGAGCAACTATTATCACATTTATTATACAAATCATTATAATAAATGCATGCACTATCATATTAAGAGGTTTTACTTTAAGCTTAAAAATTTATGCTAATTATTAATGATCGGTTTAAACTTCATAATTTATAGAGACTAAACACTTTATTCATTTCTATGATGACACCCACACAAGCCTAATATATAATAAATTTTAAGTGCACCTAAATATAAATAAATTTAGATTTAAACAAACCTAAAAAAATACACTATATGAAAACATTAAATATCTTGACTTAATTTATAAAAAAGAATCTAACAAATATAACAGACATAAGATAGATCGATAAAATAAATTACAGATCTATGAAAAAATTTAAAATTTATTAAAATATTTTAGATCTATCAAAAATTATGGATCTACCAAAAGATATAGGCATATAAACTAACTAGTTCTAATAAAAAAATTAGAAATTTTATTCAAAATATGTATTTAATTAGAGAAAAATATAAATTTAGTAATTTCTTTATAAAAATTAGAACCCTAAATTGCACCAAGTCAAAATTGAAAAAAAAAAAAAAAATACATGAGATTCTAATATAAAACTCTCAGGACTTATAAGTGAAGTATACTTACCCTCATATTTATAGAGAAATCAAAGAAATTAAGCAAGAATGGAGAACCAAAAATCTATCCGCCAAATTTTCGCCAAAAAAATTACCTACAATTTTTTTTTTTTTTTTTTGATAATGATGATGAAAATTTCAAATAGGAGAACCAATTCTTTTGAGAATTTGTTTCTAGCTAAGATCTTCATTCAATGGCTATTAAAATAAGATATCTAATCTTAATTAAAGTTTCATTTGCTTTTTCGGATTCTGCTTTAAAAATATTTCCTAAAAAATTATTTGTCTTTGCTTTTTAAAAGGCTAAACTTCAGTGAGATAGCTAAATGAATTTCAAAAGACACTATTTCAAACATGATCAAAATTAAAATTCACGCCTCAAAAGAAAAACACACTAAAAAAGCCCTCCCAAACGAAGCCTAAGAGGCTATTTAGGATCACTTTTATTTTTTATTTTATTTTATTATTTGGGATCACTTTTATTTTTTATTTTCTATTTTATTTTATTTATGTTTTGTTTCAAAGTAAAATAAGTTTGGTGGTTATTGTTATTTTTAAAAACATCTAAAAGCTATTTTGAATATTTTAAAAAATAATACTATTTATTTTTAATTTAAAAAATAAAAACACATAAAAAATACATCAAATAAATATATTTTCAAAAATAATATAAAATAAAACAAAAAACACAAAATACAATTGATCCCAAACAGACCCTAAACTTATTCAAACACAAACCATGGGTATGTGATATTAAAAAAAAGGAGTGTATGCAATATTATTTATTTTATCATTTTATCTTCTAGATTTCTCACATATTAGCCATGCTTCTTAGCCATTGTAAATATTGCATTTATTTTATTTAATTATTAATCAATCAAATCTTATTATAAAACTCATATATAATTTATCTCTCAGTGTAATGTTATGAAAATATAGCATTATGTTATTAGCATTAATATTGATTTTTTATTGAATTTCTTCAATATACGTTTAAATGTTTATTAATTTTAAGATATCTCTAAAATCTACTCAAATTTTCACTCAACACAAATAACGAGTTAAATCGTTTTAAAAATGGCAATGTTTTTAAACTGAAAATATTATTAAAAATTTCAACTTGTTATACTGATGTGTTGGAGATGAATAGAAAAATATAATTAAAAAAAGAAATTTTATATCTATAAGATGGGGGCGGCTGAGCGCTTCACCCACACGCTTAAGGCATGGCTACAGAGAAGACCGACGAGGCAGCCACAGGTGAGTATACCAAAGATGGTACAGTTGACCTCCATGGCAACCCCTGTTCTCCGATGGAAGCGCGGTTGGAAGGCTTGCAGCTTCATCGTCGGTAATTCTTTCTCTCTCTCTCTCTCTATATATATATATATCAATTAAGATACACGCAACACCATTTTTATGTTTTCACATATCTAATATTTTAAATTTGAGATTTTCATTTATAATACTTCACCCATAAATAAAAAAGTTGTATTTACTTTTAAAATGATGATGATAGTGTTGTTTGAGATTACTTTTATTATTTTATTTTTATTTTGTTTTTATATTTGATCAAAAATAAAATTTGCTTATAGTATTTTAAAATAGTCAAAATATTCACAAGATATTTTGAGTATTTTTAAAAAATAACAAAAAAATATAAAATAAAATTGATCCTAAATAAGCATGTGATATTGCTGTTGTGAAGTTAAAGATTTGAGTGTTATGTATGTAAATATAAAAAAAATTAAGTGTTAGATGTTTATGTAAATATATAAGAAGTATGTTGTATATAAATAAATGTATATATATATATATATATATATATATGTATATATATATATAAAATAAAAATTTATATTCCAACATCATTTACTTATTATAATTTCTATTCAAATTGGTCAAACCTTTTTCCAAATTTAAAGGTTGAAAAGTTTGAACTTAAATTTTATGAGTTGTCCATAATTTTCTACTAATTTAAGTCACAAGTATTTTGAAAATTTTCACAAATATTTTGATTGTATATCGTATTAACTAAAAAATTAAAAAATTAATAAATAATAATTTAAAATACCCAATTAAAAACACTTTTAATGACAAATATAACCGAAAACTAGCTTTTAGTCAAATTATCTGAAATTAACAATCATACTTAAAATTGGCAAACACAGCAACAAATGAATATTATCAATTCAATATTAATAATCATCAAAACAAAATCTTAGTAAAAACATAAATTTTTATATTAATTATTTAATTTTAATCATAGTTTATGAAGTGTTTGAGAGGATGACATACTACGGCATAGCATCAAATCTGGTGATATATCTGACCAAAGAGCTTCATCAAGGAACTGTCACTGCTTCCAATAATGTGACCAATTGGATCGGGACTATTTGGATGACCCCAATTTTGCAGATATTGCGACGCTTATTTGTCAGATTGGACTTTCATCATTGCCTCCATTATCTATTTCTTGGTAATTATCCTTTTAACTTTTATTTAATGCTCGATATTTCATCATTTTTTTTATTGAAAAAATAAATAAATTTGGATATTTTAGTACATTTTTTTATCAAAATTATTTTAAATTTATTTTTAAAACTAAAGATAACTCGTAGCACCATATGGGCCTCTCTTTAATTTTTTTTTTTTAACCATTAGCGCATATGTTCAATTTAAGTGTGGGTAAGATTTGTTAAATGTAATATATTTATAGTTTAATGTCATTATTCTAATTTTTTGTATTCTAATCTTGATCGTTATGAATATTGTAGATATTAATTTTATTTTATGATAATTATAATATATAATTTTGATTTATTACTATTTTAAATTAAATCATATATATATATATATATATATATATATATATATATATATATATATATATATATATATATATACACATCTATTTTTAAAATTTTTATTATCTAATTTTAATTTTGTGCATTTATTTTTACAATGTTATTAAAAAAATTGGACAATAATCTGACAATCTTTCAAAATATGAATAGATAAATATTTGAGTCAAACTCTCTAAAAAATTGTAATTAAATTTTATTTGTTATTTATATTTTTATGTTATAATAACATTAATAATTGGATTAATAAGAATATTATTAAATTTAATAAAATATTACAAAGAAATATCACTACCCATATTAAAAAAAGTTGGCTAATAATATGATAATTTGTCACATTATTTTAAAAAAAAAACTTAGATCAAAATTCTGACTTAGGATATGTCAAGATATTTTGATATTATATTTTTCTCAAAACATGTCATACGATAATAAAATAAAATATATAAAAAAAAGAGTCAAGGAATTGGTTGGCTGTAGCCGGCTGCCGGCCTGTAGTGATTTGTTGCATTAGAAAGGAAGCCAACAGCTATGTCAGTCAACTGTCCAAATAAGGTCAATTTATCCTTCAAATTTTTTGTATCAAGATACAATATTAAAATTGAAAAAGGAAATTCTAAATGTAAAACACATTTAGAGTGGATTTTAGGGGAGTGATGCGGTGCAAAAACGTACGACTGTGATATTTGGAAGCTATATTTTGAGAAAATTGTATTTTTAAATTTGATCTGACTATCTATAATAGCAGCTAAAAATTTTCAATTTAACTTTTGTGTGTAAATATATATATATATATATATATATATATATATATATATATATATTGATATGGTGCTCAAAATCGCTCAAATCAGAATCTTAATGTCAAGATTTGAGTCAAGGCCGTCGAGATTAAGCACTTGAAATATCCTTGGAATCTTTGGGATATCAATTACATCCCAAATAGCTCTTAAATATAGAGTGTTTATAGTCAATCGGCGTCTCGTGGGATCTAACATAAGATCTCATAATTCGACTTCATTTGGGCATCCAAATGCTCAAAATACATCAAATGATCAGAAGGAACCATTCTAAAGTCCATCAAGAGGAGTGGTACGGACTTTGCATAAATGAGCTCCTCCCATCTATAAATAGAACTCTATCCCTCCATGAAGGGAGAAGAAAAGTGAAGAAGAAGAGGAGGCGAAGAGTAAAAAGAGAGAAAGAAACCAGCGAGGAAGAAAAGGCCATCGACCACACTTTAATTACCGCATCGAGTTACCGCATCTCCATCAAAGACATTACAATAATCGTTACATAGTTATTGTTCTACTCATACACCATCTTGTAATCCCACATTGGGAAGAATTTGTACTTTGCAACATATCCATAGTGGAACATTTTCTTGGGCGGGCCAGGTGGTTTTCCTCTTGGTTTTCCACGTAAAATTCGCTCTACTCGCTCTTTAAATATCGTGTGTGCTCGATTATCACAAGGCTAAGACATAAACTCTTACTCTACCGCATCACGATTTCAGCATAAGGTTTGGCGCCGTCTGGGAAGAAAACCCTTCAATCATACGTGAATATCCACGTCATGGCCAATAGGCGCACTCGCCACAGCCTCCGCTCAACGTCACTCTCAAACTCCACGAACCAGAACATCAAGTTTTGCCTCATCCCTCGATAGGCATGATTGAGAGGCAGCGGGAATCTCTTTGGAGGATGGGTAATGCGTCGAATGGAGGAGTCCCAAAATAAGATGATCCGCTTTTGCAAGGACTACAACGGCCTAACCGACAAATGAACCCCCCAAGATCGGTCGTTGCGGAGGAGGTCAAAATGCTAATCTTCCGGCGTTAGAGTTCCTCCAGAAACCATAGCGCGATCTCTGACAGTTCACTCATCTCCATCGCGGCTCAACCGTTACTAATCCACCGTTGTTGTGATAGCTTCACACATGCATCATTAATCGCACGTCATGACATTGGCGATGAAGTCGATGCTTAATACGAGATGAATTTCATCTTCAAGAAATTATCTTCACCCACACCGCGGTTATGAGAGTCCTCACCTTTATGAGCCATTCTTCAACATCCCATTCCGTAGGTTTCAAGCTTAGAGCATTGATTCTATGATGGGGCAAGACCCACATGAACATATCGACCATTCTGGACTATCATGCATATCCAGCGAGCTCGACACCTTGCTTTGTCAGTTTTTCCTATTACCCTCAAGGGCAAGCTTCGCACTTGGTTCTCTCTTCAGGGGATCCATCCATACCTTTAACGAACTTCGCTAAGATCTTTGTGGAGCAGTTTATTGCAGAGAATCATTAAAGATTCCTCCCATCTTTCCGTATCCAAACGAATGAGGGTGAATCACTCAAAGAATACTTCCAGGTTCTCCTTAGAAGGCTGCCAAATACAGGTAGACCTTATTAAGAGGAGTTTTTGGAGGACTCCGTCAGGGCCTTTATTCATCTAATGCGGGACCACGCAGTATCTTGATTTAGTTCATCGTGTAGAAGCACAAATCTCCGATGAAGCTATTAATGCTCATCATGAACAATTTGAACAATCTGCGGAAGCGCAAAAGCACCCGGAAAGTGCGGGCCACGACCCCATCAAAAGAAGCGACAAGGTAGTCGTGATCTCCCTCCGACCCCATATCAACAAGCGACATGAACCTCGAGGAAAAAAACATACACCGGAACACATCTCGTGTTAACATCCACGATGACTATTGCAATGAAGAAGCATCAAGTGGCGCATCCATTGAAACCAAATTGAGGAAATCGGGAGCAATATTGCCACTTTCATCGAAGTGTGGGCATCTTCTTGAAGCATGCATACAACTCAAGAAGAAATCGAGACTCATTCAACAAGGATACTACGGCGATTTGTGAAGAATCGACACCTCAAACAAACACACCTCGTTTGGGGCAACCGGGCCAATCATCACAAAAACAACCAAATAATCATCAAATAATTGGAGAAATTGAAGCATGGAGGACGATACTACTAACAAATTCTCTGCCGCCTCAAAGAACGAGTTAAAGAAGTCTCTATTGATCATTCCATCACTTTCAATGACTCGGACTTAGAAGGGTCCATGTTCCTCATCAAGATCCACTCGTGTGCGAGGATCGGTGATCCTTGTTATAATGTTAAAGAATTTTGATCGACAATGGGAGTTACGTGATGTCTTATTTTACTCAACATTTCTTAATATGGGTGCAGGTAGGGAAAAGCTCCAACCGGTTCTTTGGACCATTATATGGGTTTGATAATCACCCGATGCAGGCGAAGGGACAATTACCCTTCTGTTACCCTCGGAGAATTTCCTCGACAAGTGACTCATTTAATTCAATTCATGGTGGTCAAGTCGGTGCATATAATGCAATCTTGGAGGCCTCCAATCAATTTTTTTGGTGCTATCACTTGATTGCCTCATCACGAAGATAAAATTTCCCACCCGGTGGAGTTGGGGTGGTTTGTGGAAATCCGGCGACAATCATGTTACCTCAGACAAGCTCAACCAGCCCTTCCATCACCTTGACATTGAAGACTTTAATTTCGAGATGAAGAAGTACCTCAAAAGCTTCTCACGTAGAAGATTTACTCTCAATAGCATTATCGGATGACCAACCATTACGAGCGATTGCAAGTGGGATCTTTACTCTCGGAACAAAGGAAGAATATCTGATTTCTTTGCGAATCAAGACATATTTGCTTGGGTCGGCGGTATCAGGACCGATGTAATCACGCCTCCCTCAAGATTAATCCAACGTTCAAACCAATCATCCAAAAGCGAAGTTTTGCACCGATCGTCTTGGTATTGAACAAGAAGTTAACAAAGCTCATGGGCGGGATTCATTCGTACATTATCCAACATAGCAAATGTTGTCATGGTTAAGAAAACAAATGGAACATGGAGGATGTGTATTGATTACAGATCTTAATAAGGCACACTTGAAGGATAGTTTTCCTCTTCCTCGAATCGATCAATTGGTGGATCTTCGTCCAGGACATCAAATGCTTTCGATTTTGGATGCTTATTACGTACAATCAAATAAAGATGAACGTAGATGAAGAGGCTACTGACATTTCAAACATATAAAGGTTTATATTGTACCAAGTCATGCCATTTGGATTGAAAAATGGTGCTACTATCAGCGCCTTATGAATAAGGTTTTAAAGACTGCTAGGCCACCAATGGAGGTGTATGTGGATGACATGTTAGTAAAAGCTTAGAAAAGTCACAACATATTTCAGTTGGAAACATGTTTTGATCTTCTTGACGATAACATCGACTTAATCCGACTAAATGTGCTTTTGGGGTTACGTGGAAAATTTCTTGGATTTATGGTAACTCACCGTGGGATAGAGGCCACGAAAATCAAAGCTCTCAGATATGATCCCTCAAAGAATATCAAAGAAGTCCAACGTTTGAATGGTCGAATTCTTTGCATTATCCGCTTCTGGCAGCTCACGGAGATAAATACTTACCGTTCTTTAAAATATTGAAGGAGCTAAAAATAATAATTTTCAATGGGCGATGAATGTCGGTATGCTTTTGAACAACTAAAGAATATCTAGCATCTCCACCCTATCAAACCTATCCAGGAGAAAGCGTTATACTTGTATCTTGCGGTTTCTTCCCATAATACTTCGGTTTTAGTGCGAGAGGAAGATGGGACACAACAACCAATTTATTATGTCGGTAAAATTCTCTCGATATAGAAAGTGGTTATCCACTTTGACGGATGGCTCGGCATTAATTTTTTTCGACCGCGAAAATTGCGTCCATACTTTGCTCACACCATCGGCGTTTGCGATTTACCATTAAGAGCCATCTACGAAACCGAAGCATCGGAAGATTAATCAAATGGTGCGTAGAGGCGGGAGAATTTGATATAAATTTTCTACCTCGACGCAATAAAGTCTCAACTTGCGGACTTTATAGTGGAATACACCAACTCTAGAGGAGCTATCACTTTACTTGCTTTCCGTCTCCCAGTGGACCTCATGCGATGGAGCTTGGCGGGAAGCGGCCGGTGGAATCTTACTTATTTCCCCGAATACCTGAGTATGGACTTCGCTTAAAATTCCAACCAATAATATGGTCAATATGAAGCTCATCGCAGATTGAGACTCGCAATTGACCGAAGCTCAAAACTTAGTAATTCATCGACTCCCGCCTTGTCGCCTCCCAAGTTGGAGGAGATTTTAATACTCACAATCCTCAACCGGCACAATATCTTCACTTGGTAAAATCCTTCTTACTCATTTCAAAACATATCAAATCATCCACATACTGAGAAGAATACTCTCGACGCCTTTCTTGCTTTCTACCAACCTGAGATCTATTTAAGAGAAAGCATGTTGAAGAAATACATTATCCTAGATCCAAGGGTCATGGGAAATTCAAACTATTGATGAGGAAAAGAATATTCATGGATAAACCCGATCCTATCTTTTCTACAAGGAGGAACCCTTCAAGATCCAACTTCCAAGAACTGCCTCCTCAAGACAAGCTTCAAACTTTGTCATATTGGAGGAGAATTATACAAGCGAAGCTTTCTCCGTCCCAGTATCTCAAATGCCTTCGCCTTGAGGTCGACACGCTGCTAAAAGAGGTCCACTTAGAATATGTGGAGAACACCTTGGAGGAAGAGCATTGGCCTTTAAAATCATGAGACAAGGGTTTTATTGGCCTACAATGAAACAAGACGCCTTTGAGTTCACAAAAATGTGCAAGTTGTCAATCAGACTAACCTCCCTCACATACCGCATACGTAACTCTCATCCATTCAAAGCCCGTGGCCCTTTGCTCGGGGATTGATATCATGGGACCTTTCCAATGTGACGGGCAACGAAAGTTCATCATTCAAGCTGCCGTTTAAAATGGGTAGATTAACACTTCGCAAAATCCAGAAAATGCTAAACATTTTCGGAATATACATATTTCCTCAAACCAATGGCAAAATCAAGTTACCAATGGGGACTATACTCAAAGGACTAAAAGCGCTTGAGAAGACTGGGGGGCAATGGGTCGATGAACTTCCGAATGTTCTTTGGGCTTACCGCACTACATCACGCACCCTCGAAACGCCATATAATTTGTGTTTTGGAAGCTATCATACATGGATATCGGGTTCCAAGTCCAAGAGTCCAATTTTTTTGATCATAAGTAATGAAGAAAAACTCCAAAAGACCTAGATCTACTCAAACTCGTGATATGGCCTTCGACCGCTTCATATCACCAACGGGTGGCTCGCCACTTCAATGTAAAGAGTAAAACCTCGCCCATATCTTTGGTGACTTGGTCCGCAAGTCTTGAGGCCAGAAAAGGCCCTCAACGCAATAAACTCTCACCTCTCGGGATGGCCATGCTATGGTCAAGCCGAACGCTCAAGCTCAAGGACCAAGAAGGAAAAACTCTACCAACTTGGAATACTAAGAATCTTCTAAATATTATCGAACTCACTACCTGACATTGTGACTTTTATCTCGCTGTCATTTCACCAGATAACCACCCCACCTGGGGGGTCAAGACTTGTTGTTGTTCTTGTCACGATATTGTGTATTGTTGTCATTTTCTCTTGAAGTTTATACCCGCCTCATATGATTATATCATTGAACTGAATTTGCAAGCTCGCTCTAACAAGATTGGTCGCTTTTCCTCCCACTTGAGAAATACACAACTCATGTTATATTCAATCGCGATATGATCAATCCCAAGGGGACTTGATCGACCTCTTCCGCATGTTAATGTCATTAAGCAAACCTAGGAAAGGTCAAAAAAGTCCTTGTGGACTTCCCACATCTCTTCCATACGGTTAATGTCATTAAGCAAAAATTCGACAAATAACCTAGGAAGGTCAAAAGTCCTTGGTGGACTTCTCCATCTCTTCCATACGTTAACGCCATCGAGTAACACTCGACAACAACCTTGGATAGTCGAAAATCCTCGGATCCAATTCATCCATATTAGCAATGTCAAATATTCACCACCACCTCCGGGCAAGAACAAGATGGTGCAAAAAAAAAAAAAAAAAAAAAAAAAAAAAAACGTAAAAGAAGAGGATATATCCAGATATTATTGACGATCAATATGATGATATAAGAAGAAATTAAGTTCCCGATACACGCTAATGATATTGCATAGAACAAATGACAACCGATACTACATAATATCAACATCCTCATTCTCACTAGAGAAGCTCCCTGAGCCCACTTACCACTCCTTCGAATATGAAGGATCTTCGGATGCTCTGGGATATACCTCTATCTTAGCTCGGTCGCGATACCACACGGATTCCTTTCAGAACCCTCGAATGAAGCCCTCCTCTAAACACCGCTCCAAGTCCTTCACTTCAATATCAAAGATATGATTAAGCTTCTGAACGGAAAGTCTTCGATAAGGCCACGATAAGCTGAGAATTCTTGAAGTCTTCTACGCCTTCAAGGAGATCTCACTTGCCTCCGCCGACATTCTATGCTCCTTTTCGTAAAGACGATCTTGTAATACTTTCTTATCTCGATACAAGTGTCCCGATTTTCTTCTCCTTCGGAAGGCTCGCTTCAATCACCTCATCACGAGTCTCGCCTCGACACTTGAGAGAAAAGAAGTCGACATATTCGCCCGCCTCTACACTCAACTGATCCTCCAAGGTCGCCACCTCTTTAACTTTAAAGATTCAACCTCGGCCATAGATATTTTATCTTTACAAATTCGATTCCATTCATCTAAGGCAACACCCAAATGAGCCATCATTCAATGACCAAGTAAAAAAAAAAAAAAAATCGCACTAATATTACATAAAGAAGGAAGAAGAAGAATAAGGAAAAATAACGCGACAAATGTCTTGACGCCCAAGACATATGTGATTTAATATCTTCGTGAATTTGTGGTTTAGAAATCGAACTCCCCATCATGAGTCAATTAAACTCGCAGAACATTATCTCCTATCCTGGTGGAGGCGAACGGGCTCGATCAGACCTCTTGGCAGCTATAGCCACTAAATCATTGGGAAAATGAAATTTTTTGCGAAACACTATTAAGCTGTCGATGTAATGCGGATATCTATCATCCGCATGTCGTAATATTAGGCCTCTTCCGCCATCGCTCAGGTAAATATATTATGAATAAGTAGAAGGGAGAAACATCAAAATCCAAGAGTTTTGTAAAGTCGCCACTCACCCCTTGCTTGGACATCCCTCTGACTCCGCATGGACTTTAGCTAGAATTTTTGCCTCGATCCAAAAAAGACGTGCCTATGCATAAAAAAAAAAAAAAAAAAAAAAAAAGGAGAGGGAAAGGGGGCAGAGACACTATTCCTCCCCAATAGGAGTATGAGAACTACCTCCTAAACTTTCTGACTCATGCAAGTGACGGCTCCCCGACATTGTTTCTCCTCATCTTGACAATCGTCACCATGGAATCATGCATGGCACTCTACACGGGTCTTGATCGCTTCCAACCGGTCCGACTAGGATATTTGGGAGAACTGAGCTCACCAGATGACTATTTCTTGATCGCAACTCCCGGTCCAATTAGGTTGGTCCCCTTCGGGAGACGGAGTCTGCCAGACTACTCTTGATCTTCCAACTTTCGGACTGTACACCCTTTGGGAGAAAGAGTCGAGAGATTCACGGTGATCGCCAATCGGCCGTCCGACTAGTTAGTTTACACCTTCGGGAGAAACCGAGCTCAGATGACTACGGGTCTTGATCGCCTCCAATCCGCCATTCGACTAGTTTACACTCTTTGGGAGAAACTGAGTCGAGCATGATACCGGGTCTTGATCGCTCCAATCCCGCCGGTCCGACTAGGTTAGTTTACACCTTTCGGAGAACCTGAGCTCGCTGAGACTCACTCTTGATCGCTAATCCCTCGGTCCAGGTTTTACACCCTTCTGAGAAACCGGAGCCTGTCAGATGACTAGTCTTGACGCTCAATCCCTCTCTAGTTAGTTTACACCCCTTCTGGGAGAACTGAGCCTTGTCAGATGAACGCTGGTCTTGATCGCCAACTGGGCCACCACTAGGTTTACACTTCGTGGAGAACTGAGCCTCATCAGAGGACCGGTCTGATGCCTCCTGACGCCACCAAAGGACTTTCACTCAAGAAGAAAGGGAGAGGGAAAGGTGTGCCTTTCTCCTCACCTGGGGTATTTATAGCCTCACAAGGGTAAAAGGGTAAAACCCTCAAAAAACGATTAAATTCTTAAAACTCGCAGGTACAGCTGTATACAGCGGCCTGGGCGCATGCCTGAGACGCGTACATATACAGCAGCGCTGATACATGAATTGTGACGCTGGGCGTTCAAGCTACAGCGCTGCTATCCATCCGGGCTATCCGATGCGCGCAACTGTCAAGGCCCAATCTGGACCGTCTCGATTGAACTGTCCGAAACTGGCGGCTAACTGTCAGGACCGAACTGCCAGCTAACTGTCAGACAGCAGCGACGAATCAAGACGAACCGCAGCTAATTAACGTCAGCGACCAACTGGTCAGCGCGACGAACGTCGCGCGACCGACCGCGCGACCCCCCGCTACGCCGAGCGCGCCGCGCGCCGCCTGCCGCTCACGCCGACCCGACCTGTGATGAGCGGCCCGCTGATCGCGACCGAAGGCACCTCATGGCATGCGCGACCCGATGGCTACCCAGGGCGTCCGGCAAGCCTCTTGCAGACCAGGTGCCAACGGACCCCAAAAAATGCTCAAAACTTGAGCATCCAAATAAATTCATAACCTTTAATCTCATGCCAAAGACCGTAGATTTGCTTCCATAATCGTAATCTTGATTTATATGAATATTTGAAATATATCATGGTTGACGATATATTTTGGATGATTAAGACAATCTCATCCAAAAATAGTAACCGATATGGTGCTCAAAATACCGCTAATCAAAGTCAATCTTAATATCGCAAGATTTCGAAGTCACCATCGAGATTAAGCACTTGAAATATCCTTAGAATCTTTGGGATATCAATTACATCCCAAAATAGCTCTTAAATATAGTGTTTATAGTCAAATCGAGCGTCTCGACGAGCCGGATCTAACGAACCTAAGATCTCATAATTCTGACTTCATTTGGGCATCCAAATGCTCAAAATACATCAAATGATCAAGGAACCATTCTAAGCCGTCCGATCAAGAGTGGTACGACTTTGCATAAATTACGTAAACGCCTCCTCCCATCTATAAATAGAACTCTATCCCTACAGCGGGAGAAGAAAAGAGAAGAAGAGAGTCAAACAAGTAAAGAGAAAGAAACCAAGCAAGGAAGAAAAGAGGCGCCATCGACCACCCCGCACTGAAATTACCCGATCGGTTACCCGATCTCCATCACCAAAGAATCGTTACAACCTAATCATTGTTACATAGTTATTGTTCCTACCTCATACACCATCTTGTAATCCCACATTGGGAAGAATTTGTACTTTGCAACATATCCATGGAACATTTTATCGCCGTGGTTTTTTCCTCTTTTTTTCCACGTAAATTCTCAAGCTCCCCTACTGGCTTTTAAATATCTCAGGTCGACATATTATACTAAGACATAAACTCTTACTCTACCGATCAGATTTCAAGAAACATATATATATATATATATATATATATATATATATATATATATATATATATATTAATCTAGCTTCTTTGTTTCACAAATTTAATCTTATTAATTCATTCAAATACAACTATCTCAAACATACTTAATCACAAATAAAAAAACTAATTCATGCTTACATTTTATTTTTCTTTAAATATTCTCTATTTTAAACATTTTATTTTTTAATTTGTTAGTATAATTTTTTCTTTTTTCTAAAATATGAAATATATTAATTTCTGAAGGTAGTTGTTGGAAGTTGTAGACATATGTAGAGCTCTAGGCAAGAGATGACAGAGGTATACGTGTGAGAAGAAAATCAGAAATTGGTAAAGAGAAAATCAGAAAAAAAATATAGGTAAATATCAAATTTAATCAATTACACCCAAAATGAAGTTAAAATTATATTTTTAATCCTATAATTATTTTAATTATTATTATTATTTGAGTGGTAAACAATGGCACATTTAACTTTATTCTAATCATTGGTATTTTCATTTCAGATATCATTGTTTGATTAGATGAAAAACTTTATTCTACAATTACCGGTATATTTTTGTACTCAAAGAAAAATGAAAATCGATGTTTACAATTCCATTTTAACATATTTTTTAGACTTATGATCTAATTTGCTATGTCTAGTATGAGATTAAAAAGTTTGATTATATAAATACATCCCCTTTAATTCAAATCTCAAGTTGATTGCAGGAATGTGTCTACTAACTCTCTCTCCTCCGCCTCTTAAACCTCCCTCTTGTGAGAGTGGAATTGCTGGCTATAATTGCATCAACAAAGCATCAAGTTTGCAACTTCCTTTTTACCACCTCTATATTATATTTTCACCTGGCACGAAGCCTACATCTCAACCATCGTCGATCAATTTGATGATTTTCATCCCAAGGAACGCACATAAGCTTTCCTTCTTCAATTGGTGGATGTTCAGATCTCTTGGCACTCTATTTGCCAACTAATTTTAGTCTATATCCAAGACAATGTTGGATGGACTGTGGCTATGCTATACCTACACTTGGGCTCCTCATCTCAAGAACAATCTTTATTATTGGCACACCAATTCATCGCCATAAATTACCTACCAAGTCCTTTCATAAAATGGCACAAGTGATTGTAAAAGACTAAGAAAATGGAAGGTGACCTTGCTAAGATATTATGAGCTTGAATTGAGTCTCAAGAATATGAAAGAAATGGAAAATTTAGAATAGATTATACATCCTTAAGGTAAGCATTAATTACTTAAAGTTTGAATTTAAACTTTATAACATACTATTCATATAATTTTAATTAGGCATTTTTCTCCAAGCTAAGTTTTAATCTAGTTAAATGGTTTTAAAGTTTTAATCTATAATTTATTTATGATTTTAATAATATATATATATATATATATATATATATATATATATATATATATATATATATATATATATATATATATATATATATATATATATATATATATATATATATATATATTAGTGCACACATATTAAAATGTTACTTTATTGTTTATTTATGCTTTGATAATTCCAGATGATACATATATATTTTCTTACTACAATAACATTTATTTTATAAAGAATAAATATATTCAAAAAATTGATAAAATTATTTACATTTATATTAAAAGTATATTCATTTTAAAAAAAAATATGTATTTATGTAAGAGCATCTATTAGACTTACTAACAAACGCACATCATCTACCAACATGAAGTTCCTTAGCAAAGTTGCTGTTAAAACCGGCCCATCTTCAAGCTCATGGGCTCTCTGCACCGTGACCCAAACTGAAGAAACAACAGATGCTCCGCATGCTCCCCGTCCTCTTCGTCACCTTCATCCCCAGCTCCATGATCTCTAGCCGGCACTCTTTCGTCAAACAAGGCGCCACTCTCAACCGTCATATGGGCCCCATTTCAAATCCCGCCCGCCTGCCTCGGCGCCTTCATAACCATCTCCATGCTCATCTCCGTCGTCCTCTGACCGCCTTTAGTCCCCTTCGCCCATGCCTCACCGGCAATCCTCGCGGCATCTCCCCTCTCCAACGCATGGGCATCGGCGCCATCCACGTCATAACGATACTCATGCTTCGTTCACGGAGCGCCATCGATCCGTCGCTCGAGCTAAAGGCGTTGCCGAGAGCGGCGACACAGTGGACTTAACCATCTTCGTGCTTCTGCCACAGTTCTGCTTGTATCGCCGACTTCGCGGAGGTGGCCAAACTTGAGTTTTTTATGACCAGGCGCCCGAAGGGATGAAGAGCCTGGGGACTTTCGATGACGACGCTCGGTGTTGGTGGTTTCATCAACAGCCTGCTGTTGAAGACGACGGCGAGGGTGATGAGGGACGGCGGCGTAAAGGGTGGATACTGAATAACCAATAAATCGCATTTGGATTACTATTATGCTTTCGACAGTTCTCTATGCGCTGAACTTGCTACTTTTATTGTTGTAGAAACTATGAATATAAGGCTGAATTTGTAGATGATAATAAGGCTGTTGAGGCTAATAAGGATAACGTTGATGTGAGCCAGGAGCATTGAGTAGAAGAGGATGATGGCTTGTTATAATAATTATTAATATTGTTTCGTCGGCACTATTGAATTGGCTAAAACTAGTCTTTGGATTTTCACTTTGCAGGTTTTTAGTTTTGTCCTTGCAGGTTGCTTAGCTGTGTCATGGACTCTCTTGTTATGACTTATTTTATCATTTTTCATTTGTGTCGATTTATCATTTTACTCTTTCAATTTTATGTTTTGATTTTGATGTATAGGTTTTCTGTTTGAGTAATAAAAGAGCTTTTAATGATTGAACATTTATTTCATAATAAAATAAGATAATTTTTATAATAATTATTAATATTGTGAATTTTATTGGGTTGAATAATAAGTGTTGTTTGGTGGTGATATGAATGATTCAGTGTAGCTGTGGGACCAAATTAATGATCTTATATTTTGTTACTTTAAAATTTGTTTTTGTGACAATCACTACTATTATTTATTGTGAATTACAACTATTTAAATAATCCTGTATTTATTTACAAGCTTACAGGATTTAACTTAAACTCATGAAGTTAACTAAAAAATTCAACTCTGCTTTCTTATAACTTATAATTTTCTCTCTCTCTCTCTCTTTTTTTTTTTTTTTTTTTGGCAGAACTCTCTAAGTATATTTTATTTTCTAAAAACATTACATTTATATGAAAATTTATACTTTTATTCAATAAAAAAAAGTAATTATTTTGAAAAATATTCGAAACTTAAAAAAGTTTTTCATATGAAAAACTGATTATGTATATTATTATTATTAATTATTATAAAGATTAATTTTAATTAATTTGAAATCAAGATATATAAAATAATTGTTAAATGAATCACATCTAAATGGCTAAAAAAAAAGAATATTTAATGCGTCATTATCGGGATTTTTGCTACACATAAAAGTGTACATGTAGTATCATACATTCTTTCAATAAATACTTTTTGTAACATTAAAATGTCTTAAAACAAAGTATAAAATAACATTTAAATGTGTACTTATAGGGGTTTATGTTGCAGCAAGAAACATTTTAGGTTGCATTATTATTATTATTATTATTATTATTATTATTATTATTATTATTATTATTATTATTATTTTGATGATATGTTTTGGCGGTTAAATGATGTATATTTAATAGTTTTGGTATCATTTATGTGTCATTTGATTCTAATCACTTCAATTTTAAAAGACACCTAAATGTTTGTTAGGTTGTATTGCAACGTTCACCTATTCAATAAAAATATTATCTCAGTAGTTGATGTGTTTTGAATGTATTTTCTTGAGCACATTTATTGAAGAAAGATTTGTGCTTTGTAACACAGCCTTCTCTAATTAAGGAACGAAAAGACTTTGTAAACTTAATTAATGTAGTAAAATTATTTTATTTGTTTCAATATATATATATATATATATATATTAATTATACATTAGGTGCCATATTTTTTAAGTCTACATTTTGTGATCAAATAAAATATTAATTATTTTTAGGCTTTTGATACTTATTAATTATACATTATGCTATATTATTTTGATCATTTTATTTTATTTTAAAAACAAAAATAAAAATAAAATACACTCAACTATAAATGATCATATCCATAATATTTATTTTAATCAACCACTTATTTACTCAAAATGAAAATGATCAATTTTTCATCTAATAAATACTAATTCACATATTTACCCGAAAAATAAATGCCTTTAGTTAATATCAATTTTAAGCTTGCTTGTGTTCGCTTTATATGCAATTAGTTCCAATGACTTATTAAACGTTTTTTTTATCATATTAAAGCAAATAATCATTTAGGTGTGTTTTAATTATTCCATTTAATCCAATAATTAAGTCATGTTTACTATAAATGAATTAAATGATATTTTTATAATATTTATTAATCTACTTATAATTTAAATTTAAGAAACCATATCTATTGAAGCAAAACAATACTCCAACATGTCTATTGAAGCAAAACAAAGAAAAAGAGAATACTAAGAACAACAATACTCCAACATGTCTATTGAAGCAAAACAAAGAAAAATAAATGCTATTATCTCTGCTAGAAAGAGAAGGGAGAAGCCATATCTTGAAATTGCATGTATTGCATTAGCTTCAAAATTATCAGGTCAAATAAACTATAACTCACATTTACTTTTTATATATCACATATTTATCAACTATTTAATTAACATATTTTTATCTTAACAAATTCGCAAATGAGAAGTATCGATGATGTGATTATAGATTATAGTTCGAGTTTTTCAGATTTATATATTCTTGAAGATCCGCATCTTTGTTCATATTGTAATGCAAGAATATTTAAATTTGAACGACCAACATTTTCTTGTTATAATGGAGAGGTTATATTAGCATCTACTAATGTTCCAGAACAATTGTATGAGTTATTCACTTTGAATTCAATTGAATCACATGAATTTAGAACTAAGATTAGAGCATATAATAACATATTTGCATTCACATCATTTGGGGCTCATATAGATCAAGAATTAGCAAATTCAAGAAAATGAATATATACATTTAGAGCCAAAGGGCAAATTTATCATAATCTTCTCTATTATTAAAGGATCAAAAATATATTTATATGCTATATATATATATATATATATATATATATATATATATATATATATATATATATATATATATATAAAACAAATAATTGGTTGAATGTTATTGGTGATTTGAATCTTTCAGTAGTTTTAATTAAAAAACTAATGGATGTACTTTTTGAAAACCCATATGTCCAATTCTTTAAATCCCTTACCACTAGATCAAAGAGTTTATAATGCTCCAACTACATCACAAGTAGCAGCAATTTGAATTGAAGGAGAAAGTTTGGCAAATATAGTAGAACGTGATATCATTCTAACATCACTTTCGGAGAATAAAAAATTAACTATTATTTTGGATGTTATGATCCTTTACAATATCCTTTTATTTCCAAATGGTGAAGTTGGATGGCATCAAAATATCAATAGGATTTCTAAGTTTGAGAGAGATCATCAAGATATGACCATTCAAGTGATGAAACCCGGTTCAATCAAGGAAGAGGTCTTTAACCAAGAAGAAAATGGTAACTATTATCTATATTTCATCTTTTTAAAATGTGTATAATAATTAGTTGTTATTATTATTAATCATATTTATTCCTATTACAAGAATTATAAAATCTACAAAGGGATTAGTTTCATGCAGAGAATATTATAGTTTCAAACTTCAAATTCGCCAAAATGATAAATCAATTCTTTTATTTGCTAGTAAATTATTACATCAGTATGTTGTTGATATGTACGTGAAAATTGAGACAAACCGATTGGACTTTTATAGAAGAAATCAACATACAATACGATCTAAGTTATATAAAGGATTAGTTGATACTGTGACATCTGCAGAAACATTAAGTAATAATGTTGGTCAAAAAATTATTTTACCTTCATCTTTCATTGGAGGACCACATGATATGAGACGCAAATATTTAGATCTAATGGCTCTTGTTCAACATTTTGGAAAGCGGACTTATTTATAACGATTACATACAATCGATGGAAATATAGAGTGAGTTAAAGATAAGCGACTGTAAGATAGAGATTTAATAACACGTATTTTTAGAGCAAAAATTCAAGATTTAAAGGATCAATTATTCAAAAAGTCAATTTTTGGAGTTGTCCCTGCTCATGTATATGTTATAGAGTTTCAAGAAAGAGGAATTCCACATGCACATTTTTTTATCATTTTAAAGAGTGGATTTAAGATAACAACATTAGAACAATTTGATAGAATTATATCTACAGAGTTATCGATCCTATCAAATAAAAGAAGCTACATGGATTGGTTGTAAAACACATGATGCATGGTCCATGTGAAAGTTTAAATAGAAAAAAAAATCCATGCATGAAAAAAGGATTCTGGAAAAATAAATATCCAGGATCATTTGCTTGTCAAACATCGGTGGGTGATGATTCATATCTAATTTATCGTAGAAAAAATGATGGACAAAAAGTTAAAGTAAGAAATTATATTTTAGATAATTGTTGGGTTGTTCCTTATAATCCATATTTATTATCTAGATATAATTGTCATATAAATATTGAGATCTGTTTGAGGATAAAAGTAGTAAAGTATATCTGTAAGTACATTTATAGAGGTAATGATAAAGTATCAGTTTCAATTTCACAACAAAGTAGAGAGAAAATTTTTGATGAGATTCAACAACATCAAGATGGAAGATGGGTATCAGCCCCAAAAGCATTATGGAGAATATTTGAATTTGATTTAAATGAGATGTATCCATTAGTGTGTAATTTATAGCTACATTTAGAAGACATACAGACTATATATTATAAAGAAAATCAAAATTTATGTGATTCATTAGCATTTAATAATGTCAAAAAGAAAAACTATGTTGATAGAGTTTTTTGAGCTAAATAAAAGAGATTCAGAGGAAAAAAAATATCTATATAGAGAAATTCCTAAAAAAATATGTAAGGGATAAGACAATTTTTTTTGGAAAAGAAGACAAAAGTTTGAGCAAATTGGTCACATAAACACTGTAAATCCATCGGAGGGTGAAATATATTATTTAAGAATGTTATTAAATCATGTTTATGGACCAACATCATTTATTGATTTATTAAAAGTATATGAAATATAATGTTTCACATTTAAAGAAGCTACAGAGAAGCATGATTTGTTGGAAACTGATGACTATATTTCATAATGTTTAAATGATATATCCAATTTTCAAATGTTATTTGAATTATGATATTTGCTATTATTTTAATTTACTATGAGCCTACAAATATACATCAACTATGGAATAATTATTATAATTATCTCGTCTCGAGATTATCAAAATAGTGGTAGTCTTTAGAAGAATTATGTGAGAGAAAACATTAATGAGCATCAAAGTATTTATTGAGAGAATGGGTAAGAATATATCTGAATTTGATCTACCTAAATTGCCCCGAGAAAATATTGCTTCATTTGAGAAAGATGAAGAATTTCAAAAGAGGGAGCTAATGGAAGAATTAAATGTCATAACACAAAGTGAAGATATCAACATAATCCAGAGACTTAATATAAAAAAAGGCATATGAAGAAATTATAAATTGTGTATATCATAAGCAGAATGACATATTTTTTATAGATGGTCCTGGTGGTACAAAAAAAGACATTTTTATATCGAACATTACTTGCAACCTTAAGAATGGATGGTCAATAAGCAATAACTGATACATCGTGTAGCAACATCAATCTTGTCGAGAACAAAGACATTCAAGATTTAAAATACCAATAAATGCAACAGAATCAAGTACATGTACAATACCAAAGCAAAGTGGTCTTGCATTATTACTTAAGAAATCAAGTATTATAATTTGGGATGAAGCACCAATGGTAAAATGAACATCAATAGAGTCTTTGGACGGAACAATAAGAGATATTATGAATAACTCTATTTATTTTGGTGGCAAAGTGATTGTATTTGGAAGTGACTACTAACAAGTTATACCAGTAGTACGACGTGCATCAAAAAATGAAATTATTAAGTACGCTTTAGTTAAGTCATATTTATGATCGATATATGGAAGGTTTCAAATTAAAAAGAATATGAGAGCAACAAATGATTCATTATTTTTGAATTCATACTTAGAATTGGAAATGGAGATGAACTAGAAATTGAAGATGGATTATTAAAGATTCAAGATGAGATGATAATAAACTATGTGAGTGGTGAAGATTGAAGATTTATTAATAAATGATATATATCCTTGTTTGCATGAAAATGCTATATCAAATTACATTATGAGAAGAGCTATCTTACAAAAATGAGTATGTTGATAAGATAAGAAGCTTATAAAATATTTTTCAAAAATGAAATAAATTACTTCGCTTTTGATAGTGTTATTGATGACAAATCTAATCTATATTAAGTGAATTTAACTCATTGACACCTAATGGACTTCCTCCACATCGACTTCTAAAAAAATATCCAATAAGGTTATTAAGAAATTTAGATCTTTCAAATGAATTATGCAATGGAACAAGAATAATTTGCAAATCATTTAAGAAAATGTTATTCTTGAAGAAATATCATCAATTCTCCGCAAATTATTTTTGATCCCAAGAATACCTTTATGTCCAAGTGATGATGAAACTCTACCATTTAAATTTAAGCGAAAATAATTTCCAATGCGTCTTTGTTTTTCAATGAAAATCAACAAGTTACAAGGTCAGACAATATCTAATGTTGGAATATATCTTTCTCAGTATGTATTCTCGCATGGAGAATTATATGTTGCATTATCTAGAGTAATTTCAATGAACAACACAAAAGTGCTTATCATCCTAGATAAATATGCATCAAGCAAGGTCATTATATAATAAATATTGTATACAAAGATATACTAATATCTTATCAATAATCTTCAGGTATATAAAAAAAAATTTAATCATTATTGATATGAATAAATTTTATTTATTCTTTTATTAGAATATCATTATACCTTTTTCATTTCTTAAGCATATGTTAACAACACTAACTATTTTTAAAAATTCTATGACAGGTCAATATTTATGGATTCATCAAATATTATCACTCAATTATCACTGCATCAACTTTACTAGAGCATAAAAGTTTTAGTTAGTGAAAATGAGAACATAAAAAATTTTAAATGACAAAAGGAAAGGTCCAAAAGTTACTTTGATGGATGTGCAGGTAATTAATTATTGTAATTAAATATTTTTAGATTTTATTATATTATTATATACAATTTTGTTAGTAATGATTTATATTATGTTCTTTATAATTAATATTTTTTAAATAATTAACTTTAATTTCAATGATTTCTCTTGTCTTAAGAACATGGTTCAAAGAAATATGCAATAATGTTCAATGATATTATCGATATTAATATTCAATATATATATCATATATATATATATATATATATATATATATATATATATATATATATATATAATATCAAATGGACAAATTAAAATAAAAAATAAAAAATTATAATGTTAATGATAAATTTGAGATTATATTAAATAATCTCATAGAAATATATGAAGAAGTTGATGATAATAATTTCTCATCATCTACTAAATTATCAATAATATCAAATATCAAGTCAATTCCAAATTCACCTTCAGGTATATATTTTCTTAGTTTTATTATATTTTCTTTCTTATTACATGAAATTCTTAATATTAATAATATTTATTTATATTTGAAACATATATTCTTCTAATGGCGTTAGAATGGTGTATAGATGAGAGGAATAAAAAATAAAAAAATTATCAAAAGAGACCTACAAGTTTTTGGATTAAGGTATGACATTCATATTAAACTTAAGAAAAAAAATCATTTTGTAATATTTTTTTTGCTTAAGGTCTGAGTTATTTATATTCATGTTGTGGGAAGTATTAGCTACAGTACAAGGCCAACAATTAGAAGAAATAAAAGATGAGTTTCCAGTAATATTAACAAAATCAATTGTTGGAAAATATTATAATGGTATAATATTCTTAAATATATTTTAATATTTTGTAATGAAGAATTTTAATGGTTACAACAATTTATACATGTATTGATTTTTAATTTTTAATTTTTTTATAATCATTATATATTTAAAATTACAAGTTTCACATTGTCAACAACATCATCAACAAGTTTAGAAATTAATCTAGATTTGATAGAATCAAAAGAAATAAAGGATTGGTATGTAAGTTTTTTTTAAATATGATTAATTAGTTTATTATAATGATTACTTTCAGTTAACTTGGAATTTAAATTACAGGTTTAATGAAATTCAATACTCTCTGGGTCAATCAACTAACGAAAGATATGGACTTATCTTTTTAAGATTAATACATCTGACCATTTATCAGGAGAGGTATGTCTATATACTTATGTATTTTTATAATAATTATTATTACCAATTTATTATTTTTTTACTAGATCAAGTACTGTGATACAAGGGTGTCTATAAAAGGAATAAAAGAAGAAGAAAACCTTTGGTATTATGCATCTAATACATGTAAATCAAAGGTAATTATAAAAGAAGATTCACTGGAATGTACCAAGTGCTCAAATGTAGAATATAGTTTGAGGTAAATGATATGAAATATGATTAATATAGATATTATGAAATTAAAATGATTTATAGAAATTAAAATGATTTATATATTATTATGATTTATATATTCATTGATTTTTTTTTCATATAGATATCTTATTAATTTAGATGTTGAAGATACAACCTCAAATTCTACATTTACACTACTTGATGATGAGGGTGAACTATTATTTGTATGTCGTTATAGAGCTACAAAAAATAAAGGTAATCAATTAACATATTTTTTAAATTTCTAAATAATATATTATATTTTTTATAATTTTTTTTTTCCTCACAAAAATTAGATCCGAGGAGTACAAAGAAATGACCACAAACTTCATTGATTTCACCAAGATTTATCAATTAAGGCACAAGATAAAATTTATGAGAATCGATCTGCATATTCACTGTTCAATTAATAAATGACTTTCATGAAAGATCGAAAAAAATAAAATTGGAGAAAGATTAAAAATCATTTATTTAAATAGTATATTTATTCTGCAAGACAAATTCATCAAACCATAATACTTGATTTTCATTATCATTTTCTTATATATTTTTTTTGTTTTACTAAATTTTTTAAATATCCATTTAATCTTTTATTTATGTCTTTACATTATGATTAGTTGTGTTGACATGTGCCATAATTAAATAACATTTCTATCAATTATAAAGTTTATCATTTATACATTTTCATTATTTATTAATTCTTCATTTATTTTGATAAACAATCATGTCTTTAACACAAAAATTATTAAATAAATGTATATTGTTCATGTTCAACTATATAATAATTTAAATTATATTAACCTTGATTGATTTAAATTTTAAATTAACATTCATATGGATCATTTAAGAATTTTATTATATTTATTTAGTAATATATGTTCACTTATTAACTCTCATTTTATCTAATTAATTATTTGTATTCAATAGAAAATAATAAATATTTTGATTAAATATGATAATATATTTAAATTAAATTTTCATAATTTATTTCTTATGACTACCTACAATTTATCAAAAATCTTTATAAAAGTTATCTATTCATCTTCTAAATTTTTTAAAAATCATATTCAATCATTAATAGTGATATTTTTTTAAAGCGTGGATAAATATTTGATTAACTCTATGGTTTACATATTAAGTGTTGGTAATAACTTTTTGTTTATACTTGATTGAATTTCTATTTATTTTGATGATATTTCTATACTATTATTAAAAAGTGGTTTGTGTTTCTTCCAATAGTAAATCTTAGCCTTTCAATTTATATTCAAATTGATTTAATGATTTCAATCCTAGCCATATAATATATAACAGTCAATTCTAAAAATAAATTAATGAACTTAATTATAAATAATTAATGAGTTTACATTAATTATTTTAAAATTCATTATGATTTTCAATTATATAAATAATTAATGAACGTTTATATTAATCTAAACATTTCTGTTATAATTTATTTAATGTTATTATGTTCTGTTATAAAGTTCATTATTGTTGAAATTCTATAAAAACAAACTATGTCAACACTTTTTCAATCAACTTAGATTATTAAATTAGAATTGTAAAATATATGACTCAGATTAAGATTTTATAAAATTAAATCTTCTCAATAATAATTTTGTTTTCACATAAAATAAATGGAGTTACATTTCCCACATTAAAACAATGTTTCTAGTTTCTTAATAATTGTATGATGTATTAAGATTTAGTGTAAATATTAATATTTAAACATTCCAACTCAAATTTGTAAGATATATTAAATTGGTGGAAGTTCCCTCTTATTTGTTTTAGATTAAATTTATTACTCTTTATGTTTTAGATTTTATGGAAACCGAATTGAATATATTAAGCAATGACATACTTGTCCTTAAATTGGGCAAGATGTGTCAATGAACTCGATTAGCTTGGGTAGAATATCTCTTGATGAGAATTCAATGGTCTCGAGCCTCGCTTGTCCAAGAAAGAAATCACATATTCTTGGACTTGTATTCAATATGATTTAAAGTAGAAGCAAGAGTAAATTGAAGAATACCACGCCCTTAGTTCCTCAATGACTATTATGTAGGTCGCTCCTCCGTGTAGGAACTTCTTTTACATTCACCTAAATAAAGAATTACTAAAATAAACTTCATTAGATTAAAGTGGTATAATTGACAAGAAATATCTTATATACTCTCTCTCAGATCCTGGGTGGCATCAACAATAAGCTTTATTGTGCTTCGTGTCTTCCTATACACCCGTGTGAATGGGGACGATACCATTTTCCTCTTTCTAACTTGTTTCACCTTCACATCGCGTGCTATGCTACCAAGTGAAGGCTGAGCAGTATCTTTTTCTGATGTGAGCCTTCGTATACAATCAACTGCTCATCTTTTGCTAAGGTAGCTTCCAAAGGCTCCTCATGGCCTCAATGTGTCGCACTGCTAGCCTCCTCGTGAGCTTCCCTTATGCTTGGACTCTCTTGTCCACCAACCCTCACCTCAATGATAGCTAGTCGCACAATAATATCATCTACTCTCCCAATTATTGTAGCTTCAAATAATGATACTCTATCCCCCAGGGCCTTGATAACTGAAAGTATCTTCTCTTTCTCAGTACTCTCTAGAAGGATAGTAGCAGATGGCAAGTTAGATGCACAGGAAGGAGGAGAATACTGAGGAGAGATATAAGGAAATCCACTTGGGGCTTCACTCCTTGGACTTGGAATGGGACTCCTCTAAGGATCACTGTGAGATGGCTGCAGGTTAGAGGGCAGTGTTTCAAGGAGCCAGTTCTCCTCGTATGTTATGCCTTCAAATGATTGGAAGACTTATGTTACACCAATAAGAAAGTTTAACAATTTGTAATAGGAAGAAATCAATTTGAATGTAAATGAAATAAGTCTAATTAGCATTACCTAGTGTCCTTGCAAACCACTAATGAAATCTTATGCAAATTATATTTTGGCCACCGAATAAATCTTGCCTGGAAGAATTGTGGGTCTTATGACCCTTATGTGCTGACCCAAATCTATAGGAAAGAGTTACATAAGTTAAGTTCAATGTATAAATAACAGTGTAAATCAAAAAATGTAACACATAGTATCAAAAGAGTGATAAAACCAATCATGTACCTGGGTGCCTTAGCATCAAGATTTTGATGTAATCACATCAAATTGTGAAATCGAAGCTCTATATGGCTTACCAATTGTATATTAGCAAATTTCTATATTGTCAGTAGGAGATCGGTCTGACTCTACTCTATAATTATATATATAAAAAAAATAAATTTGAAATAAAAAACTGTATGTACAACTACATAAACTGTGATGAGTTCAATGGACAATCCTGCTTCTCAATTTTATTCTTAAAATCTATTGAATTAGAATTTGATAGCGGGGATTTCTGCCATGTGACCTTCTCCCCTATGTTTGACATCCTTATGATTAAAGCAACTTCATCCAATGTGAAAAGAAGGAAAAGCCAAAGCGCTTTTATATATTCTAGAGCACATGATTGAAGTGATTGCAAGAGAATCTTGTTGAATGGTAAGCATTTTAATGAATTGATGAATATGAAGCCTTCTTAAAATTACAACTACTTCTCAATAAAGCATTTTGAAATGGAATCAAGCAATACTTTGATGGTGGATGGCTCCATCTAAAAGTTACCCATTTCCCAAATATTTTAAGCTTCTTTAAATGAAAAGTAAACTAAGAAACATTACAACCAAATTGGAAGTCCCATTACCTTGAAAGTTAAAGAAGGGTGTACACTCGAAATTTGACAAAAAAATCTTAATTCCTATTGAATGGCTTTATGCGATATAATATCATTGAGATCCATAATTGGAAGTCGTGGTTTAAAATTTTAAAAAAGGGAGTACACTCAGTGTTACGACTGCACATGGAAAACGCTCAAAATCACTCAAATCTTCTAGAAAAGCACTCGAAGAAGCTTATAATAGCATGTAGAAAGGATATAGGAAGTCCCCTAGTGGCTTAAAATTAAAAAAAGAGGGTGTACACTCTAGAGTTTATAGAGTGTACACTCTAGAATGTATAAAGTGTGTACTCTCTAGAAACGATAAAAAATACTCAAATCATTTTGAAAGGTACTCCATACAACATATATTACCAGAGATCTATAATTGAAAGTCCCCTGATTTAAAATAAAATGGGTGTACACTCAGTGTACACATAAAAAATTGCTCCATAATCACCCAAATCCTCCTAGAAAGAACTCAAAGAAACTTATAATAGCATGTAAAAAATATATGGAGTCTCCGGTGGTTTAAATTTAAAAGAAAGGGTGTACACTATGTACACTCTGAAAAAATTGATAAAAAAAAAATACTCAAACCATATTGAAAGGAACTCCATATAGCATATAATACCATTGAGATCCATAATTGGAAGTTCCCCAATAGTTTAAAAAAAAGGTATACACTCAGTGTATGAGTGTACACATGGAAAAGCCTCCATAATCACCCAAATTCTCTTGAAAAGAACTCAAAGCGATTATAATAGCATGTAGAAAGGATATATGGAGTCCCCTTGTGGTTTAAATTTAGAAGAAAGGGTGTACACTCTAGAGTGTACAGAGTGTGTACTCTAGCATGTACAAACTACACTCTAGAAAACTAATAAAAAAAAAAACGATGTTAAAAGGCACTCCATACAACATATAATATCATTGAGATCTATAATTGGAAGTCCTCTAGTGGTTAAAAATAAAAAAAGAGTGTACAAATGCAAAACTACTCCAAAATCACTCAAATCCTCATGAAAATACTCAAAGCAGCTTATAATAGCATGTAGAAAGGAAATTAAAAGTCACCAGTGGTTTAAAATAAAAAAAGGTGTACACTCTAGAGTGTACAGAGTGTACACATGAAAAACTACTCTAGAATCACCCAAATCCTCCTGAAAGAACTTAAAGTAGCTTATAATAATAAAAAGAATATAGAGTCTCTTAGTGGTTTAAATTTAAAAGAAAGGGTGTACACTCCAGTGTAGAGTGTACATATTGTACACTCTAGAAAATTGATAAAAATACTCAAACTATGTTGAAAGGCACTCCCATATATAATAGCAGAGATCCATAATTAGTGGTTTAAAATAAAAAAAAGAGTGTACAAATGCAAACTGCTCCAAAATCACCCAAATTCTCCTAGAAATACTCAAAGCAGCTTATAATAGCATGTAGAAATAAAATTAGAACTTCCCTAGCAATTTAAAATTAAAAAAAGGTGTACACTCTAAAGTGTACAGAGTGTACACATGAAAAATTACTCCAAAATCACTCAAATTCTCATAGAAAAAACTCAAACCAGCTTATAATAGCATGTATAAAGGATGTGAAGTCCCCTAGTGGTTTAAAATTAAAAAAAAGGGGTGTTCACTCAGTGTACATAGTGTACACCCATGTATATATATACACTCTAAAAATTGATAAAAAATACTCAAATCATTATGAAAGACATTCCATACAACATATAACACCATTGAGATCCATAATTGGAAGTCATCCAATGGTTCAAAATTAAAAAAAGAAAGGTGTACACCTCAGAGTGTACACATAAAAAACTGCTCCAAAATCACCCAAATTCTCTTAGAAAAACTCAAAGAAGCTTATAATAGCATGTAGAAAGGATATAGGAAGTCCCCTAGTGGTTTAAAATTAGAAAAAGAGGGTGTATACTCCAGAGTGTACAGAGTGTACACTCTAAAAAATTGATAAAAAAAATACTCAAATCATGTTGAAAGGCATTCAATACAGCATATAATATCATTGATATCCATAATTGGAAATCTCCAGTGGTTTAAAAATTTAAAAAAGGTGTACACCCTAGAGTGTACAGTGTATACACATAAAAAATTACTCCAAAACACCTAAATCCTCATAGAAAAAACTCAAATCATCTTATAATAGCATGTAAAAAGAATATAAGAAGTCCCCCAGTGATTTAAAATTAAAAAAGAGCGTGTACACTTGAGTGTGCAAACTATACACTCTTAAAACCTGATAAAAAATACTCAAATAATGTTGAAAGGCATTCCATACAACATATAATATCAGTGAGATCTATAATTGGAATTTTCCTAGTTGTTTAAAATTAAAAGAAATGGTGTACACTCTAGAGTGTACATATGAAAAACTGCTCCAAAATCACCCAAATCCTCATAGAAATAACTCAAAGCAGCTTACAATAGCATGTTGAAAGGATATAGGAAGTCCCAGTGGTTTAAAAAAAAAGGGTGTACAATCAGAGTTTACAAAGTGTCAGTGTATGCACGAGTATACACTTTGGAAAATTGATCTCAATTCCTATTGAAAGGCATTCCATACATATAATATCATTGAGATCCATAATATAAAGTTCCTTAATGCTTTAAAATAAAAGGGTGTACACTCCAGTGTACACATAGAAAACTAAAATCACCCAAATCCACCTGAAAAGAACTCAAACCAGCTTATAATAGCATTTATAAAAGATATAGGAAGTCTCCCAGTGGTTTAAATTTATAAAAAATGGTGTACACTCTAGAGTGTACAGAGTTTATATATGAAAAATTACTCCAAAATCACCCAAATTCTCTTGGAAAGAACTCAAAGCAGATTGTAATAGTATTTAGAAAGGATATAGGAAGTCCCACAATAGTTTGAAATTACAAAAAGAGGTGTACACTCCAGAGTGTACATAATATACACATAAAAAATTGCTCCAAAATCACTCCTCCTAGAAAGTACTCAAAGCATTGTAATAGCATTTAGAAATGATATAGGAAGTCTCCCACTGATTTAAAATTAAAAGAAATGTTATACACTCTAGAGTGTACATTGTGCACATGAAAAACTACTCCAAAATTACCCAAATCCTCTTGGAAAGAACTTAAAGCTTATAATAGCATGTAGAAAGGATATAGAAGTCTAGTACTTTAAAAATAAAAAAAGGTGTACACTCCAGAATGTACATAGTGTACACATGGAGAATTGCTCCAAAATCACCCAAATCTTCATGGAAACAACTCAAAGTAGCATATAATAAAATTTAGAAGGGATACAAGAAGTCCCACAGTGGCTTAAAAATTTTAAAAAAGAGTGTATACTCCAGAGTGTACACATGAAAAATTGCTTCAAAATCACCCAAATCCACCTGGAAATAACTCAAAATAGCTTATATTAGTATTTAGAAGGGATATAGGAAGTTCCGTAATAGCTTAAAATTTAAAGAAAAAAGGGTGTACACTCTAGAGTGTACAGAGTGTACACATAAAAAACTGCTCTAAAATCACCCAAATTCACCTGTAAACAACTCAAAATAGCTTATAATAGCATTTACAAAGCATATACAAAGTTCTAAAGTGGTTTAAAATTTAAAAAAGGGTGTACACTCCAGAGTGTATAGAGTGTATACATGAAAAACTGCTACAAAGTTACCATTCACAATCCCTGATCTTTTTTTAATATAATTGAAAGCTTCTCTTTTGTAAAACCAAAATTCTCCACTCTGCCAAGTTTCTTACTAAGATAGCTAAATGCATTAGTTTTTTTAATATAATTGCAGCCTCTATCATTGACTTTAACATAACTGCTTTATCTTCGCTGATGCCTCTATAAGATCTTAGAAGATATAGGTCTCCATGCTTTACTAATGAATGATTATGACTTTCTACAAATTTTTTAACCTTCTAATTTCCATCTAAATCAATTAAAAATATAATCATGGCAGGACAACCAGTCCTAGTATCTATATAGTATCTGTTTTTCAAACATAAATTTGCATATAAAAAATCCTTTGATTTCAAATTCTTTGAGTTTGGCCAATAACTAGCATGATTCTTCCAACACAATCCAGCTTTGATGTGCATAATCACAATAGAGTTCATATGCCTCCTTTTCATTATGAACAAGGTGCCAAGGAGTTCACAATTGGTTCATGAGGCATAACATCATCGCCATTGCGTCTTTACCTCATTCACATACATCACACACATTTATGAAAATCTATATAACATGTATAACTATGAACACAAAATAGTATATAATGCCATTGAGATCCATAATTAGAAGTCCCCCAATGATCTAAAATAAAAAAAAGGATATAAGAAGTCCAAAATCATCC
Source organism: Cymbidium sinense (assembly GCA_021442155.1). Taxonomy (NCBI): domain Eukaryota; kingdom Viridiplantae; phylum Streptophyta; class Magnoliopsida; order Asparagales; family Orchidaceae; genus Cymbidium; species Cymbidium sinense. Next base: position 24,025,780 of record CM038227.1, on the reverse strand, counting down.
AAATCCTCCTGGAAAGAACTCAAAGCAGCTTATAATAGCATGTAGAAAGGATATAAGAAGTCTTAAAGTAGTTTAAAATTTTTTAAAAAAGGGTGTACACTACAGAGTGTACACATGAAAAACTACTCCAAAACCACCCAAATTCACCTGAAAATAACTCAAAATAGCTTATAATAACATTTAGAAGAGATATAGGAAGTCCCAAAGTAGTTTAAAATTAAAAAAAATAGTGTACACTTCAGAGTGTACAGAGTGTACACCTCAATAATAGATAGAAAACAACCAAAATCTCTTAATCTCCCAATACATTGGTGTATAAATGTGAATTATCCATAAACAATCTTGACTATACAAAATGTACTGAGCTAAAGGCTCTAAACTTGAAAAGAGTATAGAATAATACCTTATGTGACATCGTATGTGATGGTTTATGTGAAATAGTAACAATTGGAATAAATTTGAAAACCTTAAAATCTGTAAAGTTTAAGAATGCACGAAATAATACCTCAAGAAGTTATTTCGACGGAGAAGATGAGATAGCACCTCGAATTTTAATGTCAGAGAATTAGAACAACCCTGGAGGAAGGATGGATGCTCGCACAATGCACGTCGAGGAGGAGTATAATCTGCATGAATGAACACAACTCAAAAAAATGAAAATACCTAAATTTACCCACACCAATTTGAAACAATGCCCACGGTTCACTACATGCAATCCGTTGTTTTAATGGGTCTTGGGTCCTAATCACAAGAAAGTCTATCCGCCACCACATGATAAATTCAAAACCAATATTTTATCTCGACACGTCCAATTCGATTGGCTGGATGTATAGCTACATCCGCATCATACATAATATTTTCTCTCATTCTAGAGTGTTGATTTCGTACCCTATGCCCCTTGATTTCATTGACCTTATCTCTTGTTTCACTCAAAATCATGCAATTATTTTCTTCTTTATTTATGATCAAATTTGAGAGCTCCTCATCAATGTACCTTGAATGTTATCTATAGTTGAAATGACTTAGTTCTCTTTCTTGTTTAATTTTAGATTTGATTTTTTTTAATTCTAACACCATGTTACTTCAATGTTGTAGAATATTGGTTACCGAAGGAAACAAATAAGATAATTGGTAATCAGAGGTCAATGACTTCACTTGCATATACGTTTCTGGGAGATATCAGATAAGATTTGTTACACAATATGTTCCAGCTATTTGAAGCACATTTTTAAGCCCTATTTTAAAAAAAAATTAAAATGAGGGTTCAAGATTTTAATAATTATTTATTTATTTATTTAATTCTTAGAGATATAAATTGACTAAGCTATCTCTCTTGATATAATTTATTCTTTGCTAATACAATTATTCTTGAGAATGGATTTAATGAAGTGAGTGAGTGAGAACTATTTTATTACCTTTAAAATTGGTGGATACTAGACCAAAGTGGAACCAAACTAGAAAGAAGTATGGAGTGACTTAGAAGACTATGAAGTTTAAGAAAGACAATTTTTTTTTGTGTGGTTAAAGAAAAAAACTGAAGTAGTTTATCCTTGGCTAAGAGGACATGGTTTTAAACTGCACTATCATGTCTATGGAATATCACATATAATCTACAAGCCCATCACAATGTTGAAGTGATGGGCATGATCAAATATTCTAATGTTAGAAGAAAGAGTTTAGATGGTGATTATTATTAAGCATTACAAATATGTTGTGCTATAAATTAGAGAGATATTAGAGATGATAATCATAATTAATTATTCATGTTGTATCATTCAAGAGTTGAGAGTGATAATAAAAATACTACAATGCTTGATGTTATTGATGATGGATTCTTAATTTGTGAAAATGGAGATATTAAATATTTATTTGTTTGCTCACAATTTTTATTAGAATTACATCAATTTCAAGTAAGTTCTTTGCATTGATGTCATTTTAAATAATTTCATAATAATGATTAAAGTTATTGATAGAATTAGAGTTATAGCTACTTGTGAACATCAAGAATAATCATAGAGAATGTGAGCATCAATATATTTAGATGGACACTTCTTTAATGTGAAAAAAGTAGATGCACATATCTTTTCCTGGGTGTCAATAGGGTTAGAAACAAGCATCTTCTTAGCTCATTAAATCAATAATATTATATAGAAGGACCAAAATACTATACCTAAGCACATCAATAATAACTTTAAAATTGCTTATGAATTATCACTACCATTTATAATGTTGTCACACTTAGGAGAATAAACAAAGGACATCATATATTGAATTAAGGATGGATTCTTTCATTTAGATGATAGTTTATTAACATAAAATCATGTTCACACATTACATGTACATTTGCCATTCATCGCAATTCCTTCAATAAAATTTAACTTAGCTTTATGGTTCAAAGTGATAATTTTCTTGCTAGATGTAGGTACCCATAAGGACTTAATGCATGCCACCTAAAATCAAGTATTTAAGAGTATTCATTTATTCTAATTCTCTAGATGACAATAATGCACTTTTCACTATTACTTTTATAGTAGTTGGATCTAAATTGAAAAAAAAGCAGTTTATGAGAAATTTGGTACAAATCAACACCAACCAAAGATGAGGGTGAAAATATCTATGAATGACAAGAACTAAACATAAAAAATTAGAACATAACTATAAATATTGACAAATAATTTGACTATACATCCATATAGTTGCAATCATTAGAACTAAATAATATCTTTTATGGCACACTTGTGTGGATGAGTACTATCATCTGAATAGGTAGTTATATATTATTATTTTGGATTAACACCATTTATTTATCCAATTATCTTTCATGTCTATGTAGATATAGAATCTTCTAAGATGGTATAATAATAACTCTTTGAAGGAAGGATCATTAGAACATAGTTAATGATGGCTGGCAAGCTGGAGTTTTAAATTATCTAGAACTAAGAGGTAGATCAAAGAAGAGAAGATTAAAAAAAATTTCTATAAAAGCATTAATAAGATAGCAAAAATCATTTGCAAATGCAGCTGTTATGAACAATGGGATCATCCCAGGAGCCTTGTAAGAACCCTCTAAATCTAGCAATGTTGAACATTAATCTGACGTCACATTCTCCTGACAATGCACATGGTGAAATTGGGGCTCGAGCTAAGCTCCCTATAAGGCTCGAGAGAAAAAGAAACTTCAAACATGGAATAGTTCACTAAGGCTTACTTTTTGTGGCATCTCAATAATGCATTCTTTAACTATCATACTTTGCCCAATATTAGTATCCCAGCAATGCATGAATGCAATGCCTTTATTTTAAATGGATTCTCGGTTTTGGCATTATCTTGATTGTCATTCTCTTCATGAATGTACCAGAATCATTTATAGAGCTGTGCATCTGAATCACTTAACTTCTTTATGTTTGAATCTGATGAACTGTTAATATGAAATTGTTTGCTTTAGTTAATTTACATATGTAGTGATATAAAATCGATTTTATTAATTGATGAAGTGTTGATATGTGAAGTATTATGTTATCTGATTTAGTTAACTAATTGGTTTAGTTGATAAAAAATTGTTTTCATAATCAATAACAAAAAGAAAAACACATTTGTTTTGCTAAACTGCTTCCTGAGCCAACCAAAAATTTACCATCAGGTTTCTGCTTTACACAATTTCAAAATGATTATGTGATCGTCATACAGACTTGAACAATTTTTTATTTAAGCAATTTCTGAACTTCCAAATTCAGATTTAGTTCAGAACTTATGTTTATATTTGCTAGAACACTAAACTTAAATGCAAACTATGGTTCATAGCAACTTATGCTTGGTTCATAGTTGCTTCTGCTTGTATTTTCTATCCAAACAACAGTTCAAATCTTCTGCTTATATTTATCGTGCATCAGAGCTTAAATGATACTTAGTATTAAATTCTCACACCTGATTTTAGAACACACCTGAGCAATAGTGTAAGATAATAGTCATAGTAGTTAATATCAAATTTCTTCTTGTATACATAATAATTCTCATATATTTACATATCTAACATCTAAACTTTCATATTAACATAAATAGCACCCAAATTTATAATATTACATAAAAAATAGCATCATTATTAATTTTTTAAACTAAAATACACCTTTTTCATTCATGAAGAAAGTGTTATAGTTATAAATATCAAACTTTATGTCTTAGACATCTAAATACATAAGAATTGTGTACTATGCACGTAAATCTCCCATCAAATTTTTTTCAGAAGCAATTATTCTCTTTCAGTTATATTAAATTCATTCATCTATTTGAAAGAACTAAAGAACTGCAATTATCTTTTGATCTATTCAGGGACATTTGTAAAATTCATTTTTTTCAATATTGTCATCTCTACAATGAGTGAATAATCTAAAATGCCCGTTACAGTGACAATCAGTGGTGTAATTAGAGGTAGTTGGGTAAGGCAGTTGCCCCTAAATTTTACTGAACTCTTTAATATTGTGTATAACACAAAAGATTTGCCCCATCTAAACTTAAATTCTCGATAATAGTTTAATATTATTTTATATTTTGCCACCTCTCTCTTCGAGTTCTGATTCCGCCACTAATGATAGCAATATAGATGCTGTCAAGCGAGTCAAACTTATTTAAGCATATGAATAATGAACTGACTGCAATAAAGAAAAATGAAAGCAATAAGCTCTAATACAAACAAACACTCAAACACTTTTAAATTATTGAATCAAAAATTTAAACAAAGGCAAAACCAATGAAAGCTTTAGTAAAACGGCTTCATAGGTTCAATACACAACAATTTCAATACAACAAAACGGGATGGTATTTTTGAGGACTTGAGAGATTTTTTTAGGTTGTAGAGAAGTAAATATTTAGGATTAGGTGTTAGATATATAAATACAATAGTTTTAAATAGTTTAAATTAAAATATATTTCTTTGCATATTATAATTTATATAAACAAATATTTTTTTTTAAAATACCAAATTTGAAGTGTTTTGATTTTTCAAAACAGTTATTAGCGCCTTATCTGCCAATGCAATCCGTATAGCGACATTATAAAAAAAGATTAATTTGCGAGCTTTTTTTTTTTTTTTTTTTTTTTGCAATCATAAGAAGAAGAAAATTCTTATATAAATAAATAGACAAAAAAAATTGATTACCTGACTGTTTTAGCCGAGAAGATATAATTAATTATTGTGATATTATTTTATTAATTGCTATTATTATTTGGCTTTTTAAACCAGTTGTTGGAAATAAGAGTACTAGAGGCAAATCATTTGATCATTAGCTTATTATAATTATTATTTTTGTTCTTTTTTTTGGAACTTGATTTGACCATTAACATGGCCAATTGCCCCAAGGCAGTGTTTGCGTGTTAGCATTTGAGTGAAAGAAAAAAAAATTATTCAATAATTATAAATTACAATCATGTATTCATATATATATATATATATATATATATATATATATATATATAGGACCCAATAGAGGCAAAAAAAAAAAATTAAAAAAATAAAATAAAATGTATATGAAATAGTTCAAAAGAGAATCTTATATTACATTATCATCAATAAATTGAAACATAATTATAAGCTTTTCAATCTATAAAAAATCTAGGCACACCATCAACTATCTTTTAAAGGACATTTTCTTAAAATGAATGCACACTTTCAACCATTTTTTTTAAAGTAAAAAATTATTCCCATGCATTAATTGTTGATAATGAACATTCCACCAAAAATTCTTTTTGGAGTATTAAGTCATTATCTCATTTCAACATATGTCCATATAATAAAAATGCAACAAGAATATAAACTTAATATACATAAATGATCACATTATTTATTAGTCTTAAAAATTATTATTGAGATATGATATTAAAAATTATATACATCAAACTTATATATCACTGTCAATCAAAAAATAGGATAAGATTTTTTAAAGATATGGGAATTGTTCATCAGCTCTTCTTTTATGTGATAGCATAGTTGAAATAAAAACAAATCTACAAATCCAAACAAAGCTGTCAGCAATATATATATATATCCTAAATAAAATAAAGAGTTAATAGACCATTAAAAATAAAAAATTTCATATGCATATTACATATACAGCTTGGAGCAACCCCTAACTTCAATAATTTAGCTAAAAAAAAAAAAATCAAAAGAGAGCACTATACTAAAATTAAAATCAAGAAAAATTTAAACTATACTTTGTTGGACTGACAGAAAAGGAAATGGAGTACAATATTTAATCTACAAGTAGATGCAAAAAAGGAATGAAGTAAAGAAGTTTATATTTGAAATGAAAGGTCAGAACAGAACAAAAATTGTACCGGGTTTATGATTTTTTTTTTTTTTGGAAAAATGTGAGAGCCTAAGCTCAATTCATTCCAGAAAAGAGATAATTACATGTAAAAGAAAAGAAGACTATGGGGAATAAAAACAAAACAGAAAGAGGATTAACAATAGATTGACCATTCAGGACTCAGAGAAAATAGGAGACAGCCACGACTCAGCCAGAACTACTCAAAACTTCCAGCTTAATGCAAACCCAGTTAAAATGAGCATAAAGAGGATTCCTCCGGCATCCACCTTGCCATCCAAGCTTCCTGTGGGGAATAGACTGGGAATTAACCCAAGTAACATACCTGTATAGATATTCCAGGATAGACTGGTTACAGGGAGGTCGCCAGGGAGGAGAATCGACTGGATTGTTGTCGTTGGCTTCAGCAAAAAGATAGTTAAGAAATGGTCATCATCGTCCTGGTCAAACTTGTTTGTTAACCCCCATTCTATGTAGAAATCTGTAAAGAGCACCATTGCTATTTGAGAGAAGAAAACTAAGGGAAAGAGCCGTTATGTTTCAGTAAACCTCCATGAGTCCATTATAGCCCGAACTGGATCCGGCCAGCTAGCTTTGAACTTCCATCTCCTAAGTCGAAATCCAATTTGAGTTTTGATATAGGAAATGACACTAGAGGGAGAGGACTCCACTGTTGATGAACTCTTATATTTCTTTCCTTCCAGATATGGTAAACTGCCATGGCCGTGATTAAATATCTTAGCCTAGCTATGGCTTTGTGCTCAAGAGAAGAGAGGGTGCTAAGTACTTGGTTAAGTGTCGTATTTATGAGAAGAAAAGAGCCGTTAGGCAGAAGTTTCCTTATCAGGGACATAGAGAATGCACATTCAAAAAACAAGTGAGAATGAGTTTCTATTTCTTCATTACAAAGACAGCGGATTGAGTTAAAACCAATCCCTCTAGCACATAGCACGTCTGAAGTTTTAAGACCTCCAAGCACAGCCAACCAGCAGTACAGAGCCTGATTTATAGCCAAGCCCTTGAACCATACTTCATCAGGCCAATTAACTTTAGGAAGGTGTTCAAAAAGAGAAAGTTTGATGAGTCTAGCAGTGATAACCTTTTGACCTTTCCGAAAGTCAAGTCATGCTGACAGGCTGAAATTTTACTTATAATGTCAAAACGTTGGGAATAGAGTGAAAGTAAGAGCCCAATTTCCATTAGAGAGGAAAGCATTTAGTTTGGTGAAGGGGTTAAGGTTTAAAGCAGAAATGCAGTGATGTCCCAATCGATCCACCAAAGAAAGACCCTCGCACCAAGGGTCAAAAAAGAAGGAATAAGTTGAGTTAGTGCCAACGTTGAGTAGGAAGTTGACTTTATACCTTGAGGCATAGGAAGATAATTCTTTCCATTATGAGGAAGGCTGGAGGGAAGCTTATTCCATAAAGAGCAATATTTGTTAAAGAGCCATGTAGCGGAGGAGAGGGTTCATTTAAGAGCCTTAGAATAATTTTACCTACAGATAGAGTGCAGTGGAACGGAGGTAAGACCAGATCCCATTGAAAAGGTAACCTTGTTCCAAGAGATGATTTGAAGCTTGTTCTTTTCCCCACCATGGAAGAAGAAGTTAGATGTAATAGAGTTGAGCTTCTTCAGCACACCTTTAGGATAAGCAATAGATCTGAACCAGTAGGATAAAAGGCCATTTATGGAGGATTGAATAAGTTGATACCGACCCCCTAAGGAAAGTAACTTACTCTTCCACCCTGCTAACCATATGAAAAGCTTATCAATCAATGGATTAAAGTGCATAATTTTGAGGGGACCAGCAACCAGGGGTAGGCCCAAATAGTGTATAGGAAACTTTGTGAGATTAATTTTAAGCTCTCTGCAAAAGTAAGGTGCCAAATTAGAGTCTCTTGAGAAACATAAAAGAGATTATCTCCATTAACAGAGAGACCCATGCAAGAGTGGAGAGAATCCAGAGCAGTTTTATGAGAAGCCATGGTTGAGAGATTGACTTTACCAACCACAATAAGGTCATCAGCAAATAGAAGATGGGAGACACCAAAATTTCCAGAGAAGAGGGGGGAGAATCTATTCATATGGATTTCATTTTCCAAAAAATTGGAAAAAAAATCCATGACCACAGTGAAGAGAAAGGGAGAAAGGGGACAACCTTGCCTTATCCCATTAGAGGAGTGAAAGAACCCTTTGATTTCTCCATTGAATACTATAGAGTATGGCACGTTTGAGATACAAGCCTTAATCAGCATAATGAAGGATGAAGGGAATCCTTTGAGTCGAAGTCTGTTCAGAAGAGAGGTGCGGTTCACCAGATCAAACGCTTTCCTAAGGTCAAATTTAGCCAGAAATCTCTCTTCAGGGTTGGAAGGGAGGAAGTCAGAGCAGATTTCTTGAGCAAGTGATATGTTATCAGCAATATCCCAACTCTTGATAAAGGCTGATTGAGAGCTGTGAGTGATGGAAGGTAATACCTTGCTCAGCCGTGTTGCCAAAACTTTCGCTAGGACCTTATAGAAGGTGTTGCATAGGGAGATAGGTCTGAAATCAGAGATGATGTTGGAGTGTTTCTTCTTTGGGACAAGGGTGAGCAGACTATGTTTAAAGATATCCGGAAGAGTCTTGGTTTGAAAGAAGAAATGTGCTGCTTTCAGAAACTGACCACCTATAATATCCTAATAGAAGGTGAAGAAGGTTGCATTGAAGCCATCAGGTCCTGGGGCTTTATTTTCATTAATGCTATGCAAGGCCTTGATAAGATCGTGAATTCAGCCCAATTCCTCCACTTGAGCTCTTGTTAATGTTTTCCCTACTAAACCTTCCCGTTCGATTCCAAAAATATGATCGAATTAAACAAAGAGGAATAATAAGTGCAAATCTCTTTCACTATATCCTCAGGTTTAGAAAACTGCCCATTGTTAGTCTAAATAGACTTGATTATATTCGAACTCTTCCTATCTTTTATGTGAACATACAGGAATTTCAGATCATCATCTGAATTTGTTAACCAATGAGCCTTTGCCCTTTGTCTAGCCCACATGTGCTCTTTTATTAGAAGATTGGAGTAGTTATCCTTTAGGCTTTTAGCCTCACTGACTAAGGTAACATTTGAAGGGTCCCTATCCAACAACATGAGGAGGGAGTCGAGTTCCTATTTCAAATTGTCTAGTTGTACCTTAATGGATGTAGAATCTCTCATATTGAATCTAAAAAAGATCTTATAAGTTTGAGCTTTTTGGAGAAGACATATAATGGATCACCAGAAATAAAACCAGCCCATAATTCTTGAATATGATGTTTCAAATTCTCTGTTTAGTCCAATAGTTTTTGAACATAAAATGAGGAAAAAAAACTCTGATAGGTTTAGTAAGGTAAGTTATGAGTGGAGAGTGGTCAGAGGAAAGGGGCTTAGGTACATTATAGTAAGAGGAGGGGAAAAGCTCAAGCCATTGGGGATTGCAAAGGATACGATCAATTCTAGAGGAGATGGGATTATCAATCTGCTGGTTTGACCAGGTGTAGAAGAGGCCAATGCTAGATAACTCCATTAGCCCACAATCCTGAGTACAGCCTTTGAAATCCAATGTTCGATTAAATGGAATAGGGTTACCACCAGATTTCTCCTTGGAGAGAAGGACATAGTTAAAATCTCCCATTAATACCCAGGGAGATGAAGAGAGGGAGGAAGAAATGGACCTTAAAGAATCCCACGAGACACTCTGGGCATCATTAAATGCATAAATCCGTGACAAAGAAGGGAGGTGATCCAACCGGGGAAGGTGAATAAATTGGTGACCAAGCCATTGGGTGAATTGGATTGAGAGGAGTTCCATTTGAGCCAAATACGTCCACCGTGAAGTTCATCACTGTTGTGACAGCTTTCCTCTTCAGGAAAGAATTTTGCACGGGCAACAAAAGACCTATCACTGAAGGAACCAACTGAAAGTTTTGTTTCAAGTAAACAGAAAATATCAAGATTGAAGTTCTTGATAATTCGAGAACAATCGGCCAACCTACCTGGAGCCATCAAGCCTCGAATGTTCCAACATCCAATGGAGAGACTAGTCATTGGGAATTGGATGAGCTAGAGGGTTTCTTACCCTTTTTCTTCTGATTTTGCTTACATCTATATGAGATGCTTGTCAAATTGGGATCCCGAGTATCTTTCCCGAGAGGTGGAATTCGTCTGATTGAAGCGAGCATTGGGAGAATTAGCTGCAGATCTGGTCAACATACCATAGGAGGAGGAGGAGGAAATCTCAGATTGTCCTGTCAAGTGAGCAGGGGGGTTAGTAGGGATAGTTTCTTCCTCGGTTGAGGGAGAGTGGGCAGGAAGTTGGTTGAGATCGCTTATAGTAGAGACGGGGTTAGGGAGAGAGGAGGATGGCTCGGGATTAACATTGGATGTATGAGGAGTTAATTCAGGAAGAGGATCATTGGATCTTACAGGCAACTAGTTGGATTATTTTGGGGTATGAATGTCTTATGAAGGGGTAGAGGTCTTCTTCTACGACTACAACCTCTGCCCCGAGAAGCTTCTGTGATAGCAGGGTTAAGAGGACAAGAGGAGTGATCATGTGAGAAGGTACTACATTTAGCACAAGCTGAAGGCTTCCAATCGTATTGCACCGGTTGCTCGAACTTTAATCCATTCAAATTAATAGTAATAGAATCAGGAAGAGGAGAAGAGGTGTTGATTTGGACGCAGATACAGGTAAAGGAAATACACACTTTCGATGCTGTGAGATTGTCAATCGCAAGTGGTATACCTATTTTACTTGCAACATTTGAAAAACCCATTTCATTCCAGCAACAGAGAGGGTAGTTAGGAAGTTTAATCCAGAGTGGGATTTCAGTGACATTTTCCTTAGAGGCCCTGAAATCCCAGCTCCATTTTTGGAAGATGAAGGGCCTGCCATTCAAGAAACAGGGACCGTTGCCCCAAACCAAATCAAAGTGCTCTTGATACGAGAATTTAAACAAGAAAAAATCACCTTCTAGTGTGAGTAACTCAAAACTCCCTTTTAACTTCCATTTCCTCCTTACCGCCGCCAACAATGAGCCATAGAAGGGACGTTTCCCAATTGAATGTGAGAGAGAGGTTCCACTCACTCAGCCCAAGTCGTAATTCCTCCTCCGAGGAGACTTCATTTGAGTCGAGGGATGAAAGAAAGGAGATGGTCTTTGCTTTTATGGTTTGACGGGTTAGAAGGTCTTTCAATTCGAGGACAAGAAAGCAGAAGAGGGAGGAGGGAGGGAGGGAGCAGTCAAGAATGGAACCATTTGGGGAAGGCGGGGAAGGAGAAAATTGCTGGAGAAGGAACGATCATTCCATTTGGATAGGGAGCTCGCCAAAAAACTAGATCAGCCCCGGCCTTGCAAGCGAGAGGAGTGTCTCTGGAGCTAGAGGGACTGAAACCTACCTGAGGATGAGGAGTTGCACGAAAGCCGCCGGAGAGAGTGCCAAAAAATCCCAAGAGAACATGCCGTGGTTGAGTTGCAGAGCTTCTATTTTTTATCACATGACATTCACCGGGTTTATGATTTAAGAACCTGTGGGCTTGGAGAAAATATTACACGCGGAGTTCGGACGTAGCTTTACATCCGGACTCTAATCATTACTACGTGTCCATTATTAAAAAATGCCATTTTTTGCATTTTTCACTTCATGTTTTATCGTGCATTGATGACAGTTTCGTTACCACTCTCGGGCTGATCTGTTCAAACGGGAGGAGAAACATCGTTGAATGGTAGGGAGAAATTTAAAGAAAATATATATATATATATATATATATATATATATATATATATATATATATATATATATATATATATATATATATATATATATATATATATATATATATATATATATATATATATATATATATATATATATATATATATATATATATATATATATATATATAATAATATGTTTTTTTTACAAAGCAGCTTAGAGAGAAACAAAATCTCATTTTAAATTATTTGGAAGAACGAAGATGGAGAATGAATTGGAGTTATGGCCTTGATGATATTGCGACTAATTTAGCAGATGATGTATTAAATAAAAATACATCGATAAATTTTTTGAACCGTTTTATATGTCCAATCTTTTTATGGTTTATTAGTTATAATCTTTGAAATTCTTTTATTTAATGTATATTTCCTACACTGTTAGGAGTTCTTTGCAAGAGAACTTTGCTTATTTTAGGAACTATTTTGCATCTATAATCTATGTACTCTCATGGCCTCATTTCATTTTATCATTTTTTTCAGATTTTTGACCCTCTTTGGATATAATATGATTAGTATACGGCATTACAAGTTCTTTGGAAACTGTTTGGTTAGTTTTTAGGGGAGATTGTCATCTGTACTCTCTGTACTCTCATTAGAGTACATATTTTTTTTTCAATTTCTATCAAATTTTTTAGTCTGTTTGGAGAGAATAAGTTTATTACATTCCATTAAGTAATTTGGAGACTATTTGATTAGTTTTATGGGAGATTTGTATCGTACTCTTTGTATTCTCATTAGAGTACATATTTTTTTTTCAATTTCTATCATATTTTTTGTGCTTTGGAGAGAATATGTTTATTACATTTCATTAGAAGCAATTTGGAGTTTGTTTGGTTGATTTTAGAAAGATTTGCATCACATGCTCACTCTCATAAGAGTCTGGGTTATTTTCATTTTCTATCAGATTTGTTGGCCCATTTGGAGAGACTATGTTTATTGCATTCCATTAGAAGCAATTTGGAGGCTGTTTGGTTAGTTGTTAGGGGAGATTTACATCTATACTCTCTATACTCTCATGAGAGTACATATTATTTTTTTCATTTTATATCAGATTTGTTGGCCTTTTTGGAGAGAATATGTTTATTACATTTCATTAGAAGCAATTTGGATCTTTGTTTGGTTAGTTTTTAAGGGAGATTTGCATCTGTACTCTCTGTACTCTCATGAGAGTACAGATTATTTTTTTATTTTTTGTCAGATTTTTTGGCCTGTTTGGAGAGAATAAGTTTATTACATTCCATTAAAAGAAATTTGGAGGTTATTTGGTTGATTTTTAGGGGAGATTTATATTTGTACTCTAATCAGAGTACATATTTTTTTTTCAATTTCTATCAGATTTTTTGGTCTATTTGGAGAGAATATATTTATTGCATGCCATTAGAAGCAATTTGGAGAGTATTTGGTTAGTTTTTATGAGAGATTTGCATCTATACTCTCTGTACTCTCATGAGAGTATAGATTATTTTTTTATTTTTTGTCAGATTTGTTGGCCGGTATAGAGAGAATTTGTTTATTACATTCTATTAGAAGCAATTTGGAGGTTGTTTGGTTAGTTTTTATGGGAGATTTGTATCTATACTCTCTGTACTCTCATGAGACTATATATTATTTTTTTCCTTTTCTATCGATGTTTTAGCTTTGTTTGGAGAGAATATATTTATTACATTCCATTAGACGTAATTTGAAGGATGTTTGGTTAGATTTTATGGGAGCTTTACATTTGCACTCTCTGTACTCTCATCAGAGTATATAACATTTTTTTATTTTTGAGTTATTCTACATTTGACATATTTGTGTTTGCGCAGGTGAATGCGGTAAATGAGCAGTGCGATGATGAAGTCATGATGTCTAATGACCCAAATATGGAAAAACTTCTTAGCACCAATGTTCACAATGAAACAAAGGCCTATGCACTTTACTGTGATTATGCACATCAAATTGGGTTCAGTGTTAGGTTGGATCATACTAGTTTTTGGCCAAACTCCAAGAAATTGAAATCAAAGGATTTTTTATGAGCAAAAGCAGGTCAGAAGAAAGATGCCAATCTAAATTGTGCAGTTAAATTCTAGAAAATAGATGCAAGGAGTGGTTGTTCAGCCATGATTAGATTTTCTATTGATTTAGATGGGAATTGGACGGTTAAAAAATATATAGAAATTCATAATCATTCATTGGCAAAGCCGGATGACTAACATCTTCTTAGATCATACAGAGGCATCAGCGATGAGAAGGCAGCTGTGTTGAAGATAATGACAAAGGCCAGAATTAGAGCAACTGATGTGTTCAGCTATCTAAGTGAGAAAGTTGGTGGCGTGGAGAATATTGGCTTCACAAAAATAAATGCATTCAATTTCATCCAAAAAGAGAGAAGATCAAGGATTGCGAATGGTGATAGGAATGCATTAATACAACTGTTCAAGGAAAAATAAGCGAAGGATGGGATGTTTGTATGGAAGGTCCAAGTTGATGAGTCAGATAGCTTGGTTAGTTTTTTTTTGGAGCAATGACATGTCAAGGATAGAATATGATTGTTTTAGGGATGTCATAATTTTTGATACAAGCTATTGAGTCAATAAATATAATCTTGTATGTGCCCCTTTCGTTGGAGTGAATCATCACTGGCAAAATGTCTTATTTAGAGTAGCCTTTCTATCAGAAGAGACAATTGAGTCATTCACATGGCCATTCAAAATATTTCTCTGATTAATGAGTGGCAGACATCCTATAACAATATTCACTGATCAAGATCAGGCAATGGCGAGAGCTATCAAAATTGCATTACAGCATACTCGTCATAAGTTGTGCCAATGACATATTTTGAAAAAAGCTCCTCCGAAGGTACACTGCTTCAATAGTAATAAGGCGATTAAAGTTTATTCTATACATGCATGAGCAGGTGTGACTCACAGGAGGAGTTTGAGCAAGCTTGGTCTACTATGCTAGTTGAGGGCAATTTGCACGATCATGCTTGGTTGTCTGAGCTTTATAAAATTAGAAGCAAGTGGTCCACCGCATTCTGTAAAGACTCATTTTGTATGGGAATCTTGTCAATGCAATATAGTGAGTCCACGAATAATGTATGTCATAGAATCTCCAAACCAATAAGTTCAATCATAGATTATTTCTTTGGATTAGAGAAGGTTATCGTGGGAATGAACATGATGAAGATTTCAAGTGCAACTAGTCAGCAATTATTCCTGTTGTTAAGACCAGCCCAATTCTGAATCAAGCTGCTATGTTTTACACAAGAAAGATTTATATAATGTTTGAGGAAGAATTTTTACATTGTGTTGGAAGATTTACAGCAAATGTGTCAGATGACAATCCCATAGAGTATTTGGTGAGAAACTTAGAGAATAAGAGTACTTCCAAAATATGGACTGTTCATTTTGACAAGATAAGCCTAAATATAACTTGTAGTTGTAAAAAATTTGAAATGAAGGAGTTGCTTTGTGCCCACTGAATCCAAGTTCTTAGTCAGGAAGATATTATACGCATTCCGGATAAGTACCTTCTTATGCGTTGGTCAACCAGAGCAAATAGGGATATCTACTTTGACAGTGCTCATAAGAACTCAAAAGATGTGCAAGGCAATGATGAAAATGAAACTGGCATTATTTTCAGGAACCAGATCAGTCGATATTCATATCAAATAAGCACCAGGGTACTGGGAAATAAGAAAACAGAGGAGTACATGCTTGGGTCCTTAAAAAATTATATGATAATGTCGACTCTATATTATGTGGGAATTCACCTTCAGCTGACATAACAACTAAGAAGAAGAAGTCAACCATAGCAGATAAGGGAAATGACATTTTAAAAGTTCTAATTAAGCAGCGACCAAAGGGTGTTTCAAATGCAAGGCTTAAGTGATATTGGGAGAGACCCTAAAAAAAGCTAAGAGTAATTCTTTTTTTGCCTCTGAAGTTATAGTATTTACATATTGTTTTAAACTTTGAACCATCCTTCTTTTTTTCTAATCCAAGAATGTCGAGAGGGTGGAGAACATGTAGAGTCACCAATTGCAACACCTTTTGTTATGCGAGTGCTTTTTGAGGTATGCATGGAAAACTCGTCAATCATGCTATTACATATCAATAACTAATCGATGTTCTATTTCTAGGAATTTAACTCAAGCTCAACAATCAATCGGTTAATGAAGGGTACACTAAGGCGATGATGGATATCATTATGAGGAAAAATTTTAGTGCATGACATCACTTATTTGTGTGTTCTTCAAGCGAACACCGCGTTAATGTCAATTACAATCATAATCCCTGAACCGGTTCATTCAAGGTAAATATGTTGTGCTTCTTCTTTCTACTTTTAGTTTGTAGCATTATGTATGTGAATGAGAATAATGGTTTAATAATGCGTATGGTTTGATATATTCAAGTATCATTTAGTATTGATTATGTGTGATGATTATTTTTCTATTATTTTGCATTATTATAATTAATGTTCATTAATTTGTGAAGCAAGAAAGATGAGAACCTTGTTAAATAAATTGCTTAATAAGCAATTTCTGCTTATTCCATGCTTTTTTTGCTTGTTCCTTCCCCAGAATTTATTTATTTACTTTTGGTTTATTTTTTTCTTGCTTTACAGTCCATTGATGTCATGGATTACTCATTGTTGGTTGGTGTTGATGAAAAAAAAAGCTGGTTGTACAAATCATCAATTACATGAGACAATTTGTTTTATCTTTTTCCAATTTGATTATATGTATATTTGGGTACTTGACATTGGACATCAAGCGTGCAAGGTGCAGTGTCTTGAGGGTCCTTACATTGTTCGGCTAATTTTTTTATTGTTTGTTTATTTTTCTTTCGAGGCTGTACAATGTGTTCCAACAGCTCAATACATAGATGAAAGCATTATTTCAATCAATTTGGGTGTTCTTCTCATGAAAAATGTTGTTCAAATATACCCAATCAGTACTTTTCAAATTTCTTTTTTATGCTACATGTCTAATATTTTATGAACGGTTTATAACAATTTATGCTATATCAGATGAAAGTAAAATGTGTTAATCCTTCATTTTTACACGGTCTTCTGCAATAAATTGGGTAATTTGTAGTTCCTTTGTTTTAATTTTAAGGTAGATGATGATGAAGGCTTAATTATGTAAGTGATGATGTTGAATCCAGGCTATCAATTGAACTCACATTAAACAGTTTTTAGAGAGAGAGGGAGAGTATATTGAATTGTGTAACTTTGTATCAATTTTTGATCCTTTATTTATAGATTTTGGTTGATATTGCTTGCGCTACATGATCAGTCAGATGTACAAAATAAAAAAAATTACAGAAATCGTGTATCTCTTGATGTGGTTGATTCTCAGATTCTACTTGAGTATATTGCATCTGTACTCTCTATTAACCATTAATCATTGATTCTACATTGAAACATAATGTAATATTTTTTTTAAGTTTATGTTATCAATAATTTAATAAAAAAAATTATTGAAATAGTGTCATGATCAATCTAACAAATCTATCAATAAAATGTTATATAATTACATTTCTTGTCTTAGTAAATATTTAGCAGAGATCATAAATTACACACCTAAAGCTTCAAATTTAAAATGCCCCATTTGATGCTATAGGTACATTGTTTCTATATTCATGAAGTCTTCAGAATAAAATATTATTATAAATTCACAAATATTATTAATTTTGAGTGATCGGTATCTATCTTAAGGATCTAATATAAAATTAAAAATCAATAATTGTATACTAATTTCCTAATTTATATTTTTCTCTTATAGTATGTATATAGAGTGATTATAAAAATAACAATTTTATAATAATTTTGAGGTATTAAAATTCATTTTACAATAGAAATATTCTAGACCTCCAAAATAAGAAGCATTCATAACTATAATATCTATATTAGTTTTTATAAAATAATTTTATCATCATAAATGAATAATATGGATCTTGTTTCTTTTAAATTTTGAATATATTTATAGCTATTTCATGCATGATAATTAAATTTAAATTATAATAAATATTAAACAAGTGTTATTTTTCTTGGATTAATTTATTATTTAAGCATTTTAAATGACTTAATTATTAACAAAACCTGGACCTAAAATTCTAATGTGGGTGAAGATTTCAAACTATAAGAAAATTTGAGATCAACTAAATTATCAACATATGGAACTTCTTGGTCATGTATATTACTCGAATCTTAAAGGCTTTGAGATAACTTTTATTTTTTATTTTATATTTCTTATATTTTGAATTGCAACAAATTATATTTGATGCGCATAATTATTTTAAAAATTACTTAAAATATCTAAAATATATTTTAACTTTTTTAAAAATAATATAATTTATTTTTAAAAATAAAAAACAAAATCATTTTAAAATATAATAAATAAATATATTTTTTAAAATAAAATTAATTTGATACCAAATAAAACCTTAGTTAATTTGATTAACTATGACCTTTTCTAGATAAACCTTCAAGCTCGGCTTCCAAATAAAATTACTTTCAACAAGCATCAAATTCAAGGTTTGGTTGCATACCTTTCAATTAGACCGACTTTTATTTTTATTATTTTACTTTTCAATAAAATTAGAAAATTGGTTTGTACTCTGAGAAATCTGAGATAGTACATATCGAGCAACTCAAAAATCAAGCCATGAGCCTCCAAATTGCCCTGGTTTGTAGTAAACACATTCCTCAAACATGAAAAATTAGCAAAAATTGATAAAAATATATACTCTTAGAAAAGTATAGAGTACAACTCAAAATAGCTCTAGAAACTTAATATTAAGGCTCTAATCAACCTGTAATTGAATATATTAAATATTTCCTTTCCAAACAGGCAAAAGAAGTGAAAAAAATTAGGAAATTGGTTTGTATTCTCCTGAGAGTACAATGAGTACAAATGCAAAATAGCTTAAAAAAGTAACCAAGACCTCCCAAATTGCTCCAAGGGTTTGTAGTAAACACATTCTTCTCAAACAAGCATGAAAAATTAGAAAAAGCGATAAAAAAATTTGTACTCT
Organism: Cymbidium sinense; assembly: GCA_021442155.1. Classification (NCBI taxonomy): domain Eukaryota; kingdom Viridiplantae; phylum Streptophyta; class Magnoliopsida; order Asparagales; family Orchidaceae; genus Cymbidium; species Cymbidium sinense. Next base: position 24,006,639 of record CM038227.1, on the reverse strand, counting down.
CGAGAGTACAGAGAGTACAACTCAAAAATAACTCTAAAAACCTAATATTAAGGCTCCAATCAACCTGTAATTGAATATAGTAAATATTTCTTTTCCAAATAGGCTAACAGAAGTGAGAAAAATTAGGAAATTGATATGTACTCTCACGAGAGTCTGAGTCTTCAAAATAGCTTAAAAAGTAAAGACTCCCAAATTTGGTAGTAAACACATTCTTCCCAAACAGGCATGAAAAATTGGAAAAAAATTGATAAAAAATATATACTCTCACGAGAGTACAAAGAGTACAACTCAAAAATAGCTCAAGAAACATAATATTAAGGCTCCAATCAACCTGTAATTGAATATAGTAAATATTTCCTTTCTAAATAGGCTAACAGAAGTGGAAAAATTAGGAAATTGGTATGTACTCTCCTAAGAGTATAGAGAGTGCAGATGTAAAATAGCTTAAAAAGCAACCTAGCAGCTCCCAAATTGCTCCAAGTGGTTTGTAGTAAACACATTCTTCCCAACAGGCATGAAAAATTAGAAAAATTGATAAAAAAATCTGTACTATCAGGAGAGTACAGAGAGTACAACTCAAAAATAGCTCCAAAAATCTAATATTAAGTCTCCAATCAACCTGTAATTGAATATAGTAAATATTTCCTT